>CM019063.1:484064734-485504734 GCA_009667805.1 Leptobrachium leishanense | reverse complement strand
GGCCGTAGTCGCAGCAAATGACGGCCAATATACGAAGTACGGCCGCACAAAATTTCGGCCGCGCTACGCAAGCGACAAACGAACGCATTTTTTCGAGAACGTGGAACCGCTAGTACTGACGCACAGAGTGCGCTGCGTCGGGCATAGCGGCATGTGTGCGTGATTAGGAGACGTCAGACGCTGCACATGTCCGGCCAACATCCCGTCCATTTGTTTTTTATAGCTCTGTCAAAAATCACGTAATTGTGCACCCTATGACCGCTATCGCGTCTTCCGTGAAAAGTGCGTCCGGATGCATGGACACACTTTTTGACTGTCAACGTGAAAAATGTGTTCGTCTGACCCTAGCCTAAACCTCGTGGGAATTGTACTTCCGAAACATCTGGGGGTCTGAGATTGTTGACACATGATGATCATTGTAGATCTAAATTCCCATATGTGTGGGTTTATTAAGGGAACGGCCCACTCCTGGTTAAGCCTAGAAGGCAAAAAAAAGTACAAAACTATGTTTTAAATGTATTTTTTTTAATGTTTATAAGGGTCAATGATGATGTTTTATTGTAATAATTTAGTTCGCCTTTCCGTGTAGGTGACACAATTGTATACAGCTGCTTTCCTTGCTGCTGTCAATCTTTTATTTAATGTAGGGCTGAAACAACTAATCGATTGACAACTAATCGATAATGGAAATAGTTGACAACTATTTTAATCATCGATTAATCGTCCTGTGTACAGCACACACTGTTTAGTCAGACTAAGTTAAACGTAAATAACCTCAACTTCGGAGCTGATGGGTGAAGACGCGCTGCTGCTTTACTAGGTATGATTTTAGTTCTAGGGTTATGTCAGACACAACCAGTTTGTTTTTATTCCGTTTACAACCGTAGCAGAACTAGAACACAAACAATAGGATACTGCCACTGGGTGAAGGCTGCTTGTGTTTTATCCTTACTTGAAGCTGGAGTCCTGTGCCACCACCCCACCCTCCCTGCCACACCCTCTTTGGTCAGGAACTGTCATTCCCTCCCTTTTGGTCTGGTCCCTTTCCCCAAACTCACTCCCACACTCAGATCTGGTCTTTTGTCCATACCCACTCCCTCTCACACTCAGGTCAAATCACTTGAGCAAAGTCACTCCCTTCCTCCTCCACTCCCTCCTCCCACAGTTTTTTCACAAAATTATTAAAAAGTGACAGTCTACGCACCCTGACCACTTTAGCTTATTAACCCTGATTTCATGCTGACATCATCATCTATGACAAAGTGTTTGTAGCCGCGTTCATTTGAGAAAGCCGACACGGGCTTAAGCTGCGCATGCAGCATCAACCCAGCACTGTGACCAAGCACTCGCATACCCTGTGTGAAAAGTACGCAAGATACGCCATTTGCGTCTGTACGTACGAAAGTTACATACACTACACAAATTGATTATTTTTTTACATAAAATTCCTTTTAAGTAAGCAACTTTTTTTTCTTTATCCGATGAATCAATCAAAATAATCGGCCAACTAATTGATTAGGAGAATAATCGTTAGTTGTAGCCCTAATTTAATGTCATTTTTTTAAATTCTATTTGCACATGTCACCGTGCAAGCACAGTTTGATCATGCCACACAGTCCACTTAAAGGCATGTCTTGTGAGGGTACCAAATGGAAAGAGAAATGTGTTTTTCATCTTAATGTTTTGTTGTCGCGTTAGGTATTGGGTATACTCAATGCAGGACTTGAATATCTCCGCTGCAGATGGTTTTTTGGGGATAATCCGTGCCTTACGGCACAAGGCGTGATATAATGATTAATTGTAAAGCCCCAGCGGCAATGAAGCTGAAAATGTTTCTTGACACATTCAATCCTCCATAACCAATGTTGACCCTACTAATGATTTTGTTGTTGTAAGCTCATTGCTGGATATCATTGCTTAATAGGCCATCAAATAATACATGTGCCACAGATGTCAGGCTCAAAGGTCTCTAGTTTCAGGGTTTCTCCTCTGGTGCAGTTTTATAATAATGCTATTGACCCCTTTAAATGCATTATTGAATTGGTATTACAGCTCTAATAGGCGTATATGTGTATACAGTAGAAATCATTTCCACACCTAAGCAGATCAGAGACCTGCTTCGTCCACTGAGCGTCCCTGCCACCTTCCCCATATGCAGTAAGGCATTCTGGGTAGGACATGGAGATGAAGTCCACTTTGTGCCTTGTTGCTTGCCCTGAACGGTGCTCGAAGCCATTTGGCATGGCATTGCACTGGCATGGTGTGCGTTTGCACTATAGCAGAAAAAGTGCGAAATTTGTGGATTTACCCAGAATTCCTTCCTGTGTATGGTAGGGCTGTGCAATATTGACAAAATAATCATATTGCGATTTCTTGAATGAATATTGCGATTGCGATTTTATTTGCGATTTAGCCAATTGTTTTTGCTTTTTCAAACATGCTACATACATTCTAAATGTATTCAGTATTCAGCACATGGATACTGCCCCAGCACATGGATACTGCCCCAGCACATGGATATACTGCCCCAGCTCATGGATATACTGCCCCAGCTCATGGATATACTGCCCCAGCTCATGGATATACTGCCCAAGCTCATGGATATACTGCCCAAGCTCATGGATATACTGCCCAAGCTCATGGATATACTGCCAAGCTCATGGATATACTGCCCAAGCTCATGGATATACTGCCCAAGCTCATGGATATACTGCCCAAGCTCATGGATATACTGCCCAAGCTCATGAATATACTGCCCAAGCTCATGGATATACTGCCCCAGCTCATGGATATACTGCCCCAGCTCATGGATATACTGCCCCAGCTCATGGATATACTGCCCAGCTCATGGATATACTGCCCCAGCTCATGGATATACTGCCCAGCTCATGGATATACTGCCCCAGCTCATGGATATACTGCCCCAGCTCATGGATATACTGCCCCAGCTCATGGATATACTGCCCCAGCTCATGGATATACTGCCCCAGCTCATGGATATACTGCCCCAGCTCACCTCTGTGCGCCACGTGTTCTGCTCCCTGTTAACTTCTGGCAGCATGGAGCTTGGGCGCTCGCCTGGGGGAACCATGTGACGAGCCACGAGAACGTGGCTCGTCACGTGGTTCCCCTGCGAGCGCCCAAAGCACCATGCCGCCGGAAGTTAACAGGGAGCCGAAATTGCAGCCTTATGCGATTTAGAAATTGCAGGGTCGGAAATCGCGATTCGATTGCGATTGCAATTAATTGCACAGCCCTAGTGTATGGTGAATATTGCAAAGGGGCTGTGGTCATAGAAAGTCTAAGTTGCTTAGGTGTGCAAGTATTTTTTGCGATGTCTTCTAGTCTGTCCTTCAATTTTTCTTGAAGGAAGATCTTAATCTCTCATTTTTGTTTTCTCGCTCCCTCCCCCTCCGCTCGCTTTCCCCCCTTCCTCCTCCTCGCTCGCTTTCCCCCCTTCCTCCTCCTCGCTCGTGTTTTTTTCGCTGCTTCCCCTTCCTCCTCCTCATTCGCTTCCCCCCTTCCTCCTCCTCGTTCGCTTCCCCCTTCCTCCTCCTCGTTCGCTTCCCCCTTCCTCCTCCTCGTTCGCTTCCCCTTCCTCCTCCTCGTTCGCTTCCCCCTTCCTCCTCCTCGCTCGCTTTCCCCTTCCTCCTCCTCGCTCCTCGCTCGCTTCCCCCCCTTCCTCCTCCTCGCTCGCTTTCCCCCTTCCTCCTCCTCGCTCGCTTTCCCCCTTCCTCCTCCTCGCTCGCTTTCCCCCTTCCTCCTCCTCGCTCGCTTTCCCCCTTCCTCCTCCTCGCTCGCTTTCCCCCTTCCTCCTCCTCGCTCGCGTTTCCCCCTCCTCCTCCTCGCTCGCTTTCCCCTTCCCTCCTCCTCGCTCGCTTTCCCCCTTCCTCCTCCTCGCTCGCTTTCCCCTTCCTCCTCCTCGCTCGCTTTCCCCTTCCTCCTCCTCGCTCGCTTTCCCCCTTCCTCCTCCTCGCTCGCTTTTCCCCCTTCCTCCTCCTCCTCGCTCGCTTTCCCCCTTCCTCCTCCTCCTCGCTCGCTTTCCCCCTTCCTCCTCCTCCTCGCTCGCTTTCCCCCTTCCTCCTCCTCCTCGCTCGCTTTCCCCCTTCCTCCTCCTCGCTCGCTTTCCCCTTCCTCCTCCTCGCTCGCTTTCCCCCTTCCTCCTCCTCGCTCGCTTTCCCCCTTCCTCCTCCTCGCTCGCTTCCCCCTTCCTCCTCCTCGCTCGCTTTCCCCCTTCCTCCTCCTCGCTCGCTTTCCCCCTTCCTCCTCCTCGCTCGCTTTCCCCTTCCTCCTCCTCGCTCGCTTTCCCCTTCCCTCCTCCTCGCTCGCTTTCCCCCCTTCCTCCTCGCTCGCTTTCCCCCTTCCTCCTCCTCGCTCGCTTTCCCCCTTCCTCCTCCTCGCTCGCTTTCCCCCTTCCTCCTCCTCGCTCGCTTTCCCCCTTCCTCCTCCTCGCTCGCTTTCCCCCTTCCTCCTCCTCGCTCGCTTTCCCCTTCCTCCTCCTCGCTCGCTTTCCCCTTCCTCCTCCTCCTCGCTCGCTTTCCCCCTTCCTCCTCCTCCTCGCTCGCTCGCTTCCCCCTTCCTCCTCCTCCTCGCTCGCTTTCCCCTTCCTCCTCCTCCTCGCTCGCTTTCCCCTTCCTCCTCCTCCTCGCTGCTTCCCCTTCTCCTCCTCCTCGCTTGCTTTCCCCCTTCCTCCTCCTCCTCGCTCGCTTTCCCCCCCTTCCTCCTCCTCCTCGCTCGCTTTCCCCCTCCTCCTCCTCCTCGCTCGCTTTCCCCCCCTTCCTCTCCTCCTCGCTCGCTTTCCCCTTCCTCCTCCTCCTCGCTCGCTTTCCCCTTCCTCCTCCTCCTCGCTCGCTTTCCCCCTCCCTCCTCCTCCTCGCTCGCTTTCCCCTTCTCCTCCTCCTCGCTCGCTTTCCCCCTTCCTCCTCCTCCTCGCTCGCTTTCCCCCTTCCTCCTCCTCCTCGCTCGCTTTCCCCCTTCCTCCTCCTCCTCGCTCGCTTTCCCCCTTCCTCCTCCTCCTCGCTCGCTTTCCCCCTTCCTCCTCCTCCTCGCTCGCTTTCCCCTCCTCCTCCTCCTCCTCGCTTTCCCCCTTCCTCCTCCTCCTCGCTCGCTTTCCCCCTTCCTCCTCCTCCTCGCTCGCTTTCCCCCTTCCTCCTCCTCCTCGCTCGCTTTCCCCTTCCTCCTCCTCCTCGCTCGCTTTCCCCCTTCCTCCTCCTCCTCGCTCGCTTTCCCCCTTCCTCCTCCTCGCTCGCTTTCCCCCTTCCTCCTCCTCGCTCGCTTTCCCCCTTCCTCCTCCTCGCTCGCTTTCCTCCTCCTCGCTCGCTTTCCTCCTCCTCGCTCGCTTCTCCTCCTCCTCGCTCGCTTTCTCCTCCTCGCTCGCTTTCCCCCCCTTCCTCCTCCTCGCTCGCTTTCCCCTTCCTCCTCCTCGCTCGCTTTTCCCCTTCCTCCTCCTCGCTCGCTTTCCCCTTCCTCCTCCTCGCTCGCTTTCCTCCTCCTCGCTCGCTTTCCTCCTCCCTCGCTCGCTTTCCTCCTCCTCGCTCGCTTTCCCCCTTCCTCCTCCTCGCTCGCTTTCCCCCTTCCTCCTCCCGCTCGCTTTCCCCCTTCCTCCTCCTCGCTCGCTTTCCCCCTTCCTCCTCCTCGCTCGCTTTCCCCTTCCTCCTCCTCGCTCGCTTTCCCCCTTCTCCTCCTCGCTCGCTTCCCCTTCCTCCTCCTCGCTCGCTTTCCCCTTCCTCCTCGCTCGCTTTCCCCTTCCTCCTCGCTCGCTTTCCCCTTCCTCCTCGCTCGCTTTCCCCCTTCCTCCTCGCTCGCTTCCCCCTTCCTCCTCCTCGCTCGCTTTCCTCCTCCTCGTTCGCTTCCCCCCTTCCTCCTCGTTCGCTTCCCCCCCTTCCTCCTCGTTCGCTTCCCCCCTTCCTCCTCCTCGCTCGCTTTCCCCCCTTCCTCCTCCTCGCTCGCTTTCCTCCTCCTCTCGCTCGCTTTCCTCCTCCTCGCTCGCTTTCCTCCTCCTCGCTCGCTTTCCCCTCCTCCTCGCTCGCTTTCCCCCTTCCTCCCTCCTTCTCCTCCTCGCTCGCTTTCCCCCTTCCTCCTCCTCGCTCGTTTCCCCCCCTCCTCTCCTCGCTCGCTTTCCCCCCCTCCTCCTCCTCGCTCGCTTTTCCCCCTCCTCCTCCTCGCTCGCTTTTCCCCCTCCTCCTCCTCGCTCGCTTTCCCCTCCTCCTCCTCGCTCGCTTTCCCCCCTCCTCCTCCTCGCTTCCCCCTTCCTCCTCCTCGCTCGCTTTCCCCCTTCCTCCTCCTCGCTCGCTTTCCCCCTTCCTCCTCCTCGCTCGCTTTCCCCCTTCCTCCTCCTCGCTCGCTTTCCCCTTCCTCCTCCTCTCGCTCGCTTTCCCCCTTCCTCCTCCTCGCTCGCTTTCCCCCCTTCCTCCTCCTCGCTCGCTTTCCCCCTTCCTCCTCCTCGCTCGCTTTCCCCCTTCCTCCTCCTCGCTCGCTTCCCCCCTTCCTCCTCCTCGCTCGCTTTCCCCTTCCTCCTCCTCGCTCGCTTTCCCCCTTCCTTCCTCCTCGCTCGCTTTCCCCCCTTCCTCCTCCTCGCTCGCTTCCCCCTTCCTCCTCCTCGCCTCGCTTTCCCCTTCCTCCTCCTCGCTCGCTTCCCCCTTCCTCCTCCTCGCTCGCTTTTCCCCCCTTCCTCCTCCTTGCTCGCCGCCCTCCTCCTTGCTCGCCTTCCTCCTCCTCCTTGCTCGCCTTCCTCCTCCTCCTTGCTCGCCTTCCTCCTCCTCCTCCTCGCTCGCTTTCCCCCTTCCTTCCTCCTCCTCGCTCGCTTTCCCCCTTCCTCCTCCTCCTCGCTCGCTTTCCCCTTCTCCTCCTCCTCGCTCGCTTTCCCCCTTCCTCCTCCTCCTCGTCGCTTTCCCCCCCCTTCCTCCTCCTCCTCGCTCGCTTTCCCCTTCCTCCTCCTCCTCGCTCGCTTTTCCCCTTCCTCCTCCTCCTCGCTCGCTTCCCCCCTTCCTCCTCCTCGCTCGCTTTCCCCCCTTCCTCCTCCTCCTCGCTCGCTTTCCCCTTCCTCCTCTCCTCGCTCGCTTTCCCCCTTCCTCCTCCCCTCGCTCTTTTCCCCCTTCCTCCTCCTCGCTCGCTTCCCCCTTCCTCCTCCTCGCTCGCTTTCCTCCTCCTCCGTTCGCTTCCCCCTTCCTCTCCTCGTTCCGCTTCCCCCCTTCCTCCTCCTCGCTCGCTTCCCCCTTCCTCCTCCTCGCTCGCTTTTCCCCTTCCTCCTCCTCGCTCGCTTTCCCCCTTCCTCCTCCTCGCTCGCTTTCCCCCCTTCCTCCTCCTCGCTCGCTTTCCCCCTTCCTCCTCCTCGCTCGCTTTCCCCCCTTCCTCCTCCTCGCTCGCTTTCCCCCCCCTCCTCCTCCTCGCTCGCTTTTCCCCCTCCTCCTCCTCGCTCGCTTTCCCCCCCTCCTCCTCCTCGCTCGCTTTCCCCCCCCTCCTCCTCCTCGCTCGCTTTCCCCCCCCTCCCTCCTCCTCGCTTCGCTTTCCCCCCCTCCTCCTCCTCGCTCGCTTTCCCCCCCTCCCTCCTCCTCGCTCGCTTTCCCCCCCTCCTCCTCCTCGCTCGCTTTCCCCCCTCCTCCTCGCTCGCTTTCCCCCCTTCCTCCTCCTCGCTCGCTTTCCTCCTCCTCGCTCGCTTTCCCCCCTTCCTCCTCCTCGTTCGCTTTCCCCCTTCCTCCTCCTCGCTCGCTTTCCCCCTCCTCCTCCTCGCTCGCTTTCCCCCCTCCTCCTCCTCGCTCGCTTTCCCCCTCCTCCTCCTCGCTCGCTTTCCCCCCTCCTCCTCGCTCGCTTTCGCGCCCTTCCTCCTCCTCGCCTCGGTTTCCCCCTTCCTCCTCCTCCGCTCGCTTCCCCCTTCCTCCTCCTCGCTCGCCTTCTCCTCCTCGCTCGCCTTCCTCCTCCTCGCTTCGCCTTCTCCTCTCCTCGCTCGCCTCCTCCTCCTCGCTCGCCTCCCTCCTCCTCGCTCGCCTTCCTCCCTCGCGCTCTTCCTCCTCCTCGCTCGCCTTCCTCCTCCTCCTGCTCGCCTTCCTCCTCCTCTTGCTCGCTTCCTCCTCCTCCTCCTCGCTCGCTTTCCCCTTCCTCCTCCTCCTCGCTCGCTTTCCCCCCCTTCCTCCTCCTCCTCGCTCGCTTTCCCCCTTCCTCCTCCTCCTCGCTCGCTTTCCCCCTTCCTCCTCCTCCTCGCTCGCTTTCCCCCCTTCCCCTCCTCCTCGCTCGCTTTCCCCCTTCCTCCCTCCTCCTGCTCGCTTTCCCCCTTCCTCCTCCTCCTCGCTCGCTTTCCCCCTTCCTCCTCCTCCTCGCTCGCTTTCCCCCTTCCTCCTCCTCCTCGCTCGCTTTCCCCTTCCTCTCCTCCTCCTCCTCCTCGCTCGCTTCCCCCTTCCTCCCCTCTCGCTCGCTTCCCCCTTCCTCCTCCTCCTCCTCCTCGCTCGCTTTCCCCTTCCTCTCCTCCTCCTCCTCCTCCTCCTCCTCCTCCTCGCTCGCTTTCCCCCCTTCCTCCTCCTCCTCCTCGCTCGCTTTCCCCCTTCCTCCTCCTCCTCCTCCTCCTCCTCCTCCTCCTCCTCGCGCTCGCTTTCCCCCTTCCTCCTCCTCCTCCTCCTCCTCCTCCTCCTCCTCCTCCTCCTCCTCCTCCTCCTCCTCCTCCTCCTCCTCCTCCTCCTCCTCCTCCTCGCTCGCTCCGCTTTCCCCCCTTCCTCCTCCTCCTCCTCCTCTCCTCGCTCCTCCTCCTCCTCCTCTCCTCCTCCTTCCTCCTCCTCCTCCTCCTCCTCCTCCTCCTCCGCTCGCTCGCTTTCCCCCTTCCTCCTCCTCCTCCTCCTCCTCCTCCTCCTCCTCCTCCTCGCTCCTCCTCCTCCTCCTCCTCTCGTCGCTCGCTTTTCCCCTTCCTCCTCCTCCTCCTCCTCCTCCTCCCTCCTCATCCTCCTCCTCCTCCTCCTCTCGCTCGCTTTCCCCCTCTCCTCCTCCTCCTCCTCCTCCTCCTCCTCCTCCTCCTCCTCCTCCTCGCTCGCGTTTCCCCCCTTCCTCCTCCTCCTCCTCCTACTCGCTCGCTTTCCCCCTTCCTCCTCCTCCTCCTCCTCTCGCTCGCTTTCCCCGCTTCCTCCTCCGCTCCTCCTCCTCCTCGCTCGCTTTCCCCCCTTCCTCCTCCTCCTCCTCCTCTCTCCTCTCCGCTCGCTTTCCCCCCTTCCTCCTCCTCCTCCTCCTCTCCTCCCTCCTCTCTCCTCCTCCTCCTCGCTCGCTTTCCCCCTTCCTCCTCCTCCTCCTCCTCGCTCGCTTTCCCCTTCCTCCTCCTCCTCCTCGCTCGCTTTCCCCCTTCCTCCTCCTCCTCCTCCTCGCTCGCTTTCCCCCTTCCTCCTCCTCCTCCTCCTCGCGTCGCTTTCCCCCTTCCTCCTCCTCCTCCTCCTCCTCCTCCTCCTCCTCCTCCTCCTCCTCCTCCTCCTCCTCCTCCTCCTCCTTTCCTCGGCTCGCTCGCTTTCCCCCTTCCTCCTCCTCCTCCTCCTCCTCCTCGCTCGCTTTCCCCCTTCCTCCTCCTCACAAATCACACAATGTTATTCATTCTTATAATAGCCAATAACAATTTGTTCTTACTGGGGCTTTTACGTCTTCTTTAGTGTTCATTTAGCAATGTGCTGTAGAAATGTCTCCGTTCTTCCTATGCTGGAATGTCTTGTCCTTATTTCCCAATTGTAAATGGCTGCAGAATATATTGCCATCTATAAATATATGGGGGCAAAGCATTTTATCTTATCCTAGGTAAATCTCTGTGGTTGCGTGTTTATTCTCTGTAATTCTATTTCTTTGTCGTTTAGCACACGGCGGCTGCGTGACTCTGTGTAATCCAAATTACAGTATGGTTAATACGCCATCTTTTTTTTTCTCCCCCTCTTGCTTTAGAAGTCGTCGCTGGTGACATTTGAATAAATGCAAAGTATGCGTGTGTAGTTACATTCTGCAGTGTAATTCATTAAGATCTTTTTACGTATGGTGATGAGTAGGCTGTATGTGGGAACGCATGCCATCTGCTCGATCCATTAAGCCCCCTTCTATTGGCACAGCACGTTTCACAATATTTGATATCTTGTCCCAGTCGCAGAAGCGTCTTCTCAGACATGACTAGGTAAACTAGACTTGCTCTTTTCCCCGCCAAACTAAAGGTTTTTGTTTCTCTAGCTACAAAGAGCTCTTTATTAAAGGGTCTTTCTAGTGGATTTTTAAGTAAGCCTTAATAAATCCAGAAAGTTATATTTTTTTTCCTTTTTTGCATAGCAGTCTTCTGATGCCAGAGTCTCTTTCTGTCACTTATCTTCCTTTTGGACTATGTAGGGTGTGCTCCCCCTCCGTCCTGTGCAAGGGGAATGATTGGTATCAGACTACAGAGTTGGGCAGAGAACTACATTATGAAACATAAATTATTCAACCTCTTTTCTATGGTTCTGCCAAAATAGGTAAACCATTTCATTACTTCTCAGGTCGATTGAATGGTTTAGAGAGAACCACGCGTGTGGTAGTATAACATACTTTATAAATAGTATCGGCTGGGTGTATTAGAGGTAACATCACTGCTTTATAACCGTGGAGACACAGGTTTGAATCCTGGCAAGAGCACCTCTCCAGTAACTGTCCTTGGGCAAGACACCTAACAGTACATACTCGCGACCCAGGACATACTTGAAAATGAATGTATCCTTCCTGGCGAAATACTCTAAAAAATAAATAAGATGTTCGAATGTATTTTACAATGTTTCCTGTTTAGGAAGAGCAAGCGTTGGGGCAACAGGTTAAGAAAACGACTCGTACAGGCTGTGAGATGTGTATCAAACGTGGGAGCCAGTCATGAAACTTAGTAGCCACTAGCCAACACCATTTTTAGGATTTAGTAAAAGCTAGGAGAATAATTCAGAAATAAATGATTCAGAGGTAAAACCCTAGGACAGGGGTCAGCAACCTTGGCCCAACAGATATTTTAGAACTACATCTCCTAGATTGTAAATTCCCGCAGGAACAGGGCCCTCATGTCCTGTATCTGCTGGCAGGAATACTGACCTGCCTCCTGTATGTATTGTTGGATTGTCCTGTCTTTACCCATTGCACCTTGTACAGCGCTGCGGAATGTGTTGGCGCTTAATAAATTTAATAATAATCTCCCCTGATGCTTAGCAATTCATTTGGTTGCTTCAGTGGGGATTGTAGTTCCAACCTATCTTGACAGCCAAAACACAAAATGAATAAAGAAGCTCCAGAGTCCACGATAGATTTCAATGGATTTAATCCAACAACAGAAAAAAAGGCAACGTTTCGACCATGACTGGTCTTTGTCAAGCCTAAAACACAATGACAGAACAGGAAATAAATAGCACCACAGACTGGTTAAGCAATCAAACAATAATTGCAACCAGTCCGTGTATGCCAATCCAACAATTAAAAACAATAGTCTACAATTGAATACATCAATTAACATATTAACTTTAGTAATTATATATACGATGCTTATTAACATACAATAATTGGCGATGAATTGTAGAGCAATGCCTATGAGAAAAAGGAGAGACTGAATAATTATGCATGTGAAGGGAAGGGATTACCCCTCTACTAGTAAACCTAAGGGAGAGAAAGGAACAGATCTATCTATCATAGAGAGATAACGTAACATATTTATAGAAAGGGTGAGAGATCTGATTCTCTATTAAGACCATGTGGGAAGAGAGTGTTGAGATGATGGATCCAATATAATTCCCTCCTTTTAAGTAATTTTTCTCTGTCCCCACCTCTTGTTAACTTAGGCACCTCATCGATCACCTGATAACGTAACTGTGAAATATCATGTCCACAACGTATAAAATGTTCAGGGACTGGGAATTCAATCTTTTTAGTCCTAATATCAGACCTGTGTTTGATGAATCGATTTTTAACTTTCTGAGTAGTCTCGCCCACATATATCAACCCACACGGGCATTTCAATAGATACACCACGTATGCAGAATTACAGGTAAAATAACCTTTGATTTTGGACTTCCTCCCAGAGTGTGGATGGGCAAAGGAATCACCCCGTATAACTGCATTGCAGCAAGAACAATTTAGACATGGAAAAGTTCCATTCCTGGGTTTACCAAAAAAGGGTGTTCTGCCTGTGTCTTGTCCAAACTCTGCTTTAACCAACATCTGTCGAAAAGATCTCCCCTTCTTGTATGACATAAGTGGGATGGTCTGAAACTCTGAAATATCAGGGTATGCATCCCTTAGGATGTACCAGTATTTACATAAAATATTTTTCACTTGTGAAGTATGGGTTCCATATTTGGAAACAAATGGAATCCTGCCACAGCTTTGGCGTCTCTGAGGAATTATAGGTTGATTAATTCTGGTACTTTCTCTACTCAGAAGTTGTCTCGGGTAACCCCTGGCTCTAAACCTATCGATCATCTCCTCGAGCCTCTTGTCCCTACTTTCAGGCAAATCAACTACTCTATCAACACGCACGAGTTGACTCCGTGGGAGAGAGTTGAGTAGTGTAGGTGGATGCGCACTGTCATATCTTAGCAGGGAGTTCTTATCGGTAGGTTTTCTGTAAAGATCTGTCATTAATTTGCCATTCCTTTTAACCACCAAGGTATCCAAAAAATTGATTTGTGTAAGACTGCATGACATAGTGAACTTAATGGAGGTAGATCCGTTATTAAGTATACTGAGAAATTCATCTAATGTATCTCTAGTACCCTCCCATACAAAAATAATATCGTCTATATAGCGAAACCAATGATGGACATATTGAAAAAGGTCGCATTTATAGACTACATTTTCCTCAAATTCAGACATGAAGATATTGGCATAGGTGGGTGCTACGTTAGTACCATAGATGTCCCCCGTATTTGAGTATAAAATACTCGATCAAAGAGAAAAAAGCTGCCACCCAACACCACATCTAACAGATCCAAAAGAAATTGTAATTGATTATCAGAATAACCCAGTTCAACAAGAGCATGTTTCATAGCATTTATACCCTCAGAGTTCTGTATAGACGTATACAGGCTGGTGACGTCAAGACTGACCAAAATACTGTGATCACCCACAGCAAGTCCACGAAATTTGGTAAGAAAATCACCGGTGTCCAAAATAAATGATGGAATCCGCTGTAGATAGGGTCGAGCCACCCTGTCCAAAAAAATGGACAGGGGGCTGAAGACCGAATCCACAGCAGATACAATAGGCCTCCCAGGAGGCGCAATGAGAGACTTGTGGATCTTGGGCAAGACATACAAAACAGGTATTAAAGGATGTTTTTTCACAAGGAATTTCGACAGACCCTTATCAATAATCTGGTTCTCAAGGGCATCATGTATCAAGGTGGAAATTCTACTGACAATCGCTGCCGTGGGGTCACCATCCAATCTTTTATACGTCTCGACGTCACCAAGCTGGCGCTGGATCTCAGCCACATAGTCGCCACTATTCATGATCACCAGAGCACCCCCTTTGTCCGCCGGCTTTATCACAATTGAGGGGTTGTCACGTAATTTCTTTAAAATCCCAGAATCAATGGCGGACATATTAGGGGATGCTCTGGTGAAATGACGCCTAGAATATACTTGGGACATTTCCCTCTCTACAATTTTGACATACGTCTCAACAGCATGTTCAACATTCTGAGGCATAAATTTACTTTTCTCTCTCAAACCAAGGTTTTTAGAATTAAAGGGTGCAAGCGGTAAATCAATCTCGGGTTGACCTGAAAATAAACATTTCAATCGAATCGTACGAAAAAATCGAAAAAGATCGACTTTAACATCGAACGGATCGATGCGTTCGCTCGGACAGTACGATAAGCCCCTCGAAAGAAGCTTAATTTCATCGGCCGTTAATGGAATGTCCGATAGATTAAAGAACATGCTGTTGAGACGTATGTCAAAATTGTAGAGAGGGAAATGTCCCAAGTATATTCTAGGCGTCATTTCACCAGAGCATCCCCTAATATGTCCGCCATTGATTCTGGGATTTTAAAGAAATTACGTGACAACCCCTCAATTGTGATAAAGCCGGCGGACAAAGGGGGTGCTCTGGTGATCATGAATAGTGGCGACTATGTGGCTGAGATCCAGCGCCAGCTTGGTGACGTCGAGACGTATAAAAGATTGGATGGTGACCCCACGGCAGCGATTGTCAGTAGAATTTCCACCTTGATACATGATGCCCTTGAGAACCAGATTATTGATAAGGGTCTGTCGAAATTCCTTGTGAAAAAACATCCTTTAATACCTGTTTTGTATGTCTTGCCCAAGATCCACAAGTCTCTCATTGCGCCTCCTGGGAGGCCTATTGTATCTGCTGTGGATTCGGTCTTCAGCCCCCTGTCCATTTTTTTGGACAGGGTGGCTCGACCCTATCTACAGCGGATTCCATCATTTATTTTGGACACCGGTGATTTTCTTACCAAATTTCGTGGACTTGCTGTGGGTGATCACAGTATTTTGGTCAGTCTTGACGTCACCAGCCTGTATACGTCTATACAGAACTCTGAGGGTATAAATGCTATGAAACATGCTCTTGTTGAACTGGGTTATTCTGATAATCAATTACAATTTCTTTTGGATCTGTTAGATGTGGTGTTGGGTGGCAGCTTTTTTCTCTTTGATCGAGTATTTTATACTCAAATACGGGGGACATCTATGGGTACTAACGTAGCACCCACCTATGCCAATATCTTCATGTCTGAATTTGAGGAAAATGTAGTCTATAAATGCGACCTTTTTCAATATGTCCATCATTGGTTTCGCTATATAGACGATATTATTTTTGTATGGGAGGGTACTAGAGATACATTAGATGAATTTCTCAGTATACTTAATAACGGATCTACCTCCATTAAGTTCACTATGTCATGCAGTCTTACACAAATCAATTTTTTGGATACCTTGGTGGTTAAAAGGAATGGCAAATTAATGACAGATCTTTACAGAAAACCTACCGATAAGAACTCCCTGCTAAGATATGACAGTGCGCATCCACCTACACTACTCAACTCTCTCCCACGGAGTCAACTCGTGCGTGTTGATAGAGTAGTTGATTTGCCTGAAAGTAGGGACAAGAGGCTCGAGGAGATGATCGATAGGTTTAGAGCCAGGGGTTACCCGAGACAACTTCTGAGTAGAGAAAGTACCAGAATTAATCAACCTATAATTCCTCAGAGACGCCAAAGCTGTGGCAGGATTCCATTTGTTTCCAAATATGGAACCCATACTTCACAAGTGAAAAATATTTTATGTAAATACTGGTACATCCTAAGGGATGCATACCCTGATATTTCAGAGTTTCAGACCATCCCACTTATGTCATACAAGAAGGGGAGATCTTTTCGACAGATGTTGGTTAAAGCAGAGTTTGGACAAGACACAGGCAGAACACCCTTTTTTGGTAAACCCAGGAATGGAACTTTTCCATGTCTAAATTGTTCTTGCTGCAATGCAGTTATACGGGGTGATTCCTTTGTCCATCCACACTCTGGGAGGAAGTCCAAAATCAAAGGTTATTTTACCTGTAATTCTGCATACGTGGTGTATCTATTGAAATGCCCGTGTGGGTTGATATATGTGGGCGAGACTACTCAGAAAGTTAAAAATCGATTCATCAAACACAGGTCTGATATTAGGACTAAAAAGATTGAATTCCCAGTCCCTGAACATTTTATACGTTGTGGACATGATATTTCACAGTTACGTTATCAGGTGATCGATGAGGTGCCTAAGTTAACAAGAGGTGGGGACAGAGAAAAATTACTTAAAAGGAGGGAATTATATTGGATCCATCATCTCAACACTCTCTTCCCACATGGTCTTAATAGAGAATCAGATCTCTCACCCTTTCTATAAATATGTTACGTTATCTCTCTATGATAGATAGATCTGTTCCTTTCTCTCCCTTAGGTTTACTAGTAGAGGGGTAATCCCTTCCCTTCACATGCATAATTATTCAGTCTCTCCTTTTTCTCATAGGCATTGCTCTACAATTCATCGCCAATTATTGTATGTTAATAAGCATCGTATATATAATTACTAAAGTTAATATGTTAATTGATGTATTCAATTGTAGACTATTGTTTTTAATTGTTGGATTGGCATACACGGACTGGTTGCAATTATTGTTTGATTGCTTAACCAGTCTGTGGTGCTATTTATTTCCTGTTCTGTCATTGTGTTTTAGGCTTGACAAAGACCAGTCATGGTCGAAACGTTGCCTTTTTTTCTGTTGTTGGATTAAATCCATTGAAATCTATCGTGGACTCTGGAGCTTCTTTATTCATTTTGTGATTGTTGGGGCTGTGGAGCAAGAGACCCCCACTCCATTTATCCACTTTGGGTTCTGCATTCGGGCACAACTTTTCACGTATATCTTGACAGCCAAGGTTGCTCATGATTCCCTGGATTTGTTAAGCCATGGGCTGGTATAATAAAAGGGTAATACGAAATGATAGCTGCGTGGTTAGACTTGAGAAGGCGACACGTTGTTCTATATAAAAGAGAAGCGGTGTGTGCTCGTACATTATTCTCATCCTGACACACTGTTGCTGAATTACACTTTTCTTGTAACGTCTTTATTTGTGAGACTCTTCATACACAGGCTACGTATCTGTGCGGGGAAATGTAAAGCGATAAACACGTTGTCTGATAATTAATAGATCAGCACAGAAAACACATCAAAACAAATCAAGGTTACCAACCTTGCATGAAAAAGCAAGAGCAAAACATCATAAAGTCGTCATCGAGCTATATACATTATTATTATTATTATTATAATTATTATTATTATTATTATTATTCTTTATTTATAAAGCGCCAGCATATTCCGCAGCGCTGTACAATAAGCACAGTATAGACAGGGTTACAATACATTGAACAACATTTGACAAACAGTACAGGAGGAGATGAGGGCCCTATTCCCGTAGGAACTCACAATCTAGGAGGGTTGGGGTTGGAAACAGGAGGAGAGGACTGTAAGGTGAGAGTGATTCATGGTTGCGTCAGTGAGTTGGGTGGTAGGCTTCCCTAAATAGGAACGTTTTAAGGGAGCGTTTGAAGGAAGAGAAGTTAGGTGAAAGTCTGACAGTACGAGGGAGAGCGTTCCAGAGAGTGGGGGCTGCGCGTGAGAAATCCTGCAGTCTATCATGGGAAGAGGTGATGCGGGGAGAAGCTAGTCGCAGGTCACTGTTTGACCTTAGGGAGCGGGCCGGGGTGTATTTGGTGGTTAGTGAGGGTTTTGTAGGTAAGGATAAGGATTTTGAACTTAATTCTGCAGTGGATGGGGAGCCAGTGAAGGGACTCGCAGAGGGGAGCGGCAGAGACAGAGCAGCGGGTGAGGTGAATTAGCCTGGCGGAGGCGTTCAGGATGGATTGTACGGGGGAGAGGCGGGACAGAGGGAGGCCAGATAAGAGATTATTGCAATAGTCGAGTCGGGAGATTACCAGGGCGTGTATGAGTTGTTTTGTGGTGACAGCGGTAAGAAATGGCCGAATTCGGGAAATATTACGCAGTTGGTATCGGCAGGAGGAGGAAAGAGACTTGATGTGGGGGATGAAGGAAAGAGCAGAGTCAAGTGTAACTCCAAGACAGCGAACTTGGTTTGATGGGGAAATGGTGATACCCTCCACCGTGATAGAGAAGTCAGGAGGTGGGGAGGCATTAGAGGGAGGAATAAGTAGGAGCTCAGTCTTGGACATGTTGATCTTTAGGTGGTGGGAGGCCATCCAGGAGGAGATGCCAGATAAACAGTCACTGACTTTTGAAAGGACAGGGGGAGAGAGATCAGGGGTAGAGAGGTAGATCTGAGTGTCTTCAGCGTAGAGGTGGTAATTGAAGCCAAAGCTGTTGATGATTTTGCCCAGGGAGGAGGTGTAGATGGAAAAGAGCAGAGGACCAAGGACAGAGCCTTGAGGTACACCAACAGATAGAGGCAATGAGGGGGAGGAGTTTCCAGCAAAGGACACACAGAAGGACCTGTTGGATAAATAGGATTCGACCCAAGCGAGTGCTGTGTCACCGAGACCCAGAGAGTTGAGGGTCTGTAGAAGGAGGGGGTGGTCAACAGTGTCAAAAGCAGCCGAGAGGTCGAGCAGGATGAGAATAGAATAGTGGCCGTGTTTTTTAGCAGTTAGGAGATCGTTGGTGACTTTGGTGAGGGCAGTTTCAGTTGAGTGTAGGGGACAGAAGCCAGATTGCAGGGGGTCAAGTAGGGAATTGGAGGACAGGAAGAGGGAGAGGCGGTTGAAGACTAGTTTTTCTAAGAGCTTTGATGTGAAGGGAAGCAGGGATACAGGGCGGTAGTTGGATGGAGAGTTGGGATCGAGGGATGGTCTCTTTAGTAAAGGGGTAACTAGCGCGTGTTTGAAGGCGGATGGAAATGAGCCAGTGGAGAGAGATAGGTTGAAGATGTGTGTGAGAGCAGGGGTGAGGGAGGAGGAGAGGGGAGGAATTAGATGTGAGGGAATGGGGTCGAGCGGGGTCTAATGGTTTGCAATCTCTTTTTAATGCTTTTCTTAGCCTGGGTTTGTATTGAATTACGTTTTTTAACCCACTTAGGCTATGGTCAGACAAGCGCGTTTTCTACGGACTGTGCGCCTGTGCAGTACGGAGGCACTTTTTGACGTAAGACGCAGTAGTGGCCACACAGTCCGTTTTTGTGACTGACGTTATTTTTGACGGATATAGGAGGAAAAATAAATTAAAATGAAAAAACATTTTGTCTGTCAAAAATGCTGGACGTATAAATGCAGTCCGTCTGACCACGTTCCATCACTCACACACAAAGCTATGCGGACGTGGCACACTTCGCACGTCCGTCCTAGCGGTTCGACGTTCTTGCTAACCTGCGTCCGTTTGCCAAGTCCGTAGTGCGTCCACACTTCCGTGTGGACGTACTTCGTGTGTGGGCCTTCATTGGTCATGATTATCTGCTACCACAGACATACTAAAGTGCGGCTACACGGACGTTAACACTGCGTTCGTCTGATCCCAGCCTAAGGCTAGTGTCAGACGAGCGCAGTCATCACGTCCGTGTCGCCGCACAGTTTAACGTCCATCGTAGCATTGATTTGTGATCAATAGAGACCAACACATGAAGTACGTGCACATTGCAGTGCGCACGCACCACGCAGGTGGCAACGGACGCCTTTTAGGCCTCGACGTAAAGGCGCTATGACGGATGCCCAGAGTGTGCAGCATCTGCGTAGCGGCCTGTGTGTGTGATGACACAACGTTAGACACAGCACATTTGCGGAGTCCATCACGTTAACGCTCAGAAGTTTTTTTTGGTCTGGCTGACTGTACCGGTCATTTAATTTTAATTCCCGTACTTCCCTTTTTTTTTTTTTTCCCCTACATCTGTCAAAAAAGATGGACCGTGTGGTATCTACAGTATTGTCCGTCCGTTATGCACGCACGCAGAGTGCACTCAGACTGCATTCGTCTGACATTAGCCTTAATGCTATTCTTGGTAATGCCATGTGGTTTAACTTTTTTCTTTTCTTGCTGTTTGTGTTTAGTTCTGTGTTTCATGTAAGCGGCATGCATGCACTGTTATGCTTTGCGGTCATTTTGTTTTATTGTTTATGGTTAACAGAGTTATTGCCATATACTAATCGCTTAGCATTATTAATATACTCCCTGCAGCTATATAGTTTAGAAGGTAAGCTCCTTTGTGAGCTGTCTCAACATGCTCTAAACCCTGTACCACACTACTCAATATGCTGGCACATTACAAATATATTAATAATACAATACTGTTCAGTACACCATTAATTATCGCAGCTATTAACAAGGAGAAACACGTGATCCCCAGGACTTGATTGAAAATGAGAGAAATCTCAATGTATCCTTCCTGGTAAAATACAAAAGAAAAAAAGAAGTTCCAGCTCCTCGATAAATAGATCTATAACGGCCCATTTATTTATTTTGCCGACTTTGTTTAATCTATATCAGAAGTCAGCAACCCTGGCCCTTCATATGTTTTAGAACTACATTTCCCATGTGGATCGGCGAATCTAGTGAGTACTTGTGCATCATGGGAGTTGTAGTTTCAAAACCTCCTGGAAGGCCATGGTTGCTGACCCCTGGGCTAGATGATGCTTTAAAATCTCGTTCCTTTTACTCTATACAGTGTTCATAGGAAAAGGATAAATTGCGGTAGGTTTTTCTAGTGAACCAGGACTTTAACGTAAACCCCAGGCCATATCAAAGGATTATAACGCCGCGTTAAAGAGCGCTGCGTTGGTTAAGCTCTTAAACATTTTTAATAGCCCTCTCGTTATCGCTTTGTTTTACCATAATGATTGATGTTATGACTTAAATGAGCATGAACGACAATCGTTTTCTTGTAACATGTTAACAAAAGCCATGCTCGGTATGTGGCTCAGCACTTTATCTGAAGTATGTCTGGTTCTAATCACTGGCAAAAAGACACACGATCTCCCTCTATTGTTTACGGGCGACTTGAGACGAGCTGTGTATCTTCTGTAAATGATGATCGTTTTACTGTCTGAATGGAAAGACTTTTGGATTTGCTGTGACCTTGTACTCAATTATAGAAAGTGACGCCTTTATAAGAACCTGCTCATCCAATTCCACGCAGCGCTGGGGGGGGGGAGAGAATCATAACAGATTGATAAACCGTGTACTTTTCAGCCTCACGTATCGGTCGGCCGAGAGGCCTGCAAACCAGCTCAGCCCTCTGCTCTTGTTTCGACCTCGCGTGGCTACTGACACTTTAGGAGTTGTGGGTGATGTGGTGGCAGGTGACCTGTATCTTGAGTTCCATTGATCACGTTTCTTGTGATGACGGGGGCTGTACAAAGCACCCCGCGTCCGTGTCTCTTCATTACCTGTTTTGCGCCATTCTTTAGCATCTGTATCCTCCCCCCTCCCCCCCTCAACTTGGGGAACAAAATTAAAAGGTTTAATAGCAGCGGGACAGACTGATAATCGGGTGGATAAAACTCAATTTAAAAAAATGTATACTTTTTATTTTAAATTGGATTTATTTTACTAAAATGCTTTTGGAGGAAAACCGTGTAAAGATGGCTTTCTATTTATTATTCCGCATGAAATAGTGATTCATTATGCAGCATGATGCGGTGTATTTATGCAATATTTACATTTTTAAATGAATGCCATTAATCCTAGTTAGTTGAAGTTGTGTCTGTTGAACTAAACATGCACTTTTTTCACATTAAAACCGGTATAAAATAAAGTTCAGGAGACCTTCATCTCATTGTTACTCTGGAAATCTATGCACAAGCAATGACCGTAATACTTTGTGCCAAGTTTCGAGCAGCACAATAAATAATGGAGGATTTCTTGGAGTGGAATAAATCTACACCAGGGGCTAAGTTTGAGGAGTGAGGGGCAACCAGTAAAAATGAAAGGGGAACTTATGGAGCCTGGACATGTATGTTGCCATTGCTGCAGGGTGAACTATGCATTTCTAATAAGTTTTTTTCAGCCCTAATCTTTTCCATTTTGTCGATGGAGAATACTTGACAACTATCTTCATTATCGATTAAACCGTGTATGCTATACACCAACCGATTAGAGGCCGGCTGAGTTAAACGTTAATAAGCTCAGACTCTGTTTCGGAGATGATTGCAGAAGACGTGCCGCTACTTTAGGCTGGGTGCACATTAGGCGTATTCTTCTGCGCACTAGTGCGCGTTGAAACGCACTTACCGGCGTCCGTCTCAGCGTTGTGATGCTGCGACAGGGCCAGTCACATGCTTGTGCGCGCACAGCATGCGTGTGTCTAGAGATCCTTCCAGTCGATGCGCTAGGATGCGCGTCGACGGGGCTGCAAAGCGTGATCCTCCATAGGAGGATCGCGCTTTGCAGCGCTGAGGGGGGGGGGGTGTCGAGTGAACGCCGTAAGTGTGTTATAATGCGCGCTAGTGTGCCCCCAGCCTTACTCTGTAAGATTTTAGGGTTAGGTCAGATATGTGCAGTTAGTTTTTATTTACTTTAAAACTTCAGCAGCTCTATAGCACAGTCCCTGGGGTTCTGCTGCTGAGTAGAGGAGGTGTACAACCAGTGATTTATCCTCAGTTGGAGCTGGAATCCTGTGCCTCAATGCTACCATCCCTCTCTCTGGTCTAGAGCTGCCATATCACCCTTTGGTTCGGGGCCCAGTAACGGATGCACTTTGTATCAGTTAGCTTTGACTGATAAGAAAAAAAAAAGCTGTATGCAGGGGTTTGTCTGCGTCCGTTGTAGCTTTTTCATGACAATGTCATTTCGGCGTCCGTTGTAACATGTGTTGCCCATGCGTGAAAAAGTGTGCACATACATCGTGTGTTGTTCTCTATTGACTCCTTTGAAAAGCTACGATGGACCGCAAACCGTGCGGTCAGATAGACACGAAAAGTGCGCACGTCTGACCCCAGCCCTATACATAGTGTTCCTTTTTAACAAAAAAATATTTATTTTAATCGATTTATGTTATGAAAACAATAATTAGTTGCAGCCCTAGAAAAGATTTTAATACATAACTGTTAAACTAATCTGACAGGTTATTATTTGAAATATAAAATTTTCATCTGGTTCAAATAGTTAAGAACAACCAGGAAGAAAGTTCCACATTTATACTTGATTTAAACTGAACTTTTCTGCCGCAAGATTTAAATGGTGATGCGTTAAATGAGCCTTATTTGTCAATCAGATCCACCCGGAGGATAATTATTTTGGTAGGACAGCTATATAACCGTCTCCTTGGCTGGGGTTCTTTTTTAAGAAGCTCCATGGGCCAGACTGTGAGACTTCAATCTGTGGAGTTATGTAACTGTCTGGTTGCAACGTTATCCTGATGCAACGTATTCTCCAACCCAGGGGTTTGTAGCAAAAGCTGGGACTTGAAAGCCGATTTGATTAATTGTATCTGTGTATTAAAAAGTGTCACCCTGACTTTCCTGGAACACTTAAATGATGAACAGATAATGTAGGCCATCAGCAGGGTGTATTGCCTATGATACAGAAACAGGGATGTGCCATTCGGGGTTATCAAGCCCCCGATCCAATCTGGGATGTGACGTATTCTGGACCAGCTGAAACCGGGTCCTGGTTCGAATATGCACACGCCTCGACTAGATCCCAGTGCGCAGTAGGAAAGGGGAATCCCAGAGCTTCTTCATTGACTTGTGGTGATGTCTTCTCCCTCCATGACCAGCTAGCTTGGCAGGCAAGACGCAGCGAGTTAATGCAGAGGCTCCGGGATTCCAGCGGGACTCTGGTTGTCCATCATTTGTAGGACTCCTGTTTCGGCTCAACTCGATCAAGATCTATCCTAAATTGGACATGGGCAATGATGACATTACTGCAGGTTAACTATACGTTTCTTGAAAAGCAGATCCGTGAGCCCTTTAAAAAGAATAGTCCAGATCCCGTTCCCAGGGGGTCAGATCAGGACATCCCTTTATAGATTTAAATTCAAAACTTTTAAAATGTGTATTCTGTAAAATCACAAAAGTTTGTTAAAGTATGCGTGCAAACAAATCCACATCATGGAATAATGCTTGACAGGCCGCGTGGAAGCATTCATGAGGAAACCTGAAAAATGACCAAATGTATGAATTCGAGGACAGACCTACAAAAGAGCAACTAGACCTTTTAAAAAAGGTTTGTTGGAGGATTAAAGATCACCTTTTGTTAGGGTGCCAGCCCATGCCCACTTTTCACTATTCCGGTCTATAATTGGTGAACTTTATTGTAAAGGCACTGCAACTCCAGCAACGGCATAAATACAGAAAGGAACACTTAGTCCAGTCTAGAGAAGGAAAACTAGCAATGTTATTCTTTTATTCAGAAAGATTTCCAATTATTAAATGGAGGAAAGGCATAGTGAACAGCAGACCAATTAGAACAGTCAAGGTCATAAAGGTCAGGTCATGCATAGTAATAGCACTTGATTAAACTATAATGGAAGGATAACAAGATCCAGGGAAATCTTGTGGACGACAGAAAGGAGTGCTGAAATATGACCCCCATCAAGTAACAAAACCAGGAGCATAGAGATATCGCAGCCCACCCAATGAGAGAAAGCAATGTCCTGGTCATGGTAGAAAGAATACAGGCAGAAAAGAGAGCTTGGACGTCTTTGTCAACTATAGATCGTAATCATTGGTGATCTATGTCAAATTGTGTGTGTGGTTGGGGGTGTTCTTGCACAAGCACAGTGCCACTTAGTGAAGCATATGCCATGAGTTGTCACAAACAACCTTTGCCTGGTGGTTATTTCCATCTGGTTTGATCGGTAACACGGCACAATCAATCGCAAAATAATAGTTTCATCCATTTATTTACCTGTTCTCAAAACTGTGTTACGGAAAAGGTATTTTTGTCACTTTGTATTGTTTTACTGCAACCCCCCCCCCCCCCCCCCATACCGCCAGTGAAGTCTCTTGTGTTGCCTGATATAGAAACTTGGTAACCGTAGTCAACGTGCATTTAGGCTCAGGCGGGATGACTTTTGTTCTTCTTTGGGGGGATCTGGATTGTTTTGGTTTTCTGCCATTGTTTGGGCTGTTACTTTGTGTGACTCGGTTGACATGTGATGATTATTTGCTTGCGGTCTGTGAAATCCCTGGTCTTGAAGGTTGTTCATTCTTGAAATTCAGAATTCTTTTTTCTTCTACCTCTAAGGGAACTTCATGGTGGTTCTGATCCTCTGCACAATGAGTGCATTATCCTTGCTTTCTTCTCGGTGCCAGTCTGTTTTATTCCCATGAAAGGGAAAGTTTCGATGTGCCCCAGCATATTAACACTTGTTTGTGTGTCTCCACTGTATAGATTGGACACTTGTCGAATCATTCTCTAGTCTAGATTTCCCTATTGGTTTTCACATAATATCCAGAAGACATTAGAAGTCTTATAGTTACCTGTTGGCAGTGCCCCCTATAGGTTACCGGTGGTATTACATGTCAAAATAATACCATAACCTTTCAAGATTCCCCTAGATATAATTGTCTAGTTGGGGTCTAGTTGCAGGTTCTAGCTCAGACTAGTTCATTGTTCTTTCTGAAAACCTTACTATTTGCTGTAAACCTCATAATGGGTAGTTTTGGATGAATTTTTATTTTGTGCCCCCTGCTACCCCATTCTTCTCCCTCACAGCTCCATTTTAGTGTAAGTGCTAATGGCAGGTTTTGTAAAGTAGTACAATTTTACTATTGTGCGTCGTGCGCTCGATGAGCAGATACTAATCCGTTGTATCACTCTGGATATCTTCTACAATGTATGGGACGACTGATAGAACGTTGACCTGAAAGCAAGCCTGGCTCTCCAGCAAGTCACAGCATGACCAACCAACACCCTTAAACACTACCGGTTTTGGAATGGAGTTGCTGAGTTTTGTGATAAATGTGTATCAAATGAAGTTACAAGCAGCTGAAAGTCAAATCATGTGATAAATCTGCAAATCTTGGCATTGTGTTGTATGGCCAAGTCATGGTTACGTGTGACACTTTCAACTGCTGCTCCGTTACAGATCCCCAAACAATTCATTGACGCCTTGATCTCATCAGATTATTTGTTCTCGATCTTCCCAGTAATTTTCTGTGCCCCCTCCCCCCAACCAAGGTGAGCAATGCTACATTCATTCTGTCACAAAGCATCCACTACAATAAAACTCCATTCAATGCTATTGTCACTTTCTAATGGTATTGAGGCAGTATCCTGGAATCCATGCCTTATGACGAGATGCACATATTCTCTTCAGATCCAAAATACACCACTTGCAAAGGGGTTTGACCAGCCTCTGGTTGTATATGGGCTAAAATAGATTTTTTTTTCTGTATTGAATAGTCATGAAGCCATTGCCTAAATAATGTTTAAGGAGCATTTTTTTTCCCTCTATATAATGGTTATTTTTGTAAAACAAAGCATTGGGTTGTAAGGTGGCCTTAGCAGTACCTGTTACTTTGTTTAAACCTTTGTTTGTTACATTATTCCTCATTCTATATAGAATAACGTTGCTGGCAATGTTTATTTAATTGTATTTATAAAGTATTTTACCAGGAAGGATACATTGAGATTGCTCTCGTCAATATGCAATCGTGAGTAATAAAAATAGCAAGGGGCCTATGACTGATAGTCTGTGTCTCCGTAATAACAGGCGTATACGTGTCATGGCAGCACTCGTTGTTCATCAAGGTCTCCACACTGCTTGATGTGCTACAACCGTCACGCAAATGGGTGCCTAGAGGACGTGTGACTGTCCTAGCACGTCATCGGCTGGAGGGTTATGCTTTCATCATCGAAACCTATTCCGTATCTCTGCTGTCAACTACTTCCGATGAGAAGCTTGTCGGCGTGACTCATTCCTGGCATCACAGCCATGTGCCGAGGTGATTGGCAGTCACATTGACCACGTAGTATTATAACCTAGCATACACATACTTGGCCACGAAGGGCTAGCTCCATACGAGGGAGACTTATTAGAGCAGAGAATCCATTTTTCTTTTTGTACGCGTGCCATGGCAAATACCAATGACTTTTTGAATCATTCATCAGCTATCTACTTCATAAGCACAGTGATCAGATCGAGTGACATGACTAACGGGGTTTGGAATCGCTCCATGCAGTATTAATGCAGTTACGTTATGGGTTTTTTGGAACCAATAAACAGACTTTTAATGCACTGAGAGAGAAAACTTTTCTTCTTTTCCCTCCTTCTTTTTGAGCATATTACTCGATCATCTTTTTTTTTAATTTTTTTATTTAGCTTAAACCCCTGTGTTTTCCTTTATGTTTCAGATCCATTAATTTCTCTGAACCCACCTTGTATTACTGAAGACGACCAGTCCAGCCTGGAAGCCATACGGACAATCCACAAGCAAATGGACGACGATAAAGACGGTGGCATTGAAGTGGAGGAAAGCGTGGAGGTATGACTCCTTTTCTATGTGTACGCAGAGAAATCTTTATACAACGGCTAAAATCTATACATTGTGATGACACTCTGTTTAAATAGATTCCATTTTTTTTTTTAGTTTTTATGTTAAGAATACACACACAGACGTTTGGGTGGAGGAAACATGTCCTTTGTGGTTTTTGATTATTTTGTTATATATTCTTATGAGTTTTTTATTCCTTGAAGCACATTATTATTATTATTATTATTATTATTCTTTATTTATAAAGCGCCGGCATATTCCGCAGCTCTGGCACATGTCCCTCTCCTGATTTTGTATGTTCTTTGTGTTGCTCTTTAGTACGTTGTATCGTTCAAACAATACCCTAGCTATCAGACCTTATTGTATTGTTTTAGTGAGGAAATAATGGTCACGGAAATGTTTCATGTCTCTTGTGTTTGTAGGATAGTACTATGACTGCAGCACGTACTGGCATTGAGGAAACTGGTCCTTTATGTATAGATGGTTATTATTCCAGATGATGTTGAAGAGCCAGTTTGCCATTAGGTTTGCTTATTTTGGCGTAAACTGTGCAGTGTATAAGCGGTTTTGAAACATACATTGGTCTTTTTGTTCACCTTTCTTGGTGACCTAAAAAAAAAAAAAAAAAAGTTACAGCAGTTATGGATATTTCAGTTTGTAACTATGGTGGTCCCTTAGCTCTGTTATTTTGACTCTAAATTTACAATTCTCAAGTTTGTGGTTTGAAAATGGATATATATCCATATATCCAATATACAGTGTTTATTCTTGTTTTGTGTCACTTGTATATATCTCATGTTTTTTTGTTAATGCTGTTTTTACTTTCTTGGGAAGCAGGAACATTTCACTGATTGAAAGCCTCCCGATCTGTTGTTTGAACACTTTGTATTCTGAACGAGTAACATTTGCTGTCACTTGGTTTTGATTCTGTTTCACTGTTCTCCTCAGTAACAAAACCAGAACTTTCTTCTACCCTTTTCTGTGGCTGGCCTTAAAAATTTATAATATACAGATTTCCTTTTTCCATTTCTAAAAAATGGTATATACCGGTAATATCACATTGCGATTATATCTTTATGCTTTTCCGTGTATTGAAATATCGAGTAGATGTAGGCACAGCCCATAATCACATTTCGGAATCTTAAAATTATCGGATTTTCAGACGTTGGAATTTTTTCTAGATTTTAGTTTCTAAATTTTTAGTTTAGAAATATACAATGTTTTTACATGGTTTTGCTTTTAACCCCTTCACTGCTGAGCCATTTCACCTCTGTGCTGAGCTCATTTTGACTGTTTTGTGCTCATGTTGAAACACGATTCGAAGTCCTGTTTTTTATTATGCGACCCAGACAATTTTTTTTTATTTTAAAAACACATTTTTATTATATAACTTTGTACACCAAACCTGGTCATGTTTGGTATTATTGGAAAGGCCATGCTCCAACGGACCCCCCCCCCCATTTCCAATTGGCAGCCAGGGGGCTAACTGCCCAACTAACATCATTACACATATGGCAACGACGGCGGGGGGAGGCCCCCTGGGGCTTTGCTGACATACAAGATGTCATCCATCTCAGACAAGTCAGAGATCCAGCGCCGGATCGCGGACCGGCCACGTAAGGGGTTAAAGAGAGGCATAGCTGGAAAGGTCAGACTGTGACCTTTCCAGCGTTGCCTCTCTTTTTCGTTTTTTTTTTTGTTATTCTTGTCGTTTGGGAGGGAGAGGGGGCTGTACCGGGCAGGCGCCTGAAACTGCCGTCATTGCGACACCTGGGTTCCTTAAAAGCAGAGGACTACCACCTCAGGACCCTGACCAAAGAGGTGAGTATAGGGAGGGAGGCAGGTTAGAGGACGTCATTGGTCCTTTATGGTGTTAAGATAACTGCTGGAGATGTTCTACATAATGGATATTAAAGTTTATCTTGATGTTGGGAAACTCTATTACACTCTTGCCACATGCTGTGCTTGGAAATTAACATCTCTATACTTTGTATCGGTGGCTTTTAATTTGCACCTAGGATTAGAACAAGCTATTACATGGAAGAAACACTGGCTCCTAAAACCTGGTGTTAAGGGATTCTGCTTTTGCAAAATTTGCTTAACACAAAATAAAGCAATCATAAAATCCCATATTCGCCACTCAATCCATGATGGTGAGGGTGGCGCGATCTACCACAAGCAGCTGGAGGCTGGGAACAAATAGTTCCCAGTGTCCCTCCATGCTTCACCCGCTGCTCCTGTGCGATTTCCCCGGCTGGGACACACTGGGCTCCATGAGCTGATATCGGCGGCAGCACCTCTATTGCATTATGAGGCCAGCAGCTGATAAAGCGGCTGGTACCCTAAAAGGGAGACTGTAAGGAAAATCTGCTTTCACCAGTTTTTTTCACTTACAGTCTCCCTTTATCGGCAGCAGTGGAATAGGGCCACTGGAGGTTGCTAAATCTATGAGGTTTCAAACCTAGGAGCCAGCTGTTATTTAGGAGAGGTACATGGTTGCATATATTTTTCCTGCGTGTGGAGAGGCATACCTGCACTGCTGGTCCATAGTCGAAAAAAATGTGCGTTTGCCAATAGTGAAGCAGAATAGTCAGAATGCTTAGAAATGTGTGTCAATATTTGTTCCCTGCTCATTGATTTTCTACATTCAGTGGGAGTATGTCCAGGTGAATGTGCTGGCGTTTTTCGAGCTTTTATTACGTTGAAAGGAAGGCTTTTCACAGTTGTGCTTTAGCATGTTTTGCAGGAATAATGTGTATAAATGGCAGCCGGAGAGCAGAATTACTGGCTGGGTGGAGTAGAGGTAACATCACTGCTCTGCATGGAGAGAGCCTGTGGAGTCATGGGTTCGATCCTGGCTTGAGCCCCTCTCCAGTAAGTGTTCTTGGGCAAGACACCTAACGGTACATACTCGCCGCTCAAGACATACTTGAAAACGAGAGAAATCTCAATGTATCCTTCCTGGTAAAATCTTTTAAAAAAATATAAATAATTATAGCGATGGTCGATATTGCACTGTTATAGCCAAGCTAGCTAATGGTGCGCCCCACTACTACCTTTCCTGTGATGGCCATAAGGCTGCCCAGATTACCAGTCACTGTTAAGGAGCACATTTATGCACTTGTAGCAGCCTCCCGCACTATTATTACAGAGCTCATCCTTCCACTATTGAATGGAACGTGTTAAACCCAAGACCTTCACTGAATCTCTGCGACGAGTCATACGCGTTTCGTACCATCGTTCTTGAAGGCCAAATATCACGATAGCGCTCTTCTCTTACGGTTTCTTCTACTCCTGAGTTTGTGGTTTAAAAAAAAAATGTCACATGGTCCATGGTGTTTACTTAGCAGAAATGACAAATCTCCTCCGCCTGGCCATTTCCCACGCTTCACACATCTGCATGTATAGCATATGCTTACCCAGAGACTGCTGCCGCCTGTTATCCTTCACCACGGATGTGTTCATAATTTCATTATCGCCCACAAGCAGTCATCGTCCCTCACCACTCTGATTATAAGGACACAGGCCCCGTGCCATTAAATGACAACATGTGGGCTGCCTAGAAGTGCTGTAACTTTACTCTGCTTTTCCTAAGCTGCTTTTTTTTTATTTTTAAGTCTTTAAGCAGCTATTGTAAGAAATAAAATCTGTGTGTGTGTATATATGTATATATATATATATATATAACACCAACAAACTACCGGAGTAATTGCCTTTGATTTAACGTGTGGGAATGTACCTGGTGTATTTGGTATTCATTCCGACTCAGATAAAATGCAACATTTTGATCATAGAATCTTTCTGCAATTGTATAGACTGCGCGGCATTATTTTTAGTTGTCAGTGAGCATATAGTGATGGGAAACCATCAGGCACCTATTTTCTTCTTTTAAGGGTTAAGTACGTGCTAAATAGGGCCCCTGTCTGGCTCTATATCTAGATCTCACCGGATCTATATTTGTCTCTATATTTCTACTTCTCTAGTGTGCCCTGCCTGTCATTTGTGATGTGCGAGTCATGTATTTAGACCCCCTGGGGGTCACAGTGTATTTTGGGGCTTCAGCATCCCCTCTGCATCAACGGTCCTTGGAGTGGAAAAAACCTTCCATGCAGTTCCATATGGTTTTATCTCCTTCCAAGACCTGCGAGCGCTCATAATTCAGTGCACATCGTTACTGCCAGGAAAGGCACATGGTCACTTTATCCTGTTCCAAACGTGGATACGTGTCAGGCGTATGATTCATTTGCAGTAAACACTGCTTTGGCATATGGTGCGTGATATCGTGAGGGGGTGTTCACTAAGCAGTGAATTAAACAGAATTGCAAACCCTAGGTCTGTATATGGGAATTTTAAATGATTTGTGCTAGACAAAAAACCCAGGCAGTTTAATTGTGTGTTTTTGCTTTTTATAATATGTACTTATTTTTTATTTTCCTACATACATGAATGTTACAAAACTATGGTGCGGACGGCTGCTCTGTGGTTTTTCTGTTAGAGGAGGCCGTAAGGTGAGTTTTCATCACGCAATGTTTTCCTCTGTCAAATATGGGTGACTTTTCACCTCTCAAATAGAAGTCACCAGATAACCCCCCCCCCCCACACATGTTGTTATTATTTGAGGTAATGGTTACACGGCCACATAGTTTGGACTCCTTCTTAACCTTAAAGAAGGGGGTTGGAAACCATAGTCCTCCAGATATTTTCGAGCTAAATCTCCATTGATGCTCTGCCACTTACTAGGTTGGCCGAGCCTCATGGGATTTCTGCTTCCAAAACATCTGGTGGGTCGAGATTGTTGACCCTTGCCTTACAGACTCAGGTCCTATTCCAGCAGAGCATCAAACATCGTTTTGCAACTTTGTTGTTGTAAATTAAGGGGATACTCTACTGAAAAATACACTTCCCTATTTTGTCCTTATATAATTGGGCAGATGCTGCTGAAAGCCTCTGCCCAATTATTATTTTTACAAGGTGGAAAGCCTGCCCAGAGGGCAGTCTATTGTGGATATTGCCCCAGCACGTGGATATTGCCCCAGCACGTGGATATTGCCCCAGCACGTGGATACCGCCCCAGCTCATGGATACCGCCCCAGCTCGTGGATACTGCCCCAGCTCGTGGATATTGCCCCAGCACGTGGATATTGCCCCAGCTCGTGGATACCGCCCCAGCTCGTGGATATTGCGCCCCAGCTCGTGGATATTGCGCCCCAGCTCGTGGATATTGCGCCCCAGCTCGTGGATATTGCGCCCCAGCTCGTGGATATTGCGCCCCAGCTCGTGGATATTGCGCCCCAGCTCGTGGATATTGCGCCCCAGCTCGTGGATATTGCGCCCCAGCTCGTGGATATTGCGCCCCAGCTCGTGGATATTGCCCCCCAGCTCGTGGATATTGCCCCCCCAGCTCGTGGGTATTGCCCCCCCAGCTCGTGGGTATTGCCCCCCCAGCTCGTGGGTATTGCCCCCCTGGTCCTGGATATTGCCCCCCCAAGCTCTCATGGATATGCCCCAGCTCAGACCCCAGACCAGACATGGGGCGGCTGTTCGAATGCTCTATCGGCATTCGGACAGCCGCCCCATGAGCTCCTTATACTTACCTTCCCGAGCGGCGAATGGAAGGTTTCCACGCTTCCGGTCGTTGAAGGACCCAAGCCTCCCACGTGACCGGGGCTTGGGTCCTTCAGAGAGCGGAAGTGAGGGAAGTTTCCCTTCGCCGCTCGGGGGTTGGATGCGCGCGGCAGCCGGGTGGAGGCTGCGAGCGCAGCCTCTACCCGGCTGCCGCGCGCATCCAACCCCCGAGCGGCGGAGGGAACTTTCCCTTCGCCGCTCGGGGGTTGGATGCGCGCGGCAGCCGGGTAGAGGCTGCGAGCGCAGCCTCTACCCGGCTGCTGTGTGCATCTTGTAACCGCCACGGCGAGCGCACAGCCGGCTCGTGCCGCGGCGGTTGCATTGCGCGCGCAACCAACCGCCGCTGGTTGCGCGCGCATGCGCAGAGTAAGGCTTGGCGACGGACACGCCAAGCCTTACTCTATTATAGTATAGATATTGGGTGATTTTATTAACCCTTTATAACTCGGCACACGCAGCTCCTCCGCTTCAGCTCAGGGACACCTGAACCTGCTCTCCTACGGAACTTCTGGGAAAGGGGAGTACAGTGGTGGCGCTAATGTTGGTGGATATGTTTATGTTGTGCAGCCGACAGGGATTAAAACACAAAACCTCGACAGAAATGTGCAAATGTACAGTAGGAAAAAGAGAGAGGATCCTAGTGGCGCAGTCTCTTTTGAGAGTGGTCTATATAATACAAATAATAAATGGGTATGGTATTCCCACTATTCCAAACAGTGCACGGTCGAAAAGACCACTAAAGTGCTGCTATGAATAGAGCTAAGTGCAGTAGTTTTACTGTGCAAAAAAGGTGACAGTTGATGTCCTGATATATTCAAATCACATATAAAGTGCAAGGTGACAGTTGATGTCCTGATATATTCAAAAAAATCGCATATAAAGTGCAAATGCAAGCAGAAAGTGCATATATAAGTGCATATAGTGCAATTGAAGGTCTTTCAAAAAGTTATCCTTATAGAGTCTCGTTTTCCAAATCACTTGTGAAGGCAAAAAAACAGTCCAACCGACCATATATTCTGTATTGAAGACAAAGGTAGTCTGGTTGAGTCTCCACAGGGGCAGTCCAGAGGCTTACATGAGGTCCTGGTGCACTGTCTTCACCTAAGTCCTATATAGACTCCCAATTCCCAAAAAATGGGAGGAAAAGAGGAGAGGGGTAGAAGGGAAACAGAAAAAGAAAAAATAGTGCAATATTGACTGATACAGAGTTAAGTGCCCATAGACAAGGGAACACTTACACTTTATAGAGCCTCATGTACCGGCTCTGGTGTGGAACGCCTTGGGCCTAATTGAGGGTAGCCTCTGCCCTTCTTTAGATAGATTTTTAACCTATCCTGTACAAAACCTACACTATGCAAGTTCCGTAGGAGAGGAAAAAGAGAGGATCCTAGTGGCGCAGTCTCTTTTGAGAGTGGTCTATATAATACAAATAATAAATGGGTATGGTATTCCCACTATTCCAAACAGTGCACGGTCGAAAAGACCACTAAAGGCGTGTGGTACTGCTTATTCGGTAGGTACCTTCACCTCTTTCATCTGCAGATGGTCTTCTTGTTTTTATGTAGATGGTAGGAGAAAAGGAGAGACTGAGGATATGGGGCATATGCGGTTTAAAAATGGCTCTTAGGCGGATGCAGATAGTAAAAAGGGGTTTATTGATTAAGAACAAATATAAAGGAATTAAAATATAGTAAGAGGGTATCACAAATATGGGATACGCGTTTCGGCTAAAAACAAAGCCTTCCTCAGTCCATGTACAGGATAGGTTAAAAATCTATCTAAAGAAGGGCAGAGGCTACCCTCAATTAGGCCCAAGGCGTTCCACACCAGAGCCGGTACATGAGGCTCTATAAAGTGTAAGTGTTCCCTTGTCTATGGGCACTTAACTCTGTATCAGTCAATATTGCACTATTTTTTCTTTTTCTGTTTCCCTTCTACCCCTCTCCTCTTTTCCTCCCATTTTTTGGGAATTGGGAGTCTATATAGGACTTAGGTGAAGACAGTGCACCAGGACCTCATGTAAGCCTCTGGACTGCCCCTGTGGAGACTCAACCAGACTACCTTTGTCTGGGATACAGAATATATGGTCGGTTGGACTGTTTTTTGCCTTCACAAGTGATTTGGAAAACGAGACTCTATAAGGATAACTTTTTGAAAGACCTTCAATTGCACTATATGCACTTATATATGCACTTTCTACTTGCATTTGCACTTTATATGTGATTTGAATATATCAGGACATCAACTGTCACCTTTTTTGCACAGTTAAACTACTGCACTTAGCTCTATTCATAGCAGTACTTTAGTGGTCTTTTCGACCGTGCACTGTTTGGAATAGTGGGAATACCATACCCATTTATTATTTGTGTTATATAGACCACTCTCAAAAGAGACTGCGCCACTAGGATCCTCTCTTTTTCCTCTCCTACGGAACTTGCATAGTGTAGGTTTTGTTCATATTTTGTGTAAAAGACGTGTTCTATGGTCTTTCACAGGTTAAAATGAAATCCCCGTTTCCCTCGTAAATACTTTTCAGATTATCTGCCAAGCCCTGCCGTGAATTTTGTGCTAAGCGTCTGCAATGAGCTTATGGTTTTAAGTTTGGATTGAGCAGTTTATAATAAAGGTGCCGGGTGCCTTTGTTTGACTTGCTCAAATATTTCAGGAACAATAAATTCTCAAGGACAATCTTTTGAGTTTTAACCCAGTGGCATTTTGGTCTGATTTTAGTAAACACTTTTGTTCTTTGCCGTTTCAATTTATTATTTTTTTTTTGCAAATAGTTCATAGTATTAAAAAATATATCCTCTCTATTTTATACCTCAGCCAGTTTCTGTAATATACTATACAGGTTCCAGGTTTGCACCGGTTATTTAACTCGTTCAGTCACCTCCCCATTCATTAATTTTTTTGCATAAAGTGGCCCTTTTAGGCTGGGGTCAGACCAGCGCACTTTTAACGTGCGTTCTGGCGCACATAATTACGGCCGCACTAGCAGCAAATGACGGCCAATATACGAAGTACGGTCGCACGAAAGTCCGGCCGTGCAACGCAAGTGGAAAACTAACGCATTTTTTCGAACGCCAAAACGCTAGTACGGACGTACAGAGTGCGCAGCTGCGGCATAGCGGCGTGTTTGCGTGATTAGGAGACGTCAGACGCTGCTAATGTCCGGCCAACATAACGTCCAGACGCAAGAAGTGTTTTATTGACGATCCGTAAAAAAATCACACACGAAAATGCGCATCGTATGACCGTTTTCGCGAATTCCGTGAAAAAATACGTCAATTCGTTCGGACGCACTTTTTTACGTTCGCATGTAAAAATGCTTTCGTTTGACCCTAGCCTTAAGCCCTGAATGTGTAACGTACCTCTATTCGTATAATTTAAAGGGACACTACCACTTACATAAACTGTAACTAGATTACTTGTGCATTACAAACAAAACCATATTATAAAACAAATGCTGCCGATTTTTTTTTTCTTTTAAGTAATTGCAAAAAGGAAAAATAAACTACATGTTTGATCTCTTCCATTTTGTGCAAGTTTCCCATGATTCAACATTTACCATAAACCTTGCTTTTTGTCTCTAATTTATTTAGTCTGCACTATTTAAGAGTTAATGATGTGGAGGGTGGATGTTTAGTTAATCCTGCAGGAGGTCTTTTGTTCTTCTGGCTAGCTGAGATAAATTGGCAGCTGAATGTGATATGACAGGAAGCTTAAAAGACTTCTAATCCTCCCCTTGGTTATGTTCTTTGAATAGTCTACAATATACGGCCATTACCACACGGTGAGGAGCAGGTGAGTTACAGATATGGGGGGGGGGGAGTTTACAACACAAAAGATCACACAATGGATGCACCCAGTGACCCATATAGAGTTTAATATTTGAAACCTTTTAACTAAAAATTTCAGAGAAAAATAAAGTATATGTAAGATCGGCAACATAAACACAATAACACATACTCGCCACCCAGGACATACTTGAAAACGAGAGAAATCTCAATGTATCCTTCCTGGTAAAATACTTTCTCAAAAATAAGGGCATTTCATTTTTTGGTGGTAGTGGCCCTTTAATTAGATATTTGCTTTGTCTTTCTGGTGACGAGTGCCCAACATATGGTGACAGGTTTGTGGGCTTTATGTTAATGTAGCTCCCACCCTCACCTATCTTTGTTTCCTGTCCCCCAAATGATTTGCTGTATGGGAACACAGTTTGCGGAGCAGGTAAGCTGTGGATCCTGCTAGGGCTGAAACAACTAATCGATTAATCGATGATTAAAATAGTTGTCAACTATTTCCATTATCGATTAATCGTCCAGTGTACAGCACACACTGTTTAGAGTCAGATTGAGTTAGACGTAAATAACCTCCGCTTCGGATCTGATTGGAGAAGACTCGCCGCCGCTATCCTGCTGCTTTCGCCACCGAGGGATCTAAGGAGTATGGGATTTAGGCCGGCGTCAGACGAACGCAGTGATCACGTCCGTGTTGCCGCACATTTTAACGTCCGTCGTAGCATAGAATCATGATCAATAGAGACACACACACAAAGTGCGTCCGCACCGAACTGTGCACGCACAACGCACCTGGCAAACGGACGCAAGTTAGGCAAGAACGTAAAACCACTAACACGGACGCGCAGAGTGCGCCACGTCCACGGAGCGTTCTGTGTGCGTGATGAGACGTCAGACGCAGCGCATTTGTGACGTCCAGCACCTTGACGCACAAAATGCCTTTTCCTATCCGTTTTTCATATTAATTTTGTTTCCCATATTTCCCTTTTATTCTACATCCGTCATAAAAAACGGACTGTGTGGTGTCTACAGTATCTTCCGTCAGAACGTCCGTCCGTTGTGCACGCACGCAGAGTGCGCTCAGACTGCGTTCGTCTGACATTAGCCTTAATGGCGTGGTTAGAGTTATGTGTTGTGTGATTGTGCTGAAAAGATGTTATTCAAACCTGAATAATGTCAGGCGCTGTTGGATCAGCTCGTTCTCCATCTGCTAGGAGCGCATCAACGTCTTCCATACAAAGTATGGGATATGTTAAAGTACAATAGCCAGCCGCTACATCGGAGAAGCCGGATGAGCTTCCGTCTCAGATGGAACAGGAAGAGTTAAAATGAAGCGCAGCGCTCGAGCCATTGTGCTGCGCTGCGCTTTGCTTTGTTTCCAGGTTGTGATCTTTCCCCAGATGCCTGTTTCTCCAGTTTGTTTTCCTGTGCGGAGCATCATGGGAGATGTAGTTTCTCATGATTAGCAGTCTCTGCCACCTGGACCTTATCTACATGCCTGATAAGCTGTCTGGCTCCTGTATTTACCACGCCTTGCAGCTACATCCCAACACACTAATCCTTGTTTACACATTACCTGGGCAGGTGCAGCTCCCTTCTTCTGCTGTCCTCAGGCTTCTCAAATACCTGGACAAACCTGGAGCAGGTTGGCCTGATTACAGTCTACTTTGTTGCCCATGTTGTTGTGATACATTCTCCTAAATGCTGTGACATTGAGATTTATACGAATCCAGAATGACTGCACTCAACCTGAACATGTATTTTTTCACTCGTGCTTTGAAGAACAATGAGCACAACATATAAAATTCACATTAACTTTAATGTTGTTTTAAAGATTTTTTTTTATTTTTTTAAATGCCGACTTTTTGATGTTGAGGATTTTGGTTACAAAATAAGGATCACGCATTGCATAAGCATGCCGAAACATCTTGGTATTTGTGAATGCCTATAAAATGTTCAATGTCAAATTTACTGAATGTTGATCCTTATGACGCTTATCAATTCAACCCTTACCGCTCTGAAATGCAGTAAGAACAATTAAAACCACCCGCCACAGCGTTGGAATATCCCACCACGGCATGGGTTTTAACCATATTTCTAGATTTGTGTTAAATTGTCTCAGAAGACACTTAAAAAATGTGCATGTGCAGCTCGAGAGCAGCTATGCTGGTTTTGTACATTACATTTTGAGGCCTAGTCACCCTCCCTGGTTTTGCAATCTTTTCTGTCACAGGTGCCTTATTGCAGGATCTATTTAACCCTTGAACTGCAGAGATCTGCAAGAGGAGGAGTGTCCCTTGTATGGGTTAATCTCCTAATAATCTTTATTAGGTTAGAGAGGATCGGAGCTGGCGTGGCGCGGTACATTGAGGCTGTGCTATCCTTATGGAGCGTATCGTTAGATTTTGTAACCAGATCATTTATTCTTACATCGTGTCTTTTTTTTTTTTTATTTTATAAAGTGGAATGATCTGACTTTTGTTATTGTGGATTATAACTCTTAGGCTAGGGTCAGACTAACGCATTTTTCGCGTCGACCGTGGAAAAGTGCGGTCGAACGAACGGACATATTTTTTCACGGAATACGCAATAGCGGTCATACGATGCGCCTTTTCGTCCGTGATTTTGTACGGATCATCAATAAAACCCTTTTTGCGTCTGGACGTTATGTTAGCCGGACATTAGCAGTGTCTGACGTCTCCCAATCACACACACACGCCGCTATGCGGCCGCAGCGCACTCTGTACGTCAGTAGTAGCGGTTTGACGTTCTCGAAAAAATGCGTTCGTTTGCCACTTGCGTTGCGCGGACGAACTTTCGTGCGGCCGTACTTCGTGTGTTCCCCGGCATTGGACGTAATTTGCTGCTAGCACGGCCGTGATTTTGTGCGGCTAAACGCACGTTAAAGCTGCGTTCGTCTGACCCTAGCCTTACCCCTCCGCACCTTCCTGCCTCCTTACTTTAAACCCCTGTAGTGTCTTTCTCTGGAGTTGCTGGGTATGTGTTCACCTATGCAAATGCAGTATGCTCTTGAATACACCTGTTTAAATATTTGTGTACATGCAAACATTTTTTTTTTTTTACCTTCTCCTAAAATAAACTCTCTAGGTCATGCAAATATTTGTTTCAATCTGTAGATTGTGGTTGTTAAAGGGACACTTCCCAATGAAGACCTCTATAGGGTTCCCATTCTGTAATACGGGCCAGATGAAAGATTTGTTTTCTGTTGCTGGGACTGCACGTTCCTTTTCTCCAGCGTTATACCTTGCGTCTGATTTGAAAGGGTTAAAGCGACACTCTAGGCCAGTAATGGAGAACCTTGGCTCCCCAGCTATATTGAAACTACATGTCCCAGGATGCCCTGACAGCTTTATGGCTGCATAGGCTTCATGGAACAAGTAGTTCTAAACCATCTGGGGTGCCAAGGTTCGCCGTCACTGCTTATCTAGGCAAAATAATAATAAAAACAAACGGGGTTAAGCATGCTGGCCTCTTTTCTGTTCTTTGTTTGGACTTCCCTCATGTCATGCACCATGGTCACCTCGCTGCTCTTCCAGCTTATGCACCTCCTAGTTGCTAGAGGCCTGGTGCATGACTATCCATGCGTGGCTGCATGTGAGTCAACAGCATTTTGGATCTGTGTGGGGTCTGAACCCCAGACTGACAGTTTTTTGAGTGTAGATGAGGCACTGTCTCAATGGCAATGGATGCAAGGAGGTTGGAAAGAAGCTAAAGTGTCCCTTTTAGAAGGAGCAACAAGCCCAACTTCAATCAGGAGTCAGCAGCCTTGGTTGGGTGTCCACATGGAATTATGTCTGAGGTTCCGCCCATTCATTGGCTTGGCTGAGCCTCATGGGAACTGTAGTTCCACAACATTTGGACAGCCAGGGATGCCAACCGCTGTCTTAAATGGTTTTCACTGCTAGCATCTCCCGGGGGAAATATTTACTTATAACTTCCTCATGATTACGGGAGAGGAAGCTTTTACCTCCTCAAAACGCATCGAGAGTGATTTTGCAGCTTGTAAAATGACAAGCTTCATTGTAACAGTTTTCTGTAGCTCTATTCATGGGACGGGGAATGTGGCCACCGCTGGATTTCGACGGGAGGTTAAAAAAATGCAAATATTGGGAAGAACTTCCCGGAACATGTGTGATTTACCAACAGTGCTGCTGAAGTGATCACTCCTTGCTTCCACAAAGTAAATATATCGGCGTGTACACACAAGAAGAAATCTATAGGTTGTCATTTATTTTTTAACAGCCGTATATGAAAAATCTAATTTTGGGGAATTTCATTGCCCAATGTGGCCCATACCATGTGAGTCCCAGCACCACGTCAAAGTGCCCTAAAGTACGTGGGTCCTAACTTATTTTTTCATATGATCTAGGTATGTTGCTTGTAACTCTGCAGTCTCTCTGGCATCTCTTCGGCCAGTTATTTCCATTTACGTGCTTGCTGTGGGGCGTCCGTGTGTGGAGGGGTGGGCTTCACATATTAGGGTCTTGTGGTACAGTCAAATCTCCAAAGATCGGACTTTTCAGACAGGTGTTTTAAAACAAAATTCTAGACTGTATATAATGTGTGCAGGGATCTAGATCTTGTACATTCACTGCTGACAACTGCTTTAGCTTTTGGCTGAAATATCACTTTAAATATTTTGTCAAAGTGGGTGTTCCTGCAGCAAAACCATTCTGACCTATTAGGCTAGGGTCAGACTGAGGCAGTGCGAACGCGCGTGCAGGCGCACTTAATCACGGCCGCACTAGCAGCAGATGCCGGGCAATGACGGCCAATATACGAAGTACGGTCGCACAAAAGTCCGGCTGCGCAACGCAAGTGGAAAATGAACGCATTTTTTCGAGAACGTGAAACCGCAGGTACTGACGTACAGAGTGCGCTGCGTCCGCTAGCGGCGTTTGTGTGTGATTAGGAGACGTCAGACGCTGCTAATGTCCGGCCAACATAACGTCCAGACACAAAAAGTGTTTTATTGATGATCCGTACAAAATCACGGACGAAAATGCGCATCGTATGACCACTATCGCGTATTCCGTGAAAAAATGCGTCCATTCGTTCGAACGTACTTTTTCACAGACAACATAAAAATGCGTTCGTCTGACCCTAGCCTTAGAGTAAAAATTCCACTGTCATCCTGCTCCAACGCACAGTTTAGTGAATAACTTCCTTAAACCTTTTTTCTTTTCTCCTACAATCAAGCGTCAGAACTACTTTAAAAGTAATGAGGTTTTGTTCCATTTTTACAATTAAATCCTTTTGGGAGGCGAATAAATCGTTTTGTAGCCGCCACCGCCAATTAGTGCAGCTTCCTAGCGATGGGGTACAGTGTTATTCCAGGCCTCGGCAAGGAGAACACTTGTTTCCTCTGCAAATGTGCCAAGTTGATGGCCATCCTGTTCATTTTATCCATTTTTATTAATAAAAAAAGTGTGTGTGTATATGTATATATAAGCCTTGGATTGAGAGTAACTTGGTTTGAGAGCGTTTTGCAAGAAGAGCAACAATTTTTGATACATTTTGACTTGGTATACAAGCGATGTCAAACTACATACGCTTTGTCTGCCGAGCGTCACGTCACAACTGAGGCCATGGTGACCTTTCCTCCCTGTGTCCGTCACAGCATTCTGGCAGCTTGACGGGGAGGGCCACACAGTGTAACGCGCGTAATAGTGTCGCACATTACACCGGACGTGCTGAAACCCTCCCTAACAGATAGCAGTGATCCCGTTAGTGATAAACATCCTGCACAATAACCCTCCTCTTCCTCCCCCTCCCTCCCACCAGCCACAATTCTTCTCAAAGACAATGTGCAGATTAATTTGTTTTATTTTTACTTTATACTGTAATCATTTTTATATGAATAAATGGTTGTGGAGCCAATCTTCAGAATTTCCAATATTTCTTATGGGGAAATTCGCTTTGATTTAAGAGTGCTTTGGATTACAAGCATGCCTCCGGAATGAATTATGCTCGCAATCCAAGGTCTTTCTTGGTGTTTTGTGTATATAATATATATATATATATATTAGTCCACACTGTGAACCGCACTCACCCAAACGATTTCTTATATGCCCGGTGATATATATATATATAGATGTATGTACCCCATCTTTGACAGGTCCTTTCTAACTTGACCGAGTGCTCCACCATGGCAGCCTATAAAGGCCTCGAGCTGCCGGGGAGCTCCAGGGTGAGTTGATCCTGTAAGTGCGGACTCGGTCAAGTTAGGACCTGTCAAAGATGGGGTACATTGGCAACTGTGACAGGCTTAAGCAAATTATAATGATAACTTTGTGAACTGAATCCCCATCATTTATTACCTCAGTCTGGTTTTTTGAGCATTTTTAAAATGTTTTTTTTTTCACAGAAAAGGTAGAAGGTGGTCAATAATATGGAGTGCTCTTTCTTGGTGTTTTGTTATATATATATATATATTATAATTACAAATCAGTTAATTTCAGAAAGAATACTGTGCTTACACAGCAGACTTTAACCTTTATTAATTCATTTGACCAGCTTACATAGAACCACGAATTCAAGTAGGCGCAATGGGCATGTTTTTTTTTTTGTGTAGTTCACAAAACTACCCCCGGCCCTTTTATCCGTTTCCTTGAAAGAAACCACTTTTTTTCTGGGTAGAGAATTTTCTTGTGTGGTTTGCACTGTGGTATAACACAGGAAATGGAAAATGAAGTCCAAAACTATTTCTAATGTCAATCACAGCCATCTCCTACTTAAAATTAAATGTCAATATTTTTTATTTTTTTTGCACTATGAACCCACTTGACAAGTTGTAGTCGTACATAATGATTTTAGAATTTCTGATAAGATCACTGTGGCGTCAAATGTAGCAATTCTACCCCCCACCCCCAAATCCAGGGGATGAGTGGCAGCCATGGACTCCTAGAATTTAAAAAATCCTGCGTCCTCGTTTTCTTTTCTGTTATGCATCACACAAGCTGAAAGACAAATATATTGAGGTGCGAGAGCCTGTGATCCCCAAATGTTGTGCTCAAAGTATTCTGAAAAAGGATACAACTACATTATATATTATATTTATCAGACCTAGATATCACTCTCCATTCTCCAGCATAACACAAACGTATCATTGTTTGGAATCTAAACATACCGCTCATGGCTGCTTTTTACAAACAATACACCATGCCATGGAAACGCGATTTAAGAACGAAGTGAACTCTAACCATGTATTATTTTTTCACCATGAAACTCCATTAACCATTTTTCTATTCTAACATTTTTTGGTGAATGTTAAGGTGCTTCTGCATGTTCTTTAAATGCATTTTGTGATGTTAAATAATTATTTTGATTTTCCTTTCATGCTTGCCAGCTAGCTACAAAGTAAGTTTTCATTCTGTATGTGTGTGTCACCGCTTTTCATGTCATGCCCTTACCGTTACGTCCACTTCATCTGTGGTTTTGCGATCATAGTGATGTTCAATATGAATACACTTGTTTTGCAGGATATGGTAAAAAATGGAACAGCAAATGATCGCAGGATAACATCCATGTGTTTGTGTGTATGTATTCTTACTATATTTTTCACATGTTTAATTCGACACTGCTAGACGGTGACACTTTAACGCGAGGTATTGTTCTTCTCTGCAGACCAGTTTCAATGTGCAGTTACCTGCTTTTGTTTTAAAGCTTTAGAGTTTCCAGTCAATCGGGCAAAAAAGAAAAACGGAACAAAAAAGCTTGTCTTGGACCAGGGCAAGTCTTGTTTGTGGAGGAGATGCTGGCTCCAGGCACTGCACGTACCTTTGTGTCCTTTTTAGGGGATTCTTGGTTTCCACGTTCAATCTGAATGCTAATTACATTTGCGGAGAAGTGGATAGATCCATGTGTGACAAATTCGCACTAAATTTAGCTTTGGTTACTGTAAGCCAAACATATATATATATTTTTAGGAGCTTTGCAAATATCTCCCCGGATTTATTCTTTAGAAAAACTAATAGATTTAGAAAACCCTTGTATTCGTCAATCTGTGGAGTAAATTATGGAATTCTTTCAGTATCTTCTACCTTTTGCTGACCAAATCGATATTAACCCATTCTGACTCCTAATCCCTTCCCCAACCCTTTCGTCTCAGCCTTCATTATTATCCTTTATTTATATAGCTCCACATATGCAAGGGTACTTGCTGGTGGCGTCTTCTGAGTGGGATCAAGTCGTCCTTCCATGATTGTAGCGATGGTCAGCGACCTGGTGGTTACATTGAACCTGCTTCTCGTAAAATCGAGACTTCTCCACAGTTGTACTGTTTGGAGGGATGTGCCAAACGGGTCCTTGACTTGCTTCTCCACGGTTGAAGGGTAGAGATGCTACCACTGGACTCCACAGCTGATTCTGTGTGGTAGGCACGTATGTACCTATATATATGTACCATTAGGTGTCTTGCCCAAGGACACTTACTGGGGAGGTGCTCTGGCTGGGATTCAAACCTGTGTCTCCATCGTTATAGTGCAGTGATGTTACCTTTACTCCATCCAGCCGGTACTGAATATTCATATAAAAGAATCTTTTGAAATTACCCTTGATTCTACTGTGATAGGGATAGGGAGGACCTAGGGGGACAAGGCAGGCACTGCTTAAAAGGGGAGAGTCTCCCCGGATCGCGGCCTAGCTCCGGCGGGGGCCACCATCTTGGATGGCGGCTCCACCTCTGGGTCCCCCGTCCTCATTGCACATGGCGCGATAACATCAGTTAGCCGGGGAACCCCTAGCTGCCCGGGGATTTAACAAGGAAGTCCCCTGGTGGAGATGGGGGGAGGGGTTCCTTTGAACCCCCATATCTCCCGAACGGTGGCAGCTAGGTCGGTCAAGTTTACTATCATTTGAAAGATCAGAGCATGGCCTTTCCAATGTGTTTCAACTTTAGTAAGTGACTTGATAAAGACCTACATACGTGAAAATGTTGTCTGTCCTTTCACCAGAGGAATAAACCATCAACTTAGATCCTAGAACCGCTTCAAGATTCATTAAAATTTTTCCTATGTTGAAACATCAGCAGACACGGACACTTTCTGAATTATCCCCTAATTGTTTGGAGCAAATAAAAGTGGAGTAGAATAAGCCAGAGTTTTTATACATTCGATTAAACTCTGCATTATGGTTCTCTTCCTACCTGTCCCAACGATCGTTTAGTGTCTCATTTTCAGGGAGTACCTCCTCCCGGCAGCCTGTCTCTGTTGGAGTACCCCAAGGTTCAGTTCTGGGCGCTCTTCTTTTATCAATCTACATGGTCTCTCTAGGCAAACTGATCAGCTCCTTTAGAATCCAGTACCATCTATATGCTGATGACACTCAAATATACCTCTCATCTCTCGCCTGCTCTCCTGGATCAAGTCACTGACTGTCTCTCTGCCGTCTCAATTTAGATGTCTTCCCACTTCCTTAAACTCAATTTAAAACTGAGAATTCTCGTTGTTCCTCCCTCCCTCCAAGAAAAACCCAATTCCACCTTAGCCTGACGCCTCAAGCGCCAGACGCACCTCACATACCACTCCCCTCTGCCGGTCCCTCCATTGGCTTCCTGTACACTTCAGGATACAGTTTATACTACTGACGCTCACGTTCAAATGGCTCAATAACTCAACCCCCCTCCATACATGTCTTCGTTACTGCGCAAGCACGTCCCGTCTAGACATCTCCGGTTGGTGCGCGATATTCACCTGTATTCTGTCTACACCCGCACTGCCAGCTGTCGCCTCCAAGACTTTGCAAGGGCAGCACCAGTCTTGTGGAATGACTTGCCTCGCCCATCAAACTCTCCCCTGATCTTCAGGCCTCCTAGAAATCCCTCAAAACCCATCTCTTTAGATTAGCGTACCACATCACTGATACAATTCATCCCCCTGTTCACGTACTCACACATGATTGACGCTGCTTCCATTGCCCCACCATTCCCGAACCGATGGCACTAATGATCCTGCCATCCAGTAAAACTCCCCTGTTCTTCCTCAACCCCAATTCCTCTAGACTGTAAGCCCCTATGAGCAGAGTCCTCTACACCTCTTGTTTCCATCCTATGTCTGTTTATCTGTATCACGTTCCCTTTTGGTTATTGTAAAGCGCTGCGGAAACTGTTGGCGCTATATAAATTCTGATAATGATGATGCTGTAGGCACTATAACCACTTGGGTTAGCTTAGCGATTTAGGTGCAAAAATATATCTCCTATACTGACCATAGTGTAATCCTGGGTTTTGTGGATTTTTTTTACTCTACGTATCCGAATAAATACTGATGCTCCTATACCAGTATTTCTAGACATCAGCCCTTTCAGTGCAGAACCATTTCACACACCATTGCCTCCGAGATGTATTTAGTCACCAAGTTATACCTTGTTTTTTCCAACGACCCTCCTCTTTTACAGTAACTTTAATTTGAACAATTACTCAAATATGGAAAAATGTCAAGTTATAAGCAAAAAAAGTGCCTCCAGGCCCAAATTTGAAATGAGAATTTTTGGATGTTTCTTTTTGGCTGAATTTCCATTTCGGCCGAAACCGAAAACACAATTTTCGGCCAATAATTTTCGGTGGCTGAAATTTCGGTGCATCCTTAAAACTGAGAGTAAAAATAATCAAAACTACACACTAATCACAGAAATGAATGTAATATAATCAAACCAGAAAATGCTATCTACTTTCACACTCTGTTCAACCATGCATTTTGACAGACACAATCTCTTATTTATCCCATAAAAAGTGATAAATATAAGCCCCAACATAAAACCTCCTATAAAACGACTATAGGGATTCCGTAGTAATTTTCGTTCCCTAAAATAATTTGGAAAATTCTCCGAACTGCATCTGCCCAATGACTTTTTTTATGCTGGGTGATTTTACTCATCTCTTCATTCTAGGCGCGCGCAGCTCCTACTCTGCAGCCTAATCCGGAAGTCCCTGTACCTTTGCTACACCTTTTCTATGGCTGTGCAAATTCAAGAGCGTAGGAATCTTGATTTGTGCATTGCTCAGGACTTGCGCATTTTACATATGCAGGTTTTGCAGCAGCTGTGCAGAACGATGGGGTCATAGCTGCCCATCCATACGCAGAACTGATCCATCAGCTGCCTCTCTGGGAAAGCTTGCTATTGGAGACAGTCTCAGAGAGGGTGACATCGGCATGAGTGTCAAAACATGACTCAAGTTGCATCTTTGAGAAAGAATTAAATGCTATGGGGAAATGGAGCAAATTGTTCCATAGTTAAATTTAGGTCTGCAACTAACGATTATTCTCATAATCGATTAGTTGGCTGATTATTATTTTGATTAATCGATTCATCGGATAAAAAAAAGAAATTTGTTTTACTTAAAAGGAATTTTATATAAAAAATAAAAATAACCACAACCCCTCCCTTTTTTCATAATCAATTTGCGTAGTGTACGTAACTTTCGTACATACATACATACGCAAATTGCTTATCTTGCGTACTTTTAACACACAAGGTATGCGAGTGCTTGGACAGAGGGATGGGTTGATGTTGCATGCGCAGTTTAAGCCCATGTTTGCTTTTCAAATGAACGCGGCTACAAGCACTTGGTCATAGATGATGTCACCATGAAATCGGGGTTAATTAAAGTGGTCAGGGTGCGTAGAGTGTCCCTTTTTTAAATAATAACTTTGTAACCAAACTGAGTGGGAGGAGGGACTGGAGGAGGAAGGGAGTGACTTTACTCAAGTGACTTGACCTGACTGTGAGAGGGAGCGAGTATGGACAAAAGACCAGATCTGAGTGTGGTAGTGAGTTTGGGGAAGGGACCAGACCAGAGGGAGGGAATGGCAGTTCCCGACCAAAGAGGGTGTGGCAGGGAGGGTGGGGTGGTGGTACAGGACTCCAGTTTCAAGTAAGGATTAAACACAGGCATACAGCTCCTTCACCCAGTGGCAGTATCCTATTGTTTGTGTTCTAGTTCTGCTACTGTTGTAAATGGAATAAAAACAAACTGGTCGTGTCTGACATGACCCTAGGACTAAATCATACCTAGTAAAGCAACAGCACATCTTCCCCAATCAGCTCCGAAGCTGAGGTTATTTACGTTTAACTCAGTCTGACTCTAATCATCCTGTGTACAGCACACACTGTTTAATCGATACCGATTAATCGATAATGGGAATCGTTGACAACTATTTTAATCATCGATTAATCGACAACTAATCGATTAGTTGTTTCAGCCCTAGTTAAATTACAATTTGTACAACTAACCCTATTTTCTATCCCAAACTATAGAAAAAGACACACCCTTCAGGGACCTCTTTAGAAGAGCGTTTGTTGCCACTTAAAATCTGGAATAGTCTCCGGCTGGGTCATCTTTCTATTATTCCCCCCCCCCCAAACTGTCCTGCTAAAGATTGAACAGTCCAGAATCGGCAAGGCAGTGCGACCCTCCCCTTACAATATTTTGGGAGGCCTGTCTCTTTCCTGGTTCGACATGCCCCCTCTCCAGATGCAGATAGTGCCCCAGGATCCCCAACCCAGTTCCCAATCTTATAACTCCAACCTTTGGGAAGTACAGTGTGCGTTATCATTTATAATATGCCAATATGTTCCCCAGCGCAGTACAGGGGTTCCAGCAAGTTGGTTAGTACATAGTTACTTTAAAATGAGGTGGCAAGGGAACTGCTCCGTAAGCTTACGTTTAAGGCTGCGGTCACATGAGCATTTTTGAGAGCGGAAGGAGCGTCCGTGAGATTGACGCCCGTGGCCACCTCGCTGAGCGCAGTTAGTGCTCTCAGCGCTTCAAAGCACGATCCTACTATGGAGGATTGCGCATTGTAGCCTCGTCCTACATCTGTCATAGCATTTTGACAGGGAGTCTGACAGCACCTCTGGTAGTGCACACTCTACACCGTGTGGCCTTCAAAGTCGAGCCATCAAAGCTGCGACGGATGCAGGGAAGAGTGGTCACACAGATGCACTTGCTGCGCTCGTGTGACCGCAACCTTAAAGGGATTGGGTCAGGAATGTCTGGATCAGGGTTGTGCACTACTCTGGATCAGCTCATACGGAGTCCCAATCAGATACTGCACTGGCATCTCGCCTCTTGTCTGGATTCATTGTGCTTTAGTAAGAAGATTCCCGAGCCTCTACATTGACTCCGCTGCCTCTTCCCTATCTCCTCCATGACCTGTGATGTGAAGAGGCAGGGAAAACCCCTTCAGTCAACCCAGAGGCTCTGGGATTGCAGCTGGGCTGGCTATTCAACAGTATGCGACTCTGCGGCCAATTCCTGGAAAATCACAAGATCACATCCCAGTTCTAGGGATTGGATCAGGACATCCCTGGAATGTATACATATTAAATACATCTTGTATACAAAAGAACATTTAAAACTATTGTATAACTGGCTAGATTGCAGGTTTGTGTTTATTATGTTGGTGTTGCTTGTGGCTTTGTATGACATTGCTAGTTATATTTTCAGTATCTCTGATCTGAGGCAAATTCACCTTTTTAATATACTGCAACATTGATATAGATGGGAAGTGTATATACCTTTTAGAATGAACCTGCCACGGTAAATAATAATGGGATAACTGTTTACACTGTTAATACATCATTGGATGCATATCCCTGGTAGTCATTGCTTGCTATAAATCTGTTTTTACTACAGTTCCTGCAGTGGGATTGTCCAGTCATTCATCTCACATCCCTTCCTTATTGGCTCTTCTTGCGGAAAGTATCCTGTCCAGCACACAGACATACTGGCTTCCTTTCCAAGTCCTCACCATGCTGTGATTGGCCAGCAGGAGGATCATGGAGAGGAGGATTCTGCTCTCTCCTGTTACTCGATATTCTAGGAGGTCCAGTTGTTGGCCCAGAACTCTGTGCAGAAGAATTGATTGGGATGGGAGCATTTTGTTTCCTCACTTTTGGCCTAGAATATATTGGTAGTAATCTGAACCTGAAGACCTGTTACTCCATTGAGTTTGTATTTTATTATTTCTCTCCCCCCCCCCCCCCATTGCTGATCAAATCATCTGATTCTATGCTGGGCTTATTATTTTTTTGTTGTTTTGGATTCTAGTGGGCCTTTTCTTGACATCATTCTGTCTGTATTCCTGAAACATAACAGAAAAAGAACTGAATCTTCTTTACTAAAAGAGTAAGCTGTATCATAGAGCAATTAATAGGCCATACTTGGCATTTTGTGATGTTTTTAGCCAGGACACACAAAGGCACACAGTAAAGCACTTTTTTCCTTCAAAGATAGACCTGGCTGAAAGGCAGTTCCATAGCCGGTACGACATGCGACTCTCGTATGGCATCATGAAAGTTGTAGTTTTGCAGCAGCTGGTGTTGTTCAGTTTGATCAGACCTGTTGCAATAACGGTTACATTCTCCTTTCGCGTAGCCATGTTTTAAGATCAGGTAATGCAATGGTCTTCGATCTTAATGGAACACACTTTGTTTTTCAGTTTCTTCTTGAGGACATGAAAGATACGGATGCATCGCACAAGCATAACCACTTGCACAGAGAGGACAAACACATCACGGTTGAAGATCTGTGGAAGAGGTGGAAAACATCTGAAGGTATAAAACGTTTTCTTATGTATACTTTCTTTAAACCATAGCATGTAACCCTTTCATACTTTGAATGACACTCTTCTATGTCCACTATTCTCTGATGCCCGTGAGAAACTCCTACACAAAAGAAACGACACCAATGTTACTCCAATGAAATGGTTCTTTTGCTTTGCGATTCTAATTGTTTACAGTATAACGAATTTTAGTCTGAAATTCACCATTTTTATTTTAAACTGGAAAAGGTTGTTTATGCTGTCTCTAGTTTTGTGAACATTTGTGTCTATTCTTATGGGGGGTGCTTTGAGAGATTCCTATTGCAAAGAACATGAAAGGCCATAGGACTGCATCTTTAAAGGGCCACTACCATCAAAAAAAAATGAAATGTTCCTGGTATTTTACATGTACTTTCTTTTTTCTTCTATGTTTAGTTAAGAAATATTTTACTCTGTGTCACTGGGTGCATCCATTGTCTGATATTCTGTGTTGTAAACTGCCCCCCCCCCCATGTATTCGTATGGCACGTGCTCCTCACTGTGTGGCATTTTGCATAGCATAGAGTGAATTGGTCAGATGTCCAGAACATTGACTCATAAGGATTGTATTGTATTCAAAGTCAAATATATGTTGCAACCAGCAAAGATCCACCAGTCGGTGTGGACACACTTCCAATTCCAGATACTAAGAAATAAATAATTACCGACTCCTTGTTGTGGTAAAATTTGAAAAGGATTTTAATGCACAGTGAGCAGCAGAAGATAACGTTTTGACACAAAGGTCTTTGTCAAATCTGAGTACATAGTGCACTAAATATATATATATATTAGGGTTGGTACTGACTAAAATGTTCGGGTTCAATTAATCAATTTTTTTTAATCGCACATACAGATCCAACTACTTTTAGCTGATCTACTTGGGGTCTTGGAGTCTGGGGTCTGGGCCCTGCGGGGTCTGAGGCTGGACTGAGACAGGCAGCACCCTACTCACTGCTCCTCCGCTGCCTTCTTCCTGTGCCAGATGCGTCACACATGTGACTGGAGGGCGGCGCAAAAGCATGCTGCTGCAGGGCCCCAGGAAGCCAGTTCAGCTCCAGATTCAGACTCCTAAAGTCTGATACCGGAGCTGATGGGGGCCCCCCCCCCCGATCAAAATAAATGTATTCGATCAAAAATTTTAAGTTAATTTCGTTTGTGTGTGTGTATATGTGTATGTATGTGTATGTATGTGTATATATGTGTATGTATGTGTATATATGTGTATATATATATATATATATATATTAGTAATCAGTGACACAATTGCTCATTGATAGAAAAAACATGTGGTACAATTATAACCTCTTTAATAGACTCCCTCATCTCTTTCAATCACCTGTTATATGCTGAAGGAGTATTGAAATGTGTGTCGCTTATGTAGCAAAAAATAATTAAAAACGACACCAATAGTTCTATAGTAATCACTATTCACAAGAAGTTCACCATTACTTAATTTTTATTATTCAAAGATTTACCTCGGTGTACACAAATTGTACATGATAAAAATTCAAGAGTGTCTAACAACTAAACTGATGAGACTATTGGCTCTCCCGTTTTTAGCTTGAAGATCATAATATGGCCGAGATGTATTGGATCTCTGTCTCCGGTACTATTGCAAAGGCCAGAGTCTAAACCTGGTCATGTTGTTTGTATATACTTTTATTTTTGTTGTTCAATAAATGAAATGGGCATGGTGCAATATTTACAACTTTATTGAAAGCATAAAGTTAATGGCATAATGTCAGATTTGTGCTCTGTTTCACAACTTTAAATGTACAGAATATTGGCAGCAAATATCATCTTTTGGCCAGAAAGGCTGCCGTAATCGCTGTAATCTGAAAATACTATATCGGTCTATCCCTACTCCAGATGTTCTCCGTGCGCTTCACCAGACGTGATTTAAGCCTCCCCATCAAAAAGCTATGACAGAGGTAGGACTGGGCTGCAAAGCGCAATCCTCCATAAGAGGTGGCCACATGGGCATCAGAGTGGAAGGAACGTCTAATCTCATGGACGTTCCTTTCGCTCTCAAGAACACTTGTGTGACTGCAGTCTAAGAAGGAACAGGCACACCAGGACCTCTCTTAGACAGTTTTATTTGAGCATAGAGTATTATGTGTGGGCTGTATACATCCTATCTCCAGTCTTGATAAAGGTTGTGTACAGCTGAAATAAACCTTTCAAACAATGATCCGATGTGCCCTTTCCTTGTTTGTCTGAAATGCGTCTGTGTCACCCGGGCACTTCCCCAAGTTACAGAAGAAACAGAAAAAACATGGAAGGATAAAGAGTAATTATGTAATTAATTTCCTGTAAAATGAAACACGTAATAATAAATAAATTTAACTGAATATTCCTAAACATTGCAGTGTAATCTACTTCTAATCAAAGACTTTTGGAAAAGCCTAGTCCAAAATATTAGATAGAAAAGTCTAACGATGCAAAAACTTTGTTTCTTAATTGACACATTGTCTCTTCCTCCCCTGGTTTCCTTGTGCATTATGGTTTCCGAAATCCATTCTGAGTATTGGATAATAAGCAGTCTCCCCATCCTCCAGACGCACGCAGTGTAATAAAGCAAGGCTTGTGGCTGCGGCGTGGAAGTCTCTTTTCCTATACAATGACGTGGCACAATGTCAAGTCCCTTCCCTTTCTCAGCAGTTCTCGCTCCCTGCAGTGTGCGCCAGCCTTTTCATCTGCTTTCTCTGCACACGTCATCTTATCTCCCCATTATCTAGGCTGCAGTGAATGCTGTGACTACAGCCATGTATTGTGTAATGTTGTGATTACTTTGAGGTGTCCTATATGGAATTCCTCTGCAGAAATTTCAATTCGGCATACAGATCGCAATTAAGATATCGCTGTGCCCTTCTCTGCAGTCAGATCGGTCACGCTGCAGAAATCCTGTTTGCCAGAACACTTAGCATTGAAAAGAAGCAAAAGCTAAAAATCTACAGCGATCCATGTAAGGGTTTAAAAAGGCAGCTTTTTTTTTTTTTTCTTTCTTGCGCAACAATAACTTGTGTTATACCTTTCCCAAATCACTCACGTTTCTTTAAACCTTTCTCTGTTGGTTATTATTTTTATTATTCTTGTCATTTATATAGCGCCAACCGTTTAAACAACTTACCAGAAGCCCAGCTCAAATAATGTTATCTGCAAATGAACCATTACCGTTACAAGCATTTATAAAGCGCCAACATATTTCTTAGTGCTGTACAATGGGAGAGACAGAATAAGAAGTATACATACACGTTACACATATGGAACAGTAGGAGGGAAGGACCCTGCTTGAGAGTTTACAATCTAAGAGGAGAGGGGTGACACAGTAGGTGAGGGTACTTGGAGTATGTGTAGTAGTGGACGCAGGCTGATTGGGAAGATGGCATTGGCCGATAACTTCTATGTAGGTTGTGCAGAGTTTAAGCTTCCACTCTTCCTGATCTATGTCATTACACTTTCTCTCATATACCCAGTGGCTTCCCAAGCTGTTTCAAACCAAAGTGGCGATGTACCCTGGAAAATTGAAGTATACGTGACTTGTAATTGCACAGGTCTAAAGAAATGGCATGCTTCATGCAGATGTCTTTTTTTCTTTATCGCTCTTTTTAGCTGACCCAGTGAAAACTACAAGAAACAAACCAGATAATGTTCAAATTATACAAAACCTCAGCCCATTACAGTCTCTCATACAAAATGAACATGTGTCTCCATCAGAAATATGATAAATCCAGTTAAATCATTAACAGATCACACTGTTTATGTAAAGTAACATAACACAACATTATACACAATATAAAACAAATACAGCGGTAAATTGCAGTGTGCGCCTCTCAGACCATATGCAGATAAGCTCTTTTGAGGAGTTGTGCAAGACACTGAACGCTCTCTCTCCTCTATGCAGCTGCTGCAGCTTTGTAAACGGGAAACTAGACGACACTCCTGCCTACTGTCTCTTGTGTATACAGTTCTTGAAGCCAGGAAGTGCTGGCTCCTGCATCTCCAAACATGCAAGGTGCAACACGTCTCCAAAAAAACAGTTACAATACGGGAAAGACAAAAAATGTCGTCCTCACCTCCAAAACCAGATGCATGCAAAAAATAAGAACAACCCAAGCTCAAGCAATATAAAATATCCCTGTATAGTCACTTACTACTAAACAATCATCCACATATGGAGTTGTATAAAATAGGGGAAAAAAATCCCTTTACTGAAGAGTATTCTCTAAATCTAGAAGATAATACTTCTAGAAGAAACTCCGACAGAATTGCGCAGCTGCTACACACGATAAAGATAAAATCTCCTGCTTATCTCTTCCTTCCTTCACAAATATGTGTAAACTGAGCACCATCATGATGATCTGTGCCTTACAAGCATCCGTTGTCCTCCTTTAGCTCCCACAGCATCTTCTCCTCTAGAATAATAAGCTTGAGCTGTACGTGCACCTCATATTTCTGCCCTTTTAAATCTTGTCAATTTTGAAGTTTTACTTCACCATTTCATTCTGTTAGGCAAGTATTGACAGAGCCAGGGGCCAGATAGCTACATGACTCTTGAATTTTACCCCTAGCTCCTAAATCTCTGGTTTAATCTATGCTAATCTCCGTAGAGAAATGTACTTGACAATGGGCACAGGTCATCTAGCATTATGATTACATCCATTTTTCTTGGTGGTGCACAGAAATTAAAATTTGGGACAGGCACCGAAACTGCAGGATGAGCTTGGCTGAAAACCGAAAATGATGTCCAGCTGTCCGAGCCACCCCGGCCTGTGAGCGGAGACCCGGCGTGAGGAATCCAGAGCATGCCTCATGCACGGGCCCAGGCAGGGATCCTGCAGGTGGTGGTGGAAGGTTATGGGATAGGGTGATGGCACGCTGCAGGGTAGGCCTATGCCAAGTCAGAGCAACACACTGACCTGTTGCCAAACAGTGAGGTCCCGGGTGACCGTCAGGATTGGCAGGTAGGGGGAGGCCCAGTCTGGGCGTTTCGGATGGACTGGCTGAGGACGGGGCACCGGGGGGGGGATATATCAACCAAACAGAGGGGGTGGGAATAGCACAGTCTCCTTCAAGTAGTAAGCAGATTGCAGATTAGTGTAGATCTGAAAATTTAGAGCCCTACTTCTCGCTTGATGGCAGGGAAATGGCCGTCATGGCAGGTTTTCCTTACCTTCTCCATTTTACTGTGCTTATTCCAGGGTAGGCTCTTTATTGGCGCCTAGCCGTGGAATGAACTGCAAAGCTGCCAGGTACTGGCAACGGTGCAGGGCACCGCCACAAGTATCCGCTCGGAGTCCATAGGACACTATGAAGCCTTGCACTTCCTGCCCGTGAGCTCTGTGTGAGCTAGTTCTCGCAAGATTGCGAAGTTAGACTACAAACTATTTGTTCCCAGTCTCACTCGGCTTGCGACAAGTGTAAGTGGCGCATCGCAAAACCCTTTTCAATGCCGATGAGGTAGAGTATGGGATTTAATGGGGGGGGGGGGTTTCACGTGGTATGTAATTTTAATGTAAAATCACTTAACACCATCTTTTAGGAGTCGGTATTCCACAGTGAAATACAGTCTCCGGGTGGAAGCTCAAGCGACACTGGAATAGCTTGCGCTTCCATGCGGAGGTAAAAATGACGTCTCCTTATAGTATAGGAGACGTTAATGTACACAAAGTAAACTTGCTCAGGGAATTGCAACACTTGCGCCGCAAGTCCAGTTGGCAGCCAGAGTGTAATGGCAATCCCCGTTGATAAAATCTCCTGTAATTATTTTATCGACAGCCGTGAAATCGGGCCCTTAGTGTCTAAAGGTAAAATTCTAGGAATGTGGTTAACTTTACTCCTTGTTTTATCGAAGTGTAATGTGTTTTTAGGTGCAGCCAGAGTTACCCTGTAAAGGTTATTATGTGGTAATGTTACAAGCTGTTTGTACAGATGTAGGATAATCTCATAATTCTAAAGTCAAACACTACAAAAAGCTACTATTGTTGCAAGGGGCAGGATGAGCCTGACTATGGAGATCCTATTTTCGGTTGAATTAATTCTATCCTTCGTTAAAAGGTCTGCTTACTTATCTCTAAACCTATATTTTACAATCAAGCACTCCATCTCTCTATACACAGACCGCTTATCAGCACTTCAGTATGTGAGTTTGATTTGTGTTTTGTAACTCCTAGCCAAAACATAATTTGCTATTACAGTTTATCCATTTAATCGGTTTAATTTTTATTTTTTTTTGGATTAAAGTACATATCGCCAAATGTTGACGGTCATATTCAGTAATGCACAATATAAAGTTCAAAGGAAAATCCTGGCTTACTAAATTTTCTGTTTCATAAAGTACAGCTTGTAAACGTTATCCACCAAAAATGTTCTGAATATTAATCTGGATCAGGGGCGCACAATGAATGATTGTGGTAAATCTGGGCAAGCCGTGGCATGAACTGAGATATTAAGAGCCAACATGTGGTCAGTAGTACGAGGAATAACATGCGCTAAGTTGTAGCATTTTAACATGTTACGAAGTAATGACTGCAAAGTGTGTGAGAAATATCAAGCTTAGCACTTCTTGCTTTTATTTTTCTCAAGGCTAATGTCAGACGAACGCAGTCTGCGCGCACTCTGTGTGTGTGCATAACGGACAGACGTACTGACGGAAGATACTGTAGACACCACACAGTCCGTTTTTGTTGACGGACGTAGAAAAAAAAAAGAACTATGGGGAATAAAATTAATATGAAAAATGATAAATATTTCAAAAGGATATGAAAAGCCACTGTGTGCATCAAGGTGCTGGATGTCGCAAATGCAATGCGTCTGACATCACTCACACAGAAAGCTACGCGGTCGTGGCGCACTCTGCCCGTCCGTGGTAGCGGTTTTACGTTCTTGCCTAACTTGCGTCCATGTGCCACGTGTGTTGTGCTGATGCACTTAGTGTGTGGGTCTCTTGGTCATGATTCTATGCTACAACGGACATTAAACTATGCGGCAACACGGACGTGATCACTGCGTTCGTCTGATGCCGGCCTTAAATGTATCATTGGAGCCTTGAAGTCTGACATGCAATAGAACAAATGCAGGTTTATATCTAGATTTGTTTCTTCCAATAAAACATTTCAAAAAGAAAACCTATGGGAGTAATCAGTTCAACAAAGATACAATTTGCTTGACAGCCAGCACTATTGGTATGTTAGTTGTGTGGGTTTTTTTGGTGTTTTTTCTCTCCAGTTGTCTCTGTATTCAAACCCCTCTTGTTGTTTTTGTGGTCTGGCCGTTTTAAAAAAAAAAAAATTGTAATAAGAAAAAAAATCCCTTCAGTTTACCTGAAGTACAATTTGCCTCCTAGAAAAGGGATGAAAGGGACCTGCTCTACACTGTGACCACTCAATGTACGTTGAGTGGTCACAGTACCCTCAACCCCTTTCCACCTAATGGGGGTAGGGGGAACTTGGAGGCCTGAATCAGCCCTCTTTGTGTAGGGGCCTAGTCCTACCCAGAACTGAACGCTAAGCTCGGGTTTCTGGTCATTGGGACCTTTTGGAGCCACGTCTATGTAATGGTCGTTGTTTTGAGGGTTAGTACTGAATAGTCTCTTTTTTCCTGTTACTTTTGCAAACCATGCTGCATTACCCAAGGTATTTCACCATCTGTTGTTGTCAGTAAAATGTTTAACAAACGCTTCCTTTCCCGCCAGCTTCCCTTGTTGGTAAATTCTTATCTTCATAACATTGATTCAGTTTGCCCATTTCTGCCTTTTGATATTCATTATTTTCTACATCTTTTTCTATATAAATGCATATATAATAAACTGATTTGATGTGTTTGCTGATCTCTATCGAGTGTGTGTGTGTTGGTAACTCCTTCCAAGTGCTTGTCATTCCATAATTTAATCAGTTTCCTTTATTCGTGGAATTGCTGGCCAGCTGTATTTTTGAGAGTACCTTAAAATTCCTCTCAAAACGCATTGGATTAGCTGCCTTCCCCGTTGTCATGTGACATGCTGCAGCATACAGACAGCACAAAAGTAAAATGTCCAAATGTGCTCAAAATCTTATTAAAACACGTACAAATTAAGAGATTTTTTTTTAGCTTGCTTAAAATGGCGATAAAAGCATTAAGCCCATCTGCCCATGTCAAGGCAGCGGTTCAGTCAGAAAAACAAATTGTAAAAGTGAGTAAAACACAAAAACATTTCAGAAAGTGCTTTTAGGGAGGTCCGACCCAAATATAGAGATTGTGTCTTTGTATTTCTTTTTTGTTAAATATACTTTAGGGTTGCACCGATACCACTTTTTTAAGACACCGTACAAGTACCGATATTTTTTTTTTCCAGGTACTCGCCTATACCGGGTACCAATACTTTTATTTAAAGTCATGTGACCACTTTCCAATCAATAATTTAGGACTTTGCTGAAAGCCTGTCCAGTTTATGTTACTGCTGGGGGCAATATATATCCCTGTGTGTGCTGCTGGGGCAATATATATCCATGTGTGAGCTGCTGGGGGCAATATATATCCATGTGTGAGCTGCTGGGGCAATATATATATCCATTTGTGAGCTGCTGGGGGCAATATATATATCCATGTGTGAGCTGCTGGGGGCAATATATATATCCATGTGTGAGCTGCTGGGGGCAATATATATATCCATGTGTGAGCTGCTGGGGGCAATATATATATCCATGTGTGAGCTGCTGGGGGCAATATATATATCCATGTGTGAGCTGCTGGGGGCAATATATATAGCCATGTGTGAGCTGCTGGGGGCAATATATATAGCCATGTGTGAGCTGCTGGGGGCAATATATATATCCATGTGTGAGCTGCTGGGGGCAATATATATATCCATGTGTGAGCTGCTGGGGCAATATATATATCCATGTGTGAGCTGCTGGGGGCAATATATATATCCATGTGTGAGCTGCTGGGGGCAATATATATCCATGTGTGAGCTGCTGGGGGCAATATATATCCATGTGTGAGCTGCTGGGGGCAATATATCCGTGTGCAGTGTGTATGAGTGTGAGTTTTATTGCTCTGGAGCTCTGTGATACACTCATACACACCATACGCAGCCAATGAGGCAAGTGGCACGTCGGCTAGTCTTGGCAAAACCTGCCCGTCAGTAAGAGGTTAATGATGCTCTCCTGTTAACCTATTTTATGTGTTGCACCTTTCCAATTGTTATTGAACAAAATCGTTGTGTGTATATATATATATATATAAACAATTTTTAATATTTGCAAAATTTGTATGCTTTAGTGATTATTTTGGTTGGGGGGGGGCACTAGTGAAAGACTTGTCCCCGGGCGCCACATGATCTCGCTACGCCTCTGATTGATATATATATATTCTTTTGTATCTAATGCCAATGCAAAAACTGTGTCGGCAGGGCCGGATAAACATAGGGGCAGATGGAGCAGCAGCTCCAGGCCCATGCCCCAGAATAGGCGCAGAGGAAAAAATAATAATGTCTGCATTGATGGACATTTGGACCTCATTATCTCCAACACCATAGTAGCTACAGGGTCATGTGAGCTATCACTGGAAAGGCCAGAGCATGGCTTTTCCAATGATACCCAACATGACCAGGTGTTATGTAAAAATAAAAATAAAATAATAAATATTTCTTTATTTTTTCTTTCTAACAGCAATATTTCTCACTTTTCAATTATAAAGTAAACAAGATGCTGCAATAACTCACCATCTCAAGTGTGGAGGTGATGGCACGATCCGTTATTACGAATTGTTACACCAAAAACCTAAACCCCCGCACTGCAGCAAAGTGCACTGGGAGGGACTTTGGAACCCTGCGTCACTAATCTTTACTCCTCACAAGGTCAAGTGAGGTGTCATTGGACAGGACAGTGTCTGGCCTTTGCATTAATACCAAACATGACCATGTAAACTCTAAAAGGAAAACCAAAAAAAACTTTATCTATCAGGGTTATTCAGAGAGCGTGAAAAGCAGGAGAATTACTGGAGAATGAAAAATTCTAGGTCAAAATAGCCGATTTGGAAAGTGAGATGAAAGGGAGAATTTTTCTGGTTTGGCTATTTTGACCTAGAATTTTTCATTCTCCAGTCATTCTCCTGCTTTTCACGCTCTCTGAATAACCCTGTTATTTTTAGTTCCAAAGCGATGGCATTGTCAATTTGTCACGTATAAAAATGAGCAATACCACTGCCATTGCTCACCTTCTCATTTCCCACACTGGGAGCAAGATCAGTGTTTTATACATAGCCACATTATTCATAAAACCCCTTCCTCCAAAACACAAGGGAAATATTTCATTTTTTTGGTTAAAATTGTATATATTTTTAGAAAATGCAGTAACCTGATCCCATTTGTTTTTAACAAGAATGCCCTATAGAATATATAACCACAAAGGTTTGGATGATAAAATGTGAAAAAATAATTTTACACGCTGTAAATTATTGAAATCTGAATGTAAATTTCCTCACACAGTAGCTGTCTGGTTAGATATATCCGTATCTGCACTATTAAATAAAACCTAAAATATGTTTTCATTTCAGTAAATTCCAAAAAAAGCCACCAAAATTATCAGCTCCAGGCCCATAGAGATCTTAATCCGGCCCTGTGTGTCGGCTTAATTAAAATAAAATTAAAAACAAAAATGGAGATTTAGTTATGGGTATACATGTTTGCATAGAGTGGAATAGGACAAAGATTTGAATATATTACGATTATATAACATGAACCTAAACTACAAATACGTTTAATAGTCTATAAATTTATAATCTGAGTAAATTGTAAATGTATAAAGAATATAGTAGTGAAATTTTAACGATAGTGAATGTGACAATAATAAAATTTGTTCTACTGTATGTTATAAGATGCAAAAATATTAGTACATATAATGTGAATGGTAGTAAATCTTAGCAAGACCCAGAGTGTGTGTGTGTATAAAGTATTTAACCAGGAAGGATACATTGAGATTTCTCTCGTTTTCAAGAACATTAAAATGTTACAGTTGTTACAATAATACAAAGTAATACAATGCAAGATATTAAAAAAATACAGATTAACAGAAAATAAATATGTAGGAAATAGTCATTATGTTACAGGTGCATTCCGCATTGAGGTATGTTAATTGGGAGCTCTTGAGTGACTTTAGACTGAGGGAAGATTTGATGGCGTCTGGGAGGTTATTCCATAACTGCGCTGCTCTGTAGGAAAATGAGGATTGAGCCACTTTCTTTTTGTATTGTGGTATTGTAAGTAAGGTGCAGGTCCTGGATCAGAGGTTATAGGATGAGGGAATTGCTGGAGGAAGCAGTCTATTCAGGTAGGATGGCAGCTTCCCAGAAAAGCTCTTAAACACCAGATTGGAAAGGTGAAGGGTGCGTTTAGATTCCAGCGATGGCCACTTTAGCTATTTTAACATGTCACAATGGTGGGTCATGTAGTTACATTGTAGCGCAAAGCGGTAGCATGAGTTATACAATGTGGTAAGTTCTGAAGGTGTGTTTGCGGGGCCGCTGCATTCACTACAGTTGCAAGAAAAAGTATGTGAACCCTTTGGGATTACGTGGAGTTTTGCATGAATTGGTCATAAAATGTGCTCTGATCTTCCTCTAAGTCACAACAATTTGAAAAACCCAGTCTGCTTAAAATAATACAACACAAACCTATGTTTTCATGTGTTTATTGAACATAACATGTAAACATTCACAGTGCAGGGTGGAAAAAGTATGTGAACCCCTAGCCTAATGACTTCTCCAAGATCTAATTGGAGCCAGGAGTGAGCCAACCTTGAGTCCAATCAGTGTGATATTATTGGATGTGTTGCTGAAAGCTGTCCTGCCCTTTAAAAACACACACCCGTTTTGGGTTTACTGGTTTCAAGAAGCACTGCCTGATGTGAACCATGCCTCGCAGAAAAGCGCTCTCAGAAGACCTACGTTCAAGAATTGTTGACTTGCACGAAGCTGGAAAGGGTTACAAAAGTACCTCCAAAAGCCTTGATGTTCATGTGTCCACGGTAAGACAGACTGTCTACATATGGAGGAAGTTCAGCACTGTTGCTACTCTCCCTAGGTGTGGTCGTCCTGTAAAGATGACTGCAAGAGCACAGCGCAGAATGCTTAATGAGGTAAAGAAGAATCCTAGAGTGCCAGCTAAAGACTTACAGAAATCTCTGGCACATGCTAACATTTTTGTTGACATCTACAAGAAGGAAAACCTTAAACAAGAATGGAGTACATGGGAGGACACCATGGAGGAAGACATTGCTGTCCAAAAAGAATATTGCAGCACGTTTGAAGTTTGCAAAAGAGCACCTGGATGTTCCACAGCACTACTGGCAAAATATTCTGTAGACAGATGAAACCAAAATTGAGTTGTTTGGAAAAAACACACAACACTATGTGTGGAGAAAAAAAGGCACAGCACACCAACATCAAAACCTCATCCCCACTGTAAAACATTGCGTAGGGAGCATCATGGTTTGGGGCTGCTTTGCTGCCTCAGGGCCTGGACAGATTGTTGTCATTGATGGAAAAATTCATTCCAGAGTTTATCAAGACCTTTTGCAGGAAAACGTAAGACCATCTGTCCGCCAACTGAAGCTCTGCAGAGGATGGGTGATGCAACAGGACAATGACCCAAAGCATACAAGTAATTCAACAAAAGAATGGCTTCAACAAAACAAAATACGCCTTCTGGAGTGGCCCAGTCAGAGTCCTGACCTCAACCCGATTGAAATGCTGTGGCATGACCTTAAGAGAGCGATTCACACCAGACATCCCAAGAATATTGCTACACTGAAACAGTTTTGTGAAGAGGAGTGGTCCAAAATTACTCCAGATCGTTGTGCAGGTCTGATCTGCAACTACAGGAAACGTTTGGTTGAGGTTATTGCTGCCAAAGGAGGGTCAACCAGTTATTAAGTCCAAAGGTTCACATACTTTTTCCACCCTGCACTGTGAATGTTTACATGTTTACATGTTCAATTAAAACATGAAAACATATAATGTTTGTGTTGTATTATTTTAAGCAGACTGCGTTTTTCAAATTGTTGTGACTTAGATGAAGATCAGAGCACATTTTATGACCAATTCATGCAAAACTCCACGTAATCCCAAAGGGTTCACATACTTTTTCTTGCAACTGTAAATCTCCATGTTCAATAGCCGGCATAAGCATTTGTTGTACAATCTGTTTTCTTACCGCGGGGCTCAGGCAGGATTTGTTTCTGTACAGGGCACCTAGTTTGGGGTAAAGTTTAGATGAAAGTTTTTCGATGTGGGGGCCAAAGGATAGATTTGGGTCTAACCACATACCTAGATATTTGAGAGAAGTGACTGTGGTTATATATATAATATATATATATATATATATATATATCTCTATCCACTTTTGACGTCTGTAAGTATACAAGTATCTATGTATACCCACTCAGATACATGGATATACTTACAGACCTCAGACACGCTGGGGCAGCTGTCCGAATGCGTTTAAAAGCATTCAGCCAGAGTTCCACTCCGGCTGCTTGCGTACCTGAGCGGCCGCAGGGCTGTGACTCGTTCCTGTGAGATGCCGCGACTCTTGCAAGATCATAGCTGGAGGCCACTTCACAGCCCGGCAGCTGCTCTGTAACGCAGCCGACTGGAGGGAAATGCTGGCCAAAATGCTTTTAATGCATTTGACCAGCTGCCCCAGCCCTTCAGATACCGGGTGTGGTATCGGGGCATTTGCATGAGTACAAAGTACTTGTGCAAATGGTGATATCTGTACCTATACTATTATCGTCCCTTATACATCTAAGGGAATCCGGAAGACCTAAATAAATGCAGGGGTGCAGTCAAAAATAGGCTATTCTCCCCTTAGCCCCAACCACCTAAAAATAAAGGTAAAGGACTGCACACCCAAAATAAGTTGGTTTATAAAAAAAAATATTCAATGATAAATATACAAACAGTGTGCAAGTGTGGCTGCATTAAAGGACATACACATACGGGTAGCGCTGCTTGGGGGAAAAAGGAAAACCAAGCAAAAAAAAAAAAAAAAAACGATTAAATCACAGCTAGTGGAATTAATTTTCGTTGATAGTCTCTAGTCCACATACATATTGTAATGCTTGATATCATGCACACACAAATACATAAATATACCCGCAAATGTTATGTAGTCGGTTGTGATCAAAACGCAAAAAAAAAACCTTTGGTCAGCAATGTAAGCCCCTAGCCGAGGATAACCGCACAAAGGTCTCAGAAACCAGGAAATCGCCCAACGTTTCGGCTTCTTACAAAGCTTGAATATTTTTTTTTATTTCTTTTTTATAGCTGACTTTGGGAGTGCATTGTTTTTTCCTTTAGCCTGGGTCCACACCTGGGCGTTTTTTACACGCAGCAATACGCGTGATTTTTGATGCGTGTATCGCGCACCCCTAAAAAACGCGCATTGCAGCTCGTTCGCAGCCATAGACTGCAGAGTGAACGCGCTGCAAATACGCCACAAAGAAGCTCCCGTACGTCTTTGGGCATAGGACGTTTTACAGCGCATTCCTACGTGCTGTAAAATGCCCATGTGTGAGCAGGTCCCATAGGAAATCATGGGATTTCTGTGTCTCGGCATTTTACAGCGCGCAGGAACGTGCTGTAAAAGTGGAGTTGTGAACCCAGCCTTATTGTAATTCTTTCTTTTTACCATAATTTTTTTACAAAGTGCCCCTTTATAATTGCTACCATAAAGAGTTATGTATCTTTTTCAAAAGTTGAAAGAATTATTATTATTGTCATCATTTATATAGCGCCAACAGTTTCCGCAGCGCTTTACAATAACCAAAGGGAACGAGATACAAACAAACGGACATATGATGGGAACAAGAGGTGTAGAGGGCCCTGCTCATAGGAGCTTACAGTCTAGAGGGATTGGGGTTGAGGAAGACCAGAGGAATTGCACTAGATAGCAGCAGTATCATTAGTGCCAGTGGTTTGGGAATGGTGGGGCCATAGAAGCAGCTTCAATCCTGTGTGAGTAGGTGAGCAGAGGGATGAGTTGCATCAGTGATGTGGTACACTAATCTGAAGAGATGGGTTTTGAGGGATTTCTTGAAGGCCTGAAGGTCAGGGGAGAGTTTGATAGGGCGATGCAAGTCATTCCACAGGACTGGTGCTGCCCTTGAGAAGTCCTGGAAGCGAGAGCTGGCCGTGCGTGTGTAGACCGATGACCGGTGGAGATCACCTGCTGAACGGAGTTGCCTAGATGGGACGTGCTTGTGGAGTAATGAAGACATGTAGGGAGGGTATGTGTAAAGGAAGTGTCAAACAAATGTTGCAGGAAGGGGCAGAAAGCCTTCCATGAGCAGTTCCAGGCAGCCTGACACTGGAAAGTGGGGGAGTTTATAATGAGACAACAGGGTTAAAACTGTAGGGGTCAGCACGGGTTAATGTTTAACACTCTTCATTCCCTCTCCTGGTTTAAGGTTAGGGTATCCCTTTAATACATTTATATAAAACTCAGGAATCATTCTATTATTTTTTGTAGTTAAATTGTATTTTTTTTTTTAAATGTGCTGGTTTATGTGCCTACTTCAGACTCAGTCTTTCTCTCATGCATGTGTTGCGTGCCTCAGTCTTTTGTCTCGCATACATTATGACCGTACTCTAGGTCTGTATTGTCTGAAAACTTTCTTAAAATGATTTGTGGAAAAAAGAACGACTACATTTGTGTACAATTATCCAAACATTTAGTGGGCCATGGCTGCCTGGTCCCTGGATTTGTCATTCCCTGTCCTAGTAAACTGCAGTTCTCTCCAGCTGCCTTGTTAGTAGCAGGTAAATGGCATAGCTTAAGGAAGTATCAGCACTTTATTGCTTTATGGGCTGTTCAGTGTGTTTTATTGAATCACTAGGCTCTGGTTTTATGATGGCAGAGATAAATGTTTGACTTATTCCACAAGCAGAAATTCCTCTGTATACTGCAGCCTGCATTGTTCCAGGTAAATCCACTGCACCCTGTTTTTCATTCAGGTCCAACACGGAAAATGCTGGGGACTCAAATACAACCTTTTTATTTATTTTATGACCTGTAATGTATACATTTTGATTTTACGGTTTTGGAGGAGTGATGCATGGAAATGGGTAAACCTGTCTTTCCTTATACTATTCAGTACATGGTGAGAAATTCACTGTATCAATACAAATGGAACATCTGATATTGACGTCATGATATTTTTCAATGCCCATCGAAGCATATACGGTAAGTTTAATTGAAATTCACAAACTTCCAAACCAATGATTATATATATTCTATTAGGGCAGGGCTTGACAAAGCCAGGAGTCTGGTAGCCACTGGCTCCTAGAATTTTACTCCTGGCTCCTAAATTTCCTGTTTATTTTACACCAATCTAAAAGCAGTCTTTGGGATCTAAAAACCTCCTAGTTGGCTTCAATGTTTTCTTCCTTTCTCCTACATTTAATGTAACTATATCCATAGCCCTGGTGTATGTATTTTTATATAAGGTGCGTTTGTGTGTGTGTGTCTGCGTCTGTGTGCTGTGGATAAATAGGGTGTCAAATGACAATAAAGCAAACAAATAAAACAATAGAACAATACAGATGTTAACAACACAAATAATATATATATCTCTCCTGATATTAGAAGCAATGGTCTACACTTCTAGGCTCAAAAAAGTAGCCAAAAGCCCACATGCACAAAAAATACCTAACAGAAAAAGGCACCAGGTAACAAAGTGATCAATAAATAGAAGCAGCTAAAATCATAATTTGGGTCAGCACAAACCAACTCCCAGATGCTGAGGCAAGGTTCCCAATGTTTCGGTGAGGATTCGCCTTTATCAAACCTTGATAAAGGCGAATCCTAGCCAAAACGTTGGCTCCTAGATTCAAAGCAAATTTGGCAAGCCCTGTAATAGGACTGCAACAAACGATTATTTACATAATTGGTTAGTTGGCCGATTTTTTTTTTTTTTTTTCTTTTTTTTTCTTTCGATTCATTGTTTAAAAATCATAATCTCTTTTTTTCTTATGCAATTTGCAGTGTAAATAACTTTTGTACGTACATTACGCAAATTTATACAGTATTTTACCAGGAAGGATACATTGAGATTTCTCTTAGTTTCAAGTATTTCCTGGGTTCAAGAACATTGAATTGTTAGTTGTTACAGAAATACAAAGTAATAAAATGCAGGATATTTAACACAAATATACAGATTAACACCGTAAATAAAAATTTAGGAAATCTATTCACTACGCTTCATGTTTACAGGTGCACTCTGTATCGGGGTATATTAATAGAGAATTGTGTATCTCGTGTAACTTGCTTATATTTCGCACATAATGTATACAAGCGCTTGGTTTATATGATTGATTGATGTGCGCAAGCAGCTCTAGCCCATGTCTGTTTTCTCCCTGAATGAATGTTGCTACGAGCGCTCAGACAGGATGATGCCAGCATGGGAAGCGATGGGAGGGGGCACTCCAAACAGCATTACCACTTTAATATGCAGACGTGGTCAGGGTGCGTGTATTGTCTCTTTTAAAATAAATTCATGAACAAATTGAGTGGGGGGAGTGGAGTAGGGAGGGAAGGAGTTTAGGCAAGGGACCAGACTAGAGAGAGGGGCAGGGAGTGTGGAGTGGTGGCACAGGATTCCAGGTCCAAGTAAGGATAAAAACCACCGGCGGTACTGCTCAAGCAACCCAAACTGGGTTCTGTTTGACCTAACCCTAGAACTAAATCATACAGGGTAAAGCAGCGGCACGTCTTCTTCAATGTAGAGCCTGAGGTTATTAACGTTTAACTCAGTCTGATTCTAAACAGTGTGTGCTATAAAAAGATTAATCGACAGCCAATTAAACAATAATGAAAATAGTTGTCAACTATTCTCATTCTCAATCGACTAGTTGTTTCAGCCCTATATTATATATAAAGAAGTTCAAAACATACGATATATCTTTAAATTTTTTTACATACTTGCACAGCCACTTCTCGTGTATTTGTATTTTATACACATAATCTTTGCTTTATTACTCAAATTATGAAAAAAAAATATAATGTATATAAGCAACTCTTTGCCAGTATATTCTCAATACGTGTCTTTTTTTATTTTAAGGATTAGAACGTCTCTCACATTTGGTGTCTAGGTACAGCTGATAAACCAAACCTTCAGGTCTATTCAATAAAGGTGAAACTCCGGAGAATTGGCAGAAGTGAAAAATCCAGGTTAAAATGGCCAAGCCAGAAAAATTATCCCATTTATCTCACTTTCCTTATTGGCTGTTTGGTCTAGATTGCTCTCTATTCCTGTCAGTTCTCCTGGTTTTCACCTTTTAGTGAATAGACCTGAATGTATCCACTTCCGAACCTTGGTTTAAGAAAATCATTGAACTGTATATTATTGTATAATATAAAATATACAATGGTATGTTGTAACATGAACAATCTGTAAATTATTTTAGTGCTTTAACATTGATAGAGTTGGGTTAAATAATGTCCTTTATCTTTGCATGATTGCTTGTCGGAGGCTTTTTGCATTTGCGCAGTCACTGATCCGGATGATTTCCTTGAATGTGTGCAGTGGAAAATACATGGTTACACTACAGACTTTTTCCACCCCAGTTCTGACGTGTAACATCCCGAATGGACACTGGGTTAAGCATGGACTTCAAAGCTGTGTTGTGGCATGTAGCGTGACCTGGTGTTCCAGGTCACTTGGAGTGTTGTGGAATTGCATCAATGTCCCTTACGGAAACGGTGGTAAATGATTGAAATGCTTGGTGGAGTTAAAGGGGCCTTCCTGACCGATGGCGACACATTTTAATTTCGTTATAGATAATACAGTCTATTAAAGAGAATGAGATGTCCGTTTTACTATCTTGGAAGATTCCTGCAGTTTCTGTGAATGTGAATATTCGTATGGTGTAGCTGCAGCAGGGAGTGCTGCCCAAATGAGTGGGTCATCCTGCCAACCAAGAACCACTCATTCTGGTTTATAGAAGTGCTGTGTATTCCTTGAAACCTCTGCAGCAGTTTTAACTATAGGTTGAGAAGTATAGAATTGCTGAGCGAACAGCAGCCACCTTTTTGCCAATTTTTTTATAGCAATTTTGTGATGATGGGATGCTGTGCAGTGCGAGAGCCTGAGCATCACCTCCACTCACACCTTCAGCCAGTGACGGGTCCTAGCCTAGCAGATAAACTGTTTGAGAGGTAGTCAATTGTTGTACATGGCTTCAGAAAGAGGCGTAACAATCCTTTTTGACAGCTAATGGAAAACAGGCGCTGATATGGCAAATAGTGTTTCTGGCTGCACTTGGGATACTTTGTGCATGGAGACCGGCGGGGGGAAGGGGGGTAATCTTTTACCATAGCCTAGCCTGTAGAAGGAAAATGGATGTTTGCTACTAGTAGGGTATTTACTTATTTAATATTCTAGAAACATTCTCCCTGCTTAGTCCTTCACCTTTCCAACCTGGTGTTTAAGAGCTTTTCTGGGAAGCTACCACCCTACCTGACTAGACTGCTTCCCCCAGCAGCTCCCTCATCCTATAACCTCCGATCCAGGACCAGCACCTTACTTGCAATATCGCAATACAAAAAGAAAATGGCTCGATCCTCATTTTCCTACAGAGCACCACAATTATGGAATAACCTCCCAGACGCCATCAAATCTTCCCCCAGTCTAAAGTCACTTAAGAGATCTCTATTAATATACCTAAATACAGAATGCACCTGTAAACATGTAACATAGTGACTATATTTCCTACATATTTATTTTCTGTTAATCTGTATATTTGTACTGTTTTTTATTTTATGCATTTTATTACTTTGAATTGTTACAGTTGGTACAGAAATACAATGTTCTTGAACTCAGGACATTCTTGAAAACAAGAGAAATCTCTGTATCCTTCCTAGTAAAATACTGTATAAATAAATAATTTTAAAGGTTCATAGTTTTTTTTTGTTTTTTTGGGGGGGGGTTTCTATCTTTGGTCAAGAATAAAAACTGCACTTACATTTTCAAGCAGTACGTAAGGTTTGGGGCACTGTTTCAACTGAGAGGTTCACCCTAATAACCCCCCTTTTTTCCTTTTTAAATAATTGGGTAGAGTGCATTTGCCCAATTATTTTATTTTGGCTATAACAATAATTCCTTTTTCTGCCTCGGCGCCTGCTGCTCCTCCCCTCCAGCTCAGGGCTTCTGAAATGTGTACGTCCCTTCAGTGTTTTTATGTCATTTCATACCTGCTCAAATTGCCCTTCACTTGGAACTTGTTTACTTTTTGTAGGCAAGTTGGTGTAGTGCCCGTGCAGAACGATGGATTGGAGCAGCACACGTTGAACGGATTAATCTGCTGCCTTCTCTCAGGATGCTGGCTATTGTGAGTGGTCTGAGAGAGGAAAATATCAGCACGCGGAGCATGCTGACAACATCGATGACATAGTTATGACCAGCAGCCAGGAAATTTGAAATCCCGGCTGCCTGGTGATGCACATGTGAGCAGAGGCAGCTACTCTACTAAGCAGTGTTTTCTGCCAAACGGCACTGCAGGAGGGCCCTCCACACACCCTCCACTTTAAAAAGCTATAGTGGTCAGGATGTGGAGAGCAGTGATGGCGAACCTTGGCACCCCAGATGTTTCAGAACTACATGTTGCTCAGCCTGCCTTATTTGTGACTAAGCATCATGAGACATGTAGTTCTAAAATATCTGGGGTGCCAAGGTTTGCCATCACTGGTGTAGAGTGACCCTTTAAGGTAGTGTTGTCAGACTCTGCCCCCTGATGTTTCTGAACTACACCTCCCATGATTCTCTAGCCATTTATTGCATACAAGAATTCTGGGAATTGTAGGCAATCAACAACTGCGGGGCCTGAGTTTGAGACTCTGGTTTAAGTTGATGACTGGAGCTGTTAAAGTATAACCGCTCGTTCGCTACTTTGTTTATAAGCCGTTAGTTTGTGTCTAGTCCGGGAACGTGTTGTGTTATTCCAATGCAGCTCTATGTTCTACGCTTGAGATAGTTTTCCAAGAATACCAGCTCAGAAACCCTAGTGTGAACTGATATTGCTTTTGCAATTTCATGTATTACTTAACAGTGGATATGATTCCTTACCCCTTGTCCCATGGTGCAATGGGGGTGTTAACCACTGCCGCCTCTCACATATGCAACAGAACAGCGCGCACAAATAGTATACTGTGACCTTCCATGACTCCGGTACGACCCTGCTTTGCAGAGTCACACTTCTATCCTTGGAGGTTTGTGCCATCCAGGAGCTGATACCAGCAACACCAGTGCCAGTGTTAAGTAGCAAAAACAGGTTTGTGAGGGTCCTGAGAACGAGCAATGGCACTAGTGGCCTGCTTTACGGTGGGGCCGGCTCAGGTCTTGCAAAGTTTTAGCTCGATTGTGCCATTACAGGGACGACTGCTCCATATGCAAATCTGACGCAAACACCCAGAAAGGGCGGCCAGTACTGAAATGCCAAGGACGTCATCCCTGCTCGAGAGGTGCAGCAACCCCCGACGATCATTTCAGCCTTGTTAGGCCTCGTCAGGAGGGTATAGCTGACACCTCTCTAGGCACAACGAGCAAGGGGTCCACATATGGATTGCCCTGTAGACTTAAAGTGAGAAACAGAAAGGTTTGTGAGGGTCCTGAGAACGAGTAACAGCACTAGTGGCCTGCTCTACATTGGGTCCCGCTCAGGTCTCAGAAGGTTTGAAGGTGTTGCAGGCTGATTTGCTTATGGAGCAGTCGTCCCTGTAATGGCACAATCGAGCTAAAACCTTGTGATACCTGAGCGGGCCCCACCGTAGAGCAAGCCACTAGTGCCGTTGCTCGTTCTCAGGACCCTCACAAACCCCACTTTCCCTCACTATAAGTTTACTGGGTCATCCAGACATGGACCCCTTGCTCGATGTGCCTAGAGGGGTGTTAACTATACCCTCCTGGTGAGGGTGAAATGATTGTCGGGGGTTGCTGCACTTCTCGTGCAGGGTTGACGTCCTTGGCATTTCAGTACTGGCCACCCTTTCTGGATGATTGCGTCTGTGCCATTACAGGGACAACTGCTCCATATGCCAATTGAGGTAAAACCTTGTGAGACCTGAACGGGCCTCACCGTAGAGCAGGCCACTAGTGCCGATGCTCGTTCTCAGGACCCTCACAAACCTCTCCATTTCTCGCAGTATTAAGTAGCGTTTCCCTTAGAATACAACTCAAGCCATTGTAAACGAGAGGATTAGCAGCTTTCTGTTACTGGTGTTATTTTATATGGTTCAACCTGTCACGTCAAGTTTCCTTAACTCCGGAAGACTTTACTGTAGTTAATATTTATTTTGATGGAACCTCCTATAAATGTTAATCTTTTATTAATCAGGCTGTATGCGTAATTTAAGGAGAAACCATGTGATGTTTTAATTAGAACATTCTACTGTATGCTTTAGCTGCACTTTACGCAGCTTGATGGTCAATCCATTATGCTGGAATGTTAAACTCATTGTAGCGGAGAGATTAAGATCCTTTAAAAGTGGTTTCTTGTAAACAAAAAAAATATGAGTGAGGGAATCTAAAGATCCTTTAAAATCACTTTGATTCAAAGAGAAACATTAATTGGAAGTACCTGCTTCGAGTACTGGGACACTTGCCACAGCAATCAACACGATGTAACTCGCATCTTGAGGGTCGCTGATCCGAATTACATCTTTTGCCTGCTACACGGCGCATTTCCGTACTTTCCATTTAGCTCAGTGTCCTATGCCAAAAAAAATAGCATTTCTTTTAAATCTATAAAACGAACAGCAAGAGCAATCACAGATATGAGTTAATATGGAAATATTGTAAACTTTATTATTCGCCTATTGGCTGACAGACAAATTTGTTGGTCTATGTCAGCCAATGGGCAATTACTAAAGTTTACAATATGTCCTTATTACATCATACCAGTGATTACTCTTGCTGTTCCTTTGACAAATACTAGGGTTCTGCCCTTCTACACACTGCTTTCTTTATAATCCCAGCACTACTACTTTTTTTGCATTTTAATCTATAGCTTTCACGATTGGTGCTAAACACAGAATTTGTGAAGTTTCGTTTTATGTTGGAATATAAGCAAATAGTTTTTTTATTGTTAAATGATTCTTTTAATGTAATATTGAGGACCGCAAGGATCTAAGTCGTTAGAAAAATTGAACTTACAGGCTAATTTTCAATAGAAATATACTATATAGAAGGGATATCAAACTCTAGCCTCAGGTGTTAATTTCCTAAAATTCCCAGAATTCCTTGAAAGCAGTAGATGGCCAGAGAATCATAGGAACTGTAGTTCAGAAGCATCTCTGTGGGAGGGGGTGCTAAATTCCAGATCCCTGTAAAGGACTGGAAATGGGCACAGCTACGTCTCTCTCCTGGTGGACATTTTCTCCAACGTGGCAGGAGAATGGACACAAGATTTAGCCTTTACGACGGTATCGTGTTTGTAGCTTGATTTTTATTTTTTTTTGCGCTGGTATCCTAAGCTGGACTGAATAGTTTGATGCTTGTCTTCATATGTCATATTTTCCACCCCCAGTTCATAACTGGACTGAAGAGGACACCATGCAGTGGTTGTTGGAAGTTGTTGAGCTTCCCCAGTATGAGAAGATCTTCAGGGAACTTGCTGTGAAAGGAACAACGTTGCCAAGGTGAGTCATTGCCACTTTTTGTCTGTGTTAACCCAATTGCAGTTCAGTGTGTTAAGAGCTGTCCGGGTCCTGTGTTAACAAATTTTTGCTTTAACAGTGTGTGTGTGTATGCAACTGGAAGGATGTTTTTCTAATATAAAATGCATCCTGTGTCGGAGTAATTGTTGAGAGTGCAGGGAGTGTCCGGATGTGAATTCCCTTCCCCTGTAGACCATGACTGATGACTGAGGAAGTCCGAGGAGGGAAAAAAACCCTGACAGATTCAAGAACTTGAATCAAGACACCAATTCAAATTCAGACAGTGTTTCTAATTGCTTACTGAAAGGATAAAACCATTACGTCAGCCCTACCTCATCTAGACACGTTCCACTTATTGATAGAATAATGTGACTGGGATGAATAAAATATGTGATGTGCTTAAAATGTGTCGTTTCAGCAGGGGATGCATATTCTCATGGAGGATATCAGGCCCTGGCACAAATAGAAGAATAAACGAAGCCCAAGTGACGCTCTCGTGATACTTCTAATCATAAACCCTTGCCATTTAATACTTCATATTAATACGGCATAAAATCTCTTCAGAGACTGTAACCGCATGCTTCAGCACTTTTTTCTTAAATGCTTTTAATTATACGTTTGCACTTAAATTACCTGGCTCTCTGTAAACCTAATTAAGATAATGAAAGCGCAGAGACACAAACAGAAGAATTCAATTTCCTACTCTATGCTTGATGTGGCCGTCCAAGGACCAGTGGGTAATATTCAGGCTGGCAGATGTTTTCTATGGGGTATTTGGAGACTAACAGGGTTATTCACTAAAGGGTGAAAACCAGGAGAACTGGCAGAAGAGAACAATCTAGACCAAATAGCCGATTTGGAAACTGTGATAAATGGGAGAATTTTTCTGTTTTGGCTATTTTGAACTAGACTTTCCACTTCTCCAGTCATTCTCCTGAGGTTCACCTTTCTTTGAATAGACCTGCAATTCTTAAAATGAGCAACCATAGATGTCCATGTTGGTTTGTCATGTGTTTGCAAAGTAATTACTGAATAAATACCTGATTAAGGGACTCCATGTTTATTTTCTGTTAATCTGTATATTTGTGTTTTGTTTTGTTTTTAATATCTTGCATTTATTACTTTGTATTTCTGTAACAACTGTAACATTTTAATGTTCTTGAACCCAGGACGTACTTGAAAAGGAGAGAAATATCAATGTATCCTTCCTGCTAAAATCCTTTATAAAATGTCATCACAAAGATTTCCTTACATCCATGATTCCTGTCATTAAATCTGTCCTCAGAGCTGTAGCTGCTGCAGCTCTTCTTTTATGTACGAGAATGTCATTCATCTGGCTTTTGGTGTTATTCCTGCGCATTCCCAATGTTCTCAAGTTTTGGGAACACCCTTAAATATAGATGATTTTGTAAAATTCTGACCGAATAGTAATGTATCACCATTATATCGACCAAATGAGAAGAATAGTTTCCCCTCAATTTTATTCTATGTTCTGGGACACTCCCTCTCGACTTATTTATAAAGCATTTTACCAGGAAGGATACACTGAGATTGCTCTCGTTTTCATGTATGTCCTGGGTTCAAGAACATTGAAATGTTACAGTCGTTACAGAAATACAAAGTAATACAATGCAAGATATTAAACAACACAAATATACAGATTAACAGAAAATAAATATGTAGGAAATGGTCGTTATGTTACATGTTTACAGGTGCATTCTGTATTGAAGTATGTTAGTAGGAGCTCTTGAGTGACTTTAGACTGGGGGAAGATTTGATGGCGTCTGGGAGGTTATTCCATATTTGTGGTGCTCTGTAAGAAAATGAGGATCGGGCCATTTTCTTTTTGTATTGTAAGTAAGGTGCAGGTCCTGGATCGGAGGTTATAGGATGAGGGAACTGCTAGGGGAAGCAGCCTATTCAGGTAGGGTGGTAGCTTCCCAGAAAACCTCTTAAACACCAGGTTGGTTGGAAAGGCGAAGGGTGCGTTTAGACTCCGGCGACGGGCAATTTAGCTCTTTTAACATGTCACAGTGGTGGGTCATGTAGTTACATTGTAATGCAAAGTGGCAGAATGAGTTATACAATGTAGTAAGTTTATGAAGGTGCGTTTGCGGGGCCGCTGCATACACTACATCTCCGTATTCAATAGCCGGCATTAGCATTTGTTGTACAATCTGCTTTCTTACCGCGGGGCTCAGGCAGGATTTGTTTCTGTACAGGGCACCTAGTTTGGGGTAAAGTTTAGATGAGTTTTTCGTTGTGGGGGCCAAAGGATAGATTTTGGTCTAACCACATACCTAGATATTTGAAAGAAGTGACTGTAGTCAGCGTGCCATTTGATTTTGTCCCAACATATAGATGGGGATTTTGATATATATTTGACCCCTACCTAATAAAACCAAGGATTTCATGGTTACTTGTCTTCCTCTTCTAATCCTAAATTTTTACATAAAGCCGAGCTAGTTCCCACAGTTGAAGAACTACAGTTCTCCTGATGCCAAAAATAGTTTAATTGCTGAGGTGAGGGATATTTACGGAGAGATGTAGATAGGGATATGTTATTTATGTGGAAATGAACATATGAGAGTATTTTTAGCCACTAATGCGCTCTCTTATCAGGGAGAGTCCTTCAAACAGTGCTTCCACATGTTTATGGAAAAAAGAAAATCTGTGTAGAAGTGATGTCGGAGCCTGTTTAAATTATATGTGGAATTATTTTTTCATTAAATCATGTGCTGAAATATTTGACATTTCACAAATTTATAGGTTTTTCTGGATGACCATTTGCTCGTTGATTCCATTCAAGAGCAATAATTTATATACAAGCTGGATTATGATTACATGCCGGGATAAAGGGATGCTATATTACTGATTCCTGTCAGCAACCGAAATGCAATGTAACTTCCTCTCGTATCATTATACAGGATAGCTGTGAATGACCCAATATTCATGATCTCGCATCTGAAAATCATTGACCGGACTCACAGGCAAAAGCTGCAACTAAAAGCGCTGGACGTGGTTTTATTTGGGCCTTTAACAAGTTAGTACTCGCTTCTCATTCCGATAGAAAGCAGAGAAGTCCTGCTTATATGGATATTTATGTATCTGTTTGTATAATTTTCATGCGTGCGTTTTGTTTTTTTTTGTTCTCTCTTTAGGACCCCCCCACAATTGGGTGAAGGATTTTGTGTTAACGGTGTCTATTGTCATCGGCCTTGGAGGGTGTTGGTTTGCGTACACACAGAATAAGACCTCAAAGGAGCACATATCGCAGATGATGAGAGATTTGGAAGGTCTACACAAAGCAGAGTTAAGTCTCCAGGAGCTCCAGGAAAGGTAGGACTACTTGATCTGCTACGACAGGCACCGAAATTAAAGTAGTACTTCATATTAAAATAGTGCATAGGCAGCATGAAAGAATTGTTCTTGCGTAGTTGGAAAAAGCACATCTTGCCCCAGAGAGTATAAGGAACTTGCTGCATTGAAGTGCCTGCCAGTTTTTAAGACCACTTAATTCCACCCTTCCTGTTCTGGAAGAGCCTCCCATAGTTTGGAGACCTGCCATAGGACAGATTAAATTTCTCAGCACAATATTCATCAATTATCCCAAACCTTGGAAGGGGAATAGTTTAGTAGTTGTAGTCAATGATATATTTCTAATATGTTCTAGAATAGGTACATCTTGTCGTGTGTGTGTGTGTTTTTCCTACACTGCCCGGCCAAAACAAAGAAGTCCCCTATCATACAAGCCTGTGGGGGCAGTGTTATGTGAGGTTGGTTAGGTCTAGGATCAGCAATGTTATGTGCCCAAAAGAGGTCAGCTGACTACCTGAATGAGTTCTATGCCATCCTCGCAGCGGGTGGGCCTTGAAGACGCAGGGCGTACAGGCACGCCCCACTGTCTTCAATGGACCGCCTGCTCCCTCTCCACAGCCATCTCGCACCACTGGCTGCATAGAGAAGGCCTGAACTCAGGCCGTCCACCTGCACCCAATGATGCGCGTCTGCTGCGGGGCTGGCCGAAATCAACGGCTTGCATGGGACCTATTGGCGAGGCATACCTCTACACTTAGCTGTTGTTAACCCACTCCCAACGGGCGACACCCTCTCGTCGTGAAGGGGGTAAAGACGAGACGCAAATGGAAATATTTGCAATTACTCTTTATCCTTCGTATTACAACCGAGTCGTAATACTTTCAAGACGCAGGCAGATAACACCAGTGGCGCTAACAACTCCATGGAGATGAACGTGATCTCATGAGAGCAAGATCTGACGGGCAGCGGAGAGATACGTGGAGGAATACTGAGGGATCTGAGGCGAGTATGGGATTCTCGGGTGGGATTAGAAGCACAATCCTTTAACACTAGGGTTGAAAAGATGTTCAAACTTGAATGTCAGGCGCAGATTGAGAATGAGTTGGAATAGCTTGTTTTGCGTCTGCTGAGGCACATTAACGTCTCCTATACAAAGTATAGAAGATATTAATGTACAGGAACCTGGCCAGGTTGCGATCTGGCCCCAGCTTTTTCCAACAATGGATTTTGTTTCCTCCCTGATGGACCAGGCATATTCCAAATGGCACATTCATATTGCATAGGCGTATCCAAATGATGCGGTGTCAAATGCATGCCATAATCAAACCAAAAGGCGCTCCAATGAAATATTATATTAGTGTATATGACCTTCGTTTTGACCAGGTTGCGTATGTGTATAAGCAAAAGCTCAACACTCACTTTAGAAACTTACTACATTATATATGTTTGCTTAAATTATGTGATAATTTTGTGTGTGTGTGTTTTTTAAAGGGGTTCTGCGTTGTAGTACAGAAAGACCTCTAATGCAGTATTCCTGGTTTAATTTGTCTTGTGCCAGGTCAGCGATAATTGAGCAATGGAAGTAGACCACCCACTGCATGGCTTGCCTTCTACAGTTTCACAATGCTTTGTCAGGTGTCATCGTTTCCGTTCTCCTTCAGAATTCCGATGAAGGCTCCTCTGAACTAGAATTGAAATGTTGAAAATTGTGCTATATTGGTGTTGGGGAGCTGCACAAACAGGGATTTTTGGTCTAATTAGTTTATTTCCAATCTTTTGAATTGTGCAGGTGTTTTCCTTATCCGGTATGTTCCTCGTTCTTTAGCGTTTGTCCTCTCTGGTTTTAGTCTGTCTCGTTCACGTTCTTTTAAAATGCTTTCCACATGAAGGCTTGAAAAGGCGCAGGAAGAGAACAGGACGGTTGCTGTGGAGAAACAAAACTTGGAGCGCAAGCTGATGGACGAAATCAGTGACGCGAAACGAGAAGCTCACAGATTACGAGAACTGAGGGAAGGAGCAGAATGTGAGCTGAGCCGACTGAAATACGCGGAGGAGGAACTTGTGCAGGTACATATAGAAATGAGGTAAACCTCACGGAATTGGCTAGTGGTTTCTTTGTCTCTCCCCTGCCCCAATAACAAATTAACTCAAAAAATGCCTGAAATGAGTTGCTGAAGATAAAAAATATTTTCCTGCGTCAGCTCACCACAGTTTAAATTGTGTTGTACCTGGTGAGCCCACGTTAGTAAATACATAAGACGGATATCAGAATTTCATAGCTCTACAAAATTAGCTTTGATCAAATAGATATCTGTTCATAACTACCTTTGACTATGGCGGCATCAACAAACTCTGCAATACTGACCTGCCAAGTTAAGTCTATGGCTGCCATATCCCTTCAAGAGTGGAAATCGCATCGGCTTTAAAGATCCATGTGATAACTCATCCCTTGACGAGATATTGCAGCTGCTACTTACCTGGTTCCAGTGCTCAGCACCTTTTGCGTTTTGCCCTTTGTGTGGAGCTTGCTAAGGTCCGTCTCGCTGCCCAGCTGGACGTCCGCACTGACGTCAGTGCTGTTAGTCAGCAGCGACTGTCAATCAGGTGCACCGCGTGGAGCGCTGTCCTGCAGGACAGGTCTCTGCACAGTGCTGTGCAATCACCAGGAATAATTAAGATGTTAAAGTATAAGTGTAAGCAAACACATATTTTGAGTAGTTTCTTGCCAAATGATCCCATATTGCAGTGAGCAAGACAGATGCACGTTAATACATTTTTCTAAACCGTGAACATTGAGTGGGGTCACATTAAATACATTCTTTACTAGTTTCTAATATGACTATAATACCTTATTGTGTGTTATTGTCGGAGTGTCCGCACAAAATTCAAATCCTCACCAACAAATGTTTGGGAGACGGAGGCATTTCAGATTTTAATGTAATGAATATTTTCATGCAAATATGTTAATAATTTTTTCACATAATATGGTACAGGCACAAATTGACCTTGGCAACTAAATGTTTCAATCAAAAATATTTTTTATTTTTTTTCCTCTGTTCTGTTTTTTTTAAATTTTTTGGGAGCACAATAGAAAATCTCCCAGCCACCGGTCTAAGAGCTTTCTTAATCCGTAAAGAGGCCACTCCTGGGCAATTTATAATATTCTGCAATTCTTCTCCATAGAGTTACACAAAGGCAGTGTACTGTGATTAGGAGGAGCTATTCGATGTGTCACAATAGTTAATAGTGTAATAGAAGTGATCTGAGAACAGTGCTTGAAATTTTATTTTGATTTCATCTCTTGAGCTGAAAATGGGCAAAGACCTTTAGAGTTTAGCTAACCAAAGGACAACAAATTGCCTCTTAGACAATTATTCAGCAAATTGGTTAAGTTTGCAGACGTCTACTTTGCGGTCTGTAACTTTAGCTTCTCAGACGATGATGCTAATAACGAATAGATCCACATGACGCCAGAATTTAAATTTGTAGGACAAAATAGCCAAGCTGAAATCAGAGCTGAGGTGGAGATGTTTATTTTATGTGTGCTGTTTTGACCTAGAATTTGTCATATTTTCACACCACCTGGGGGAAATCTAAATGTATGTACATATATGTATATATAATTGTTTATTTCCTTATTTGTAACACCTTTTATTGATCCATAATGATCCTTTCAGGTCTTATCTGAGCCGAGTTTTCAAGATAAAATATAACGGACATTACAAAAATTAATATAATTTTAGAAAAATTTTAAAAGTAGGCTTTCACTGTGTTCAGGGACTCCAAAAAAAACCCAAAAACGTGAACTAAAAAAAAAAAGGGGATAGGAATTCTAAAAGAATTGTGCTACTTACATTATGTGCTTATGTTATTTTACTTGGAGTTTGGCATCTGCAGGTATCGTGGATGAATGAAAATATTTAAGTTCTGTGTTTAGAAGAACAGTTTCTCCCCCCCCCCCCCTTCTCTTGCGGCTTAGAAAATGTTTAAGGAAACTAAGTCACACGTTCAAGAATTTAATAAAATAACAGCTCATTTACTTTGTAAATATAGTCTTATATAAAGACTGCTTCCTGAACCTTTTCACTACCAAAGCCATGTATACATCCTTTGAGTACTAATGCAGTGAAATCTGGCTTATAAAAATCTCTCGCATCTCACTCTTGTCACCCTGTATTACTGAAAAGAAGCTACAAAGAGGGCAGAATACAGGGAGTGCTCTGGGGTCACTCACTACTGTCCAGGGAAAAGATTCGGGGGATTATAATGATTGAAAATCCCTATACAGTACAGATACAAGGTGTTTCCATACGCAGGCTTTATGCCACATACAGATTATTTTTATATTCCATTGGTATATTTTTAGGAAGCTGCATTGCTAATAATCTCATTATGATCACTACAAATCCTCATAAGGAGATATCAGCATTATTATATTTACCGTATTTGACATAAAGGCCATTTCTGCCTGTATGCTAAAAATGCAGACCCCGTGTGAGATTGTGTAAGATAAGGGACAACATCTAGAGCAGGGCTGTCAAACTCCGGCCCTCCAGATCGTTGTAAACTACAACTCCCATGGTTCCATCGCCATCTATTGCTTTGAAAGAATTGTAGGCATTAACATCTGGGGAGACGTGAGTTTGACAGCCCTGGTCTAGAGTTTAGAACCTTTCATCCAAGCAATGTTTCTGCAAAGGATAAACAAATGAACTATTAAAAATGAGGAAGTGTGCATACTTTTAATCTCTTAACCATCTCAGAAGAACAATCTATATGCAAGATTACTATTTTGTACTCTGCATGCAATGCTATCTGCGCATCCCAGATTACAAATGTTATTTTTCAACAAAAAAAAGGTTGAAAGTGTTAATTTCCCCCCTTTTCAGTTTTACAGGACGTTCTAGTAAACTAAAGTAACTGCAAACCCCATATTTGCCTTTCTTTAACCAGCCTCACTTTTTGTCTTAGGTTCGCATGGCCCTAAAGAAAGCAGAAAAAGAATTTGAGCTCCGGAGCAATTGGTCTATCCCTGACGCTCTCCAAAAATGGCTTCAATTAACACACGAGGTGGAAGTTCAGTACTACAATATTAAGAAGCAGAACGCAGAAATGCAGCTTGCCATTGCTAAGGATGAGGTAGGTTTGTTATGTCATGTTTGCCTTCAAATTTCTTTGTTTACACTTACAGCTTTATCTTGATGGCACTGCCTTCTATTTCCCCCATCTACTCTTTATTTTGTCAATCATAGTTTGTTTTGCACATATTCTCTTCTGTATTACGTGTATGGTGTTGTTGGCAAATCTCGATGCTCCTGTTGAATACAGAGGGTTTCAACATTTATAGGGGAGTACAGCCAACAAGTACTTGTAAACGGAAGTAACATGTAAATATGCAATCAAAAGTGCGTATTGTTTCACAATCACTAGAACACGTAGCTGAAATTTTAATTTCAATCAATACATATTTTATATTAAGTTGATGTTTAATTAGTGCAACAATTTTTGTGATCATGTAAAAAGGAAAACAAAAACCTAGCACTGCACACTATTAACAGATATTATTTACGTAACAGCTAGCATTGTGCATTCACATGGCTGCCAGCGGTGTTACAATTCAGTCTTGTCTCGGATGTAGTCGTCAGTCCAGGCCCATAAGAAATCCTATATGGAAGATCATATACTCAATGAACAGTCACAGCTAAAATTCGTGAATATCCCTATGTTGCACACACTGCCAAAACTTATGAGCTTCAAAGACATGACTTAGAGCAGTGTTTCCCAAACCTGTCCTCAAGTACCCCCAACAGGTCAGGTTTGCCAGATATCTGACGCACAGCACAGGTGATATGATTTGCTGCTCAGTGATTTGCAGGATTCAGTCTGCATTTCCCCAAGGTAATCCTTAAAATCTGGCCTGGTTGAGGGTCCTGAGTTTTCTGTGCTGACTAAGTAACACAGCATTTAACCCATATCAAGATTTTAGTTTTTTATTTCTTTACTTTTGCACATTATAAGCTTACCATGCATCACAAATTTGAATTTTAAGGCAGGACACGGAGGCTCATATTTGCAGTCTCTTTCTCGCTTTAATTAAACAGCAGCAAGAAGATAGACAGAAAAGTATAAAACTTGACAAAAAAATATTATCAACATGGTATATCCTGCAACACCCCTCCCCCAGTGCAGCATGGAATGTCCAGAGTCTATATATCTTTCTCCCCAACGTCCATTAAACCTCTTTCTTGCTGCTCAGCGACAGTTAAGTATATCTTTTTTCCCCAGACTCCCTGCGCTGCTAAAGGGAGTCTGGGGCGAGTTTAATCACTGTATTACTATTGTATTTAAATCTAATTCACTTGCAGGTGTGTTTGGCCGTCGGGTTTTGGAACTGGTACCGCGGTGGTACAGTTCCGTTTTGCCTCCCACGGCCTGCGCACTTAATCAGCCGATCGCCTCACGATTAGGCTCCACCCACTTTTATCGCGCGGCATTCTGGCGCGGCGGCCATTTCAAATCACAAAGAGAAGCTGTTTAAAACATGTCCTACTCAAAACCCACTCGTTCGGAGCGCAGAGACTCCGATTCCGGCGGCAGTTCGCTCCATCAGGGTGCCCTAGTAGAGCAGCACGGGGGTCTACCTCTTCAAAGGCACCATGAGAATCCGGAGCTGCGGATGGCAGCAATGGAGGCTTCCATCTCCAGGATCCAGTCTGCGGTCACCTGCATGTCTGATTCCTTCTCCAGAGCCTGGTCAGAACGTAATGTACCTGCCCATACTCCCTCCACATCCTTTGCTCCACAATTTTTCATGCCTCCTATTTCTGTTAATCCCTGCCCAACTATAGCCTCCAGCACCCATACCCCGCTACGCTCTGTGAGCTCCCATGGCCCCTCTTTAAATAGGAGTTCTCCTACTCCTCACTTTGATATGGGCTCTCATGCCCTTAATAGACCCTCAGGTTTCCATATCCTGAATGAGACCGCGCCTGACCATCTGAGCGCAAGAGGGGCTGGCATCCCCGTTCAGCTGCCTTTCACAAAAACCCCCCCCCTCCATAAAAGAGCCTCTGACCGTGAGGCGTGTACAACGGTCTGCTTACCTAAAAAATCAAAAAGCACCTCTCTCCTTCCAGCTTACCCTGATTCTGAGGAGGAGGAAGAGGGGGATAAGGGTTATGAAGAAGAACCCTTTGAGGTTCATGCCCCTGAATATGACGCACAACTAGAAGGGGATATTGTCACAACTTTTCCCGGCACTGCTCCAAGGGAAATAATTTATGACCCTCAGGGTAACCCCCTCTTCCACCCCAAAAGCATCTCCCACCCACGTTCCACGGACTGGTACCCCCTTCCTCACGTTGCTAAATGGATTGACGCCAACTTTAGAGCCCCCTTAGATCGTCCCTCTAGAGCGACTTTAAAAGCAGAATGCCCTCGCCCAACCACGATAGGCAAGACTTGCCTCACTCCGATAGTGGACGAACACTTTGAAAAAATTTTGGGTTCCAGGGGATGGAATGTTAAAAAAGGAATTGATCACGCCCTCCGCATGATCCAAGATAAAGTTCTTGACATGTCAGGTCCCCTAGCCCGTTTATTTGAACTAATCGAAGAAGCAAAAATTGCAGGGACTCCCCTTGATTCCGAAGAGGTGGGAGGCTGGCTCCAACGCACTATGTGCCTTTTTGGGAATGCTAACGCCGCTATTGCGGCAGAACGCCGCAAGGCGATTTTAATCAAAGTAGACCCTCAATTCACTACCCTGGCCCCTAACGACCTGGGGGGTGAGGCACAAGGCCTCTTATTTGGAGACAAATTTGTCAAAGAGATGGGGACCTACGCAAACTCTTTTGCGAACATCGATAAGGCGGATATCGCCATCAAAAAAGTTTTTCACACCCCACGTGTTTTTGGACGGGCCGGCAGAATCAGAGGGCGCCCTGCCGGCCGCGCAAATACTCCCAATACTATTTCCCGCTCAGGAAATATGCCCTCCTTGTCCGTCCCAAAACCTAGAGGCTCTGGTTTCACGGGTCAATTCTTCCCCACAAGAGCTCGACCCTGGCAAGGACGCGGGTTCCGAGGAACCAGAGGCAGAGGTTATCTCCGCCGCCCAACAGGTAATTTTACAAGTGATACCTCACGCATCAGTTCCGGTCGCGGGGCGCCTGCGACACTTCCCACACAATTGGGCCTTACTAACATCGGACTCATGGGTTCTAAACACGGTTCAGGGATTCACTATAGACTTCACCGACACTCCACATCAGTCGTCACCACCACGCCCACTGACTCTGGCATCACACTTACACACACTGGTACACACCGAAGTTTTGAGCCTCCAAGACAAAGGAGCAATAGAACCGTCACACAATCCAGTTTTTGTCAGCAACCTCTTTGTAGTTGCCAAAAAAGGAGGCGGTTATCGCCCCGTAATAAATCTGAAAGAATTAAACGATTGGGTGACGTATCGCCACTTCAAGATGGAAGGAATCCACACAATGAAAGAATTACTGATACCTGGGGATTGGCTGGTCAAACTGGATCTCAAAGACGCCTATTTGACAGTTCCCATTCGAGAAGACTTCCGAGAATTCCTCGCATTCCCCTGGAACGGAAGAATGTGGAAGTTCACATGCCTCCCGTTCGGCCTGTCATCAGCTCCATGGTGCTTCACCAAGGTGATGAAGCCGGTGATAGCTCACCTCAGATCAAGAGGCATTCGCTTAGTCATATATCTCGACGACATTCTAATAATGTCTCAGTCACGCACCACTCTGCAAATACATCTACACTGGACCATTCAACTGCTCCAAAGACTCGGATTTCTGGTCAATATGGAGAAATCGATTCTACAACCATCACATCGTCTAGAGTTCCTGGGCTTCATTCTGGACTCAACGTCTCAAACTCTGAGCCTCCCGAACTCCAAGGTCCTTTCTATCAAGAAAGAAGTCCGTACCCTGTTACGTCATCGATCCACACCATTGCGACAGATAGCACGCATCATAGGTCTCATGTCAGCAACACGGCATGCAGTGTTTCCGGCTCCTCTACATTTCCGAGCCCTCCAGAGATTGAAGGCCCGTTTTCTCCGGTCAGACCCCTCCTACAATACGATTGTGGAGATCACAGAAGACGTGATCCAGGATCTACACTGGTGGATTTCAGATCTACACCTTTGGAATGGAAGCCCCCTTCACTTCCCGGCTCCTACACTCGTGATCGAATCAGATGCCAGTCGCCTGGGTTGGGGGGCTCGATGCGAGGATCTGGAAACGGGAGGTCGATGGTCCCTAGACGAAACATCATTCCACCTCAATGCCCTGGAATTACTAGCGGCCTCCTTCGCTCTCAAGTGTTTCACGAAAGCGACAACCCATCAATCTATTCTCCTGAGATTGGACAATTTCCCTGCCGTTCGTTATATCAACGGCCTAGGAGGCCCACGTTCAATCCAACTGACGTTGATGGCACGTTACCTTTGGGATTTCTGCTTCCAACATCATCTTCACGTGTCAGCACAGTTCATCCCGGGACTCTCGAATGTAATAGCAGACTGGAATTCGAGACATTTTCACGACGCAGGCGACTGGTCGCTACACTCTTCAGCCTTCTCAGCGCTCTCTCTACGGTGGGGTCCATTCCACACGGACTTATTTGCATCCCGGCTGAATGCAAAGCTACCCAAATTCTTCAGCTGGCGTCCAGACCCAGACGCAGTAGCGACGGATGCGTTCCTCCAGACATGGTCGCAGGGACGCCACTATGCTTTTCCACCATTCGCCCTGATTCAAAGAGTGTTAAATGTAATCAGGACTCATCGTGTCACCCTGGTACTAGTGACTCCATTCTGGCCGTCTCAAGCGTGGTTTCCATCGTTACTGGACCTAGTGATCGAGACACCTCGTCTACTCCCAAACATGCAGAACATACTCTTAGACCCAGAAGGACGACCCCATCCACTGATGTCGTCCGACCATCTGCATCTCATGGGGTGGTTGCTGTCAGGATCAGTAGAACTTCAGGTGGCATATCGAGCTCTACTGCCGCATTACTTGAACAATCCTGGGCCCCAGGAACCAGAGGGGTATACAGTTCCTACTGGTCAAAATGGTCTAGCTGGTGTATCGAACGGGCTCAAGATCCCTTTTCTGCCCCTCTAAATTTTGTACTAGATTTTTTGTCTTCAGTTTTCGACTCCGGTATAGCTTATCGTTCTCTAAATGTGTTAAGATCAGCTATGTCATCAGGACATATAGGCTTTGAGGGTGTTTCGCTTGGTCGTCATCCCCTAGTGTGTAGACTCCTACGAGGTGCCCGCTTTGCTCGTCCCCCACAACCACGATATGTTACGACATGGGACGTTAATATCGTTTTGCGGTTTTTACTCGCCTGGCCTGATAACCATGGTTTATCCCTGCGTAAGTTGTCAGCCAAGTTACTGATGCTCCTTTGTTTAGTGTCTTGTAAACGTATAGGAGATGTAAGGGCACTAGATTTTGGGGTTCGCTCCTTGCTCCCTGAGGGTGTCCGTTTTGATATTTCCAGACGCACTAAGACTTCCATTTCCCAGGCTTTTTTTCCGAGTTACCAACTACAACCCGGGTTATGCCCCGTCCGTTGTTTACTAGAGTATGAGGAACGTACTCTCCCTCTTCGACATAATTCACAGATAACACCCTTATTTATTTCATTTAAGCCACCCTTCCTTCCGGTCAGCTCACCAACCTTAGCGAGATGGATTCGATGGCTTTTAGAATTAACGGGAATTGATGTTTCCCGGTACGGTGCACATTCGGTACGGAGTGCAGTTGCTTCTAAGGCAGTATCATCAGGTTGCCGTTTAGAAGACCTATTACGTTCAGCTGATTGGTCAAGAGAATCTACTTTTAGAGAATTTTATTTTAAGCCTATCTTGCACTGGTCCTCAGGTGTGTTCGATGTTTGATATAGCTACGATTTAGGAGAGCTTTGAACTTGCAAATATGAGCCTCCGTGTCCTGCCTTAAAATTACTAAATTTTCCTATTTCATAACGGAAAGTTTGAATTTTATTAAGGACACGGAGGCGAATATTTCCCTCCCTTTCCCTCCCTGTCAAGTTGTATGGTTATCAAATACTCCAATAAAATTCTGACTTTGTGGTTTATTTTATGAACTCGTCGATGCTATATAAATATATCTATGTATTACACTGCTTGATACATTAAAATTATTCGATTTTCGTGTACTGAAATTATTTCTGCGCTAGTCCAGCGTGTTCTTCGTATTGCACGCAGTCAAAGACTCACATGCTAACGCACATTCCATGTTTGTGTTCTCTCTTTTCAGCCTCAGGTACATTTCAATAAGTACTGGCTTCACGGGATACTCTTCTACTGGATGATCCATCCTCATACTTCATCTGTTTTAATTCCCGTTGGACTTCTTCAGTTCTAGACATCTTCGCTATTTTCAAGAAAGAGGTTTAATGGACGTTGGGGAGAAAGATATATAGACTCTGGACATTCCATGCTGCACTGGGGGAGGGGTGTTGCAGGATATACCATGTTGATAATATTTTTTTGTCAAGTTTTATACTTTTCTGTCTATCTTCTTGCTGCTGTTTAATTAAAGCGAGAAAGAGACTGCAAATATTCGCCTCCGTGTCCTTAATAAAATTCAAACTTTCCGTTATGAAATAGGAAAATTTAGTAATTAAGCAATCATTTCTTGTTTCACGTCTGGTGTAAACTTTCCCTCTGCTATTATACAATGCTGTGTGTGTAGGTGTGTATTTTAAGGTACCTTGACTTTATACCTTGAGTAAAATGGTATATTCCAAGCCTTGCTGGCAGTGAGGTAGTTAAAACAAATTCTGCTTGCAGTGAGGATTGGGTGAAAAAAGCACTTATAATTATATGTAGGTTTTATTATATTCATAGCTTTAGAAAGTGAGTAACTGACTTGGCTTGCAGTCAGCACGGTCTTACTTTGACTCATGATTTATGCTTTGTCCTCTCTGATAATGGAGCTTCTCCTGGTTCATCTATCTTGAGGTTTTTATTTCTAAGCTAATGCTTTTTGTTTATTACTGTTTTTTTAGGCTGAAAAAATAAAAAAGAAGCGAAGCACAGTGTTTGGGACGTTACACGTTGCACATAGCTCATCGCTGGATGAGGTGGACCATAAAATTCTCGAAGCAAAGTAAGTCAACTGTACATCTTTTCATATAAGCGCCAACATATTGTGCAGTGCTGTACAAGGTTAATGAACAGTTCATTCCTGACAGCCTTATGTCAGTTCTTTTCAGCTTTGCACAGCTCGTGCAGAGCTGATCAGCCAATGCCTCTCAATGGTTTGGCTGCGTGTCTAAGCTCCGCAAGCGATTGTGTCTGCTGCTCAGGGGAAAGCACAGTAATAAAGCCAGATATGGGAAGGAGAAACTGGAATGGGGGTCCAGTTAGTAAACCTATCTAATGACTTGCTGGATTTAGAGATGTAGTTCCAAAACATCTGGAGGGCCAAGGTTACTCACTGTTGGTGTATGTGATTGTATTATGTGCCAACTTGTTTTTATTAGAAGTTTAGCGTCATTGTGTTAAAGGGACACGGCCACCAAAAATGAAATGTTCTTTGTTTATTTTATGTTGCTGATATCTTACATGTACTTTGCTTTTCTCTTGTTTAGTCAAAAAATATTTTATACTATGTGTCACTGGGTGCATCCATTGTGTGATCTTTTTCGTTGTAAACTGCCTACCCCACCGCCATATCTTTACAGCGCTTGTTTCTCACTTTGTGGCATTGGACATAGAATGGACTCTATGGGTCAGAAGTCAAGAAAAGAGACCTTTTGACATGCATTGTGTGGGATCTATGTAAAAGACCTCTCCAGGGGATAAATTTGAAGTGTTATTGGCCCACTATCAGATCTCATTCAGCTGCTATCTTTTAGGTAGCATAGACAATACAATAGATACCCTGCAGCTTTGTCTAAACATGCCCTCCACTACCCCATTGCCTCTTCACTACTCTTTTATCGTGTAGGATAGCTGTAAAGTGAAACATAGGCTACTATTTTGGTAAATGTTGCATCAAAAATTCACAAAATGGAAACTGGAGATAAAAACCTAGCTTTATTTTTCCTTTTTACATTAAATTACTTCAAATAAAGAAAACAAGCAGTAGCATGTGTTTTATAATGTTTTTTATTTTTTTTGTAATACCCAAGTAAAGTTCTGTCGGTGGTAGTGTTCCTTTGACACGTTTGTATAACCTTTTGTCTTGGAATAATTAAATTCATTGTGTTCTGTAGCTAAATCTACATTTTACGGACAATTATTTTCACCTTTTAAATGAGAATTGGTACTTGGTTTTTATTTTTTTTCCTGCATTTAAATACTTTTTTTCCCTTTTAATTCTACTTTGTTCCTTTTAGGAAATCCCTTTCTGAGCTGACTACCTGCCTGCGGGAGCGACTCTATCGATGGCAGCAAATAGAGAAAATGTGCGGCTTTCAAATCGTGCATAATTCAGGTTTGCCCAACCTGACGTCCACACTGTACTCTGACCACAGCTGGGTGGTCATGCCAAGAGTTTCTATACCTCCTTACCCGATAGCTGGTGGAGTCGACGACCTGGACGAAGACACACCTCCCATCATTTCCCAGTTTCATGGTATGTGGCGTTTCCGTGTATCTTGTTGATGTGCAAAGCAAACATTGTGGGTTTTTTGACGTAATTCAAGTTAATTGTGAATCTATCTCCGTAAAAAGGGCAAATATTTATTCTTTTCATATGAACGTTTTACCGCACCTTTTGTTTGCAAAAGTTCCTGCAGCGTTATCTGAAATATAAAAGCCTTTCCACTCAATTTACTTTACCTTGCCGCACAACCTTTTCCAGTGAATTGCTTAATGTGGAGCTATAAACATGCAATACAGACTGCAAACTGCTCTGTTTCTGCAAGATCAAAATATTTGTGTTTTTTGGTACATCGCTATCCTTTCAAAGAAGCTACATAGTACGGAGTGTCCAGTATTGTTGCTGACAATGCTTTTAACAGAAGCATTATGGAACCAGTCCATATATTCCTCACCAGGAGCCAGAGTGCTCCTTATTCCACAGCCATGCAGTATCTTTTGTTATACGTTTGTGATGTTTTTCAAAATTTAGTATCTCAAGCATAGAGTGCATTTTTGTCTGATTTTAATGATTAAATACGTTCAATATCTTTCTAGCTGTAGACTGGCATCCGTATTATTTTTTTTTATTATTCTTCGTGACAGGGCTGTCCAACTGGTGGAATGCAGGTCGGATGCAGCCCGCAAGAGACCTTTGGATGCACCAAGACCTTCCTTAGAGCGCCATTTATGTGTTATGGGTGGCAGCCCTGTATGTTGTGTTTTTTTTTTTTTTTTTTTTTTTTAAGGCTATAACAGGAGGAGTTCCCTTGTTCAATCAAAGGAAAAGGAGAGCTTGGCAGGACATAGTAAACAAAGAGCGAAAGGAAACGAAGAGCGTCCAGATTTGTTGAAAATAGGAAACTAGAGGCTTGAAGTGCCAGGGCTGAGACGCATATTATTTAGACCATGTCTCGCACAAGTAGATTCGTTGATGATCTCAAGAAATCCTATTAACCCCCCATCATTAACTGTTAGATAAATAGGAGTAGGGATCTATGTAGAGACAACGCCCTTGAAATTATTATTCTTAAAGGTAGGAATAATTTCCCCCGTTGTTCATTTTCTCCTCAGTCTGTTAGTGATCACCACTGTGTATGCAGCGTTTTTAGGATTGCTAAATATTTCACGTTTTTTTTTTTTTTTTTTTTAAATCTCAGAAAAGTTAACCGTAATCGTTATGCACACCAAAAATGTAAGTGCTTTATATCTTATGGATTATTCCATAGCTTTTCTAAAAAAAAAAAAAAAACTTTCCATTTAAAATGAAAACTCAGTGTTATGAATAATTAGTTCAAAGATAATCTTGGGGCATTCGAGAGACCCGACACCAAACAAGGCTCTTTAAATTCTTTATAAAGAATAATAATAATAAATAATAATAATAAAAGCAGAAATATTTAAAAAGCGCAAGTTTCGTTTTATTTAAGTGTATTTATTTATTAGACTGTTTTACATATTTGTGTCTGCGAAGTAAGAAACATTCTATTTCCATTCACATTAACGAATCCGATACATTAAAAATAAATATTACACTTGCTTAACCTTTTGCAGCCTGTTTAGCGTATATCGTTACACTGACTGCCATGAACTGCCTTGACTTCTCCCAGCAGTTATTTAGCCAGCCTTGACAGGATCGTCGGCTCCTTAAATTATCAAATAGATATGTGAAATACAGTATAAACTACAAGATGTATCCCCCCCGCCAACACATTGAATTGTTCGATCGTGAAGAACAAAAATCTATTTGCTCTCTAAAATATTTTCTATGCATTTTAGAATGTAATGCTATATAATTTAGATATTTTTTTTTTGTGTTGGGAATCCAAGGGCAGTTTCCCAATGCAGAGTTAATCTTCTTTATATCTTGCAGAGTAAGGCTTCAAGTGACAGCTGGTATTTGTTGAATAATTTTGTAAACAGTGCCCTCCATTGGTAGTTGGAAGAAACTGCAAATGCGAATATTCAGACCTGTTTCTGTATCAGTATTTATCGGATTTGCAAGATAATACCTTTTTTTTATTAGACAAGGTTTTAAAACCTATACAAAAATCAGAGAATTCTAATGATCTACAACAGGTGTCAAGTCAAGCAGAAACGTTTGGGAATCTAGTTCTCTCTGCAGAAAAGTGGAGGAACAGAGTTCCATTTATTTACACACATTGATTGATTTAGTCTCCAGAAATATATATGTGTGTTAAAATGATCAGAATGATTCCCCAAGGCCCAGCTTATCTTTTTATTTTAACATCAATCTTTAGTGTGGAGTGAATTCTTAAGTGTGACATATCAGTGGTTAATTGAGGTGCAAAAATCTTGGCGAATTCACACACTTCTTTTTTATGTTCCTGAACTACAATACCTTTTTTCCTCTGGCCATTTATGGAATCCTAAGGCATCTGGTAATTCTAGATCAGTGTTTCCCAACCCTGGTCTTCAGGGCCCACTAACAGACCATTTTTGCCAGATATCTGAAGCACAGCACAGGTGATATGATTTGCTGCTCAATGATTGCAGGATTCAGTTCCCCCAAGGGAATCCTTAAAACCTGCCCTGTTAAGGGGACCTGAAGACCAGGGTTGGGAACCAGTGGTCTCGATCATCAACATCTGGGAGGGGGCAGAGTTTGGGATCTCTGATTTAAATGTACACAAAATGTATGCAAGGCTTGAACCCAGGACATACTTGAAAACAAGAGAAATCTCAATGTATCCTTCCTGGTAAAATCCTTTATAAATAAATAAAATAGGAATTTAAAAACCATTGGCGATCCAGTGTATGTGCACCCCCCACCCATTTCTTCAGTGGTTCAAATCTTGCATATACTAAGGAATCCTCATGGGTCTATGCTGCTTAGCCAATGGATGAATTAATTCACTGGAAGCTTATGCTGTAAATGTCTTGTCTAAATTATAGGCCTATGGGAAAATTAATGAGTAGGACCTCAAGCAGAGATGGGTGTTGGTAACTTTATTCGGGGAAAGCAAACCCCATCAGACAAGTGACGTTTCGGCCGAACCGTCACTCACTTCTCTAATGGCGTTTGCTTTCCCCAAATAATGTTACCGACACCCATCTCCGTTTGAGGTCCTACTCCTTTTTCATGTGGATATTTGGGATCAGCAGTGTCACCACCTTTAGTGGTGACCTCGGGGAGTCTTTGGTTACGGGCTCCCACTTGGCCTAGGCCGCGGCGCTTCTGTTCTGTGTAAATTCTAGGTCAAATCCATTTTTCCTTTGGAAATCATTGAAAACAAAATAAATGCCTTAAAAATGGATCAATTTTGTGCGTCATAATTTGTTTGACTGTGTCCTTAACTATGTGTATGTGGAAGTTCTGTACAGCTTTGTATTTAACCCAGTTTGTTTCTATTAACTGATTTACCCCGGAAATACAGTTCTGTAATGTTACATGCAGTGTGAACGCAGGAGCACAGATTGATGGTGCAAAATATCTTCATTCCTTGTGGCTCATCCTGCGTTACATCTAGCCACGTCTTACATTTGTTGTATCATTTATAAAAGTCATCAGTTCTGCAATATTACCTTCGTCTTTTTTAAATCTTTTTGCTCGTGTCACACATTTTCACTGGATTTACATTCTATACACCATTCAATTCGTGTGAATTCATTCGAGTCCATAATAGATGTCTGTTCTTCTCAGAAAAAATGTGTTTTACCTGTATGTTCCCTTCAGTTTCCGTTTTCTGTCTCAGCAGTCCACGGTTTCGTTGTTCACTATGTTCATGTTTCCGTTGTATACCATGTAGACTGTGCCCTCCCATGATAAGTTTCTCTCTTGTATTGTATCCCAAACATGTCTCCTGATTTTACTGTTCGTTTTTCCTCGCGCACCCTCTTGCTTTACTCTGTGTTACTGGTTTTCTTCCTAAACTCTCCTGTCCAGGAGAACACACATTTATTTTCTCTGCCCTGGCTCGCGGCAAGTCTTCATGGGATTACAGGGTACAATAGTTGCCCAATTCTTCACACACCAGGAAACTCCAGAACAATTAATTTTGCACTTTGCCAAAACAGCTGATTTATTGCTTGTAAAAACAAAATTTGAAAACCATTTATTTTTGATCTTTTCAGCTACACAATTCATGTTTTTTTCTTATATTTTAGGATCAATTCTAAAAACCCATGGGACTTTGGCAAGGAACAGCAGCATATGCCGCTCTCGTCGTAGTATTATCCCACCTTCTCCTAAGGCACAGCATGTCCTGCAGTCACCCGATCCAGACATCTTGTCTGTGTCCAGCTGTCCTGCCATGTACCGCACAGAGGAGGAAGAGGACGCCATCTATTTCATTGCCGAGAAGCCGTGGTATGACTACATTAAGTCATTTTATTTATAATGACATTCCCCTCAGCGTTTGAGCTTATTGTTATCAGCTTTGATATTAAACCGCACAGCTTGAGGTTATATTTGTATTTTTCTTTCCTTTCTTTATCCCTCTACTAAGCTGCTTTCATAAACATTTTCCCACAATCCTTTACCAACACATTGAATTTCAAAGAGAAACAAAGTCCTACACAAGCTTATCATTCTGTTCTGTGGGAAGCAGAGATCTGCATTCTTTCCTTCCCTCCAGCTGTGCTACCTTTAGGGTCAGGTTGCAGCATCTTTGGCCCTTCAAATGTTTTGGAGCTACATTTCCCAGATGGTTCAGGCAGTTAATGTGACTGAGCATCATGGGAGATGTAGTTCCAAAACATATGCAGGGTCAAGGTTGCTAATCCCTACTGCAGGGCTTTATAGATTATTTTTTCTTTTCCCTCTTCTAGAACAGGCCCTTTGTAAATTAAATTTAAAACAAACTCTGGGGAAAAAATTGACTTTCATAAGTACAAGTTCTATAATTTGGAAGAGGTTTTCAGTAACAAAGTCTAAACTATTTTGGAGAGTGTCGGTAAAGATTTCAGAGGGTTTTTTAATACTTTATATCGATTTAAAAAAAAAAATCTCAAGTTTAGTATATGAGCTGCAATTTTTGTAGCATTGGACAATATGCATGAATAACTTGCTCACAGCTTTGTTATCAGATTATATTCGCAGGTTGAAGCAATACGGTGCCGTGGCCGTCCTTAACTATAAGCAAGGCAGGCCTTTTTCCGTATGATAATCCCAGCGCTTAAACCATTGCACACATAACCTTAAAGAAACTGCCCCGGCTTTAACCCCTTCACTACCGATATCTCGGGCTTCAAAGGCACCACCTGGTGCCCCGATATCGAAGATATCTCGATATGCTGATCTGCAGCCCAAAATCAAATGAAATATGTTTACTGCAAACTAATTTTGTTTGCTTTTGGGCTGCAGAAGGTGCCCCCAAAGTTTGCCCAAAGAGCCAAAACTGTAAATTCAGCTGCTCAAAGGTCTGACATATCGGGCTTTGAGCAGCCGATGCAGGAGAAATAGAAAATAGACCAGTCGCTCAAACCTCGAACTCAACATTTATTTGCAAATTATTTTACCAGGAAGGATACATTGCGATTTCTCTCTTTTTCAAGTATGTCCTGGGTGCCATCTACTGGCCAAAAATAGGTTATTTATAGTAAGAAATGCAATAAGTATAAGCTCAAATATTTTTTACTTTAAAATTAATAATGATTTTACAAAAAAAACACTGGTTTCTGACAATGTTGTTTTTTTTTTTGTAAATCACTCGGTAGTGAAGGGTTAAGCACGGACGTTCCCGATGTAATGCTTGGAGAAGGAAAGAGATTGCCTCAAAACCTACATTTTCTCCAGTTTACAGAATTTAACATCTGCAGTTAAATTCCTCTAGGAATGTTTTATTTAATGGATGTTTCCGATCACTGGCCAATGATTCACGCGTTGCTTCTATAGGCACATCGTACCTTCACTTGCACTTACAAACAGCTTTCTCTACAATTACATTCAGCTGCAGAATATTAAAGCTATTAATAATGTAGCCGGGAAGTAAAAGCATTATATAATAAAAACACATATTTACAATACAAATGATTCCTTAAACCCCAGTCATTTATTTTACGATAATCCCTATTAGTTGACACAGAGCGGTGATAGATCCACAGCCACAGAGCAAACCATTTGGACAAACATTCTTCCATCAGAAGTGTTATTAACCTGAAGGGACTAAAATTGGGTAACAGATGCTTAGAATTTTAAAGTGGAATCTACATATCTTGTACGTACCAGCAGTCCAGATGGGTGCATTCTTTAGCAAGAAATTAATGTTTTTGATAATTGCCCAATTGCTATTATTTGTGGGATCCCAGTATTATTTCACTTCTGAGGTGTGATGTCTATTGAGGCACAAGGTGAATAATAGGAACCTGTTCAAAATATCTGCACACAAGCTGATTGATGCCAGAATAAAGAGCCTCGACGGTAGTGTTTCCCAAACCTGGCCTCGGGACCCTCAACCTGGCCGGATTTTGCAGATCACCTTAGGGAAATGCAGACTGAATCCTGCAATCGCTAAGCAGCAAATCAGACCACCTGTGGTGCGCTTCAGATATCTGCAAACCTGGCCTGTTAGGAGGACCTGAAGACACAGGATGGGAAACACTCCACAGTAAACACAACAAAATGTGTGTAATCATTCAAGCCTTTACAGTGTTCTTAATTTTTATATTTTTTTATCACTTTTTATTTTTCTATTACGTCTGCTGACACATTGTATCTTTACAACTTGTCAAAGCATGTTTGTGAAACTAAAAATTAAAATGTTTGCTTATCGCCATTTTTTAGGGAGAGCCAAGACACTGGCTCAGAATGTGACTCTTTAAACTCCTCCATTGGGCGAAGACAGTCTCCACCATCGAGCCTGGAGGTGCAGCTGGTCGGCGCGACTATCCGAAAGATATCAAGAGAGGAGACTTCATGCGAAGAATCCTTGTCCTCAGACTCTCCTTTAACAGCAGATGCTTCTAAGGCGTCGCCTGATGCAACAGGTTTAATCGAAAGCCAGAGTATGGTTTTTAGTCCAGCCAGCAAAGTATATAACGGTATCCTGGAGAAGTCCTGCAGCATGCACCAGCTTTCCAGTGTTCTTCCCATCTCCAAGCCACCCCACCCCTCATTCTCTTCTTCTCCAATCGACGGCAAGCCAGTTCAAGAAGTCCACGGAGTTCCCGTCCTAAAGACCACGACGCATGATGTGTCCCAAAATGGAGACAAAAAAAAAAGATCATCTAAGTTTAAAAACATTATAAAGAAAATAGGCAAATAAGTTGACCGGTGACAGTTAGCAGGTTCGGACATCTAACCTGGCTTATATCATGTTAAGAATGTAGCTCCTCTATGGGGCGTTCGAGACTCGTTCATGTAGAACGCTCTGGAGTTTTATTGTCTACTTTGTTATTGGGCTATGAAGGTCATGCCAGCTATCACTGAATTTCGTTGAAAAGTGGATCTGTTTACAGTCACTTTTTTTCTATTTATTTTTGCTTTTCTTATTTTTAAGAAGCCACCTTGGACTTGGAAGCTTTAAAGGACTAGTAAGCCTGCGCAGGCTTGCACAATTTCTTGTTTACTGGAGGGTCTTCTTATCTTTCCACATCTCCGACATTTTACACATTGGACTAGATAACTTCAACTAATTGCACTAAAGTTTTCCAGAACGGAAAATCCTATTTGCAAGTGAAATTGTTTTAAGATTTGTAAAATGGCAGATAAGAGGACGGGTTGGGAGGGGGGGGGGGGCTGGGGAAATCTGTCTCACTTTTAAATCGACTGGGTTTTTAAAGTAGAGCCTAGAATTTCTAATCGAGATGATTTCCACGAAGCAAAGCTCATACATTTCGTATGGGAGGCTTGTTTAAAGTCACTTATTCTTGAAGTCTTAGAGGTGTTAAGTCCTGCTGTAAAGATAGTTCCACCCCCCCTCCCCCACACACAAAGACCCCCTCTCCCTCCCCCACACACAAACACCTCCCCCCCAGGACTTTTCACCATGATTTTCTGATGTATTATATATGTAGATATCATAACACAAGAGGACACGCTCTTGATTCTTTATGCAAGTGAGGACGGTGATACAAAACAGGAGCAGCATCAGGCTGTGGATGGAAAAAAAATAAAATGTAGGATTGTTTACAGGCAAAGGGCTATTGGACATGTAAACTGTACGGCATTAAAGTCATGTTGAAGATATTGACTGTATCGCTGGCTGCTCTACTGATTACATAAGCATGTGGATGTGCAGAACTAACATTCATGGTTTGTATTGTTGATAAAAAGTGTTACAAACAAAAAATCTTTTCATAGCTCAGCACGGACATCGTGGATACCGCTAATAATGTACGCCATGCACATCTCACATGCCCAAATCACTTATTTGCAGCCGGCGCCTTTATTACTCTGACTTCAAATTTTTTGTTTTGTTTTTCTCTGCTACAAGAGTTTTGTACATGATGTAACATACTCCAAACCACTTTTAACTGATACTTTTTGCTACTACAGAAATAGATCTACCCTTTTGCCAATACTTCTCCATTAACTCGTTCTGCCTGTTTAAAAGAAAAAAAAAATCTGAATCACAATATGTAGATCTGTTACATTTCAAGATGTTAAATTTTCCAATAAACTAACTTATTCGGTTTCTGGAAAACTCTTTTTTTTTTTTTTTATTTTCAAAAATATTTTGTTTCTAGTTTGTACTGCGTTTTTTTTTTTTTTCTTTGCATAAATCAATAATGACCGTATCTATAGGGGTTATTCACAGAGATCCAAACTTCCCCCGAAAATGCACCGGACAGTGAATCTTCCCATACGGTGCATTATTGTGGCCATTCGGCTATTCACAAAGCAAGCAGTTCGCCAGATTTTGAATTGCCAGCAAAATATGGTGCTTGTTTGACGGCAGCGAATCCCTCCTAGAGAAGCAGTGGATTAACCTATTCAGAAACACCGAACAGCAGAGAAATGTCAGTGAAATTCCCTGCTGTTTGGTTTCATTCAGCAGGTTTAATCAGGCGAATCCATAGGTTTCAATATTAAAATTATTTCCATTTTTATTCAATCTCTAATAATAAACCATTTATTTATTTTTCAGTATATTTTTATTGTTGGATCAGCGGAAGGATACACAGGCAAGAGCAACGTACAATACGTGAGTCATGACTAGCAGTACAATGACGTCCGTTGTTTAGCAAGGAACCAATCGCAATAGAGCAGCGGAGGTACAATGTTCTAAGTGGGGCCACAGAAACCTTGGAAGTGGATCCTTGCCTAAATCAATGAGGCCCAGTACCAGTAGGAGCAAACGGAGGTGAACTGTGCGGGCGTCATGGGACACCCAGTGTGGTAGACCAAATCTGCAGTAAAAGTCTCCTTTTTTTTTGGCATTAATCTGGATTTTTTTTCGCCAATTTTTTTTCTAAAATGTCAGTTTTTCTTTTTTCTGTAACAGACCTTTTTATCATTCATTGGACCTTATGTTAATTCCAGACGTTTTCGTCCAGTAGTTTTTTTGCAAACTGCTTCAAATTTGACACTTTCAATCATTTTTCTTTTCTTACCCAGTTCATTGGCTTGTCGGCTCATCAGCGTTTCCCGGCGGCTGGTCATCACTGTGTTTGGCAGATTGTCTGCTTTATGTGGACACGTTCGGCGGGGTTGCGGCGACTTATAGTTTCTGATAATTTCTGCAGATTTAAAAAACTGCTGACCTTATCGGAGCTGATAATTTTTTACAAGTTCCCAGCAGTTTATCAAATCCGATTTAATAAGCCGCTGGGCCCTCTGAAATTATCGGCCACGATAATTTCGGCTGTTCTGCGTCCATTTTTTAATCCATTTTGCGGCGACTTTACCCTGCACTTCGGGGAGCCTGCAGCGAATGCTGAATTCCCCGCAGGATCAGCAAATTTGATTCCCCGAAGTGCGGGGAACGAGAGGGCTCTGAAATGTAGGTGACATTTCGGTGCTCTGTGACTAACCCTGTATGTTTCACGGTTTGAATATACACTACAGTTCTTGGAAACTTGCATATTTCTGGTGGAAACAGACATGGGCCACACAACTTATTAATCAATGGGCGCACATAGAAGATGCAGTAACATCTATTGGTGAATACAATTGAAAGACTGATATTAGTTGCCATAAGAAAAAAACAAACTCCTGGAGAGCTCGATCACTGTGTGTTGAATACTAGTTACAAAGGCCAGGTTCCTTGTAAAAGATGATAGGCCAAAATAGATGGTTCTTCTGCAAACGTGGCATCTAAAGCAACACTCAAGCCAAGAAACAGGGATTAGGGATCTTAGAAGTTAACTACTAGTCATTGCTGAAACGTGACTTTTCTTTTGCCTCCCCATGTTTTTGCTTGTGGGTTAAAGTTCCAATATTGTCTTGTCTCGCAGTCTCCTTTCCTTCACTTCTGATGCCATCAAGCTACTCTATTTATGTTGGGAAAAAAAAGGGAATCTGAGCACTCGGTGATATAAATCCAGCTTCTATTGCAGGAACATTGGTAGCAATGGCAACATTTCAGCCAAACTACTGAAAGCAGCTTTGGTGACTGCTCCATCACAAACGGTAGGTGAGTGGCTAGTGACAAGCTCACATTTAGCCAGTCAGATGGGCATTAACTGGTCTGGCTGATGACCACTCGGTCCTCCTTAAAGATATCTACATGCAATAGCACACTGTCATAATTTTGGATTTATTATATCCCAGTTCCTTGTGTAGCACCTGACGATAGCCTTCTATTTGGAGGAGAAACCAAAGGCCAAGATATACTCTAACCTACATGACTTTATGTATTTACCAGAGGGGCTAATTATGATCATCTCCTGACACACACACACACCACCCCCCCCCCCCTTACATTAAGACAGGATGGGGGAAAAATGGGTTTACAGACTCTTTGATGGTTAGCATTTACATTTTCATTTGTTTATAGTTTGACTATACAGTCTTAATTTTCTTGCAATTTTTTGCAAAGAGTTTGAAGCGTTAGAGGAAGTAAAAGCGTTTTTGTCACATCGTAGGTGTGATTAATAAATACTGCTAAATCCCTCTTTAAGTGTTTCTGGACGATATTTTCGCAAAAATGCTTCCTATAACTTAAATTATTTCGTGGAGTTGAAACGGAGGCTAAATCCTGATCTGTGTCACCTTAAAATGCAGAATGAATGTAACCTGTGTTCACTCCTTACAGTAAGTACCATGTGTCCAATTTAAGCTAACATATTTCAAGCACTCTACAGAGAAAACAACTTATCAGAATGTTACCAAATTTGCAGTGCTTCTTAGGCCGGGTGCACATGAGCGCACCTAGTGCGCCCGTCTCAGCCATGTGACGCTGCGATGGGGCTGGTCACGCGTTTGTGCGCGTGCCTAGAAAGCCTCCCCGTCGATGCGCTAGGATGCGTGTCGACGGGGCTGCAAACCTCGATCCTCCATAGGAGGATTGCACTTTGCAGTGCTGAGGGGGGGGGGGGCTGGCAGGCATCGAGTGGAAGGAACTTCCACTCTCACGGATGTTCCTTCACACTCGGAGTGCGCTCGTGTGCACCCGGCCTTAATGACGCCATGGGAAGGACATTCATGCAAAACAAGATTAGAAACAATTCAGGGATGGGTGAGTTGGAAAGGACTACAGCGGCCCAGGCAGTAATTCTATTAGCAAAGACAATAATGATAATAGCAGGGCTCAAAATTTCAAGTACCAAGCTACTAGCCAGACCTTAAAAGTTACTCACAACCAGTTGCCCCACATACCCTGCGCTAAACTTCACCCCCAGTGGCGTAGCGTGGGTTGTCAGCGCCCGGGGCCAGCCAAGAATTGTGCGCCCCCCCCCCAACCTGTGGACACGTTATCGATATTGCCCCAGCTCATGGATTTGCCCCAGCTCATGGATATGCCCCAGCTCACACATGGATATTGCCCCAGCTCATGGATTTGCCCCCAGCTCATGGATTTGCCCCAGCTCACACATGGATTTGCCCCAGCTCACACATGGATTTGCCCCAGCTCACACATGGATTTGCCCCAGCTCACACATGGATTTGCCCCAGCTCACACATGGATTTGCCCCAGCTCACACATGGATTTGGCCCAGCTCACGGATATTGGCCCAGCTCATGGATATTGGCCCAGCTCATGGATTTGCCCCAGCTCATGGATATGCCCCAGCTCACACATGGATTTGCCCCAGCTCACACATGGATTTGCCCCAGCTCACACATGGATTTGCCCCCAGGTCATGGATTTGCCCCCAGGTCATGGATTTGCCCCCAGGTCATGGATTTGCCCCAGCTCATGGATTTGCCCCCAGCTCATGGATTTGCCCCCAGGTCATGGATTTGCCCAGCTCATGGATTTGCCCCCAGGTCATGGATTTGCCCAGCTCATGGATTTGCCCCAGGTCATGGATTTGCCCCCAGGTCATGGATTTGCCCCCAGGTCATGGATTTGCCCAGCTCATGGATTTGCCCCCAGCTCATGGATTTGCCCAGCTCATGGATATGCCCCCAGGTTATGGATTTGCCCCCAGGTCATGGATTTGCCCAGCTCATGGATTTGCCCCCAGGTCATGGATTTGCCCAGCTCATGGATTTGCCCCCAGCTCATGGATTTGCCCCCAGCTCATGGATTTGCCCCCAGCTCATGGATTTGCCCCCAGGTCATGGATTTGCCCAGCTCATGGATTTGCCCCCAGGTCATGGATTTTCCCAGCTCATGGATTTGCCCCCAGGTCATGGATTTGCCCCAGCTTACACATGGATTTGCCCAGCTCTCACCTGGATATTGCTCCAGCTCTGGCAGGGGTTGAGGGGACCCAGATGCCGGGCAGCGCGGGAGTGCCTGCCCGGTCATGAAGAGTCCGTCCTGTTGAAGGGGAGGCGGCTGCGTGTGCAGGTCACGCGGTCCGGCCAGTCAGGTGGTACAGAGACTCAGTACCACCTGATTAGCCGGACCACGTGACCGGCTGCGCCTGCACGCAGCCGCTTCCCTTTAACAGGACGGACTCTTCAGGACCGGGCAGGCACTCCCGCGCTGCCCGGCATCTGGGTCCCCTCAACCCCGGGCTAGTTTTAGGGGCGCAAATGCGCCCCTAACAAAACTGCGCCCGGGGCCACAGCCCCCCCAGCCCCCCCCACGCTACGCCAGTGTTCACCCCTAAACACTCCTTAAATTATCTTATGAAATTTCACCGTTTAAAGGTTTTATTCAGAATAAAGTTACAAAAATAAATAACATTAATACCCAGGCATCAGCCCCAGATAAGTAGTATCATCCATGAAGTACAGACTCCTCTCCAACAGTTTTTAGGAGCAAATTATTTTGTGGTTTATGCATCCGATATATCAAGTGTAACCTAATACTCTCATTATTCATAGGCCAGGTTATCACTAGAGGTTAGACCCCAAAGTCAGGTTTCCCCCTTGGATGCTTATACAGATGGATCCATTAATATTTGTGAGCGATACTTCCATCCCCGTTCTTTTTTTGCTCCTTCTGTATCACCAATTTTTCTTTATAGATTTATTTTGCATACCATCAAAAGCCTATGCCTCCACTTCACCAATTATGGCCCCTCACGGGAGTTGTAGTAGCAGCACTGATTTTGGCGTCACTTCCGGTGCACTGGCAGCTCAGCAGCTTTTTACTTTCCCTTAGTTTACACCAGGGGTGGGGAACCTTTTTTTTCTGCCACTGACCCCCCCTTAATTAATTTCTCTCCCCACTTGAATTGGGCAAAAGAAATGAATTAAAGGGAGGAAGAAATTAATCTCTCTCCCCATTTATTTCATTTCTCTCTCCAATTCATCTCTCTCCCCATTTATTTCATTTCTCTCTCCAATTCATCTCTCTCCCCATTTATTTCATTTCTATCTCCAATTCATCTCTCTCCCCATTTATTTCATTTCTCTCTCCAATTCATCTCTCTCCCCATTTATTTAATTTCTCTCCCCATTTATTTAATTTCTCTCCCCATTTATTTCATTTCTCTCCCCATTTATTTCATTTCTCTCCCCACTTATTTCATTTCTCTCCCCACTTATTTCATTTCTCTCCCCACTTATTTCATTTCTCTCCCCACTTATTTCATTTCTCTCCCCATTTATTTCATTTCTCTCTCCCCATTTATTTTATTTCATTTCTCCCCAATTAATTTCTCTCCAATTCAGCTCTCTCCCCCAAATCAGCTCTCTCCCCCAAATCAGCTCTCTCCCCCCAATTCAGCTCTCTCCCCCAATTCAGCTCGCTCTCCCCCCCAATTCAGCTCGCTCTCCCCCATTCAGCTCGCTCTCCCCCCAATTCAGCTCGCTCTCCCCCCAATTCAGCTCGCTCTCCCCCAATTCAGCGCGCTCCTCCCCCCAATTCAGCGCGCTCTCCCCCCAATTCAGCACTCTCTCCCCCAATTCAGCACCCTCCCCCCCAATTCAGCACTCTCTCCCTCCAATTCAGCACTCTCCCCCCAATTCAGCACTCTCTCCCCGCACTCTCCCCGCCAATTCAGCACTCTCTCCCCCCAATTCAGCACTCTCTCCCCGCACTCCTCCCCCCAATTCAGCACTCTCTCCCCGCCAATTCAGCACTCTCCCCCCAATTCAGCACTCTCTCCCCAATTCAGCACTCTCCCCCAATTCAGCTCTCTCCCCAATTCAGCTCGCTCTCCCCCCAATTCAGCGCACTCTCCCCCCCAATTCAGCACTCTTTCCCCCAATTCAGCACTCTTCCCCCAATTCAGCACTCTCTCCCCCCAATTCAGCACTCTCTCCCCCCAATTCCGCACTCTCTCCCCCAATTCAGCACTCTCTCCCCCCAATTCAGCACTCTCTCCCCCCAATTCAGCACTCTCTCCCCCCAATTCAGCACTCTCTCCCCCCAATTCAGCACTCTCTCCCCCCAATTCAGCACTCTCTCCCCCAATTCAGCACTCTCTCCCCCCCAATTCAGCACTCTCTCCCCCAATTCAGCACTCTCTCCCCCAATTCAGCACTCTCTCCCCCAATTCAGCACTCTCTCCCCAATTCAGCACTCTCCCCCAATTCAGCACTCTCTCCCCCCCAATTCAGCACTCTCTCCCCCCCCAATTCAGCACTCTCTCCCCCCCCAATTCAGCACTCTCTCCCCCCCAATTCAGCACTCTCTCCCCCAATTCAGCACTCTCTCCCCCCAATTCAGCAACTCTCACCCCCAATTCAGCACTCTCCCCCCCCTTCAGCAACTCTCCCCCCAATTCAGCATTCTCCCCCAATTCAGCATTCTCCCCCCAATTCAGCACTCTCTCCCCCAATTCAGCACTCTCCCCCGCACTCTCTCCCCCCAATTCAGCACTCTCTCCCCAATTCAGCACACTCTCCCCACATTCAGCTCCTTCTCCCCATTCAGCTCCTTCTCCCCATTCAGCTCCTTCTCCCCATTCAGCTCCTCCCCCCATTCAGCTCTCTCCCCCCATTCAGCTCTCTCCCCCATTCAGCTCTCTCCCCCATTCAGCTCTCTCCCCCCCATTCAGCTCTCCCCCCCATTCAGCTCTCCCCCCCATTCAGCTCTCTCCCCCCATTCAGCTCTCTCCCCCCCAATTCAGCTCTCTCCCCCCATTCAGCTCTCTCCTCCCCCCATTCAGCTCTCTCCCCCCATTCAGCTCTCTCCCCCCATTTCAGCTCTCTCCCCCCCATTCAGCTCTCTCCCCCCATTCAGCTCTCTCCCCCCCATTCAGCTCTCTCCCCCCCAATTCAGCTCTCTCCCCCCATTCAGCTCTCTCTCCCCCCATTCAGCTCTCTCCCCCCCATTCAGCTCTCTCCCCCCCATTCAGCTCTCTCTCCCCCCATTCAGCTCTCTCCCCCCCATTCAGCTCTCTCCCCCCCATTCAGCTCTCTCCCCCCCATTCAGCTCTCTCCCCCCCATTCAGCTCTCTCCCTCCCCCCCAATTCAGCTCTCTCCCTCCCCCCCAATTCAGCTCTCTCCTCCCCCCCCAATTCAGCTCCCTCCCTCCCCCAATTCAGCTCCCTCCCCCCCAATTCAGCTCTCTCCCCCCCCAATTCAGCTCTCTCCCTCCCCCAATTCAGCTCTCTCCCTCCCCCAATTCAGCTCTCCCTCCCCCCAATTCAGCTCTCTCCCTCCCCCCCATTCAGCACTCTCTCCCCCCAATTCAGCACTCTCTCCCCCCAATTCAGCACTCTCCCCCCCATTCAGCACTCTCTCCCCAATTCAGGCTCTCTCCCCCCCAATTCAGCACTCTCTCCCCCCAATTCAGCACCTCTCCCCCCCCAATTCAGCATTCTCTCCCCAATTCAGCACTCTCTCCCCCAATTCAGCACTCTCTCTCCCCAATTCAGCACTCTCTCCCCCAATTCAGCACTCTCTCCCCCCAATTCAGCACTCTCCCCCGCACTCTCTCTAGCCGCACTCTCCCCCCCAATTCAGCACTCTCCCCCCAATTCAGCACACTCTCCCCACATTCAGCTCCTTCTCCCCCCCATTCAGCTCTCTCCCCCCATTCAGCTCTCTCCCCCCATTCAGCTCTCCTCCCCCCCATTCAGCTCTCCTCCCCCCCATTCAGCTCTCTCCCCCCATTCAGCTCTCTCCCCCCATTCAGCTCTCTCCCCCCATTCAGCTCTCTCCCCCCATTCAGCTCTCTCCCCCCCAATTCAGCTCTCTCCCTCCCCCCAATTCAGCTCTCTCCCTCCCCCCAATTCAGCTCTCTCCCTCCCCCCAATTCAGCTCTCTCCCTCCCCCCAATTCAGCTCTCTCCCTCCCCCCAATTCAGCTCTCTCCCTCCCCCCAATTCAGCTCTCTCTCCCTCCCCCCAATTCAGCTCTTCTCTCCCTCCCCCCAATTCAGCTCTCTCCCTCCCCACCCCAATTCAGCTCTCTCCTCCGCACCCCAATTCAGCTCTCTCCCTCCGCACCCCAATTCAGCTCTCTCCCTCCCCACCCCAATTCAGCTCTCTCCCTCCCCCCAATTCAGCTCTCTCCCTCCCCCCAATTCAGCTCTCTCCCTCCCCCCAATTCAGCTCTCTCCCTCCCCCCCATTCAGCTCTCTCCCTCCCCCCAATTCAGCTCTCTCCCTCCCCCCCATTCAGCTCTCCCTCCCCCCCATTCAGCTCTCCCTCCCCCCCATTCAGCTCTCTCCCTCCTCCCCCCATTCAGCTCTCTCCCTCCCCCCCATTCAGCTCTCTCCCTCCCCCCCATTCAGCTCTCTCCCCCCCAATTCAGCTCTCTCCCTCCCCCCCCATTCAGCTCTCCCTCCCCCCCATTCAGCTCTCTCCCTCCCCCCCATTCAGCTCTCTCCCTCCCCCCAATTCAGCTCTCTCCCTCCCCCCAATTCAGCTCTCTCCCTCCCCCCCATTCAGCTCTCTCCCTCCCCCCAATTCAGCTCTCTCCCTCCCCACCCCAATTCAGCTCTCTCCCTCCGCACCCCAATTCAGCTCTCTCCCTCCCCACCCCAATTCAGCTCTCTCCCTCCCCCCCCCAATTCAGCTCTCTCCCTCCCCACCCCAATTCAGCTCTCTCCCTCCCCACCCCAATTCAGCTCTCTCCCTCCCCCCCAATTCAGCTCTCTCCCTCCCCCCCCCTGCCGTTTATTTCATTCCCCCCCCCTTACCTCGAATAGTAGAATGAGGGGGCGGGGATTATCCACACTCTGAGGCACGCTGGATCCTCCTTCACGCTGTGCCTGGAAGATGAGGTGAAGCAGCATGAATCACCAAGTGGATAATCCCCGCCCCCTCATCCTGCAGCGTGGAGGAAGAAAATCCAGAGAGACAGTAAAGGGGCTGCGGGAGAGAGAGAATTTGCAACCCCCCCCCCCCATTGTTTTCCTTACAGGGACATTCTAAGAGGCTGCTGAGCGGCCGGTCAGCGTGCCGGAAATGACTCGGGCAAAGTCTGGCTGGCCCTGAGCACGTTGACGGCAGGAAAAAAAATAAATAAAAAAACGTCGCCGCTGGAATACACAGCGCAGGCAGCACGATATAATTTATCGTACTGCCTCCGGGGGCATCTCCACTCGCCAGCAGTTAATTTCCTCTTGCAAAATGCGAGCAGGCGAGAGGAAATTTTGAGGGCTGATAATAGTATTCATGCGGAACACAGATGACACAAACAACCGGCACCTAGGGTGCTTCAACATAGGAGAAGCAGGGAAACTATCAGGGTTATTCAAAGAGAGGTGAAAAGCAGGAGAATGACTGGAGAATGGAAAATTCTAGGTCAAAATATCCAAACCAGAAAAATTCTCCCATCTCACTTTCCAAATCGGCTATTTTGACCTAGAAGTTTGCATTCTCCAGTCATTCTCCTGCTTTTCACCGCTCTCTGAATAACCCTGCTTATATAGATCAGGCCTGCACCTCTCGAATGTGTCTAGCAATACTTGGCAAATATTGGTGCAGATTATATTGTAGCATTTAATCTTGTGACTGCGTTTTCAAGGACAACGAAGAAGGCCTTCAAAAATTAGATGTCTGGTATTTGCAGCCGGTTTCCTTCTCTGTCCAGCATGTATTGGTTTTAACGCACACCCCTTGAGTGTGTGTGCTTTTTCAGGATTGCATAGATCTGCCAAACTGGCAACCCATTTCTCAATCCTCCTGTCATTTCCAGTTACTGAAAAGATTACAGTCCAGGCACATGTCACCTTTGCAATCAGACGCAATTTATTGGTACTTTTTAATTAAAATGTGGATAAAAATTAAGCTCTCCTGACAGTACTTCCTTATCACTGTTAACCGTGGAGTGTCCCCTTAATGTAACCATGAAATGGAGCTATGCCACCCTTGCAACCTGTTAGGATAGGTTTAAAAATAAAGATGCCAGTTTGGTAATACAGGTAGGGTTTTCAGTTATCTAAGAGGGTCTAAAACTTCCACACATCTACTGAAGCTAAGAATGAAAGCAATAAAGCTTCTTTTAAAAGGAATTTATCCTGATAATGTTAGATGTGTAAGCTCGAACTTACTGTTCATAGAGCCCGGTTGCAGATACAGCTCAGCCTTGGCGTACCAACGGTCAGGAAGCAGGCGACTCAGAGGGATCAGGAAAGAGCAATGTCATTTGTTCCCAGAGTTGGTCCTAGCGGCTGAGATACAAGTACGAGGAAGGCAATCCAAGGTCTGGACTGGTGAGGGGGTTTTACTTGTGGTTCTGCACTTTCGGTAGTGGTACAATCGTATAATATTCAAAGGCAGAGGACATGGAGTAGGTATAAAGATCCAGGTACCTTTATTAGTGTGCAGAGAGAATTAAATCAAAGGGGCCCGTCCAGGTCATACACAGGGGAGTAAGCGAAAAGTCTGTCCATGGCACAGATAAGGAGCAGGCAGGAATTCGTAGGTTGCATGAAAAAGCAGGGTTGGTAATGATAGTCCTGGGTTTGCAGCACAGACAAGGAGCAGGCAGGTATTCGTGAGTTAATTAACAGAGCTGGTTGGAAATGGTAGTCCTGGGTTTGCAGCACAGACAAGGAGCAGGTGGGTATTCGTAGATCAATGGGAATTCCAGATCCGTACACAATGAAGCAATAATATGTAGCATGGTAGACGTTTGAACGATAATCTAACACCGTCACCATTCAAGGTTTTTAGCTGGCGCTTGACTGAGCAAACTACACTTTGGCCCTTTTGAGGGTCCACCAGAGTCTGTACACATGTGGTCCCTCTCTGAAGACTAGACGCCACAATACACTGCTTTTTCATGTACTACACATTGACTTTTCCAACACTTGTTATTTTCCAGGAAGCCACGGAAAAAATCTACTGATTCTCAAAATCCAGGATAACGTGATTGCGTGATGATAAAATCACATTTGAAATGTAGCAAAAAATACAACTAACTTTTGAAAGGGACAGAAAGACCACTTGCCCCTTTAGCCATAGCAGACACAAGATCCTTTGCCTTGTGGTTTTCAACAGGGCACTGAGAACAAATCGTTACTCTTTGACCATCTACTGGACATCTGTAATCTTGTAGTTTCGTGTGAAAGTCCATGTAGCACAAGTTGAGGTAATTTTTTTTTCAGATTTTGGAATATTTGCGTAAAATGAGTAGGACTGCAACTATTAGGTGGCAGAATATTTTTTTCAATTAATCATTGGATCCAATTTTCTTGTTTTATGTAAAACGGACACTAAAACAAAATCAACCCGCCCCTACTTTTTTTTTCCTTCTCCTTATGCAACTTTCATCGCCTACATAAATTTTATACTTGTACACAAATTGTGAATCTCATTTGTGTGCTTTTCACACAGAAGGGACACAAATGCTTGGTAAGGGGGATGTATTGATGCTGTCTGTGCAGCTCAAGCCCATATCTGCTTCCTCCCCAAATGAACACTGCTATGTGTACTTGGATAGACATGATGCCAGCATGAAACTGGAGGTGAGAAAGGTGGGAGGGGGCATGCAATGCAGCCTGACCACCTTTAATAAATTAGAGGGACACTAAGCACCCTGACGAAGATGATTTAATGAACAAACTGAGTGGGGGGCAGAGACGGTAGGCAGTTGGGGGTGCAACACCAAAGGGAGGGAAGGTGGGCTCCCGACCAAAGAGAGAGAGAGAGAGAGAGAGTGGGGTGGTGGCACAGGTCTCCACCTCCAAGTAAGGATAAAACACTGTTGGTACAGCTTCAACCACCCGGTGGTGCTACCCCAAGGTGTGCACAATAGTTCTGCTACTGTTGTAAACTAAATAAAACAAACTGGTGATGTCTAGCATAACTAAATTCTACAGAGTTAGGCCTCATTCACACTGATACGCACGTACACACGTATTGTACTATATGCAACATATGGAAATAAATGGCTCCATACACATAGTTGCGTGTGGGGCCGTATATTTGCGTAGTGTAAACACGCGCAAAAACGGAATGGAAAAGAGATGCGTCCCGGCAGCGTGTTTTTGTGTTTTTACCCATGTACATTACTAAGTTTAACCTCCCTGGTGGTTTTCACGAGTGGCTCGGGGTTAACTTTCAGTGCTGAAAGCGGTAACCTCGGGCTGCATACTTTACCTGTCCATGCGCTCCCTCGCGGTCTCCTCCGGGGATCGCAGCGTTTTGCTTCCTGGTTCCCTCTCGGAAGAAGAGAACCAGGATGTATGACATCGCGATCGGCCGGAGGTGACAGCGGGGGTGAGCGAGGGAGAGCATGGACAGGTAATGTATGCAGCCTGAATGTGGCTCGGGGTTACCGCTTTCAGCACTGAAGGTTAACCCCGAGCCACACTCTACCACCAGGGGGCCGCCAGGGAGGTTAAAAAGGAAAAACCCTTTCATTCTATTGAATATTGCATATATATGCATGCATGTATGCAATCTATATATATAAATGCGAAAGTCCTGACTGACTCATCAACGCCCAGCTGAAACCGTTTAACCTAGGAACGTGAAATTTTGAAGGTGCACTGTTTTTATGATGTAGGCGCACACCAAGGAAGGATTTTTGGAAAATCCACCTATAAGGGGGTGAAAAAGGGGGTTGAATATTTTAAACAGGATACCTATAGCTCAAAAACAGAAGATGCTACAGATGTGAAAATCGGTATTTAGATTCGTCTTGAAAAATAAAAGAACAAGTATTTTACGTTTTTTCAAAAATCCAAGTGGGGAGGTGAAAAAAGGGGGTTGAATATTTTAAATAGGATACCTGTATCTCCAAAACAGAAGATGTTACAGACCTGAAAATTGGTATTTAGATTCGTCTTGAAAAATTAAAAAAAACATGTATTTTACCATGTTCTGAAAATTCCTTGGGGGGGAAGGGGGGTTGAATACTTTTATCAGTATACCTATATTTCAAAAACCAAAGATGTTACAGGTATGAAATTTGGTATTTACAATCTTCGTACAAAAAAAACAAACATGTGTTTTGCCATTTTCCACAAATCCAAATAAGGGGGGGGGGTCGAGGGAAAGGGGTCTGAATACTTTTATCATATCTATATTACAAAAACCAAGATGTTACAGGTGTGAAGTTTGGTAATTACAATCTTTTGAAAATAAAGAAACACATGTTCTACCATTTTCCAAAAATCCAAGTGGGGGGGAAAAGGGGGTGAATACTTTTAAACAGGATACCTGTATCTCAAAAACAGAAGATGTTGCAGACGTGAAAATTGGTATTTAGATTCGTCTTGAAAATAAAACAACACATATTTTACCATTTTTCAAAAATCCTGTGGGGGGGCAAAAAGGGGGATGAATACCTTTATCACTATACTTATATTTCAAAAACCAATGATGTTACAGGTGTGAAATTCTATATTTACAATCTTCGTGCAAAAAAATAACATGTTTTACCATTTTCTGAAAATCCAGTTAAGGGGGTGGGGGAAAGGGATGTGAATACTTTTATCACTATACCTATATTTCAAAAACCAAAGATGTTACAGGTGTGAAATTTGGCACTTACGTGTTTTTTTATTTTCAAGAAGAATGTGTTTTACAATTTTCCAAAAATCCCAAGTGGGGGGGGGGGGTTCTACCAAAAAAAAAAAACAAGTTTCTTTTAAACAACTATTTTAACAAATCCTAAAATCCACGCGAGCGAAGCCGCGGGCAAAAGCTAGTATCCAATAAAATAATTTGGCCTAAATAATGAGGCCTATAGCAGCGGCACATCTTCTCCGATGTAGCGTCTGAGGTTATTAACATTTAACTCAGGCTGACTCGAAACCGTGTATATGCTGTACACAGACTGTTTAATCGACCAACCGAATAATCGATAATGAAAGAGTTGACAACTACTTTTATTATTGATTAGTTGCCGATTAGTTCTTTCGGCCCTAATAATGAGATCCCTTGGTAGGACCCATGTCTAAACATGAAATTAATTTATTCTTTATATACACACCTAGCCTGAAAGTTATTCTATACAATATTTTAAATAATTTTGTGTCTTGTCACTTGTGGGATTTTCCACTTCTTTTATATTTCAGATTTTCAATTAAGGTATACTCGACCTATGGTATGAATTTCATAAATGAATACCAGCAGCAGTGGATGTGTTCATACACCACTAAACACTTTGGGCTCTATACTAAGGTTGTTTTTAAGTTAACCAAAGCTGTTGTAAACTTTCCAGAGCCATTATATACAGTCTAAGTAGTTATGTTTACACCAACCTTTGAATAGGGCTCCTGGTGCTTTAGGAGAAGAGGTATAGGGACAGTAGTGAGTTACAATGTTCAAAGATTTGTGCACCAAGAAGAATACAGCTCCAAAGCTGTTGATGTAGATTTATCACTATGAAGTGCTTGCACCCTATGAATACCACATTATGCATGGTCTCCCCTCCAAAATCAATCTTTTTATTATCAGTATCCTTATGTTTTAAAATGTCTTTCTGATGGTTTTAATCTTTTTTACTTCAATTTTTCCTTTCTTTCAAGGGACAAAAATGATTTGTGCGGCAACAAAGTTTCATGCGAGCCAGTGCTTTTATGTTAAACTGATTGATCGGCAGTGAGAAATACTTGTCTTCTCCCACGTAAAAAGGCTTCATAATCTGTGACATGCAGTAAAAAAATTAAATTGTCATTTGTAAATCAGACCTGGCAGATGGAAATCATAAGCGCGCAGAATGAGAATGGAAAGTGTGATAATAATCAGAAAAAAAATATATAGATGTAGCGACATGGCGAAGTGAAGAATGCTACAAAAAACGGTGCAGAAAAAATGATGGATTGAGACCTTTAGAAAATATAACTGTTAGATTAAATCGAAAAGATTTATTTCAAAATATATCGTTGCAGATGGATATTGAAGTATTAAGATAAATCCATCTAGAATTACCGGCTGGGTGGAGTAGTGGTAACATCACTGCTCTGCATGGAGAGAGCCTGTGGAGTCATAGGTTCGATCCCAGCGAGCAACTTCTCCAGTAAGTGTCTTGGGCAAGACACCTAACGGTACATACTCGCCACCCAGGACATACTTGAAAACGAGAGAAATCTCAATGTATCCTTCCTGGTAAAATCCTTTCTCAAAAAAAAAAAATTACAGATGGTTGTGATGAAGGATTAAAATAACTTTAACTAGTTGACCACCATTGCCGTTAAGGAGGAGGAATGTTGGAGGTTCTTGTTATTGGGCAATATTGGGGGGAAAGGTCTAAAAGTGTAATTATCAGCAGGTATGTTTTATCAATCTACCTCACACTTTTATAATTTGATGCCATGCTTGTTCTCAAATAATCCCATTTGTATTAATGAGCGCTCATCCTGGTGTTTGGTTTAACCTCACTGGTGTTAGGATTCTGACATCTTTTAGATGTCAGAATCGTTCCATTTATTTTTTTGGCCCCCTAGCGGTATTCCCGAGTGTGGCTCGGGGTTAAATTTCTATGTTGGAAGCGGTAACCCCGAGCAACACTCGGGATGCCGCTGGATACATCACCTGTCCCTGCACTCCCTCGCTGTCCCCTGCAGTCTCCTCTGGCGATCGCGACCCTTATACTTCCTGGTTCCCTTCGCGCGAGAAGGGAAGTAGGAGGTCACGATCACCGGAGGAGACTGCGGGGGTCAGCAAGGGAGCGCAGGGACAGGTAATGTTTACAGCCCGAGTGTGGCTCGGGGTTACTGCTTTCAGCACTGAATGTTCACCCCGAGCCACACTCGGGAAAACCGTCAGGGGTGGGGTTAAGGGAACGATGGCCTCCCAGATGTTGAATTTAAGCTCCCATGATTCTTTGGCCATTTGCTGCAATCAAAGAATTCTGTGCCATCAATATCTTGGACCAGAGTTTAAGAGATTCCTGGTTTAAGAGGTTAAAAGTCTTCAGAGGACATAAGTGGACCAATGGGAGAAAAAAGGTAAGAATGGATATGGTAACTCGCTTTCGTTGCAATAATCGCTCTTTTTGCTAATAATGTAACTATTTCTTCCATGGGAAAATGTAGGTCAGCAGCCACTGACTTTGGAATACATTGAAGCAGTGGGAAACTTCATAGTATGGTCATGTGGTGCAACCACATCCCCGCTACTCCCCAGATTTTATCATATATATATACAGTATATATCTTATTATAAATAGCCTTTTGATGGCATATTTCACTTGGACACTTGTGAAGGAATGGCTCAGCACCCTCAGCCAGAGATTGGTTTTCAGGACATTTTTCCTCCCTAGACTTTTGGGTGCCGTTACACCAACCGAATCCTGCGAGTTCTAAGGGTTTTGGAGGGTGATTCCTGTGAATAAGAGTGTTGATGTGTATATTGTGTAAACGTTGTGTACTGTGTGTCTGCCGTGGTTGCCGCCATTTTCCACCACCTCGTGTTCTGATCGGGTGCATCAGGAGGGAAAATGGCCGATTCAGACCATCCTGTCCTGAATCGGCACCGCCCCGAAATCGTGTGGGCCAATGAGATCGTTTGGGCGGGCAGAGGGTTTCCCAGATGTGGAGCTCGTGGTAAAAGTTATAAATGCATGTGTTGTTGTTAAAAATAAAAGGGTCTTTGGTTTTGAGTTCATGCAGCTGCGTCTCGTGTCTCTATTTGCCAACTGTGTCTGACATCCCTCGTGGTTCAGCACACCGGACGAAACGAATACATACCGCGCGCCGCTGCCGCGCGATCTGAATACCTACAGCCGATTACGCCTGTCCAGCTAACTGCCGGGAGATCCGAAGAATCTGCACCTTGCAACGCGTGGCGCTTCGACCTCCGCGCGATCCGAATATTGCTGCTGGACGAATCGAGCCGTCTTCTTGTTGGCGCGGGATCCGAACAGGTCGGTGCTGTGCCGTGAATGCCCAGGTTCCGCTGCGCGATCCGCACGGCTCCGAACGATCGACCGCCGGCCAGCTCATTATTGGGAGATCCGAATCTTCGCAGAAGTAAGCCTTCCGACCCACGATCGTAAAGGTAACACGTACGGGTCAGTGGCCAGCTGCTCGGGACGCTGAGGGACACCCCTCAGTGGTCGGGCTGGGTCCACACCAAGGTCCCTTTCGCTACGTCGGTCATCAAGACTGTAAAGCCAGACCCGGTCGCTCGAGACGCCGAGTGTCCAACCTTGTAGTCGGGCCGGGGGAACAATACCAAGGGGAAGTAAACATACGCAGATTGGAGCACACCCGCGCGCGGACAATAACATCACGTTCCGTCACACTGGTGGCAGCGGTGGGATAGCTCTCTGCACCCCCCAAGAAGACCCGCAACATGTTGGTGTACGATCACTACACCAGGGACACCCTGCGTGTCATGATGGAGGACCGGGGAGGAACGCCGGGTAACAAAAAAAAGAAAACCATAATTAAAGAACTGACCAGGATGGATCAGGACAGGGCGACGACACCCGTGCTCACCCCTGTCCTCGCAGAGGAAGCGGAAAGTGCCTTCATCGAAGGGCGCGGCAGCGGATCGCCCTGCTCGGAGCTGCCCCATCGGAGGCTGAGATAGCAAAGGCGATCCAGGAGACCCAGCAGGAAGAAGAACAAGAAGAGGAGCGTCAGCACGAGCTGCGATTGGCAGCGCTCCGTGAGACAAAGATTGAACATTTTACCCCTGACCCTTATCCCGTAGACCCCTGGGATGAGGAGTACAGCTCGACTGGAGCTTCACCCTGGAATTCCGCACCCCCCAGCGATACCCCGTACGGGACTTACAGCTCGACTGGAGCCTGTATTGGGGAACCCGCACAGCCCAGCGGACCTTGGATAGGGACTTACAGCCCGCCTGGAGTTACATCCGAGGACGCCACATTCCCCGTCGAGAACATGGAGGGCGAATTTCTGAGAAGACTGCAAGAGAGCCTGGATCAGTATTTCGGGTCCATGGTGGAGCCCACTGACTTGAGTGGCGGGACGAGGTCCGCCAAGAACTTCAGGATGAGGCGCTGCCCCCTGAAAGAAATTGCGAGTTTTGGGAGCCCGAGATGTTCCCATGGGTCCCTATCGGGATCACAGTAGAGGAGCCGGCCCGGTCGGAAGAGGCACAGCAGGTGCCAAGTGTCCAGGATGGGCCGTGTGAGGGGCCCGAGGGGTCCCGGAGGAAATGGTCCTCCCAAGCCCGCCAGAAGACACGGCGGCCGTGTCCGCGGGTCCAGCAGAAGAGCTGGCCACGGGGCAGAGCGCCGCTGGCCTCTGCCCACTCCCCGTCTGCCCTGAGGAGCCGCAGGATTTCTCCGTGCTGGCGACCCCGCAGCCATCGTTCCCTGATCCCCTGGATGTCAGTGTTGCATCCTACCCCCCAGCAGAAGAGCTGGCAACGGGGCAGAGCGCCGCTGGCCTCTGCCCACTGTCCGAATGCCCTGAGGAACAGCCAGGTTCACCCCAGCTGTTCGGCCCGCAGCCGTTGTTCTTCCCCGACCCCCCGCAAGTTGTGCCTGCATCCAACCCCCCAGTGGAAGAGCTGGCCACGGGGCAGAGCGCCGCTGGCCTCTGCCCACTCCCCGTCTGCCCTGAGGAGCCGCAGGATTTCTCCGTGCTGGCGACCCCGCAGCCATCGTTCCCTGATCCCCTGGATGTCAGTGTTGCATACTACCCCCAGCAGAAGAGCTGGCAACGGGGCAGAGCGCCGCTGGCCTCTTCCCACTCCCCGTCTGCCCTGAGGAGCCGCAGGATTTCTTCGTGCTGGCGACCCCGCAGCCGTTGTTCCCTGTTCCCCTGGATGTCAGCGTTGCATCCAACCTCCCAGCGGAAGAGCTGGCAACGGGGCACTGCGCCGCTGGCCTCTGCCCATTTCCCGACGGTCCTGAGGAGCAACAGGAGTTTTCCGAGCCGGTGACCCCGCAGCTGTTGTCCTCACCCGATCCTCCGAAAGTTGTTTCAGAATCTACCCCCTCAGCAGCAGAGCTGCCAACGGGACAGAGCGCCGCTGGCCTCTGCCCACTCGCTGCCGTATGCCTTGAGGAGCAGCCTGATTCTCCCCGACGGCTCTGCTGGCCGCCATGGTACGTCCTTGGGATGGAGGAAACCATCCCCACCAGGGGACACACACCCAGCTGACGCGCTGGCCGCAGGGCAGAGCCTGCTTCCGCTCTGCCCATTCCCACAGCCCTTTGGCCCAGAGGCCCCGCGCAGCCACGATTTCCCTCTGCGGCTGGCCCAGGTACTCGGGGCGCGTGCAGTTAGCACCCGTTTTCCCCGGGTGCGAGATAGTCCCGGAGGGGGGCACGGGGGTGCTCCTCCCCGGCCACAGGACCCTTTTGCCGGAGGGGGTAACCCCAAACCCGCGTGGCCTCCACCCACTTGGTACGGCCGCAGGGCCAACGGGAGAAGCCTGGTGGCTCGGCCTCTCCCAACTGACTATGGACCTGAGAGCACCGACTTCCCGGTACGACCCGTTGGGGTCCAACCGGGTTCGTCGGACTTTGGGGAGGGAGGAATGTGAAGGAATGGCTCAGCACCCTCAGCCAGAGATTGGTTTTCAGGACATTTTTCCTCCCTAGACTTTTGGGTGCCGTTACACCAACCGAATCCTGCGAGTTCTAAGGGTTTTGGAGGGTGATTCCTGTGAATAAGAGTGTTGATGTGTATATTGTGTAAACGTTGTGTACTGTGTGTCTGCCGTGGTTGCCGCCATTTTCCACCACCTCGTGTTCTGATCGGGTGCATCAGGAGGGAAAATGGCCGATTCAGACCATCCTGTCCTGAATCGGCACCGCCCCGAAATCGTGTGGGCCAATGAGATCGTGTGGGCGGGCAGAGGGTTTCCCAGATGTGGAGCTCGTGGTAAAAGTTATAAATGCATGTGTTGTTAAAAATAAAAGGGTCTTTGGTTTTGAGTTCATGCAGCTGCGTCTCGTGTCTCTATTTGCCAACTGTGTCTGACATCCCTCGTGGTTCAGCACACCGGACGAAACGAATACATACCGCGCGCCGCTGCCGCGCGATCTGAATACCTACAGCCGATTACGCCTGTCCAGCTAACTGCCGGGAGATCCGAAGAATCTGCACCTTGCAACGCGTGGGCGCTTCGACCTCCGCGCGATCCGAATATTGCTGCTGGACGAATCGAGCCGTCTCTTGTTGGCGCGGGATCCGAACAGGTCGGTGCTGTGCCGTGAATGCCCAGGTTCCGCTGCGCGATCCGCACGGCTCCGAACGATCGACCGCCGGCCAGCTCATTATTGGGAGATCCGAATCTTCGCAGAAGTAAGCCGTTCCGACCCACGATCGTAAAGGTACACGTACGGGTCAGTGGCCAGCTGCTCGGGACGCTGAGGGACACCCCTCAGTGGTCGGGCTGGGTCCACACCAAGGTCCCTTTCGCTACGTCGGTCATCAAGACTGTAAAGCCAGACCCGGTCGCTCGAGACGCCGAGTGTCCAACCTTGGTAGTCGGGCCGGGGGAACAATACCAAGGGGGAAGTAAACATACGCAGATTGGAGCACACCCGCGGGCGGACAATAACATCACGTTCCGTCACAACACTGTATTCATGAGACAAGGGACTAAATGTATATGAATTTATATGAAATACATTCTTCTGGATGCTTGAGAACTCTGAAAATACTTTTTAAAAAAAATTCTGACTTTAGTCCCCTTGCACGACAGCCACTTCCTGGGTCATCATTAAGTGGCTAGCGCACAGTGGAGCATAGCTGTCTAAGGGATGGGTCACAGACGCCTGAGCAGTAACTTGGATCAGGTTCTCCGTGCCCACCCAGTCATAGCGGGACATAGCCTGATATTAGAGATGTGCTTTTCGTTCTGAATCAAACTTCAGACAAAATCTTCCCGATATGTATTTCGGAAGTGCTTCTGAAATACGAATCAGTACGATCCAAAACGGTCCGAAACCGAATCAATTTGGACTGAAGCGGAATGAAAACAAAACGGTATAAAAGGAATTGATTTCATTTATATGGATCATTTCGTTATTCCGGTTCATTTAAACTCTACACCACGACACTGTCCATTGGCTGTGGTGCTGAATCTGTTGTATTCACACCACAGACAATGGACTGGCATGGTGCCGTTCAGTGTGATGCGGCAGTGAAATTCCCCATAGACAAGTAATGGTTAATCTATTCAGAGAATGACAAGCAGCCCTGAACTGTCACTGGAATGCCCTGATTTTTGGTGGTTCATTCGACAGCTTTAAACCGTTGAATCCCATAGGTTTCAATGTAAAAAATATTCTGTTTTTACTAAATATTTATTCAACCGTTTATTATTTTCACTTGCAGCAAAAAGTCTTGCTTTTATTTTTAGGATTTTTTAGGCATTCTTCAGGATTTTTGGGTGAAATTTTTGGAGTCCTAATTTATTTTAAAACCAGGCTTTTTTTCTTTGCTGAACGCAATGTTTTGTTTTTTTCTTTCCTTCAGTCTGGCTACTCTTGGGGCTGAAACCTATTCAGTACCAAAGACCGCAGCCAGGTTTCAGCACCAAAGACAGAGGGATTAGGTATCTTCCTTCCCTCATGTTAAGTAATTAATTCATCCGTTTCACATGCCAAAATATCTAATAAAAATGAAATATGAATTGATCCAAAAAATGAATTGCCAATAAAAACAAAAAAAAAAATCAATCCGAAATACGAATTATGGTAACATAACGGTTGCACCGAAACAAATTGAAAAATTAACGAATCGATCCGAAACTAAACACATTTTTTAGTTGTGCACATGTATACCTGATATCTTATCAGGTCACCTTCTTGTAACCACAGAGGAAATTGCTGTGGCAAAAGTTTTAAAAATTTAGTGGAAATTTGAATGACTGAAGTAAATTTTGTGCCAGAAAAATCTGCACAATCCCATCCATTTTTGTTTGTGTCAGGATCGTGGGGATGGTACCTGGGTGGCACCTGGATGGCAGGGGTATGAGCCCAGGATGCAGTGTCCTGCACTGATAAGCAGGTGGGAAGGGGTATGGAGGATGATAGGGAAATAAACTGACCAGATGATTCTCAGAAGGATGATGGTGGAGTTGCAGGAAACATAAAATAATAAACAGGAACAGATTGGTACAGCAGAGCAGCGCGTTAGTAGTAGCACCTCACTCTCTCAGCACAAGAGCTGTAATGAACCAGCAATGTTAATTGTGGGGCAGAGCCCTTTATTTTGTGAGTCACTTGTGTTGGTTGTGAGTTAACTGTTGCATTGCTGGATGCTGATAGTGAATGCTGGTTACAGGGCAGGAACAGTACATGGAAGTGTACCACCAGGGGGGGTTCCAGAATGGCTACAGCCAGGGATCCTGACAGTTTGCAATTTAATGTCACACTTGGGTCATTTTTCGATGCAAGTTTTTTAGGGTTAGGGTTATTATTTGTGCTTGTTTCAGGGCTACAATTAGGACTAGAACCAACAGATTTTGCATCCTGTTGCTACACAATCTTCACTACAATTCTACCATTCCTGCTCCCTTTTTAAGCAACAGGTTATGCTTTGTTTGACACTCTTGTAGAAAACCAGAGCATAATCTGTTGATGTGTGTTGGGGCAGGGCCATAGCTTGGGGGGCCCATAGTGCAAAATTCTTAGGGGCGCAATTTCCAAAGAAGTTTGCACTGCTAATAATTTGCATTATAAAGAGGTACCACCAGGGCTTTTTTTCTGCTGGTACTCTTTACCGGCAGGGCAGACGCTCCTCTGCTAGGATACAGAGGACGCCTGCAGCCCATAGTAGAAATTCCACTGGTCGATGCCAGCCTGGCACTGTTTACGGACTTCTCCCATAAGGGGCTGACTATTCCCCCCCCCCGGATCCTTTGGACCCCTGTTTCTCTGGAATCATAGAAGCTAGAGGGGAATGTGAGGTATCATTGGAAAGGGATGAGCATGACCGTTCCAATTATGCCAACATGCCCAGGTTTTATGTAAAAATTACGAATAACTTATTTTTTTCTCTCTAATGCAGCACTATTGTCCACTTTTGAATTCTAAACTGAACAATGATGCTGCATTGTGGAGCTCTGTGATACTCTCATGCACAGCACACATTACTGTGACTTTTATTGCTGTGCAGCTTTGTGATACAACAATGTGCAGTGTGAATGAGTGTGAGTTTAAATGCTGTGGAGCTCTGTGATAAGCATAAGAGTTTTGGTGGGAATAGATTGAGTGCTGCAGCAACATTTCATGTTTGGACCCAGGCAATGCAATGTCATGGCCTGGCCCTGGCTCTATTCATTGGCTGCATACTGGCCTTTCCAATGATACCAAACATGACTAGGTTTGGTGTAAAAATAATAATTATAAAAAAAAATTAAAAGAAAAAAAAAATTGGGGGGTATAATAAATATGATGAGCATATAATGGTCAAAATGAGCTCGGCGCACAGAGGTGAAATGGCTCAGCAGTGAAGGGTTTAAAAAGAAAAAAACATGTAAAAAATTTGGTATTTCTAATTTCAGGACAAAATTTCGAAACTATTTCCCCCCAGTCTTTTTTGCTGGCTGTAGATTTTGTGGGATTAAAGTTTGAAAAAGTTTTTTTTTTTATTACACTTTTTTCATCATATTTCATATTTTTTTTAATAGTAAATTATATGAAATGATGGAAATAAATAATGGTATCTTTAGAAAGTCCATTTAATGGCGAGAAAAACGGTATATAATATGTGTGGTTTCCATAAACGAGTAAGAGGAAAATTAGACCTAAACACAAAGAGCGCAGAAACGTTAAACCAGCAGCGGGTAGTTTCGGACAGACAATGGTTATACCGCCTGGTCACTATGGGGTTAAACAATGGGCTCCCAAGATTACTAAAGCAACCTTGCATCTTGGCCACTGGGGTGCATAGCACCACATTGAACCTCCCTTCTCACAGCAATTGTTGCACCCACATTGATTTGTGAACATGAGTGACATTAGCACAAAGACGGGCTTATGAAACCTAAGAAAATCTGAATTAAAATATGTAATTATAATCGCACTAGTAATGCTCTAAATGATAAGGTGCTAAAATATTCACCTTAACTTTTTCCCTTTCTTTAAATAACGATGCAATCCCTTTCTTTAAGTAATGACGCTATCAGAGAGTTGGATCACAAGAAATTTAATCATTCCACATTTTTTCCTCTGGAGTGTATACTAATGAGATGCCTTCGCAATAAAACTGGAAGAAGTGCAACAAGAGATAAAACACTAAAATGTGTTGACAGATCGAGTTCCTTAAATCTCTCACTTTAATATTTTCTTCAACCTGGTAAGATCATGAATCGAAGTCATAAAAAAAATGTAAAAACATCTGACTGCCTAGTGTGTGAATTATGTATAGTACAGCAAACATAACTTTACAGGCAAGCTAAACAGCACAGCGACAATACTAAATGCCAAAAAGGGAGAGGAGAAATACTCACCCATCACTGGCATGAAAAAGTGTTTGGACCTTTAACCTCGTATCTGCAAAAGCATACGGTTATACGGTATTTATGTTCCCAATCAGAATAGCAGAAAAATGTAAATGCAACATTCAGAGAAGTGATACTTGATGGTTACAGAGGATCTTTTAATTTGGAGGGGATTTGTGGTATAAAAAGGTGTTTGAATTGGTTGGTAATTAGGGATAGATTATGTAATGTTAAAAAGAAATGGTAACACAGCAAGTCAGGCTTTATCTACTTCTCCTCCATGAATGAGTATTGTAACAGCAACTGGGGTTTACTGGTCTCCGGCTTGTGGACCAGACCCGGACTTCTTACAACAGCTGTCTCTTCTCTCCAGTCAAACTGATCTGCAGCAGCTTTCCTTCTCCCACAACCCTCATCCAGAACGTGAGGGAGTGTTGTATATTTCTAAGTATCTCTCCCCAAACACCAGACACAGCATAATGCAGGGGAATAGTAATATTTTATTGGAAATGGGACCGGTTATATAGGAAACGGGGAGGGGGAGGTACCATGACATAATCAACCGAATACATTGTCTACATCAGGGCTCAAAAGTTCAAGTCCCAAGCTACTAACCAGGCCATAAGAGTTACTCGCCACCAGTTGCTCCACCTAATTCCTACCCAGCCCCTAAACACACCCCTTAAATTATCTTATGAAATTACAGTGTTAAAGGTTTTTTTTAGAATAAAAATATTATTAATACCCAGACATCAGACCCCAGATAGATGAATACCCAGACATCAGACCCCAGATACATGTATACCCAGTCATTAGACCTCAGTGTGAGCAGAGCGAGGAGGCAGGGAAGCTCCTCTCCACCCCCTGTCAGTGACAGAGACAAACTTGGTCAGGTTAGGCAGCTGATCCCTGCCACTGTGCAGCCTGGGGAAGGGGGGGGGGCTGCACAGTGACAGCGCCGGAACACGCAGCATGAAATAATTTATTGTGCTGCCTGTGTGTGCATTTCCATTTTGAGCCCTGGTCTACATGATGGGGATGTGAATTCCTTCACGAGATGCAGAAACCTGATCAGGACACACTGCACAGGCTTAGCAAACACACAACGTCAGATTAATCTGAGGGTCAAACAGATGGCAAGAACAATAAGTATACATTGTATCTCTAATACAAACCGTTTCAAGAGAAAAATATATTTAGCCTGTTAACCCTTAGGTGCCCACTTATGTCCATAGTCCTTGAGAACTGGCTTTACCATATTGGTCAACGATCTCTTGGTAGGAGGCCAGCATCCACACCTCTCCAACAGGCAGAGAGTATAGTGTGGGCAAGGGTGCCAAGGAGGGTGTGGGCACAAAGGTTAGAGGGAGCTTCGGTTCCGAGTATACTTGATCTTCAAAAGCACCTGCAGGTGCCCTGAGATCAAGAATAATCAATCTGGTCTTATTCTGGAGCAAGGCAAGGGAATTTAATTTATTGCAAATTAAATTCTTTAGCAAATGGGCTCCAGTATGTGCCCCTAAAGTTTCAGAACATCGGACATGACAGCCGATGTGTTGAAACTGTTTGAAAGCATTGAGGTCCTCCTTTTTCCTTCAAGGAAACACAGAGCTCAAGTTATAATGTACATGTAGTAGCACTTTTTAACCAGCAGAGGGAGCCCTCCATCAAACATTGCTCACATACAGTGTAAATATACAGTAAAGACATTTCAGTATTTTTTTTACTGTGTGTGTAATGGAAAGTGATTTTTCATAAAACCATCCTACCTGGAAGTGAAGGGATAATTGTAATCAAGGCAGGAGTGAATTCTTGCCTAGGTCAAATAGACCAGTGTTTAATGCAGCAGAATGGAGTGCGCAGCAATTTTTACTTAATGCCCTTCTTTTTAGAGGCCCTTTGTATTTGGGGTGTTACATCGAATAACGGGGCAAAAGCAATAAAACTCCCAGCAATGAGGTTCTAACAAACATTTTATTTGAAATCACTTGATGTGATTGGGACTTTGTGTTTTTTCTAAATTATATTGTTATTGACCTAAATAGCCATCATAGGTGATATCTGTGAAAGTTTTAGTTTCATGTTTGTGTACGTGTCCTACGTTTTTGAGATCAGGTGTGGAGGAACAAAATTCGGATTGCCTAGGGCAGCACCGAGCCTAAATACATTCTTATTTTATGGTCTTGGTGTTAAAGTTAGCTTCAAGTATTCCAAGTTGACCTTTTTTGTCACTGTGTTAACATATATTTACATGTCCTATAATCTGGATTATAAAAGATGGAGAGCAGCACTCCAATCTATAAAAAGACCAGTTTATTGGGCTAGCAACAATGTTTTGGCTGAAACGAGCTCAAATTCAGTAGCCACTACATTTTCGATAAGACACTCAAAGTTCATAATAGATCTTAAATAACAAGCAGTTCCAAGCTCGTTATACTTACTGTGAGCGCATAAAATATATATATTAAAAAAATCACTTCTAAATCATGCATTACGCAGAAGAAATGGGAAGTGTTAATGAATATCCTATATAAAAAAAGACATTTGGAGGACAACTTTCCAAGAAGAATTTAATCTGTTGTGCAAGCTTATAATGCTCATACTTTTTGCTATATTCATCATGATATGAATACTTTATTATGTTATAATGAGTGGATGTATGGATACATTGTTTTTCTTATACATATCATTCTTTACCTCTTGTTTTTGTAAAGCTTATGCCACATCCTCCCTTGACAGTCAGCCTGCAGCTCCAGAGGTGTAGGGTCATATCTCGACTGTCTGCTGTCCGTGGTGTTTGGTGGTTCTGGGTGCTTCAGCCTGGCTGGCAGGCAGGTGGGGTGTGGAGGCGCGCGTGATGGGCCTAGGCATTTTTGGGCACTGCGTGGAGTTGCAGCTGCCATCCTGGTGCTGCCTCATGAGGATTCCCCATTGGGGCGGGCCAGAGGGAGGCTGGGACAGCGTGGCATCACGGAGGGGCATGGCCTTAGTGCTGAAGGTGGCGAGAGAGGCATACCGCTTATCTCGCCTCTCCCTTGGAGGCACAGAGGGGGCTGGAGATGTCCCCTATGGGAGGAGCTGGGAACGAGCCCTCTATATAAATCCACAACAGTCTCAGAAGGGTGCTCAGTTGTCTTTCTAGCCTCTCTGCATTAGTACCTCTGTGTAACCTCTTCTTGTGTACCGAACCCTTGCCTGTCTACCCGGACTCTGCTTGTACGCTTCCTGCATTGACCCTTTGGCTTGTCTTGACCACACTTACCGGATACTCCTTTTGTACTACGCCATCAATTACCAACATTCTCTTCCAGGTATCGCACATTGGGCTCATATATCACAACCCAACCATGACAGTTTAGCTGTAAACTATGGTGTAATGTAATTATTATAATAACATGATTTATCTGATAATCTTGTTATGTCATGTTCCCCTTGTAATTTCCACTGTAAGTAATTTATCCTAATTATTAGATATGATGCTCCCTCTGATACTTCCTCAGAAATCACTGCAAGCTTCCGGTATTCCATGACTACTAGTCCCACTAGTGGGGACAGTCACTGCTTGCAGTATACACTCTGGAGTCTGAAGTAGTGGGAGAGTAAACGAGAACTTGTGAACACAAAGTTCCAGCAGAAGGTCACCAAGGACCTTGAATTCCTTTCGATTTCATAACAAATACAGAGGGGTTGATGCAAAAGCTTCAGGAGGATTTAGAAGGAAAGCAGAAATGAGGGGCTAATTTTTCTCTGGCTGTAAAAAAAATCTTTCCTGTTCTGTATTCCCTAACATTCACTGATGTCTAATTCTAGTGGAGTCCAGGAAGGGTGTCTATCCTGCTGCTATTGAAATTGTATTTGATCTTGGTTAAAGGTTTCATGGTGCATTACTAGCCTTGATTTATAAGAACATTGTCTAAGAGCAGGTGTAGGCTTCGTTCTGGAAATTTGACACATATTTCCCTGATAGCTATACTGCCAATTTGAGGGATTATTGGACACCATGTCTCCTTCAAAACTGATGGTTTATTGACCCCGCATCATAAGTAGCAATCTGCAGTGTTTTAGTCTTTATTTGGCTTTCAGGATCTCTAAATCTGCCAGATTCAGAAAAGTCTGTTACAATGAATGACTTAACACAAACCAGTCGCACACTCAACATTGCACACATTGGGCTACATTACATACTTGGTGCTAACGTTAGCGCTCACCTGAGTGAGCGTTAACGTTAGCCTAGGTAGCCACTGCATGTTACAGTCCAAACGCTAATGGGTTAAGAAACCCGGGTTAAGAAAGGCCTATGGACTCCATTGAGTGGATGCTCGCGGCGGCGCTTAGCGCTGCCGCGCGCATCCTGGGGCTTAGCGCCCCGGTAACAATGCAGGCAGCTTTTTAAGCGTCTGCATTGTAATCTCCCGCTAAAACGGGGGCACTAGGGAGAAAACTGCAGGCGCAGTTTTTTCTCCCTAGCGCCCCCGTTTTAGGCTTGTGTCAGATGAGCGCAGTGTTCACGTCCGTGTTACCGCACATAAGTATGTCCGTGATAGCATACAATTGTGGTAAATGGGGCCCCACACACGAAGTATGTCCGCACAGAAATGCGGACGCGTGAAGGACGCGGCAAAGGGACGCAGGTTAGGCAAGAACGTAATACTGCTAGAACGGACGTGCAGAGTGCGCCACGTCCACAACGTCCGCATAGCTTTGTGTGTGAGTGATGGAACGTGGTCAGACGGACTGCATTTATACGTCCAGCATTTTTGACGGACAAAATGTTTTTTCATTTTAATTTATTTTCCCTCCTACATCCGTCAAAAATAAAGTCAGTCACAAAAACGGACTGTGTGGCCACTACTGCGTCTTCTGTCAAAAAGGGTGTCCGTACTGCATGGGTGCACAGTCCGTAGAAAACGCGCCTGTCTGACACCAGCCTTAGCGGGAGGATTGTAATGTAGCCCATAGTTTATCCTGATTGTGCTTGGTACCAGAGGGTCACTCACAGCACCCACCTACTTTAGCCAGAATGCTAAATCGTTTGTCTTCTAAGCAATATGTACAATCTTCCAACAAAAGTGCTGACCAGTGTGACAGATGCCAGTATGACAGGTGCCAGGCAGCACACATAGAGGTTGGGTAAGATATTATTTTCTATTAAACACATAATGATACATACTTGCCTACCGTACAATATCAACTGTGGTGCACTAGCAACCTCTGCTCTACAAACACGGAGAGGCAGGTTCAAATCCCAATCAGAACATCAGATCAGTAAGTCTGTCCTCTACAAGTACCTCTGAATTGTACTGTTTTTATTTTGCAATACACAATTCATTCTTTATTGCATATTATTGTCATGGGTGTGTACATATGGTGTGCCAGCTGGATGAATTGGTACTCTTCTGCCTTACCCACAAGATTTTGGCTTTACGACCATGGAAAGCAGATTTGGATCCTGGTCAGCAAGCGTCATTGGGCAAGACACCTAATGATGTCATGTATGCCTACCTTAATGCCTACCCTATATATACATTGTAGTGGAGGACAAAAAGTGAGACTAAAGGCCTCCACACTATAATAAGTGTGTTTATTATTGCAGAAGCCACTTGCACATCATAGAAATTCGATGAATTTCATCCCAGAGCTCCTGTGCCACATTCCCCATATGCAGCAAGGAATTCTGGGTAGGATATGCAAATGACCCCTGTCTCACTTTTATGCATCCTGGGTCTGTTATTACACAGAGCCCTAAAATCAATGCTATGCCACACCGTGGTTTTGTAGCAGAGATAAGGTTTATGCAACTGGTCAAAGCCACTCCTAGGACAGCGCTGTTTCGGGTTTGTTGGACCCTCATCAGCAGGAGCTAGGCATGATGAATAGTTGCAGCGGATGCTTGGGACCCATTGGGCAATCAATATCTACAAGGGTTGTAGTGGAGGACGTGGCACAGGAGCTCTGGGATGCAATTCATCGAATTGCTATGATGTGCAGGTGGCTTCTGCAATATTAAACACACTTATTATAGTGTGGAGGCTTTTTATCTCACTTTTTGTCCTCCACTACAACCCTTGTAGACACTAATTTACCCTACGGTCCATGCATCCACTGCAACTGGTCATCATGCCTAGCTCCTGCTGATGAGGGTCCAACAAACCCGAAACAGCGCTGTCCTAGGAGTGGTTTTGACCTGTTGCATTAACCTTATCTCTGCTACAAAGCCACAGTGTGGCATAGCTTTGATTTTAGGGTTCTGTGTAATTACAGATCCAGGATGCATAAAAGTGAGACAGAGGTCATTTGCATATCCTACCCAGAATTTCTTGCTGCATATGGGGAATGTGGCACAGGAGCTCTGGGATGCAATTCATCGAATTGCTGTGATGTGCAAGTGGCTTCTGCAATACGGACCCAAAGGGTTCACATACTTTTTCTTGCAACTGTGTATATATATATATACTGTATAGATATATATATATATATATACTGCATATCCCTTATAGATTGAGGCACCCTGTTTGTAAAGGAACCCACAATCATTCTGTATCACCCTTCTATCACCTATGAAAATAAAGTGCAGTAAAGACTGAAGTGAATTGCATATTATCTGCATAATGGAACGTCAAATAAGAAAACAGACATTTTCCAGCAAATTAATAAAATAACTGTACATTTTAGAGGTACTTGAACGTTCTGTATTTCTCTGCAGACATGCTGACTAATAGACAATATACATGCAATGAAAGGCCTTTCAATGCATGAGAAACTAATGGAAATTCTCCAACCATCTCATTAAATTGAATGCCTACAGTATTTAGATATTCTTAAAGCAGAAAAATCTTTTCATATGTCAGCAGCAGATCATTTTAATTCCTTTTTTTATTTCATGCGTCAATACCGTTTCAGTGAATGTATATTTTCTTTATTGTGCATAATAATGAGAATTAGAAAGGAAATTCTCATAAATAGTCTTATTGGCATAACTTTTATAACTCTACTTTAAATGGATATGAATTAATCTTTTTTTGATTTAATTAGTATTTTCCATATATATTGTGTTAGACGTGTTTTGCATATTTTAACACCTTATTCCTTATCTGACATTATGCTTATAGATGCTAACTTTTTACATGTTAAACAAAATCGTATGTTGTGTTAATAAATATGTGCTGCTGGCTTATGATCTGAAGCCACGAGGGAATTATTTTCTTACAGGGAAGGCGCTGGATTGTGTAGATAGCTGTTTATCTGGGTTTTTTTTCGTTGTTGTTTGCTATCACTGTTTTTTTAATCCTGCATAATAACATATGAAACATACATCTAATTATATATATATATTTATATTTAGTTTTCTGTACCAAAGTAAGATTTATTTTATATTTATTGTGGTATTTAATATTCAAGCATAGTTACCAAATCTGTTTTATGAGTTAAAACCATTTAATCTATTGAGTGGGTATCATAAAATCTTCACGTTATTAATCAGCTAAAACCAGAGATACATCAAACAGACATATTTAGGATTCTGATTAGTAGTGACCTGGACACAACACACTTTATTAATGTGCATAAATCTGTCTAAATACAAATAATTACTGATGGATACGTCTTCTTTATGGCCTGGAATTACTTCAACTCTAGCGCCATATTTGATTTAAACTGTGAAGTTCATCAAGAAAATCTCAAATCAAAAAATGAGATCTGTAAAAGCCATCAGGGCTAAAACTGAAAGCCACAGGCTTCCTTCTGTTCTGAAACATATTGGAACTCTGAGTATTATGAGTTTAACCCTTTACCACTCAACTCCTTAACGCCATGGAACCTGCTATGCTGTCCTCGTGGAGGGTGGGCCTTGAAGACACGGGCGTACTGGTACACTCGCTGGCTTCAATGGGCTGCCTCGGCCCCTCCCTGCAGCTGTCACACGTCATTGGCTGCAGAGAGACAGCCTGAACTGTAGCCAATGACATGCGTCAGCTGCGTGGGCAAGCCATATTAGAGGCCCACGGCAGCACCTGGCGGCGAGGCATACCTCGCCGGTGTTAACTCCCGCCTGATTGGCTATGACCACCCGTCGGGAAGGTGTTAAGTCACAGGCTCTAGTATCAGTGGGTTTATTTCTTTATCTTGATACACAGATGTTGAATAAGATGAATTACGCTATGGGAGCGCGGTCTTCTTTTCATTACACATTCTGGGCCATCTACCTATGAGCCACCATATCCAGGAAGAAGCCAAAAGAAGCCACTGTCAGGGATCAGATTGTGCATTACGGGCAGAGTGGCGTGATGTGAACCCAGGATGCAGTGAACTATATGAACAGACAGGTTACAGGGTACCAAGGGGTTTATTTAGAAGATAAACAGATAAACAGACAAGAGGTTTGAATTAGCACAGCAGTGCACACAGGAGGTCTAAACCAAACAAAGGTGGAGGCTGGGTAAAGATATGAACAGGCTAGAGCAGAGAGGAGATGCAGAAAAGGAGCTGAGGCAAAAGAAGGATGCCGGAGAGTAGTTGGAGTGGGAGAACTGAATATGGGATTAGATAGGAGGCAGGAGTAGCAAGAGGAGACCGAAATGCTAGAAGGGGCGAGAGAAGCTGTAGACACAGAGGGAAACTTAATAGTACACAGGAAGGGAAGACACTGAATGAACTAATAATACAATTAACAGGTATTGCAGGCAACAGTACAATAGAGGATCAAGCAACAGAGAATAGTCAGATACATAGAAACATAGAAAATGTCGGCAGATAAGAACCTTTCGGCCCATCTAGTCTGCCCAATTACATGGATACTTTACCTGGATTTATCTTTTGTTTAGGATAGCCTTATGCCTATCCCATGCCTGCTTAAATTCAATTACTGTTTTGGCCTCTACCACTTCTACTGGAAGGCTGTTCCATGTATCCACCACCCTCTCAGTAAAATAATGCTTTCTGATGTTACTTTTAAACCTTTGCCCCTCTAATCTAAGACTATGTCCTCTTGTTTTGCTACTTTGTTTCCTTTTAAATATACTCCCTTCCTCTACCTTGTGGATTCCCTTTACGTATTTAAATGTTTCTATCATATCTCCTCTGTCTCGTCTTTTTTCCAAGCTGTACATGTTAAGAACATTAAGCCTTTCCTGGTAACTTTTCTCCTTCAAGCCATACACCATTTTAGTAGCCCTTCTCTGAACTCTCTCTAAGATGTTGTAGCGATGTGTTAAAGTCTACTGTGGCAGTACCCATTTTTAGCCACAAGATGGAGACAATCACGATTAAAGACTCTGGACACTCGAACTACATGTCCCGGCATGCTTTGCGAAGAAACAGGAAGTGGGTGGGTTTGTGGAGACGCTGTACATCCTGCACCTCGTGGAGAACAGGCAGAGCGCGCCAGGGAGCAAAGGAGAGCGGATGCACACACAGACAGAGAAGGAGAGACCAAAAGATAGGCCGGAGCGCAGACAGAGTGGATCGGCTTTAGGATTGGGTCACCCAGCCTTGCGGGAGACAGACATCACCATGTACATTATCCGAGTGCAGTGCTGAGGAGAGAAGACCCCTCGAGTAAGGAGTACCGCGGTCGATGGAAGCGGGGAGCAGGCGGTAAACTGGCTGAGTCGCAGCTGACAGACAGAAGGCCAGACAACAGATCCGGTGGTTGGCGTCCCAGTTAAAATCGAGCGGAGAGACGTCCTGGGTCAGCGGAATCTCGAGCTTGCGCTGGATGGGTGAGAGGCCCCCAAGGCCGTATGTGAATAAGAGCGTACGCTGCTGGTTTCTTTCTAAAACCCACAGGGCCCCAACTGACTAGTCGAAGACATCGATAAAGTAAACTCACTGGCCAGTTGAAAAGTACCCGGGTACCCTACACACACAAACACATACCACTTCACGTTCTGGGACTTAACCTGTGCAGGACTCAGTTTCCTTTTTTTCCTATCCATACAAGGGGGCAAAGTTAAAGTTACATTCTGAACAATTTTTCTTTTTGTTCCCGCTGCGCGTTTACCGTGATACGAGAACTGTGTATTTTATTGTGTCCCGCTACGCGGTTTTTCCTCGAATTTTGTATCTTTTAATTTTCTGCTCGGTCGGGGTTTTTCCGAAAATACGAAGCCCTCGTGTTTTCGTTTCTTTTACCGCTACGCGTTTATCGTGTTACGAAAGTACTGTAAATCTTCCTGCATATACCGTGTCTCAAGAACTGCAAACCTTTTAGTAAACCTTTTAACTTGTAAAACTTACAGCGTGTTGGAGTATATTTATTCCCTAGTGCGGGGAGACTGACCCGTGGTTCATTTTCAGCGGCTCCTCCGGGAGTGAGCGCTACAATGTCTATAGCAAGGTCTAGGCAAGAGACTGGCAACAATAGTCACGATCTTAGCAAGGGGGTCTGGTACACGGGATGTCAAGCAGATAAGGGGCACAGGGGGCAAAGGAGGGTACCGGTGATGTGAGGTTGAAATGTCCAGAATATACAGCAGAGGGTTCTGAGGAAAGTCTTTGGTATCAGTAGGGATTCGGGCAAGGACTCAGGAAGGATAAGTCTGCACTTGTGCAAGGCGAAGACTTAAATGAGGAAGCCAAGTCTTCATGACGTCACTTCCTTTTAAGCAGGGTTAATTGAACAGGGCGGAGTTCAGGTGAGGCTCCAGGGCGAGAGTGCAAATCACTCAGGGCAGAAAGTTCTATTCTATGCAGGTTTTGCCAAATCTGCAGGGTTTATGGGGCTGCCAGGGATCACCCTTTTAGATTGGCCAAACGCGCAGACACCTAGAGCCAGGTTACAGTGAGGCTCTGAAGTATGTGAGTGTTTTTAATCTCTGTTCAACATACTTTTCTGTGTGATAGATATATATATCAGAGAGAGAGACTCTGCACCATTGCTGTGGTGTTTCTGTTTTTTTTTTTTTTTTTTAAATGGATTTTATTAGGCATTCACAAATAGTAACATAGACAGGGTTAGAAGTGAACACTGATACATAAAACGTTCCCTGTCAGCAAATTATAAGCCATTTGTTTAAGATTAAAGCTTGTAAAGGCAAGGTAGGGGATGGGATAAAACAGGGGAGAAAGAGAATAGAAAGATAAGAAAAGAAAGAGGGAAAGAAGAAAAAAGAGGAGAAGAATAAGAAGAAGAAGATGGACTGGGGGGTCACCGTAGCTATATCATTAACCATTTAAATGATCTGAGGCATCACAGATGAAGAACGTCTGCCGGGGTGCATCGGCTAGACTATAAACCAGCATCCGTCCAGGGGTCCCAGACTTTGTGGAATTGTGGTAGGGTGTGTCTCACCACGGCTGTGAGTTCGTCCATGACTCTAGTGTCTTGTATTTTAGCCGAAACTTTGGCCATAACGGGGAGAGCCTGGTGGCGCCAGGTCTCTGCCACTGCCCGTCTAGCCGCCATCGAGATTTTGGAGATTAATTTGTTTTCATGTCTTGTAAAGCCCTCCAAGGGTCGAGAAAGCAACAAATTCCAGGGGTCACTGGGGACGTCCTTCTCCAGTGCGTCAGAGAGCATTGTTAGGATATCATTCCAGAACTTTTGAATTTGTGGGCATTCCCACCACATATGTATAAAAGTGCCTTTGGAGCCGCAGGATCGCCAGCATAGATCCGGGTGATTCGTGGACATGTGTGCAAGTTGCGTAGGGGTGGTGTACCAGCGCATGAGCATTTTCAGCGGTTGTTCCTGCATGGAAGTGCAAAGTGAAACCCCTTTGGAGGCTTCCCAAATGTCGAGCCAGTCTTCTGAGTCCAGTACTTCTGCCAGGTCGCGTTCCCAGGCTTGTATATAATGGAGTTCTTTCCAGTCAATCAATGACGTTAGCTTATAATATAAGGTAGAGATCAGGCCCTTAGGATAGGTACCCTTTAAGCAAATGGATTCGAAAAATGATAGCGGTGTCTTAGAGGCGGCTTTAATATGTCTCCGAGAGGCAAAGGCTCGCAGCTGTCGTTCTGGCAGAAACAGGCCCCCCGTCCCGGACTCCCGTTGGTTAATGATAATGGAGGGAACAAATTGATCCTTTTGATAGAGATGGCATAGACGGTGGAGGCCAGCGTCCCACAGCTGTTGAAAGGGTAAGGGTCTTAGACCCGCAGGGAATTCCCGGTTGCGAAAAATTGGTGTCAGTGGTGAGGGCAAGGTGGCAAGGTCACACCTCGCCGCTAGTTTGTCCATATATGCGGAATGGTATTCATTATGGCAGGACAGTTCGTGGATAGGAGTGGTCTGTGTTCTTTAGCCAACCAGATCCAGTGGTGCGGTAAGTTAGGGGCCATAATCGCTCTCTCCAACTCAACCCACCGGCCAGCACTAACCCCCCGGCCATGCCATGCACCAGCTGGGCAAGCTGAGCAGCGTAATAGTATGAAAAGAGGCTTGGGAGACCAAGACCACCCAGCTGTTTAGGCCGATAAAGAGTGGCCCTAGCCACCCTGTGCCTCCTTCGCCCACACAAAATTATCAATTGCTCCTTGCATCGAGCGTACATCTGCGGGATCAAGTGCCACCGGTATCGTTTGGAAATAGTATAAGAGGCGTGGAAGTACATTCATCTTAATGCAGTTCACTCGTCCCACCCATGAAATAGCATATTTATCCCAACATTCAAGGTCCTGTTTGAGCGTGGCATACATCGCGGCATAATTTACTTCATACAAGCGTTCAGGGAGCCCAGTCAATTTAATCCCCAGATAGGGGAGCTCTGAAGCGGAAATCTGCAAAGGCATCTCCCTTGTTAGAGCCTGCAGCATCCTAGCGGGCACCAAGATCGGGAGAATCATAGACTTATTGATATTAATTTTATAACCAGAGATCAGTGAATATTTCGTTAATTGGCTCATAAGGGCTGGTAATGAGATTTCGGGGTCAGTCAGCGAGAGTAGAACATCATCTGCGTATGCTGAGACTTTAAATTGCTGTCCCCCCACCAGGAAACCCCGGATGTCTCCATCAGCTCGGATCATTCTCATTAGTGGTTCTAAAAAGATGGCAAACAGGGTTGGTGATAGTGGGCAGCCCTGCCTTGTACCATTACGTATCGGGAAGGGGGTCGGATCTGTACCTGGAATCAAAATTTGTGCCATAGGTGTCGCATATAAGGCTCTGGTAAGGGCCAAGAAACTTTCCGGGAGGCCCGCCCTCTCCAACAAACGGAAAAGAAAGGGCCATTCAGCTCTATCAAATGCTTTTTCCGCATCTAATGAGAGAAATAAAGAAGGCACCTTTCGCGAGCGCGCCCACCATATCAGGTCTGCAGCTCTCCGTGTGTTCTCAAAGGCTTGCCTCCCAGGCATAAATCCTACCTGGTCTGGGTGGATCAGGGTCGAGAGCATAGGTCCCAATCTGAGCGCCATCAACTTAGCGAGTATTTTAAGATCCGTATTAAGAAGTGAGATTGGCCTATAATTATCTATGCCTTGAACATCTTTGCCAGGTTTGGGAATGAGTACCACGGAGGCCAAAAGAGCCTCTGGCATCAGTCCACCGCCACCCCTAAGTGAGTTGAACATAGTACACAGTCTGGGTATTAAGGAGTTTGCAAAGCATTTATAATATTGGCCCGTGAGGCCATCAGGGCCTGGGGCTTTGTTTGGTTTTAATTCCTTCACCACCTCGCGTATTTCCTCCTCGGTAAAGGGGGAATCCAAGGCCGCTATCTGTTGCTCGTTTAGATGGGGTAGGCTGCTTTTTGTAAGATATCCTTCAATATCCCTCTGAAGTGACTGATTGCTATCGTTGTGGGAGGGGGTATGATGGTATAATTTAGTGAAGTAAGCCGTAAAAGCGTCTCGAATTTCTCTGGGTGAGTCATGCGACACTCCCTGCTTATCAACTATTTTAGCAATTTGATTAGATTTATATTTTGGCTTAATTTTACGAGCGAGAGGGGTATCTATTTTATTGGATCGTTCAAAGTATTTCTGTTTAGACCACAGGAGCGCTCTCCCCGCGTCCTATAAAAAGTCTATTCAGATCCGTTCTTGTTTGTGACAAAAGGAGGTAAGTGGCTTCCTCTGGTGCAGCTTTGTGTATCAATTCTTGCGTTCTTAACTTAGTTTGAAGGGTAAGGATGTCTTTTAGTTTTTCTTTCTTACGGTAGGCGGCCTGACTAATGAGCACTCCTCTCGTGACCGCTTTGTGTGCCTCCCACAAAACCGCGGTAGAGACATCCGGGGTTTCATTAATTGCGAAATATTCCGTCAGAGAATCTTTAACTCTCGTTCGGATTCCAGGCTGTTGCAACAGAATTGGATCCAGTCTCCATCGCCTGCCCTCCCCGCCCTTATATAAAGGTTGTAACGCAATGGACACGTCAGCGTGGTCCGACCATGTAATGGAGCCAATTCGCGAGGTAATTATCAGTGGCATGCAATCAGACGAAACTAGTATATAGTCAATTCGCGAATACGAAGAGTGCGGCGCGGAATAGAAGGTATAATCTTTAACCGACGGATGATGCAGGCGCCATACGTCGCATAGCTGGTGATCAGTAACAAAGCTATAGAATTGGCGATCCTGGGATGACAAGGCATGCGGCGAGGCCAGCCGAGGCGAGGCGGATCTGTCCAGAGGGGGACAGAGGGTGGCATTAAAATCTCCGCCGACAATCAGCGTGCCCCTCGCATGACTCGCCACAAATGAGGACAGTTCCCTCCAAAACGATGCATCTGAGCCATTAGGTGCATATACTGATAAAAGCGAATACCATCTTGTGGCAACCCTTCCCTTCACCAGGAGATATCTGCCCATAGTATCTGTGTGAATCTCTTCCACCATCAGTGGGCAAGAGTCATGTAAGGCTATGGCAACGCCGTTGCGCTTTGGTAAAGCACAGGAGGTGTAAACTCTACCGTATGGGCGAGCGCCCAGCCGATAAGCCGCCGATCGAGGCATCCTCGTCTCCTGCAGAAAGGCTATACCAGCAGATCTCCGCTTCAGATCTCTAAAGAGCAACCTGCGTTTACGGGGTGAATTCAGGCCTTTCACGTTCAATGACAATACCAATAACTCAGGAACCATTACTTATCAAGAATTTTGCATTCAAAAAAGAATTTGAAAGAGGCCCCCAGTCCAGAGGCGATAGAAAATGAGAGAGGTGAGAAGAAAGAGCGAGAGAGAGAGAGGTGTAATGAGAGACATAATAAACAGAAAGGGAAAATAAAAGGGGGATAACAGGAGCTCCGAACGAATGGGGAAACCAAGAGATCGGAACCTAGGGGGAGAGTATACAGGGGAAGCCAGATCCGAGGACAGTACAACAGGCGCCCACCGTGGCACCCGCCACCGAAATACAAGATAACATAACATATTATATTATATGTAACCACACGCTATATAACATGCATAATAACAAGAAAAGAAAAAATAAAATTATAGCTGATAAACCACTCAGCTCAACAAGACGCTACGTCTGTGAATCGCTCCCATAAACTGCGGGAGGCACTCCCATGCAGTCGGGAGCCTGTCTCTCTGCAAGAGAGAGTAGATAAACGCAGGCCCTTCAGGGCAAAGCACCCTTATTCAGTCAGCTGGTTGAGACCACTCCTGTCGTATCTGAGGAAGGGGTGTTGGTGGCGTAAGCGCCAATAAGGCCTCCGGTACCGGGATTCCCAGTTTGAGCAGGAAATCAGATGCCCCGTGCAACTGCGAGCAGATGTGGGAGGTGCCCTCCTTATGTACCACAATACGAAACGGGAACCCCCATGAATATTTAATCCGATGATGGCGTAGTAGGTCTGTCACGACTCTCCACTCCCTGCGCTTGGCTAGGGTTGCTGGATCCAGATCCTGATAAAAGGAGATAGATTTACCCTCAAATTCCACGTTTTGTTCCCGCGCTGCTGACATAAGGGCGTTTTTCGTAGCAAAGTAGTGAAATCTCGCCACCACATCACGTGGCGCTGCATTATTAGCCCGCTTAGGGCCCAACGCTCTGTGAACTCTGTCTAACATTAGTTTGGAGGCGGATAGATGTGGCAATAACCGCTGTGTTATGCCGCGCAGCGTGGCATCAAGGTGTTCAGATGTGATATCCTCCGATAAGCCTCGTAGCCGAATATTATTCCTGCGGGAACGATTAGAGAGGTCTTCTATAGCGGTTTCCATGCGCGCTACTCGATCAGACATATCGTCCATTTTCTGTGCTGCCATATTATAACATGCCGCCATATGATCCGCTTTCTCCTCCAGATGCGCTGTGCGCGAGCCTATTGCATGTACCTCCGCTGTGAGGGCTTTCGTTGTTTTCCCCAGTTCCAGTGCAATAAAATCTTTCAAGTGCTGTATATCTTGCCTGGTAGCTGGGTCAGTCGCCTCCGGATTGCCCTCGGCTGATGGAGAAGGAGATACAGCGCGGCTGCCGCCATCTTGGATGTCGCTTGCGGCCTTGTATCTGGTCCCAAAAATCGACGCTACTTGCGTTTCTTCGCGGGGTTTTTTCTTTGAGGACTTCATGTTGCTCCCCGAGTCCACCGGGTGTGTGATGGTGTCTGCTGAGCTGTGTGGAAGTGGTTACAATCGGGTGCGGTAGCGGGATTCACCGGAGCTCAGGCACTATGCGACTGCTCTCATGGCCGGCCGACTCCGCCCCCCGTTTCTGTTTTTTTGAGGTACAAAAAAGAACAGACTCAAGACCTAGGAACTGACCTAAATCTGTCCCTCCACATAAGTATACTGGCTTTAACAACTCTGGAATCTTTTTGCACTTAGTGCACATATACCAAGAGGACACTGAATATTCCTCTAGGCACGCGGACTGTTTTCATACGACCTGTATAAATAATGAATATCTAGTTCACTATTGTTGCATGCCGCACGTGTTTTGAGTCACTTATGTACACATACTGTATATATACTCTGGTTGACACTTTTTTTTTTTATACCTTTTGCGCCTTATGAAAAATACCTCTTTTTGTATATCCCCATGTTAGTGTTATGTTTTTAATATAGCCCTAAGTGTTTAATCACTCTAGACAGCTTATAGAGCGTATATACCGGTAGTGCATATTGAGGCACATGGCACCTATCACAATATTAAGGGCATCTCTCACAATGTCTTTCATTTGGATGTTCCAATTTAAGAACACCGTTTAAGAATTGTAATTTTCTGTTTTCCTAGAATCTCTTGTTGACAAAACTGTTAGAATACTTATATTTAAAATATTTTTATATATTTATGTTATAGGTTTTATTTTGCCACACATTGAATTTCACTTGAAATCTTGTCATTAGTTTTACTAAGTTAAGCTCCCTGGCGGCCCGATTTTGACATATTTTATATGTCAAAATCGGTGCATTAATCCAGCCCCCTAGCGGTATTCCCGAGTGTGGCTCGGGGTTAAATTTCAATGCTGAAAGCGGTAACCCCGAGCTACACTCGGGCTGGATACATACCTGTCCCTGCGCTCCCTCGCTGTCCCCTGCAGTCACCTCCGGCCGGTCACGGTGTCTTGCTTCGTGGTTTCCTTCTCGTGAGTAGGGACCAGGAAGCAGGACGCCGCGATCGGACGGAGGAGAATGCAATTGCGGGAGGTCAGCAAGGGAGCGCAGGTACAGGTATGTATCCAGCCTGAGTGTGGCTCGGGGTTACCGCTTTCAGCATTGAAATTTAACCCCGAGCCACACTCGTGAAAACCGCCAGAGAGGTTAAAGCTGAATACTTTATTCTACTCTTTGGTGACTCCTTGCACTGCTCCACTGGATTCCGAGTCAGGTGTAAACTGGAGCTCTGGTAAACCTAAAAACTTCACAGACTTTAAAGGGACACTCTACGTACCCTGACCACTTTAGATTATTAGGGTGATCTGGCTGTGTGGTGTGCGCCCTCACACCATTCCCTTTCATCCAACCCTCTTTGTCTGTTTTTTGCTGTATCTGTGTGAAGTGGAGGAGTTTCCTTCACCCACCCAGCTGTCAATCAGCAGAAAGGATTTTGAATATCCCACCTGCCGTGGACTAACTGGAGACCCGATGATGTCAGCTCATTTTTCGGGTCTCTGAAGTCTTGCAGTGGTGAGCATTCTGGGACATAGCAACTGAGGACTCGTGCTGTGCATGCACGCTTCATTCTGAGCAGGTACTGCGTAACTTGCATATAAAAGTACACTGGTTCTGCACAATTTCCACATTTTGGAAGCCCTGCGGTGAAGAGGAGGAGCAGCTCAGCGCAGAGGGGGAAAAGGTGAGTATTTACACCTATAGTAATGAGGGATGAGCTGTTCGGATTCGGACGGTTCGGAGTTCGACCCGAACTTTGGCAGTTCGAAAGTTTGCGAATTTCGAACTTTTTGGGCGTGTTCGGTTCAGGTTCGAAAAAAAAAGAAATTTTGAAAAAGTATAGAAAATGCTTAAAAAAATACTAAAAAATCTAAAAATAAAGAGACTCTTTACTGCAGAATATTATAAGCAACGGTTTATTAGATATTGAATTAAAAACTAATGTGTACGTGGAAAGATTATCAACTCTAAATGACCTCTGTTCACAAACGGGCATAACACCAGGTGTTTTTAGTCTGGTAATCAATTTGATACATTGTACAATATTTGTACTGAGGGTGGGTGGTGTCTGCTTCTGATTGAGATTTGAGAATTAATTTCCCTAAAACATCCTAATATGCTGCATTTAACTGGTGTTTGAAAAAAATCTAAAGCAATGTTATTTTTCACCTCGGGATTAAACATTTACAGGGTTATTCAGAGAGCGGTGAAAAGCAGGAGAATAACTGGAGAAGTGAAAATTCTAGGTCAAAATAGCCAAACCAGAAAAATTCTCCCATTTATCTCACTTTCCAAATCGGCTATTTGGTCTAGATTGTTCTCTTCTCTTGCCAGTTCTCCTGGCTTTCACCTCTCTCTCAGGGTTGTTCAGAGAAAGGTGAAAACCAGGAGAATGGCAGGAAAAGAGAACAATCTGGACCAAATAGCCGATTAGGAAAGTGAGATAAGGCTAGGGTCAGACTAACGCATTTTTCGCAGCGACCATCAAAAAGTGTGTCCGAACGTATTGCCGTATTTTTTCACGGATTGCGCGAAAACGGTCATACGATGCGCATTTTTGTGCGTGATTTTTTACGGATCCAAACCAGGAAACTTTGGGTGTCTGGACGTTATGTTGGCCGGACATGAGCAGGGTCTGACGTCTCCAAATCACGCACACACGCCGCTAGTGGACGCAGCGCACTCTGTACGTCCGTACTAGCGGTTCTGCGTTCTCAAAAAAATGCGTTCATTTTCCACTTGCGTTGCGCAGCCGGACTTTCGTGCGACCGTACTTCGTATATTGGCCGTCATTGCCTGTCATTTGCTGCTAGTGCGGCCGTGATTAAGTGCGCCTAAACGCACGTTAAAAATTCGCTAGTCTGACCCTAGCCTAAATGGGAGAATTTTTTTGGTTTGGCTATTTTGACCTAGAATTTTCCATTCTCCAGTCATTCTCCTGCTCTTCACCGCTCTCTGAATAACCCTGACAGGGTTATTAAGAGAAGGGTGAAACTCAGGAGAATGACTGGAGAATGGAAAATTCTAGGTCAGAATAGCCGAACCAGAAAAATTCTCCCATTTATCTCACTTTCCAAATCGGCTTTTTGGTCTAGAAGTTTCCATTCTCCTGCTTTTTTTTTCTTCCAAAAAATCAGTAAACTTTTTCTGCGTGTCCGAAAATGTCTCCTCTTTTCATACAGACTGCCGCCCCAAGCAGTTGTTTATGGATAGATTAAAGGAAAAGCATTTACCGTCATTTGAAATGTCATTTTTTGGTTTTTACATATTTCTATACATCCTAGAAATCCGCCACTTCACGGGCAGGTTATGGGGACCTCCTAGGCACGATATTTGAAGGAATTTTTCATTTTTATTTTTAACCCTTATTTCATGGAAAACTCACTGTCCCTTTAACCCTTTCGCTGCTGAGGCGTTTCACGCCCCTGTGCTGAGGTCATTTTTACCGGTTTTGCTCATCATGTTTAAACGTGTTTTGAAGGCTTATTTTAGTATATTACCCAGACATATTATATATCGTTCTTTCCGTCAGACTCGGCAGATTCATAATATGTCATTATTATATGTATACGTTATGTCATGTCTGTATATTATAACAAAAAATGCAATAAAATATGTATTTTCAATAATTTACAACGTGTAAAGTGTTTTTTTTCACATTTTAACATGCGAGCAATTGCGGTTATATTTTGTATGGGGTGCGCTTGTTAAAAAAATTAGAGATGGGGTCTCGTTACATTTTTTTTGGGGAAAATTACGCGATTTTTAACAAACGCACCGCATACAAAAATCGTTAGTGCAGCATCATTGTTCACATTATAATTGAAATGGGAACAATATTGCTGCATTAACGAACCAAAAAAAAGAAAAAAAAATGTTTTGTTTTTTTTTATAATTTTTTTTAATATATTTTTATTTTTAATTTGAATTTTTTTTAAAAACTTTTTTCACTTTCATGTTTGGTATCGTTGGAACGGCCATGCTCTGGCCGATCCAACCATACCAAACATTAACCCCTAACTGCCACGGATCGGGAGATAGGAGTTCATTGGAACTCCTATCTCCACCGTTGGTGGCAGTTAGGGGTTAACTCTAGGACTGGCGTCATCGTGCTACGCACGATGACGCCAGTCCTCAGGGGGAGTTTCCGGAGGCTTGGCCGACATCCAAGATGTCGGCCAGCTCCGGGAAAGGATTGCGAACCGGCGCTTTTCACCCGGCCGAACGCTGACCCCAATGGGAGGACGCGCTCAGCGCGTCCTCAGCACACCAGCGGTAATGCGGAGGACGCGCTGAGCGCGTCCTCCGCATTGAAGTGGTTAAAAATGTTTTTTTTTAAAAACTTTTTGTCCTTGTTCCCTGTCCCCCAGGGCACTACCCGGACCCCCATACACCTTTTATGGCAAATATGTAGCATATATGCCCTCTTGGAGGGCACTCCAAAAAAATGAATTTTCAGCCCCATTGACTTGCATGGGTGTTCGGGTTCGGGTTCGGTCCCGAACAAATGGGAAGTTTGGGTTCGGGCTCGAACCGAACTCGGGGAGTGTTCGGCTCATCCCTAATAGTAATAAATAAATGGACCGATGTTGTCAGACTCAGCAGCATCTGCACAAATATTTAAGTTGAAATAGAGGAGGGCAGTGGCATTTCTTAAATGTTGTTCTTTTATTGCCTGTAAGATATTCGTCATGTTTACCAGACCTCTGGTTATATTCACACCGGACTTGGAATGTAGCTCGAGTGTGGCGGATGCTCTCTCCAGCGGATTGCTAGATAGTATTAGCATCTTTCAAACAGACACTTGTTTTGAGGTCTTCATTGAATAAGTGCTAATAGAGGATGACTGAGGGTCGTGACCATGAAACTCGTAGTGTGAAGGAACCTTTCACCTATCCCTCTCTAGCTGCTCAATCTCATTCCACTCATCTCCCTTTCCATTAGACACCCCATGGTCCTCACTGTGACTCTGTGTCTGCCACAATCCGCCCTTATCTTTCAACTTTAAAGCATATTTTTGCAAATAAACTCCCATTACCTTTTTTTCCTCCTCTAAAACGTACACATATGTTAGGAAAGCTACATGTAACGTCTTATAAAAATTGTCCCAATCATGGAGTTGTAAAGCACTTTATGGCACATATGGAAATGTTCAGAGAATGTTTTCCTCCTGCAGTTTCATGCTTGCCTCTTTACCAGGCAACCCACCGTCTGTAAGCATGTGCTATTTAGCAATTTACTGCAATTTTCTCGTGAGCAGCGCTTCTTTACACGGAAAATTGCCAACTAATCAGGACTTTCAGCCCTGGGTTTCCGCTCACGATGGCAGTTCAAGCAGAATAAGGGATCGCTGGGTCCAGCCATCTTCATGATAACATAATACAGCATTTACGTCACAACAAAACAGACTGGAACATTTTATGACTGAGCATTAAAAGAAACGACGACGCGGATTATTTGTTGTTATGGAAACCAATAAGCAATCTCTCTTTGCAGATAGTTCATGCAATCGGGGGTGCAAATAACACATAATACATTTTCTTGCTTAGATTGCTGTTTGGGAGCAAAAACATCAAATATATATAAGCTAGGTATTATAGAAAAAACTTTTTTAATTATATAAGATGCGGTAGCAGAAATTCTGTTGAGAGAGGATCGATTGAAGGAGCACTCCATATAAAAATGTTTACTTCGGTTTCAAGTCTGTCAACATGATATTATATAAAACGAGATCCTGCTTTTCTTTAGTAAAGAAAAATAGATTAAAAGTTAGATTATTTTTCCTGCAGAACCACTGGACCCAGCTGGCCCATCCTTCGTGATACCACCAAACACGAGGGCAATATATTCATTAGGCCAATTAGGCTGTTGCCTAGGGCGCGAGGAATGGAAGTGGAGGGGGCTCCTCGCTGCACTGCTACCACTGCTGGAACTGTGGCAGTTCCACACCTGCTCTGCCTATGTCAGTGTTTCCCAAACCTGTCCTCAGGGCCCACTAACAGGCCAGGTTTTAAGGATGACCTTGAGGAAATGCAGACTGAATCCTGCAATCACTGAGCAGTAGCCAAGTGCATTTCGTATTGTCAAAATTTCGTTTTCGTCCTAGATTTGTATTTTTGTTTTATTTTTTTCGTTTCCGAAAAACATAATATCGGCCGTCCAATATTACGAATCGGTCGAAATTTCAGTTCAAAAACGATCCAAAATGAGAAAAATGTAATGACATTGACCCAAAACGGAACAAAATGTTCCATGACGAAAAAAAACCAGAATGCAGCAAAATGAAAAAAAATGGAACAAAATAATTTCAAAGTAATGAAAACTGATTTTTTTTTTAACATTGCAACGCATTTGCCTATAGGTTTTAATGTTAAAAAAATCCCGTTTTTATCAAATATTTCTTAAACTGTATATATTTTTCACTTGTAGCAAACAGCCATTTTGTTTATTTTTTTAGGATTTTTCTAGTGAAATCTTAGGTTTCCTAACCTTTTCTTAAAGTTTTCGTTCAATAGTTTTTTTGCAAACAGCGTTTGATAATGAATTGGATCCGATACGGTAATGAATCGGATACGACAAATGAATCGGATCTGAAAACCGAAGTGATCCCAAAATTATATCGGACGACCTGATATTTCACCGCAATTTGAAATATCAAACGTTCCAAAATCAAATAATAAACCTGTTTTAAAATGGTCCGAGATCACCCAAAACGAAAAAAAAAACACACTCTGAAGCGAGAAAAAAAAAGAAGAGAAAAACCTAAAAAAAAACTCTGTGCACAAGACTACTGAGCAGCAAATTGTATCCCCTTTGCTTCTCTTCAGACATCTGGCAAACCTGGCCTGTCAACGGGTCCTGAGGACAGGTTTGGGAAACACTGACATAGGCAGAGCAAGGGTGGAACTGCCACCTGTGTAGCATGTAGTGAGCACTTGGTACATGTATGCTCCCCTCAGCCTGTCACTGCTGTCTCTTTGCAGAGAAAGAACTGCATGAAGGAGAAAATGAGGTCTGAGTACTAGATACGCGTTTGTGCACATGTGACATGTCTACAATGATACGAAGTGAAGATCTGTCCCCACTTCTCTACCAGTTCATGCAAACCTGGCCCTATATATATGCATGAAATATATGGTTGTTTAAACGTTTCCTCCCATCCTTTGTCATATGGAAGCATGTTTTGTCCTTTATGCATTATTATACACTACCTACATTCTTGTCAAGCAATTTTAATATCTGTGTTTAACCCTTTCGCTGCTGAGCCATTTCACACCTCTGTGCTGAGCTAATTTTACCGGTTTCGCTCATCATATTTAAACGTGATTTGAAGCCACGTTTTATTATTCAACCCAGACATATTATATATCGTTCTTTCCGGCAGACTTGGCAGATTCATAATATGTCATTATTATATGTATACGTCATGTCCTGCCTGAATATAATAACACAAAATGCAATAAAAATAGAATTTTCAATCATCTACAGTGTGTAAAGTTTTTTTTTTTTCACATTTTATCATGCGAGCCTTTGCGGTTATATTTTCTATGGGTTGCGCTTGTTAAAAAAATTAGAAATGGGGACTCATTACATTTTTTTGGGGAAAATTAGGTGTTTTTTAGCAAACGCCCCCATAGAAAAAATCATTAGTGCAGCATCATTGTTCACATTATACTTGAAATGAGAATAATATTGCTGCATTAACAAAACAAAAAAAAGTAAAACATTTTTAAACTTTTTTTTAATTTTATTTTTATTTAATTTTTTTTATTTTTGCATTTTGCATGGTCATGTTTGGTGTCATTGGAATGGCCATGCGCTGGCTATGCTCTGCCATCATAGGTGGCAGCTAGGGGTTAATTCCAGAACTGACGCTATGCGCAATGACGCCAGTCGTCAGGCGGATATCCCGGAAGCTTGGCAGACATCCAAGATGTCGACCAGCTCCGGGAGGGGACCGCGATATGGCACCTGTTGGCGCAGAATCGCGATCCAGCCCCCTAGGGGTTAAAAACAGCTGCTGCTTGGAAGGGCAGGCTGTGCCCTTCCAAACGGTGCCAGCCTTTTCTCGGAGCCCCGCACTAATCGGGAGGGAGAGAGGTCCAAATGACCCTCCCCTTTTGGCACCTTCCCTGCACTGGCTATAGCTGGATATTGTTATTTAAAGAAATGTTCACGAACAGCCCTGGCCAAAAGGTTTTGAGCGTAACACGAATACAAATTTTCACAATGTCTGCTTCCTCAGTTTTTATGATGGCAATTTGAATATACTCCAGAATGTTATGAAGAGTGATCAGATGAATTGCAATTAGTTGCAAAGTCCCTCTTTGCCATGAAAATGAACTTAATCCCAAAAACATTTCCACTGCATTTGAGCCTTGCCACAAAAGGACCAGCTGACATGACATTGATTCTCTTGTTAACACAGGTCAGAGTGTTGACGAGGACAAGACTGGAGATCACTCTGTCATGCTGATTAAGTTAGAATAACTGACTGGAAGCTTTGAAAGGAGGGTGGTGCTTGAAATCATGGTTCTTCCTCTGTTAATGTCAGGTTCCTGAACTGTGTCTTGACAGTCCCCCTTCAAACCTTGTTCATCTGCTCATCTCAGAAGCAGCACTGGGATTCCTGCACACAACTGGTTAATAGTTAAAACACACACCGTGAAACACTACACCCACCTGACTTACCTAAATAAAGGGCCACGCCCCCTCTCCACATTGCTCCATCATTGTCTGTCTACTGCCAGAGAGAGAGGACGTATATGCTATGGCTCTCCTGCATTATCCTGAATTACCTGGAACCCTACTGTCTTTTCCAGTCCTTCCCGTATCTCCATACCTGCAGTATTCAGTGGTCAAAGATCCCATTGTCCTGGTTTGTTTCCTGCTTCCCCATTGTCAATCCTTCTACGTGTCCTGCCCCTCTGCTCCAAACCATTTGTATTCCTCAACTCCCCGCTTACCACACATCCCTGGACTGGTGCATCACTGCATCCTGGGCTCAGAATCTTGCCATCCCGATACCACCCCGGTGATAGTTAATCATGGTTACCTGCAAGGAAACACGTGCAATCATCATTGCTTTGCACAAAAAGGGATCCACAGGCAAGGATTTTGCTGCTGGTAAGATTTCATCTAAAGCAACCATATTTCGGATCATCAAGAACTTCAAGGAGAGAGGTTCAATTGTTGTGAAGAAGGCTTCAGGGCGCCCAGGAAAGTCCAGCAAGTGCAAGGATCATTTTCTAAAGTTGTTTCACCTTCAGGATTGGGGCACCACCACTGCAGAGCTTGCGCGGGATGGCAGCAGGCAGGTGCATCAGTGCATCTGCACACACAGTGAGGCAAAGACTTTGAGGATGGCCTGGTGTCAAGAAGGGCAGCAAAGAAGCCACTTCTCTCCAGGAAAAACACCAGGGGCAGACTGATTTTCTGCAAAAGGTACAGGGATTAGACTGCTAAGGACTGGAGTAAATTCATTTTCTCTGATGAATCCCCTTTCTGATTGTTTGGGCCATCTGTAAAAAAGCTTGTCCGAAGAAGAAAAGATGAGCGTTACCATCAGTCCTGTGTCCTGCCAACAGTAAAGCATTTTGAGACCATTCGACTGGGGGTCGCTTCTCAGCCAAGGAAGTGGGCTCGATCACAATTTTGCCTAAGGCTGGGGTCAGACCAGCGCACTTTTAACGTGCGTTCTGGCGCACATAATTACGGCCGCACTAGCAGCAGATGACGGGCAATGACGGCCAATATACGATGTACGGCCGCACAAAAGTCCGGCCGTGCAATGCAAGTGGAATTTGAACGCATTTTTTTGAGAATGCAGAACCGCTAGTACTGACGTACTGAGTGCGCAGCTGCGGCATAGCGGCGTGTGTGCGAGATTAGGAGATGTCAGACACTGCTAATGTCCAGCCTACATAACGTCCAGACGCAAAAAGAGTTTTATTGACGATCCGTACAAAATCACGCCCGAAAATGCGCGTCGTCTGTTTTTGCGCATTCCGTCAATGCGTTCGGACGCACTTTTTCACTTTCGCGGGGAAAAATGCTTTCGTCTGACCCTAGCCTAAGACACAGCCAGGAACAAAGAAAAGTACAAAACTTTTGACCATGGCTGTAGTATCAACATCTTTCAATAAGGCATTACTGTATAAAGAACTGTTATTTTCCATCCTTGTCCTCAGGTCACCTTAACAGGTCAGGTTTGCCAGATATGTGAAGCACAGCGCAGGTGATATGATTTGCTGCTCAGTGATTGCAGGATTCAGTCTGCATTTCCCCAAGGTGATCCTTAACCACTTCCATGCGGAGGACGCGCTCAGCGCGTCCTCCGCATGGCTCCTGCTGTGCGGAGGACGCGCTGAGCGCGTCCTCCCTTTGGGGTCAGCGTTCGGCCGGGTTCCGGCCGATCGCTGGCCCCCCCGGTGCGGGCTGCCATCCTCGATGTCAGCCCAGCATCCGGAACCACCGCCGATGAAATTAGGTGTCATCGCGGCGGCGCGATGACACCTAATTCAGGCGCCCCCCCCGCATGTGCGGAGGAGGCGCCTGAAAGGGAGGGGGGAGGTCCTTCGGACCTCTCTCCCTCCCGATCGGCGGCGTTGCAGGGGTTAACCCAGGCACCATTTGGAAGGGCACAGCCTGCCCTTCCAAATGGTACCTGGCATTAACCCCTGGGGAGTCGGATCACGAATCGGCGCTGAAAAGCGCCGGTTCGTGATCCTTTCCCGGAGCTGGCCGACATCTTGGATGTCGGCCAAGCCTCCGGGAACTCCCCCTGAGGACTGGCGTCATCGTGCGTAGCACGATGACGCCAGTCCTAGAGTTAACCCCTAACTGCCACCAACGGTGGAGATAGGGAGTTCACTGGAACTCACTATCTCCCGATCCGTGGCAGCTAGGGGTTAAAGTTTGGTATGGTTGGATCGGCCAGAGCATGGCCGTTCCAACGATACCAAACACTACAGTGAAAAAAGTTTTTTTAAAAAAATAAAAATAAAAATAAAAATAAAAATATATTTAAAAAAAATTATAAAAAAATAAACATTTTTTTTTTCTTTTTTTTGGTTCGTTAATGCAGCAATATTGTTCCCATTTCAATTATAATGTGAACAATGATGCTGCACTAACAATTTTTGTACGCGGTGCGTTTGTTAAAAATCGTGTAATTTTCCCCAAAAAAAAATGTAATGAGACCCCATCTCTAATTTTTTTAACAAGCGCACCCCATACAAAATATAACCGCAATTGCTCGCATGTTAAAATGTGAAAAAAAAACACTTTACACATTGTAAATTATTGAAAATACATATTTTATTGCATTTTTTGTTATAATATACAGACAGGTCATGACGTATACATATAATAATGACATATTATGAATCTACCGAGTCTGACGGAAAGAACGATATATAATATGTCTGGGTCATATACTAAAATAAGCCTTCAAAACACGTTTAAACATGATGAGCAAAACCGGTAAAAATGACCTCAGCACAGAGGTGTGAAAAGCCTCAGCAGCGAAAGGGTTAAAACCTAACTTGTTAGTGCCCCCTGAGGACAGTTTTAGGAAACACGGGTATAAAGCACGATTGCAAAGTGGCTAAAATTACTTCATAATGCTAATAGCTTGTCTGGACTAGGGCCTGAGGTATGGGTGCCCACGCACCCTTGTATATTCCATTTTTAAAAAGCAGAGGAAAATATGCCTGATTGTATGGAATGCAATACTGTGCTCAAAAACATGACCAACCCAAATATAACTATAGGGGTTATTCAGCAAGCGCCGAACTTACCACCGAATTGCACTGAACGGTGGATTTCACCGTATGGTACATCTTCGTGGAATTCTCTATTCACTAAACTGTCAATTCGCCAAATACTAGTGAATTGGCAGTGAAATACGGTGCAGTTCGCCGCCATTTGGTGATCTTCGACGGCAGCAAAATTTCTCCATAAAGAAGTAATGGTTAATCTATTCAGTGAAAGCCAAACTGCACCAAAGTGTCAGTGAAACGCGCTGATTTTCAGTGATTCCGTTTGACAGGTTTAAACAGGCAAATCCCATAGGATTCAATGTAACGAAACATCTTTTTATTTTTTATTCAACGATTTATTCTTTTCATTTTCAGCAGTCTTTTTATTTATTTTTTGGAATATATTTTTGTAATTTTTAGATCAAATGTTTGGTTCCCAATTGTTTTTAAGGTTTTTTTTTATTCTGTAACAGACATTTTTTATAGGATCTTTTTTATTATTTTGACACTTTTAAATGCATTTTATTGCTTTAAATACCTATTAGAAGAATAGCAGATTTCTGTTTTTTTTTTTTTTTGCAGTTTGGTGGCTCCATGTTCGACGCACTTCGAGGACTCTACGGGGTATAGTGAATTCACCGCAGGGTCGGCAAAATGGAATTGCCGTAGTGCGCTGAACGAGAAAGCGCCGAAATTTCACTGACATTTCAGTGCTTTCTGAATAACCCCTTAAAAATCCCAGGCAGTAAAGTGTAAATGAATAAATGTCTAATTAGAATGCATAGGATTGGGATTGCTGTTATGCTTGCATTCTCCTCGTGGCCTCTGGAGGGCAGTCATGCACTAGTAAAAAAAAACTTTGTGGTTTCTGCACATTTAAGAAAACCATAATCACAGAGCAAGCTAAAAAATTAAATAGCCATCATTTTTTTCTTCTTCTTTTAAAAAAAGCACTTTTACTGTAAAATGGTAAACATTTTATACACTAAAAGTGTGTTATTAGTGATAGGAATATGTGATCATTAAATTGCCTTCAATTTGAACATTAATCTCTTAAATTTCGCTGCTGTGTAATTTCGCTTCATTTTCCATGAAAATGCTCAGAATTGGTAATCGTGACAGTAAATATCCAAGGTATAATAATACATGGAGTTTTCTCTTTTCAAATCTTGCCTTTGTGGGACACGCACTTGCACAGTTTTATGTTTGGATGTAGAGAGATCTCCATGATTCTGACCATCCTTCAATCTGTCTAGAGGGGCTGTTCACTAATTGCTGTAGAAAATCCCAATTGTTGCAATTTTAATGATCTAGAAAAAATTCAGACAATGGCAAGAAAAGTTTATCAATGAATCCTCTCCTGCAGTTCTTTGATCTTCTCTCTCTGGGTTGCAGAAGTTTATCGTGGTTCCAATAACAGTAAACAAGGGCGATTTGTGACTAACCCCCTATATCTGTTTATCTTTGTGTCCATCTATGTATTTATCGCGTTGTCTGTCCCTACGCTCAGTCAGGGGCGGACTGACAACTAATGGGGCCCCCGGGCAATAGGAGGTTATGGGGCCCCCCTTATTCTGCACCCACAGGAGGCCACACCCATAAAAAAAACCTCTTTATCATCAAGCACAATAGCACAATATAATAAAGGGTTAGCCGTAGGGTTGCCAGATCGGCCATGTTTTCCTGAACACACACAATTTTTTCATGCTGATGGGCAGTGCATGAATAAAGCAACCCTGCAGCGTGTAGAATTTATATACTGCAGAGAAGAAATAAAAAAGGAATCCCAGGTGATCTTTCTTGATTTTTTTCACCGCAGTATATGCAAAATACATGCGGCAGGGCAGCACTTTTCCCTTTGCTCCCCTCTGCATGAAATAGTAATACGTGTCCAGGAAAACATGGCTGATCAGGCTCCCTAGCTATTGGGTTAGCTAACGTCCGGATTAAAAACAAAGATTTTGCTTCTCATTTTTTGTCTTGGAATTATTTGTGATCCAAAGCAGCTGGAATGCTTTGCTGCTGCTCAATGCTAACCGATTCATATTTACATGACAAATATTAAATTTCTGAGCTTGAATTATGCCATGAAACATCTAGAGATGCAGACGGCAACATAAAAAAATGTTTATTACTAATGGAAGTAAGAGAAATGCAACCTCTACCCCAGACCTAGGTTATAGATGTCAGTGGCCTGGAGCTGCAGATCTTTGTGTGCCTCTCTTACTCCATTTACCCTTCGTCCCATCCCTTCATCCTTACAGGGTTATTCAGAGAAAGGTGAAAACCAGGAGGATTGGCAGGAGAAGGGAACAATCTAGACCAAATAGTCGATTTGGAAAGGGAGATAAATAGAATTTTTCTGGTTTGCCTATTTTGAACAATTTTTTACACTGATTTACATAATCTGTAACAAGATTACTTGTGCATTACAAACAAAACCACTTTCAAAAATACATGCGGCTGGTTTTTTTCCCTTTTGTTTTACGTAAGTAAATATAAAGTATTTTTTTATCTCCTGCTTCCGTGTTGTGGATTTATCCCAAAAAAGTACCCCATTTACCAAAAATCAGTGCAAAAGCTTTACAGACTTTTTTAAATTTAATCTACAGTATTTATCAATTCATGAGGTGGAGGAGGAAATGTTTAGAACAGGTGGCAGGAGGTCTATTGTTCTCCAGGCTAGCTGAGATAAGAGATGTCAGCTGAATGAGATAATACTGGGATTTTAAAAGACTTCTAATCTACCCCCGGTGATGTCCTTTGAATACATCCCACAAAATACAATGATTTGAGTAAGTGATAAACCCATTCACTCCATTCTATATGGCCATTGCCACACAAGTGAGGACCAAGTGATGTAAAAGATACAGGGGGGGGGGAGTTTACACCACAAAGATCACACAATGGATGCATTCAGTGATACATATAGAGTAAAATATTTCTTACCTAAACAAATTAGAAAAGCAAAGCACATGTAAGATATCAGCATCAGCAACTTAAAATACACAGAATAAGAACATTTTAATTTTTGTTGGTAGTGGCCCTTTAATGAACTGGACACCATGATAGTCTTTTTTGTGTTTGGCTCCTGGTGAAGGTCTAAACTGTGAGGCTCCAATTGTTAAGGGAACAAATCAGAACATAATCCAGTGGATTTGCATTAATGCAGGCTGACCAAGCTCTCCTGGTAGCTGGGACTGTGTGAGTATAGGAGTATATTTGTGTGGATGGTCAATATGAACATACTGACATTTCACACTAATTTTCAAGCAGGGTCCTCTCTCTTATTGTTCTGTGCGTGTGTAATGTGAATGTATATATATTATATAATATAATATATATTTGTTATTCTGTCTTTCCCATTGTACAGCGCTATGGAACTTGTTGGCGCTTTATAAATACTTGTAACTGTAATTTCATCACATGAGGCTCTCTGTTAGCTGTTTTACCTAATTATAAAGCTACCTTGGCTCAGCTTGAGTTTAACAGCTCGGGAAATGTCTCCTTTAGACGATCTTTCTAATGATGCCCTATAATATGAGGAGCAGAAAATGGTAACAAGCACCAAGCTGACATAAATCCTTTTCCATTCCACGCTGTGCATCTTGTAAAATTTAGTCAACAAACCATGCATTTGATTTTTCGGAATAAATAGCAATGTGGCAAAAAGTCTTTTAGTTAATATTTTTATTTATATATATATATATATTTTTTTTTTTTACAAAAGTGCACAGATTACTGTATTTTGACCTACTACTCCAGAAAAGGGAAAAAAAACTATATCTCTAGTGTATCTCTAGTACTCAAGTAAAAAAAACAAAAAAACTACCTTCCTGGCCCCAAGTTAAGGCGGCCGGCTATAGAGTAACTCTGTCCCTGGACTTACAATTTGTTTATTCACTTTTGGGTTATATAATTTTATTATGTTCTATTCTGCAGCAATATAAAGGCAGCAGAAAAAATACTGATACTGGGAAACATGAATAAAATATGACTAATCCAGAGGAAGGCAAAAAAAAAACCTTCTGAAATATCCAACAAGGTGAAAACATTCCTGACTTCCAATTATTGCGATCGGTTCACTCCCTGGATCTGCCACCGCATGATTTCAGCTGCAGATTGTTGGAGACTCTACACAGTCCATACACTAGAGAGAAAAAATGATCACCTTGCTCACAGAGCTTACACTCAAGTACCACAGGTACAATGCAAAGAAACTATCGAATACAAAGGGTAGATTATAGATCAATAACATTCCTACCACTAAGCTTACATTCTAATGCAAAGGTGTCCAAGTAATATAGAGAAATATAATAGTAAAGAAAGACCAATATAGGCTAGGAGTATCTATAAATGACAGCTCTCCTGACAGTTTAGCCTCCGTGGTCCCAATATCATCCAACAACACACATTAGAGTAAACCTAATAATACTAACAAAGAAGCAGGGAAATACTCGGCTCTGGCACAGAGGAGAAAGGTTCTGTAAAATAACTTTTCATTGATCTGGCTTAAAAAAGCATGCCTACACATCACAGAAAACATACAGGCAAAAAAAATAATAATTAGGAAGACAACAGTGAATGAAAGATGGTAAAACACACAGCGGGAGATGAGAACAGATGGTATGGCTTGCTATAAATGTTCCAAGGGGGGAACATTTTTAGTAAATGGTCTGTGGGGCCTAAAAACCCCTGAAGCCTAGCCAAATGCTGGGCCTAGCTAGAAATGGAAAAAAATGCCGCCTAGGGCCTGTGGCAATAGGTCAGGATAGAAATACAGAGATAATCCTGCTGGGGTTAAAACCAGCAGAAACAATAATAGTAAATCCCTAATGAGCCTGTGATAAGGAGTTACTGGATGACATTTATCAGTGTGGCATGACAGTCTGGCAGCGCTGCAAGGAGCCTGCTTACAAGTTATCTTGTGACACATTCCCTGTACTTAACTGTGTGTAGTTATGTTAGTTCCATTGTACACTCTGCCACTTGATGCATTTCGCTGTAATTACAGCATCATCAGAATTGTATGTATAATTGGGGGAGCAATTGAATTATACATACACTCCTGATGATGCTGTATTTATCGCAAAACCTATTGAATGGCAGATTCTACAATCGAACTAAGATAACTACCTACAATTATGTACAGGGAATGTACATAATTAACCAGTTAACTTGCAAGCAGTCTCCTTGCAGCGCCTCCAGACTGTCTTGCAACCCACTGATAAGTGTGATCCAGTAACTCCTTATCACAGGCTCATATCATTTCTGCTGGTTTTGAGTACCTTTTGTATTTCTAATCCTGTCCTATTAACGCAGGCCCTAGAAGGCTTCTTACTCACCTTCTTAGCTAGGCCCAGCATTTGGCTAGGCTTCAGGGGTTCTTAGACTCAACAGACCATTTACTAAAATATATTCTCCCCTTGGAACATTTGTAGCAAGCCATACCATATGTTCTCATCTCCTACTGTGTGTGCTGTTTATGTGTTTTTCGATGTTTTCTTCATTATATTTTTTTCCTCTGTATGTTTTCTGTGATGTGTAGACACATTTTTAAGCCAGTTCAATTAAAAGTTAAATTTTAACTTTCAGAACTATTTTCTTCTACTTCATAGCCAATTCATCCCCTATTTTTTCCTCACAACAAAGAGAAACAATTTAAATCAAAGGGTACAATAGAAATAATGTTCCTGCTTGCAGAACTTACAGTCTAATATAATGGGTACAATAGAGAGAAACAATATAATACAAAGGTTACAATACACACAAACCATATAATACAAAGGGTGCGATAAAGATAAATAATGCTCCTGCTCACAGAGCTTGCAGTCTAATATAATGGGTACAATACAGAGAAACAATATAACACAAAGGTTACAATATACAGAAACCATATAATACAAAGGATGCGATACAGATAAATAATGTTCCTGCTCTCAGAGCTTAAAATCCAAAACAAAGGACACACTACTGACAAACAATTTAATGCAAAGGGTAGAATAGAAACAATATTCCTGCTTGTAGAGCTTACAATCTAATATAAAGTTACAATACAGAGAAAATTTTAATACTAAAGGTTACAAAACACAGAAACCTCTAATCTAATACAAAGGGTACAATACACATAGGGCAATATTACATTCTTAACGCTAAAGTTAGCGCTCAACTGTGTGAGTGTTAACGTTAGGATAAGTGACCCTAGAGCAGTCCACCCATATTACATTCTGTATGATAACGGGTTAAAAAACCCTATAGCGAATCAGAGATTGCGCTTTTCAGCACGAGTTTACTATACTTTGCACTCCCTATGCATCACATATAAAATATAAGATCAGAGTCTACCAATTGTTAAACCACTGGCTGACCCTTGTGAGCAGCCTTGTCCACATGCCTACCAGACGTTATTCCTCGTGTCTTTTAGTGTTTATCGGTAGTGAAAATTAATACTGGCTTTTACATTTAGTGGCCAGGGCAGAACGTTACAACACCAAAAATATGGAATTATTTATTGTGTGTATTTTATGTTGCTGATATCTTACATGTGCTTTGGTTTTCTCTTTTGTTTAGTTGGAAAATATTTTATTCTATATGTGTCACTAGGTGCATCCATTGTGTGATATTTTGTGTTGCAAACTGCCCCCCCACTATCTTTACAGCACTTGTTCAACATTGTGACGCATTAGCTATAAAATGAGCGAATGGGTCAAAAAGTCCAGTAAACTGGCTCAAATCATTGTATTGTGTGGAATGTATTCAAAGTACATCTCCAGGGGGTAGATTAGAAATCTTTTAAGCTCCCTGTGTTATCTCATTCAGCTGCCATCTCTTATCTTCAGTAGCCTACACCACACAATAGACTCTCTGTAGCCTTGTCTAAACATTGACTCCTCCACCCCATTGTCTCTTCAATACTGTAGAAGCTAAACCACAGCTGTAAATTAAATATTTTGCGCAGCTTTTGGCAAATGTTGCACCATGGGAAAAATCCACAAAATGGAAATAGGAGATATTTTTCCTTTTTACATGCAATTAACTAAAAAAAAAACAGCAGCATGTGTTTCATAATGTGTTTTGTTTGTAATGCACAAGTAATCTAGTCACAGTTTATGTATTCAGTAGTGTCCCTCTAAGACCAATTTGCCAATAAGCTGTTAGCAGTCACTGTTCCTTTTGCCCATTCATATCAAATACGCATCATTACAGTGTGCAAACAATACCATGACAACCAGGACCAGTAATGCCATCTATTGGGGCTGCCATTTAATGTTTGTGGGCCAGTACTGTGACTATGGCTGTCCTCCCCAATGACAACCTCTGCAATCTACGTGGTTTCAGAAATGTCCGCCATGTGATTCACACATAAAAGCCTGTGTATGCCACACTACGGCCCCTATTACATTCTCCGCGCAAATGCGCTTGCGCAGAGCAATTTTTTTTGCGCACCGCAAAATGAGTTAGCACGCGAAAATTAACGCGGTATTATGATCCGTGCGCATTTTTCAGCCTTCAAGTTTTGTCGTGCGCAAATCTGATGCGCAAAGCCGGACGCAAATGACCGTTGCGTGCAGGAATCGGTGGGCAGACTGCTTTTTCACGGGATTCAGCCAATCAGAATTAAGAACCACCATTTTCTAGGTTTCGGTTGTTGCGCCTGTCAAAGTCAATCTGCGTATATGTGCTGCAACAAAAATAAAAAATTAACCAATTTATAAATTTTATTGTTTGGGTATGTGTAGAATGTGTAGCTGTACTGTGCTGTATTTTTTTTTTGTGCAGGTTCACTTCGTTTCGGCCAGAATGTTCAGATTGTAAGTTAACACCAGGTTTTCAAAGACGTTACGATATTTTGCGCAAACGTCGTTCGTTCGACGTTGCGCGAAGATCGTAATACCATCCGCTCGAACGCATTCGCGCTGACAATGGTAAGTATGGGATGCGCGCACGCACTTGCGCTGGGTTCGCGCAGGGTCAATAGCGGTAGACGCTAACGTGCATCGTTTGCGCGAACGTCGTAATACGACGTTCCGCGCAAATGTTTTTTGTCCTCGCGCAAAAGCGCATCTGCGCGCACGCAAATGCGCTGCGCGAGGATTGTAATAGGGGCCTACCTGTTTTCAGTTTGTGACTATATTTGGAAGACCGCACTGCGATATGATGTATATTTATGCTAAAGTAACACAAGTTGGCAACAGCTTTATTGGGGTGATCGATACAATCAGTCTAATCACAGAATAGGGAACGTTAGGGAGTAGAGGAATAAAAGTAAAACATGGCAAGTTGAGGATAAGTAGGACACTGATATACAGAGCGACAAAGAAAGGCTGAGTTGCAGATGAGAAGAGAAGAAGAGGAGCATGACAAGGATTTATACTAAAAGTCACAATATGAACATAGTAAAGGGACACTCTCTATGCACTGAGACCACTTAATGTAATTTGAGTGGTCACAGTGACCCAAGTGTTCTCACCCCTGTCTTCCCTACAAGGGGTCTTGATGGGCTGATTCAGCCCTCAGAGTGCAGGGGATTAGTTTCACCCAGACCCCGAGCATCAATCTCAGTTTCCTGACTTTGGGAACCATTGGGACCCAGCTCCCTTCACAAACTTAATAGACAAGGTCTTTTTGATTTTAGTGGGTTGGGCAATGTTAAATGAGAAGAAAACTAACACCTCAAACAGCATATATTAAAAAAGTGGTTCCCCCATGTGTTTGTTTTTTTCCCCCCATGTGGCCCCCACTATATGATTATTATTATTATTTATTAAGCGCCAACACATTCCGCAGCGCTGGTCAAGGTGTAATGGGTAAAGACAGGACAATTCTACAATACATACAGGAGGATATGAGGACCCTATTCCCGTGGGAATTTACAATCTAGATGGTGAGGGGATTAGAAACAGGAGGGGGGGGGGGAGACGATGAGCAGAAGACTCAGCCAACCCCCTTTATTCCATACATATACCATATATATACCATACATATGTCCTGTATGGTAACCATGATGTTTTTAATTGCTGATGTTATTCTGTACGACAAAACTTATAAATAAACAATTAAAATATATATAATATACGTATATAGTCCTGCAGCCTTTCTTCAGATGAATTTATATCAATATATTATTTTTCATCCTCAAAGAAAAAAACACTAAATGCATAATTGCCTGCTTTGTTAGCACCGAACATGATGAATGAAAAGCAAAGGTCATATAAACCTCAAATGCTTTTTATACAGAGGCCTTGTGCCTTTCACATGCAAAGTTGGGTGTCTGGAGTCTCATTCTTCTTCTGCCAATGCATTATTTATTTAATTTCGGCCTTTTTTTTTTGTTTTTGCTGTTTAAAACTGAAAAATGAGATGCCCACGTCTTGGCTTCATATCCTTCCAGCGCTTCTCACAGATGTTGTCATTGTGGCAGCATTCCTCCAACTATCTGAACATTCTTGCCAACTACTACCTAATGATCGAGCGCGGCCAAATGTTGAATGGTGAATTATATTTTCCGGTTGGCTTTTTGCAATCAGCATCTCTGAGATATTAGGCAAGCAGCTTTCAACTCCACATTCAACAAGAGTGATGGTTGCCTCTTAGGCTAGGGTCAGACGAACGCATTTTTCGCGTTGTCCGTGAAAAAGTGCGTTTGAACGAATGGACGTATTTTTTCACGGAATACGCAATAGCGGTCATACGATGCGCATTCTCGTCCGTGATTTTGTACGGATCATCAATAAAACACTTTTTGCGTCTGGACGTGATGTTGGCCGGACATTAGCAGCGTCTGACGTCTCCTAATCACACACACACGCCGCTAGTGGACGCAGCGCACTCTGTACGTCAGTACAAGCGGTTTGACGTTCTCGAAATAAATGCGTTCGTTTGCCACTTGCGTTGCGCGGCCGCACTTTCGTGCGGCCGTTCTTCGTATGCTGCCCGGCATTGGACGTCATTTGCTGCTAACACGGCCGCGATTAAGTGCGGCTAAACGCACGTTAATATTGCGCTCGTCTGACCCTAGCCTTAGAACACAACAGGGTGACTGATCTTCACAGGAGATAAGGACCGCAACACCAGCGGGGTGAAAGTCCATCCTTTTTACCGAGCTACTATTGTATCTTTACATTAGAAATTCTGGAATAAAAATACAGAAAAGAATATCAGAATATCTCCCTAATGTATAATTTTTCAACCGTGTGTAAAAATCATGATTTAATGAAAAGGTGCAGACCTGAAATGTTTTCATTATTAGGGTTATGAACGATTGGACCTTTGATACACATATGGTAATGATGTCATCTAGTTTCATTAGTCTTTTAAAATAGCGGATGCCAGAAAAAGGATTTCTTTGTCTGGCTCATTCCTATCGCAACGTGGAACGGTAATTTAGTGTTATAGCTTTCGCTATGCATGTTCCGAAGCCCACAATTTACCCTCCGTCCTAATGCCAAGCTGCCAGAAGGACCAGACCGACTGCACATCATAAAAGAGGACTTAAGATCTGGCGTGATTCTATTTATCCATTGTGTCAAGATTAATTGTGTTTACCTCTACATATTTGTTGCTTGTCACATAATGAATAACACAAACTACCCTGAAGTGTCTCTAAACAGCATGTTCAGCTAGGAATATACCTGTTCCTGTCTAAGCCACTCGACACCTTACCACCCGACACGTGCATCCTGCTTATAGATTCCTGAATTATGTCCATGGGATGTCATGAACCGATCCAGGGAAACCAGAGAGTTTATGAGCTGTGGTTTATGAAGCAACTTCTTTTATGCTTTTATTATAATGGCAGACAGATATACAGTATGTGTGTTCAATTTCAAACTCAAAGACACAAAAATCAATCAGGTGTGGGTAGGAGAGTCAACATAAACACATACCAGGCAAGAAAGTGTTTTGTCTGAGATGAACCAAAATACTAATCATTTTTTCATGGGTAATAATAATCAGCACTGTCCCAGGTACATATGATCCAAGGGGCAATCCAAAATGTAGAGTCAAATGGTGGTAAGCAGGAGGTCAAGGAGAGGTGGCAAGTAGGACACTGGTGGATATACTGGTAGACGCATAACAACAGGTAATCCATCCAATACAGGAATAGGGTGATTTGCATGGATGACAATCACAGCTGCCATCAGAAATCCTTGGGCCCCTTACTGAACCACTGGCATGGGCCCCCCTTCCCTAAGCTGTTTATTTCAGTAAAGTAATCTATATCATAAAACGATAAGCTCCGGGGTGTCCGTCGCCCAAAAAACGGACTGCTTATGTGCGCGCAACCTGCGGCGGTTGGCTGCGCGCGCATCCAACGGCCGCGGCATGCGCACAGCCGGCGTGCACGAGGGACAAAACAAATCCGATCCATTGGAGAGGCGCACAGCACAGCGCCCCTTCAATGGACCGGATTTGTTTATCTCCTCCGTGCCCGGCCTCCATCTCCTCAGTGCCCAGCCTCCATCTCCTCTGTGCCCGGCCTCCATCTCCTCAGTGCCCGGTCTGCCAGCCATATTACCAGTCTGCCATGCACAATGCCATGCACAATACCAGTCTGTCATGCACAATACCAGTCTGCCATGCACAATACCAGTCTGCCATGCACATTGTCAGTCTGCCATGCATAATACCATTCTACCATGCATAATACCAGTCTGCCATGCACAATACCAGTCTGCCAGACATATTACCAGTTCGCCAGCCATATTACCAGTCTTCCAGCCATATTACCAGTCTGCCATGTACAATACCAGTCTGCCAGACATATTACCAGTTTGCCAGCCATATTACCAGTCTGCCATGCACAATATCAGTCTGCCAGCCATATTACCGGTCTGCCATGCACAATACCAGTCTGCCAGACATATTACCAGTTCGCCAGCCATATTACCAGTCTGCCAGCCATATTACCAGTCTGCCATGCACAATACCAGTCTGCCAGCCATATTACCAGTCTGCCATGCACAATACCAGTCTGCCAAACATATTACCAGTTCGTCAGCCATATTACCAGTTCGCCAGCCATATTACCAGTCTGCCATGCACAATGCCAGTCTGCCAGTCATAATGCCAGTCTGCCATGCATAATACCAGTCTGCCAGCCATATTAGCAGTCTGCCATGCATAATACCAGTGACTCATAATACCAGTGTGCCTAAATACCAGCCTGCCATGCCATGCATACCACTTGCCATTAAATATACGCATAATGTATACGCTACAAAAAAATGCCCGCCCAAGCCCAACACAATCTAAGGGGCCACATGAGCTTACAATCTAAGGGGCCCCACGAGTTTACAATCTAAGGGGTCCCATGAGTTTACAATCTGAGTGTCCGGTTCCCGTGAGTTTACAATCTAAGAGGGAAGAGGAACCTGCTCTAATATATAAATGCCTTTGTAATGCGCTGTCAGCTGTGCGTGCACCCATCACAGCTGCTCAGTTGGCCCTCCTGTTGCGGATGGGATGGCGATGGACGCGTTACAAACGTATTTATATAGAGAGATACTCTTGGATAGGACATTGAAAAAAACTATGTGGACGTGAATTCTGAGCCGGCGACAACAACAATAGACTGCCCTCTGGGCAGGCTTTCCACCTAGTTGAAAATAAAACATTTTGCCTCCTCTTCTGCTTACCTTATTCTATATTCTATGGTCTTCAAAAGGAGTAAAAGGTATCACGTGGAACCCTCCAAATTCAGAAGCGTCTTAACTATGCAAAATAAGAGATTCTTCGAACAGAATACAAGGGAACGTGCAGAGCCTGCAGTACTGCAGGGACTTACTGCAATAAAGTAGAATGGGTTCAAATCCAGCCGGAATTGGAACAAGCTAGACTTTTTGAGTGATAGAAGTCCAAACTTTTCAGGAGACTATAAGGATAATGGAGGCATCGTTTTGAGCTATTATGCCAACAACAGAAGAGATGCTGTTTGAATATCAGTTAATTATGTGAGTGGTGATAAGCATGAATAAAACTCAGAGCATACGCATTGCTGATTATATTTGTTTCATGTTGGAGTTACAAAACAATAATATGTTGAAATATGTTACGAGTTCCAATATTGCATTTAATTTGTGGATAAATCTTACACTTTACAGACATACAGAGCGGATGTAAGCAATAAATTTCGGCTAATTCATTTTATTATACTTATTTTTCATGTACTCAATTTTGGACTTAATAGTTGTCCAAATCTTCACAAAAATGTATATATCATAAAAGCCAGCTTTCTGAACGCATTATTAAATTGTACAATTTTTACCTTGACTATCACGCCATATAAAATAGAGATTTGATTATAAATAGACTTATATAATTGTATACATTATTCCCTTTAGTCTAATATTCTAGCTGTGCTTTTTCAGATTTAGGCTGTAATCAGCCACGAGTTACTTGACGCTGAAACTGTTAGCTACAGTATAAGGTGTATATGAAGGAGGGTAAAGTATCTGTTAACCTTCCTGAACAAAATTATTTTTCTATCAGGGTTATCCAAAGAGATCCAAATTGCTTGAGAAAGGTACCTTTCCTGGCCATTCGGCTATCCAGAGAGCAGGCAATTCGCCAATTCCTGGCGAATTGCCTGGACATACGGTGCCTGTTCGGTCCCTGTTTGAGGGCAGAGAAATCCCCATGAAAAAGCAATGCTTCGGCTATTCAGAGAACACAAACCAGCAGTGAAAGGTTCCCGAAATGCCCTGCCATTCGGTGGTTTAATTCGGCAAGTTTATTCAGGAGAATCCCATAGGCTTCAATGTTAAAAATATTCCCGTTTTAATTCAATATCTAATAAACCGTTCATTATAAAATTCTGCAGTAAAGAGTCTCTTTATTTATAGATTTTTTCGGATACTTTAAGCATTTTTCTTAATTTTTTTTTTTTTAAGTTTACTTATTTTTTCTGTAACAGCCCTTTTTATTATCATTCCCTGGACCTCCTGTGTAAATTTCAGACATTTTCGCTCAGAAGTTTCTTTGCAAACAGCTTTTCACTGTCATACATTCATACAAACGGTTTTGCTAATTTATTCACTGCCTCATCTGCGGTCTCAGCTGCTTCGGCTGCGTGTGATCGGCTCCTGTTCGGCTGCTTCGCTGCGTGTGATCGGCTCCTGCTCGGGTTTTTCGATGGTTAATCCAGATGTTTTTGCGGGTTTTCGGCGTGCATTCGCTCGGTTTTGTGGTTCGTTTTCATCGGGTTTGCGGCAGCTTTTCCCTGCAATTCGGGGACCCTGTGGTGTTTGCTGAATACACCGCAGGGTCACCGAAATGGGATCGCCAAAAGGAACCGAATTGAAGAGAACGAAAAGTCACCGAACGTGCAGTGACTTTTCGAATCTCTTTGAATAACCCTGTATGAGCAGTGTTAGCCCAGACCTACCCTTAGGAGCCACTGACAGGTCAGTTTTGCAGATATGTGAAGCTCAGCACAGGTGATATGATTTGCTGCTCAGTGATTGCAGGATTCAGTCTGCATTTTCCCAAGGTGATCTGCAAAATCTGGCCTGTTAGGGGTTCCTTAGGGCAGGGTTTGGAAACACTGTCTTAGGGAGTAGTCTTCAGAGGTAGGTTTGCACCGAAACATAATTTCTGCAAGTAAATTGGTTACACCCAGGTCTGGGGTATTACTTTAAAGACAAGAATTTATTGGGGTGTCTTTCCAGGTGTGATTTTTAGGTTATAGTTACATTTGAAAGACATAAACCATTTGTTTGTCAGTACTAAACCGTTCATAAGCTGCTGTGGATATCGCAAAACTGACTAAGGCTGGGGTCAGACGAGCACACTGACTGCGCACATTAATGGACGTACTTTTTAACTGAGATTGTTGTTATATTGTATCAGTTCATTTTGACTGATGTTGAGAAAAAGAATAAAAAAACTGTGTACAGTTGTTTCTCACAGTCCGTCTAACTTTTTCACGTTGGTGCCATTTTGGCCCCCATTGCAACAGGCACATGTGAAAAAATGCGCACGTGCTTCGTGTGTTGTTCTCTAGTGACTCATTTGAAAAGCTACAGCGGACAGCAAACAGTGCGGTCAGACGGACGCAAACAGTGCGGTCAGACGGACGCAAAAAGTGCGGGCCTAATAGGATGCTAAAATACCACTTTCTGGAATACTAATTAGGCCCTTCAGTGATACATATAATCAATAAATCTCAATTTCTCTAATGCTACATTAGAATCATTAGTGTCGTGTGTACAGCTCTTGATGATCGCAAATGCTAAAGGTTCAAGTGTGTTATACAGAGATACACTGTACCTACATGTAGATTTATATCTAGCTGCACAACAAGCCTCAAAGAATGAACAAGCTGTTCTTTACAAACAAGAGGATTAGACACAGAGTCCTTTAACAATCTGCTAATCAGTCGCATCCCATGCTGTGAAGCTGCAGTTTTAGTCTGCAAACTGCTGTATTGGTTGGGTTCTAGGAAGCAACGAAGGAAGACGTTTACGTAGTCTAAACATACATAGGAGAATACAACAACGAAGAACATTCTTCTAGAGGTCAGCTCAAAGCTTGGTCTAGCTCAGGGTTTCCCAAACCTGTCCTCGGGACCCTCAACCAGGCCAGGTTTTGCAGAACACTTTGGGGGAATACACATTGAATGCTGCAATCACTGAGCAGCAAATCATATCACCTGTGCTGTGCTTCAGATACCTGGCAAACCTGTCCTCGGGACCCTCAACCAGGCCAGATTTTGCAGATCACTTTGGGGAAATACAGAGTGAATCCTGCAATCACTGAGCAGCAAATCATATCACCTGTGCTGTGCTTCAGATATCTGGCAAACCTGGCGAGGCGGAGGGTCCTGAGGACAGGTTTGGGAAACACTGCTCTAGCTACTTGGGATGGTCGAATGGTTCATCATAATATTCAAGACAGATGGATCAACCACTATCATTTGCCAAATGCTGTTAAAAACCTCTTTTTTTTGGCATGTATTTCTGTTTTCTTTTGGATGAATTGCATACTGTGTTTTCTCGCTTTGTACGCAACATTGTACAATTATATATGGATATAGGATGTTACACACTGCGCTTAATTCTAGCAATTGAGAAATTATATTAAAGTGTCCTGTAAGTACTGCATGACTGAGCGTGGCCTTGATGGATTTATATATTTATTTGTAAACAGGGTTTTTCAGAGAGCGGTGAAAAGCAGGAGAATGACTGGAGAATGGAAAATTCTAGGTCAAAATAGCCAATTTGGAAAGTGAGGATGAATGGGAGAATTTTTCTGGTTTGGCTATTTTGACCTAGAATTTTCCATTCTCCAGTCATTCTCCTGCTTTTCACCACTCTCTGAATAACCCTGAACATATTTTACCAGGAAGGATACATTGAGATTTCTCTCGTTTTCAAGTAAGTCCTGGATTCAAGAACATTGAATTGTTACAGTCTTAACAGAAATACAAAATAATAAAATGCAAGATATTAAAAATAACACAAATATACAGATTAACACAGAAAATAAATATGTAGGGAATATAGTCACTATGTTACATGTTCACAGGTGCATTCTGTGTCGAGGTATATTAATAGAGATCTCTTAAGAGACTTTAGGATTACTTACTAGCTTTTTTTATATTAATATTTCAGACTGGGGTTTTTTACCTTCTTTTGGATCATCAGCAGTGCTGATGTGTGAAAGTTTTGAACAGAATGGACACGTGTCTTTTTTCAGTCAATGTAACTGTCAGGGTTATTCAAAGAGAATCGAAAAGTCACCGTACATTCGGTGACTTTTCGTTCGCTTCAATTCGGCGCGATTTGGCGATCCCATTTCGGCGACCTTGCGGTGTATTCAGCAAGCACCACAGGGTCCCCGAAGTGCAAGGAAAATCCACCGCAAACCCGACGAACACTCAGTAAAACCCGCAAAACAGCTGGATTAAACACGCCAGAGAAACTCCAGCAGGAGCCGATCAGAGTGCAGAACAGCCGCCGGGAAAAACCCAACACCGCAGACAAATGGTGTGACAAAAAAAAAAACAGTACGCTTGAATGTCTGAAACGTGAAGCTGTTTGCAAACAAAGTACTGAGCGAAAATGTCTGAAATTTACATAAAAGATCCAATGAATGATAATAAAAAGGGCTGTCACAGAAAAAAGAAAAACGTTTAAAAAAAATAAAAAAAAATTTTGCAAAAAAATGCTTAAAAGATCCTAAAAAAATCTATTAATAAACGGTTTATTAGAAATTGAATTAAAACGGGAATATTTTTAACTTTGAAGCCTTTGGGATTCTCCTAAGGCTAGGGTCAGATGAGCGCATTTTGTATGGACTGTGCGTCCGTGCAGTACGGACGTACTTACTGACTGACGACAAGGTAGTGGCCACACAGTCCGTTTTTTTCACTGACGGATTTTTTGACTGATGTAGCAGGGAAAATAAATTACAATGAAAAAACATTCTGTCCGTCAAAAATGCTGGACGTATAAATGCAGTCCGTCTGACCACGCTCCATCACTCACAAAGCTATGCGGACGTTGTGGACGTGGCGCACTCTGCACGTCCGTTCTAGCAGTATTACGTTCTTGCCTAACCTGCGTCCGTTTGCAGCGTCCGTCAGCCTCTGCACTTCTGTGCGGACGTACTTCGTGTGTGGGGCTTCATTTAACACAATTGTATGCTATCACGGACGTACTTATGTGCGGCAACACGGACGTTAACACTGCGCTCGTCTGACCCTAGCCTAATTAAACCTGTCGAATGAAGCCACCGAATGGCAGTGCATTTCAGCAACTTTTCACTGCTGGTTTTTGGTTCTCTGAATAGCCGAAGCATTGCGTCTCTATGGGGATTTCACTGCCCTTAAACAGTAACCGAACAGGCACTGTATGTGCAGGCAATTCACCAACATTTGGCGAACTGCCTGCTCTCTGGATAGCCGAATGGTCAGGAAAGGTAACCGTACGCTGAATTTCAGCGTTTGGTTACCTTTCGCCAGCAATTCGGATCTCATTGAATAACCCTGCATGTAATTCGCCACATTGTTCTGTGAAACTGGCCTGACGGCTGGACAGAACCTGGCTTTTCTGCCCGAAATGCCCCATAGCAATCCAATGCATTGTGAATTAGGCAACCGTATGTTGATATCATGCCCATATCGATGCTTAGTGAATTCCCGTGGATATTTTTCTGATTTTCCTAACAGCTCTCCATAATCCACATCATCTATGGAAATATTCCAAATAATCTATCACGGTTATTCAGAGAAAGGTGAATACAAGGAGAACTGGCAGGAGAAGAGAACAATCTAGACCAAACAGCCGATTTGGAAAGTGAGATAAATGGGAGAATTTTTCTTGTTTGACTATTTTGACCTAGAATTTTCACTTCTCCAGTCATTCTCCTGACTTTGAACTTTCTTTGAACAGACCTGTATATGTGCTTTTAGCTAGCAGAGTGTATACACAGGAGTTTATGCCATGACACATCCACCTTATAGATATATTGGACAGCTTTGCACAAGTAACATAGTAATTGTATAAATGTGATGTTTGGATACCTCTGGCTCATTCTTTGAAAGCAGAAGAAAGGAAATAACATTCATTTGTGCTCCTAAAGATGGCAGTGTTTCATTATGAGATTAAAATGAAATCCGTGCACACTTTTTAATAAAGAGTTTTGTAAACTGCTAGGACACACAAATCATATCACTTTCTTGTCTATCAAATATATTTTTTAATATAAGTGCAACAGCTACTAGCTTTCCACTTCGACAATAGTTAATCTGTATCATGCATTTATCAGCCGCAGATTCTGTCAAACTCCACTTGTTTCTGAACTAAGACTCCCATCAGCTGCACCGAGCGCTTCTCAATACTGGACATTTTAATTAAACATCACAGCTTGACTTATAGCTTCAGAAATGGAGATATTGATAAGAGCTGCAGTGCAGGATCGTAGATGCAAATGAAGTATATGCTAGTTGCAGGCTGGAAACAGCTGGAGGCTTATCGGTTCCTGCACTGTATTTGTCAATTTATATAAATAATGCACATTACCCCTAGCAGTCTGTCTTTATTTCTGGTAACATTTGCTTTTTACCTTATGGGCAATTTAAACCTTGTTTCCTTTTACTTGTTTTAGCAGGAACCTAATATACTTTCAGACAAGACAGATAAACTGAGAAATATGGTCTATCTGCGAAAATAAATAAATGTAAAATGATTGGGATGTGACACCATTTATTCTTTGCTTAATATCTCACTCTCACTATATTTAAAAATATATATATATATATATAATACAAAACGTAGAGCAGAAGGTTGCACTCAACCTCAAAACTAAGTGGGTGCATCTAAGACATAAAATACAAAACACCAAGAAAGAGCACTCCATATTATTGACCACCTTCTTCCATAGTTTTCTGTGAAAAAAACACAGTTTTAAAAATGCTCAAAAAACCTGACTAAGGTAAAATGATGGGGATTCAGTTCACAAAGTTATGATCATAATTTGCTTAAGCCTGTCACAGTCGCCAATGTACCCCATCGTTGACAGGTCCTATCTAACTGAATCTGCACTTACAGGATCAACTCACCCTGGAGCTCCCCGGCAGCTCGAGGCCTTTATAGGCTGCCATGGTGGAGCACCTGTGAACAGGGAGAGGTGCGTACCAACTGAGGGTTGTCAGCTCTCTATATATAAAATACAAATATATATATATATATATATCCTCAAAATTAAAATCCTTAAAAGAAGTCTTAAAGACCCTCGTGAACGTAAGACATTTGAAACGAGAATGATCACATATTTTAACACCATAAAAGAAGGACTCATTGTGGACACTGGCTTTTTAACTCACTATCATGATGTCATGTAATATATATTTCTTTTTTTGAGAAAGGATTTTACCAGGAAGGATACATTGAGATTTCTCTCATTTTCAAGTACAGTCAGGTCCAGAAATATTGGGACATCGACACAATTCTAACATCTTTGGCTCTATACACCACCACAATGGAGTTGGAATGAAACAAACACAATGTGTTTTCACTGCAGACTGTCAGCTTTAATTTGAGGGTATGTACATCCAACTCAGGTGAACGGTGTAGGACTTACAGCAGTTTGCAGATGTGCCTCCCACTTGTTAAGGGACCAAAAGTAATGGGACAAAATAATAAGCATAAATCAAACTTTCCCTTCTTAATACTTGGTTGCAAATCCTTTGCAGTCAATCACAGCCTGAAGTCTGGAACGCATAGACATCACCAGATGCTGGGTTTCATCCCTGGTGATGCTCTGCCAGGCCTCTACTGCAACGGTCTTCAGTTCCTGCTTGTTCTTGGGGCATTTTCCATTCAGTTTTGTCTTCAGCAAGTGAAATGCATGCTCAATGGGATTCAGGTCAGGGGATTGACTTGGCCATTGCATAACATTCCACTTCTGTCCCTTCAAAAACTCTTTGGTCGCTTTTGCAGTATGCTTTGGGTCATTGTCCATCTGCACTGTGAAGCGCCGTCCAATGAGTTCTGCAGCATTTGGCTGAATGTGAGCAGATAATATTGCCCGAAACACTTCAGAATTCATCCTGCTGCTTTTGTCAGCAGTCACATCATCAATAAATACAAGAGAACCAGTTCCATTGGCAGCCATACATGCCCACGCCAGGACACTATCACCACCATGCTTCACTGATGAGGTGGTATGCTTAGGATCATGAGCAGTTCCTTTCCTTCTCCATACTCTTCTCTTCCCAACACTCTGGTACCAGTTGATCTTGGTCTCATCTGTCCATAGGATCTTGTTCCAGAACTGTGAAGGCTTTGTTAGGTGTTGTTTGGCAAACTCTAATCTGGCCTTCCTGTTTTTGAAGCTCACCAATTGTTTACATCTTGTGGTGAACCCTCTGTATTCACTCTGGTGAAGTATTCTCTTGATTGTTGACTTTGACACACATACACCTACCTCCTGGAGAGTGTTCTTGATCTGGTCAACTGTTGAGAAGGGTGTTTTCTTCACCAAGGAGAGAATTCTTTGGTCATCCACCACAGTTGTTTTCCGTGGTCTCCCGGGTCTTTTGGTATGCTGAGCTCACCGGTGCGTTCCTTCTTTTTGAGAATGTTCCAAACAGTTGTTTTGGCCACGCCTAATGTTCTTGCTATCTCTCTGATGGGTTTGTTTTGTTTCTTCAGCCTAATGATGGCTTGCTTCACTATTAGTGATAACTCTTTGGTTCTCATCTTGAGAGTTGAAAGCAACAGATTCTAAATGCAAATAGCACACTTGAAATTAACTCTGGGCCTTTTATCTGCACATTGTAATTGGGGTAATGAGGGAATATCACACACCTGGCCATGGAACAGCTGAGAAGCCAATTGTCCCATTACTTTTGGTCCCTTAACAAGCGGGAGGCACATCTGCAAACTGCTGTAAGTCCTACACCGTTCACCTGAGTTGGATGTACATACCCTCAAATTAAAGCTGACAGTCTGCAGTTAAAGCACATTGTGTTTGTTTCATTCCAACTCCATTGTGGTGGTGTATAGAGACAAAGATGGTAGAATTGTGTCGATGTCCCAATATTTCTGGACCTGACTGTATGTCCTGGGTGGCGAGTCTATACCGTTGGGTGTCTTGCCCAAGGACACTTACTGGAGAGGTGCACGCTGGGATTGAACCCATGACTCCACAGGCTCTCTCCATGCAGAGCAATGACATTACCTCTACTCTACCCAGCCGGTACATTAGCATTGTACTTGGTTTATATATGTGTTTTTTCTCTCTTTTGTTTATTTTTCTTTTCTATTTTTTATTTTTTTTTCTTATTCTTTAAGTTGGGTCATTTACTCCTCCTAGGCACCATCACCAGATGTTTACCATAATGCTTATCTGTTTGGTTTTATGAGCCTATGATCTGTCCTCTGTTTACCTTACTTGATCATTAGCATTTACAATACTCCCCCCCCCTTCTGCTTGGCTCTTTATTGTTCAATTCTATGATTTTGGTCAGTGAAGGGAAGAGAGGTTATACTCTCGAAAGCTTGTCTTTTAAATGTAACGTTAATACAATAAAAAAAGGTATCACTACGCACTGCTATTCTCTGATTTATATATATATAAATTTATATACTATATTTATATATATATATATATACACTATATTGCCAAAAGTATTCGCTCACCTGACTTGGCTCGCATATGGATGGGTGAGCGAATACTTTTGGTAATATAGTGTATATATAAGAGTTTATTTTAGTGGCTTTAATAAAATTCTTTGGATTTAATACGAATACTTTGAAGACCTTGTAGTGCAAACTCTTTCTTTTTGCTGTGGATACTACACTGGGCTCTGCACTGGCCAAACAATCCTTAGAATCCGTGAGTGCAAGAATTTCTAAGATTACATATATATATATATATATTCATCTTCTTTTGCAATTTGAAGAGAAAGCTTATTATGACTTAAGGTTCAGCTTTGTCTATTTTCCATCAAAGGGTCACTAAGCACATCAACAGGAGCGGAATAGCGCTGTGCTATTTCCCGGAACTTAAATGGAATAGGTCATAAATGTTACAAGCTGATAGATGGGTTTGCATTAGTATTGTTACCACTTTCTCAAACACCTTCCCTGAGCGTAAAGGTTTCCTTGCGGGTCCGTGGTCATCCATGCAGCATGGCCTTTAGCATAAATGTAAGTAGGATGAGCCATGCGATTGATAGGTGTTTAGATGTGAGACCCCGTTGGGAAGAAAATTATGGCCTGAGAAATATCAATATTCTAATGTTTCTGTTTGTTCTCCCATGATAGCCGTATCTCTCCGAGTTGCTCTCCTTTTCTCTCTGTTAATTCTGTCTTCGCTTGCTTGAATGAGCAATATAATCTTTCTTTGTGGGAACTGCTCGTAACACAGGTAGAGAAACCCACAGTCATCAACTCCTTTAAGCGTGGCTTGTTTTAAGAGGAAGAGAAGGAACCACGAGTAACATTCATTAAATCTGTTTAGTACCTTAATTACCACTAAGAAAATACTCTGTAATAATAATCTAGAAGTCGATCACAAACCACAGATGTTAGATAAAAGCAAAGCACCCCACATCCATATGAGGGAGGAATGTGACTTTGAACATAAGAATCTCCAAGGAGACACATTGTAATTCCTAGAGCTTCAGGTCCCTGTCCAATTGTCTTTTTATGACCCTACATTCTCCAGTCCTACTGTACCTATTTAACCCGTCCATTCTTTTTTGTGAGTCATTTACAGCAAGATTTATTCTGCCTTTCTCTAGTGCTTTTAGTTTCCTTTCACTTAATTTCACCTTTGGCTTTGCTCCCTGAGAACGGATTTTTGCCCTAATTCACTTGATCCGTAACATTTGTTTACTGAAACAACCTGTTCACATCACTGATATTATCCAAATATCTGCATTCATTTTTTTTTTCTACATATACTCAGTCAATCGGGTCTATTCAAAGAAAGGTGAAACTCATGAGAATGACTGGAGAAGTGAAAATTCTAGGTCAAAATAACCAAACCAGAAAAATTCTCCCATTTATCTCACTTTCCAAAACGACTATTTGGTCTAGATTATTTCTCCTGTTCTTCACATTTCTCTGAATAACCCTGATAATCTTGTTATGGACCTATCTTTTGGGTTCCTTCTTCTGGTTCTCAAAATGAGTGATGTTACCATTCAATAAGACCTACTGTCTCATATGTGTTTGAAATCAAAATTTCATGAATAAAAAACAAACTCCCACACTCCATCGAACTGCAACCTGACATTTCCTTTGCAATACTGCTACCACAGCATGGCTATGGTGGGCTTCACTTCAGCTCTCCAACACCCTCTGACTCAATGATGATATATGAGGTGGGATGGGCATTATACTCTCCCAACCCTGGGCTCTGGTCAGCTCTTCCAGTTAGCACAATGGCTGGAACTGACATACAGATCAGAAGACGATATCCTAATGGCTGGAAATCTTGCCGCTCTATATTGTGCCTCCCTACCGTAAATAAATGTCTCCTATATTTATTTATTTATAAAGGATTTTACCAGGAAGGATACATTGAGATTTCTCTCGTTTTAACCACTTGGCTGCTATGGACGCGCTCAGCGCGTCCAGCCAAGTGGTTCTCCTGTGCTACGGACGCGCTCAGCGCGTCCGAGTACAGGAGGCAGCAATCCGCCGGATTCCGGCGGATTGCTGCGCCCCCCCGGTGCGGGCTGACATCTTGGATGTCAGCCCAGCACTCGGGATCCCGGCGGGGACATTAGATGTCATCGCGGCTACGCGATGACATCTAATTCAGGTGCCCCCCCGCATGTGCGGAGGAGGCGCCTGAAAGGGAGGGGGGGAGGTCCTTCGGACCTCTCTCCCTCCCGATCGCCAGGGAGCAGGGGGTTAAGACAGGCACCGTTTGGAAGGGCACAGCTTGCCCTTCCAAACGGTGGCTCTCATTAACCCCTGGGGAGCCGGATCACGAATCGGCGCTGAAAAGCGCCGGTTCGTGATCCTTTCCCGGAGCTGGCCGACAACTTGGATGTCGGCCATGCCTCCGGGAACTCCCCCTGAGGACTGGCATCATCGTGCTATGCACGATGACGCCAGTCCTGGAGTTAACCCCTAGCTGCCACCAACGGTGGAGATAGGGGATTCATTGGAATCCCCTATCTCCCGATCCGTGGCAGCTAGGGGTTAATGTTTGGTACTGTTGGATCGGCCAGAGCATGGCCGTTCCAACGATACCAAATACCACTGTGAAAAAAGTTTTTTAAAAAAAAATTAAAACTAAAAATAAAAAAATATTTAAAAAAAATTATAAAAAAAAAATAAACAATTTTTTTTTTTTTTTTGGTTTGTTAATGCAGCAATATTGTTCCCATTTCAATTATAATGTGAACAATGATGCTGCACTAACGATTTTTGTATGCGGTGCGTTTGTTAAAAATCGCGTAATTTCCCCCAAAACAAAATGTAACGAGACCCCATCTCTAATTTTTTTAACAAGCGCACCCCATACAAAATATAACCGCAATTGCTTGCATGTTAAAATGTGAAAAAAAACCACTTTACACGTTGTAAATTATTGAAAATTCATATTTTATTGCATTTTTTGTTATAATATACAGACAGGTCATGACGTATACATATAATAATGACATATTATTAATCTGCCGAGTCTGACGGAAAGAACGATATATAATATGTCTGGGTCATATACTAAAATAAGCCTTCAAAACGCATTTAAACATGATGAGCAAAACCGGTAAATATGACCTCAGCACAGAGGCGTGAAACGCCTCAGCAGCGAAAGGGTTAAAGTATGTCATGGGTTCAAGAACATTAAAATGTTACAGTTGTTACAGAAATACAAAGTAATACAATGCAAGATATTAAAAAAACACAAATATACAGAATAACAGAAAATAAATATGTAGGAAATAGTCATTATGTTACATGTTTACAGGTGCATTCCATATTGAGGTATGTTAATAGGGAGCTCTTGAGTGACTTTAGACTGGGGGAAGATTTGATGGCGTCTGGGAGGTTATTCCATAACTGCGTTGCTCTGTAGGAAAATGAGGATCGAGCCACTTTCTTTTTGTATTGCGGTATTGCAAGTAAGGTGCTGGTCCTGGATCGGAGGTTATAGGATGAGGGAACTGCTGGAGGAAGCAGTCTATTCAGGTAGGGTGGCAGCTTCCCAGAAAAGCTCTTAAACACCAGGTTAGAAAGGTGAAGGGTACGTTTAGACTCCATCGACGGCCAGTTTAGCTCTTTTAACATGTCACAATGGTGGGTCATGTAGTTACATTGTAGTGCAAAGTGGCAGCATGAGTTATACACTGTGGTAAGTTTCTGAAGGTGTGTTTGCGGGGCCGCAGCATACACTACAGTGGCAAGAAAAAGTATGTGAACCCTTTGGGATTACGTGGAGTTTTGCATGAATTGGTCATAAAATGTGAGCTGATCTTCATCTAAGTCACAACAATTTGAAAAACACAGTCTGCTTAAAATAATACAACACAAACATTATATGTTTTCATGTGTTTATTGAACATAACATGTAAACATTCACAGTGCAGGGTGGAAAAAGTATGTGAACCCCTAGCCTAATGACTTCTCCAAGAGCTAATTGGAGCCAGGAGTGAGCCAACCTTGAGTCCAATCAGTGTGATATTATTGGATGTGTTACTGAAAGCTGTCCTGCCCTTTAAAAACACACACCAGTTTTGGATTTACTGGTTTCAAGAAGCACTGCCTGATGTGAACCATGCCTCGCAGAAAAGAGCTCTCAGAAGACCTACGACCAAGAACTGTTGACTTACATGAAGCTGAAAAGGGTTACAAAAGTATCTCCAAAAGCCTTGATGTTCATGTGTCCACGGTAAGACAGACTGTCTACAAATGGAGAAAGTTCAGCACTGTTGCTACTCTCCCTAGGTGTTGTCGTCCTGTAAAAATGATTGCAAAAGCACAGCGCAGAATGCTTAATGAGGTAAAGAAAAATCCTAGCGTGTCAGCTAAAGACTTACAGAAATCTCTGGCACATGCTAACATTTTTGTTGACACATCTACAATAAGGAAAGCATTAAACAAGAATGGAGTACATGGGAGGACACCAAGGAGGAAGCCATTGCTGTCCAAAAAGAATATTGCAGCACGTTTGAAGTTTGCAAAAGAGCACCTGGATGTTCCACAGCACTACTGGCAAAATATTCTGTGGACAGATGAAACCAAAATTGAGTTGTTTGGAAAAAACACATAACACTATGTGTGGAGAAAAAAAAGGCACGGCACACCAACATCTAAACCTCATCCCCACTGTAAAACATGGCGGAGGGAGCATCATGGTATGGGGCTGCTTTGCTGCCTCAGGGCCTGGACGGATTGTTGTCATGGATGGAAAAATGAATTCCAGAGTTTATCAAGACATTTTGCAGGAAAACGTAAGACCATCTGTCCACCAACTGAAGCTCCCCAGAGGATGGGTGTTGCAACAGGACAATGACCCAAAGCATACAAGTAATTCAACAAAAGAATGGCTTCAACAAAACAAAATACGCCTTCTGGAGTGGCCCAGTTAGAGTCCTAACCTCAACCCAATTGAAATGCTGTGGCATGAACTTAAGAGAGCGGTTCACACCAGACATCCCAAGAAATTGCTGCACTGAAACAGTTTTGTGAAGATGAGTGGTCCAAAATTACTCCAGATCATTGTGCAGGTCTGATCTGCAACTACAGGGAACGTTTGGTTGAGGTTATTGTTGCCAAAGGAGGGTCAACCAGTTATTAAGTCCAAAGGTTCACATACTTTTTCCGCCCTGCACTGTGAATGTTTACATGTTCTGTTCAATAAACACATGAAAACATATAATGTTTGTGTTGTATTATTTTAAGCAGACTGTGTTTTCCAAATTGTTGTGACTTAGATGAAGATCAGAGCACATTTTATGACCAATTCATGCAAAACTCCACGTAATCCCAAAGGGTTCACATACTTTTTCTTGCCACTGTACATCTCCGTAATCAATAGCTGGCATAAGCATTTGTTGTACAATTTGCTTTCTAACCGTGGGGTTCAGGCAGGATTTGTTTCTGTACAGGGCACCTAGTTTGGGGTAAAGTTTAGATGAGAGTTTTTCGATGTGGGGGCTAAAGGATAGATTTGGGTCTAACCACATACCTAGATATTTGAGAGAAGTGACTGCGGTCAGCGTGCCATTTGATTTTGTCCCCACACATAGATGGAGATTTTGCAATTTATGTAGTTTAGGTGCTGTTCCAAAGAGCATCGTTACCGTTTTGTCAGTATTTAAAAAAGTTTGTTGTGTTTGATCCACTTTCTTCCTCTGGGAATTGTTCTTGCAGCACGGCCTCCAGCTGTGGGAGATTTGGTTTGCTGGTATAGATTACGGTGTCGTCTGCGTACATCTGTACAGTTGAGGCTTTGCAGATGTTAGGCAGATCATTTATGAATATTGTAAATAGCAGGGGGCCAAGTATTGAGCCTTGGGGTACACCGCAAGTGACTGGGAGGGGGATGGAGCAGCTGCCAGAAATGGACACATATTGCGACCGATCAGATACATATGATTGAAACCAGGTTAGCGTGTGATCACCAATACCAGAGTCTTTAAGTTTTTTTTAACAAGATGCCATGGTCTACTGTGTCAAAGGCTTTGGCAAAATCAAGGAAGATGGCTCCAGTTAGGTTTCCTTGTTCCATGCCAGCTTGGATATCATTGCAGACTTTTAAAAGGGCGGTTCTAGTTGAGTGATTTGGACGAAAGCCGGATTGATCCGTGGTTAAGTAGTTCCAATATTGATAATAATCACGTAATTGTGTGTAGACGCATTTTTCCAAAAATTTGGACATTACAGGGAGCAATGATATCGGATGGTAGTTAGGTACCAAAGTACTGTCACCACTTTATGGTACCACTCTCGCAGTCTTCCAGAGTTCGGGTATGTATCCAGTCACCAGTGATTCATTGATTAGGGTTGCGACAGGATTTGCAATTGCCGGTGCACTGATTTTCAGCAGCATTGCTGGTATTTGATCAGGTCCAGACTGGTATTTCATTTTTTGGTTACGGAGAAGTTTAGTAATGACACTGACAGTCACTGGTCTAAAACTGAATTCCTGTCTGATACAAGGTCTTTGCACAGTTGTAGGGGCCTGCTTAGCAATCAGGGTGGTGGCACATCCAACAAAATAATCATTAAAGGCATTTGCTACATCTAGGGGGTGTTGCAGGGTTTGGTTGTTTACTTTGACAGCAGCCGGCTGGGAGTGGACAGGGGGTGCTTGTATGTTACCTATGGTTTTCCAAAAGTTTCTAGGGTTTGATATGTTATTGTTTAGATTTTCATTGAAGTAATGGGCTTTTGCCATTTTTGTGCACGCATTCCAGCATTTTCGGTATTCATAGTGATCGTTCATGGAACCAGTAGTCTTGAAATTTGACCACAGCGAATCTCTAAGCTGGTACGTTAGTGTAAGATCAGCTGTAACCCAGGGGAGATGGGTCCCTCTTATTCGCACTTTACGCAGCGGGGCATGGGAATTCCAGACTTGCAGGAGCTCGGACAGAAAGTATGAAATTGCACAGTCTAGGTCTGGGATTAGGTTTAGTGTGTACCATGGGAGCTGTTTGAGATCACTTAGGAAGGATTCAAGAATAAATTTCTTGAAAGACCCGGTGGTTATTACCTTTGAGGGAGATTTGGTGGCCTTTATTTTACGCAAGCAGTACACAAGACAGTGGTCACTAAAGCTATTAGCAAGAACGCCTGCCTCCTGTATTCTGTCTTGTATAGGGTACCTTAATTTGTGCCTGGGAGTAGAAGAACAAGCTATTCCATGGTATCTCATTCTTCTGTTAAGGGGTCGTTATTTTGCAAAGAAATACTGACTCCTATAACCCGGTGTTATTGATTCTGCTTTTGTAATATCATTTCAGACATTAAAATAGACCCCTCAGTAATTCCCATACTCTGTCATCATTGTTGACAAAAATCCACATCATCCGCTTACGTGATCTCATGCTTCGTAATTATTATTCTTTATATGTAGCAAACCTCTTATGTTTTTCTGCAAAATATTTATTTTATTTTATTTATAAAGGATTTTACCAGGAAGGATACATTGAGATTTCTCTCGTTTTCAAGTATGTCCTGGGTTCGAGAACATTGAGTGGTTACAGAAATACAAAATAGTAAAATGCAAGATATTAACACAAGACCAAATACACAGATTAACAGAAAAATAAATATGGAGGAAATAAAGTCATTATGTTACATGTTTACAGGTGCATTTCGTATTGAGGTATGCTAATAGGGAGCTCTTAAGGGACTTTAGACTGGGGGAAGATTTGACGGCGTCTGGGAGGTTATTCCATATTTGCGGTGCTCTGTAGGAAAATGAGGATCTAGCCATTTTCTTTTGTATTGCGGTATTGCAAGTAAGGTGCTGGTCCTGGATCTGAGGTTATAGGATGAGGGAACTGCCGGGGGAAGCAGCATATTCAGGTAGGGTGGTAGCTTCCCAGAAAAGCTCTTAAACACCAGGTTGGAAAGGCGACGGGTGAGTCTAGAGTCCAGCGATGGCCAGTTTAGTTCTTTTAACATGTCACAATGGTGGGTCATGTAGTTACATTGTAGCACAAAGCGACAGAATGAGTTATACAATGTAGTAAGTTTCTGGAGGTGTGTTTGTGGGGCGGCTGCATACACTACATCTCCGTATTCAATGGCTGGCATAAGCATTTGTTGCACAATCTGCTTTCTTACCGCGGGGCTCAGGCAGGATTTGTTTCTGTACAGGGCACCTAGTTTGGGGTAAAGTTTAGATGAGAGTTTTTCGATGTGGGGGCCAAAAGATAGATTTGGGTCTAACCACATACCTAGGTATTTGAGAGAGGTGACTGTGGTCAGTGTGCCGTTTGATTTTGTCCCAACACATAGATGGGGTGTTTGCAATTTGTGTAGATGAGGTGCGGTTCCAAAGAGCATTGTAACCGTTTTGTCAGTATTTAGAAAAAGTTTGTTATCACTAAATAGAATAAAAATTCTCAACAACACATTCCTCCCTTTTATTATTATTATTATTCTTTATTTATAAAGCGCCAGCATATTCCGCAGCGCTGTACAATAAGCACAGTATAGACAGGGTTACAATACATTGAACAACATTTGACAAACAGTACAGGAGGAGATGAGGGCCCTATTCCCGTAGGAACTCACAATCTAGGAGGGTTGGGGTTGGAAACAGGAGGAGAGGACTGTAAGGTGAGAGTGATTGATGGTTGCGTCAGTGAGTTGGGTGGTAGGCTTCCCTAAATAGGAATGTTTTAAGGGAGCGTTTGAAGGAAGAGAAGTTAGGGGAAAGTCTGACAGTACGAGGGAGAGCGTTCCAGAGAGTGGGGGCTGCGCGTGAGAAATCCTGCAGTCTATCATGGGAAGAGGTGATGAGGGGTGAAGCTAGGCGCAGGTCACTGTTTGACCTTAGGGAGCGGGCTGGGGTGTATTTGGTGATTAGTGAGGACAGGTAGTGGGGAGCTGAGTTAGTGAGGCTTTTGTAGGTAAGGATAAGGATTTTGAACTTAATTCTGCAGTGGATGGGGAGCCAGTGAAGGGACTCGCAGAGGGGAGCGGCAGAGACAGAGCGGCGGGTGAGGTGAATTAGCCTGGCGGAGGCGTTCAGGATGGATTGTAGGGGGGAGAGGTGGGACAGAGGGAGGCCAGATAAGAGATTATTGCAATAGTCGAGTCGGGAGATTACCAGGGCGTGTATGAGTTGTTTTGTGGCGACAGCGGTAAGAAATGGCCGAATTCTGTAAATATTACGCAGTTGGTATCGGCAGGAGGAGGAAAGAGACTTGATGTGGGGGATGAAGGAAAGAGCAGAGTCAAGTGTAACTCCAAGACAGCGAACTTGGTTTGATGGGGAGATGGTGATACCCTCCACCGTGATCGAGAAGTCAGGAGGTGGGGCGGCATTAGAGGGAGGAATAAGTAGGAGCTCAGTCTTTGACATGTTGATCTTTAGGTGGTGGGAGGCCATCCAGGAGGAGATGCCAGATAAACAGTCACTGACTTTGGAAAGGACAGGGGGAGAGAGATCAGGGGTAGAGAGGTAGATCTGAGTGTCATCAGCGTAGAGGTGGTAATTAAAGCCAAAGCTGTTGATGATTTTGCCCAGGGAGGAGGTGTAGATGGAAAGGAGCAGAGGACCAAGGACAGAGCCTTGAGGTACACCAACAGATAGAGGCAATGAGGAGAAGGAGTTACCAGCAAAGGACACACAGAAGGACCTGTTGGATAAATAGGAGTCAATCCAAGCAAGTGCAGTGTCACCGAGACCCAGAGAGTTGAGGGTCAGTAGAAGGAGGGGGTGGTCAACAGTGTCAAAAGCAGCCGAGAGGTCAAGCAGGATGAGAATAGAATAGTGGCCGTGTTTTTTAGCAGTTAGGAGGTCGTTGGTGACTTTGGTGAGGGCAGTTTCAGTTGAGTGTAGGGGACGGAAGCCAGATTGCAGGGGGTCAAGTAGGGAATTGGAGGACAGGAAGATGGAGAGGCGGTTGAAGACTAGTTTTTCTAAGAGCTTAGAGGTAAAGGGAAGCAGGGATACAGGACGGTAGTTGGATGGAGAGTTGGGATCTAGGGATGGTTTCTTTAGTAAAGGGGTAACTAGCGCGTGTTTGAAGGCGGATGGAAAGGAGCCAGTGGAGAGAGATAGGTTGAAGATGTGTGTGAGAGCAGGGGTGAGGGAGGAGGAGAGGGGAGGAATTAGATGTGAGGGAATGGGGTCGAGCGGGCACGTGGTGAGATGTGAGGAGGACAATAAGGAATTGACTTCCTCCTCAGTGGTTGGGAGGAAGCGGCAGAGGGTGGCAGATGGGACCTGTGGGAGTGGAGGTGGCAGATAACTATCTTGTGTTGGGATGTTGCTTCTGATAGTTAAGTTTTTACTGAGGAAGTAGTCTGCCAGGTCTTGAGCGCTGAAGGCAGCTGAGGGGGGAGGTGCAGGTGGGTAGAGGAGGGTGTTGAAGGTGGACCAGAGCCGTTTAGGGTTGGAGGACAGCGTAGATATAAGAGATGAGAAGAAGGATTGTTTGGCCAAGTGGAGGGCAGAGGTGTATGACCGGAGAATAAACTTGAAGTGAACAAAATCAGCTTCAGAGCGGGATTTCCTCCAGGCACGCTCTGCGGTGCGGGAGCATCTTTGCAGGTAGCGAGTCTGGAGGGTGTGCCAGGGCTGAAGCTGGCGGCGTGGGGCCTTACAGAGTCGAAGAGGAGCAAGAGTGTCTAGAGCAGAGATAAGCGTGTGGTGTTGTAGTGATTAGTGGCAGCATCAGGGCAGGTGAAGGATGAGGTATGAGGGAGGTGGTGAAGTAGGTTGGAGAATTGATGGGGGTCCACAGCCTGTAGATTTCTGCGAGTGTGTGTGCGGGGTGGGGGAGCAGGGTGTTTAGGAAGTCCAGATAGGTTGAAAGAGAGAAGGTGGTGGTCAGAGATGGGGAAAGGGCGACAGTTGAACTCAGAAATGGAGCAGAGGTTGGAAAAGACAAGGTCAATAGCGTGACCATCGCGGTGGGTAGGGAGGAGGGAGGATTGTGTGAGTCCAAGGGAGGACGTGAGTGAAAGAAGTTTGGAGGCAGCAGGGGCGGAAGGATCGTCAATGGGAAGGTTGAAGTCCCCGAGAACTAGGCATGGAAGATTAGAAGACAGAAAGTGAGAGAGCCAGGTAGCAAAGTGGTCAAAGAACTGGGAGGTTGGTCCGGTGGGCGGTAGATGACTGCCACCCTGAGGGCCAGAGGAGAGAACAGGCAGATGCAGTGTGTCTCGAAGGAGGAGAAGGAGAGGGATGGGGGTGGAGGGAGATGCTGGTAGGTGCAGGTGGGAGAGAGCAGGATTCCGACCCCGCCACCATTTCTCTCACCCGGTCTGGGGGTATGACTCAAGTGTAGACCGCCATGTGAGAGAGCAAACGGAGGCCGTGTCAGAGGGAGTTATCCAGGTTTCAGTTAAAGCTAGGAGGTTGAAGGAGTTTGAAAGGAAGAGGTCATGGATTGCTGTGAGTTTGTTGCACACAGAGCGAGCGTTCCAGAGGGCGCAGGAGAAAGAGGACAGGCGCTGAGGGATTATGGGGATGAGGTTGCTGGGCTTGCAGGGAGGTGATTTATGTGCGATGGAGATAGGATGAGAGGGAAGTATTGGATGTGTTGTGGGGCCAGGGTTAGGGGATATGTCACCTGAAGAGAGTAGCAGCAGGAGGGTGAGAAAGAGAAGGTGGGAATGGGATTTGTGGGAGTGGGAGTGATTGGCAGCGCGAGAGTTAGAGGGAGACCATGTTCTGAGGAAACAAAGGAGCTCATGCGAGGCCATCATGTGGGACGAGAGGAGGGAGGGAGAGATGCAGATAGTGTAGGGGTCGGTGGTAGAGGGGCAGGAGTTCCATTTAAGGAGAAAAGTAGAAGTAAAGAGTAGAAGCGTGAGAGAAAGCATGATATAGACGTGCGTTTACCCAGAGTAAAAAGTGGGCCTTGCAGTTCCTTCCTCCAGTTCCGCAACTCCAGGAAACAACTCTGGATGTCCACTTAAAAATGCCACTTGCAAATGACACTTAGAGCCTGGCTCAAAGAGCCTGGAATAGCAGTTATATAGGGCGGGCTGATTGCATTCAGGCAGTTAAAATGTCAACACCTGAAAGGTCAACACCTGAAGCTGGATGGGATGTGTCAATAGGGCAGGAGATTCACATGCTAATTAGCAAAGCACATGGTGGAGAAAAACAAAAATAAATATAAATAAAAAATAGAAAATACCAATATGCAGGCGATCAGATGATCAGATGAGATGTGGGTGTCTGAATAATGGGTGATAATGTCTTACCAGCAAAGTATGCAGGCGATTAATTTAGCCTTCACTTTATTTTTTCCCATCTTAATATTTCAGTGCTACTTGTTTCTCCATGCCTCATTAACTCTTGAGTGAAACCATCAACATCCTACTCATTGACACATGTATCCTGCCCCTTTCTATCTCGTGTACGAGTCTTCAATCTCTTTTTTTCTCCTTAGTGTGTCTTACATTCCATTACAGCTTGTACTGTACTCCAGAATAAAATTTCCCAACCGTCCCACAATCTCTTCTACCAGTATCCTGCCAGGTTTACAGATTTTCTATTCTCATTTTCTCTGATCAAAGAGGTTTCTTTAATTCCCATGTATCCAAAAGCTATAATGCTCTACCATTTACTCTTACCATTTTACGTTTAGTCTTGGTCTATGCCAGGTGTCAGCAACCTTGGCCCTCCAGATGTTTTGCAACCACATTTCCCATGAGGCTCATCAAACGTAACGAGTAGCTGAGAATCAAGGGAGAAATAATTCCAAAATTTCTTGAGCACAAAGGTTTCTGACCCCTGGTCTAGGTGGGTCTTCATGCTTCTCATCCTTCTTTTGTCTGGTTCTCTCTGTGACTCCCTCAATCTTGGTTTCCCAAAATTTTGTTCCGCACTCACTTATCCTTAGTGCACTCTTTGCATTGGGGTTCTTATTTCTTATGGACCAAAAAGATGTCAAGTAGATGGATCTCTTTTTCCCTGCTTTCCACCATCTCGCTGGATTGCGTGACCTGTAGCCCACTTTTGTTCCATTTATAATTTGACCTCTATCTCTGCTAGTAGGTGACTTATGTTATGCTTTATTTTTGTATTCTTGTTTTTATTTTCATATTAACCCCTTCGCTTCCAAATTCTTTTCCAAACCACTACCAGGATCAAGTGATTTTATGTAAAACAACTTTCCATTACAGACAACTTAAAAATGAATGTACCCTTTCTAAAATATGTTTTCGAGAAAGTAAGCTTATTTGACAGGCAGATGTCTCCTGTGGGCCAATAAGCACAGCTACATGCGGGACCAGACTTAGACAAAATATACATTACTATGGAGCTCTGTGACACCCATACAACACCGCACATTACTGTGGAGCTCTGTGACACCTCCATAAACACTACACATTATGGGGCTGTCACAGAAGTCCACGGTAATGTGCAGTTTTATGAGGGTGTCACAGAGCTCTACAGCAATAAAATTCAATGTAATGTACCAATAAATTCATTCATTCCCCCCAGCATATTAATTCATTCATTCCCCCCAGCATATCAATTCATTCATTCCCCCCGCATATCAATTCATTGATTCCCCCAGCATATCAATTCATTCACCCCCCAGCATATCAATTCATTCAGCCCACAGCATATCAATTCATTCATTTCCCCCCAGCATATCAATTCCTTAATCCCCCCAGCATATCACTCTATTCATTCCCCCCAGCATATCACTCCATTCATTCCCCCAGCATATCACTCCCCCAGCACATCAATCCCCCTCAGCTCCAGCATATCAATTCCCCCCAGCATATCAATTCACATCAATCTCTCCCACAGCACATCAATCTCTCCCCAGCACATCAATCTCTCACCCAGCACATCAATCTCTCCCCCAGCACATCAATCTCTTCCCAGCACATCAATCTCTCCCCCAGCACATCAATCTCTCCCCAGCACATCAATTCACATCAATTCCCCCGCCCCATACCTACTGGCTAACCCGGTGGTGGTGCGTGTCGGCGGCAGCCTGGAGAGCTGTCTTGTCAGCCTCGGAAGGATCCAACCCACACGCGTCGTGTGTGTGTGGCCGCGTGTGCCAGGGCGTGCACTGTGAGTGAGCCGGCTGGTGTTGTAGACCCCCGCTGAAGAAGTCACGCGGTGCACCGTGTGACCTAATCAGCGGGGGTCAAAGGGTAGCCGGCACCCTCTGATTACATCGGTGACAGGGCTTGCCACTCAAGATCGCTGGCCGCCCACTCTCCATCTTCAGTCTGCCTATGCTACCTTGCCGGGTGGCTGGCTATGACGGCTGGCCACCCGGCAAGGGAGACTGGCAGCCGACCGGCCCAAGAGGCTAGGGGCCTACCGGGCAAACACCCGGTTTGCCCGATGGCCAATCCGGGCCTGGCTACACATATAATAACACAGATGGTGCTCATTCTTTCTGTTAAAGAAAGTTATAGAAAAGTCCTAGTTATTCAAACTGCTTCAGCACCTTGGATGAAATGTCCAAGGTGCTGAAAATTTGGGGACATATTCTGGAGCCCATTTTCAAATGAATTCTTGTTGAAGTAAAGGAAATCCCTTTGCATTGCTCCAGAATATGACCTGATTGACTTTACTCAATGTTGGGCTCCTGCAGAAAATTGTAAACGTGGAGTACACTCAACCATGTTAGTGAAGAGATTAGCAAAATATTTCATACTGCTTTTTTTCTGGAGATGATATTGGTTTCTTATGGACATTATCATTGTTTTGATGAGAGGTGAGTGGCATCCATATGACATCTGGCCCCCTTGCAGTTTCTAAGGTTCTACAAATTCAAGTTACTCATACTTCGCACCTAACCACCAGGCTCGTGGCTTCATGTACTTTTCTCTCCTCCTTTACATACGGTCATTTCAAAATCTCAGTACGTTTATCTAAACCAGTGTTTCTCAAACCTGTCCTCAGGACCCCCTAACAGGCCAGGTTTGCCAGATATCTGAAGCACAGCACAGGTGATATGAGTTTCTGCTCAGTGACTGCAAGGTTCAGTCTGCATTTCCCCAAGGTGATCTGCAAAACCTGGCCTGGTTGAGGGTCTCGAGGGCAGGTTTGAGAAACCCTAATCGAAATAACAGAAAACAAATTTCACAAAGTTCAGCCCTTAACACCACCAAAGATTTTGTTCTCACTCTGATTATCTCCTGTCTTGGGTACAACATCCTGATCCTAACTTTTTCTTGTTTGGATCAATTTTTCTTGGTGTACCATCTACAATGAAGAAGCATAATTATTTTCTGAACCTCCCTCTCCTCATCTCTGCAAACCTTTTATACTGATGTAGTATCATGTACTGCAGGCCTCAACATTTCAAGTCCCAAGCTACTAACCAGCCCATAAGAGTTACTCGCCACCAGTTGCTCCACCTAACCCTTACCCAGCCCTTAACTCTGCCCCTAAACACCCCCTTAAATTATCTTATAAAATTACACTATTAAAGGTTTTATTTAGAATAGAGTTACAAAAATAACATTAATACCCAGACATCAGAGCCCAGATACATGTATACCCAGTCATCAGACCCCAGTGTGAGCAGAGTGAGGAGGCAGAGAAGCTCCTCTTCACCCCCTACCAGTGACAGAGACGAGCTGGGTCAGGTTAGGTAGCTGTTCCCTGCCACCGTGCGGCCTGGAATACACAGCACAAAATAATTTATTGTGCTGCCTGCGTGTGCATTTCCACTCGCCCTCACTTCATTTCTACTCACCAAATGCGAGTAGGCGAGTGGAAATTTTGAGCCCTGATGTACTGGGTTCGTATATAGTTTAGTATTCTCCTACAATTTGATTGCAATAACTTTTCTGCAACTTGAATGCTTTATTAAAAAGCAAAACTGTGCAAACCTAGCCTCTCCCCTGGCTGCTTTTGCATTTCTGACTGGCCCCCATCCATAGGGATGAACTATTTGCAAATATTTTCTTTTCTTAAAACATTTGGTGTCCCTCGATTCTCTAGTACTTAAAAAGTAAATATTTAATAAAACCCATGTTTTCAGAAATGTCAACCAAACAATCTAAATATTCCTTGTTATTTCATATCTGCCAAGGTGATATATCATTATCATGTTTTGTATTAGTTTTATTAAAGTTTTACTACCTAACAATGTAACTAAGAGTCTTATAGAAGATTCTTTACTTATTATTATTATTATTATTTTTTATTTATAAAGCGCCAGCATATTCCGCAGCGCTGTACAATAGGCACAGTATAGACAGGGTTACAATACATTGAACAACATTTGACAAACAGTACAGGAGGAGATGAGGCCCTATTCCCGTGGGAACCTACAATCTAGGAGGGTTGGGGTTGGAAACAGGAGGAGAGGACTGTAAGGTAAGAGTGATTGATGGTTGCATCAGTGAGTTGGGTGGTAGGCTTCCCTAAATATGAAACGTTTTAAGGGAGCGTTTGAAGGAAGAGAAGTTAGGGGAAGTCTGACAGTACGAGGGAGAGCGTTCCAGAGAATGGGGGCTGCGCGTGAGAAATCCTGCAGTCTATCATGGGAAGAGGTGATGCGGGGAGAAGCTAGGCGCAGGTCGCTGTTTGACCTTAGGGAGCGGGCTGGGGTGTATTTGGTGATTAGTGAGGACAGGTAGTGGGGAGCTGAGTTAGTGAGGGTTTTGTAGGTAAGGATAAGGATTTTGAACTTAATTCTGCAGTGGATGGGGAGCCAGTGAAGGGACTCGCAGAGGGGAGCGGCAGAGACAGAGTGGCGGGTGAGGTGGATTAGCCTGGCGGAGGCGTTCAGGATGGATTGTAGGATCCCAAACTCCGGCCCCCCAGATATTTATTGCCTACAATTCCCAGAAATCTTTGAATGCAATAGATGGATAGAGAATCATGGGAGTTGTAGTTCAGAAACATCTTGGAGGCCAGGGATTGAGATCCCTGATTAACTATCACTGTATGTGTAATAGCACACCGCTTCAATCAGACTGTCAGTTATCTGAGCAGAACTTTCAGGTTCCTCAGAACTCAGTTCCACCCAATGGATCTCAATGTGCTTGGCATTTTGCATTGGAAGCAATTGATTTAGTGGGGCGCTCACTTGAATGTCCAGCCTCCTGCCGCTCACATGACACTTGTGGCGTTTCAGAAAGCTGGTAGCTCGTCACATCCGGTTATTGCCAGCAGAGCCTGGCGCTAGTAAAAAGGGTGTAAAACAAATGAAAGGGTTAAAACAGAAGGAAGGTCACTCGGGGGTCTCCAGAAGGGATTACAGATTAACACCTAAATTATTAAATCCCCTTTTAACTCCACAGTATCCATGTGTCAGGGTATGCACCGTATCGGTACTGGCCTTTCAGGTAATGAGTCCAATATGCAGATTGGGATGCACACAGATGGTTGGATGGAGAGGGATTGTAGGAGAACCAGACAGGAGGGCTGTGGGGCAGGACACACATAGGATTTAGTGGGAAACATAGGATAGTGGGAAATATAGTCCTTGTGTACTGACCGCACAGGAGATCCAGAGATGGTAGAACTTGGTCTTGATGAACAGGGGGGTCTTGAGAATACACAGTGGGTCTTGGGAGGAACAAGGGGGGCCTTGGGAGAAACATGGGGGGGTCTTGGGAGAGCTGGAACCAAGGGAATTTGAGGCAGAGGAATAGGCAAAGAGCAGGTCTTTCAGGAGCTTGTATAGACAGGTTTTGTTCTTAAGAACAATAGAGCAACAATCCGGAAGCACTGATGGGAAGGGGGAGTGGACTTTTATTTCAGGTGAGTGTATGTGCACTGTGTTTCACTGTGGGGGGAAACCAGGGATGGTGTTCAGAGGATTGGATGAGAAAACAGGCTACACCAAAAACCTGGACAGGATCAGACATGATGCGAGAAAGGTGCTGCCTACAGGTAATGGTACAGGTCAGGCTGTGAATAGGATCCTGACACCATGTAATATCACTTGTACTTGAGAGTCCCCTATGGTATAATATTGCAGAATATATAGGTATATGCACTGCCTGGCAAAAAAGTCACATACTCTTATATTTTGTTGTGCCACCTTTTGCTTTGATTACGGCAAACGTTCGCCGTGGCATTGCTTCATTAAGCTCATGCAATGTCACAACATTTATTTCCATCCAGAGTTACATTAATTTGTCGCCAAGATCTGATATTGATGATGGGAGAGTTGGACGCTGCGTAAAGTCTTCTCCAGCACATTATCCCAACGATTCTCAATGGGGTTGAGGTCTGGACTGTGTGGTGACCAATCCATGTGCAAAAATTATGTCTCATGCTCCCTGAACCACTCTTGCACAATTTGAACCCAATGAATCCTGGCATTGTCATCTTGGAATATACCCGCTGTACTATCAGGGAAGAAATAATCCAATGATGGAAAAACCTGCTCAATCAGTATATTCAGGGAGTCATATGACCTCATTTTTTGGGCGCATAATGTTACTAAACCTAAACCTGACCAACTGAAGCAACCCCAAATCATAACGGCTTGTATGGCAGGTGGTGACTTTTTTTTGTGTCCAGAAAGTGTATATAATATATTAATCTTTCTATTAATGATAATATAGCAGCACCATGGCTACCAACATAGGTCTATTAATGCCTGAACAAGCACAGTTGGGGTGTTATGTTTAGACTCCATGACATCACGTTTATTTCAGAAAACAAATTCAGATTTCAATTAGGGACTTTATTATTCTTTTAATGCACACTTCATTTCCCATGACATGGTATTTAGTTTTGTCAAGTCGACTTGTCTGTTTTTGTTTGCTAGACTAAGATTTGATGGAGAACACTCTTTTCTTCGCTCCACTTCGCTTGGCTTTTCTTCCCGATACTGAAAATGCGATATTATATTTACACTGAAGGTGACCGCGCTGTCATCTTTTTTTTCCTCTCCCTCTCTCCATCCAATGTAACTCTCAGAGCATTCAGCAATCATCTTTCAAACTAATATATTAAAATGACATATAATTCAAGCGATTTTCGATTATTTTCATTAAAGATGAACATTGCAGTGTGTATCACCGATGAACAGTTGTTAATAGAGCGGAGGTACAAAAGTTCAATTGCTGTGAAAAGATTTCATTTCTACCAACTGGGCAGTCAAAGATCTTTTTTTTTCTACCTCCGCATGTCTCATCTGGTGGGAAAATAATTCACGTTGTTATTTATGTCCTTTCATAAAGCTCCTAGATTGACAACTGAATCAAGCAGAGTTCTTTTAGCCATATGTTTACTGGTAATGGCATAGATTGCTTTTTCACTCAATTAAGCAACTGACTTTTGTATAATTTTAATTGTGATTAAAAAACCTGCAATCTATCTTTGTCAATCCAAAGTAACAGTTTACCCTGTATGTATGATTATATTAATTCAATTTTATGTGTGCATAGAGAAATTTGCTGTTTAGTCACCTCATCATTTTATAGCACTTTGAAAACAAATCTGATCTATCAGGGCAGTCAGCAGGAATCCAAATCCCTGGGACTTCAGGTTTGGATTTTTTGCACACCCCACCCACCCAAACACCAGTATGCTTGTGACCCCTGTCACCCTGGGCTCTGCTCACCTACTCACACATGATTGAAGCTGCTTCTATGGCCCCCCCATTCCCAAAACCACTGGCACTAATGATCCTGACATCCAGTAAAATTCCTCTGGTCTTCCTCAACCCCCAATCCCTCTAGACTGTAAACTCCTATGAGCAGGTTCCTCTACACCTCTTGTTTCCATCATATGTCCATTTATCTAGTTTCCTTTGGTTATTGTAAAGCGCTGCGGAAACTGTTGGCGCTATATAAATGATGGCAATAATAATAATAATCGTTATACTGAATGCCAGCCTGACCGGGAACTGTAGACGCTTGAAACTGAATGGCAAGTCTGAATGGCAAAACCTTTTATTCTCAGCCATTGATTTTGTGGATTAACTGTCATTGAATCCTTTGCCTTACAGTTCACCTAATCAAAACATACAAACAAATGTTCACTTTTATATATTAGATATGTGTGTTTGTGTATATATATATACAGTTGTGTTCAAAATTATTCAACCCCCAATGCTGTAAAGGGTTTTAGGGAATTTAGTGTACATTTGTAATTGTATTCAGAATGAAATCCTACAAGGACTTTTTAAAGAACCATATGCAACTAAAACGACATCAATTGGTTTTGTAATACAGTAGTAAATGTTTCTTTTGTGAATTCTTCATTGACACAATTATTCAACCCCTTAAAGACTACCACTCTGAAGAACAGAGGTTCATTCAAGTGTTTTCAATCAGGTATTGAAAACACCTGTGGATGTCACGGAGCAGCAATAAAGCATAATAAGCACCAATTAGGCAGCTTTAAAATGACTGTGATACTCAGCTCCTTCCAGACATTTAGTAGTGTGGTTACAAACATGGTGAAGTCAACAGAATGGTCCAGGAAGACAAGAGAAGAGGTGATTACTCTTCACAGGAAGGGCAATGGCTATAAGAAGATTGCAAAGATGTTAAACATACCAAGTGAGACCATAGGAAGCATTGTTCGCAAATTCAAAGCAAAGGGCACTGTTGAAACGCTACCTGGTCGTGGCAGAAAGAAGATGCTGACTTCGACTGCTGTGCGCTACCTGAAGCATAGAGTGGAGAAAAGTCCCCGTGTGACTGCTGAGGAACTGAGAAAAGATTTGTCAGATGTGGGTACTGAAGTTTCAGCTCGGACAATACGGCACACACTGCGTAATGAAGGCCTCCATGCCAGAACTCCCAGGCGCACCCCCTTACTGTCTCCAAAGAATAAGAAGAGTCGACTGCAGTATGCCAAAAGTCATGTGGACAAACCACAGAAGTGTTGGGATAGTGTTCTGTGGACTGATGAAACAAAATTAGAACTGTTTGGGCCCATGGATCAACGCTATGTTTGGAGGAGGAAGAACAAGGCCTATGAAGAAAATAACACCTTGCCTACTGTGAAGCATGGCGGGGGGTCAATCATGCTTTGGGGCTGTTTTGCTTCTGCAGGTACAGGGAAGCTTCAGCGTGTGCAAGGTACCATGAATTCTCTTCAGTACCAGGAGATATTGGATGACAATGTGATGCAGTCCGTCACAAACCTGAGGCTTGGGAGACGTTGGATCTTTCAACAGGACAATGATCCCAAGCATACCTCCAAGTCCACTAGAGCATGGTTGCAGATTAAAGGCTGGAACATTTTGGAGTGGCCATCGCAGTCACCTGACTTAAATCCGATTGAGAACCTCTGGTGGGACTTAAAGAAAGCAGTTGCAATGCGCAAGCCTAAGAATGTGACTGAACTGGAGGCTTTTGCCCATGACGAATGGGCAAAGATACCCGTAGATCGCTGCAAGACACTTGTGTCAAGCTATGCTTCACGTTTAAAAGCTGTTATTACTGTAAAAGGATGTTGTACTAAGTACTAAGATTGAATGTCACTTGGGGGTTGAATAAAACTGATAATGATGTGAGCACAGAAAAGACATTTGTGGTTATTTCATTATAAATGTTATGTTATATTTGTCTGACCTACACGTGCCTCTTTGATTTAACTGTAAGCAAGATGACTGAATGATCAAAATCAATGTCAAACTGGCCAAAACACTCAATTTCAGTGGGGGTTGAATAATTTTGAACACAACTGTATATGTTTCATTTATTTTTTGTGTATCTCCCTTTTAATTCATCTCACATATGCCTCCAAAACATTTTTTTTTGCTGCTGTTGATTACATTCTAAATGATAAAGTTTACAGGATGGGTTTAAACTTTAAAACAGATACAGGGCTTAGATATGTGTTTATATCTCATGTGTTTGGAACTCTCAAGCTTTGGTCTTTTCTGCCACCTTGGCAACAAAAACAGTTGGATGGGGTTTGACACAAACATACAAACAAACGTTCACTTTTATATATTAGATAGAGATAGAAATAGATAGATATCTATCGGAATACCTAGCTATAAAAACACTTGTTAAAGTTTGAGTGCTGCCTCCCCTGGTCTCTCTATCTATCCAAAATATTATATCTACAGTCAGGTCCAGAAATATTGGGACATCAACACAATTCTAACATCTTTGGCTCTATACACCACCACAATGGAGTTGGGATGAAACAAACACAATGTGCTTTAACTGCAGACTGTCAGCTTTAATTTGAGGGTATGTGCATCCAACTCAGATGAACGGTGTAGGATTTACAGCAGTTTGCAGATGTGCCTCCCACTTGTTAAGGGACCAAAGGTAATGGGACAATTGGCTTCTCAGCTGTTCCATGGCCAGGTGTGTGATATTCCCTCATTACCCCAATTACAATGTGCAGATAAAAGGCCCAGAGTTCATTTCAAGTGTGCTATTTGCATTTGGAATCTGTTGCTGTCAACTCTCAAGATGAGATCCAAAGAGCTGTCACTATCAGTGAAGCAAGCCATCATTAGGCTGAAGAAACTAAACAAACCCATCACAGAGAGAGCAAGAAAATTAGGCGTGGCCAAAACAACTGTTTGGAACATTCTCAAAAAGAAGGAACGCACCGGTGAGGTCAGCAACACCAAAAGACCCGGGAGACCACGGAAAACAACTGTGGTGGATGACCGAAGAATTCTTTCCCTGGTGAAGAAAACACCCTTCACAACACTTGACCAGTTCAAGAACACTCTCCAGGAGGTAGGTGTATGTGTTTCAAAGTCAACAATCAAGAGAAGACTTCACCAGAGTAAATACAGAAGGTTCACCACAAGATGTAAACCATTGGTGAGCCTCAAAAACAGGAAGGCCAGATTAGAGTTTGCCAAACAACACCTAACAAAGCCTTCACAGTTCTGAAACAAGATCCTATGGACAGATGAGACCAAGATCAACTTGTACCAGAGTGATGGGAAGAGAAGAGTATGGAGAAGGAAAGGAACTGCTCATGATCCTAAGCATACCACCTCATCAGTGAAGCATGGTGGTGGTAGTGTCATGGCGTGGGCATGTATGGCTGCCAATGGAACTGGTTGTCTTGTATTTATTGATGATGTGACTGCTGACAAAAGCAGCAGGATGAATTCTGAAGTGTTTCGGACAATACTATCTGCTCACATTCAGCCAAATGCTGCAGAACTCATTGGACGGCGCTTCACAGTGCAGATGGACAATGACCCAAAGCATACTGCAAAAGCAACCAAAGAGATTTTGAAGGGACAGAAGTTGAATGTTATGCAATGGCCAATCACCTGACCTGAATCCCATTGAGCATGCATTTCACTTGCTGAAGACAAAACTGAAGGGAAAATGCCCCAAGAACAAGCAGGAACTGAAGACAGTTGCAGTAGAGGCCTGGCAGAGCATCACCAGGGATGAAACCCAGCGTCTGGTGATATCTATGCGTTCCAGACTTCCGGATGTGATTGACTGCAAAGGATTTGCAACCAAGTATTAAGAAGGGAAAGTTTGATTTATGAGTATTATTCTGTCCCATTACTTTTGGTCCCTTAACAAGTGGGAGGCACATCTGCAAACTGCTGTAAGTCCTACACCGTTCACCTGAGTTTAATGTACATACCCTCAAATTAAAGCTGACAGTCTGCAGTTAAAGCACATTGTGTTTGTTTCATTCCAACTCCATTGTGGTGGTGTATAGAGCCAAAGATGTTAGAATTGTGTCGATGTCCCAATATTTGTGGACCTGACTGTATCTCAATTTCCATACCTACCTGTCTAAATCTCTTTGTATGTATGTATGTATGTATCTATCTATCTACCGGCTGGGTGGAGTAGAGGTAACATCACTGCTCTATAACCGTGGAGAGAGACTGTGGAGACACAGGTTCGATCCTGGCAAGTGCACCTCTCCAGTAAGTGTCCTTGGGCAAGACACCTAGCGGTACATACTCGCCACCCAGGACATACTTGAAAACGAGAGAAATCTCAATGTATCTTTTCTGGTAAAATACTTTCTCAAAAATAATCTATCTATCGATCAAAATACATGTTAAGGTTTTAGTGCAGCTTTTCCCCGTTCTGTGTATTTTAACCCTGTGAACCCTTGTTCTTTATATATTTGATATCACACTCAATATGGTTATGTTTAATATCATTGTAAGGGCCAGACTCTGTCCTTTCCAATGATACATCGAACGACCATGTCTGATGCACGGGGACAGAAATACAGTGGTCTGAATGACCCATGTCCCTTGTGGCTGTAGTGGGACAGGCAGCACAGCGTCTCTCTCCCTGCCTCTTTGAAGGAACGCTGATCCAGCGTGCCCCATCATTAGGGCTGGCAGTCTGCAGCTGTTGGGGGGAAGCTTTTGGGTGCAGGAGGGAGCAGAGAGCATCCATGTCTCTCTGCCTTCTTGTGTGATGCCTGCAGCAGATGATCTGAGGAGTGTCTGAATGTCGGACCCTGGGTTGAGCACATGGGAGGAAAGCAAGGAGTAAATTACCTAGGGGGGCAAAATGTACTTACACCACTGCCTAATCTATCCTTAGCTAACCTCTCCCTCTCTCTATCATCTGTCAGTTTAGCCATAGCTAATCTCTCCCTCTCATCTCTCTCTATCATCTGTCAATCCAACTTTAGCTAATCTCTCCCTCTCTTCTCTCTGTATCAAATCGAATCTATCATCATATTAGGAACTTTCCCTCTTTGCATGTTTCGATTTATTTATTTACATATAGCGCATTCTCTTTATGATAGAGTTCTCTTCCTTTAAAGTATCCAACTAATGGGATCTCTGCATTAAATTGGAAATGATGTTTGTTTGTTTAGTTATTTATTTATTTTCCTGTACAGGCATCAGATGTAATAATCATGATAATGAACTCCCATTCATTGGAAACAGATTTGCACACCAGAGAGTCTCATAACAATTTATTATTGGCTGATTTTCTGATACGAGAAAAATTGTTGCCACAAGTCTGAGGCACTGACATATCCCATTGCAATATGTTAATCTTCCTGTTCCTCCTCTTCTCCTCTAATTAGTCCATTACAGTTAGCTGCCAATTAATTTGTGATGAAAAAAAATAAAAACACACAACTTAACCAGCGACATTTCAATATTAAATTTGCATGTAGATATTATCTAGAAAAAATAAACTGTGCAGCCTTTCATAACGTTTACATGTAGTGTGATGTTAGAGGCTGTTATGTATGCACGAGTTATGTAGGTCATAAGAAGCACAGGAGTATCTGGTTCTACTGAATATAGGAGTGGGTGCTGAGACTTGATTTTTATTAATACAGTAAGTGTGTCATTGGACTGCATACGCTGAGACTCCTCTCTGGTTTGAGATTCCTGTTTTGTACCTTGTAAAATGCAGAATTCAAACAAAGTTACGTATTTTTATACAGTATGTACCACTGGAAATTAGTTTTATTTTATTATAAAATAAGCATTGCATCATTACAAAGCTTCACCACTACCTTTATACCATTATATGGAGCAATGTAGTGGGAATAATACATTACACATATATGGCGTTTAACTTTGTGTAGTTTTTAATTACATTGTTGAAATGAAACTCCCATGTAACACTTAATAATGTTTGGTTTTTAGCATTTGTTTCTATCACTGCAGGAAGTGATTCTTACCACTAATGTTCCTTATAATGTATAATATGGAGGGCAGCCTCACTTACTCTGTCTCTTAGGCCACCATTAAACACAAGGGTCCCTATTCCAAACATGTCTCTAGAATGTAGACGCTAAGCATTAATCGTCTCCACTTTAACGTCTGCAACCTTTTTTTTTTGAGAAAGTATTTTACCAGGAAGGATACATTGAGACTTCTCTAGTTTTCAAGTATGTCCTGGGTGGCGAGTATGTACCGTTAGGTGTCTTGCCCAAGGACACTTACTGGAGAGGTGCTCTTGCTGGGATCTAACCCATGTCTCCACAGGCTCTCTCCACGCAGAGCAGTGATGTTGCCTCTACTCCACCCAGCCGGTACTTGGAAGAGCTCCGTCCCAGCTGACACTTTCTCAGTCCTTTAAGAGATTTTGACAGGTCATTTTCCACTCACCTCGCTTCCTACCATTGGATACTTGCCCGTTATCCCGGGGAGGGTTCCGCTGCAGCGTTTCTACTTCTGGCTGGCCTGCTTTTCTTGGTTCCCTCGGTGCAGCCTGCAACCAGCGGCCATTTTGAAGCCTCTTTAGGAGCCCCCTTCTGCAGTCTACTGGGAGGCCTCAAGCTGGGGTGATGATGGGCCTGACTCCCCCAGTCTCCTTGAACAGGATGGATAGAAGGTGAGCTGGCAGGTGATGTCATGCTGCATACTCAGACTCCAGTCCCTTGATGAGGGGTGATGTGACGTGGATTCTGTGACACCTTTGTGCTCTTTTTGCGGAGGAGATCTGTGCTGGGTCTGGAGTGGAGCTGAAGGGACCGACGAGCAGGCAGTTAGCTGCTGACTCAGAGATGTATCGTGATGCTCTGGAGACGACGAGTGGGATGTCATGGTGGGGCCAGAGGTCCGGGATGGCCTCCACGGCACTTTTGTGTCCGAGAGGCGAGTCTCCTTGCCCTGCAGGAGCTATTTCAGCTGTGCTGATGGAGGTGCCCCCTGAAACCAGCGCCATGTCGACTCTCTCACCTGCTAGCTCCCGACACTTGTTGCTGGCTATGCTTAGTCCCAGAAGAGGGACTCTGTGCCGTAATCGGAGATCCGCTGGAATGCAACGTGTGCAGCCAATGGCTGGGCAAGATGAAGGCCCGTTGATTCCCACAAAGAACGAAGACTGTTTCCCACCTTGCTGCTTCTTCCGATGGGATGTCTGGGGATCTTCCTTGTGAGGCCCCGCCAGTAGCCACTCCGGAGCCCTTCCTGGATACGAAATAGAAATAACCCTTCAACCTTTCCCTTTTTCTTTTTATTGTTCCCTTTTATTATTGGCTTTATTTAGAATCTCTTGGAATGGCTTTTTGTGTAACGGTTGGGGTGTCTGGATTTTTTCTCCCCTTGTTTTTCTTTCTTTTTTTGGTGTGGGGGACACTGCGTTGCTCTGGGTGAGCCTCTAGAGCAGCTACAATGGCTCTGGCCACTCTATTGGCCCTGAGTCACCCGACCATGTGGACTCATCCATGGCCTCCGGTTCCCGACTGGGATGCTGGAGCGAGCCAGGAATGCCGTGTATATGGGCCATCTCCCACCTTTTCTCCCCATCCCCTTATTTTGTCTATTTTATTTATTTTCTTTACTTTATTTGTATATATGCCCCACCAGCTGATTACCTGCAGACTCAGCCTGCTCCCTTGTTCTGATGTCCCCTGGCATTATCCTTCCGTCCTTTTTATTTACTGTTTTGCTCTTGTTTGTACGCTGACTCTATTTTCTTGTCTCAATGTCAATTGTACTGCTGCTGTGCTTTCAAAATAAAAATAATAAATTTAACCCCATAAGGACCACTGTTGTACAAAGTACGTCCTGGGGAAAACTCCCCTTAAGGACCAAGGATGTACTATGTACGTCTTGGTCCTTTATCCCTCTCCCTATACTCACCTCCCTGGCCAGGCTCCCGCAGGGGTCTGGCAAGTTTGAAGCCTGCCGTGCTTATTTATGGGGCCCAGCCATCACGACTGACACCATCACCATACGTGATGTCATCACCAGGCGACCCCCTGCCTGCAGTGAAGAATGGGAAAGGGGAGGGGGGCTCCTTTGGAGCCATCTCCCTCCCAAACATCAAAAAAGAAAGGTACCACTGGAAAAGGGAGTGTCTGTCCTTTTCAGTGGTACCTGTCTTTAACCCCTTAGATGCTGGATCGTGATTCAAACCTGGAAGTGGCTGACATATTGGGTGTCAGCCAAGCCTCTGGGTCACCCCCCACCCACTGACGTTGTTGCCATATGTGTGATGACGTCAGTGGGCCAGTTAACCTTTAGCTGCCAAGTGGAAATAAGGGGATCCTTTGGATGATGCCAAACATGACTAGGTTTGGTGTAAAATTATTTAAAAAATAATAATAATAATAATAAAAAAAATGTAAAAAGTGTTTTGTTTTCTAAAAAAAATAATTGTCTGGGGGTATAATAAAATAGGACTTCAATTCAAATAGGACTTCAATAAAATAGGAATTCAATTAAACATGATGAGCATAAAACGGTCAAAATGAGATTAGCGCAAAGAGGTGAATTGACTCAGCAGTGAAGGGCTTAAAAAGCAAAACCATGTAAAAATTGGGTACTTCTAACCGTAGGACAAAATTCCGAAACTATTTAGCCGGGATCTTTTTTCTCTCAGATTTTGGGGATTAAATTTCTAAAAAGTGTGTTTTTCAATTTTTTCATCATATTTCATATTTTTTTTAATAAAAACTATATGATGGAAATAATGGTATCTTTAGAAAGTCCATTTAATGGTGAGAAAAATGGTATATAATATGTGTGGGTTGCATAAACCAGTAAGAGGAAAATTAGACCTAAACACAAACAGCGCAGAAACGTAAAAACAGCAACGGGCACCACCGGACTGACAATCGTAAAACCGCCCGGTCCCTTAGGGGTTAACCCCCCCAAAGACTGTGCTCTCCATGTATAGCTCCATGTAAGCTCACGCAAGCTGTGAAGCAAAAACCAATTTCACCCCAAAGTTGCGTCAGCTATGGAATATCGATGCCTCAGAAGTTAAAGCTACTGATCCTAGAGTCAACGCTTTCATATTGAGACGCAACAACACCAACAACTATGGAATAGAGCCCAAGAGTTGGTTCTGGTGGAGTCCACATGCACCAGGACATGCACCAGGGGTGAATTCTTGCCTAGGGCATCTAGGCCTGGGCCTAGAACAGAAAATTGTAGGGGAGCAGCATTTTTTTCGCAATATCTTTTCTATCAGATATTTATTGGAATGCTGCACATCTACTTTTGTTCTGCTCTCTTTTGGTTGCCGAATGTACAGCAGTTTAATGCCTAGATAGCTACAGTATTTGCTCAAAATACACATAAAACTGTAACAGGAGTCAAAGTGTCACCCATTGTGGGCTCTATTACATTCTTCGCGCAAACGTTAACGCGTGCGCAAAAACACATTAACGCGAGGGGCAAAACCCTTCGCGCTGAACGTCGTATTACAATGTCTGCGGAAAAATGCGCGTTAACATCTACCGCGGGTGAACCTGTGCGAACGCTGCACTAGCGTAATGTACATTGCGCGTCCTATACTTAACATTGATAGCGCAGATACGTTTGTGCACTGGTACGCGGATGGTATTACAATCTATGCGCAGTTTTTAACGCACAGCGTTTGCGCGCATAATGTTAACTTTGAAAAGCTGGTGGTAACGGCAAATCGGAACGTTCTGGCCGAACCCAAATACACCAGCCCGAAAAAAAAATACAGCAAAGTATAGTTACACATTCTACCCATACCCAAACAATAAATTTGAGAAGTTGTGCGTGGTTTTTTTTTTGATGCAGCATATATGCACAGGTTGACTTTGACAGGTGCAAAAACCTAACGTGAGACAATAAGGCTAGGGTCAGACTAACGCATTTGTCGTGTTGTCCGTGAAAAAGTGCATTCGAACGAATGGACGCATTTTTTCACGGAATACGCGATAGCGGTCATACGATGCGCATTTTCGTCCGTGATTTTGTACGGATCATCAATAAAACCCTTTTTGCGTCTGGACGTTATGTTGGCCGGACAATAGCAGCGTCTGACGTCTCCTAATCACACACACACGCCGCTAGCGGACGCAGCGCACTCTGTACGTCAGTAGTAGCGGTTTGACGTTCTAGAAAAAATGCGTTCGTTTGCCACTTGCGTTGCGCGGACGAACTTTCATGCGGCCGTTCTTCGTATGTTACCCGGCATTGGACGTCATTTGCTGCTAGCACGGCCGTGATTTCGTGCGGTTAAACGCACGTTAAAAATGCTTTCGTCTGACCTTAGCCTTAAGGTTCTTAATTCTGATTGGCTGAATCACATGAAAAAACAGTCCGCACGCCGATTTCTGTGCGCAATGTTAATGCGCGCGAGTTTTTACGCGCGTTATTTTTTGACGGATGAAATAATGCGCAAGGATTGTAATACCAGCGTTAATTTACGCGCGTTAATTAAAAGTGATATAAATATATTTAGCAACACAGAGTCTCTTTAACGTTATCTGTATCCTTTGGATATTTTTCACTGCTGTCTGCTTGATGGAAAAAAAATTAATAAATATATATAGAACAGATTGAAAACAAATATTCTACAAGCACATTCCTTTCCCTTTCTGACCCTTTTATTTACACATAAATCGTCATTGCCTAAGAGCTTATTTTAGCATTTCTATTTTATAGACTTCATACAAATCAGTCTATTTATTGACCCAAAAGCTGGTGAATTTCTTATCCCATCTAAAATAATAAAACAACTCTCGTCACTAAATAAAATGAGAATTCTTCCCAACTGTGCCGTTTATTCGAATGAAATCTATTATGTTTGCCTTACCATACTGCAATCATTGATATATGGTTCTTGGAATATTGTGACTTTAGGGATTTTGACACTGTGCATGCTAACTAGTTCGGCTGCACTGAGACCATTTATCATTACAGAAACCTTCAAGGTGTATGGTGGTAATGCTGCCATGCACTGCTTAATATGACAAGACTGGAGCTTCCACAGATTATTCATAGAATAACATCAATGAGAAAGGTCATTCAGGACTGAAATCAGCCTGTGCGAATAATAATTCTGTATCTTTAGTTACCACATTTGCAAAGATTTTCCTGAAAGCCATAATTTTGCATTTGTGCATTAAATGTTTTATATAAAGTACATGTAGAAAAATGCTTCCCATATCTATCTATCCCTGTCTATCCCTATCTATCCCTGTCTGCCTGTCTATCTTTCTACAGTATCTGACAGAAGTGAGTACACCCCTCACATTTTTGTAAATATTTTTATTATATCTTTTCATGTGACACTTTGCTACAATATAAAGTAGGGAGTGTACAGCTTGTATAACAGTGTAAATTTGCTATCCCTCAAAATAACTCAACACGCAGCCATTAATGTCTAAGGCTAAGGTCAGACTAACGCAGTATTAACGTGCGTTTAGCCGCACTAAATCACGGCCGCGCTAGCAGCAAATTACGTCCAATGCCGGGCAGCATACGAAGAACGGCCGCACAAAAGTGCAGCCGCGCAACGCAAATGGCAAACGAACGCATTTTTTCTAGAACGTCAAACCGCTAGTACTGACGTACAGAGTGCGCTGCGTCCGCTAGCGGCGTGTGTGTGTGTGATTAGGAGACATCAGACACTGCTAATGTCCGGCCAACATCACGTCCAGACGCAAAAAGTGTTATATTGATAACCGTACAAAATCACGAATGAAAATGCGCATCGTATGACCGCTATCGCGTATTCCGTGAAAAAATGCGTCCATTCGTTCGAACGCACTTTTTCACGGACAGCGCGAAAAATGCGTTAGTCTGACCCTAGCCTTAACCGCTGGCAACAAAAGTGATTACACCCCTAAGTGAAAATGTCCAAATTGGGCCCAAAGTGTCAATATTTTGTGTGGCCATCATTATTTTCCAGCACTGCTGTAACCGACTTGGGCATGGAGTTCACCATAGCTTCATAGGTTGTCACTGACCTCTTCCACTTCTCCATGACGACATCACGAAGCTGGTGGATGTTAGAGACCTTGCGCTCCTCCACCTTCCGTTTGAGGAGGCCCCACAGATGCAAATAGGGTGTAGGTCTGGAGACATGCTTGGCCAGTCCATCACCTTTACCCTCAGCTTCTTTGGGAAGGCAGTGGTCGTCTTGGAGGTGTGTTTGGGGTCGTTATACTGGAATACTGCCCTGCGGACCAGTCTCTGAAGGGAGGGGATCATGCTCTGCTTCAGTATTTCACAGTACATGATGGCATTCATGGTTCCCTCAATGAACTGTAGCTCCCCAGTTCCGAAAGCACTCATGCAGCCCAGACCATGACACTCCCACCACCATGCTTGACTGTAGGCAAGACACACTTGTCTTTGTACTCCTCACCTGGCTGCCGCCACACACGCCTGACACCATCTGAACCAAATAAATTTATCTTGGTCTCAGAACACAGGACATGGTTCCAGTAATCATGTCCTTAGACTGCTTGTCTTCAGAAAACTGTTTGCGGAGTTTCTTGTGCATCATCTTTAGAAGAGACTTCCTTCTGGGGTGACAGCCATGACAGCCACGCAGACCAATTTGATGCAGTGTGCGGCGTATGGTCTGAGAACTGACAGGCTGACCCACCACCCCTTCAACCTCTGCAGCAATGCTGGCAGCACTCATACATCTATTTCCCAAAGACAACCTCTGGATATCACACTGAGCACGTACACTCAACTTCTTCGGGCAACCATGGTGAGGCCTGTTCTCGGTGGAACCTGTCCTGTTAACTGCTGTATGGAATTGGTCACCGTGCTGCAGCTCAATTTCAGGGTCTTGGCAATCTTCTTATAGCCTATGCCAGGGATCAGCAAACTTGGCTCCCTCTTGTTTTGGGAACTACATTTCCCACGATGCTCAGTCACTCGTTAGGCTGACTGAGCCCCATGGGAAACGTAGTTTCCAAAACATCAGGGAGCCAAGTTTGCTGATCCCTGGCATAGGCCATCTTTATGTAGAACAAAAATAATTTTTTTCAGATTCTCAGAGTTCTTTGCCATGAGGTGCCAGGTTGAACTTCCAGTGACCAGTATGAGAGAGTGATAACACCAAATTTAACATACCTGCTCCCCATTCACACCTGAGACCTTGTAACACTAACGAGTCACATGACACCGGGTAGGGAAAATGGCTAATTGGGCCCAATGTGAACATTGTCTCTTAGGGGTGTAGTCACTTTTGTTGCCAGCGGTTTAGACATTAATGGCTGTGTGTTGAGTTATTTTGAGGGACAGTAAATTTACACTGTTATACAAGCTGTACACTCACTACTTTACAGTGTAGCAAAGTGTCATTTCTTCAGTGTTGTCACACGAAAAGATATAATAAAATATTTACAAAAATGTGAGGGGTGTACTCACTTCTGTCAGATACAGTATCTATCTATTTATTTATAAAGTATTTTACCAGGAAGGATACATTGAGATTTCTCTCGTTTTGTCCTGGGTTCTATCTATGAAGTGCTTGCAAATAGGCTGCCGGGTAACGACCTAGCACAATTGAGAATATATATTTATATGGATATAATATACAAAAAAGAACACTCCAGCTCAATGACCACATACATTTGACTGATCTGGAGTGCTCAATTTTTGTATATTGCATCTGTCCTAGATGCCCCCGCTTTTGTTGCTTGTTTAGGTATTTATTTATTTATAAAGGATTTTACCAGGAAGGATACATTGAGATTTCTCTCGTTTTCAAGTATGTCCTGGGTTCAAGAACATTAAAATGTCACAGTTGTTACAGAAACACAAAGTAATCCAGTGCAAGATATTAAAAAAACACAAATATACAGATTAACAGAAAATAAATATGTAGGAAATAGTCATTATGTTACATGTTTACAGGTGCATTCTGTATCGAGGTATATTAATAGGGAGCTCGAGTGACTTTAGACTGGGGGAAGATTTGATGGCGTCTGGGAGGTTATTCCATAATTGTGGTGCTCTGTAGGAAAATGAGGATCGAGCCATTTTCTTTTTGTATTGTGGTATTGCAAGTAAGGTGCTGGTCCTGGATCAGAGGTTATAGGAAGAGGGACCTGCTAGGGGAAGCAGTCTATTCAGGTAGGGTGGCAGCTTCCCAGAAAAGCTCTTAAACACCAGGTTGGAAAGGTGAAGGGTGCATTTAGACTCCAGCGATGGCCAATTTAGGTATAGTGAGACCTTTCTACGTGTCATGTGTGTGTGTTTGTGTGTGTATATGTGTGTATATGTATGTATGTATTTACAGTTGTGTTCAAAATTATTCAACCCCCCACTGAAATTGAGTGTTTTGGCCAGTTTGACATTGATTTTGATCATTCAGTCATCTTGCTTACAATTAAATCAAAGAGGCACGTGTAGGTCAGACAAATATAACATAAAATTTTTTAATGAAATAACCACAAATGTCTTTTCTGTGCTCACATCATTATCAGTTTTATTCAACCCCCAAGTGACATTCAATCTTAGTACTTAGTACAACATCCTTTTACAGTTATAACAGCTTTTAAACGTGAAGCATAGCTTGACACAAGTGTCTTGCAGCGATCTACGGGTATCTTCGCCCATTCGTCATGGGCAAAAGCCTCCAGTTCAGTCACATTCTTATGCTTGCGCACTGCAACTGCTTTCTTTAAGTCCCACCAGAGGTTCCCAATCGGATTTAAGTCAGGTGACTGCAATGGCCACTCCAAAATGTTCCAGCCTTTAATCTGCAACCATGCTCTAGTGGACTTGGAGGTATGCTTGGGATCATTGTCCTGTTGAAAGGTCCAACGTCTCCCAAGCCTCAGGTTTGTGACGGACTGCATCACATTGTCATCCAATATCTCCTGGTACTGAAGAGAATTCATGGTACCTTGCACACGCTGAAGCTTCCCTGTACCTGCAGAAGCAAAACAGCCCCAAAGCATGATTGACCCCCCGCCATGCTTCACAGTAGGCAAGGTGTTATTTTCTTCATAGGCCTTGTTCTTCCTCCTCCAAACATAGCGTTGATCCATGGGCCCAAACAGTTCTAATTTTGTTTCATCAGTCCACAGAACACTATCCCAAAACTTCTGTGGTTTGTCCACATGACTTTTGGCATACTGCAGTCGACTCTTCTTATTCTTTGGAGACAGCAAGGGGGTGCGCCTGGGAGTTCTGGCATGGAGGCCTTCATTACGCAGTGTGCGCCGTATTGTCTGAGCTGAAACTTCAGTACCCACATCTGACAAATCTTTTCTCAGTTCCTCAGCAGTCACACGGGGACTTTTCTCTACTCTACGCTTCAGGTAGCGCACAGCAGTCGAAGTCAGCATCTTCTTTCTGCCACGACCAGGTAGCGTTTCAACAGTGCCCTTTGCCTTGAATTTGCGAATGATGCTTCCTATGGTCTCTCTTGGTATATTTAACATCTTTGCAATCTTCTTATAGCCATTGCCCTTCCTGTGAAGAGTAATCACCTCTTCTCTTGTCTTCCTGGACCACTCTCTTGACTTCACCATGTTTGTAACCACACCAGTAAATGTCTAGAAGGAGCTGAGTATCACAGTCATTTTAAAGCTGCCTAATTGGTGCTTATTATGCTTTATTGCTGCTCCGTGACATCCACAGGTGTTTTCAATACCTGATTGAAAACACTTGAATGAACCTCTGTTCTTCAGAGTGGTAGTCTTTAAGGGGTTGAATAATTGTGTCAATGAAGAATTCACAAAAGAAACATTTACCACTGTATTACAAAACCAATTGATGTCATTTTAGTTGCATATGGTTCTTTAAAAAGTCCTTGTAGGATTTCATTCTGAATACAATTACAAATGTACACTAAATTCCCTAAAACCCTTTACAGCATTGGGGGTTGAATAATTTTGAACACAACTGTATATATTCCAGTATATGTTTCACAATCACTTGCAGTTGGATCTTGAGATGTGTGTGTATATATCAGTTGTGTCTTATCGTTACTCTGCAGCCTATTTACAGGCACTTCACAAATAAGTTAATGCTTTTAAGAGCTTTACTTGACTTCTTCCATAGTATTTATTTCTGCCTTCCATTTCATTTTAATTACCGGAATGCTCAAAAAGTCAGACGCGCAATAAATTAGAATTTAGATTGATCTCCAATAAACTCAACACAGTTGCTGGAGAGTTTAGAAGAATACATATTTAATTCCTAGAAATTTAATTATGTTAAGCTAGTGTCTACCACAATCTGAGATCTTTGACAATGGTAGCATTATAATTATTTGTGATGTCTATTTTTCACGGACATGCATTTTTATTCAGTTCAGGTAGATCGATAGATTATTATTTATGGAGTAGGCTTAGTGTTCTATGTATTATTTATGAATTATTGGACTGTATGAAGAAAATAATAGCTCTCCAGTCTATGGTAGTTTTAATTCATACATCTTTAATGACTCATCATATACAAGGTATAGCTTAACACTATCACTACACTGTGTAGGACCTGAAGCAAGGAGTAAGTGGTAAATCAATACAAGAGCACTTTTGGTGTCAAGGAATCTTGTGCGCTTTCTGTTACATCAACAGGTAAGCAGAGAGGACTCTCCAAACCCATTGACACATAAGAAATCTCTAGTGTTGGTACAGTACAAGTAAATGAATAATAATAAAAGTGATGTTTTGGAAAATTACAAAGGCTTTATAAATTTAGGTCAATAATAACTGAATTTGAAGCATTCATCATTAAATGTTTTGTTAGAATTTTTAATACAAGTACTTCTGAAATGATCTGAGTATATTTATGTTGATTTATTTTCAGGAAGGCGACTGGTAAACAATTGTATTCACTGTACAATGCAAAATTGCCTATTTTATTTATTTTATTTATTTATAAAGGATTTTACCAGGAAGGATACATTGAGATTTCTCTTGTTTTCAAGTATGTCCTGGGTTCAAGAACATTGAAGTGTTACAGTTACAGAAATACAAAGTAATACAATGCAAGATATTAAAAAAAACAAAAAAAAACAACACAAATATACAGATTAACAGAAAATAAATATGTAGGAAATATAGTCACTAGGTCACATGTTTACAGGTGCATTCTGTATTGAGGTATGTTAATATGGAGCTCTTGAGTGACTTAAGACTGGGGGAAGATTTGATGGTGTCTGGGAGGTTATTCCATAATTGTGGTGCTCTGTAGGAAAATGAGGACCGAGCCATTTTCTTTTTGTGTTGTGGTATTGCAAGTAAGGTGCTGGTCCTGGATCGGAGGTTATAGGATGAGGGAGCTGCTGGGGGAAGCAGTCTGTTCAGGTAGGGTGGTAGCTTCCCAGAAATGCTCTTAAACACCAGGCTGGAAAGGTGAAGGGTGCATTTAGACACCAGCGATGGCCAGTTTAGCTCTTTTAACATGTCACAATGGTGGGTCATGTAGTTACATTGTAATGCAAAGCGGCAGAAGGAGTTATACAATGTAGTAAGTTTCTGAAGGTGTGTTTGCGGGGCCGCTGCATACACTACATCTCCGTAATCAATAGCCGGCGCTTACCCTTATCCTAAATGAGCACATTTAGTAATCTTATCCATAATCCTAAAACATGTACTGTAGATATAGTTCATGAAAAGTTATGCCCACAGTATTTTGTATGCAGAGAGTAAATTATTTGACAAGGTTGGGCATTATATGAAGAGTCATCCCCTTTGATATTACACATGCTACGTTTTGAAGTGTTTTACAGCTACAAGTGTTTATAAAGTGCCAACAAGTTCTGTATCATTGTAATGTGCGGCCATCTGTTCATGATCTCAAGCTGAAGCGAAATCGGGTTCTGCAGCAGGCCAATGATTCAAAACACACCGGCAAGTCCACCTCTGAATGGCTGAAGGAAAACAAAATGAAGACTTTGGAGTGGCCTAGTCAAAGTCCTGACTTGAATCCTATTGAGAGTAGCTCGTGTAGGTGTGATCTATAGACCCCCTGGACAAGTAGAAGAGCTAGATAATCTGCTGGTTGAGGAAATAGCCAAAATGGCAATGAAGGGGGAAGTTATTATCATGGGGGACTTTAATCTTCCTGATGTGAACTGGAAAACCAAAATAGCTGGGTGCACCAGGAGTACAAATATTCTAAACTCCCTACTGGGATTATCTCTAACACAAGTAGTTGAGGAGCCGACCCGTAAAGAGGCCATATTGGATTTAATACTTACAAATGGAGGTTTGGTATTGGACGTTGTTGTAGGTGAAAATTTGGGATCTAGTGATCACCAATCAGTATGGTTTAATATAAGAAGAGGGATGGAGCCGCACCACACAAAAACAAAAGTTTTAGACTTTAAAAAAACAGATTTTTCTAAAATGAGATTTTGTGTGAATGAGTCATTATCAGACTGGAGGAGTTTAAAGGGAGTCCAGGAGAAATGGGATTATTTAAAGGAAACATTATTGAAGGCCACAGGAAATTGCATTCGGCTTGTTAGCAAAAACAAAAAAGGGAAGAAACCACTGTGGTACTCTGCAGAAGTGGCCAAAATAGTGAAGAACAAGAAGATAGCATTCAATAATTATAAAAAAACTCAGCGTGAAGAGGATAGGCAAACCTATAAGATTAGGCAGAAAGAGGCAAAGCAATTTATAAGAGCTTCCAAAGCACACGCAGAAGAGAAAATAGCTCAGTCAGTAAAAAAGGGGGACAAAACATTTTTTAGATACATAAACGAGAAAAGAAAAGTAAAACAAGGATTAGTTAGATTAAAAACAAAGGAAGGAAGGTATGTAGAAGAGGATAAAAGTCTCGCTGACTGCCTCAATGAATATTTTTGTTCAGTCTTTGCAGAAGAAAAGGAAGGAAAGGGACCTCAGTTAGGAGAGAACACTAAAGAGACAGTTACATATGAGTTTACAGAGGAGGAGGTTCTAAAGCAGCTGTCTAAAGTAAAGACAAATAAGTCAATGGGGCCTGATGGGATCCATCCTAAATTATTAAAAGAGCTCAGTGATGTAATAGCAAAACCGTTAACAGATTTATTTAACCAATCCTTGTTAACAGGAGTCATCCCAGAAGACTGGAAATTAGCAAATGTTGTGCCCATTTACAAGAAGGGTAGTAGGGAGGAATCGGGGAACTATAGGCCAGTTAGTCTTACATCAGTAGTGGGGAAATTAATGGAAACCATGTTAAAGGAAAGGATTGTTGAACATCTAAAAACACATAGATTACAGGATCAGAAACAACATGGGTTTACCTCAGGGAGATCATGCCAAACTAATCTTATTGATTTTTTTGATTGGGTAACAAAAATAATAGACACAGGTGGTGCAGTAGACATTGCTTATTTAGATTTCAGTAAGGCTTTTGATACTGTTCCGCATAGAAGGCTTATCAATAAATTGCAATCTTTGAGCTTGGATTCCAATATTGTTGAATGGATTAGGCAGTGGCTGAGTGACAGACAACAGAGGGTTGTGGTAAATGGAGTTTATTCGGCGCAAGGTCTTGTTACCAGTGGGGTACCTCAGGGGTCAGTACTTGGACCCATTCTCTTTAATATTTTTATTAGTGATATTGCAGAAGGTATTAATGGAAAAGTATGTCTTTTTGCTGATGACACAAAAATTTGCAACAGGGTTGACGTTCCTGGAGGGATCAGCCAAATGACAAATGATTTAGGTAAACTAAAAAAATGGTCGGAGTTGTGGCAATTGAGTTTTAATGTGGATAAGTGCAAGATAATGCACCTGGGACGTAAAAACCCACGGGCTGAATATAGAATATTTGATACAGTCCTAACCTCAACATCTGAGGAAAGGGATTTAGGGGTCATTATTTCAGAGGATCTAAGGGTAAGTAGTCAATGTAATAGAGCAGCAGGAAATGCTAGCAGAATGCTTGGTTGTGTAGGGAGAGGTATTAGCAGTAGGAAAAGGGAAGTGCTCATGCCACTGTACAGAGCACTGGTGAGACCTCACTTGGAGTACTGTGTGCAGTACTGGAGACCGTATCTCCAGAAGGATATAGACATCTTAGAGAGAGTTCAGAGAAGGGCTACTAAGATGGTGTACGGCTTGAAGGAGAAAAGTTACCAAGAAAGGCTTAATGATCTTAACATGTACAGCTTGGAAAAAAGACGAGACAGAGGAGATATGATAGAAACATTTAAATACGTAAAGGGAATCCACAAGGTAGAGGAAGGGAGTATATTTAAAGGAAACAAAATAGCAAAACAAGAGGACATAGTCTTAGATTAGAGGGGCAAAGGTTTAAAAGTAACATCAGGAAGCATTATTTTACTGAGAGGGTGGTGGATACATGGAACAGTCTTCCAGTTGAAGTGGTAGAGGCCAAAACAGTAATTGAATTTAAGCAAGCATGGGATAGGCATAAGGCTATCCTAAACAAAAGATAAATCCAGGTCAAGTATCCATGTAATTGGGCAGACTAGATGGGCCGTAAGGTTCTTATCTGCTGACATTTTTCTATGTTTCTATGTTTCTATGAGATGCTGGGGCATGACCTTAAAAAGGCGGTTCATGTTCGAAATCTTTCCAATGTGGCTGAATTACAACAATTCTGCGAAGATGAGTCGACCAAAATTCCTCCACAGCGCTGTGACAGACTCATTGCAAGTTATCGCAAACGCTTGATTGCAGTTCTTGCTGCTAAGGGTGGCCCAACCAGTTATTAGGTTTAGGGGGCAAGCACTTTTTCACACAGGGACATGTGGGTTGGATTTTTTTCTCTTAATAATAAAAACCTTAATTTAAAAACTGCATGTTTTACCTTTGACTAATATTTAAATATGTTTGATCATCTGAAACATTAAAGTGTGACAAACGTGCAAAAAAAAATCAGGAAGGGGGCCAACACTTTTTTCACACAACTGTACCTGGTAATAAGGGAGGAGATGTAGGCAGGGGCGCAGTTATGGAAAGTTTTGTAAGTGAGCACCAATATTTTGAATTGGATTCTAAAGGAAACAGGAAGCCAGTGTAGAGATTGACAAAGGGGTGAGGTGCGAGAGATGTGGGAGGTGAGTTGGATTATCTTGGTACAGGCTTTCATAACAGACTGCAGAGGGAGACTCTGGGATCTCTTAAGGCCAGAGAGAAGGAGGTTACAGTAGTCAAGACAGGAGATAAAAAGCGCTTGGACAAGCATTTTAGCAGAGTCCTGATTTAGAACGGGACGGATGCATGCAATGTTAAAGGTAGAAGTAGCAAGATTTGGTTAGAGACTGAATGTGAGGAGTAAAGGAGAGATCAGAGTCAAAGAGGACACAGAGGCAACGAGCCCGAGAGGTAGAAGTAATGGTGGCACCATTAACCTGAAGGGACATGTGTGCAGGAATGTTAGCTGTATAGGGAGTGAATACGAGAAGTTCAGATTTGGAGAGGTTGAGCTTTAGGAAACAGGAAGTCATCCAGTTGGAGACAGCCGACAGGCAGGCAGTAACACGGTCCAACACAGGGATAGAAAGATCAGGAGAGGAAAGGTAGAATTGGGTGTCATCAGCATAGAGATGATATTGAAATCCATAGGAAGAGATAAAGTTATATAAGAAAGGTGGTAGAGATTGAGAAGAGTAGGGGACCCAGAACAGAGCCTTGAGGTACCCCAACTGAGAGGAACTGGGGGGGGGGGATGTAGAGGCACCAGGGAATGAGACACTGAAGGAGCAAAGAGAGAGATGGGAAGAGAACCAGGAGAGAGTGGTCTCTGAAGCCAAATTGACGCAGCCTGAGGATCAGAAGAGTGTGGTCCCCAGTGTCAAATGCAGCAAAAAAGTTGAGACAAATAAGGAGGGAGAAGTGACTTTTGGTTTTAGCAGCAACTAAATCATTAGTCACCTTGGTCGCAAGTGAAGTAAAGATACTGGGGGGGACAGTTTACAACACAAAATATCACACAATGGATGCACCCAAGAGACACATATACAGGGTTTTTGAAGAGCACTGAAATTTCAACCGGTATTTTGGTGCTCCTCTATTCCCCGCACTTCAGGGAATCAAATTCCTCGACCTTGCGGTGAATTCAGCATTCACCACAGGGTTCCCAAAGTGCGGGGAAAAGCTGCTGACTGCATCCGAAAAACTGCCGCAAAAAAACCATAAAAAATTCCCGAGCACACCCAACGATCCGCTGCAAAACCCCCCAAATGCATCCGAAGAATAAAAGCCAATGATCTGCCAGAGTGTCGACCAGGCACTAGAAAAAGCCGACAAGCCAATGAACGGAGTAAAAGAAAAAAGCACATGTAAGATATCAGCAACATAAAATAACAAAATGGGGACATGTCATTTTTCGGTGGCCCTTTAATGTATATAGCTGCTCGAGTGCTGATTGAAATACAATTTTATATGCATAATTAACCCTTTAACACCAAGTAACTTGTCATGACAGTCACAAAAACTGTCCCTAGAGAAGGACTGAATGTCATAGCCGTTCATCAGTTGAAGAAGTTAAATGTACTATAGGAAGTTGTGATCACTGTTACCATCTGCATCTGATGAAGGCTGGTCGACGGCAGCTGATCTAGGATGCTTCTGCTGCTGTGAGGCCAATGTGAGTGGCTGTCACATCAATTAGATGACCTTGTGAAATGGGGTGTTCTCATTCTCAGCTCTCAACATGAAGTGGTTAATCCCAGAGAATGAGTTGTCAATTTGCATTGTAATACATTGAAAAGCAGCCACTAGCACATTAAAAGGCCATTTGCATATCTTTATAAAACAAAATTAGTGGAGACTTCTGTGGAGAAATGAAATCCACTGTTTGATCTCACTCAGGGCACCCTGGAGAGAGATTAAACAAACTGTAAAAAGCAGTCCCAATCCTCACTGTAACAAAATGTTGAAACACATTGCTGCAGCAGTACAACAGCCTGACAGAGGGCAGAATACATGGAGAGCTCTGGGGTTATTCACTGCTGTACTGGGATAATATTGGGGGCTTTAGAATTGCTTAAAATCCTTGTACAGTACAGATGCAAGGTGTTACTGTAATTTCCATATTACATGCATTATGACACATACATCATTTTCATAGTCTATTGATATTTTTTGGAAGCTGCACGGCTAATAATCTCATTATGATTAATACAAATCCCCATAAGCAGGACATCTGACCATTTTTATTATCTATCTTTATCACATTTGCAGTATTTGACACAAAGGCCTTTTCTGCCTGTATGTTAATAATACAGACCCCTGTGAAAATGTGTAAGATAAGTGACACCATCTCAAGTTCAGAAACATTCATTCCAACAGTCTTTCTGTAAAGGATAAACAAATACAATAAGAATGATAAACAAGCAAATGTTATTTAATTTTGTATCTATCTCAGAACAGCAATCTCTCTGCAGAATTTTTATTTCACTCTATATTTAACTGTCACATTTGAATCGCATGTGTTAAAGAAATGATACACTAATTTTTTTTAACAAAACTGCTTGTTAGGGAAGGGGTTAAAGGTTAGTCACTATTGACCACATTCATTGTTTTAATGTTTTTTTGCATTATTTACATTTTCAAGACAGTTTTCAACACATTATTTTTCTATACTATAGAATAGTTTTCTTTCTTTTTTATTTTCTTCTCAAATAACACCTTAGAAAGTACTACAAAGACTTGAGAAATGTATTTCATATCACATATCAGTAAATGGTTTCCTGGTGTAACATCAATTCCCGGTCTGGACAAGCATGGATTTCATTTTATGTACAGCACATCTCATTACACTTGTCACTTTCTCCCTAGTCACACTCGCACCACTTATCAAGTGTAAATATTTAAATGGCTCGAATGGAAGTGATTCACGTTAAATTAAACACAATAATATTTTAACTCCCTCTCAATTATGTTGGCCCTGAACGTATTCTTTTGTATAGTGATAATGTGCTGTTGATATGGCCTCAGTCTCTGCGTTTGGCAGAGAGAAAATGCTGGGAAGAGGCAGGAGTAGGTAGAATGTGTTATTGTTGTATTCTTGTTTCTAACAGTACGTATATAACTCGTCCATCGGAAATAAAAAACAAGATGACAAACCAACAAAAAAAATGACATCTTGTTATTCATTACACCAATCAAACACATGACATTTGCTCCCGCGCGTTTCACAAAGCGCTACTTATTCAATACGGCTGCTTTGAAAACACATGCAAAACAGACTATTAAACATAACAAGGAATTCATCGAAAAAGGAATCAATGATAAGCACCCATTTTAATTTATTTTCTGTGTCTTTCTTTTCATGCTAAATCAACTATTGTCAAGGGTGAGAATTAGTTATTCTTCTACAAAGAGAGAGGATTGATCTCCTTCTTTAGGTTATTTTGATAGTGTATGCAAAGAATAAAGTATTCATTTTGTGTTAAAGGGAAATCCTAGCAAAAATCACATGCTTTATTTCAACAGGGTATGTCATTTTACCTGAATGGCCTAAGGAAGAATGTTTTGATCCCTGCAACTTGGTATCTTGCTGCTGGCACGCAGCCAGCGTGCACACAGGCTGTGTACCAATCAGTCAATTAATTTAACCCCTTGACAAGACAGCACGTTTTTGTTTTTAAAAAATATTGGCATAACATTTATTTAAAAAGGGGTTGCATAGTCAAAATGTAACATATAGTCTAAATACTGTAAACATGTAATTTCATTCTAATCTTGCTAAAATAAGTGTAATTATGCACTTATTTTCCTCATACTTCACAGAGATACAGTTAGGATATAGGCATGAATAGAAGAGTGGGTGCACTCCGTGAAAGTGCTTCAACCCCTTCAATAAAAAGTGAGAAAAAAAAATACTGTCAGGAACCAGTTTTTTTTAAAAATCTTTTAACTAATTACATATTGGAAATATTTCCAAATATTTCTTAATGTATTCCTTGCTGTAATAGCCTCTTTGGCAGGCAGATGTCACCATCTGCTGTCCAAAAGGAGTTACTGCAGCTCTGTGCATAATCAGCTGAGGAAAAGTCCATTAGAGACATTCCCCAGCTGGTTTTAAAAAAGTGTTAGCACCTCGGGTATTATGCTCACAGGGTTAAAACGTATGGGGCACCTTCTGGAGCCCAAATGCTAATGAAATTCATTTGCGACAATTAAATTAATTTGCAATGAAAGAGCATAGCCCTAGAATGTGATAAAGCAATCAGGTGGTGCTGTGACTGCTACTGCTGATTTTGCAAACATGATCACAGTAGTGACCGCGTTAAACATTGTAGGTATCCATCTACACTTACTGGGTCTTTCTTATTGGTTCATGATAAAGAACATGACCAGTTTGTAAGTGATAAATACACTATATTGCCAAAAGTATTGGCTCACCCATCCAAATAATCAGAATCAGGTGTTCCAATCACTTCCATGGCCACAGGTGTATAAAATCAAGCAACTAGGCATGCAGACTGTTTTTACAAATATTTGTGAAAGAATGGGTCGCTCTCAGGAGCTCAGTGAATTCCAGCGTGGAACTGTGATAGGATGCCACCTGTGCAACAAATCCAGTCCTGAAATTTCCTCGCTCCTAAATATTCCACAGGCTACTGTCAGCTGTATTATAAGAACGTGGAAGTGTTTGGGAACGACAGCAACTCAGCCACAAAGTGGTAGGCCACGTAAACTAAAGAAGTGGGGTCAGCGTATGCTGAGGCACATAGCGCGAAGAGGTCGCCAACTTTCTGCAGAGTCAATCGCTACAGACCTCCAAACTTCACGTGGCCTTCAGATTAGCTCAAGCACAGTGCGCAGAGAGCTTCATGGAATGGGTTTCCATGGCCGAGCAGCTGCATCCAATCCATACATCACCAAGTGCAATGCAAAGTGTCGGATGCAGTGGTGTAAAGCACGCCACCACTGGACTCTAAAGCAGTGGAGACACGTTCTCTGGAGTGACGAATCGCACTTCTCCATCTGGCAATCTGATGGACGAGTCTGGGTTTGGCAGTTGCCAGGAGAACGGTACTTGTCTGACTGCATTGTGCCAAGTTTAAAGTTTGGTGGAGGGGGGATTATGGTGTGGGGTTGTTTTTCAGGAGCTGGGCTTGGCCCCTTAGGTCTAGTGAAAGGAACTCTGAATGCTTCAGCATACCAAGACATTTTGGACAATTCCATGCTCCCAACTTTGTGGGAACAGTTTGTAGCTGGCCCCTTCCTCTTCCAACATGACTGTGCACCAGTGCACAAAGCAAGGTCCATAAAGACATGGATGACAGAGTATGGTGTGGATGAACTTGACTGGCCTGCACAGAGTCCTGACCTCAACCCCATAGATAAACCTTTGGGATGAATTAGAGCGGAGACTGAGAGCCAGGCCTTCTCGTCCAACATCAGTATGTGGCCTCACGGAAGAATGGTCAAAAATTCCCATAAACACACTCCTAAACCTTGTGGACAGCCTTCCCAGAAGAGTTGAAGCTGTTATAGCTGCAAAGGGTGGACCGACGTCATATTGAACCCTATGGATTAGGAATGGGATGTCACTTAAATTCTATGCGAGTCAAGGCAGGTGAGCGAATACTTTTGGCAATATAGTGTATATCATGGGTGCAAATCCTAAAATAAGGGCTAGGCATGCTGATGAGTTAGGATGAAAAATTTAGGAAATTATATTTGCTCTCTCTCTCAAGCAGGATCTATTAACATTTATCTAGAAATACCCTTTCAGTCAAAAATATTCAATGTGATAAAATAAACCTAATAAAGAAAAAAAAAGATTAAATATCCTACTTGACCAAAAACTCTAACTGGGCATTTGTAGTGACTATAATGAGATTATTAATATTGGAGCTTCATAAAAAATGGCAACTTTGGGCTCTGTTTAATTCTTATTTAACAATATATTAACAGTAATATTTTTTTACATTGAAACCTAAGGGATTTGCCTGTTAAACCTGTCGAACTGAACCACTGTAAATCAGGGTAATTCACTGACACTTCGGTGCAGTTTGACGCTCTTTGTATTAGCAATAACTTCTCTATGGGACAATTTCGCTGCGGCAGAAGAACGCCAAATTGCGGCGACTGCTCCGTATTTTGCAGTCAATTCATCAGTATTTGGTGAATTGACAGCTTTCTGAACAGACGAACTGCCACAAAATTGCACCGGACTGTGAAATTCACAATTCAGTGGCAAGTTCGCCGCTTATGATGAGATAATTAAAAATGTAGCTTCAGAAAAATGCCTTTTTTTTTAAATAAAGATAAGTTTCGTCCAATATTTTTTTTAAAAATATCAGTTGATTTAATTGGATTTGGCCACAGCTGAATTCTGATAAAAGACCCCTTAATACTAAAATTTATGCCAATAATAAGCCCCAGATTTTTTTTCTATTTATTTAACCCTAACCTGAAAAATGATCCTAACCCTAAAACCACCCCCATATGTCCAGGACGTTTAGGGTTAGAGTTATTCTAAGGGTTAATGTTATTTTTAGGGTTAGGATTTTTGTGCTAAATCAACACTAATATTAAAACTGAGGGTATTCATTGTGATTTCAAGGTATTTCCCATCTTTCCCTGGGAAAATGACCCATTTATCAACACCTTTCAGCACTATAACTTTCAAAAATCAGCTTTCCGATAAATTTGGATTGAATCACTGAAGCTAAAATTTCCATTAGCCGATTGATTCTTTTTCTTTTTCTGTAATGTACTCTTGCTGCATCTTCCGTTCTAATTTTGTGTATAGTACTGCCTGTGATGAATCTGTTATTATGCACCGCCTGTTCCGCCGCCCCCTTCCCTCCACCCTTTTTAATATGTGTACCTTTTCCTATTGAAAATGCGCAATAAAATAATATTTTTGCATTTTGTTTTTCTCCATTAGCAAGTGAAGGAAGTGCTAATAATCGCACCAAATTTTTATGGAAATCCAAATGCTGGTACGCCCTTAATTAATTCTCCTGAATTGAAAAGTTGACAAATTGTGGATGAGAATGCACTAATTTTCAGCAAACTGACTGAAATAAATATCCTTATAAATGTGATCGCTGTATGAAGACTTAATACCTGAAATATAGATGAGATATTAATACCATGGATCCAACTCCAACCAATCCATTAAACTAACAACAAGAGCCATTGGACAAAACAGCTCCAGCGGTTGACTTAGGACGGGGTCAGATGAGCGTTTTTAAGAGCGGTAGGAACGTCAGAGTGGACGTTCCTTTCACTCTTACGCCCGTCTGGCCACCTTGCTGAGCGCAGTTAGTGCATTCAGCGCTGCAAGGCTCGGTCTTCCTATGGCGGATTGTGCTTTGCAACCCCGCCAAACACGCGTCGTAGTGCTTAGACGTGGAGGCTTTCAGCACAGCTGCAGCACGCCTGCTGTAGCATGTGCAATTTGTGCACACACAACGTGTGGCCGGCCCCGTCGAAGCGTCACAAGGCTGCGACGGACGCAGGGAGGCACGTCAATACGGGTGCTCATAGTGCGCTCGTCTGACTACTTCAGCTACTACAACCTAGCAGCAAGCTTAGCCTGCGGCTTGAGGGTTACAGCAACTTACTGTAAATTAATGGCTCCTATACTTCTTATAGGAGCTGATCATTTGTGGCTAGAGACAGGAAAACAAGCTGTTATACATAGCAATTAATACCGGCTTAGTTTAACCATAGCAAAAAAAAATGGCGCGATGTGGCTGAAAGCCATTGAAAGCCATTTTGAGCAATGGGCTGAATTAAATTGAGACTTTGAATAGAAATGAACCCCAAACATCTGTGTACAGGAATTCTCAGCAGTGATAACAACCTAAATTATAGCTCTATACAGTAGAGAATTCCAACAGGGATCTCCCTTAACCCCTTCCCTGCTAAGTGCTTTTTGTTGAAACATTTATTCCAAACATGGGATGCAAAGTTAACAATTAAATATGAAGTAAAATAGAAATTGTGCACAGAAATTGTTGTTGTGAGATTAGCAAAAATCTAAAATTATGTAAGTTTGCTAATTTTTAATGGTTCATGTATTCATTTTGTGTTCCACATAATTATTGTTGAAATGAAAGGTTCTAGCCTCTAGATAGTGTCCTTTGCCTTACACAATTTCAGGCAGAATACAGGCAGAAATGGCTTTTGTGGCAAATGTAGTAAATGAGCTAAACATAGACAATAAAATGTTCAGATCTCCTGCTTATGGGGATTTGTATTTATCATAATGAGATTATTAGCAATGCAGCTTCCAAAAAATACCAATATAATATAAATATAATATCTGTATGTGACATAATGTCTGTATATGGAAATTACAGTAACATCTTGTATCTGTACTATACAGGGATTTTCAGTCATTATAACATCCTGAATCTTATCCTTGTACAGCAGTGAGTGACCCCAGCGCTCTCCCTGTATTCGGCCCTCTCAATGGTAATTATAATGGTTAATATAATTATAATGTAATTTATCTGGGCTTTTTGTTTCAGTGAGGTTTGGGGCTGCTCTTTGCTGCTTCTTTTGCAATAATACAGAAGAACAAGAGTGGATTTCCACAGTGAGTTTTGTTTCTGCATAGGGCCATACTAATCCTTCCTTGAAGAGATATCCAAATGGGGCTTTGATATGCTAATGATCGTTTTTTAATGTATTACCATGTAAATCGCATTAACTCGATTTCAGTAGTGAAGGGGTTAATCTGATTTCTCTTACTGTTATAGTGCAATATTAAAATTTGATCCTTTTTCTTTGCAGTAGGAGATGTCTTAGCAGTTGTCGTATCTGACGCCTTTGCAGCAACAGAAGGCGCTATTTAGAAAGTACTGAAATTTCAGTGAAATCTTGGTGCTTTCTCAATCAGTGCGCTTTGGCAATTCCAGTTCGCCAAACTTTCTGTGAGTTCACTATTACCTGCAGGGTTCCCGAAGTGCCCCAAACGTGGAGCTGCTGAACGCTGCTGCCGAACACCGCTGAAGAGTGCAGAAGTGACCACTGAACCAAACAGCAGAAAAAAAAAACCCCGGAACTTTGCTATTCTTTAAAAGGGGTTTAAAACAATAAAAATGCACAATATTCTGTAGAAATAATAAAAAAGGTCATAAAAAAAATAATAAAAAGGTCTTTGACAGAATAAAAAAAAAATCTTTAAAAAAAATTGGGAATCAAATATTTCACATAAAAAAATCCCAAAAAGACTTAAAAATAAATAAATAAATAGAAAGACTGCTGAAAATGAAAAAAATAAACAGTTGAATAATTTTTTTTTAAAAAATTAGAATTGTTTTTACATTGTAACCTATGGAATTCGCTTGTTTAAACCTGTCCAACTGAACCACCTAAAATCAGAACATTTCACTGACACTTCGGTGCAGTTCGGCGATCTCAGTATAGATTAACCATTGTTTCTCTATGGGACAATATCGCTGCTGCCGAAGAACACCGAATTGCTGCGACTGCACGGTATTTCGCAGTCAATTATTGTTATTAGTATTCTTCTTTACCTATATAGCGCCAGCATATTCCGCAGCGCTGTTCAATGGGCACAATATAGACAGTGTTACAATACATTGAACAACATTTGACAAACCAGTACAGGAGGAAATGAAGGCCCTTTTCCCGTGGGAACTCACAATCTAGAAGTTTGGTGAATTGACAGCTTTCGTAATAGACGAACTGCCCACACACAGTTCGGTGGCAAGTTTGCGCGTATATTGAATAACCGCTAGACTAGAGTATAACAGAATAAATGCCAGGACAGACACCCTAGTGCTGCATTGGCAAAGGCTGAACTGTTGACAAATATACATTTTCTACTTTAAAACCTCACATATCAAGGAACAAAAAAACCTGTGGTTTAGTTACTTGAACCTACTCTTTTGTTCTTTTGTGGGGTCATCCCATTAAATTGTCCGTCCCTATATAAAGGGAAAGCATTTGTTCTCTGATATTCTTTTAAACTTGTTACTATTGTTTATAGAGGAGTGTATTGAGTGTTCAAGGTATGTGTCCATTGTGGTTTATGTGATTAGATAAAGTATTTGCTGCAAATGCAATGTTTCTAAACAAAGGCATTGAAGACTTTTTCTTTTCAGGTTGCTTACAATACTGACTCATCAGCACCGTGTAGCCTATATGTTCTGACAGTGTATTTTGGACGCTTTGGGAGAAAATACACTATTAAATGTTAAAAGACCTCTTGAGAAAATTGCATTTTGACCTTGCTTTGTAATTCTTTTGCAATTATTTATATATTTGTGGCCTTGATGATGTATTAGCTAAACCTAGTGGTTTATTGACTGTTCCCGTTTGAATGTGCTTGAAATTCTCTTTCTATTTTTTTTTTTATTATAAAATCTCAGTTTGTAAGAAGCACGGATATATTAACAGTCAATAACTGGGATCTATTTTTATTTCAAAATACTTTGTGGAATGTATTAAATGCATAGATTGGAAACAATCTTTCACCTATAAATATATTTTGCTTCAACTATAATCTAGAGTCACGATCTTTCATGTAAAATAAATAGAGAAATGAAAGCCGCCTGCGAAACCTTCTGCAATTTGTCCCCATTATAAAATGATCTGTTTATTTAGAGAAAAATGTCAATAACTCAAATCAAGTAAATGTTTCCAATTTTCTTAACTTCTATATTTCCTTTAACCACTTCACTATCAAGCAGATATTCTTAATTTTTTTTTTAGTATGACATTTATTTGATATATGAAACTGTAATATACTGATAATGTACTTAACACTTAAAGGGACACAACCAAATCACTCAACTACAACCACCCTTTTAAAAGTCTGCAATGATATCCAAGCTGGGATGGAAGAAGGAAACCTAACTGGAGCCATCTTCCTTGATTTTGCCAAGGCCTTTGACACGGTAGACCATGGTATCTTGTTAGAAAAACTTAAAAACTCTGGCATTGGTGATCGCACGCTAACCTCGTTTCAATCATATGTATCCGACCGATCACAATATGTGTCAATTTCTGGCAGCTCCTCCCTCCCGCTCCCTGTCACTTCCGGTGTACCCCAAGGCTCAATACTTGGCCCCCTGCTATTTACAATATTCATAAATGATCTGCCCATTTCTGCAAAGCCTCAACTGTACACATGTACGCAGACGACACCGTAATCTATACCAGCAAACCAAATCTCCCGCAGCTGGAGGCCGTGCTGCAAGAACAATTCACAGAGGTGAAAAAGTGGATCAAACACAACAAACGTTTTTTGAATACTGACAAAACTGTAACGATGCTCTTTGGAACAAAACCTAAACTACACAAATTGCAAAATCCCCATTTATGTGTTGGGACAAAATCAAATGGCACGCTGACCAGTCACTTCTCTCAAATATCTAGGTACAGTTGTGTTCAAAATTATTCAACCCCCAATGCTGTAAAGGGTTTTAGGGAATTTAGTGTACATTTGTAATTGTATTCAGAATGAAATCCTACAAGGACTTTTTAAAGAACCATATGCAACTAAAATGACACCAATTGGTTTTGTAATACAGTAGTAAATGTTTCTTTTGTGAATTCTTCATTGACACAATTATTCAACCCCTTAAAGACTACCACTCTGAAGAACAGAGGTTCATTCAAGTGTTTTCAATCAGGTATTGAAAACACCTGTGGATGTCACGGAGCAGCAATAAAGCATACTAAGCACCAATTAGGCAGCTTTAAAATGACTGTGATACTCAGCTCTTTCTAGACATTTATTGGTGTGGTTACAAACATGGTGAAGTCAAGAGAATGGTCCAGGAAGACAAGAGAAGAGGTGATTACTCTTCACAGGAAGGGCAATGGCTATAAGAAGATTGCAAAGATGTTAAACATACCAAGAGAGACCATAGGAAGCATCATTCGCAAATTCAAGGCAAAGGGCACTGTTGAAACGCTACCTGGTCGTGGCAGAAAGAAGATGCTGACTTCGACTGCTGTGCACTACCTGAAGCGTAGAGTGGAGAAAAGTCCCCGTGTGACTGCTGAGGAACTGAGAAAAGATTTGTCAGATGTGGGTACTGAAGTTTCAGCTCAGACAATACGGCGCACACTGCATAATGAAGGCCTCCATGCCAGAACTCCCAGGCGCACCCCCTTGCTGTCTCCAAAGAATAAGAAGAGTCGACTGCAGTATGCCAAAAGTCATGTGGACAAACCACAGAAGTTTTGGGATAGTGTTCTGTGGACTGATGAAACAAAATTAGAACTGTTTGGGCCCATGAATCAACGCTATGTTTGGAGGAGGAAGAACAAGGCCTATGAAGAAAAGAACACCTTGCCTACTGTGAAGCATGGCGGGGGGTCAATCATGCTTTGGGGCTGTTTTGCTTCTGCAGGTACAGGGAAGCTTCAGCGTGTGCAAGGTACCATGAATTCTCTTCAGTACCAGGAGATATTGGATGACAATGTTATGCAGTCTGTCACAAACCTGAGGCTTGGGAGACGTTGGACCTGTCAACAGGACAATGATCCCCAGCATACCTCCAAGTCCACTAGAGCATGGTTGCAGATTAAAGGCTGGAACATTTTGGAGTGGCCATCGCAGTCACCTGACTTAAATCCGATTGAGAACCTCTGGTGGGACTTAAAGAAAGCAGTTGCAGTGCGCAAGCCTAAGAATGTGACTGAACTGGAGGCTTTTGCCCATGACGAATGGGCGAAGATACCCGTAGATCGCTGCAAGACACTTGTGTCAAGCTATGCTTCACGTTTAAAAGCTGTTATAACTGTAAAAGGATGTTGTACTAAGTACTAAGATTGAATGTCACTTGGGGGTTGAATAAAACTGATAATGATGTGAGCACAGAAAAGACATTTGTGGTTATTTCATTATAAATGTTATGTTATATTTGTCTGACCTACACGTGCCTCTTTGATTTAATTGTAAGCAAGATGACTGAATGATCAAAATCAATGTCAAACTGGCCAGAACACTAAATTTCAGTGGGGGTTGAATAATTTTGAACACAACTGTATGTGGTTGGACCCTAATCTATCCTTTGGCCCCCACATCGAAAAACTCTCATCTAAACTTTACCCCAAACTAGGTGCCGTGTACAGAAACAAATCCTGTCTGAGCCCCGCGGTAAGAAAGCAAATTGTACAACAAATGCTTATGCCGGCTATTGATTACGGAGATGTAGTGTATGCAGCCGCCCCGCAAACACACTTTCAGAAACTTACTACATTGTATAACTCATTCTGCCGCTTTGCATTACAATGTAACTACATGACCCACCATTGTGACATGTTAAAAGAGCTAAACTGGCCGTCGCTGGAATCTAGACGCACCCTTCACCTTCCCAGCCAGGTGTTTAAGAGCTTTTCTGGGAAGCTGCCACCCTATCTGAATAGACTGCTTCCCCCAGCAGCTCCCTCATCCTATAACCTCCGATCCAGGACCAGCACCTTACTTGCTATACCACAATACAAAAAGACAGTGGCTCGGTCCTCACTTTCCTACAGAGCACCACAATTATGGAATAACCTCCCAGACACCATCAAATCTTCCCCCAGTCTTAAGTCACTCAAGAGCTCCTTACTAACATACCTCAATACAGAATGCACCTGTAAACATGTAACATAATGACTATTTCCTACATATTTATTTTCTGTTAACCCTTTCGCTGCTGAGGCTTTTCCCGCCCCTGTGCTGAGGTCATTTTTACCTGTTTTGCGCATCATGTTTAAACGTGTTTTGAAGGCTTATTTTAGTATATGACCCAGACATATTATATATCGTTCTTTCCGTCAGACTCGGTAGATTCATAATATGTCATTATTATATGTATACGTTATGTCATGTCTGTATATTATAACAAAAAATGCAATAAAATATGTATTTTCAATAATTTACAATGTGTAAAGTGTTTTTTTCCACATTTTAACATGCGAGCAATTGCGGTTATATTTTGCATGGTGTGCGCTTGTTAAAAAAATTAGAGATGGGGTCTCGTTACATTTTTTTTTGGGGAAAATGACACTATTTTTAACAAACGCACCGCATACAAAAATCGTTAGTGCAGCATCATTGTTCACATTATAATTGAAATGGGAACAATATTGCTGCATTAACAAACCAAAAAAAAAAAGTGTTTATTTTTTTTTTTTAATTTTTATTTTTAATTTTTTTTTATTTTTATTTTTCATTTGTTTTTTTTTTTTACAAAATTTTTCACTTTCATGTTTGGTATCGTTGGAACGGCCATGCTCTGGCCGATCCAACCATACCAAAATTTAACCCCTAGCTGCCACGGATCGGGAGATAGGGAGTTCATTGGAACTCCCTATCTCCACCGTTGGTGGCAGTCAAGGGTTAAGTCCAGGACTGGCGTCATCGTGCTACGCACGATGACGCCAGTCCTCAGGGGGAGTTCCCGGAGGCTTGGCCGACATCCAAGATGTCGGCCAGCTCCGGGAAAGGATCGCGAACCGGCGCTTTTCAGCGCCGATTCGCGATCCAGCTCCCCAGGGGTTAATGCCAGGCATCATTTGGAAGGGCAGGCTGTGCCCTTCCAAATGATGCCTGGGTTAACCCCCGCAGAGCCGCCGATCGGGAGGGAGAGAGGTCCGAAGGACCTCCCCCCTCCCTTTCAGGCGCCTCCTCCGCACATGCGGGGGGGGCGCCTGAATTAGGGCGCGATGACACCTAATTCTGGCGGCTGCTGTTCCGGATGCCGGGCTGACATCCAGGATGTCAGCCCGCACCGGAGGGGCCAGCGATCGTCCGGAACCCGGCCGAACGCTGACCCCAATGGGAGGACGCGCTCAGCGCGTCCTCAGCACACCAGCGGGAATGCTGAGGACGCGCTGAGCGCGTCCTCAGCAGCGAAGTGGTTAATCTGTATATTTGTGTTGTTAATATCTTACATTGTATTACTTTGTATTTCTGTAACTGTTACAATTCAATGTTCTTGAACCCAGGACATACTTGAAAACGAGAGAAATCTCAATGTATCCTTCCTGGTAAAATCCTTTATAAATAAATATATAAAATACCACTAAAAAATGAAATGTTCTTATTTTGTTTATTTTATGTTGATGATATCTTACATGTACTTTGTTATTTTCATGATTGTTTAGTTAAAAAAATATTTTACTCTATATTTGTCACTGTGTGCATCCATTGTTTGATAGGTTGCGCTGTAAACTGCCCCCTCCCTCCCCTGATACAGTCAGGGTTATTCAGAGCACCCTGAAATGTCACCAACATTTCAGCAATTATAACAAACTGAATCTTATCCCTGCACTCCAGCAAGTGATCCAGAGCTCTCCCTTACGTCTGCTCTCTCCCTTACTGTTGTAATACAGCAATAAAGTTTGATGTTGAAAAGACAGATGCTGTTTCCAGCGTGCGTGCAGCAACACTGGCAGGGTTATGCAAAGAGCTCCAAATTGCTGGAGAATGGTAACCGAATGCTAAAATTCAGCGTACGGTTACCTTTCCTGGCCATTCGGCTATCCAGAGAGCAGGCAATTCGCCAAATCCTGGCGAATTGCCTGCACATACGGTGCCTGTTCGAGGGCAGTGAAATCCCCATAGAGAAGCAATGCTTTGTCTATTCAGGGAGCAAAAACCAGCAGTGAAAAGTTGCCGAATTGCCCTGCTGTTCAGTGGTTTCATGCGGCAGATTTATTCAGGCGAATCCCTTAAGCTTCAATGTTAAAAATATTGCCGTTTTAAGCTAATGTCTAATAAACCGTTGATTATAATATTCTGCAGTAAAAATAGATTTTATTGACTTTTAGGATCTTTTAGGCATTTTTCAGGATTTTTTTGCAAATCTTTTTTCCATTTTTTTTCTTTAAATCGTTTTCTCTTTTTTCTGTAACAGCCCTTTTTATTATCATTCATTGGATCTTATATGTAAATTTCAGCCATTTTCGTACTATATAAAAGGGGGAATATCCATACGGCGCATCTAGTACAATTAATATGTTAATAAATCAATGGATATGTAAAATCCATAAAATCTATTAAAAAACTCATAAACCGTAGCAGTAAAAAATGTATTAAAAATATTATAATCAAGTCAATAAGGTGCATAGAGTAAAGTCCAGGTCAAATGTGCAAACAGTGCAAAAAAGTGCAAGTATATATAAATAGAATACTCAAAAATGATGATGGAAAATGATGTGCTGATCTTCTTATAGGTGCTGGTGCTGAATCCTCATATCCGCCAGTAATCCTCAAAAAAAGCACATCACAAGAAAGGATGATAGTGCAGACAGTCAGAATAGAATAGGCTCGAATTATAACCAAAATCCAAACCACTCACATTTATGGGAGCCCACAAGGTCCCGGCTCGAGGAGAAACAGCCTGCAGCCAAATATAGGGTGGCACTTCCCTTCTTTCTGTTCGTACTGGAGACTAAAAATAGAGAGAATCGGGAGACGGCACTCCCATAGCGTAATGCTGCGTATACGTGGAAATGTGATAAAGGAAAAGATGAAGCACACTCACCGATTTTAGAGCCTCGTAATGTCAGGCTCAATCTATGTCGCTCTGGGTCCTCTTAAGGTGGGAACCCAAACCTCTTTGCCTCCGCGGTGATGGATCCAAGTTTCCAAGGAGAAAAAAAGGGGTCGGAGAAAGATGGCAAATATTGGGAAAAATTTAATGGATAAATAAAATAGAATACAGGACAGAATCTACCGAGACGCGTTTCGGCTTAAAAAAGCCTTCCTCAGTCGGTATAAAGGTAAATGTCCATAAAAAAGTCAGATACTGACTTTTTTATGGACATTTACCTTTATACCGGCTGAGGAAGGCTTTTTTAAGCCGAAACGCGTCTCGGTAGATTCTGTCCTGTATTCTATTTTATTTATCCATTAAATTTTCCCAATATTTGCCACCTTTCTCCGACCCCTTTTTTTCTCCTTGGAAACTTGGATCCATCACCGCGGAGGCAAAGAGGTTTGGGTTCCCACCTTAAGAGGACCCAGAGCGACATAGATTGAGCCTGACATTACGAAGCTCTAAAATCGGTGAGTGTGCTTCATCTTTTCCTTTATCACATTTCCACGTATACGCAGCATTACGCTATGGGAGTGCCGTCTCCCGATTCTCTCTATTTTTAGTCTCCAGTACGAACAGAAAGAAGGGAAGTGCCACCTATATTTGGCTGCAGGCTGTTTCTCCTCGAGACGGGACCTTGTGGGCTCCCATAAATGTGAGTGGTTTGGATTTTGGTTATAATTCGAGCCTATTCTATTCTGACTGTCTGCACTATCATCCTTTCTTGTGATGTGCTTTTTTGAGGATTACTGGCGGATATGAGGATTCAGCACCAGCACCTATAAGAAGATCAGCACATCATTTTCCATCATCATTTTTGAGTATTCTATTTATATATACTTGCACTTTTTTGCACTGTTTGCACATTTGACCTGGACTTTACTCTATGCACCTTATTGACTTGATTATAATATTTTTAATACATTTTTTTACTGCTACGGTTTATGAGTTTTTTAATAGATTTTATGGATTTTACATATCCATTGATTTATTAACATATTAATTGTACTAGATGCGCCGTATGGATATTCCCCCTTTTATCTTGTATTCTGACACATATTTTGGTTGTTTTTTATGTGTTTTTACCATACTATAGGCAGCATTTGACTATTTATTAGCACTACACCCTGCACTTTAAATTAATTTATAAATAGGCGCCCACACTGTATAGTGTATATTTATTTATACACACTCTTTGCATTTTCGTACTATAGTTGCTTTGCAAACAGCGTTTAACTTTTCAGACATTCAAGCGTACTGTTTTTTTTCACTCCATTCGTCTGCGGTGTCGGCTTTTTCTGGCGGCTGCTCTGCGGTAGGGATGAGCTGTTCGGTTCGATCAGTTCGGCAGTTCGAAAGTTTGCGAACTTCGAACTTTTTGGCGTGTTCGGTTCGAGTTTGAAAAATAATTTTTTTTTTTAACCCCTTCACTGCTGAGCCATTTCACGTCTTAACAATAAAAATATGTTTTTTTTAATTTTTATTCTTTACTTTTAAACATTAGTCATGTTTGGTATCATTAGAAAGGCCATGCTCTGGCCTTTCTAATGATACCAAACATGACCCTGCTAGCTGAAAACAGTTATGGATTTGTTCGAACCAATATCTCCCATCTTTCCTTAGGAGTCAATGAGGACGTTCCCCACATGTCCTCAGCAGTGAAAGGGTTAAAAAAGTATCAAAAAAGCTTAAAAAATACAAAAAAAATCTAGAAATAAAGAGGCTCTTTACTGCAGAATATTATAAGCAATGGTTTATTAGATATTGTTTATTAGATATTGAATTAAAAACTAATGTCTAGGTGCAAAGATTCTCACCTCTAAATGACCTGTGCTCTCAAACGGCGTAAACAACAGGTGTATAATTAGTGTTTGGAAATAACATGTGCTTCTAATTAGTCCGGTCTCATGAATTTGATTCATTGTATGCATGACCCCCTAGCTGCCACGGTTCTGGAGATATCGGGGTTCAAATGAACCCCCTATCTCCACCAGGGGATTCTGGGCAGCTAGGGGTTCCCCGGCTATCTGACGTCATCACGCTATGCGTGAGGATGTCAGGCAGTGAGGGGGGACCCATGGGTGGAGCCGCCATCCAAGATGGCGGCCCCCACCGGAGCTAGGCCGCACTTCAGCACCGCACGATGACATCATTTATGTCAGGAGGAGCTTGACTTCAGCGTCCTCAGGCGCTGAAGTCAGAACGCCTCGGGACCCCGGACAGAGAGGTGAGTATCTCCGCCGGGGGTCCCGCAAAGCTGATGACGTTTGGGACACGTCCTCCTCAGCATACAGCCGGAGTAACTAAGGATGTGTCCCACACGTCGTCAGCAGTGAAGGGGTTAAAAATGTCTTTTTTTAAATACTTTTTGTCCTTGTTTCCTGTCCCCCAGGGCACTACCCGGACCCGGACATTGTTTTTAAATGTTTCTATACATCCTAGAAATCCACTACTTCACGGGCAGGTTATGGGGACCTCCTAGGCACGATATTTGAAGGAAATTTTCGTTTTTATTTTTAACCCTTATTTCATGGAAAACTCACTGTCCCTTTTAACTTTTTGTCCTTGTTTCCTGTCCCCCAGGGCACTACCCGGACCCCCATACACCTTTTATGGCAAATATCTAGCATATATGCCCTCTTGTATTGAGTTTGTGTTCGAGTTCGATTTCAAACTTTTGAAAAGTTCGAGTTAGAATGCGAACCGAACTCGGGGGTGTTCGGCTCATCCCTACTCTGTGACTGCTCAGGTTTCTCGGGTGTGTTCGGTGGGGTTAATCCAGCTGTTTGCGGGTTTTATTGAGTGTTTGGTGGGTTTTGCGGTGAGTGTTCGGCGGGTTGGCGGTGAGTGTATGTCGAGTATGCGATGGGTTTTCCTTGCACTTCGGGGACCCTGTGGTGCTTGCTGAATACACCGCAGGGTCGCCGAAATGGGATCGCCAAATCACATCGAATTGAAGAGAACGAAAAGTCACCGAACGTGCGATGACTTTTTGATTCTCTTTGATTAACCCTGATGGTGAATATATGCATTTTTGTAAACTAGATAGAATATAATAAAATGCCTTTGTATATATAGGCTCATTGCATTAGCGTTTGATCATGTTTTGTATCATGTCAACAAGCCAAGAGCGCAAAAAGAATTTTGAAGATTATATATATACAGTGGTGTGCTAATTTCAGCGCGGAACCCGGATAATGCTAATCAAGTGACATCGCCTGAACATACCATGTCTTGTCTGGTCTTGGAACACTCATTGGTAATTTGCTATATATTACACCATCTATGAAGCTTCTGCAAATTCTAATAATGTAAATAGAATTTTGAACAGTTCCCATGAATAATGTAAGTGGTCAAAGAGCTCCGAATTGCTGGAGAATGGTAACCGAACGCTGAAATTCAGCGTACGGTTACCTTTCCTGGCCATTCGGCTATCCAGAGAGCAGGCAATTCGCCAAATCCTGGCGAATTGCCTGCACATACGGTGCTTGCTCGAGGGCAGTGAAATCCCCATAGAGAAGCAATGCTTTGTCTATTCAGAGAGCAAAAACCAGCAGTGAAAAGTTGCCGAAATGCCCTGTCATTCGGTGGTTTCATTCGACAGGTTTATTCAGGCGAATCCCATAGGCTTCAATGTTAAAAATATTCCCGTTTTAACTCAATGTCTAATAAACCATTCATTATAATATTCTGCAGTAAAAAGTCTCTTTAGGCATTTTTTGGGATTTTTTTGCAAACATTTTTTTTCCTTTTTTTTTAAATCGTTCTTTCTTTTTCTGTAACAGCCCTTTTTCATTGGACCTCATACGTAAATTTCAGACATTTTCGCTCAGTAGTTTGTTTGCAAACAGCGTTTCACTTTTCAAACAATAAAGCGTACTGGTTTTTTTTCTTCACCTCCATTCGTCTGAGTTGTCGGGTTTTTCCGGCGGCTGCTCTGCGCTGTGATCGGTGGCTGCTCGGGTTTCTCCGCCGTCTTCGGCAGGTTAATCCAGATGTTTTTGCGGGTTTCGGTGTGCATTCGCCAGGTTTTGCGGTGAGTTTTCATCGGGTTTGCGGCGGGTTTTCCCTGCACTACGACAGCCCTGTGATGCTTGCTAAATACACCGCAGGGTCGCCGAAATGGGATCGCCAAATCACACCGAATTGAAGTGAACGAAAAGTCACCGAACGTGCGGTGACTTTTCGATTCTCTTTTAATAACCCTGTGGGAGTTAATACACAGTGAACATCAAACATACATTTAAGTGTGGATTTACGGGTTACATTTCATTTTGCAAAATACATATCGACAATATTACAAGTTGTAAATTGGTTGAGACAGGTTGATTAAGAAAATAAAAATTATTTTAAAACCACGAGCTGATAGCATTTATATCTTCAAGTGGTATTACTCACCAAATTATTCTCCCCATACATATTTTATTAAATGTCATGTGAATAACATTTAAATTACTATTTTTTTCCCCCAAAATCTGTTTATCAAATCATCAAAACGTGCTTTTTGATCTCTGATGCTCTGGTTTTTCTATATATCCTGCCTAATAGATTTCAAAATGACACGGTATAGAATGTTTTTTCTGTATTTTTTTAAAAATCCTTCAGGTTAATGCAGATAAATACCATAAAGATGGGCGGCTCAATATGTTGGGGGAAATAATCCTTTACTTAAATGATTTTTGATGTGAAAATAGAATACTTTTACAACATTTTTTGCAGCTCTATCCCTCTCATACCTTTCATTGTATCAAATTTCATCACTTACATATTTTAGAAATATCTCATTGTAGTAAGAGTGAATATATTTCTGCATAGTTACTCTGACTCCTCACCACTTATTGATATATCGTTGCCTTAAAGACCAAAATGAGCACTTTATTATGGTATAAAAAAATATATATACATACACTCACCGGCCAGTTTATTAGGTACACCTTGATAGTACCAGGTTGGTCCCCCTTTTGCTTTCAGAACCGCCTTAATTCTTCATCGTATAGATTCAACAAGGTGTTGGAAAGATACCTTAGAGATTTTGGTCCATATTGACATGATAGCATCATTATTATTATTATTATTCTTTATTTATAAAGCGCCAGCATATTCCGCAGCGCTGTACAATAAACACAGTATAGACAGGGTTATAATACATTGAACAACATTTGACAAACAGTACAGGAGGAGATGAGGGCCCTATTCCCGTAGGAACTCACAATCTGGGAGGGTTGGGGTTGGAACAGGAGGAGAGGACTGTAAGGTGAGAGTGATTGATGGTTGCGTCAGTGAGTTGGGTGGTAGGCTTCCCTAAATAGGAATGTTTTCAGGGAGTGTTTGAAGGAAGAGAAGTTAGGGGAAAGTCTGACAGTACGAGGGAGAGCGTTCCAGAGAGTGGGGGCTGCGCGTGAGAAATCCTGCAGTCTATCATGGGAAGAGGTGATGCGGGGAGAAGCTAGGCGCAGGTCACTGTTTGACCTTAGGGAGCGGGCTGGGGTGTATTTGGTGATTTAGTGAGGACAGGTAGTGGGGAGCTGAGTTAGTGAGGGTTTTGTAGGTAAGGATAAGGATTTTGAACTTAATTCTGCAGTGGATGGGGAGCCAGTGAAGGGACTCGCAGAGGGGAGCGGCAGAGACAGAGAGGCGGGTGAGGTGAATTAGCCTGGCGGAGGCGATCAGGATGGATTGTAGGGGGGAGAGGCTGGACAGAGGGAGGCCAGATAAGAGATTATTGCAATAGTCGAGTCAGGAGATTACCAGGGCGTGTATGAGTTGTTTTGTGGTGACAGCGGTAAGAAATGGCCGAGTTCACACAGTTGCTGCAGATTTGTCGGCTGCACATCCATGATGTGAATCTCCCGTTCCACCACATTACAAAGATGCTCTATTGGATTGAGATCTGGTGAGTGTGGAGACCATTGGAGTACAGTGAACTCATTGTCGTGTTCGAGATATCAGTTCGTGATGATTTGAGCTTTGTGACATGGTGCATTATCAGAATATGGGTATACTGTGGTCATAAATGGATGGACCTGGTCGGCAACAATACTCAGGTAGGTTGTGGTGTTTAAGCAATGCTCATTTGGTACTATGCAGCCCAAAGTGTGCCAAGAATGTATCCCCCAAACCATTACACCACTACCGCCAGCCTGAACCATATACAATGCAGGATGGAGCCATGCTTTCATGTTGTTTATGCCAAATTCTGATCCTACCATCTGGATGTCACAGCAGAAATCGAGATTCATCAGACCAGGCAACGTTTCTCCAATCTTCTACTGTCCAATTTTGGTGAGCCTGTGCGAATTGTAGCCTCACTTTCCTGTTTTTAGCTGACAGGAGTGGCATCAGTGTGGTCTGCTGCTGCTGTAGCCCATCTGCTTCAAAGTTGAACGTGTTGTGCGTTCACAGATGGTATTCTGCATACCTTGGTTGTAAAGAGTGGTTATTTGAGTTGCTGTTACTTTCTATCATCTCGAACCAGTCTGCCCATTCTTTTCGCACATCAACAAGACATTTTTGTCCACACAACTGTCACTCACTGGATATTCTCTCTTTTTTCAGACCATTCTCTGTAAACCCTAGAGATGATTGTGCTTGAAAATCCCAGTAGATCAGCAATTTTTTAAATACTCAGACCAGCCAGTCTGGCACCAGCAACCATGCCACGATCAAAATCACTTAAATCCCCTTTCTCTCCATTCTGATGCTCAGTTTGAACTTCAGCAAGTTGTTTTCACCAAGTCTAGATGCCCAAATGCATTGAGTTTCTGCCATGTGACTGGCTGATTAGCAATTTGTATTAACAAGCAATTGAGCAGGTGTGCAAAAAAATGAATAAAGTGACAGAAAAACGCCGATAGGTGGTTAAATATTGTGGAGACAAAGAACCCTTGTGACCTATTTCCCGGCGGCCACTTATAGACAATAGAACAAAGAGCAAAAACAGTTCCCTTAAGCACAAAGTGAATGTAAAAATAAATATTTATTTTTTTTAAATTTTTAGACATAAACTTTTGCGTATAAGGGAACTGTTTTTCTTAACCTCCCTGGTGGTATTCCCGAGTGTGACTCGGAGTTAAATTTCTCTACTGCGAACGGTAACCCTGAGCCGCACTCGGGCTTGATGCATACTCACCTCCTCCTACGCTCCCTGGCTGTCCCCCGCAGTGTGATTGCGGCGAGTTGCTTCAGGGTAAGGCTCCCTGCGAGTCACACGATGCAGGGGGGCGGGACCAGGCAGCAAACTTAGAAAAAAATTATAATACACTGTATAATCCAATGTGCAATGTTTATGAACGGCCACCAGGTGGCACTACAGGATAAGAAACAGACCATACATAGTCTCACCCTTGTTTTCAGACAGATTTCAGTGTTTTTTGTTGGATTTTATTGAATATCATATATTTGCATTATTTTGGATAATAATTTTTGGGATAATAAATTATTATGTCGTGTTTCAAACTTTATCGGACTTTACTAGTATTTACTATTTTTTTATTTTATTTAATTTATTTATAAAGGATTTTACCAGTAAGGACTCTTGATTGCACGGATTTCAGTGCGTGATTCCTAATTATTACAAGCTAACTATGTACAAAAACACGTTTCCTTTAAAAAAAAATTGGGACGCTTTTAGACACGAAATTTTGAAAAAATTAGACCGCCAGGGAGGTTAATTGAACAAGTGTACCTAATAAAGTGGCCAGTGAGTGTATATGTGTTAAGCCTTAAGCTCAGCTCCCACAGCCAGAGTTAAGGGACACCCAATTCCCCAAATAACATAAAATAATACACATAAAAATGGCGCGAATAACTGCTACTGCAAATAGTTGAAAAAATACCACAGGGACCCCTGGACACTGTCAGATGTGCCCCTTTAGAAGCAAAACTTATACATTAGTCCATCTGAAAATAAAAGCAGGACATAGAGGAATATAATGTAATAAACGTAATACAGAATAAAATGTATATAAAAGCCAAAAATCATAAAACTCATAAACATGTGCATAAAAGCATTTGCCACAGTGGATCAGACCTCCCATCACCATACTCCAGTCACGGATCCCCGTAGGTGAAAACCAGCCGGATTGATGTAATCCAAGCGGGTTAGTCTACTTTTAGCACACTGTCTTGGAGCTCTACGCGTTTCGTAGGTCCTATGGAGCATGAACTCAAATAAAACCAAATCCTTTTTTTTTTTTTTTTTATATTTAAAATTTTTATTTTAGAAAGAAATAGGGTTACAAAACATCCAATAAACGTGGCCACGCAGGGCCAAACATCACATTCTCTTATAAAAAAATAGAAATGGAGATGGGTGTGAATTGACATAAGATCGAGGGCGACAAAATAATAAAAGAGGTACTAATAAACACAAAAATAAAATAGAGATAGAGATAGGCGGCCTCGCAAGACCCCGTCATGTCTGCTTGTAATTCGCTTAACAAAGTAAAATGCATATATCAACTCTGCTACCATGACCTCCTGTGGAGTCTTCACGCCTCGCAAAAAACAAAAAATTCCAAGGCGGGAAGTCTCCAAAAAAAAAAAAAAAAAAAAAAAAAAAAAAAAAAAAAAAAAAATATGATGAATATATACAGATGCTGTGTATATTATTATTAAAGAGCTACATCAAAAACAGATACCGCTAAAATACTGGTGGTAAAAAATGAAAGGGAGGGGGGGGGATCAAACTGGGATGACAGTGTCGTAATCACCGAGAAAATTAGCTGAGAGTGGGGGGGGGGGGGGGGGGTACAGTAGTATCAATATAATCAGTACAGTCAATGGTACAATATAATCAAACATTCCAGGAGTGGAAGGGAAAAACTCAGGTTCCAGGGACTAACCCGTGTCCATCGAAACAGTGGAGGGGCCCTGTGAGTCAGGGTCAGAGGCCTTCGGGGCAGAATAAACCAAATCCTTTTTAAAGGGCACCAACTATCATTCTGATTAACAAGATAAAAAAAAGCTGTTATCAATTAAACTTTTCAGTCTTCCGCCAACCAATTCCTCTGCCCATGCGTCGCAAGTCCCACACATCTGGATATATCATTTCCAAGTCTTGCGCATGCGTCTTCCGCTACCGATCCTCTGCGCATGCGTTTCTTGTCTTGTCCTCCACATAGATATCAGACATTTTTCTCGTGCGCTCTCTAACTTGCCAACCGCTGCCATCTAGAAGTCTTTGCGGAACTCGGACGATCAAAAACATGCAGAAAAAGTAAAGAATAAAAAACTGGCATTTACGGGGATCAGCAATAAAGATGATTGCCTTGAACAGCCACTATTTCATACATATATCCAACAGTACTGCAAAATTAACAACCTAAAACATCAGAGAGGAAAATAAAAAACATATTTTAGCATATTTTGATCCATTTTAATTCATAAAAGCCAATATATTGATTTCATTATTCAGTCCCTCACCCCCTAAAGTCCACTCGGTTTAGATTGAATAATGAAATCGATATGTTGGCTTTTATGAAATAAACAGATCAAAATACGCTAAATATGTTTTTCTTTTCCTCTCTGGAGTTTTAGGGGTCCCTGTTGTATTATTTTAAACTATTTGCACTAGCACTTATTCGCGCCATTGTTTGTGTAGTATTTTATAGTAACATCGTAAAAAAACTATATTCTATTTAAAATATTGAGCATGACAACAAAAACAAGAAAAGTCTGAGATAGGGCTTGATGTAGCCAATACATTATTGCTTTTAATAAGAAGCCTTTTAACAGGAAAAGATAAATAATGTCTGGCTAATGGATTGTTTCTTTTAGCTTGAACATTTTTTTTAAGTGCGGAGTCGGACTTGTATCAGTTTCCGATAAACAAGATACTTGAGGGAGGCTTGAAAACCAATTGGATCTCATCATTACAATTCATCAAGTGTAGCGCAACTCAATACACCTAGATCAAATAAGCTTTCTTGGGCGAACACTAAACAATCTAAAGAAAAAAACTTTTTCATCTTAAGGCATGTTAAGCCATGTAAAATCCTAACCACAGATGTATCCCTGGGTACCTCTGAGAGCATTTGAGAAGGTTGCAGAAATGCATTCTCTTCAGACACTACAAGCGTAAAGTCTTCAATGAGCTGGAGGAAAACTCTGTGGTAAGTTTTTGAAGATAAAAGATAAATGCTAGAAAAGTTTTGTTTTAAGTTTCTCTCACGTATTTTTTTTTAGTTTTACAAGTTTTGTTGCCTTTTGACCTTGTTGTCTCCCTCTCCTATTGACTTGATCTCTTTTTGTTGAAGAGAGCGTATAGTCACCTTTTTTTCACTCATTTAAGAGCTGGGTGGGTGTATCTTCTTTTCGCACTTCAGATAAATTAATGCTAAGGTCTAGTTGATGTCCTTCGTGTCCTTGTAAAAGTAACGGTTAGATAACTGCAAAAGTAATAATACAGATAAGAAATGAAAACGAACATGATTTATGTAATTTGCAACAAAATAACTTACACAACTCGTACATGACATCAATAAAGAGAAAAAAGTTTCCACTTGAGGAATTACTTGTACAGATGCATCAGCCTTTATGTATCAGCCAGAATTTATTTTAAAGGTGTCTCTTGGTTTTTGAATACATAAGCAAAGTAAATCTCACTATTATTATGTTAAAAAATCCATAAAAAACTAAAATAATTCCTTGAGCTTGCATGTTAGTTTACTTGTGTCGGGGTTTATTCTTGCATAGGTCAACTGGTCATTTGAAGAGGAATATAAAACTATACAAAGTATGTATTTTAATTGATAGATACACTAGATTGCCAAAAGTATCGCTCACCTGCCTTGACTCGCATATGAATTTAAGTGACCTCCCATTCCTAATCCATAGGGTTCAATATGACGTCGGTCCACCCTTTGCAGCTATAACAGCTTCATCTCTTCTGGGAAGGCTGTCCACAAGGTTTAGGAGTGTGTTTATGGGAATTTTTGACCATTCTTCCAGAAGCGCATTTGTGAGGTCACACACTGATGTTGGACGAGAAGGCCTGGCTCTCAGTCTCCGCTCTAATTCATCCCAAAGGTGTTCTATTGGGTTGAGGTCAGGACTCTGTTCCAGCCAGTCAAGTTCATCCACACCAGACTCTGTCATCCATGTGTTTATGGACCTTGCTTTGTGCACTGGTACACAGTCATGTTGGAAGAGGAAGGGGCCAGCTCCAAACTGTTCCCACAAAGTTGGGAGTCATGGAATTGTCCAAAATGTCTTGGTATGCTGAAGCATTCAGAGTTCCTTTCACTGGACCTAAGGGTCCAAGCCCAGCTCTTGAAAAACAACCTCACACCATAATCTACCCTCCACCAAACTTTACGCTTGGCACAATGCAGTCAGACAAGTACCGTTCTCCTGGCAACCGCCAAACTCAGACTTGTCCATCAGATTGCCAGATGGAGAAGCGTGATTCGTCACTCCAGAGAACACGTCTCTACTGCTCTAGAGTCCAGTGGCCGCGGCCTTTACACCACTGCATCCGACGCTTTGCATTGCACTTGGTGATGTATGGCTTGGATGCAGCTGCTCGACTATGGAAACCCATTCCATGAAGCTCTCTGCGCACTGTTCTTGACTTGAGCTAATCTGAAGGCCACATGAAGTTTGGAGGTCTGTAGCGATTGACTCTGCAGAAAGGTGGCGACCTCTTCACACTATGCGCCTCAGCATCCGCTGACCCCGCTCCGTCAGTTTACGTGGCCTACCACTTCGTGGCTGAGTTGCTGTCATTCCCAAACACTTCCACTTTCTTATAATACAGCTGACTGTGGAATATTTAGGAGCGAGGAAATTTCAGGACTGGATTTGTTGCACAGGTGGCATCCTATCACAGTTCCACGTTGGAATTCACTGAGCTCCTGAGAGCGACCCATTCTTTCATAAATGTTTGTAAAAACAGTCTGCATGCCTAGGTGCTTGATTTTATACACCTGTGGCCATGGAAGTGATTGGAACACCGGATTCTGATTATTTGGATGGGTGAGCAAATACTTTTGGCAATGTAGTGTATATGCTCTTGGAGTAAATACTAGGGATGAGCTGTTCGGTTCGATCAGTTCGGAGTTCAATTCGAACTTTGGCCATTCGCAAGTTCGCGGACTTCGAACTTTTTGGCGTGTTCGGTTCGAGTTCGTAAAAAAAATAATTCGAGAAAAGTATAAAAAATGCTTAAAAAATACTAAAAAATCTAGAAATAAAAAGGCTCTTTACTGCAGAATATTATACGTAACGGTTTATTAGATATTGAAATATTCACCTCTAAATGACCTGTGTTCTCAAACGGCGTAAACAACAGGTGTTAATTAGTGTTTGGAAATAACATGTGCTTTTAATTAGTCTGGTCTGATGAATTTGATACCTTGTGTGTAGACTGAGGGACTGAGGGTGTGGTGTCTCCTGATCTGAACATGTATCAACCAACACCTGTGCTTCTGAGAAGTGTTCATTTCTCTACTAAATCTTCCTCTGATGTTTAACCCCTTAACCCTGCATTTCACTGCTGTGTGCTCAGCTCATTTTTACCGCTTTCGCTCATCATGTTTAAACGCGATTTGAAGCCACATTTTATTAAATGACACAGATATATTAGATATCGTTCTTTCCGTCAGACTCCGCAGATTCATAATATATCATTTTTATATGTATACGTTATGTCCTATGTATACGTCATGACACCCTAGCTGCCACAGTTCTGGAGATATGGGGGTTCAAATGAACCCCCTATCTCCACCAGGAGATTCCGGGCAGCTAGGGGTTCCCCGGCTATCTGACGTCATCACGCTATGCGTGAGGATGTCAGGCAGTGAGGGGGGACCCGGGGGTGGAGCTGCCATCCAAGATGGCGGCCCCCACCGGAGCTAGGCCGCACTTCAGCGCCGCAAGGCATCTCTATACACAGCCCCATCAGCATCTCTATACACAACCTCACAGCATCTCTATACACAGCCCCATCAGCATCTCTATACACAACCTCACAGCATCTCTATACACAGCCCCATCAGCATCTCTATACACAGCATCTCTATACACAACCCCATCAGCATCTCTAAACACAGCCTCACAGCATCTCTATACACAAACTCACAGCATCTCTATACACAACCCCATCAGCATCTCTATACACAGCCTCCCAGCATCTCTATACACAACCTCACAGCATCTCTATACACAACCTCACAGCATCTCTATACACAGCATCTCTCTACACAACCCCCTCAGCATCTCTATACACAAACAGCATCTCTATACACAACCGCATCAGCATCTCTATTTACAAACAGCATCTCTATACACAACCCCATCAGCATCTCTAAACACAGCCACACAGCATCTCTATACACAGCCACACAGCATCTCTATACACAGCCTCACAGCATCTCAATACACAGCCTCACAGCATCTCTATACACAACCTCACAGCATCTCTATACACAGCATCTCTATACACAACCCCCTCAGCATCTCTATACACAAACAGCATCTCTATACACAACCCCATCAGCATCTCTATACACAGCCTCACAGCATCTCTATACACAACCTCACAGCATCTCTATACACAGCCCCATCAGCATCTCTATACACAGCATCTCTATACACACCCCATCAGCATCTCTAAACACAGCCTCACAGCATCTCTATACACAAACTCACAGCATCTCTATACACACCCCATCAGCATCTCTATACACAGCCTCCCAGCATCTCTATACACAACCTCACAGCATCTCTATACACAACCTCACAGCATCTCTATACACAGCATCTCTCTACACAACCCCCTCAGCATCTCTATACACAAACAGCATCTCTATACACAACCGCATCAGCATCTCTATTTACAAACAGCATCTCTATACACAACCCCATCAGCATCTCTAAACACAGCCACACAGCATCTCTATACACAGCCACACAGCATCTCTATACACAGCCTCACAGCATCTCAATACACAGCCTCACAGCATCTCTATACACAACCTCACAGCATCTCTATACACAGCATCTCTATACACAACCCCCTCAGCATCTCTATACACAAACAGCATCTCTATACACAACCCCATCAGCATCTCTATACACAGCCTCACAGCATCTCTATACACAACCTCACAGCATCTCTATACACAACCCCATCAGAAATCTCTATACACAACCCCATCAGCATCTCTATACACAAACAGCATCTCTATACACAACCCCATCAGCATCTCTATACACAGCCTCACAGCATCTCTATACACAGCCTCAAAGCATCTCTATACACAACCTCACAGCATCTCTATACACAACCCCATCAGCATCTCTATACACAAACAGCATCTCTATACACAACCCCATCAGCATCTCTATATACAAACAGCATCTCTATACACAACCCATCAGCATCTCTATACACAACCCCATCAGCATCTCTATACACAAACAGCATCTCTATACACAACCCCATCAGCATCTCTATACACAACCCCATCAGCACCTCTATACACAGCCTCCCAGCATCTCTATACACAACCCCATCAGCATCTCTATACACAAACAGCATCTCTATACACAACCCCATCAGCATCTCTATTTACAAACAGCATCTCTATACACAACCCCATCAGCATCTCTAAACACAGCCACACAGCATCTATATACACAGCCACACAGTATCTCTATACACAACCCCATCAGCATCTCTATTTACAAACAGCATCTCTATACACAACCCCATCAGCATCTCTAAACACAGCATCTATATACACAGCCACACAGCATCTCTGTACACAGCCTCACAGCATCTCTATACACAGCATCTCTATACACAACCCCATCAGCATCTCTATACACAAACAGCATCTCTATACACAACCCCATCAGCATCTCTATACACAGCCTCACAGCATCTCTATACACAACCTCACAGCATCTCTATACACAACCCCATCAGCATCTCTAAACACAGCCTCACAGCATCTCTATACACAACCTCACAGCATCTCTATACACAACTCCATCAGCATCTCTATACACAAACAGCATCTCTATACACAACCCCATCAGCATCTCTATACACAGCCTCACAGCATCTCTATACACAGCCTCACAGCATCTCTATACACAACCCCCTCAGCATCTCTATACACAAACAGCATCTCTATACACAACCCCATCAGCATCTCTATATACAAACAGCATCTCTATACAAAACCCCATCAGCATCTCTATACACAGCCTCACAGCATCTCTATACACAACCTCACAGCATCTCTATACACAACCCCATCAGAAATCTCTATACACAACCCCATCAGCATCTCTATACACAAACAGCATCTCTATACACAACCCCATCAGCATCTCTATACACAGCCTCACAGCATCTCTATACACAGCCTCAAAGCATCTCTATACACAACCTCACAGCATCTCTATACACAACCCCATCAGCATCTCTATACACAAACAGCATCTCTATACACAACCCCATCAGCATCTCTATATACAAACAGCATCTCTATACACAACCCATCAGCATCTCTATACACAACCTCACAGCATCTCTATACACAACCCCATCAGCATCTCTATACACAAACAGCATCTCTATACACAACCCCATCAGCATCTCTATACACAACCCCATCAGCACCTCTATACACAAACAGCATCTCTATACACAACCCCATCAGCATCTCTATACACAGCCTCCCAGCATCTCTATACACAACCTCACAGCATCTCTATTCACAACCCCATCAGCATCTCTATACACAAACAGCATCTCTATACACAACCCCATCAGCATCTCTATTTACAAACAGCATCTCTATACACAACCCCATCAGCATCTCTAAACACAGCCACACAGCATCTATATACACAGCCACACAGCATCTCTATACACAACCCCATCAGCATCTCTATTTACAAACAGCATCTCTATACACAACCCCATCAGCATCTCTAAACACAGCCACACAGCATCTATATACACAGCCACACAGCATCTCTGTACACAGCCTCACAGCATCTCTATACACAGCATCTCTATACACAACCCCATCAGCATCTCTATACACAAACAGCATCTCTATACACAACCCCATCAGCATCTCTATATACAAACAGCATCTCTGTACACAACCCCATCAGCATCTCTAAACACAGCCTCACAGCATCTCTATACACAACCTCACAGCATCTCTATACACAACCCCATCAGCATCTCTATACACAACCCCATCAGCATCTCTATACACAAACAGCATCTTTATACACAACCCCATCAGCATCTCTATACACAGCCTCACAGCATCTCTATACACAGCCTCACAGCATCTCTATACACAACCCCATCAGCATCTCTATAAACAAACAGCATCTCTATACACAACCCCATCAGCATCTCTATACACAACCTCACAGCATCTCTATACACAACCTCACAGCATCTCTATACACAACCCCATCAGCATCTCTATACACAAACAGCATCTCTATACACAACCCCATCAGCATCTCTATACACAACCTCACAGCAGCTCTATACACAGCTCTATCAGCATCTCTATACACAACCCCATCAGCATCTCTATACACAAACAGCATCTCTATACACAACCCATCAGCATCTCTATACACAACCCCATCAGCACCTCTATACACAAACAGCATCTCTATACACAACCCCATCAGCATCTCTATACACAACCTCACAGCCTCACAGCATCTCTATACACAACCCCATCAGCATCTCTATATACAAACAGCATCTCTATATACAACCCCATCAACATCTCTAAACACAGCCTCACAGCATCTCTATACACAGCCACACAGCATCTCTATACACAGCCACACAGCATCTCTATACACAGCCTCACAGCATCTCTATACACAACCCCATCAACATCTCTATACACAAACAGCATCTCTATACACGGCATCTCACGGCGTCTGAGGACGCTGAAGTCAGAACGCCGCGGGACCCCGGACAGAGAGGTGAGTATCTCCGCCGGGGGACCCGCAAAGCTGATGACATGTGGGACACGATATTTGAAGGAATTTTTCATTTTTATTTTTAACCCTTATTTCATGGAAAACTCACTGTCCCTTTAAAAATGTTTTTTTTAAACTTTTTGTCCTTGTTTCCTTTCCCCCAGGGCACTACCCGGACCCCCATACACCTTTTATGCAAATATCTAGCATATATGCCCTCTTGGAGGGCACTCTAAAAATCGAATTTTGAGTTCCATTGACTTGTATTGAGTTCGAGTTCGAATCCGAACTTTTGAAAAGTTCGAGTTCGAATGCGAACCGAACTCGGGGGTGTTTGGCTCATCCCTAGTAAAGAATTCCCAGCATTATATATGCATAAGAATTCATATTGAAGGACAATCACCCATACGGACATTAGGTGGCATTATACCACCATACTACAGTATAATACGCAAGGACTATGATACATTGCACCAACTGTTTATGCAATTTTTGTCTATAACATCGCACTGGAATATGTATGTATAGGCATATAGTACTGTGAGAAACGCTACATAGAGAGAAATCTCTCCTTGTAGTATTAGAATTGTCTGCTAGGTATCAGTTTGCGCATTGGAATGTGTTTTCTTTGTTCTATAATTGTAGCAACAATGATAAACTTCAGCAATCCCGAGAGGAAATCAAACAACGGCAGGAGAAGATTCCATAGCGAAGCTTCTCCTGACACTTTTTGGATTCCCCTTTTGGGTAACTGTGAAGATTTTTGTTGTTGCAACAATGGCAAACTATGGGCCCTATTACATTCTTCACGCAAAAACGCATGCGAAACGTGTGAATATTTGCACGAAGTGTTAAACGTTACCACGTGTTAATCAACGCTGGTGGTACAATCCTCGTGCATTTTTTCATCCGTCAAAAACTAACGCACGTAAAACGGACGTGCACAAACACAGAAATCAGTGTGCGGACTGTTTTTTCACACGATTCATCCAATCAGAATTAAGAACCACAATTGTCTCACGTTAAGTTTTTGCGCCTGTCAAAGTCAATCTGCGTATATATGCTGCATCAATAAAAAAAACACACACAATTTATCAAATTTATTGGTTTGGTATGTGTAGAATGTGTAACTATACTTTGCTGCGTATTTTTTTTTGGGCTGGTGTATTTGGTTTCGGCCAGGATGATAGAATTTGCCATTAACACCAGCTTTTAGGAGTTGCTAAAATTATGCGCGCAAAGGCTGTACGTTACAAATTGTGCATAGATTGTAATACCATCCGCGTACCAGCGCACAACACAAATGCATTTGCGCTCACAATGTTAAGTATAGGACGCGCAAAGCACAGTAAGCTCGCGCAGGTTCACCCGCGGTAGACGTATACGTGCGGTTTTTGCGCTGCGATTGTAATACGACGTTCAGCGCAAAGGGTTTGCCCCTCGTGTTAATGTGTTTTTACGCACGCGCTGACGTTTGCGCGAAGATTGTAATAGGGCCCTATTATCGTATAACCCCCATGTGAGATATCTTTATCAGAAGCCGATTTTGAATCACTTCTAATAACTTTAGTATTTAACAAGAGCGAATGTTTGGTTATTTATTTCAATAGTTCCAGAATTGATCATGTGTAATCTATAATATATTTTTCACCTCTTATTACAGTATTTATTTTTGCGCTCAAATGCACCGTTAAATGAAAATAAGTCCAAACATACATGTTATAAATAGTGAAGAGTATGAATTACATATAGGTGTAAGGCTCCTCAAAGGAAAAGGTAATAATCCAGTGGAAATAGACAACTCATCATTTAAGGCATAGTTTAAAGTTTTGCTAACATTTCTTTTTAGAACGAGTCTCATGTATAAATATAAAGCACTGTAAAATGGATCAACGCCTTTACAATCCTAATTTTTTTAACAGTGAGTCCTTTCGGATTCAGGTTCATTATCGCTGCATGCACAAGCACCCACATGTGCATGTCTGCAGGAGCAGTATATATAATATATGTGCACGAGTGTGTATTTTAATCCATGGAGCCAATCAATATTTCTACGCGTGCACAGCACATAGCACGTAAATTCAAACATAACTATTCATCTTCCAACCTTTAGGGCTACAGGAATGTCAGGATTTTAGTAGAACGCTTCACATGCTGCTCATCGATGCACAAAAGTTAATTAGTTAATTAAATGTTAAATAAATCTTTAAACTCTGACGGCTTAATGATATCCAATGACAGAGCTGGTCAGCTGTTGACCAAGGAAAAGCTGTAAATATGAGATTACCTCTCATAGGTTCCTTTCTAAGGTTAAAAGTCCTTTTAGCAAACCATTCAATTGTTTATTGACATTACATTGGAAAAAAGCCTAAAATATGGAATTAAATCACTAATCGATTAAATATCTAAACAAATCATTTTTGAAACTGGATTTTATCATTATTTTTTAACAACTTGCACTTATATTAAAAAAATGAAGCAAATTCATTACATTTAATCTTCCTGCACCAAATTAACTAAAAAGACGTCTAAAATATAAATTGAAAACACCCTCTTCAAAGTCAATCAATAGATTTTTCATTAAAACTTAAATTTTATTATTTTATTATTATTTTTTAATAACTTACACTCTTACATTTTTTTAAACCTATATCATACATGTAACGTTAGCAGGTGAATAATGACAGAATTGATTTTAATGACTGTTTAGTTGTAAATAAACTTCCTTTATGTTGTTCACATTAAGTGCATTGCTTTTTATTGTGATTAAATCGACATTATTTTCTAATCTCTGCACATTACTATAGCTTTAGTTATTTTGCTACATTGTATCTTTTCATTGATCACTGGCTTGTTTAGTAAGCGCAATCTCATCCCCAATATTCACTCTTTTTGTCACTGCAAAGCTTTCAGTTAGAGAATCGGTTATGTTCTGCACTTGGAAAAGTTGTTTGCTTTTTTGGGGGTCTTAACATACATTTTGAAAGCTGGGATGGCAGTTCCTATGTGTTTTTAATATGTCCTAATGAAATTTCATTGCACTGCAAGTGTCATTACCAATAATGTAATATAACAACCGTTTGTGGCAAGAATTTCTATTTATGGGGCTAATTTTCACAAATAAAGAGGAAATGGAAGCTGAACTTTACATAGTGCAATAAAAGATAAAAATAAAACACAGTGCAGTGTCCCAAAGGTAGCCGCCAAAACCCACAAATAGAACCACCTCAATCGCTATGTACCAGAATGATGGTCTCCCCAAGAGAACCAAATCTACCAAACCACAACACAACTAATGGGTACAATTCCAGAAAAACAGTGTAGTGTGTAGCGGTTACAATGTCCCACTTAGTGAAGTGGCACTTCAGAAGTGGTTCTTTCAGTTCTTTCTCTTCTTCCTCCAGTATCCTCAAATAGAATAGAGAGGGAACATAGCGTGACCTGTGTTATTAGGTATTAATTACAGCCATATTCGACTGTCACTCACATGATGATGAGCCCCCCTGGCTTTGGTTAGATGGCCTCTGGGTTATTCATTGGCCACCCAAGTGCCCCACCGAAATTCTCTGTGTATCCTTGGCCTTCAGATGTAGAGAACACACATCATAGCGTATACCATATATTCATGGAAAATATATTCAATACATGAATCTACTCACATGGTATAGGACCATATCCTGGTCCTTGGTGTATTGGGCACAGAAGTCTGTTTTAAGGCACAACTTCCAAGAAAGCATTTCTCTCGAAATATTCTGCCAAACAGCAGGTAAAAATAAAAATGTATTTCATAAAAACACTAAAACAATAAAACAAAACCAGAACGCGTTTCACCTTTAGGGATAATACTCCTTTTGGCTTCCTCAGCTGGTGTAATGGGTACAATGGAAATCACTATGTGATCATAAGTGATTGTAAGTCACTTACGATCTCGTGGTGATTGGAGCTGTACCCATTTGTTGTGTTGTATATTGCAATAAAAGCCCAAAGGCACTTTCCAAGTCTTGAAGATGATGGGCCATTTCCAGAATGCTTCCATCTATGAACACAACATTTCTGACCCTAAACCAGAGGTTGAGGTCAATATTGAATCTTACTCATAACATACCACCCAACAAAAAGACAGCATTCAATAATTATAAAAAAACTCAGAGTGAAGAAGATAGGCAAACCTATAAGATTAGGCAGAAAGAGGCAAAGCAATTTATAAAAGCTTCCACAGCACACGCAGAAGAGAAAATAGCTCAGTCAGTAAAAAAGGGGGACAAAACATTTTTTAGATGCATAAACGAGAAAAGAAAAGTAAAACAAGGATTAGTTAGATTAAAAACAAAGGAAGGAAGGTATGTAGAAGAGGATAAAAGTCTCGCTGACTGCCTCAATGAATATTTTTGTTCAGTCTTTGCAGAAGAAAAGGAAGGAAAGGGACCTCAGTTAGGAGGAAACACTAACGAGACATTTACATATCAGTTTACAGAGGAGGAGGTTCTACAGCAGCTGTCTAAAGTAAAGACAAATAAGTCAATGGAGCCTGATGGGATCCACCCTAAATTATTAAAAGAGCTTAGTGATGTAATAGCAAAACTGTTAACAGATTTATTTAATCAATCCTTGCTAACGGGAGTCGTCCCAGAAGACTGGAAATTAGCAAATGTTGTGCCCATTTACAAGAAGGGTAGTAGGGAGGAATCGGGGAACTATAGGCCAGTTAGTCTTATGTCAGTAGTGGGGAAATTAATGGAAACCATGTTAAAGGAAAGGATTGTTGAACATCTAAAACACATAGATTACAGGATCAGAAACAACATGGGTTTACCTCAGGGTGATCATGCCAAACTAATCTTAATAATTTTTTTGATTGGGTAACAAAAATAATAGACACAGGTGGTGCAGTAGACATTGCTTATTTAGATTTCAGTAAGGCTTTTGATACTGTTCCGCATAGAAGTCTTATCAATAAATTGCAATCTTTGATCTTGGATTCCAATATTGTTGACTGGATTAGGCAGTGGCTGAGTGACAGGCAACAGAGGGTTGTGGTAAATGGAGTTTATTCGGCGCAAGGTCTTGTTACCAGTGGGGTACCTCAGGGGTCAGTACTTGGACCCATTCTATTTAATATTTTTATTAGTGATATTGCAGAAGGTATTAATGGAAAAGTATGTTTTTTTGCTGATGACACAAAGATTTTCAACAGGGTTGACGTTCCTGGAGGGATCAGCCAAATGACAAATGATTTAGGTAAACTAAAAAAATGGTCGGAGCTGTGGCAATTGAGTTTTAATGTGGATAAGTGCAAGATAATGCACCTGGGACGTAAAAACCCAAGGGCTGAATATAGAATATTTGATACAGTCCTAACCTCAACATCTGAGGAAAGGGATTTAGGGGTCATTATTTCAGAGGATCTAAGGGTAAGTAGTCAATGTAATAGAGCAGCAGGAAATGCTAGCAGAATGCTTGGTTGTGTAGGGAGAGGTATTAGCAGTAGGAAAAGGGAAGTGCTCATGCCACTGTACAGAGCACTGGTGAGACCTCACTTGGAGTACTGTGTGCAGTACTGGAGACCGTATCTCCAGAAGGATATAGACATCTTAGAGAGAGTTCAGAGAAGGGCTACTAAAATGGTGTACGGCTTGAAGGAGAAAAGTTACCAGGAAAGGCTTAAAGGAACACTCTAATAAAAAAATCACCCCCCCCCCCGTTTTTTAATTCTAACCTATCCCTATTCCCTTAATAAATCGTTATTTTTTGTTTTTGTTTTTGTAACTGTAATACTTACCCTAAAATCCTCTTGTTTCCAGCGGTGTTTTTTTTTATTTTTATACTCACCTCCCTCCTCTTCCGCTCCCGTCCTTCTTCCATCCGACTTGCCTTCTGGTTTACGTGAGAAGCGCGCATGCGCGCCTCTCACGTAAGCCAGCCAATCGGCAGGCTTCCTCCCGGCTCCCTCTGAGGATTAGTGTTGCGCGCAAGAGGATGCGCGCAACACTAACCCTCAGAGGGAGCCGCCAGCTTCTGCGGTGAGTTGGAGACGTCATCGCGCTGAAAGCGTGATGACGTCTCCTACTCGGCAAAAGTCGGCAGAAGCGGGAAACATGATTCCCGCTCTGCTGACTGACAGCTGGGAGGGCGGAGTAAACTCCTCCGCCTCTCTCAGCTGTTTTCAGCATTTTCTGCTGAACCGCTGAGCGGAGGGAGGGGAGACAGAGGGCAGGATACTCCGGGCATCATGACCACCTAAAATACCTTAGGTGGTCATGTTGCTTAGAGTATCCCTTTAATGATCTTAACATGTACAGCTTGGAAAAAAGACGAGACAGAGGAGATATGATAGAAACATTTAAATACGTAAAGGGAATCCACAAGGTAGAGGAAGGGAGTATATTTAAATGGAAACAAAGTAGCAAAACAAGAGGACATAGTCTTAGATTAGAGGGGCAAAGGTTTAAAAGTAACATCAGGAAGCATTATTTTACTGAGAGGGTGGTGGATACATGGAAAAGCCTTCCAGTTGAAGTGGTAGAGGCCAAAACTGTAATTGAATTTAAGCAGGCATGGGATAGGCATAAGGCTATCCTAAACAAAAGATAAATCCAGGTAAAGTATCCATGTAATTGGGCAGACTAGATGGGCCGAAAGGTTCTTATCTGCCGACATTTTTCTATGTTTCTATGTTTCTAACATAACAAAATGATGGTATGTCCCTCCATCCTAAAGGATTATGCCTTCCTGCCATACCAGGACTCCGGGCTGAGGGGCAAACCCTCTCGGGACTGCTCATATTCACGGTGTCCCTGATCCTCTCCTCTCATTCAATGACACTCTTACACCCTTCTGCGCTTCATAATATTGTGTGTCTGCTCAGTGGATTTTTCCTAACTCGGACCTTTCAGTTTTCCATTTACATTTGTTCTTTTACTTTCTATTTCTGGCTAAGAAAAAAAGAACATGAAAATTAAAGACGTGGGGCTCTATTAACAGCTTTGCGCAAAAGAGTACGCGCACCGCTATTTCTTTTGCGCGCAGCGTTAAACGTTAATGTGCGTAAATTAATGCTGGTACTAAAATTCGAGCGCATTTTTTCATCCATCAAAAAATAACGCGTGTAAAAAAGACACACAAAAACGCGCGCACATTAACGCTGCGTGCAGAAATCGGTGGGCGGACTGTTTTTTCACGCGATTCAGCCTATCTGAATTAAGAACCACAATTGTCTCCCGTTCAGTTTTTGCGCCTGTCAAAATCAATCTGAGTATATACTGTATGCTGCAGCAATAATAAAAACACGCACAACTTCTCCATTTTATTATTTGAGCATGTGTAGAATGTGTAACTATACTTTGCTGTATTTTTTTTTCGGGCTGGTGTATTTGGTTTAGGCCAGAATGTTCAGATTTGCCGTTACCACCAGCTTTTCAAAGACGTTAAAATTATGCGTGCAAACGTTGTCCGTTAAAATTTGCGCATAGATTGTAATACCATCCGCGTACCAGCGCACAAACGCAATTGCGCTCACAATGTTAAGTATAGGACACGCAATGTACATTACGCTGCAAAGGGTTCGCGCAGGTTCACCAGCGGTAGACGTTAATACGCATTTTTGGCGCGGATATTGTAATATGACATTCTGCGCGAAGGGTTTTGTCCCTCGTGTTAATGCGTTTTTGCTCATGCACAAAATTGTGTGCGAAGAGTGTAATAGTGCCTGTGATTATTTACCATTTATAAGTAATCAATGTAATGTGTGTGCATCCTAAAATATGGGCTGCGCAAGCCTTTGATTTACATACATTGCCAAATAAAAAGTCACACACACTAATATTTGGTTGGGCTTCAATTTCGATAATGGCATGCATTCTCTGCGGCATCGTTTTGTTAAGTTAATGCAATGTCACAACATTTATTTCCATCCAGAGTTGCATTAATATGTCATTCAGGACTTGTATTTATGATGGATGAGTCGGAGCGCTGTGTAAAGTCTTCTCCAGCACATCGCAAATATTCTCAATAGGGTTAAGGTCCGGACTATGGGTGACCAATCCATATGTGAAAAAGGAATTATCATGCCCCCTGGACCACTCTTGCAAAGCTTGAGCCCAATGAATCCTGGCATTGGCATCTTGAAATATACCCGTGCCATCAGGGAAGAAAAAAATCCATTGATTGGAATAACCTGCTCATTCAGTATATTCAGGTAGTCAGCTGACCATAATTTTTGTCAGTTGAAACATATTAATCACTGCAGTAATTATCCAACGGAAGGCTTGCACCTATCTGCTTTATTAAATCCAGGTGATGACTTTTTTTGGCCAGACAGTGTATATTTTATATTATATAAAATTATGATTGTAAGACGCACCTTGAATATGCTGTGCAATTTTGGGCACCTGTCTTAAGAAAGGAAATTATGGCGCTAGAAAAAGTGCAGAGGCGAGCGACTAAATTAATAAGGGGAATGGAAGGGTTAAATAACGAAGAAAGGTTAACAAGCGTAAACCTGTTTAGTTTAGAGAAACGGCGCCATAGAGGGGATCTGATAACCTTATATAAATATATATATGGGGTCATTATCTGGAAACCTATTCATTCACAGGACTATACACAGGACAGAAGGTCACCCATTTAGACTGGACGAAAGGAAATTCAGACTAAAGCATAGGAAGGGTTATTTTACAGTGAGAACAATAAAGCTTTCGGAGTCTCTGCCTGTTGAGGTGGTTGGGTCAGGGACTGTACAGACTTTTAAAAAACGACTGGATGACTTCCTGAAAAACCATAATACTAAGGGTTATACAGTTGTGTTCAAAATTATTCAACCCCCACTGAAATTGAGTGTTTTGGCCAGTTTGACATTGATTTTGATCATTCAGTCATCTTGCTTACAATTAAATCAAAGAGGCACGTGTAGGTCAGACAAATATAACATAACATTTATAATGAAATAACCACAAATGTCTTTTCTGTGCTCACATCATTATCAGTTTTATTCAACCCCCAAGTGACATTCAATCTTAGTACTTCGTACAACATCCTTTTACAGTTATAACAGCTTTTAAACGTGAAGCATAGCTTGACACAAGTGTCTTGCAGCGATCTACAGGTATCTTCGCCCATTCGTCATGTGTCAGGTGCCTGCGATGGCCACTCCAAAATGTTCCAGCCTTTAATCTGCAACCATGCTCTAGTGGACTTGGAGGTATGCTTGGGATCATTGTCCTGTTGAAAGGTCCAACGTCTCCCAAGCCTCAGGTTTGTGACGGACTGCATCACATTGTCATCCAATATCTCCTGGTACTGAAGAGAATTCATGGTACCTTGCACACGCTGAAGCTTCCCTGTACCTGCAGAAGCAAAACAGCCCCAAAGCATGATTGACCCCCCGCCATGCTTCACAGTAGGCAAGGTGTTATTTTCTTCATAGGCCTTGTTCTTCCTCCTCCAAACATAGCGTTGATCCATGGGCCCAAACAGTTCTAATTTTGTTTCATCAATCCACAGAACACTATCCCAAAACTTCTGTGGTTTGTCCACATGACTTTTGGCATACTGCAGTCGACTCTTCTTATTCTTTGGAGACAGCAAGGGGGTGCGCCTGGGAGTTCTGGCATGGAGGCCTTCATTACGCAGTGTGCGCCGTATTGTCTGAGCTGAAACTTCAGTACCCACATCTGACAAATCTTTTCTCAGTTCCTCAGCAGTCACACGGGGACTTTTCTCCACTCTACGCTTCAGGTAGCGCACAGCAGTCAAAGTCAGCATCTTCTTTCTGCCACGACCAGGTAGCGTTTCAATAGTGCCCTTTGCCTTGAATTTGCGAATGATGCTTCCTATGGTCTCTCTTGGTATGTTTAACATCTTTGCAATCTTCTTATAGCCATTGTCCTTCCTGTGAAGAGTAATCACCTCTTCTCTTGTCTTCCTGGACCATTCTCTTGACTTCACCATGTTTGTAACCACACCAGTAAATGTCTAGAAGGAGCTGAGTATCACAGTCATTTTAAAGCTGCCTAATTGGTGCTTATTATGCTTTATTGCTGCTCCGTGACATCCACAGGTGTTTTCAATACCTGATTGAAAACACTTGAATGAACCTCTGTTCTTCAGAGTGGTAGTCTTTAAGGGGTTGAATAATTGTGTCAATGAAGAATTCACAAAAGAAACATTTACTACTGTATTACAAAACCAATTGGTGTCATTTTAGTTGCATATGGTTCTTTAAAAAGTCCTTGTAGGATTTCATTCTGAATACTAGGGTTGCACCGATTTCGATACTAGTATCGGTATCGGTGCCGATACCGGGTACTGCAGGAGTACTTGGTACTCGTGCAGTACCCCTGATATTTTTTTCCGATACCGGAAGCCGGCATTGAGCCGGCTTGCCGGCATCCGAGGGGCTGGGGCGGCTGTACGAATGCTCTATCAGCATTCGGACAGGCCCTGCAGCTGCTCTCCGCATTGTTTCATACTTACCTTCCTGGGCGCCGCCGGGGAAGTCTTCGCGCGCGCGCTCCTTGGAAGGTCCCCAGCCGCGACCACGTGGGACCATGTGATTGCGGCTGGTGTCCTTCCAATGAGCGCACGCGCGGAAACTTTCCCGGCGTCACTAAGGAAGGTAAGTATAAACAAAGTGAGGAGAGCAGCTGCAGGGCCTGTCCGAATGCTGATGGGCCTGTCCGAATGCTCTATCAGCATTCGGACAGGCCCTGCAGCTGCTCTCCGTTCATACTTACCTTCCTGAACGACGCCGGGAAAGTTTCCGCGCGTGCGCTCGTTGGAAGGACCCCAACCGCAATCACATGGTCCCACGTGGTCGCGGCTGGGGACCTTCCAAGGAGCGCGCGCGAGAAGTTGTTTCCCGGCGTCGCTAAAAGGAAGGTAAGTATGAGCGGAGGGGGGCAAATCCATGTGCTGGGGGGCAGTGTCCACGAGCTGGGGGGCATTATCCACGAGCTGGGGGGCAAAATCCACAAGCTGGGGGGCAATATCCATGGGGGGGCAATATCCATGAGCTGGGGGGCAAATCCATGAGCTGGGGGGCAAATCCATGAGCTGGGGGGCAAATATCCATGAGCTGGGGGGCAAATATCCATGATCTGGGGGGGCAAATATCCATGAGCTGGGGGGGCAATATCCATGAGCTGGGGGGGCAATATCCATGAGCTGGGGGGCATATCCATGAGCTGGGGGGAAAATCCATGAGCTGGGGGGAAAATCCATGAGCTGAGGGGGCATATCCATGAGCTGGGGGGGCATATCCATGAGCTGGGGGGGCATATCTATGAGACCTGGGGGCTTTATATGAAGTCTGTTCTTATTGGAAAGCGTCACGTGACATAAAATAAAAGTATCGGTACTTGGTATTGGTGAGTACTTGAACAAAAGTATCTGTACACGTACTCGGTCTTAAAAAAGTGGTATCGGTGCATCCCTAATTAAAATCGCTGAGGACCAGCAGTTCACTTTTTTGGTTTTGTGCAAGTAGGTTATTAAGGATTTGAGTTATGTCAGAGAGGGAGTGCACTGGAGCGCTTGGTGGGCGATAGAATCCAGCAACAATGATTGATTTACTGATTGGGATCTCAATTAAACCAGAGAGGAAATCAAAGATTGCTATACCTGCACTTTATATTTGTATTTTGCACAGGACGTGTGTTTTTATGAATTGTTTTTATGAACTGAATCTAGAAGATTCATTCTATAGATACTGTTGCACTTTCTTTGGCGTGTTATTAATGTCAACACCAACAGTTTAGCTGCTATTGCAATATATGCACTTTTGCTTGCACTTTTGCACATTTTAGTATTTAACTCACGGTAGCACTTTATCACCGGTCTTTCTGACTGTGCTTATATACCACATTGAATACTGGGGATTTACCGTTCACCTAGGATTTGTAATTTCCTCCGGCCTTATTTCTGCACAGAACAATTATCTGTCATCTAGCCTTTGTAAGTTTCTTCTATACCCTACCGACGTATAGTAGCTACCAATATAATTTAAGATTCCTTTGCGCCACTGGAGCAAACCCTATCTTTTTGCCTCCTTTCAACACATTTCTGTCGAGGTTTTGTGTCTTTCTCCGAGTAGGCTGCATTCACACCATAAAAAATTATCCTACTTTAATTTAGCGCCTCCTCCGTAACACTTTTTCATCCACGATTCTGCTAATTCCTGAAAACCCTATTATTTCTGTTATTTCAACCTCCCTGTTTAAGCCTTAGCCCTGTCTGTCCAGTAATCTGTATTTTGCAATTTTATATCTATTTGCTTAATGCCTTGCTAGCTCTTGTGTCTTAGCTTTCCTAGTTATTGTTCCCTGTTTTATATACTTGTTGCTTTTTATCCTCTCTTATTCTGCTTTGTCTATTACCCTTGTGTTTCTAAATAAATATCAGTTTACCTGGAATCTGCTTGACCTCATCTCTATCACCGCACAGTAGACTCGCTCCTGCTCTCAACCGCACGCCGAGCCTGACAATCCCATTCTGGGGTCAAGAAGGAATTTTTTCCCAGTATGTTGCATATTGGCGAGCGCTTCAGACTGGGTTTTTTGCCTTCTTTTAGATCAACAGCAGTAGCTAATGTGTGAAAGGCTGAACCAGATGGACAAATGTATTTTTTTTTCAGCTTTTGTAACTATGTAACTATTTTACACAAACTTCAATTGAGTGATAAGAACTAACACACCCCTATTTTTATGAATTCCCTGCAACTATTTAGGTTTATTTAACAAACTTCTCCAGGATTTACACAATACATTCCACTCTCCGCTCCCAGTTGAGAAAAGAATTAGCGCAAAGGTGCAATATCACATTGATTATCTACTTTTCAAATATATATATATATTTAATCAATATACCTTACTATCTATCGTGTATATTTCCTGAAAATGAAAAAGAGAAGAATTAGGCGAGAAAAGGGAAAATAAATTCCTCTTCAGAATCAACAGAGAGAAAAAGAGCAGAGAAAGCAGACACAAACTGTGCTTCTGGAACTACCGTATTTTACATTCCATAAGACGCACCTAGTTTTTAGAGGAGGAAAACAGGAAAAATAATATTCTGAATCAAATAGTGTAATAATGGATATGCCCCAGCTCTCATGGATATGCCCCAGGAGCTCTCATGGATATGCCCCAGGAGTAGGGATGAGCTGTTCGGTTCGATCAGTTCGGAGTTCGACTTGAACATTGGCAGTTCTAAAGTTCGCGAACTTTGAACTTTTTGGCGTGTTCGGCTCGAGTTCGAAATTTTTTTGTTGAAAAAAGTATAAAAAAATGCTTAAAAAAATACAAAAAAAATCGAGAAATAAAGAGACTCTTTACTGCAGAATATTATAAGCAACGGTTTATTAGATATTGAATTGAGAAACTACCTAATGTCGTCTACTATAGTTTCAAAGATTCTCACCTCTAAATGACCTGTGCTCTCAAACGGCGTAAACAACAGGTGTTTAATTAGTGTTTGGAAATAACATGTGCTTCTAATTAGCAATTAGAATTTGATACATCGCTTGCAGACTGGGTGTGGCCTGCACATGTATGAATACGGTTTGTTTTGAATTCTAAGAAGTGTTCATTTCTACTATATGATCCTCTCTGATATGCTGTTTCACCCCTTAAGGACCAGGGCTCTGTAAAGCCAATCATTAATGATGTAGATGTTACGTCATTTGTCATCAAGGGCTTAATAAAATCTTTATCACACTCCTTAGATTTAAACGTAATATTCCAGTATTTGTATGTCATGTACCTCTCCCGAAGGGCCTATGTGAGCATACAATTATTATTGTGTTAGCTTGTACGCTTTATGATAGACATTTCTGAGTCCCTACAGTCTCTGACTATCCATTGTCATATATACCTTGCTTTATACATATAAAGCCCCGTTCACACTGTGCAATTTGAAAGTCGCGTGATTTTCCGCCCGATTTTCATATTCGCGACATAGTGCGATAATGTCGCACGATGTCACGCAACGTCGCGGTTTTGCGCGATTTTTGCAAAGCACCACCAATGCAAATCGCAAAATCGCATATAGCAAATCTCAAAAAAAGGGTCATGTACCAGCGACATGCTACCACGACGCGCGACATGTGACGTCGCGTGGCAAGATGTGAACAGCTCCATTGAAATGCATTGGAGAAGCTACACAGTGCGACGTCACGCGGATTTTGCTGCGACGTCGTGGCAAAATCCGCGCGATAAATCGCACAGTGTGAACTAATACATTGAAAAATAGCACAACGAAAGGGGCACCAGGTACTCAACAAAAGGGCATAACCCAAAACAACATGAAAAACGAATCAATTTGCACAAAGTGCAACTAGAGTACCAAGAGTAGGTTAATTTAATGATACACATAAACAAACAATGAATGAAAAATTGCAAGGTTGGTGGTAGAGGGTGTGGAGGGTGGGACAAGGACCACCAATCAATAAGCAAAAATGCACACTGAAAGGGTAGAAGGGTCTATACCTCGGCGGTTCAAGCCACCTACTTAACCAGTAATGTAATAAGGAGTACCAGACAGCATATAGCAAACCCAAACAACTACCCTCACCAACCAAAATACAGTTAAAAACAACAACAAGGAGGCATAGCTTGACGCGTTTTGCCCTTCTGGGCTTAGTCTGAAGCTAGTGTGCCTTGAAAATTCACCCCAATATATATAGGTACCTAAATTAAACAAATACCAGGCAGCTGGACCGAAAATCAGTGTGGGGAAATCACTTCCGGGTACGCTGGCGATCACATGACAAATGAGACCAATGAATTAACAGGAACATCATGGGTGCAAAAAGGGCCATTCAAGAAGCAGTGGAGGTCACATGGGATCAATGACCAATCAACGGCTCCCAGTGTCCAGGAATCAACAGAGTGTATTCTGCAGCCTACTTCCGGGTATGTCGGCGATCACATGGCAATTAGAACCAATAGGATAACAGGAACATCATGGGTGCAGAATGGGGCAATCAAGAAACAGTGGAGGTCACATGCGATCAATGGCCAATCAACAGCTCCCAGTGTCCAGAAATGATCAGAATGGACTCTGCAACATACTGATCAACTAAGAAAGGGGCACGAATGATAATAAACCACTGTAGCCTGCAAGAATATACTATAATGTTGCCATAAGGCTATAAGCATAACATGAAAGATTAAACTGAATAGCAGGACATCCTAATGCTGATATAATAATGCACAAGAGCACCAAAGAAGGTAACTAACAATGGTGACAACAACCACTTGAAAAGGAGTTAAGGTCTAACCTAATGCTGATGAGCAGATAAATAAAGGGGTGAAAAATAAAAACTGACATAATAATGAAATGAATGACTATTAACCAAGGTCTACACATATGTATGTCAAAAATTCATGTATATATTATATTAAACATGTACATATATATATATACATGCTCACATATGCACATAAATGTGTGAATGCATACACAATACAATAAAAAAGGGGGGGAAATAATAATAATATAAAGAACCTTAATAAGGGGCATGTAGTGAAACATCATTTGACCATGCGGACAGTTGGAAAAGAAACACAATACAAACCTAAGTGACTAAATAAAAGGGGTGAACGTAAACCCTTCATTAAGTCCAAAGGGTGACCGAGTATTGAGTTGGTAAATCCAAAAGGCTTCACGTTGAAGTAATTTGATGTCAAGATTGCCCTTCCTAGGGCCCAACTTGATCTGCTCAATGCCCAAACATTTCATGTTATTGAGTGTACACATATCGCAACCCTGAAAATGTCTTGCAACGGGGGTATCCTTAAGTAATTTGATAGATCTGACATGTTCCAATATACGTACTTTTAATGGTCGGATGGTTTTGCCAATATATTTTTTACCACAATAACAAATAAGTTGGTACACAACGCCAGTGGAATTACAATTCAACAATTGGCGGACAGAAAAGGTTTTAGAATTGTCAAAATTAGAAAAGTGCTTGGGATCACGGGATACATAAGCACAAGCTGTGCATCTGCCGCATTTGTACATGCCCTTGAGTCGATTGATTAACCAAGAAGTGTTGGGGGACCGGGGAGTTTGAAAATGACTATGTACCAGCTTATCATGAAGGTTAGTACATCTCCTGGCTGTCATAGAAGGGTATGGAGTAAGAGCCCCCTTCAAATAAGGGTCCTGGGTTAGCAATACCGGCCAATACCGCTCACATATATGTCTAATCGTGTGCCACCCACAATCAAAATTGGCAATCAATCTGATAGATTTCAATTTTATGGCAGTGGGAGCATCTTGCAAGAGGCCGTGTCGTTCGGTGATCAATGCCCGTTTATAAGCGGACTTTAAAACCCGGTTAGGGTAACCCTTCTCTTTAAAGGCCAACCGAAGAGCCTGAGATTTGTGCTTAAATTCTGAAATGGAACTACAGGTACGACGTAATCTCAGGTACTGACCTACTGGAATACCCTTGCGCAATGAATGAGGATGATGACTAGACCATAGTAGCAAATTGTTGGCAGACGATGGTTTACGAAACAAGGTTGTATTCAAGGAACCAGCAGCATCCTTATGTATGGAAATGTCCAAGAAATTCAAAACATCATTTTGGATCTCATATGTGAACCTCAAGTTAAAGTCATTAATGTTAAGATAATCAACAAATCGCCGAAACTCAAATTCAGTGGATGTCCAGATGATAATGATATCGTCGATATATCGCCGCCAGCTAAAAATATGAGGCCTGAATTGAGCCATAGAGGGTCCATTAATGACAGATTCCTCCCAAAAACCAAGAAATAGATTGGCATATGATGGAGCACAGGGAGACCCCATTGCCGCACCGACCCTCTGGAGATAAAACTTGCCATCAAACACAAAGGAGTTGTGGCGAAGTACAAATTCAAGGAGGCGGATCATGAATTTAGTATGAATGAGGTGTGACTCGCCTCTGCGTGTTAAAAAGGTCTCCACACATCTCAGGCCTAATTCATGCGGGATACAACTATACAAACCCTCAACATCCAAGCTGCATAGCAACACATGGGGAGGTACAATAGAATCTTCCAATTCCCTTAGTGTCTGTTTAGAGTCTCAGATGTGCAAGGGTAATTTGTGTACAAACCCACAAAGAACCCGATCGATGTAAGTACTAGGATTTTGTGACAAAGACTGAGTACCAGACACAATGGGTCTACCTGGTGGTAACCTGCTGTTTTTATGAATTTTGGGAAGACCATAAAATGTAGCAATCAATGGACGGCAAGGGCGCATAAAATTAAACTCATCCCGAGTAATAGAGCCTTCATGTAACCCCTTGTTAAGAATAGACAGCAGGAGAGTCGAAAAGAGATCAGTAGGGTCCCTTGGTAAAATTTTATAGGTGATGTCATCACTGAGTAAAGTTAGTACCATATCACGATACTGATCAACCTTCATAAGGACGACATTCCCCCCCTTATCAGACATCTTAATGACGATTTGGTCCATTTTTTGTAGTTCACCCCAAGCAATCCGTTCGCGAGGACTCAAATTGTCCGTTTGTGCTAACCTAAGTGCGTGACTATTGAGTGAAGCAATTTCACTACAAACGACCTTACAAAAATTATCCAAATTGGAATACTCGGAAAAATGAGGGGTAAACCTACTTCGAGGTTTGAGGTCAGTGTAAGATGCCCTATCAGAAGGTGTATTATCATCCAAAAGTGAAAAAAAAGTGAAATACCAGGTCCAGCTGCCTGGTATTTGTTTAATTTAGGTACCTATATATATTGGGGTGAATTTTCAAGGCACACTAGCTTCAGACTAAGCCCAGACGGGCGAAACGCGTCAAGCTATGCCTCCTTGTTGTTGTTTTTAACTGTATTTTGGTTGGTGAGGGTAGTTGTTTGGGTTTGCTATATGCTGTCTGGTACTCCTTATTACATTACTGGTTATGTAGGTGGCTTGAACCGCCGAGGTATAGACCCTTCTACCCTTTCATTGTTCATTTTTGCTTATTGATTGGTGGTCCTTGTCCCACCCTCCACACCCTCTACCACCAACCTTGCAATTTTTCATTCATTGTTTGTTTATGTGTATCATTAAATTAACCTACTCTTGGTACTCTAGTTGCACTTTGTGCAAATTGATTCGTTGAACTAATACATTCCCTCATCTAACAGGATAGTAGCCAGGCCCTGTGCATTTTAACCCCTTAAGGGTGGCTAGGTGTCATGTGTGGGTCTCTGATGGCAATGTTTCTATACATCCTACAAATCCGCCACTTCACGGGCAGGTTATGGGGACCTCCTAGGCACGATATTTGAAGGAATTTTTTGTTTTTATTTTTAACCCTTATTTTATGGAAAACTCACGGTTCCTTTAAAAACGTCTTTTTTTAAACTTTTTGTCCTTGTTTCCTGTCCCACAGGGCACTACCCAGACCCCCATACACCTTTTATGGCAAATATCTTGCATATATGCCCTCTTGGAGGGCACTCTAAAAATCGAACTTTTGAGTCTCGCATTGACTTGCATTGAGTTTGATTCGAGTTCGAACGCAAACTTTTGAAATCGTTCGAGTTCGAATGCGAACCGAACACGGGGGTGTTCGGCTCATCCCTACCCAGGAGTTCTCATGGATATGCCCCAGGAGCTCTCATGGATATGCCCCAGCAGCTCTCATGGATATGCCCCAGCAGCTCTCATAGATATGCCCCAGCTCCTGTCATGGATATTGCCCCAGCAGCTCTCATGGATATACTGCCCCAGCAGCTCTCATGGATACTGCCCCCAGGCCCCAGCTCACCTCCTGCCACCGCGTGTTCGGCTCCCTCTAAGCGTCCGGTGGCATGGAGCTTGGGCGCTTGCCTGGGGGAGCCACGTGACCAGCCGTGATCTGGCGAGAACTCGGCTGGTGAAGTGGTTCCCCCAGGTGAGCGCCGAAGCTCCATAACTTCGGACGCTCGCAGGGAGCCGAACACTGCGTCACAGGGTGAGGTGTCACCTGGTACGGGCCACACCCCCTGCCCCACCTTGCAACGCCACTGCCCCAACGTGCACTCTTTTTTGCAGTATTCGCTCCACAACATGCACACACTTTTCCCCCCACTTTTTTGGGGGGGTAAGTGCGTCTTATGGAGCGAAAAATACGGTATTTGCTACAGACCCACCTACCATCCTTTTTGTTAATCACTCTTATTAAATTTTGGGAATAGTGTTTAAAAATCCTCCTGCCCCAAAATGGAACAGTGTTACAAATTCTTTATAGAGTCAGCTCACCCAGCCATAGCTATAAGGGCAGCTCAGGATATCTGTAACGTTTGCCAACTACTTAACCTCACTGTATGTGCCATTTTGCATTCCATCTAATGTCAACAGGTGTATAATTAAGTCAGTCACACTTTTAGAGGTGAAGTTGAATGTTACTGACTAACAGCAGAGTGCATATCATAACATAAAAGAAGTACAAATGTGGTCTTATAATGTCAGATGAGCCGTTACAACAGTTTTTACTCCTATGTCATTCATAAATATTTATGGGTGTTTTAAATATACAATCCTTGCTACAATCATTACAAAGCTTTTTGACAAAAAAAATACTGACTGGGTGGAGTAGAGGTCACATCACTGCTCTGTAACAATGGCGATTGTGGAGACACAGGTTCAAATCCCAGCCAGAGCACCTCTCCAGGAAGTGTCATTGGGCAAGACACCTAACGGTACAGACTCGCCACCCAGGACATACTTGAAAACGAGAGACATCTCAATGTATCCTTCCTGGTAAAATCCTTTAATAAACCGTATAAAATTAACAAAGTTCTGTTTTAGAATACCAAATCACTTGTGACTCATTATTATCAGGAAGAAGCCTGATTGCTTATGTGTGGCTGTTATACAGTATAGAGGAGCTATGGCACTCTCTTTAAAACAGTTGAAGTGAAGATCAAAAAAATAAACTGAAGATGTCTAATCAAGAAGAGGTGATCTAACATGATGGATGGATGGAACTTTGGAGCAGTTAAGGTTTTGAACTCAGTGACAGTGACCCCATGCTTGCATTAAATTTTCACTACAAAGAATGAATGCGCAGAGCAGCGTGCTCTCCTGTATTGTCTATTGTTTCACTACTGGTGTTCTACCTTAAACCCCTTCACTATCAAGATTGCATATAGTTAATCTTCAGAGCCCCAATATTAAGTATATTGGATTTGGTGTAATTCTGGAGCAAGGCAAAGGAATTTTGTCTATTACAAATGAAACTCCTTTACATCTGAGCTCCAGAATTTGCTCCCAAACCTTTTACAACTCAGGCATGAAGGCCGAAACAGAACACAGTTTGTAATCCATTTTTTTAACCACTTGGCTGCGGCAGACGTGCTGAGCGCGTCCAGCCAAGTGGTTCTCCTATGCTATGGGTGCGCTGAGCACGTTCTAGCACAGGAGGCAGCGATCGTCCGGTATTCTGGCTGATCGCTGCAGCCTCCTGGTGCGGGCTGACAGCTTTGATATCAGCTCAGCCTCCGGGACCCTGGCAGGAATAGCGTCACCGCGCCGGGCGCGATGATGTCTATTCCAGGCACCCCTCCCAGTGCCAGTGCAGGGAAGGTGCCTGAAGGGGAGGGGGGAGGTCCTTCGGACCTCTCTTCCTCCCAATCTGCTTGGGGCACATGTAAAAGGCAGGCGCCGCTTAGAAGGGCAGAGCCTGCCCTTCCAAGCGGTGGCTGCCTAACCCCTTGGGGGCTGGATCGCAATTTGGCCCCAATAGGCGCTGGATTGCGGTCCCTTCCCGGAGCTGGCCGACATCTTGGATGTCAGCCAAGCTTCCGGGATCTTCCCCTGCCGACTGGCGTCATTGTGCAGGGACGCGATGATGTCAGTTCGGGAGTTAACCCCTAGCTGCCACCTATGGTGGAGATAGGGGTTCCAATGAACCCCCTATCTCCTGATCCAGAGCATGGCCTTTCCAATCATACCAAACATAACCATGTTAAATGTAAATATAAATAATTGAAAATAAAAATATAAATAAAAAAATAAAACAAAAAATAAAAACAATGATGCTGCACTAAGGATTTTTTCATGTATTTTCAAAATCATGTAACTTCCCACCCAAAAATTGTAACGAGTCCCCATTTCTAATTTTTCAATAAGCGCACCCCTTAGAAAATATAACCACAAAGGCTCGCATGATAAAATGTGAAAAAAAAAACACTTTACAAGCTGTAGATTATTGAAAATTTTATTGCATTTTTTGTTATAAAATTCAGGCAGGGCATGACATATACATTTAATAATGATATATTATGAATCTGCTGAGTCTGCCGGAAAGAACGATATATAATATGTCTGGGTCGTATAATAAAATGTGACTTCAAATCGCGTTTAAGCATGATGAGCTAAACCGGTAAAAATGAGCTCAGCACATAGGGGTGAAATGGCTCAGCAGCGAAAGAGTTAACTGAGCCCAAGCTGTATTATGTTGATGTAGTAGCATTTTGCCAGCAGATGGCAAAATCTGCCTGTCAAATACTGCCTGCAGTTAGAAATAAGTGCTTTTATAGGGGTTTATTCAGAAAATACTGACATTTCGGTGCTTTCTGGTTCAGCGCACCTCGGTGCGCTTCGGCAATTCCAGTTCGCCCAACCTGCAGTGAATTATTATTTGCTAAAAATGAGAAGAATAAACGGTTGAATAAAAAAAAAGAACTTTTTTACATTGAATCTTATGGGATTCGCCTGAATAAACCTGTTCAACTGAATCACTGAAAATCAGGGCATTTCACTGACACCTCGGTGCAGTTCGGCGTTCTCTGAGTAGATTAACCATTACTTCCTATTGGACAATTTCGCTGCCTTGAAGATTGGCAATCTGCGGTGAACTGCACTATATTTCACTGTCAATTCGCCAGTATTTGGCGAATTGACAGTTTAGTGAATTGACAAACTGCCATAAAACTGCACCCTACGGTGAAATTCACCATTCTGTGCCCTTCAGTGGCAAATTTGGCACTCTTTGAATAGCCTTTATGATGTTCAAGCAAATTTTCACTGTATTACAACTGCAAGCATGGTTTCCATAAATCCATTGGGTCCTGGCATTTGTTAAAGCTGACCCTTCATTAGTGTTATAAGAGCCAAAGGCTCCACCCTATTGGAAATGCAATTTGATTGGCTGGCATTGTTCTACCAAGCTACATTTTTCATTTATTCCCTATGTGTGGAATTCCAGGCTATTCTTTGAACTTTCTTACAGGGTTAATCCTTGTCATATCTGATGACATGAAGTGCTTTATCTGAAAACACTATCAGGGTAATTCAAAGAGAATCGAAAAGTCACCGCATGTTCGGTGATTTTTCGTTCTCTTCAATTCGGGCCGATTCGGCAATCCCATTTCGGCAACCCTGCGGTGTATTCAGCAAGCACCACAGGGCCGTCGAAGCGCAGAGAAAAGCTGCCACAAACCCGACGAAAAGTCACCGCAAAAACCCGGCGAATGCACGCCGAAACCCGCGAAAACATCTGGATTAACCCGCCGATGATGCCGGAAAAACCCGAGCAGGAGCCGATCACACGCAGGGCAACCTCAGGAAAAAGCCAGCACCGCAAACGAAGGCAGTGAATAAATTAGCAAAACAGTACACTTGAATGTTTGAAAAGTGAAACGCTGTTTGTAAAGAAACTACTGAGCGAAAATGTCTGAAATTTACATATGAGGTCCAAGGAATGATAATAAAAAGGGCTGTTACAGATAAAATAAGTAAACTTAAAAAAAAAAAATCGCATTTTTTAAAAAAAAAAAAAATCCAGAAAAATACTTAAAATATCCTAAAAAATCTATAAATAAAGAGACTCTTTACTGCAGAAGTTTATAATGAATGGTTTATTAGATATTGAATTAAAACTGGAATATTTTTAACATTGAAGCCTATGGGATTCTCCTGAATATACCTGTCGAATGAAATCACCGAACAGCAAGGCATTTTGGGAACCTTTCACTGCTGGTTTGTGTTCTCTGAATAGCCGAAGCATTGCTTTTTTATGGGGATTTCACTGCCGTCGAGCAGGTACCGAACAGGCACCGTATGTGCAGGCAATTCGCCAGGATTTGGCGTATTGCCTGCTCTCTGGATAGCCAAATGGCCAGGAAAGGCAACCGAACACTGATTTTCAGCGTTCGGTTCCCTTTCTCCAGCTATTCGGATCTCTTCGAATTACCCTGTAAGAGGTGTCCACTTGGTGAAATTAGGATACCTTCAATGTGTAAATATTTATTCTCACCTTTTGTAAAGAGGTGCAAAGAAACAAATATAACAATATAAAAATGAAAAAGCTACTCAGGAAAATAAACTTAGCTAAATGTTCTTTTCCATACAAAGAAACCATTTTCTGTATGTTTATCTGGATCACACCATTTTATTTCTTCTGTGAATTATTTAATGCAGCTGCCGAACCAATTATAGTTTGTCACTTGTGAGTCTTAGCTACACTAATGCCAAATTCTGTGTCTGCCAAAATCTGATTGTATCTCACAGTTTGTTTGAAGCTAGAAAACTGTTTTCAAAAGAAATGTGCATTTCTTGTTAAGGAGACATTTTTTTGTGAGAATAGAGCCTGATTTGTGCTGGAAATTCGGGCCGATATTCAAATGTATTTTTATTTTATAAGTCTTACATTTTTATTTTATGTAACTCTGCGTGTTTTATGTTTGATATATGCTAATTTACTGAACACAATATCCAATGACGTTGCTGGACTAATTTTAGCATGGGTGGAAATGATGTGCTTGGCATTACCTGGTTTCCCTTGCTTTTTTAACCCCTTCACTACTCAATCTTCAAAGTAGCTGTAGGTGCCCTGATTTTGAGTATACTCCACTTGTTTTATTTCTTGAGCAATGCAAATCTTTAAATGCAATCAACAAAATTAATTTGCAAATAGACTCCAGAATGCGCTCCAAATGTTTCCGCACATTGAGCATGACAGCTGAGGTGCTAAAACTGTTTGATCAACTGTGACTCCGTGTCTAAAACACAGACCCCGGATTCTGCACAGAGCCCAAGTTGCTGTAAGAATTTTGGCCAGCAGATGTCTAACCTGTCAAATAGGGCTACTACTGTAAAAAAATACGTTGTACGGCTAGGGACAGATGAGCGCATTTTCTGCGGCCACCGTCAAAATGTACGTCGATGCGTGCGCACGCATTTTTTCACGGAATACGCTTAAGTGGTCAGACGACCACAGTCGCACAGTCGCAGGTACTCACCAACGCAATTCTAGGGAAATCCGGCTGTTTGAACGTTATGTAGGCCGCACACTAGCAGCGTCTGACGTCTCCTAATCACGCACACACGCTGCCATGCGGCCGCAGCGCACTCTGTACGTCTGTAGCAGCGGTTTCACGTTCTGTGAAAAATGCGTTCATTTGCCGGTTGCGTGGTGTCGGCGCACTTTTGTACGCACGTACTGCGTATATTGGCCGTCATTGGCCGTTATGTGCTGCTACTGCCGCCGTGATTTAGTGCGCCTGCACGCGCGTTCCGACTGCCCCACTCTGACCCTAGCCTAAATATTCCTAATTATTTTTACTGTGTAAGCAATGAGAAGTTATTTTCCCAGAAGAAAACTCCACTGCTTCCTGACAGTGGTTTTATGTAAAATCACTTGGTATTAAAGGGGTTAAAACATTAGCACAGTGAGGGAGGAGCTAGCCGTGGACGAGAGCAGCCGCAGCCTGAGGAGCTCCACAAGAGTTTTAAGTATGCTAGCTGACTTTTAGCGGCCATTCTTGCTGTCCACTGTCTCCTGGAGGTCCTGCACCCTCTCCTGCTCTCAAGCACTGGGCGTGCTGCTTCCCAGGTTTCTACCGGCACAAAAACGCGCCACTGGGATTCAGGCCTAGCGCGGCCTAGTCAACATGACCAGCCAGGTGAAGCATGGGGAGTTTCCTGATTCGACAGCCTGGCAGCAATGCACCCAACTTACCCCCGCGATGGGTAAAAAATTGCAGAAACTACAGCCTCGGTCGGAGGGTGCCCGCCAACGTGATATCCGAGACTCACTGGACGGCAGGCGCGCCACCACTAAAGCGACCCCACCCTCCTTCCCTAGGATTATGGTTCCTCTTAGGACAGGGATGACACCTGGCCCCTGGCGAACGGAGCTGAGATGGGCTGGCTAGCCCCAGCACACTGGGTGAGAGACCAGGGCCCAGCTGTGCAGAAGAGAGCACAAAAGGAATGAAAGGCCCAGGTGGCAACGTCTCGTGGGGCCTTGGTGCCTGCCCCCGACCCCTCGATAGACAGATCTGGGGTGGATTCGCCGACGGAGATGGCTTGTCACTGTCCTCTGTTCTCCAGATGCCCCTGCCACAGTGGCAGATACCAGGTGCTCTTGGCCTGTAACATCAACCCCCTTTTTAACCCCCATAACTGGATTTTCTGAAAATGCTAAAATACTTTATTTTTTATTTTTCAAGAAGAATCGAAATACCAAGTTTCATGTCTGTAACATCTTCTGTTTTTAAGATATATTTATCCTGCTTATAATATTCACCCCCCTTTTTTACCTCCCACTTGATAAAACACGCTATTTTATGTTTCAGGAAGACTGTAAATACCAATTTTCACACATGTAACATCTTTGGTTTTTGAAATATAGGTATCCTGATAAAAGTATTCACACCCCTTTTTCACCCCCTGCTGAAATTTCAGAAAATGATAAAATAAGTATGTTTTTATTTTTCAAGAAGAATCTAAATACTGATTTTCACGTCTGTAACATCTTCTGTTTTTGAGATTTTGGTATCCTGTTTAAAATATTTACCCCCTTTTTTCATCCCCCCACTTGAATTTTTGGAAAATGATAAAACACGTGTTTTTTTTAATTTTTCAAGACGATTGTAAATACCTATTTTCACGTCTGTAACACCTTCTGTTTTTGAGATATTGGTATCCTGTTTAAAATATTTACCCCCTTTTTTCACACCCCCCCACTTGAATTTTTGGAAAATGGTAAAACACTTGTTATTTTAATTTTTCAAGAAGATTGTAAATACCAATTTTCACAGCTGTAACACCTTTGGTTATTGAGATATAGTTATCCTGTTTAAAATATTCACCCCCTTGGGGTAGAATTTTCAAAAATCCTTCCTTAGTGGGTGCCTACGTCATAAAAACAATGTACCTTCAAAATTTCACGTTCTTATGTTAAATGGTTTGATGAGTGTCAGTCAATCAGGACTTTTCCTTACATTTTTTATATATATATATATATGAATCAAAAATAGGACGCACTCCAGGGTTTAGGTGAAAACAATAAAATGGATGATTTATTCAAAATACATGTAAAAAAGAGATGTGCCCATAGGCAGATCTCTTTTTTATATGTATTTTGAATAAATCATCCATTTTATTGTTTTCACCTAAACCCTGGAGTGCGTCCTATTTTTGATTCGTATACCATATTACTGGATTTTTCACACCCAGGTAACACCATTATTTACGTGGTATATGCAGGTTTCCACCGGTTTTTGTTTTTTATATATATATATATATATAATCAGGACCATATATGCTGTTTTATAGATATGGAGAGCTGACAACTCTCTTGGGTATGCACCCCTCCCTGTTCACGGGTGTGTCCCACCGTGACAGCCTATAAAGGCCAGTGCCTGCTGGAAAGCTCTATGGTGAGTTAATTCTGCAAATGCAGATACAGTCAAGTTAGATAGGACCTGTCAACGATGGGGTACATTGGCGACTGTGACAGGCTTAAGCAAACTATGATCATACTTTATTAACTGAATCCCCATCATTTTACCTCAGTCAGGTTTTTTGAATTTTTGAAATGTGTGTTGTTTTTTTTGTTGTTGCAGAAAATGGTGGATGAAGGTGGTCATTGATATGGAGTTATCTTTTTTGGTGTTTTGTAAATATATTTATATATATATATATATAATCAGGACCATATATGCTGTTTTTCTATCTGAGTACAGTGCTAAAATATATTCTCGTGTAAATCTCATTGTCGTGGATTAAATCACTGTGTTAATTCACTGAATTCCCAATATGTAGACATGAAAATAATATTGTAATGTTGTGGTCAGAGTAGTGGGATGTCTTTTCCAGAGTGGTTGTTACTGCTCATTATTGTTCCAATTCTGTTTTAGAAATGAAAAGTTTGTATTGATTCTAAATATGTAAAAAAGCAAGACAAAGAAAACCAAAGTGACATAAAAAAAGGTAAAATCATATAAAACACACTCAGTTCTGGAAAATCTGCTAAAAAGCCTTCTCCTTTTGAGTGTCCCATCATCGTATCATACTTATTTAACCTGTCAGCTTGTCATATTGCATGCAGCAGCAAACTCTGTTATATGTCTGTCGCGAATTGAAAATATATTTTCTAAATCTTGTTCTTCTGCTCATAGGAAGACTTTGTTATGGTTAGGTTTCTGCTCTGAAACCTCATGGTATCATGATCAGTGACCTTGGCAGTCCTCAGGTATATAACGGACACAGTCAAATATGGGATTTTCAAGATATTGAGGTTTATGACGTGCATAGTGCAAAGTCAATCATGTTGCTCTAACAGTGCTATTTTTATTGTTGGCTGTAAAGTATTTTGGTTCAATCTCGAAGAAGCATAACCACGTAATTGGATGATGTTTCCTTGGTCTAGAGTGAAATGGCCACATCACATAACCTCTTTTGAGGGTTTTCGTGTTAAAATGGCAATTCTATTTGCAGGTATTCTGTCTTTTGTATTTTTCTTGGTTTCAGGGATTTTGAATGATACAGCATCAACATCCTTGGAAGCAAAGTTTATATCACATAAATGTCTTAGTAAAAAGCTCAACATGCTAACTGCTAGTAGTGGAAAATCATTAACATACAGGTAACGGTCTACCATAACACCTCGAGTTATGGCCTTGTTGTGAAGGTCAACATTAGGTCCACACTGGCCATTGGCATTTGTTCAGCGGGCTGCAAAAGCCATGGCCCACAAGCCGACTGGAGAAACCAAACGATTCCTCCAGCTGACCTTTTTAAAGTCATAAGTATGTCGGCACTGCCAGAAGGAAATCAAAAGGTCTCCTCAACTGGCCAATGGAGGTCATTCAACAGCAATTACACATTCCGCTGCCCAGGAGGGAACTTGGTTTAATTTTATGGCTGTTTTACTGTCTTTTCCATTGGGTTTTACCAATTTGATATCATGCCATGTATTGTATGTACAGATTCTGTTACGTATTGACTGAATAACTTTTATATGTGGTCTACAATATGTTAAGAGGACCAATTAATATTGCTGATCATAAATCGATTATAGCATAAATAGTGCTTAAAGATAGAGGTAGACCTTTGAGAAGTACAAATAATTATTTTGTGCTTCTGCAATTAATCAGAATGTATTTTAATCTGTTAAACTCTATTCTAAAACAAGTGTTTTTATCAAAATATACTGTATATAATGTCACAAATTACAAATTTAATTTGCTTATACTGTGCAATAAAAGGAAACCTAAAAATAATTGTAGTACTGGTAATATCAGTTGAAAAAATGAAGTTGGAAATCCTTTATCTTAGTGTCGTGGGTATGGATGGGGTTCACAATTTGCAGAATTTGCTCTAGTTCCTTGGTTCTTGTTGGGTGGAGTAGAGGTAACATCACTGCTCTATGACTGTGGAGACACAGGTTCGAATCAAATCCCAGCAAGAGCACCTCTCCAGTAAGTGTCCTTGGGCAAGACACCTAACGGTACATACTTGTCACCCAGGACATACTTGAAAACGACAGAAATCTCAACATATCCTTCCTGGTAAATTACTTTCTCAAAAGAAAGTTACCTTAAATGTGGGTATTTTCTAATACCCGTTGATTGAGAAGTTGCATTACTAGTGTAGCGCTCACTCCCGGAGGAGCCGCTGAAAATGAACCACGGGTCAGTCTCCCCGCACTAGGGAATAAATATACTCCAACACAGTCATGAGTTTTTATATTTATATAGTTTACTAAAATATTTGAGCAGATGTTGAAACACGGTATTCACAAGTATTATTACAGTATTTTCGTATCCCGGTAAAACGCGTAGCGGAAAAGAAACGAAACACGAGGCTTCGTATTTCGGAAAATAAAATATTCGCAACCAACATAAAAGCAATGCAATTTCCCGATAGTTCAAAAAAAGGGACACGTAGCAAAACCCCAAACATACAATCCCTTCGTATTACGGCAAACGCGCAGCGGAAAAAAAGAGAAATGTATTCGGAACGTATCTTTGTCTTTAACCTCCGTTCCGATTCGCAAAAGGAAATGAGTCCTGCACAGGTTAAGTCCCAGAATGTGAAAAGTGTATCTGTGTGTGTGTGGTACCCGGGTACTGTTCAACTGGCCAGTGAGTTTATTAAAGGAAGGTCTTCGACTAGTCAGTTGGGGCCCTGTGGACTTTAAAGAGAAAACAGCAGAGCGTCCTTTAATCATAACAGCCTTGGAGGCCTCTCACCCATCCGGCGATTGCTTTAGGCTCCGCTGACCCAGGACGTCTCTCCACCCGATCTTGACTGGGGATACTAGCGGCCGGATCCGTTGTCTGACTCCACACAGCTTTTCCAGCTCACTGCTTGCTCTCCGTTCGATTCCTCCGGTCTGCAGCAATGCCTGGATCCCGGCGGGTCTTCTTCTCCTCAGCTTGGGTGATCTTCTCTGGACTAACAGGTCTCTCTTGGTCTCTGGCCTAGGCCCTCTCGTAATCTCTTCGATGCGTCTGCTCTCTTCCCTTCCCTGGCGCGCTCTCGAACTTTCTCCACGAGGCAGAGGATGTAAGTCTCCAGTCCCCACCCACTTCCTGTCTTCTTGCAAAGCATGCCGGGCATTGTAGTCCCAATATCCAGTATCTCTGATCGCGATAGTCTCCATCTTGTGGCCAAAAATAGGTACTGCCACAGCAAGATTTTACCACAGCGCTACACTCTCCCCCTCCTAAAACTCTTGGGTCTCTCCAAGGAGGTACAACGGTTACATTACATTTCCACAATATTTAAATACAAATTACACAGCATGTACAGGTTCAGCAGCATACAGGCAGTGGGTTAGGAACACTTCCTCAAGTTGACTCATATTTTGGGCTACCTCAGCTAGCATAGCAGACACTTCGGGCAACCTCCGCACCGTGGTGATGGCCTCTTCAGTGCTATGTCCTGGTGAGTCGTAGGTGAGTCATTGGGGCGGTCGAACAGAGCGTTTTGGTTCTGGCTCAATCAGTTCCTCTTCAGGTGGAAGTACTATAGGCGCTGGCTCAATTCTTCTCTCTATCACTGGAGCAGACGTTTCTTCAGAGTATGATCCCTCCAGTGAAGGCATAGAACTATAATCACCTGAGTAAGCTTCCGGAACTACCGAGATCCCCACATCCTCAGGGACTTCCAACTGAAATTCAAGAGGCTAAGGGATATCAACAGTCTCAGGGACTTCCAACAAGAATTCAGGAGCTTCAGGCCTCAAATTACTCTCCCATCGTTCAGGAACTGAGGTAATCTCTTCAGGCTCCGGTGAACGTATCCAGTCCAGACAGAAACTTTCTTCCTCACTGTCCCTTTCGCTCTCTTCGACAACCCGAGTCTTTTGAGACCGGGTAACAGGAGGCAAACATGGAACAGGCGGATTTGGCAGAGGCGGTTCATCCCCAACTGGCATTCTCACAGCCTCCCTCAAAGGTAACAAATGATTCCGGTGCCAGTTCTTGAGAGGCCCAGCCTTTCCATCCGGGCGAATCTGATACACTGGTAGACCTGGTAGCTGTTTGCAGACAATGTAAACCTGGGAACTCCACCTATCCGCCAACTTGTGTCTTGCAGCAACACCCAAGTTCTTCAGTAGGACCCTATCACCGGTTGTAGATCTTGTATCCGGACCTTCAAGTCATAGTTCCTTTTGTTTCTTTGCTCCCTGTTTCCCGAGGTCAACCGGGCCTGTTCAAATGCAGAAGCCAAATTTTTCCGAAGTCTATCCACGTAGTTTCTATGGGAAGCTACTGACGTCTGGTCTAGAGATAACCCAAATGCCAAATCAACCGGCAGTCGAGCCTCTCTTCCGAACATAAGACGGTACGGTGAATATCCAGTTGCATCGCTCTCCGTACTGTTATATGCATGCACCAGAGTAGCTATGTGACGACTCCAACTCTGCTTCTCCACATTCGACAAGGTCCCCAGCATGTTTAGCAGTGTGCGATTAAACCTTTCAGGCTGAGCATCACCTTGAGGGTGATATGGTGTGGTTCGGGTCTTTTGGATTCCCAACAGCTCTAACAACTGCCCCACCAGTCTGCTTTCAAAGTCTCTACCCTGATCAGAATGTATCCTCCTTGGCAGTCCGTAGTGAACAAAGAACTTTTCCATCAACACCTTGGCTACAGTCGGAGCGCGTTGATCTTTCGTGGAAAAAGCTTGGGCGTAACGAGTGAAATGATCAGTCACTATTAGAATGTTCCCTTGCCCACTAGCATCCGGCTCTAAGCACAAGAAGTCAATGCACACCAAATCCATGGGTCCCTGGCTCTGCAGATGGCTCATTGGAGCAGTTCGGGTCGGTAGAGTCTTTCTCTGAATACACCTCAGACAGGAATGACAATAGCTTTCTACTTCAGCCCTCATACAAGGCCAATAGAACCTATCTCGCACCAGCTTAAAAGTTCTCTCTGCACCCAAATGTCCATGCTCATCATGTAGTGATCGCAGCACACTCTCCCTATGTTTAGTAGGGAGGAATAACTGTTGAATCTCTTCAGAGTTGGCTGAGGCCCCTTCGGTAGACCACCCCATCCAACATCTTTAACCGCTCCCACTCTTTGTAGACCAATCTGGATCCACTCGGGGAGTTGGTTAACAAAATCTCTCGCTGGTTTGCAGACAGGGCCTTTATGGTCAAGGCAATTAAAGGGTCTCTGGCCTGATCCGCTTTCAGGTCCTGTCTCGAAAAGGTAGGTAAACTTTCATCCCTTAACTGCGTAGGGTTACAGTAGAACTCAGGAACAGCCGCAGCCATAACTCCTATGGCCTCTGCTTCAATCCCTCCTTTGACCCGGCGCTCTGTTCCTTGACACAAAGCTTGCACCCCGTCTGGAGTCAACTGAGTCCATTCTGTAGTGTAAGGTCTTCTCGATAACGCATCAGCATCTCGATTATTCACCCCAGGGCGATACTTCAGGCTGAACCGAAACCCTGACAGAGCGGCCAACCATCGATGTCCCGTTGCGTCCAGTTTTGCGGTAGTAAGGATGTAGGTAAGAGGATTGTTATCCGTCTTGATCACGAACTCAGCTCCATACAGATAGTCTTTCAACTTGTCCACCACTGCCCACTTCAAGGCTAGGAACTCCAGCTTGTGAGTAGGATAGTTCTTCTCCGAAGGCGCAAGGCTCCGGCTCACGTACGCCACAGGCCTCAGCAACCCACCATACTCCTGATATAGGACTCCTCCCAGACCTTCTCGGCTGGCATCCACATGTAGTTCATACGGCTTGTGAGGGTCCGCATAGGCCAAAACAGGAGCTCGGGTTAGGCTCTCTTTCAGCTTTACGAAAGCTCCTTCACATTGACTGGTCCATTCACCTTGTATAGACTCTCGAGCTTTCCTTGGCCCCGAGCTGACGGGTTTTTGTCAGAGACCTTACAGCCTTCTTCTGTGGTTTCCTTCTGCAGGAGTTTGTTCAGTGGTTGGGCTATTTTCGCGAATCCTCCCACAAATCTTCGATAGTATGAACAGAATCCCAAGAAAGATCTAAGCTCAGTGACGTTTCGGGGTCTAGGCCAAGAAGCTACGGCCTCCAACTTCCGAGGGTCTGTTGAAACACCTTCCGCTGAGACCACATGTCCCAGATACGTAACAGATGGTAGGCAGAATTGGCATTTCTCCAGAGACAGTTTCAGCCCCTCTTCATGGAGCCTCTTCAAGACCTTCTCCAAACGTTGCTCATGTTCTTCCAGAGTCTTCCCAAACACAATTATGTCATCCAGGTACACTAATACTTCGATTAGATTCTTATCCCCGACTGTCTTCTCCATCAACCGTTGGAACGTGGCTGGAGCCCCCGTAAGGCCTTGAGGCATCCTGTTGAATTCAAAGAACCCCAGTGGACAGATGAACGCAGTTTTCTCCTTGTCTTCTGGATGCATTGGTATCTGGTGATACCCACTTCGCAGGTCTAGTACACTAAACCACTTTGCTCCAGACAAACACTGTAGGGCATCTTCAATCCGAGGAGTGGCATACTGATCGGGGATGGTTCTCCGGTTCAATGTGCGATAGTCTATGCATAAGCGGACAGAACCGTTTTTCTTCCAGACCAACACTATAGGAGATGCATACAGGCTCCTGGACTCTTGAATCACCTTGGTTCTCTGTAACTCGTTCAGCTGCTCTCGCAGATCATCTAAGTCTCCTAGCGGAACTCGCCTTGATCTTTCGCGAAACGGCTTGTCTTCTTGTAATCGAATGCGGTGTTCAGTACTCTTAGCTAGGCCCACATCGAACTCATCTTTTGAAAACAATTCCTTCCACTTTAGAACTTGAGACTGAAGACGTTTCTTCCATTCAGGTGAAATAGGAGCGTCCTTGGGGTAGAATCTTTCATCTGGAATCTCTTTACCCTCTCCCCTCCTGAATCGGTAGAGAGGGGTGTAGCAGACTCTACTTGCCCAATAGGCATTCGTGCTTTAAGGACTACTGGAAAATCCGTCACGTTGCACACACTGACCGAGACTCTTCCTCGTGTTCTCTTCAGAGCCTTGGTGGAGATTATTTCAGGAATTACTTCGACTCCGGTTTCACTCCCATGATCAAAATCGGTTCCCAGCACCACATAGGGGCCTGGTTGCGATCCATTCAACTTAACTGAAGCCCGGAAACTCGCTACTTCTCCTGCTTGCAGAACCTTCTCTGTTCCACCCAGTCTCCACAGTCTTCCCACCTCGGCAGGTGCCTTTCGTTCTTCGACCATCCTCTGATAGACCGGACGTAACATTGGGTGTACTCCTTGAGTTGAACCTTCTTCCAACACGATAGGCGTCAGGAGACGCCGCACTAGGTCAGTATTCGTCCCCACTATCAGGGAGCTTCTGATCGCACCCGAGGGTCGAGGACACACAATAGCCAATGCATCACAACCCCCAGACTGCCCGATGACTTCAGATCCGATCTCCAACTTCACTTGCAGGTACCCGTCATAAGGGAGTTTCTCAGTGCCGATACCCCATATTTCCAAATCCTTCAGTTCTTGCAGAGGAATGTGCTTTAAGTGTTTCTCGTAGAAGTCTCTGTAGATCAATGTCACTTGAGCCCCTGAATCCAACAGGGCTTTGGTGTAGACTCCTTCCACTTGGATTGGCACAATAGGAGAAGGACCTATCAGTTGGTCGGGAAACTTGGTGGCGGTATCCGGACACTTAGACCCAGTTTGTTGTACCCTGGCCTTTTTCTTGGCCCGTGCAGGTTTTGGGTGTGCATTGCCTCCCCATGACGTAGACCCGGATGCTAAGGGAGTGACTCTTTCAGTCCTGGCAGGCTCTACAGTCGGCTCGGCTTTGGGACTTTTCGCCCTCTTAACCTTGGCTTGATTTCTGGAGCGAGGTTCAAACCTCGGGCACTCAGGTTGCTCCTTCACTGGTGCCCTCTGGCGTTTCCAGCCGGTGAGGTAGATAACAGTCCCTCCAGAGCTTCCAACAGTCCCTTGACTCTATCCTTCTCAGGCTTTCGGCCTTTGCACTGTGCGCGGAAATGGCCCATTTCTCCACACCCGAAACATCTCTTCTTAGAGAGCAGAGACGTAGTTGCTTGTTGAGATTTGGTTAAAGGATTTGGACCAGACGCCACAGCAACTCCCGTCGTCTGCATACCTGTGAGGAATTTCTGCATTTCTGCCTGCATCTCTGTCACCTTCATCAATACCTGGCACAGTTCCGCATGCGCTTGCTGCAATTCAACTTGAGCTTCCTGAACCTTCTTGACGGTCTTGGACAATTCACCCCGTTCAGGGAGGTTCGACTCTTTGGCAGCCTTCTCTGTAGATTTAAAAACAACTAGGTGTTCTTGTTCGTCCTCGTCAGATCCATAGGTATCTAGAGAGTCGCTTTCAGGTTGCAGGCCGTCGTTATGTCTCACAGGTTGTGCATAAGCCCTTTCCCCCCGCCTGAAAGATTTCTCTTCTAGTAAAGCCTCTTCCTCTCGTACAACTCGGATCAGTTCCAGGTACTTTAACTCTTGGTTACCTGCTCTGCTTCTCAGCTGCATCATCACTGGATCTAGAGGTTGAGAGCCCCTCAGGATCTGTTTTATTCGGATCTTATCTACTTCGCCGGTTCGGCCCCTTTCTTCAGGAGTATCTGGTGTAGAATCTTATCCAGGCGCCTCATGTACTCGGTCATCCTTTCACCTCTTCTCTGATAGGTGTGTTCGTACTGATATACCAATTCGGCCGCCTTTTCAGTTCGCCCAAAAACTTCTTCAAGAACGTTTAAATAATCCAAAGCAGTACAATCTTTTCTACTCAGTTTTAGGTTTCTCACCGCTTCTGACGCAGGTCCCTTTAAGCTCTCGGTGATCCTTTGCTTTTTCTGGGCCTCAGGGACATCCCACTCATCCAGAGCCTGCATCGCCTGTTCCACCCATTCTTCAAAGGTTTCTTCTCCCGCCGGAGTTGGTACGTTTCCTGTAAAATTTCTTAACCGTCGATAACCGAAGTTAGTGTGAGGAGGGCTTGTTTTCTGACATTTAGCCAGTAGATCTCCAATAGCCACGATAATTTCAGGCCCTATCATGGCCAACGGACTAGGCGCGGAAACACTTGCGGATTCGCCACGTGGCGTACTTGGCTTAATTAGTTGGACTTCCACCTCTTCGGCCAGTTTCACGCTCGTGCCCTGAAAACATGGCGGAACACCCTTTCTCCATTCGAGAAGAACATACATGTGAGAAGTATCTGGGTTTTTTTCAATGTCCAGTATTAACCCCCGATGATCTGGTGCTAGCGTGGCCACGGCCTGGCGAATCTGATCTTCAGCCCAAGTGTCTGCTGGAATATCCATAACTATACAACATTCTGACTGACTACTGTGCTCCCCACACCACTCGGCAACAGTGTCTGGATCCATATTTAACCCTTTAGATGCGGTTTTTCCAGAGACTAGATCCCGGAAACGAGCCCCCACGTGTAGCGCTCACTCCCGGAGGAGCCGCTGAAAATGAACCACGGGTCAGTCTCCCCGCACTAGGGAATAAATATACTCCAACACAGTCGTGAGTTTTTATATTTATATAGTTTACTAAAATATTTGAGCAGATGTTGAAACACGGTATTCACAAGTATTATTACAGTATTTTCGTATCCCGGTAAAACGCGTAGCGGAAAAGAAACGAAACACGAGGCTTCGTATTTCGGAAAATAAAATATTCGCAACCGAACATAAAAGCAATGCAATTTCCCGATAGTTCAGAAAAAAAAGGGACACGTAGCAAAACCCCAAACATACAATCCCTTCGTATTACGGCAAACGCGCAGCGGAAAAAAAGAGAAAAATGTATTCGAAACGTATCTTTGTCTTTAACCTCCGTTCCGATTCGCAAAAGGAAATGAGTCCTGCACAGGTTAAGTCCCAGAATGTGAAAAGTGTATCTGTGTGTGTGTGGTACCCGGGTACTGTTCAACTGGCCAGTGAGTTTATTAAAGGAAGGTCTTCGACTAGTCAGTTGGGGCCCTGTGGACTTTAAAGAGAAAACAGCAGAGCGTCCTTTAATCATAAAACAGCCTTGGAGGCCTCTCACCCATCCGGCGATTGCTTTAGGCTCTGCTGACCCAGGACGTCTCTCCACCCGATCTTGACTGGGGATACTAGCGGCCGATCCGTTGTCTGACTCCACACAGCTTTTCCAGCTCACCGCTTGCTCTCCGTTCGATTCCTCCGGTCTGCAGCAATGCCTGGATCCCGGCGGGTCTTCTTCTCCTCAGCTTGGGTGATCTTCTCTGGACTAACAGGTCTCTCTTGGTCTCTGGCCTAGGCCCTCTCGTAATCTCTTCGATGCGTCTGCTCTCTTCCCTTCCCTGGCGTGCTCTCGAACATTCTCCACGAGGCAGAGGATGTAAGTCTCCAGTCCCCACCCACTTCCTGTCTTCTTGCAAAGCATGCCGGGCATTGTAGTCCCAATATCCAGTATCTCTGATCGCTATAGTCTCCATCTTGTGGCCAAAAATAGGTACTGCCACAGCAAGATTTTACCACAGCGCTACACTAGTGTTTAATGCAATGACAATCTTCAAAAGGAATGTATGTTTTTGCATTGACTGTTCCACTGTTTTCATAGTAACAAATTTCATATTTTTAATCCAAAATGCCAACATATTATTTGAATTATCCTTATGGTTATTTAAATAAAAAGAGAATCCTTATGGTTATTTAAATAAAAAGAGAAATGCAACTGACACTTAACTGGGTCATAAAAAGTGCACACTACTGTGTTTGATATAGAAGATATATACTTCAGATGGCCAGGTCCTTGCACATATATACAAATATTTCTCTGGCATTTCGTCAAAGGGTGAAATAAATACTAGTTTGAGTAGAACAATTGTCTACACAATCAGGTCCAATATTGACTTTGGTGTAAACCTGACCAGAGCTGTTGTAGACATACCAGACCCATTAAAGTCTATGGAGTTTCTAACAGGGTAATTCAAAGAGATTCGAAAAGTCACCGCACATTCGGTGACTTTTCGTTCTCTTCAATTCGGTTCCTTTTGCCGATCCCATTTCGGTGACCCTGCGGTGTATTCAGCAAGCACCACAGGGTCCCCGAATTGTAGGGAAAAGCTGCCGCAAACCTGACGAAAACTAACCGCAAAACCCACCGAATGCACGCCGAAAACCCGCAAAAACATCTGGATTAGCCTGCCGAAAACCACGGAAAATCCCGAGCAGGAGCCGATCACACGCAGCGAAGCCTCCGGAGAAAGTCGAGACCGCAGACAGAGTGAAGTGAATAAATTAGCAAAACAGTTTGTATGAATGTTTGAAAAGTGAAACACTGTTTGCAAAGAAACTACTGAGCGAAAATGTCTGAAATTTGCATATGAGGTCCAGGGAATGATAATAAAGAGGGCTGTTACATAAAAAAAAAATAAACTTAAAAAGAATCTGAAAAATGCTTAAAATATCCTATAAAATCTATAAATAAAGAGACTCTTTACTGCAGAATTTTATAATGAACGGTTTATTAGATATTGAATTAAAAACGGGAATATTTTTAACATTGAAGCCTATGGGATTCTCCTGAATAAACTTGCAGAATTAAACCACCAAATGGCAGGGCATTTCGGGAACCTTTCACTGCTGGTTTGTGTTCTCTGAATAGCCAAAGCAGTGCTTTTTTATGGGGTTTTCACTGCCCTCGAACAGGCACCGAACAGGCACCGTATGTGCAGGCAATTCGCCAGTATTTGGCAAATTGCCTGCTCTCTGGATAGCCGAATGGCCAAGAAAGATAGCCGAACGCTGATTTTCAGCGTTCAGTTACCTTTCTCAAGCAATTCGGATCCCTTTGAATTACCCTGTAAGTTTACATTACACCAGCTTGGTCCATAAGGGGAATTTTCCCCAGAACGTACTATGTACGTCTATGGTCCTTATGGGGTTAATGGTCACTAGGGATGCACTGCACCTATACCACTATTTCAAGACTGAGTACCGATACTTTTTTCAGGTAATCACCAATACTTTTATTTATGCCATGCGACTGCTTTCCAATAAATCATTTAAGCTTTAGGTGAAAGCCTGTCCAAGTTATGTCAATATTGAAATGTATGGCGAGAAACCCCATTTACCCTCTGCTCAGGCCTACACACACCATCACCACATACACAGACACCAGACCATATACATATATATATACACACACTCTCACACCAGATACAGACCTCAGATACATTCATACCCACACCAGACCACAGATACTGTACATGTATACCCAATAAATCTATTTGTTTTATAAGTCCCGAAGTGCTTTTAGTTGTTATATATATATATATATATATTTATATGTAATTACACATACATTACAGATACTGGGGCAGCTGACACAATGCACTAACAGCATTCTGCCAGGCCCCTCCGCCTGGTCACATGCCAGCAAGCAGTCACCGTCATGTGAAGGTTGTAATGTGGCTCCGCTGGTGCCACGCTCTCGTGAGATCCTGCAGAGTTTGTGCGATCTCGCAAATTTTGCAAGATCTTCGAGAGCATGGCTGGTGGCCCCACCGACCATGTTACAACAGTTGCATGCTGGCAGCTGCTCGATGGAACACATTCTGCCAGCCATCCCAGCCCCCCTGGATACCACCCAGCAAGCCAGGCCCATGCTGGCTTCAGGCATCGGTAGAAGTATCAAGGGCACTTGCACGATTTGAAATACTGGTGCAAATGCTGGTATCGACACTGATAACGATACTAGTATTGGTAACTGTGCATCCCTAATGACCACCAATACACAATGTTCTTTGTATTTGTTAGACAATTTCTAGGATTCACATGTAAATTGAATAAATTGAGCCAATTAAGCAATGCGGAATTTCCTATTGGGAAAAATTTAAATTTAACACATTAACAGATGGGCCTAAATTCCTAAATTATGTGGTCCCCTTTGAAAAAGAAATGTACATCTTTGCCAGTACTATCACTTCAAAAATATTAAGTATACGAAGCAAGACGTTCAAATGTGTATTAAAAACGAGAATAAAGTCGATGTCGAGTTCATTTCATCTCTTTCAAATTAGCTTTTAGTGCGGAATTAGAGGGCTGAATCTGACAACTGAATAAAAATTAACTTTGACTTAAAGTCTGTTTAATTAAATGAGAAAGGCTGAGAGCTAAGAAGAGGGCTGAGTTTTCATGTAGAGATAGTCAGACATGCCATGTGTAACATGATCAATAGCAGAATGACAGTGGAAACCGACAGAAGAACAATCAGTGGGAACAATATCAATTAATTGATGTAGGATGGCGATAAAAGCAACTTAAAGAAAACATTGATAGTCAATAGGTCATGAAAATACAATCAAGGTCAAATGGAGAGTGCCTACATTCATCTAGCAACAAAGAAAAGCATTTTCATGCTATTCATTATTATCCAGACCAATGATGTATAAATTGTTTTTATTTACGTAGGCTATTAAAGCACATTTACCACATCAATTAAAATGACCTGGATCGATGCTCTGTAATACAATATATATACTACACATGGTCCAGTGCTTCAAAAATAAGCAGAAAGGGCAGTGATCAGCAGGGTCTACACAGGGATTCCAGGGCACACAACCACAAGCAGTGAGAGATGAAACTGTTCCTGTTGGATTGCTTAAGGGTGGAAGATGACTCTATGGAGATGTGCTCTTAATATAGAGCGCCTGTACGTCCCACCTCTCAACAGTAATGATTGACAACCAAGGATACATAAATTACACTAATTGAGATTTTTGTTCACAAAGTCGTTTTACAGCTAACCCATCAGAGAAGGTTCCCTGGACATAGAATTGGAAGAAAACAATTACAGTTACACGTATTTATAAAGCGCCAATAAATTCCTTGGCGCTGTACAAGGGGAACCACCGTGAGGGAAGGGTGAAGTTGGGTCCCCTCTATACAGGACTCCCATCTGTGCGACAAACAGAGCCGGTCAGGGCCAGTGGCGTAGCGAGGGGGGCAGGGGGGCCCTTGCCCCTTGGTGCTTGTGGGGGGGGGAGTACCACAAGCAGGGACCTGAACCCTGAGAAATGACTCAGGGTTGCCTCTGGGAGATTCCTTGTGCTGTGCATCCTTGTGCAATAACCACCTGTGGCTGTACCAGCCCCAAGTGCAGTGCCCCGGTATCATCAGTCTGTGACAGAATCCAAAGCTTCCCCAGGCCCTGCAGGAGGAAACACTGCCTCTCTCCACCCCCTTCCATGTCACTTCCTCACTAGCGGCAGTGGCGTGCTGAGAGAGAGAGGAGGAGAAACTGATCTCACAGAGGCAGGCAAGTCAAGCAAGGGACTGACCCCCAGTATGACAGGACCAAGAGGTCTGATCCTGCAGGGATGATGGTATGTTTAGTCACCCCCGCCTGTTTTTTTCTTCAGCCAGTGACAATAGGGTTAACTGTGCCTGTCAGAGGTCCCTACACACACACATTAGTGGGGTTTGCTGGAGATGGGGTAGTGCAGTGTGTCTGGTAACATGTTATTTGTCATACAGGCACCTCCAGCCAGTTACACATTGCTGTGTGCACTCAGGAAAAGCTATAAACTACAAGGGGGCTTTCAGGCAGCATGTAACCACACATACCATCTCTCCTCCTCATCCTGCAGGCAGGGGCACAGATTCTGATCATGAAATCTGCAGTAAGAGATTCACAGCTTGCAAGCATGAAGGTGATAGACACAGGGAGAAACTGAAAAGTCTGAAATAAATGACTATTCCTATACTTCTTACAGTTCTCTTTATAATACTAAAGCATTTACCTTGGTTTTATTGATCCTGGATCTTGGTGTGAAGCACCCCCCCCCCTCCATCCCTCCGGTGCAGAGACTTTTCCTCCACCCACTTGCGTGTCACCAGGCAGACATGATTTTGTATTTCCTGGGTGATGGTCACCAAATCAGTCACTGATGATGTCCACATGCTATGCGAACTGACATTATCCTCTCTCAGACTGCTTACTATAGCGAGCATCCTGTGAGAAGGCAACTGATGTCTTAGTTCTGCACATGCACACACAGCTCCAATCCATCGTTCTGCATAGGCGTTTCTGAACTTGCCTACAAATATATGCGAATTCCGAGTGATGCTCAATTTGTGCACCCTATGCAACGCAATTTGTGTATGTACGCAAATTGTGTAAAAAAAAAGCTGCAGGGACCTCTGCTTTGCAGAAGCCCTGAGCTGAAGGACAGCAGCAGCTTGACACCGAGGAAGCAGTTACATCTAAATCAAAATTATTTGGGCACCTATTATCAGGAGCATCTGCCCAATTATTTAAGGGCAATAAAAAGAGAGGGGCATTTTATAATTACATATTATATAATTGTATAAATATACCTACATCTAACTAAAAAAATTAGAGTGGTTAACTAATTGTATTTAAACAGGTACATTTGAGCCCCGACTGAATGGCGTGTTACCCCCAAAAAATGTCCTAATCAGTTATTCTTTTTAATTTTAAAGTAATATTGACGTTTAACAGTAAATGGCATATTGTTGCGCGATTATAACACTGAATACAGAGCTGCTGGTTTAGAACAAATCCTCGTCCACGGAGGTTAGAATTAAATTTTTGTGATCTAGGAAAATAGAATAAAATGCCCATGGTACTGGCTTAATCTGTTACTGTTTCATTATTTTGCAATTCCTTTTAGATAATCTACTTATTTTCTTCTCATTTTCCCCATGAAGCATAAAAGTAATTCTGTATCAGTAATTGTTGACAATCTCTGAAATTATAAGACGATTGACTTTGCCTAATCACATGACAGACATACAATGCAATAAGAACATCAATTATACCTTTGGAGATAATTGATATGTGTGTCTACGGAAAGAAGAGCAAGAATTGTAAAGTACACTATTTATACAGAACATAACCTTTATTTGATATAATTATTGTTAGAAAACATGTATTCCAATCACAATTTATAATCTCTTATTTAAATCCACAGCCCCTTATCAGCAATGGAACATAGCATGTAGAAAAACAGAAGACACAGAAGAATATATAATAAATGTATAAATATATATAATAATATAAATAACCATGGGCTATATGACAACACCAAGTCCTGGCTCTGGTTAACTTTCCGCTAACCAGAGCTGGACGTTAATCAGCGTTAGGACTTTGTAATCCTAACGCTGATTAACACTTTGCGCTCCCCATGTTAAGTATAGGGAGAGCAAAGTACAGTAACCTCGCGCTGAAAAGCGCAAGATACCAAACGCAAACGGGTTACTTAACTCGTTTGCGTTTAGATTGTAATATGCGTTAGACACCGCGGCAAACGTTAATGGTGACGCAGGTGAGCGTTAACGTTAGCGTCAATATTGTAATGTGGCCCCAAATGTTTTAATTTCTAAATGTCATCAGACAAGAAGCAAATGCGACTCTCCCCCAATGTTTCAACTGTTTGCCTTTATTAAGGGGTGATAAGGCAGACTGCCATAACATTGGGAAGGTAGGGTCAGTATTTGCTCACTTGGAAAATAGACCACTACATGCAGCTCCAAGTAGGCTATTTGCAAGTAGGAGTTAAAACCAGGAGTTCAAATAACAGGTATCAGTTGTTATTTATGTTATCTTGTTGTGGGATATGAGAGATAGCAAGCTTGGAGGTTTGACCCAGTGCACATCATGCTACATGTATGCATGTCTGGAAGAATTCTTCCAGGGTCCATTCAAAGTTCTCACACTGATGGAGCACTACTTGGTCTTTTCAATGTTCTTTTAAATTGGATGACCTCAAAGAACGCGCAAAGATATATAGTGCAAAACTGTTAGACACATATGGTTTCACAGAATTAAATGGAAAATCCCACTCATGTGGTTAAGAGCCTAAGTCTGACAGGCTCAAATCTTAGCACTTTTGGATCCGTACAGGCGATTCCCCCCTTCTTGTTCTTTATCTTCTCTCCTATTCTTGGAATCTTCTCCCATAGGAGGGTTATATCCCTCAAAGATACAGAGAGAATTCTTAGTGCAGACAGTCTGGATCTTAACAAGGGGTGCAGAGTACAGAAAAGTGGATTACTCACTTGTTAAAGTGCCTGTCCCGGCACTTGTTAGCAGACAGGCAGTGATTTGAGATGGCACTGGACCACTAAACAGCTACAGCCACCTCTTAAATCAGTTCCATGGACAGGATGTTCATTTTAAAAAGTGTATTCATAAGAACTAGACATAAAAAATTATTAAAACAGTTAAAACAATACCAAAATGCTTTTCGCCCTGTAATGTGGCTTCCTCAGTTGGTAATGAGTGTACAATGCCCATGGAATACTTTCATAGCCATTTGGTGATGACATTATTGGTAAATTAACAACACATGTGTTTAGTTTTCAGAGCTAATATGTGGTCCGGACTACAAGTATGGCCGCTCTGCAACTTCCTGTCACAAGTATTTGGCCACAAATCTACTTTCGGTTTCCATTACTGATAGGATAATATTACTTGTATTCAATTTTCAATACTGATATGTGTCCCGGACTACAGGGTCCATACCTCTGTGGCAAGTGTGAGCGTGTAGCTCTTTTGGAAGCTCGTATTGGAGATCTGGAAGCGCAAATCGCAACACTGAAGCAGATTAACAATATTGAGAGGAGCCTGCTTCTTACGGAGCAGGGTATACCTGTGAAATTTAGTGCTGTGGGAGGAGCTGAGTTAATTGGGGAACATGTTGGTAGCTGGGTGTCAGCGACACGTGGTAGAGGAGGTGTTAAGAGGAAAGGGTTGGCTAGTACTGACCTTGTGTACACAAGCAGATTTGCAGATCGAAGAGAAGATGTTGGTAGAAAATATTGGATCAGACAACACATTACATGTACAATGCCCTATGTAGTGTATAAAATCTTATGCCCATGTGGGTTAGCCTATATAGGTAAAACTAACAATGGCCTCCGCAAACGCCTTGCAAACCATCGTTCAACTATCAGGGCAGGCTTAGACAGTGCCCAACCGGTGGATCGGCATTTTGCGGAGGCGAGGCATCCATTACCCTCATTACCTGTTACTGCCATAGACCACGCACCCCCCCCCCCTTAATAGAGGAGGCGATTGAGCAATTGGTTTGCTCAAACGTAAATCATTTTGTATTTTTACACTAGAGAATATGTCACCATTTGGTTTAAATGAAATGAACTCCTATACTGCCTTCTTATCTACGCTATAATTATTCAAGTCATCAATATCAAATCTTACTCTGACTATATACAAAACTATTAGCTAATGGTCCAGGTGGACTTGCTAAGTCCTGGGTTGTTTTTAATAGAAATGCTAGTGTTGTGAAACTAGGTGCTCAATACCTACACTTATCCCCGTACTGGTCAAAGTATAAGCTTAATGTGCATTAACTCTATTTATATGTATAAAGTGATAAAATCTGAATGACTTAACATGGGGTTCCTTGTATTAGTTTGTAAGTGCGTGTTTATTGTTCGGTTACTATGGTAACAGTTTTCCAACAGCAGTACGTAGTTCACTGCCTTATTTTCAAGCCTGTGCCGAGTTTGTCTTAATTATGTATGCTACTTATACATGTTTCTTTGTCCATTTTTTATGTCTTGAAAAAAGTCCAGCATGGACTGAAACGTTGACTTGCAATAAAAATTATTTTATGCAGATACAAGTCTCCTGAGTGCACTGATTTTCTATTTCTTTCATGGTATAGCAGCACCGGAGCAAAGAAAAATTTCCTTACAAGATTTGCTCACCAGGCACCTGTTGGATTATATATATATGGCACTATTACATTTCTAACGCAAACGTTAACGCTCACTTGCGTGAGCATTAATGTTTGCTGCGGTATTTACCGCATATTACAATCCAAACGCAAACGGTTAAAAAACCCGTTTGCGTTTGGTATCTTGCGCTCCTCTGCACGAGGTTACTGTACTTTGTGCTCCCTATGCTTAACATGGGGAGCGCAAAGTGTTAATCAGCACTGGTATTACAATGTCCCAGTGCTGATTAATGCCTGGCTCTGGTCAGCGCAAAGTTAAGCAGAGCCAGGACTTGGTGCTAACGGATTCCGCTTCTGCAGAATCCGTTAACACCAGCCTAAAACAACAAAAAAAGAATCACATACTCACCCTCTGTCCCGCGGCGAGTACCGCAGCTTCGATCGCCTCCTCCGGCCGGTGGAAGCAGGGAAAGACTGGGGGAAAAAGTCCCCCCAGTCTCTCCCTGCGTATCACTATGCCGGACGGATCTCACAAGGCGATATCCGGCTGGTCACGTTACCGGCAGGGAGGAACTCAATGGAGTCCTATGGACTCCATCGAGTGGATGCTCGCTGCTGCGCTCAGCGCTGCCGCGAGCATCCAAGATTTTACGCTCGATAACAATGCAGGCAGCATTTTTTGCGCCCGCATAGTGATCCAGCGTTAAAACGCGTGTGCAAGGGGAAAACTGCAGGTGCAACTTTTCCTCCCTTGCGCCCGCGTTTTAACGCTAAGAGCGTAATAGAGCCCGTATGGTACATATCTATCTATATATTTTTATCTAACTGAACCTAGTTATCTAGATAAATCTGTTTATTTATTTGAATCTCTCTCTTCATTCAACTGAATCTATCTGGAAAAAAAAAAGGTGTTTTTTTTTACAGCATAGGGTGAAAGCAAACCGTATTTTAAAATTCATTTCCTTGGGTTGTGTAATGTGATAATCTTACATAAGGGCTGCAAGCCACAATTAATTCAGGGTCAGTGTTATATCGCTCAGGCTATTGGCAGAAGCGAAAGGACAATCAAAGTAACGCAGGGAAGGGGCAAATGTGGATCGTCGAGACAAGTGTTCTCGCTAAAATAAAGGAACATATTATGGGCTACTGTTTGTTAAGGAAAGAGAATGTCTCAACACATAACAGCACTAGCAAAATAATTAGTGCAGGCAGGGTACATGTTCATTCAAAATAGGAAATTCGGCTGTTAAAGCCGTGCAGGATTCAACACAGTATTAAAAAGGAGCAGTTTAAATTCCCGTAGTGAAGCAAGACATGAATTTAATAATATTTGTCATTCTAAAATTCTTATCAAATATTTATGCCAGTAATCCTTTTGATTCCACATTATCATGCTACACAATTAATCAAAAACACACACAGGAGCAATAAAGAGTGTCTGTAATCCCTAGTGTTAAAATACGGTTTATAAACTATATCAGGATACTTTTAAATTGTGCATATTAACCGAACGAAAGATATGATGATAAGAATCTACAATATTTTCTGCACTGCACCCTACAAGCTGTATCTACTTATCACTTATGATACAATAGTAAATGACAAGATGAAAGCAAGGAAATTGTAGATGTAGAGATTGCGGTTTCTTGCTTGGGGTTTGAAAAACAATAAGTTCTGATTGTGACTTGCTGAAACATTATTTCCTCTTACTAACTTTGATTGTGCTTGATGACATATACCATTTATATTGATATACCCTGTTTTAACCCTTTCATTACTGAAAATATGTTTACACGATTTTGCATTGAAATGAAAGCGAAGAATTACGTATTTTCAATTGCGTTCCTTATAAATGCAAAATTGGTGTGCTGTCTTAAGGGAAATAAAATTCTCTGTGAGCTCTCATACCTGTCACTCTGTATTATTGCAAAGAAGGTACAATGAGCAGGCCTCACCCTCACTGTATCGAAAAAAATTCAACAAGCCTTACTGCTGTATTACAACTTCCAGGGAGAGGGCAGAATACAGCTCGAGCTCTGGGGTCACTCGATACTGTACAGTTATAAGAGCCATTGAGATATAATTACTAAAAATCCATGTACAGATAAAAGATTTTACTGTAATTTCCATATGCAGGCATTATGCCACATACAGATATTAGTAGCACATGTGTGAATCTGTTCAGTTCAAATCGATATTCAGCTGAAATATTGGCAGTTTAGCAACTCAGATGCCAAGATCTGTCTCTGAATAAAAAATATCCCATATTGATCTGAACCGATCCTGTTATAATACCCCAGATCCGAAAATAAACAGAAAAAAATCTGGTTCAATTCCAATTATTAAGTAATTGAAAGAAATTGTAACCCTATATCTAATACTAATCATAAAACAAGGAGTAACAGTAATCTTGACCCTAATAAAAAAAAACAAGTAGAAGCTGTAACCCTTACCGTAACAGTAACCCTAACCCTAATCATAAAATAGGGAAAAACAGTAACCCTAATTATAAAATAAGCAGAAACAGTAAATCTAAACCTAACTATAACCCTATCATTACATCCTGCATTAGGCGGGCTTTAACCCCCCCCCCCGCCAGAGCAGGGGAAGCGCCTGAAGGGGGGAGATCGTTTGGATCCCTCTATGTCCCCATCGCCAGGGACTAAGAGGTTGTGGCCAGCATCGCTGGAAAGGTCACAGCCTGACCTTTCCAGCGATGTAGGGGTTAACCCCTTAGTTGCCAGGTCGCGGACTGGCACCAATCGGTGCAAGATCGTGGCCTTTTTCCGGTGGGGGCCGCCATCTTTGATGGCAGCCCCACCTCTGGGTCTCCCCCATGTCAACTGACTCATCGCCCTATGTGCGATAATTTCAGTTAACCGGGGAGCCCCCTAGCTGCAAAGGGATTTCCTAAGGAAATCCCATAGAGGAGATAGGGAGGTTCTTTGAACCCCCTTATCTCCTGGACGGTGGTAGCTAGGGGGTCCTGTCTGATATTGCTGGAAAGGCCAGAGCATGGCCTTTCCAGTGATATCAAATATGACCATGTTACAAGTAAAATAAAAGTGTAAAAAATTAAGAGATAAAAATAATAAACAAATGAATTAATAAAAAAAATAAAAACATCTTTTTTTTTTTAATGCAGCACTATTGTTCACATTTCAATTATAATGTGAACAATGATGCTTCACTATTGATTTTTTTTTGGGGGGGTTAGCTAAAATCACGCAATTTCTCCCCAAAAAAAATGTGTTCCCCGTTCTAATTTTTTTAACAAGTCTACCCCATAGCATATGACCGCAAAGGCTCGGATAATAAAATAAAAAATAAAAAATACTTTACACACTGTGGATAATTTAAATTTTATTGAAAATTCACTTTTTTTTTTACTTTTTTTTTACATTTTTTGTTATAGCATTATGGCAGGGCTTGACATATACATATGATAATGATAATGATTATTAATCTTCTGAGTCTGCCGGAAAGAACGATATATCATTTGTCTGGGTGGTATAATAATACGTGACTTAAAACCGCGTTTAAAAACGGTCAAAATGAGCTCAGCAAACTTCTACTACCGAAACAGCTCCGAAGTTGTAAAATTGCTCCCGTCCTTAAGGGGTTAAAAAAACAAGCAGGAACAATAACACTAACAGTAACTCTAACTGAATAAAAAACAAACAGAAACTGTAATGCTAACCTTAATCCTTAAACAAGCAGAAACAGTAACTCTAAACCTAATCTTGTGTACGCCTGTCTGATTGACTACCTCAACAATCACTCTCTCCTTGACCCTCTGCAATCTGGCTTTCGCTCGCTGCACTCAACAGAAACGGCTCTTGCTAAACTTACCAATGACCTTGCAACTGCTAAATCAAATGGGTGCTACTCACTGCTGATCCTTCTTGACCTCTCTGCCGCCTTTGATACAGTTGAACACTCAATCCTCCTTCAAACTCTTAGTGATATAGGCCTTCAAGGTGCTGTTCTTTCATGGTTCGCTTCCTACCTGTCCCAACGATCGTTTAGTGTCTCATTTGCTGGAAGTACCTCCTCCTCGGCAGCCTGTCTCTGTTGCGGTGCCCCAAGGTTCAGTACTGGGCCCTCTACTTTTCTCAGTCTACACAGCCTCTCTAGGCAAACTGATCAGCTCCTTTGGATTCCAGTACCACCTATACGCTGATGACACCCAAATATACCTCTCCTCCTCTGACCTCTCTCCGGGTCTCCTGGATCGAGTCACTGACTGTCTCTCCGCTGTCTCAAATTGGATGGCTTCCCGCTTCCTTAAGCTCAATCTTGCCAAAACTGAAATTCTCGTCATTCCTCCCTCCAAGAAGATCCCAATACCATCCATCGCTCTATGAGTAAATGGAACACCCATGAGCCCAACACCCCAAGCTCGCTGCCTTGGTGTCACTTTTGACTCTGACCTAACATTCTCTTCCCACATCCAGACAGTGACCAAATCCTGTTATTTTCAACTCAAAAACATTGCCCGTGTCCGCCCCTTTCTCACACAAGATACCGCAAAAGTGCTGGTTCATGCTCTTGTCCTTTCACGCCTTGACTACTGCAACTCACTCCTTATTGGCCTCCCCAACTCCCGTATTGCCCCTTTGCAATCTGTAATGAATGCAGGGGCAAGGCTTATTTTTCTCACTAAACGCACCTCACATACGTCCCCACTCTGCCGGTCCCTCCATTGGCTTCCTGTACGTTTCAGGATACAGTTTAAAATACTGATGCTCACATTCAAATCACTCAATAACTCAACCCCTCCCTACATGTCTTTGTTACTTCGCAAGCACGTCCATTCTAGACAACTCCGTCAGCAGGTGATCTCAGCCTGTCTTCGGTCTACACACGCACAGCCAACTCTCGCCTCCAGGACTTCTCAAGGGTGGCACCAGTCCTCTGGAATGACTTGCCTCGCCCTATCAAACTATCCCCTAATCTTCAGGCCTTCAAGAAATCCCTCAAAACCCACCTCTTCAGATTAGTGTACCACATCACTGATGCAACTCATCCCTCTGCTCACCTATTCACACTTGATTGAAGCCGCTCTTATGGCCCCACCATTCCCAAACCACTGGCACTAATGATCCTGCTATCTAGAGCAATTCCTCTTGTATTCCTCAATGCCCAATCCCTCTAGACTGTAAGCTCCTATGAGCAGGGCCCTCTACACCTCTTGTTTCCATCTTACGTCCGTTTATTTGTATTTTGTTCCCTATTTCGTTCTGCTGCGGAAACTGTTGGCGCTATATACAGTCAGGTCCAGAAATATTGGGACATCGACTCAATTCTAACATCTTTGGCTCTATACACCACTACAATGGAGTTGGAATGAAACAAACACAATGTGCTTTAACTGCAGACTGTCAGCTTTAATTTGAGGGTATGTACATCCAACTCTGGTCAACGGTGTAAGACTTACAGCAGTTTGCAGATGTGCCTCCCACTTGTTAAAGGACCAAAAGTAATGGGACAATTGGCTTCTCAGCTGTTCCATGGCCAGGTGTGTGATATTCCCTCATTACCCCAATTACAATGTGCAGATAAAAGGCCCAGAGTTCATTTCAAGTGTGCTATTTGCATTTGGAATCTGTTGCTGTCAACTCTCAAGATGAGATCCAAAGAGCCTTCACTATCAGTGAAGCAAGCCATCATTAGGCTGAAGAAACAAAACAAACCCATCAGAGAGATAGCAAGAACATTAGGTGTGGCCAAAACAACTGTTTGGAACATTCTCAAAAAGAAGGAACGCACCGGTGAGCTCAGCAACACCAACAGACCAGGCAGACCACGGAAAACAACTGTGGTGGATGAATGAAGAATTCTTTCCCTGGTGAAGAAAACACCCTTCACAACAGTTGGCCAGATCAAGAACACTCTCCAGGAGGTAGGTGGCCTCCCACTTGTTAAGGGACCAAAGGTAATGGGACAGAATAATAATCATAAATCAAACTTTCCCTTCTTAATACTTGGTTGCAAATCCTTTGCAGTCAATCACAACCTGAAGTCTGGATTGCATAGACATCACCAGACGCTGGGTTTCATCCCTGGTGATGCTCTGCCAGGCCTCTACTGCAACGGTCTTCAGTTCCTGCTTGTTCTTGGGGCATTTTCCCTTCAGTTTTGTCTTCAGCAAGTGAAATGCATGCTCAATGGGATTCAGGTCAGGTGATTGACTTGGCCATTGCATAACATTCCACTTCTGTCCCTTCAAAAACTCTTTGGTTGCTTTTGCAGTATGCTTTGGGTCATTGTCCATCTGCACTGTGAAGCGCCGTCCAATGAGTTCTGCAGCATTTGGCTGAATGTGAGCAGATAATATTGCCCGAAACACTTCAGAATTCATCCTGCTGCTTTTGTCAGCAGTCACATCATCAATAAATACAAGATAACCAGTTCCATTGGCAGCCATACATGCCCACGTCATGACACTACCACCACCATGCTTCACTGATGAGGTGGTATGCTTAGGATCATGAGCAGTTCCTTTCCTTCTCCATACTCTTCTCTTCCCATCACTCTGGTACAAGTTGATCTTGGTCTCATCTGTCCATAGGATCTTGTTCCAGAACTGGGAAGGGTTTGTTAGGTGTTGTTTGGCAAACTCTAATCTGGCCTTCCTGTTTTTTAGGCTCACCAATGGTTTACATCTTGTGGTGAACCCTCTGTATTTACTCTGGTGAAGTCTTCTCTTGATTTTTGACTTTGTCACACATACACCTACCTCCTGGAGAGTGTTCTTGATCTGGCCAACTGTTGTGAAGGGTGTTTTCTTCACCAGGGAAAGAATTCTTCATTCATCCACCACAGTTGTTTTCCGTGGTCTGCCGGGTCTGTTGGTGTTGCTGAGCTCACCGGTGCGTTCCTTCTTTTTGAGAATGTTCCAAACAGTTGTTTTGGCCACACCTAATGTTCTTGCTATCTCTCTGATGGGTTTGTTTTGTTTCTTCAGCCTAATGATGGCTTGCTTCACTGATAGTGAAGGCTCTTTGGATCTCATCTTGAGAGTTGACAGCAACAGATTCCAAATGCAAATAGCACACTTGAAATGAACTCTGGGCCTTTTATCTGCACATTGTAATTGGGGTAATGAGGGAATATCACACACCTGGCCATGGAACAGCTGAGAAGCCAATTGTCCCATTACTTTTGTCCTTTAACAAGTGGGAGGCACATCTGCAAACTGCTGTAAGTCTTACACCGTTCACCAGAGTTGGATGTACATACCCTCAAATTAAAGCTGACAGTCTGCAGTTAAAGCACATTGTGTTTGTTTCATTCCAACTCCATTGTGGTGGTGTATAGAGCCAAAGATGTTAGAATTGTGTCGATGTCCCAATATTTCTGGACCTGACTGTAAATGATGACAATAATAATAATAATCTAAAAACAAGTAGAAAATGTAGTCATAACCTTAATCGGGAAACAAGCAGAAACAGTAAACTTAACCCTTATCATAAACAAGCAGAAATTGGAACTCTAACCCTAACAGTATCCTTAACCCTAGTCATAAAACAAGCGAAACAGTAAACATAACCCTAACCCTAATCCTAAAGCAAGCAGAAACAGTATTCCTAACCTTAACCGTAATCCTAATTCTAAACGTAAAATAATCAGCAACAGTAAACCTTATTAATTTTAACGCTTGCACTCTATGCAATTGTGCATGACATGAAACGTGCTGCACCTGCACTTTACATGTTATGGCATTAGCTGAGTGTAATTTTCTTTATTAATTCATGCAATGCAACTTTTATATTTTATTATTAGTTTTTATGCAAGGTTCCTATTTTTTTTATCTTAAATCCGAGTGTTAACATCCCAAGGTAACTTTTTTTTATATTTTTTCATTACATCACAGTTCTAAATATTGGAAACAGGTAAATATATATTGGATGCTTACAATATTCCAAATCATTCCAAAACTGAAATATCAGAAACTTCCGATACTTTGAATCTTCTGATTTCAGTAGTGGTAATAATTCGGACCCTTTTGGATGAAAAGAATACAAACATACAAATTTACACTGTTTTAATATTTCAACTATCTCAGAGTAACAGTCTTTATGCAAGATTCCCATTTTTTTCCTAATGCCAGCCCTTGGCACACCATAATGCAGGCCCGCACAACACCCTGGGTCCTGGCTGGTCGCATCCCATGGATAGCCACCGGGACCCTTCACCTCCGCAGGCCTGGCGGCAGCCTCTTCTTCCCTGGTGGTCCGGTGGCTGTGGGCTGCTGCATTGCAATCTGTGCTTCGCACACAGACTGCAGAGCAAGTCCCACAGTGACTGGACACGAGCGCCGGCGATTGCTGATGACCTGTCACCTGACCGCCGGCGCTCACTGACTGTGTCTGTGTGCCGGCGGTCAGGTGACAGGTCACCTGCGATCGCCGGCGCTCAGTTCATGTCCAGTCACACACGGTGGGATGTGCTCTGTGGTCTGTGCATGAAGCACAGATAGCAATGCAGCACCTCACAGCCACCAGACCACCAGGGAAGTAGAGGCTGCAGTCAGGCCTGCGGAGGTGAAGGGTCCTGGCGGCTATCCATGGGATGCAGCCAGCCGGGTTCCCCCTCCTCAACCCCCCCCTTCTGGACCAACAATATTCAACCCCCTCCCTGCAAAAAGAAAGGTAAGCAGGAGAGGGGGCAACTTTTGCATATTTAAATTATTTATACGTGCCACACATTACTGTTTTTTTGTATTGCTGTGGATTCTGTGATACGCTCATACACACCACACTTTACTGGGGGTTTTATTGCTGTGGATTCTGTGATAAGCTCATACACACTGCACATTACTGGGGGTTTTATTGCTGTGGACTTTGTGATACGCTCATACACACAGCGCATTACTGGGGGTTTTATTGCTGTGGAGCTCTGTGATATGCTCATTCACACCACAATTTACTGGGGGTTTTATTGCTGTGAAGTTTGATACGCTCATACACACTGCACATTACTGGGGTTTTAATTGCTGTGAAATCTGTGATACGCTCATACACGCTGCACTTTACTGGGGTTTTATTGCTGTGGATTCTGTGATACGCTCATACACACCGCACATTACTGGGGGTTTTAGTGTTGTGGATTCTGTGATACCCTCAAACACACTGCACATTGCTGAGTTTTATTGCTGTGGATTCTGTGATACGCTCATACCCGCTGCACATTACTGTGGGTTTTATTGCTGTGGATTATGTGATATGCCCATACACAGCAAAAATTACTGTGAGTTTTATTGAGATCTGTGATACGCTCATACACACTGCACATTGCTGTGGAGCTCTGTGACATGCTATACATACTGCACATTACTGTGCATTTTATTGCAGTGGATTCTATGATACGCTCATACACACAGTGCATTACAGTGAGTTTTATTGCTACATACCCCTGGGGTGTAGGGGATATATGGTTATGTATGTGAACATATGGCTGTGTGTGTAAATGCATGTATTTGTCTTTAAACAGGCTGTTATGTGTTAAAGTCGGCACCTGTGTCCTTGACTCAGCCGGGCGTTGCCCCTTGCCTTGCACCCAAAAGGATGGTATTGCTCCTAGAATCGCCGCAATATCTTCTGCCTGCACTCGACAAAGTACGAATAGTGAATAAAGCATCATGAGATACAGGTAGGAGACTATATATTGGTGCTTGGAGGTCTGATTTTGACATATTTTTATATGTCAAAATCGGTGCATTTATTCAGCCCCCTGGCGGAATCCCGAGTGTGGCTTGGGGTTAAATTTCAATGCTGAAAGCAGTAACCCCGAGCCACACCTGGGCTGATACACTCCTGTCCCTGCGCTCCCTCGCTGTCCTCTCGCAGTCACCTCCGGCCGATCGTGGCGTCCTGGTTCCTGTTGTGAGTGGCTGATTCCCTGCCCTTTGGGGACCCTGCGGTGAATGGCGAATTCACCGCAGGGTGGGGTAATTTCATTCCCCAAAGTGCGGGGAACAACAGTCGGCAACATTTCGGTGCGCTGTGAATGACCCCTATTGTAATGAAATATTTTGGCTGAGTGCGTGAGTGTGTGTTTGTGTATGTTTGAATAAGGGTGCGTGAATATGTGTATATACATATGTGTTTGAACGTTTGGGTGCACACCCTAATGCAAAAGGCTGCACATGCCTATGCATAAAAGTAAAGCTAATGTAAATGCCTGGCAGTGCAGGACTTCATACTGAGATTGTGGGGAGTATTTTATTAAACAACACTGATTTTTTTATGAGTTTCTATACCAAACAATTTTATTTATATTTATCAGTATGCAGAGGTAAAATAAAACCTTAATGGCTTGTTTGTGTATGAGAGAGAAGGTAACATTTTATATTATGTCTCGAGACAATGATTTGGTACTTAAACAGAATGTATACATAATATATCCAACCAGGGAAAAAATATAAGGTTTCAGAAGGTGTCGGATCACAACAACTTGAAGATGACCTAAGATGTTTCAATTATTGAATATATTCACTTGAGTTTCTAAAAGATACTGTTGACACCCTAAGGAATATTGTGGTGTTCCGTCTACAAAGAAGATGCAGAAGGAAAGGATGCAAAATACAGTATGAGTTGCAAAGATGTAACATTCATAATAAAGTGTTAATAAAGTCAATGCTTCCCGCATGACTTAAATACAAATTAGCAAATAACAAAGACATAGCATAGCATGAGCTGGCAGTAGAATAAGCATATAATTCTACACAACAATTATTTTTTTCTTAGAAAATCTGTTATGTACATTCTCTCTTTAATATTATGTGATATCCACAAATCACTATATACAGGGGTGTGAAAAAGTGTTGGCCCCCTTCCTGATTTTTTTTTTTGCACGTTTGTCACACTTTAATGTTTCAGATCAAACAAATTTAAATATTAGTCAAAGATAACGCGAGTAAACACAACATGCAGTTTTTAAATTAAGATTTTTATTATTAAGGGAAAACAAAATCCAAACCCACATGTCCCTGTGTGAAAAAGTGTTTGCCCCCCCATTAAAACATAACTTAACTGTGGTTTATCACACCTGAGTTCAATTTCTCTAGCCACACTCAGGCCTGATTACTGCCACACCTGTCTGCAAACAAGAAATCACTAAAGTAAGACCTGACTGACAAAGTGAAGTAGTCCCAAAGATCTTCATAAGCTACACATCATGCCAAGATCCAAAGAAATTCAGGAACAAATGAGAAAGAAAGTAATTGAGATATATCAGTTTGGAAAAGGTTATAAAGCCATTTCTAAAGCTTTGGGACATCAGCGTACTACAGTGAACGCCATTATCAACAAATGGCGAAAACATGGAACAGTGGTGAACCTTGGTGAACCAGGAGTGGGAAGCCGACCAAAATTACCCCAAGAGCGCAGCGACGACTCATCCAAGAGGTCACAAAAGACTCCACAACAACATCCAAAGAACTGCAGGCCTCACTTGCCTCAGTTAAGGTCAGTGTTCATGACTCCACCATAAGAAAGAGACTGGGCAAAAATGGCAGAGTTCCAAGACGAAAACCGCTGCTGAGCAAAAAGAACATAAAGGCTCGTCTCAGTTTTGCCTGAAAACATCTGGCTGATCTCCAAGACTTTTCGGAAGATATTCTGTGGACTGACAAGACAAAAGTTGAACTTTTTGGAAGGTGTGCCCCCATTACATCTGGCGTAAAAGTAACACCGCATTTCAGAAAAAGAACATCATACCAACAGTAAAATATGGTGGTGGTAGTGTGATGATCTGGGGCTGTTTTGCTTCTCCAGGACCTGGAAGACTTCCTGTGAAAAATGCACCATGAATTCTGCTGTCTACCAAAAAATCCTGAAGGATAATGTGCGGCCATCAGTTCGTGACCTCAAGCTGAAGCAAAATTGGGTTCTGCAGGACAATGATCCAAAACACACCAGCAAGTCCACCTCTGAATGGCTGAAGAAAAACAAAATGAAGACTTTCCAGTGGCTTAGTCAAAGTCCTGACCTGAATCCAATGATAGCAAACATGACAACGTTCAGTGTAAAATAATAATAATTATATTAACAAAAATAAAAAGCGTTTTTTTTTTTCTTTTTTCAAAACTAATTATTAATGCATCACTATTGAATTATAATGTGAATAATGATGCTGCACTAATGAAATATTTAGTTTCTTCACTTCTAGCTAAAATACAGTGGGCTAAATTACGATCTAAACGCAAACGTTAACGCTCACTTGCCTGAGCATTAACGTTTGCTGTGGTGTTTACCGCACAGAGGCGACTCTAGACTTTGTGAGGCCTTAGGCAACACACAAGCACGAGGCCCCTACTGACATCCACAATGGAAAAAATGCAAGCGATACAAAATTAACTGTATAAATTGTGTATTTTAAAACCGTCAAAATCATATGATCTTATAATTCATAGGTTTCAGAAATATATTAGTCTCATATACACTGCACATTACTGTATCACAGAGCTCCACAGCATTAAAACTCACAGTAATGTGCAGTGTGTATGAGCGTATCACAGAGCTCCACAGCAATAAAACTCACAGTAATGTGTAGTATGTATGAGCATATCTCAGAGCTCCACAGCAATAAACCTCACTGTAATATGAGCTTTATTGCTGTGGAGCTCTGTGATACACGCATACGCATCGCACATTACTGTGATGTCTATTGCTGTGGAGCTGTGATACACTGATATACACTGCACATTTCTGCAGTGTTTTTTGTTGTGGTGCTCTGATGTGAGGTTTATTGTTGTGGAGCTCTGATATAGTAATGCGTGATTTGTGGAGCTCTGTGATACGCTCATACACATTGAACATTATCACAGAGCTCCACAAAACATTACTGTATCAGATCTCCACAACAATAAACCTCACATTAATGTGCAGTATGTATGAGCGTGTCAGAGCTCCACAACAATAAACCTCACATTAATTTGCAGTATGTATGAGCATGTCAGAGCTCCACAACAATAAACCTCACATTAATGTGCAGTATGTATGAGCATATCAGAGCTCCAAAACAATAAACCTCACATTAATGTGCAGTATGTATGAGCATATCAGAGCTCCACAACAATAAACCTCACATTAGTGTTCAGTATGTATGAGCATATCACAGAGCACCACAACAATAAAAATCACATTAATGTGCACTGCGTATGAACGTATCACAGAGCTCCACAGCAATAAAACTCACTTTAATGTGCAGTATGTATGAGCATATCAGAGTTCCACAACAATAAACCTCACATTAATGTGCAGTGTGTATAAACATATCAGAGCTCCAAAACAATAAACCTCACATTAATGTGCAGTATGTATGAGCATATCAAAGCTCCACAACAATAAACCTCACATTAATGTGCAGTGTGTATGAACATATCAGAGCTCCACAACAATAAACCTCCTGCTCATACACACTGCAAATAAATCTATTTTTTTCAAGGTGGTGGGGACTAATAAATCAAATGTGGTGTTAATTTTTAAGGGGGGTTCAAATCTGTTTTACTTTAGATGTTTTGATTGGGAAGTCATTTTTTCCCAGGTTGGAGGCAACTAAATTAATTGTTTTGCTTTTCCCCTGGAGAAACGTCGTCCGAGGAAGGGTGAATAAAGTATTTTTTTCAGGGGAAGGCAGATAAATCTGTTTTGCTTTGGGGTAAACATATCACATGGAGGGGGGGATAACCCAAATCAGTTTTTTTGGGGGGAAAGGGTCAGTGCTGTAATGTGTGCTGTCTATGAGTGTATTATGGAGAGATCTCCACATTCCCCAACAAGTCAATATGGAAGGTGAAAGCTACAGAAAGCTTTCAGTGACACTTAAACATACAGGGTTATCCAAAGAGATTCGAAAAGTCACCGCACGTTCGGTGACTTTTCGTTCTCTTCAATTCGGTTCCTTTTGCCGATTGCATTTCGGTGACCCTGCGGTGTATTCAGCAAACACCACAGGGCCCCCGAATTGCAGGGAAAAGCTGCCGTAAACTCACCGAAAACTAACCGAATGCACGCTGAAAACAAGCAAAAACATCTGGATTAACCTTCGAAGAGGAGCCGAACAGGAGCCGAAAAGGAGCCGAATCACACAGAGCCGAAGCAGCTGTGACGTAGAGGAGGCAGTGAATAAATTAGAAAAACCATTTGTATGAATCTGGGAAAAAGAAACGCTGTTTGCAAAGAAACTACTGAGCGAAAATGTCTGAAATTTTCACAGGAGGTCCAGGGAATGATAATAAAGAGGGCTGTTACAAAAAAAATAAGCAAACTGAAAAAAAAAAAAAAAAAAAATCGGACTTTTAATTTTTTTTTAAAAAATTCAGAAAAATGCTTAAAGTATCCTAAAAAATCTATAAATAAAGAGACTTGTTGCTGCAGAATTTTATAATGAACGGTTTATTAGATATTGAATTAAAACGGGAATATTTTTAACATTGAAGCCTATGGGATTCTCCTGAATAAATTTGCCGAATTAAACCACCGAATGGCAGGGCATTAGGGGAACCTTTCACTGCTGGTTTGTGTTCTCTGAATAGCCGAAGCAGTGCTTTTTGATGGGGATTTCACTGCCCTCGAACAGGGACCGAACAGGCACCGTATGTGCAGGCAATTCGCCAGGATTTGGAGAATTGCCTGCTCTCTGGATAGCCGAATGGCCAGGAAAGGTAACCGAACGCTGATTTTCAGCGTTCGGTTACCTTTCTCAAGCAATTCGAATCTCTTTGGATAACCCTGATAGACTCCCTCCCCCCTCCAACTTAAAGCTGCTTTCAAGTGAAGAATGCAGACAGGAGGGCAGCTGCAGGGGTGGGGGCAGTAAAGTAAAAAAAAGAGGGAATAGGAGAGGGTTAAATAAAGGATCAGGCTGTGATAAGCCGATGGAGCAGTCTCACGATCTCTGCATAGTGCTGGTATAAAAAAATCCATTAATATCCATGGCCCTTCACCTCCATCCTCTCTGATCTGTCCCTGGCTGCAGTTGCTCCATCTCCTCCTCAGCAGTCCCCGGCCCCCGTCCACAGTGTGTGATGTGCGGGGCCAGGATGATGACGGGGAATAGGGGAGGAGCTGGAATGCGGAAGGAAGCCTTGTGTCCTCTGGCCGTACAGCCGAGAAGATTGCATCAGCGGTCGGTGCAGGGGGAATGTAGTGGAACTACTGTGCAGTCTGGAGTTGTGAAGGGAAATTTGGCAGCCGCCTTTTTTGCCTTATTAGAGAGCCGCCACTGTTACCGCATATTACAATCCAAACACAAACTGGTTAAGTAACCCGTTTGTGTTTGGCACTGTAATGGAGTGGACCTTGTCACGTGAACACCACAGCAGGGAAAGTGTTTCATCAAGCAGTCTTTATTCCTTGTAGCACAGGTGTATACAGGCACAGTTGCTTGGTTCAACCAAATAAACAAAAGAAGAAAACCTTTCTCTTCTATCCAGCAATCAATGTAACAAAAACAAAAGATTGTGTCCTCAAATCACAGGCCTTTAGGAGCTGTGTCTGTCTGAGGGGAGATCCACCAAAATGAACCTCCTGTGCCTGTATAGGCATGTCTCTTTTAAAGCCCCAGCAATCACAACATCAAGCCATTGTGTGTGTTGCTGGGCTGATCAATCCTGTCAAGTTAAACCTTTCTTCAGGGAACCTTATATACACCCCATCACACACCTCCCCCTTTAGAGTGGACCCCCAGGCACACTCTCCCACACCAAACACATCCCTAGATAGGAAATCCGCATTCAGGTGCTCCTTTCCGGGACGATGCCGGACACTGAAGGAGTAGGTTTGTAATTCCAAATACCATCTAGTGAGCCGTGCATTCTTGGATTTCATGGTGTGAAGCCAACGTAGAGGAGAATGGTCGGTCACAAGGAGAAAGTGCCTGCCGAACAGATAGTAGCGTAGAGAGTCAATAGCCCATTTCACTGCTAAACATTCCTTCTCTATCACGGCAAAATTTCTCTCTCTGGGAAGTAGTTTCCTGCTCAAATAGAGGATGGGGTGTTCCTCTCCATCAAATTCTTGGGACAATACAGCCGCTAAGCCCACCTCTGAGGCATCCGTATGTAGTACAAACTCTTTGTCAAAATCAGGACTGCGCAGCACCGGCTGATCACACAGCGTATGTTTTAATTCGGTAAATGCTTTGGTAGATTCGGAAGTCCAAATCACTTTGTTTGGAGCAGAGTTTTTGGTCAAGTCCGTTAAAGGGGCTACCAGGGTAGAAAAATGTGGCACAAATTTTCTGTAGTACCCAGCCAAGCCAAGAAATGCCCTGACATGCTTCTTATTGGTAGGAACAGGCATTTTAGCCAGTGCTGCAACCTTGTCTTGCAAAGGCTTAATAAGGCCATTGTCCAAAACATAGCCCAAGTATCTGGTTTCTGTTTTCCCTAATATACACTTCGCTGGGTTTGCTGTGAGACCTGCTGACCTCAATGACCTCAAAACCGCAGCCACTTTGTCAAGGTGGTCATTCCAATCAGTGCTATAAATGACCACATCATCTAGATAGGCAGAGGCATACTGTTCATGAGGGGTAAGAATATGATCCATGAGCCTCTGGAACATCGCAGGGGCCCCATGAAGCCCAAATGGCAGCACACGGAATTGGAACAGACCTACAGGTGTAGCAAAGGCTGTTTTCTCTTTTGACGCTTCTGTTAAAGGGATTTGCCAATAGCCTTTGGTTAAATCCAGTGTTGTAATATATTTGGCTTTACCCAGTCGGTTTAACATTTCGTCAACTTGTGGCATAGGATATGCATCGAATTTGGATATTGCATTTACCTTCCTAAAATCAATGCAAAACCTGACCGAGCCATCGGATTTTGGTACAAGAACTATTGGGCTGCACCACTCACTGTTTGAAGGCTCTATAACCCCCAGCTTCAGCATGCTCTCTATTTCTTCTTGTACTACCTTCCGCAATTTCTCTGGTATCAAGTATGGCCTCAATCTAACAACTTCATCACTTTTAGTCTTTATGTGATGTGTAATTAAGTGTGTATTTCCTGGACGTGTAGAAAACACATCAGTAAAGGCCTCCAGCAGCCGCTGTGCTCCCTTTTGCTGGGCTGGACTTAATTGTTTTCCCAAAGTCACGCCCATCGATTTCTCCTGAATTTCACGTACATCTGGCCCCATGTCTAGCCTATCCGCTCTGGGAGCAATAAACAAGTTTTCATCAGCTCTCCAGAGTTTTAACAGATTAATATGATATATTTGTTTTTCCTTCTTATGTCCAGGGCGGAAGATTTCGTAGTCAACATCCCCCGTTCTTCTTATTACCTCATAAGGTCCTTGCCATTTCGCCAACAGCTTACTTTCTGAACTAGGTAGAAGCAATGACAATCTATCTCCGGGCTTAAACTCCCAGGCTTTTGCATTTCTGTTATAGCTGAGAGCTTGCGCCTGTTGGGCAGTTTCTAAGTTACTATTAGCAAATTGCCCGACCCTTTTAAGTCTCTCTCTCTCAACTGCATAGTGTACTGTAGGATATTCTGGTCTGAATTAGACTGCGCCTCCCACTCTTCCATCACTATGTCAAGTATGCCTCTAGGTCTCCTCCCATAAAGCAACTCAAAGGGTGAAAACCCAGTTGAAGACTGCGGAACCTCACGGATAGCAAATAATAGATATGGCAACAATTTGTCCCAGTCTCTGTTCTCCCCATCCACGAATTTCCGCAACATTTTTTTGAGCGTGCCATTAAATCTCTCTACCAACCCATCCGTTTGAGGGTGGTAGACTGACGTTTTAAGGGACTTTATGTTTAGGAGAGCACAAACCTCCTTCATAAGCTTTGAAGTGAAGTTTGTACCTTGGTCTGACAGTATCTCTTTAGGAATACCCACTCTTGAGAACAACTTTATCAATTCATTGGCTATTGTCGAGGCTGAGGTATTCCGGAGAGGTATCGCCTCTGGGTACAGGGTTGCATAATCAACTATTACCAGGATATGATGGTTACCTGCTGCAGTTTTCTCAAGAGGACCAACCCCAATCCTTTCAAATGGCAGTTCCACTAATGGTATCAGTACAAGTGGTGCTTTGACTTGTCCCTTTGGAGCCACTAGCTGACATTCCGGGCAGGACTTACAAAAATTTTCTACCTCCTTATATACACCCGGCCAGAAAAACCTGTACAATAAACGGGCCAGAGTCTTCTCTCTCCCCAAATGCCCTGCAAGGGGAATAGAATGAGACAGCTGTAACAGTTGTCTCCTATAGCCTTTTGGTACCAATATCTGCTCACATAGGTCTCCTGTATTAGGGTGTTTGCAAACTCTGTATAGCAATTCATCCCTTAGCATAAAATGGGTGAACTGACTATGCTTGAGTGCATCCAAAACATGTCCGTTTGCAACAGCCAGACTCTCGTATGCTCCACTCAGTGTGGGGTTGTTTTTCTGTGCCTTTCGCACATCCCTAGGACTTGTCCCCAACTCAGGTATAGGGTCCCCAGGGTCCCCTGCTTGCTGTCCCATGTCTTCCCCAGCTATCACCTGCTGAACAGGGCATTTATGTTCCACATCCTGTATGTCTGCCCATTCTCTTTTCTCCAGTTTCCTTTGTGTTTTTGATTTATGAACCCTAGCGTTTGTAGAAAACAAGTCTGGGTCCTTAAAAGGGAAGAGTTTTCCTATGTCTGCACTGCATTCCTCTTCCTTTCTTAGTTCCTCATCTTTGACCTGAACTTTGAGGACTCTGCCAAAGTGTTCCCAGTCTTTCCCAACCACCAATGGGTATGGGAACTTTTCAGCCACCCCTGCAACAACCTGGGATGCATATCCATCTATCTGAAGGTTAATTCTCGCTGAGGGGTAGGTTTTTACATCGCCATGTATGCACATTATGAGCACAGGTTCTTGGGAGTCCAAGAAGCTGAAGTTAACAAGATCCTGTTGTACCAGAGTTCTCCTACAACCTGAATCAACAAGGGCCCTGACTTCTATGCCATTCACCCATGCTGGGACTACAAAAGCTTCCAGGTCATTCACTTCAGAGTTAACTGCATAACACTGGTCAACATAGTCACACTCCATAGAGTCCACAGAGGAACAAAATTTTGCGATATACCCACTTTCTCCACACTTAAAGCATACCAGCTGCCTTTCTTGTACCTGATCATTGCTTAAAGCCCTCACTTTATTGCCAGAAGGCCTTTCTGTACTGGCCTTAGACCAGGGACTTGCTAGAGTTGAGTTCTCCTTAGAGACTTTCTCCCTACCTGATAGAGGGGCATTTAAAACAGAAGGTTGCTTCCCTAATGTTTCCCACTTTTCTCTTTTACTTTGCTTTTGAGCAACCTGATACCCATGGGTATCCTCTGCCTGCAGAAACTCTTCTGAAATTTGGACAGCATAATCCAAGGAACTGCGTTTGTGTCGTGAAACCCATTGGGACAGACCCTTTGGGAGCTGTTTGATGTATTGTTCCAGGATTAGCAAATCCATAATTTCAGAGACTGGGCGAGTAGCAGGCTTTAACCATTTATATGCCAAATCTTTAAGGCTAGGGTCAGACTGAGGCAGTGCGAACGCGCGTTCTGGCGCACTTAATCACGGCCGCACTAGCAGCAGATGCCGGGCAATGACGGCCAATATACGATGTACGGTCGCACAAAAGTCCGGCTGCGCAACGCAAGTGGAAAATGAACGCATTTTTTCGAGAACGTTAAACCACTAGTACTGACGTACAGAGTGCGCTGCGCCCGCTAGCGGCGTGTGTGCGTGAATTGGAGACATCAGACGCTGCTAATGTCCGGCTAACATAACGTCCAGATGCAAGAAGTGTTTTATTGATGATCCGTACAAAATCACGGATGAAACTGCGCATAGTATGACCGCTATTGCGTATTCCGTGAAAAAATACGTCCATTCTTCGAACGCACATTTTCACGGACAACGTGAAAAATGCGTTAGTCTGACCCTAGCCTTAGCTGCTGAGCAAAAGCCCTAGGGGGAGTGCCCAGAACAAATGTCTTATTCCTGAACTTATTTCTATAACATTCATCAGAAAGACCAAGACGATTCAGGATAGCAGATTTCAGTATATCATAGTCCCCTGCTTCGGCTTCCCCCAAACACTGATAAGCAGCCTGCGCTTCACCGGTTAAAAAGGGAGCCAGTCTTATAACCCAGGTACCTTTCTTCCACTGGGCCAGGGTTGCAAGTCTCTCAAATGCAGTCAGGTAGGCTTCTGGATCATCCTCTGGTCCCATCTTGTCAGGGCATGGGAGAAGGACTCCTTAGAAGAACCGTCTGTTGCACCTTGTTCCCTTGCATACTCCAAAAGCTGCTGTATAAGTGCCACTTGGAACTCCTGCTGTTGCTGCTGCGTCTCAGTCTGTAGTTGTTGCTGCTGGGCATGTTGCTGTTTCTGAATGGATTGCATCTGCTGTAGTAGCTGAAGCTGGAACTCCTGTTGCTGTTGCTGTTCCATCATCCACTTTAACAGCTTGTCAGAATCCATTTTCCTAAGAAACAGAAACACAATCCTAGTGCAGACTGCCTGTACTTTGTGCACACCCAGGAAATGTCACAAACGAGGTACTCTTACCAACTGCCAATGTGAATCAGGCACATCTCCACTCCACGGTTTATATCGATCCCACCGCTGCCACCATAATGTAATGGAGTGGACCTTGTCACGTGAACACCACAGCAGGGAAAGTGTTTCATCAAGCAATCTTTATTCCTTGTAGCACAGGTGTATACAGGCACAGTTGCTTGGTTCAACCAAATAAACAAAAGAAGAAAACCTTTCTCTTCTATCCAGCAATCAATTTAACAAAAACAAAAGATTGTGTCCTCAAATCACAGGCCTTTAGGAGCTGTGTCTGTCTGAGGGGAGATCCACCAAAATGAACCTCCTGTGCCTGTATAGGCGTGTCTCTTTTAAAGCCCCAGCAATCACAACATCAAGCCATTGTGTGTGTTGCTGGGCTGATCAATCCTGTCAAGTTAACCCTTTCCTCAGGGAACCTTATATACACCCCATCACAGGCACCTTGCGCTTTTCAGCGTGAGGTTACTGTACTTTGTGCTCCCTATGCTTAACATGGGGAGTGCAAAGTGCTAATCAGCATCCAGGCTTTTACCGCTCGGAAACAATGCAAGCAGCATTTTTTGCGCCTGCATTGTAATCCAGCGTTAAAACGCGGGCACAAGGGGGAAAACTGCAGGAGCAGTTTTTCCTCCCTTGCGCCCGCGTTTTAACACTAAGATGGTAATTTAGCCCAGTAACGGGTTCCCATTTAAAAAAATTTTTTAACAAGCATACCCCATAGAATATATAACCACAAAGGCTTGGATAATAAAATGTGGACAATAATTTTACGCGCTGTAGATGATTGAAATTTTTATGGAAACTCACATTATTCTTTGCATTTTTTTGTTATAGCATTCTGACAGGACATGATGTATACATATAATAATGATATATGATGAATCTGCTGAGCCTGCCGTAAAAAAAAGGATATATAATTTGTCTGGGTCCCACAATAAAACATGACTTTGTATCACGTTTAAACAGGATGAACAAAACCGTTAAAAATTAGCTCAGCACACAGAGGGGAAATGGCTCAGCAGTGAAGGGGTTAATTCTTGATTAGACAATCTTTGTTGGAATATAAATGTGACCACAAATCAACTTAATATCTTTTGTGTTTTTTTATATCCTGCAATGTTGTTGTGTGTTTACATTAATTTTTTAATTTTTGAATTACATGGCATAAAGAAAATTTGCTGTAATTTTAAAAGGTTTTTCAAAGCCCTTAAGAATAGTAAATAAATGAATATATGTCCTATTTTTCATCTAGTTTATTGTACTAATAATTACAATACTGTATTTAATTTTTGATTATCTCAATGTATAATGTTTATTTCCCTACACCCTATGTAACTATGTTGTGTTTCTATATAAAAAAATCCCATAAATGTATTTATTTATTTGCAAAAGTATGTTACCAGGAAGGATACATTGAGATTATTCTCGTTTTCAAGTATGTCCTGGGTCAAATGACACTGTAGAATTAAAAAGATATCTTGACAATCAATTATCATCATTAAAAACACAGTCAATGAGAGTACAATTTAAATTTAAAATACAGCATATATTTACTCTTATTATGTTTATATTTCACACTTAGCTGTGACAGCTGGCAGCATAGCGAACCCTAACTCGGAGGCACCCCTAGGCATAGGTTTATTTTGTCTAATGAGAAAATCGCCTCTATGCATGTGTATGCAGATATGTGTGTTAGCCTATGGAGAATAAACTGTGTAAAGAGGTCATGACAGTGGAAATGAGAAACATAGCATTTCAGAATTCCAACTGTTACGCTCATTATAAATATGAAAAATTTTAAGGAAACAATGCCATTTTGGCTTTTGCTCACAGCAGATCCCACCTCCCCTGTGGATACTTTTAGCTTAAATAAGGCTGATCCCTCCTGCACTGCCCTATTTCCAGTTACCACTTATAGTCTTATAGTTTTTGAAAATTCTTTTAGGTAAGTATGTTAGTACCTAAAATCTGATTAACCTCTAGTTTCTATCTATTACAACATATGTAAATTATATGTAATAAATGCTCACGTTTCTAATTACCATTATGTTTCCGTAAACGTATTACGTACCTATTCTTTTTCCTATGATAACAAGAAAAACAAAAATGTAACATATAATCACACTTTCCTAACTTTTAAAAGTAATGACTGACATTGTCCATGAGTAGACACAAAATTCTCAGTAAGTTCTCTCTGTCGTCACTCTGTCGTCAGACTATGGACAACTTCTTCGTGTGACCTGGATCGTCAACTGCAAGCGACTATGTTGGTTGACCCAGGAAGACCAATGGACAGACCATCGAATGCCGGACTGCAGGGGAAAAAAAACACCACCCGAAGAATACCGGACCAAAGAAAAAAAAAAGGACACCGGAGACCGCTGGACTGCGGAAAGAAAAAAAAACAGAACTCAGTTATTCTTCTTATAAGTCTTTAAACCAATTAAAAATGCATTTAAAATATTAAAATAATAAAAAAAGGTCCTGTAAGAAAGAATAAAAAGGTTGGTTACAGAATAAAAAAAACTCCTTTTAAAAAAAATTGTGAATCAAAATTTTTGTCTAAAAAATAAAAAAAATACAAAAGGATGTTCAAAAATTAAATAAATAAAAAGACTTTTTTGCTGAAAATGAAAAAAAATAATTTATTTTGTATTGAATCCTAAGTTTTACCTGTTGAACTGAACCACCGAAAATCTGGGCATCATGTATGCTGTACCAGGTCGTTTGACGTTGTCCGACAAGTCCCGTTCAAATGGGAAAAGTAGCTAGTCTGTTGTAGTTGTCCGAAGTCATCCGATGGAAGTCAGAGACAGTGGACGAGGATTGAATCTTCTCTGTGTTGTGGGATTAGTCGGACGACTGCAGACGAATACGTCTGCCTTTTTAGTCGGACAAATATGCATCCAGTGGACAGCCAGCCTTACTGTAGGAAGGCTGGAAGGAGTAGATCTCACTTTCTGGGAAAAAAACGTACAACAAACTTTACTGCTGCATTACAACAGCAAGGGAGAGGGCAGAACAGAGGAAGAGCTCTGAGGTCACTCACTACTGCACAGGGATACTTATCAGATCTTCATAATATATGACAATTCCTCACTGCATCTCAGCATTGATAAATGTGCTAAATGTCATTTTTGAAAGTGAAATGTAATGTTATTTTATTTTGTATTGTTTGCATAGTTTGGAAGTTGCATTACTAATTATCATATCCACTGCAGATATGCTCATATTTATTTACATAGGTAATACACTTGTGAAATCCTGTAAAATAAGGGACATAATATGAGACACAATCTAATGTCTAGAATCCTTCATTCCAACATTGAAGAAGATTGAAGAAATGAAAGGAAAAAAAATTCAAAATATTGTAAATTAACAATATTCTAATTATCAAAATAATTATTAGTGTTAGCTATGCATCCTATGTTTCAGTTAACTAATATGACATATATATTAGGCTTTTAATCTAATATGTTCCCTCCACTACAACTTTAATAAGTACTGATTTACACTACGGGTTAAGCATTAAACTGCAACTGTTCATGCCTAGCTCCTGCTGATGAGGGCACAACAAGCCCAAAACAGCTGTCCAGGATTGGCTGTGACCCGTTGCATAAACCTGATCTCTGCAAAAAAAAGCCATCTAGTATGGAGTGGCATTGATTAGGATGTGAAAACAGACCCAGGGTGCAAAAAACGAGACATTACAGACATCATTTGCATGTTTTACCCAGAGTTCTGTGCTGCATATGGGGAATGTAGCACAGGAGCTCTGGGATGCAGTTCTTTGACTTGCTGGGATGTGTAAATGACTTCTGCAATAATAAACTTCATTATATACATATATATATATATATATTATATATAGCATTTAAATTGTGGTGGAGGGCAAAAAAATGAGATTAAAGACACTTTTTTGCTCTCCACCACAATTTAAATGCTTACTAATATACCCTAGGGGGTTAAGCATCAGTAGCAGCCAGTTACATTATATCTCCTGCTGATGAGGGTAAATGAGTCCAAAGCAGCTGTATAGGAGTGATTGTGACTGGTTGTATAACCTGGCATTTGCTAAAAAAGCCATTTAATATGGCACGGCAATGGACAAGGAGGGTTCTGTGTTATTACAGAGCCTAGATGCAAAAAAAGTGAGAAGCTGTGGACTTCATTTGCATATCCTGCCCAGAGTTCTTTGCTGCATATGGGGAATATACCACATGAGCTCTGTAAGCGGTTCTCTGAATTGTTGGGATGTGTAAATGTTCTCTGCAACTATAAACTTTATATATATATTTATTTACAAAAAAGTTCTTGCAAGTGAAAGGGTTTCACTTTAAAATTCATCAATAGGTGTCCCTATGAGCAGGGGAACAAGAATGGTACTTGCAACAAGATTACCTACTTAACATAACAGTGAAGCAAGCATACATGTGAGACACTGTTAGACCATCCACCTCTTGTATTGTCTCTGTTACTTTAATGTTATATAATTAAATCATCTAGCATGAGCTGTAAGTAAACACCAACCAAACCAAAACCACTCATTGCTTGGGTGATGGTGGCTTATTGTGGGGATGCTCAGGTGGTAGCACTCATCAGCTTGAATTTTCACTCTGGCAGAGGATAGCACGGCTAAAGAAACCAATATCTTTTAAAACCCGCATTGCACTAAGTGGCCTATATTGTACCTTGCAGAAAATCCACCTGATTCAGTTCTGAGAGCTTTACAGCATGCCGCTAACAACCAATCTATGTTGAGTCCTTAATGTTTAGAGCCTTTGCAGAATACGCTTAAAAGCTTTAACGTTTCCCCCGAGGCTCGTTATGTGGAGACCTTAGACACTAAAGAGAAGCTAACAGGTCCTTACCATGTGCAGAAATTCACTCTTTCCTGTGCAGCTTTGAAACCTAAACATGACTTTGAAAGCTACAGCCTTTATTGGAATCCTTTATTGCACATTTATTCTCCCACATAGTCCAGGTCTCTCCAGAGATCACTGTATTTGTCCATTTGATGATTTGTGTGGAAACACACATGCCGTGCTTATCACGATATCATGAAGATGCTGAAAGATTCTTTTTTTCCGCAATGAGAATTTATCAGCTCGTTGGTAATTTTTTATTGCGTTATTACATTAGTTTAAGACACATTTGTTTTAAAAGAAACTACGCTTGGGGTTCTTTGTGAAAATTCAGTTTTGTTTATGAATAGCTTATAATAAATGCATGGTTTATATGTGATGTAACAGAAATTTCATTTAAAACTATATGATAGTCTTTACAGCGTAACTACACACTTTTTTGTTAATTAAATTTTTAGTCTTTTGTATGCAGTCGGTGCTCTAATATACGTCAAAGTTGTCTGTGAGGGTTAGCGGGGCCTAGACAGCAGCGGACATGTTTTGGAGGAGCTTCTCAAAGAGAGATATTTTAGTGAACTTACTACTATTCCCCTGGGTGAATTCGGTCCCTCACCTTGACTATCATAGCACAGAATCTGCACTATTCTGGTGATCTTGCAGTGAGGAGCAGGTCTCGTGGACATCTAGATGATGGCGTGTTGCACTGCTCTCAGCTGGCACTTGAGTTTTGCCCTTTCTGGCAACTCCTCATCTGGACACCCATGGGAATTATTTATGTGGCTTTCCCAGAGGAGCTTGGAGCTTGCTTTTTCACAGCAAAAATAGAACAGATAAGAACTGAAATCTCAACAATGCTGCTATCACCCATGCAGGAACATGTTTATCATGTCTATGCTCACATGTTTAACTTGTTCCCTTCTGCGACTGAACAAGAGGTCTTTAAGTTATTATGATCCTCTCATCCCACTACCTGCCCCCTCGACCCCGTTCCCTCACATCTTAATAAAATACTTTCCGTTTCTCTTGTACCACCCTTGACCCACACCTTTAATCTGTCCTTAACCTCTGGGGTCTTTCCTGCTCCCCTCAAACATCCCACGGTAGTCTCGATCCTAAAAAAGCTGTCTGTGGATCCAACTGCTCCCTCCAACTACTGCCCAGTGTCCCTGCTCCCTTTTGCCTCCAAACTCCTTGTAAAGCTTGTGTATGCCCGTCTGATTGACTACCTCAACACCCACTCTCTCCTTGACCCTCTGCAATCTGGCTTTCACTCACTGCACTCAACAGAAACGGCTCTTGGGAAACTAACCATTGACCTGTAACTGTTAAATCTAATGGGTGCTACTCACTGCTGATCCGTCTTAAATTATTATTTTATTTTGAATTCATGAAATAAACATGACAATACAAGAGAAGGAAAAAAATTCAACAATGCGGCTGTCGCAGACAGCATCTCGGCAAATCACAGCATGCAAGTAGAGATAACAGTAAAACACTGTAGTCAAAAGGGGGAGAGGGAAAGAAAGGGAAGAGAAAAAAGGGGGGTGCATAAACACGAGCTAAAATGATAACAGCCACAAGTCAATTTGTTGCGTCCAATGGCGCATACAGCGTAAGTATGAAACCATGTAACGCCATATAGCATTCTAGCAGAGATAGGAGCACTTTACAACAGTCACGTCTTATGAAAGGCCAGGAGGAGTGACACCCTGCTGATCCTTCTTGACCTCTCTGCGGCCTTTGATACAGTTGACCACTCGCTTCTCTTACAAACTCTTAGTGATATAAGACTTCAAGTTTCTGTTCTTTCAAGGTTTTCTTCCTACCTGTCCCAATAATCGTTTAGTTTCTCATTTTCTGGAATTATCTCCTCCCAGCAGCCTGTCTCTGTTGCCCGAAGATTCAGTACTGGGCCCTCTTCTCTTTTCAATCTACACTGCCTCTCTAGGCAAACTGATCAGCTCCTTTGGATTCCAGTACCACCAATACACTGATGACACTCTAATATACCTCTCCTCCCCTGATCTCTCTCCAACTCTCCTGAATTGAGTCACTGACTGTCTCTCTGCTGTCTCAAATTGGATGTCTTCTCGCTTCCTTAAACTCAATCTTGTCAAAACTGATACCACCTATCTCTCTATGAGTAAATGGAACACTCATTAGCCCAACTCCTCAAACTCGCTGCCATGGTGTCACTTACGATTCTGTCCTAATGTTCTCTCCCCACATCTGATCAAATCTTGTAACTATCAACTCAAGAACATCGCCCGCATCCGTCCCTTTCTGACGCAAGATACCGGGAAGGTGCTGGTTCATGCTCTTATCATTTCACGACTTGATTACTGCAACTCGCTCCTTATTGGCCTCCTCAACTCCCGTATTGCCCCTTTGCAATCTGTAATGAATGCAGGTGCCAGGTTTATTTTTCTCACCGGACGCACCTCGTGTACCTCCCCCTTCTGCCGGTCCCGCCATTGGTTTCATGTACATTTCAGCGTACAATTTGAAATACTGATGCTCACGTTCAAATCGGCAATAAATCAACCCCTCCCTATATGTCTTTGTTACTACACAAACACGTCCCATCTAGACAACTCTGGTCGGTGGGCGATCTCCACCTGTCATCTGTCTACACCCACATGGCCAATTCTCCCTGCAAGACCTCTCAAGGGCAGCTCCGGTCCTGTGGAATGACTTGCCTCACCCTATCAAACTCTTCCCTGATCTTCAGGCCTTCAAGAAATCCCTCAAAACCAATCTCTTCAGATTAGCGTACCACATCACTGATGCAACTCATCCTTCTGCTCACCTACTCACACATGACGAAGCTGCTTCTATAGCCCCACCATTCCTGAACCACTAGCACTAATGATCCTGACGTCCAGTAAAATTCCCCATGTCTTCCTCAACCCCAATCCCTCAAGACTGTAAACTCCTATTATCAGGGCCCACTACACCATGGGCCCTACTACATTCTTCGTGCAATTTCGTTTGCGCAGTGCAATTTTAACGTGCGAAAATTAACGGTAGTATTACAATCCTCGCGCATTTTGTCATCCGTCAAAAAATAACATTCGTAAAAACGACGCGCAAAACGAAGTGTAATGCGCGTGCAGTAACATTGCGCACGTAAATCAGTGTATGGACTGTTTTTTTTGCGGGATTCAGCCAATCAGAATTAAGAAGCTTAATTGACATCAATTTACCTTAATTGACTCACTTAAGTTTTTGCGCCTGTCAAAGTAAATTTGAGTATACATGCTGCAGCAATAAAAAAAATATGCATGAATTCACAATTTTTTGTTTGGGTATGTGTAGAATGTGTAACTATACTATGCTGTATTTTTCATAAATACTATGCTGTCGTTCATAAAAAGTTGCGAAGATTGTAATACCAGCGCACGAACGCATTTGCGCTCACAATGTTAAGTATGGGATGCGCGCACAAAATTTCGTTTGCGCAGGGTCACTAGCGTTAAACGTTAAAGCTCATTGTTTGCGCGAATGTTGTAATACAACGTTCAGTGCCAAGGGGTTTGCCCCTCGCGCAAATGCGCATTTGCGCACGCAAAACACACTGCGCGAAGAATGTAATAGGGGTCCTAGTGTTTCCATCCTATGTCCATTTATCTGTGTCTGTGTCTCGTTCTCTTTGGTTATTGTAAAGCGCTGCGGAAACTGTTGGCGCTATATTAAATGATGATAATAATAATAATAATAATGTATGGGATCTTACCAGTGTAGTACTTGAGGGCAACCAGTTCCTGGAAATCCTAGTGAATTGAGATGGAACATTAAGGGAAACTTACCTTGCTGATGACCTGCGGAGTATCAATGTCACTTGCGAAGGTCTAGCAATCTAGAGAATGATGGGCACCCTGGCCATCTTTTCTTCCAAAACTCTCTACTGGATGCTTTATTCAATGCCTTTGTCTCACGTTGTCGAATGGTGGCTATTGTCTTATCCCATGCTGTACTTTCCCATATCTCCTTTTCCTCTTTTCTTTGTTCCCAGTCTCTCATTGATAAGCCAACATACCGACTTACCCTCTGAAGGCCAATCCTGCAGTTTTGCGTAACAGCCCTCTTACAGCACCAACCATGAAGCAGGTGCAAGGAGGCACCCAGTAAATACAGCCTGTCATATCTCATGATGGAAGGGGGGATCACGATGATCTTTAAAACTGATGTAATGTTTATCTCTCTGATCGGTTATCATGTGATAGAGGACAATATCCTCTTCCTTCGGATGCCAGTCTCTTTTCTAATCGGTGGAGAAATCAGGTAAGTTAAGGTGCGCACTTAAAGAAATCACACAGACAACGAATGGCTCTATGCAGCCTCTCTGGTCAAAGCCAGTGATCTCTCTGTCTTTTATTAGATTTCGATACATATTTTTTAGTAGTTTGCCGCGTAAGCGAGTGGGAGTCAACTTAACATTTTAGTCAACTTCAGCATAAAATTGTGCACATACAGATTATTTTATTAACTATATAAGAATCAAATATCAGCTATTTCTAAAGGTCAAGGTATCATGCGTCATCGACGTAATCATCCGTTTTTCTCCATCATGGGTGTGTGGGTGATGTCCTGTGATGTCCTGTACCAGGATGCAAGATGGACCCACACCCTTGTTCCTGATACCGAAATAAATTCCTCATGACTTTGTGGTTAGCTATTCTGCAGAAACAAGGAAGTTACGCAAGATACATTTTGGTTTTATCTGAAAAGAGAGTTATATTAATCATTTCTTAAAGACATATCAAACTTAAATGAGCATTTTTCTAGGCCGTTGAATATAATTAAAGCAGATACATATTCTTGTCCATAACAGTCCCCCCTAAAAATGCACATTTCTCAAGTGTCCCCTTGGTGACGAGCTGCGCCTTCATCCGTTCCCCTAATAGTCTCACCAGCCACCCCAAATCTTCACCAAAGTTTGAGACGAAGGCTCCTATTGAACCAACCCCTTTGTACCTCCGGACTTCGGCATGACTAGACTGGTGGGTCAAGAATCGGGACTACAACTCGTCTTGCAAAGGGTCACAAATCCTATCTCAAGGCAATTTAGATACTGGTGTCCCGAGGGAGAGGGTAGATGGACTCACAGCTCTGTGGTTGTTGCATCACTATAGGGTGTAGCTTTTCATAAGACTCAGTTGTATTTATCTCCATAAATTGTAGGTTACCATAAGAGTTGTCAATGTCTACCCCAGTTTCCCCACATAAGTGACTAAGCATAACAGGGGTAGTGGATTCCACTGTTCTTTCTACAACCTTTTTAATGCAGGGTAAAAACACAACATCCAATCACCGCCAACAGAACCATTACTACTAGGATAACTATTCCTATTTGTGTGAGGATCTTCTGCCAGCCGCTCATCCAACCAAAATACTGATCCCATGTATCAGTAATACCAGAGTTCTTCTTCAGTTCTTCAGACAGGTCTTCCAATTGTTTAATGGCTTTAGTGACCTTACCAGTGGGGCCTGTGTTATCCGGGATAAAGGTGCAACAGGAGCCACCAGTACCTTTCAGCATCTTACAGACCACACCCCTCTCTGCCAGTAGCATATCGAGGGCCATGCGGTTCTGGAAGGTCATCGCAGAGGTCGGGCCTAGCTGGTCGGCCAAACCCTGGAGGGCATCTCGGGTATAGTTAACAAACCTCTGCTGGTTGTAATAGATGTAGTTAATCCAATCAACATTCTTGTTGATGGTTATCATGGGGATTAAAGATTCGAATCCCGCCTTTACCTGGTCTCTAGCTTTGAACTCATCAGGCACCCCCCTTGGGACTCCTATGACATCAATGTAGACGTGTGGGTCGAAACTACCAGGTACGGGTTTCGCCTGTTTCCTTTGTCTAGTGAGTCCGGGGGTGTGGGCTATTGGCAGATCATCATCAAAGGGCAGGATGTGGAGGGGCATGATGGCTTTAGCCAGAGCACAATCCCCGTCCCGCGCACCTACCAAGCGGGAGCGGACTCGTAGGTCACCGCAGATCCAATAGACATCTCCCAGGGATATCACCTGGTTTTGCACTTTCTTCTTCTCCACGGCACTGTACTGTGCACAATAACCTTCTGTGAAGTTTCCAACTACCCGGCCACCGGTCCCCCAAGAGGAGTAACAGGTGTAGTTCCCGGGGCAGATAGTGATACTCTTTGAGAGTCTGGGGTTTTGTGTCTGGAGGGGGTATTTGGACTTCCATTCTTTGCAAGCATCGTGATTTAGAGTGTTGTTGGTAAACAAACTGAGAAAACATTCCTCGATATCCTCGGAGATATTAAAAGGTACCGTACCTAGATGAGGCCTGTCACGGTTCCTGGATCCCACCACGCAGTCCTTAAAGCCCAACACTCCACAGAGCCCAAAAGCTACCAACAGGGTAGCCGTAGAAGAATCCCTAACTGTCTGGTCCTTAGACTTGGCCGGGTATACTAGCTAGAAAGAAAGGGTTAATCAAAGACAATGTCGTAATACGAAACCAGGTTAGCAACAAGGGGGTAGTCAGATGAGCCAGAATCAGGAATACAGAGTATAGAATAGTCAAATGGAATAGCCGGGTCGATATCAGTGCAGAAGCGTAGTACAAGAAAATAGTCTAGGGCAACGGAAGGCAGAATAGTCAGTAAACAAGCAGAGGTCAATAACAGGTTAAATCACGAGAGAATTCAGGTACAAGGAGCTCAGGTATGGATAACCACGATCTGGCACTGCTGAGAAGGAACTGTGGGTTTTTAAAGACCTTCACCAGACCGCGCCCCCCTCTCAAGCCGCACCTCATGCAGCCACCTCCCTGCCTGTTTCAATTTAAACCGGGTGTTGGTCAGCGAGCAGCATCAGACATGCTGCCTTCAAGCACACTGGAGAGGCTGGAAGCCCCCAACGTTACAAGGCCTAGCACTAACACACACACATAGCAATTGGTTCTGTTGTGGAACTGAGCGCTATATTTTATCCATTCTAACCAAACATTCATATCCGAGTAACCTGTTTCTATGGCCATAGTATCCTCGAACGTGGGATTAGCGATGGCTACTATACCATTGGAAGAGATCATCATGTGGTGATTAAGGGGTTTGGACTGTTGGTGTGGAGGGACCCAGTCAGGGGCAAGGTACATATCCCGTAGGCAGAATTTTCCCAGGCTCCAGGGATTCTCTGACCCCCCCTTTTTCCCACATACCCAGAATATAGGTACCCGCATCCCCGGTCCAGGATTTTCTAGGGTTAGGATTAGTTTCAGTGCCGTCGCTCCTGTTCTAGATTTAAATACTTTGTCATTGTCGGAGTCCTGCAGTCCTTGGTGGGGCATGTGTTTGGGGCCATTTTCAGTGTCATGCACATAAGAAGTGATTTACCATTTTTATCTTTCTTGTCTAGGGCGCTTTGTGGGTTGTGTCCCCAGGAAACCCCAGTATTCCATCCCACTGATCCCCAAGTACCACACTCCTGTCCCCAATAGCTATTGGTAACACACATATATATGCAAGGGCCTGCTACCAACCCCAAACTCAGTCAGGGTTGGTAGCAGGCCCTTGCAGAGAGCAGCTCATTACCCTCATCAAGCTGGACTTTCCACAATGAGGCATCTTGCATAGAGGCTTCATTCACTGAAGGCGATCTTGCATTTCTGCGTCTCACATAGCCTAATGCATTTTATTTTGATGTTTATTATGTTTACTTTGTAATATCACTGTATATGTGTTTGTATGTGTGTGATACATATATATATACACACACACACACGTATATGTATATATATATACATGTATATGTATGTATAGCACACAAGTGTATCTTTATATATATTTGAATTGTTGCAATGCTATCTGAATTCTGCATTCCACTCCCTTTTTTCTAAATTTTCTACCCATTTGCTCTAAACCTGCTATTCTGCCCTATGTCCTATTCACGAACCTTAACTTTTATTGCCCCTACAAATTCCCCCCTAAGTTCCTGGACAACTTCAACCCAATGTGATGCTATTTGCAATCTTGATTTCTCTTTCAGCACACACCCACAAACTCAGTCAGGGTTGGTAGCAGGGCCTTGCAGAGAGCAGCTCATTACCCTCATCCAGCTGGACTTTCCACAATGAGGCATCTCGCTTAGAGGCTTCATTCACTGAAAGTGATCTTGCATTTCTGCGTCTCACATAGCCTAATGCATTTTATTTTGATGTATATTATGTTTACTTTGTGATATCACTGTATATGTGTTTGTATGTGTGTGATACATATATATTTACACACACACGTACAGTTGTGTTCAAAATTATTCAACCCCCACTGAAATTGAATGTTTTGGCCAGTTTGACATTGATTTTGATCATTCAGTCATCTTGCTTACAATTAAATCAAAGAGGCACGTGTAGGTCAGACAAATATAAATAACATTTATAATGAAATAACCACAAATGTCTTTTTCTGCTCACATCATTATCAGTTTGTATTCAACCCCAAGTGACATTCAATCTTAGTACTTAGTACAACATCCTTTTACAGTTATAACAGCTTTTAAATGTGAAGCATAGCTTGACACAAGTGTCTTGCAGCGATCTACGGGTATCTTCGCCCATTCGTCATGGGCAAAAGCCTCCAGTTCAGTCACATTCTTAGGCTTGCGCACTGCAACTGCTTTCTTTAAGTCCACCAGAGGTTCTCAATCGGATTTAAGCCAGGTGACTGCGATGGCCACTCCAAAATGTTCCAGCCTTTAATCTGCAACCATGCTCTAGTGGACTTGGAGGTATGCTTGGGATCATTGTCCTGTTGAAAGGTCCAATGTCTCCCATGCCTCAGGTTTGTGACGGACTGCATCACATTGTCATCCAATATCTCCTGGTACTGAAGAGAATTCATGGTACCTTGCACACGCTGAAGCTTCCCTGTACCTGCAGAATAAAAACAGCCCCAAAGCATGATTGACCCCCCGCCATGCTTCACAGTAGGCAAGGTGTTCTTTTCTTCATAGGCCTTGTTCTTCCTCCTCCAAACATAGCGTTGATCCATGGGCCCAAACAGTTCTAATTTTGTTTCATCAGTCCACAGAACACTATCCCAAAACTTCTGTGGTTTGTCCACATGACTTTTGGCATACTGCAGTCGACTCTTCTTATTCTTTGGAGACAGCAAGGGGGTGCGCCTGGGAGTTCTGGCATGGAGGCCTTCATTACGCAGTGTGCGCCGTATTGTCTGAGCTGAAACTTCAGTACCCACATCTGACAAATCTTTTCTCAGTTCCTCAGCAGTCACACGGGGACTTTTTTCTCACTCTACGCTTCAGGTAGCGCATAGCAGTCGAAGTCAGCATCTTCTTTCTGCCGAGACCAGGTAGCGTTTCAACAGTGCCCTTTGCCTTGAATTTGCAAATGATGCTTCCTATGGTCTCTCTTGGTATGTTTAACATCTTTTCAATCTTCTTATAGCCTTTGTCCTTCCTGTGAAGAGTAATCACCTCTTCTCTTGTCTTCCTGGACCATTCTCTTGACTTCACCATGTTTGTAACCACACCAGTAAATGTCTAGAACGAGCTGAGTATCACAGTCATTTTAAAGCTGCCTAATTGGTGCTTATTATGCTTTATTGCTGCTCCGTGACATCCACAGGTGTTTTCAATACCTGATTGAAAACACTTGAATGAACCTCTGTTCTTCAGAGTGGTAGTCTTTAAGGGGTTGAATAATTGTGTCAATGAAGAATTCACAAAAGAAACATTTACTACTGTATTACAAAACCAATTGATGTCATTTTAGTTGCATATGCAGGGCCGCCATCAGGGCATTACGCCCAATACTGCCGTAAGGGGCCCGGGCCCGGTGGGGGCCCGGGCCGCTGGGGCCTGGGGGGAGGATCCCGGGCCCCCGACGGCAGCAGCGTCGCCCTTTAACAGCTCCGGTATCGGACTCGATGAGTCCGAATCCGGAGCTGTGTCGCTGCTGCTGCTGCAGGAGCCGGAGGAGACTGAGACACTGGGTCTCCTCCGGCTCCTGGCAGCTTCACTTCCTGGCTGGGCGGGGCCAAGCAGCGTGTGAGGGGCCTCCCAAGCACGTTGCTTTGGCTCCGCCCCTCCACTCAGTGAAGCTGTGCGTCTCAGCAAGGAGGGCCCGGGCTGAAGACAAGAAGAAAAGAAGAGAAGAAAATTAAAGAAAAGGTGAAGAAAAGAATATGACGGAATGGAGATGTTGTTCCGCCTGCGGGTGTGCTCTATCTGCGTGGCCCCGTCGCTTACCGCTGGCCCGACTACCGAGTGGCGCGCACTCGGCGTCTCGTGCGGCCTGGCGTGACCCCGGGGAGGGGTTAGCGGGCGGTGGAGGGGACCCCTGCCTAGAACCAGCCCGACCACTGAGCCATGCGGCACTCAGCGTCCCGAGCAGCTGGTTCACTGACCTTGTGGGTGTGGGACGTCTGTGGAGATCGGTTCTGCCGCGGAGGAATATTCGTATCTGATGTGGGAAACGTTTCAGATCTTGCGGGAAAATAGTCGGATCTTCAGCGGATGACTTTTCGGATCGGATCGAGAATGAAGGAATCTTCGGATCCTCCGGGATTGGCGAGGGATTCGGATCTTACCGCAATCCCTCGCAATACCGAAGCGCGGTAACAGGCCGCGCCCTTCGGTTCGGATCTCTCGTTCTGGGACCGAATCACCTTCCGCTGCGCCTCTGCCCTGATCCTCGATGCAGGCACAGAGCGCTCGGTTCGGTTCGGATCTGAACGCCGCCCCCTGAGACCACGAGGGATTCTCAGATACGAAAATACGGCGGGGACAAAGTCACATCAGTCAAAGCTGGATGCACTGCAAAATCTGCCTTTATTATGCACGGTTCAAGCATTTAACAACTTCACATAAATTAGAATACAATGGGACTCCTTGCCCGCCCTCCAGGACCCATTGGCCCTTGGCCTTCAGGAGTCGCCAATTCGGACCGGATGGTCCGAATCGGCCATTTTACGATTCGAACCGGATGGTTCGAATCGGCCATTTTCCGAATCGAGAATTCTGACTGCGCCACAAGGATCGGAAAATGGCGGCGAGCAAGGCAAACAAAGGGGAAAATACATTACACAATAAACCAACGGGGAACACTTTATTACACCACACAATAATCACATCTAAATAAAATACTGGTAAAACGGGGTGCGTGCCACCACACCCAAGTGTCCATGTCACCACTGTCACTGCACCGCCCCTGGCTGAGGGTGCTGGGCCATCCCGTGACAAAGAAGAGCTGAAGACAGAAGAAAAGAAGATAGAAGACAGCGAGTGGTGAGCCAGGGCCCAGACCCTAAGACCCAGGGCCCAGACCCCTAGGCCCAAACCCAGGACCCAGACCCCAAGGCCCAGACCCCTAGGCCCAACCTCTAGGCTCAGACCCAGGGCCCAGACCCCTAGGCCCAAACCCAGGGCCCAGGACCCAGACCCCAAGGCCCAGACCCCTAGGCCCAGACCTCTAGGCTCAGACCCAGGGCCCAGACCCAAGGCCCAGACCCCAAGGCCAGACCCAGGGCCCAGAGCCCAGACCCCTAGGCCCAAACCCATGGCCAGACCCCAAGGCCCAGGACCCAGACCCTAGGGCCCAGGGCCCAGACCCTTAGGCCCAGACCCAGGGCCCAGACCCCAAGGCCCAGACCCCTAGGCCCAGACCCAGGGCCCAGACCCCCTAGACCCAAACCCAGGGCCCAGACCCCAAGGCCCAGACCCGGGCCCAGACCCCTAAGCCCAAACCCAGGGCCCAGACCCCAAGGCCCAGGACCAGACCCAAGGCCCAGACCCAGGGCCCAGACACTAGGCCCAGGGCCCAGACCCTGGGCCCAGACCCCTAGGCCCAAACCCAGGGCCCAGACCCAGGGCCCAGACCCCTGGACCCAAGGCCCAGACCCTGGGCCCAGACCCCCTAGGCCCAGACCCAGGGCCCAGACCCCTGGACCCAAGGCCCAGACCCTGGGCCCAGACCCCCTAGGCCCAAACCCAGGGCCCAGACCCTAAGGCCCAAACCCAGGGCCCAGACCCTAAGGCCCAGACCCAAGGCCCAAACCCAGGCTCAGACCCTAGGGCCCAGACCCTAAGACCCAGGGCCCAGACCCCTAGGCCCAAACCCAGGACCCAAGGCCCAGACCCCAAGGCCAGACCCTGGGCCCAGACCCCCTAGGCCCAAACCCAGGGCCCAGACCCAAGGCCCAGGACCCAGACCCCAAGGCCCAGACCCCTAGGCCCAGACCTCTAGGCTCAGACCCAGGGCCCAGACCCCAGACCTCTAGGCCCAGACCCAGGGCCAGACCCCAGGCCCAGACCCAGGCCCAGACCCCAGACCCAGGGCCCAGACCCTAGGGCCCAGACCCTAGGGCCCAGGGTCCAGACCCCTAGGCCCAGGGCCAAGGCCCAGGGCCCAGACCCAGGGCAAATGCCCAGGCCCAGACCCCAAGACCCAAACCCAGGGCCAGACCTAAGGCCCAGACCAAGGCCCAAACCAGGGCTCAGACCCTAGGGCCCAGACCCTAAGACCCAGGGCCCAGACCCCTAGGCCCAACCCAGGACCCAAGGCCCAGACCCCAAGGCCCAGACCCTGGGCCCAGACCTCTAGGCCCAAACCAGGGCCCAGACCCCAAGGACCAGGACCCAGACCCAAGGCCCAGACCCCTAGGCCCAGACCTCTAGGCTCAGACCCAGGGCCCAGACCCAGGACCCAGACCTCTAGGCCCAGACCCCAAGGCCCAGACCCAGGGCCAGACCCCAAGGCCCAGACCCAGGGCCCAGACCTAGGGCCCAGACCCTAGGGCCAGGGTCCAGACCCCTAGGCCCAGGGCCAAGGCCCAGACCCAGGGCCCAGACCCAGGGCAAATGCCCAGGGCCCAGACCCCAAGACCCAAACCCAGGGCCCACCCAGGGCCCAGACCCTATGGCCAGACCCAGGGCAAAGGCCCAGGGTCCAGACCCAGGGCCCAAACCCATGGCCCAGACCCCAAGGCCCAGGACCCAGACCCTAGGGCCAGGGCCCAGACCCCTAGGCCCAGACCCAGGGCCCAGACCCCTAAGCCCAAACCCAGGGCCCAGACCCCAAGGCCCAGGACCCGGGCCCAGACCCCTAGGCCCAGACCCTAGGGCCCAGGGTCCAGACCCCTAGGCCCAGGGCCAAGGCCCGACCCAGGGCCCAGACCCAGGGCAAATGCCCAGGGCCCAGACCCCAAGACCCAAACCCAGGGCCAGACCCAGGGCCCAGACCCCTGGACCCAAGGCCCAGACCCTGGGCCCAGACCCCCTAGGCCCAGACCCAGGGCCCAGACCCCTGGACCCAAGCCCAGACCTGGGCCCAGACCCCCTAGGCCCAAACCCAGGGCCCAGACCCTAAGGCCCAAACCCAGGGCCCAGACCCTAAGGCCCAGACCCAAGCCCAAACCAGGGCTCAGACCCTAGGGCCCAGACCCTAAGACCCAGGGCCCAGACCCCTAGGCCCAACCCAGGACCCAAGCCCAGACCCCAAGGCCCAGACCCTGGGCCCAGACCCCCTAGGCCCAAACCCAGGGCCCAGACCCCAGGCCCAGGACCCAGACCCCAAGGCCCAGACCCCTAGGCCCAGACCTCTAGGCTCAGACCCAGGGCCCAGACCCAGACCTCTAGGCCCAGACCAGGCCCAGACCCAGGCCCAGACCCAGGGCCCAGACCCCAGACCCAGGGCCAGACCCTAGGGCCCAGACCCTAGGGCCCAGGGTCCAGACCCCTAGGCCCAGGGCCAAGGCCCAGGCCCAGACCCAGGGCAAATGCCCAGGGCCCAGACCCCAAGACCCAAACCCAGGGCCCAGACCCTAAGGCCCAGACCCAGGCCCAAACCCAGGGCTCAGACCCTAGGCCCAGACCCTAAGACCCAGGGCCCAGACCCCTAGGCCCAAACCCAGGACCCAAGGCCCAGACCCCAAGGCCCAGACCCTGGGCCAGACCCTCTAGGCCCAAACCCAGGGCCAGACCCCAAGGACCAGGACCCAGACCCCCAGGCCAGACCCTAGCCCAGACCTCTAGGCTCAGACCCAGGCCCAGACCCAGGACCCAGACCTCTAGGCCCAGACCCCAAGGCCCAGACCCAGGGCCCAGACCCCAAGGCCCAGACCAGGCCCAGACCCTAGGGCCCAGACCTAGGGCCAGGGTCCAGACCCCTAGGCCCAGGGCCAAGGCCCAGACCCAGGGCCCAGACCCAGGGCAAATGCCAGGGCCCAGACCCCAAGACCCAAACCCAGGGCCCAACCCAGGGCCCAGACCCTATGGCCAGACCCAGGGCAAAGGCCCAGGGTCCAGACCCAGGGCCCAAACCCATGGCCAGACCCCAAGGCCCAGGACCCAGACCCCTAGGCCCAGGGCCCAGACCCTAGGGCCCAGACCCAGGGCCCAGACCCCTAAGCCCAAACCAGGGCCCAGACCCCAAGGCCCAGGACCCAGGCCCAGACCCTAGGGCCCAGACCCTAGGGCCCAGGGTCCAGACCCCTAGGCCCAGGGCCAAGGCCCAGACCCAGGGCCCAGACCCAGGGCAAATGCCCAGGGCCCAGACCCCAAGACCCAAACCCAGGGCCCAGACCCAGGGCCCAGACCCTATGGCCCAGACCCAGGGCAAAGGCCCAGGGTCCAGACCCAGGGCCCAAACCCATGGCCCAGACCCCAAGGCCCAGGACCCAGACCCCTAGGCCCAGGGCCCAGACCTAGGGCCCAGACCCAGGGCCCAGACCCCTAAGCCCAAACCCAGGGCCCAGACCCCAAGGCCCAGGACCCAGACCCAAGGCCCAGACCCAGGGCCCAGACCCCTAAGCCCAAACCCAGGGCCCAGACCCCTAAGCCCAAACCCAGGGCCCAGACCCCAAGGCCCAGACCCAAGGCCCAAACCCAGGGCCCAGACCCTAAGGCCAGACCCTGGGCCCAGACCCTAAGGCCCAGACCCCCTAGGCCCAAACCCAGGGCCCAGACCCTAAGGCCAGACCCAGGCCCAGACCCTAAGGCCCAGACCCAGGGCCCAGACCCCTAGGCCCAAACCCAGGGCCCAGACCCCTAGGCCCAAACCCAGGGCCCAGACCCTGGGCCCAGACCCCTAGGCCAAACCCAGGGCCCAGACCCTAGGGTCCAGACCCCATACCCAGGGCCCAGACCCCAAGGCCAGACCCAGGGCCCAGACCCCAGACCCTAGGGCCCAGACCCCAAGGCCCAGACCCGGGCCCAGACCCTAGGACCCAGACCCCAAGGCCCAGGGACCAGACCCAGAGACCAGGGCCCAGGCTAGACCCCAGGGACCAGACCTCAGGGCCCAGACCTCAGGGACCAGACCCCAAGGCCCAGTCCCAGGGACCAGACCAGGGCCCAGGCCCAGACCCAGACCCAAAGGCCATCATACACAGCCCGTTTCTGTGAGATTTATTGCTGTGGATTCTGTGATATGTTCAGACACACCGCTCATTACTGTGAGTTTTATTGCTGTGGATACTGTGATAAGCTAATACACACTGCACATTACTGGGAGTTTTATTGCTGTGGTGCTATGTTATGTCCTTTTTTTTTGAAGGGGGAGAAAAGCTGTTAGAGGTTGAGGGGGGGGGCCCTGGGGGGCCCCATCGTGAGGTTTAGTAAGGGGCCCCATCATTTCTGATGGCTGCCCTGTGCATATGGTTCTTTAAAAAGTCCTTGTAGGATTTCATTCTGAATACAATTACAAATGTACACTAAATTCCCTAAAACCCTTTACAGCAATGGGGGTTGAATAATTTTGAACACAACTGTATATGTATATATATATACACTTATATATGTATGTATAGCACACAAGTGTATCTTTATATATATTTGAATTGTTGCAATGCTATCTGAATTCTGCATTCCACTCCCTTTTTTCTAAAATCTCTACCCATTTGCTCTAAACCTGCTATTCTGCCCTATGTCCTGTTCAACGAACCTTAACTTTTATTGCCCCCTACAAACTCCCCCCTAAATTCCTGGACAACTTCAACCCAATGTGATGCTATTTGCAATCTTGATTTCTCTTTCAGCACACACCCCAAACTCAGTCAGGGTTGGTAGCAGGCCCTTGCAGAGAGCAGCTCATTACCCTCATCCAGCTGGACTTTCCACAATGGGGCATCTTGCTTAGAGGCTTCATTCACTGCAGCACACACCCCAAACTCAGTCAGGGTTGGTAACAGGCCCTTGCAGAGAGCAGCTCATTACCCTCATCCAGCTGGACTTTGCTCCCGCCCACCTTCCCCTCACCCACCCCATGGTTTTCATTTGATATATACCCAACTAATTGATCATGTGATATCGCAGCAATCTACACCATTTACTCTGGTACCTCTCTATTTCCTGTTAACTCACCTCCAACACCTTTCACTATAATGTTTATCCCACTATTGCTTCTCTTTTCTTTATCATCCCTTCTCTCTAAAACTACTCTCTCCTTATATACACCTTTCCAACTGCCCCAGGATGGAAAACCAGTGCCAATACACCACAGCCTGCTCAGTTCTTTTAACCTATCAGCTGAGTGCTGGTGGAGAGTGTTAAAATCCAGCCCTCCCACCCCCAGACAAAGATTTAAAACTCTGCAACCACATTACCAAAAGAAAACTCTGTCCAAATTCTAGGGATGTGCGTTTCGGGTTTCGGAATTTCGTAATTGTCACGAAATTTCCCGATTCGTGTCTTCAGATTCGGCCGATTTTCCGAATAGGATCAGACCCGAAAACCGTCAGATCCGAAAAGTTTTCCGAGCCAAAACGAAAAATTTTCGGAGTTTTCAAATGGACTTGAAATGTGTCAAATCGAAATTTATTTTCGCTCTATTCATGATTTCGGTTCCATTCGTGATTTCGGTTCCATTTCGGTAATTCTGGACATCGTATATTTAACTATTATTGGTTATATCGCTGATTCTGTAAATTTTGTATTTGTAAATGCGTATCACTTGTTTCTTGTTTCCAATGATCTGAATTCTGTCGATACGATAATTCCTTCGTAATCGGGTCGGATCCGATTCATCCGCGGGTTGCGCATGCCATGCGCGCGCGGATGTCGTAACTTTATTGAGCCAGTTTTGACAATTTTTTTGACAGGCAAAAAAAATTAAAATTATTTATAATTTAACATGGCTGAAAGACGAGACAGAGAGTCCCATTCGGACACCTCCTCGTCCTCATCTGCTTCCACCCCAGAGACACCACCCAGGAAGAAGCGGGCCAGCAACATGGCATTTGAGGAGATGTTGGAGCTGGTCCGCATCTTTAACAAAAGAGATTATGACTGCCGTAAGGGCCCTTACGGCAGAAAGAATAATTTACGCAAGGACCGTATCCTTGACAAGCTCCGAACCACCATCCTGGAGTTGTTTGGGAAAGACCGACGAAGGACCAGCTCCGAAAACGCTGGTCCGATCTGAAGGCACGCGAGCAGGAGCAGCTGAGGCACATCCGTCGCGTCATAGCCAAACGTAAGTGTCATGTTATATTGTAAAGCGCTGCGCAGACTGTTGGCGCTATATAAATCCTGTATAATAATAATAATGTGCTTGCATGTGCTAATGTGCACAGAAATACGTTGATTTATCTAGTCCTTTTTTCATGCAATGTGATTGTGTATAGCTTTGCGTTTTCACGACTCGTCGTACATGCATTTTTGCCATAGCTCTTCTTTTTTGGGATTTTACGTATTCGTGAAAATTGTTATATTTGATGTATGTAGATGAAGTTACAATGCTGGATTTCTTTTGGCACCGTGTACTGTAGTGTGTTGGGGGGGAGGTTGTTGTGATTGAGTGATGCATACGAGATGACCCGCAGCTTGCCCAATATTGGCTCCCACCTACGCATCAACAAAAATCTCTGCGTCTCTGCTAAGTGGTAGGATGGGACATGTAGTTCTTCTGAAAGTGCATCCAAACAGAGCCGCGTTCAATACATCCTCAGCAGCTGCTGAATTGATGCAGCGCAGCAATTCAGTTTGCTATAGCAGTGTCATTATTGAACACTTTAGATGCAAATTTCAAAACAAAATGGCCGATTTCTGTTGTTTCTGCTATATCCACAGTTTTATTCGCAGAAGCTGAAAGTGAAACTGAGGCTGAGGCCTTCTATAAAATAACTAAAAGCAGTCAGCACAATGCGTTTTGTATGCACACAACACAAATAATAGTTTTTATTGAATAAACGTAATGTTTACTTCTGAAAAAATATATAATTGAACGGTAATATATGTCTTTGTGCAGGGGAAATAAATAAATAAATATTTTGTGACTTTAGACCTATGAGATGGGAGTAGTGGTGGGTGAAGCTGGTAGTGGGGTAGTGGAGGGGTGTCGCAATACTTTCGGCAATATATTGTATAGATATACCATTTTTTCCAGTCTGCATTATTTACGTGTTATTTTTTGGATTTGGCAGAAGACAGGATGGCAAAGGCAGCATCTGCCCCGGCGGGCACCAGTGCCCCAGTGGAGGAGGAGGGGGAGCCACGGGCGACCACCAGCGCTGGTACAGTTGTGTTCAAAATTATTCAACCCCCAATGCTGTAAAGGGTTTTAGGGAATTTAGTGTACATTTGTAATTGTATTCAGAATGAAATCCTACAAGGACTTTTTAAAGAACCATATGCAACTAAAATGACATCAATTGGTTTTGTAATACAGTAGTAAATGTTTCTTTTGTGAATTCTTCATTGACACAATTATTCAACCCCTTAAAGACTACCACTCTGAAGAACAGAGGTTCATTCAAGTGTTTTCAATCAGGTATTGAAAACACCTGTGGATGTCACGGAGCAGCAATAAAGCATAATAAGCACCAATTAGGCAGCTTTAAAATGACTGTGATACTCAGCTCCTTCTAGACATTTACTGGTGTGGTTACAAACATGGTGAAGTCAAGAGAATGGTCCAGGAAGACAAGAGAAGAGGTGATTACTCTTCACAGGAAGGGCAATGGCTATAAGAAGATTGAAAAGATGTTAACATACCAAGAGAGACCATAGGAAGCATCATTCGCAAATTCAAGGCAAAGGGCACTGTTGAAACGTTACCTGGTCGTGGCAGAAAGAAGATGCTGACTTCGACTACTGTGCGCTACCTGAAGCGTAGAGTGGAGAAAAGTCCCCGTGTGACTGCTGAGGAACTGAGAAAAGATTTGTCAGATGTGGGTACTGAAGTTTCAGCTCAGACAATACGGCGCACACTGCGTAATGAAGGCCTCCATGCCAGAACTCCCAGGCGCACCCCCTTGCTGTCTCCAAAGAATAAGAAGAGTCGACTGCAGTATGCCAAAAGTCATGTGGACAAACCACAGAAGTTTTGGGATAGTGTTCTGTGGACTGATGAAACAAAATTAGAACTGTTTGGGCCCATGGATCAACGCTATGTTTGGAGGAGGAAGAACAAGGCCTATGAAGAAAAGAACACCTTGCCTACTGTGAAGCATGGCGGGGGGTCAATCATGCTTTGGGGCTGTTTTGCTTCTGCAGGTACAGGGAAGCTTCAGCGTGTGCAAGGTACCATGAATTCTCTTCAGTACCAGGAGATATTGGATGACAATGTGATGCAGTCCGTCACAAACCTGAGGCTTGGGAGACGTTGGACCTTTCAACAGGACAATGATCCCAAGCATACCTCCAAGTCCACTAGAGCATGGTTGCAGATTAAAGGCTGGAACATTTTGGAGTGGCCATCGCAGTCACCTGACTTAAATCCGATTGAGAACCTCTGGTGGGACTTAAAGAAAGCAGTTGCAGTGCGCAAGCCTAAGAATGTGACTGAACTGGAGGCTTTTGCCCATGACGAATGGGCGAAGATACCCGTAGATCGCTGCAAGACACTTGTGTCAAGCTATGCTTCACGTTTAAAAGCTGTTATAACTGTAAAAGGATGTTGTACTAAGTACTAAGATTGAATGTCACTTGGGGGTTGAATAAAACTGATAATGATGTGAGCACAGAAAAGACATTTGTGGTTATTTCATTATAAATGTTATGTTATATTTGTCTGACCTATACGTGCCTCTTTGATTTAATTGTAAGCAAGATGACTGAATGATCAAAATCAATGTCAAACTGGCCAAAACACTTAATTTCAGTGGAGGTTGAATAATTTTGAACACAACTGTATATACTGTTTTATTTTGCAACGACTATTGGTCAAAAACAGAAACATTTTTTGTTTACTGTATTTTCATTAATTTTTTTTATATATAGCACAAGAGGAGCAGGAGGAGGAAGAGGAGGAGCAGGGCGATGGAGAGAGGGAGCCGGAGCCGCAGCAGGAGGCCGCGAGTCCAGGTTTTTTTTTTACTGTTGTATTTTGCATCGACTTTTGTTCAAAAATAAATCAGTTTTGTTGTTTACTGTATTTTTTATTTCTTTAATTTCTTAGATATAGCACCGGAAGAGATGCTGACGGTGGTGGTGGAGGAGGAGGAGTCGGAGGAGTCGGAGGAGTCAGAGCCTCAGGAGGCCGCCAGCACTGGTATATACTACTGTTATATTTTTTCAAGACTTTCAGTCAAAAATAGAAACATGCTTTACTTACTGTATTTTCCTTCTTTCATTTATTGGATGTAGAAGGAGAAGCCAGACCGGACACTGACAGGTCCAGCGTCAGGATGGCGATCGGCGAGCTACGCCTGGCTGGCGCCAACTTCAAAGCCATCCAGGAGTTGCTGCAGGAGTTCAGGCAGTATATTAATAACGCCGTTGAAATCCTGGAGCGGCAGTAGAGACCAGCCTCCTCCTCCCCTATGAGTATGTTTGTGCCCCTGTTGGGCAGTTTGCCATTGCCATGTGGCATGTTGTAAATAAATTTTATATTTTTTCCATGTTTTCCTGTTTGTGTGCGTTGCTTTTCCTTACTTAATAAATTAATATGTACTGCTTGGTTTCTTTTCCACACTGTTAAAATTATATGTACATAAATTTATTGACATTTCTATGGACCCTTTGTCATAAATTTGTCAATATATTTGTGGCCATGAATGTGACTGTGCACATTCTACACTGCCTCCCTGGCCAAAAAATGTCACACACTAACACAACCTTGTTGTACTACCTTGAGATTTGATTACCGTGGCATGGTTTTGTTAAGCTTAGGCGATGTCACAACAACACGGATTTTTGTCCACAGTCACATTCATTGTATAACCAAGAATTTATCAAAAAATATTACTGGCAGCACTGCGTGAAGTCTTCTCCGACACAACCCAAAGATCCTCAGTGCGGCTCAGGTCTAGTTTATTTGTCCCTGTTTGCAGCTTCACGCAACACCTCCTCCCAGCTATGAGCTCTCTCTCTCCGAACGCTGCCTGCTAAGACGCTGCCCGCCAACATGGTCACGTCTTTGCAGGAAGACAACAGCGTGGGGGAACGGCTGCTGCCGACAGTCCCAAGACCTTGTCACAATGACGTCAGTTCTGGAGTTAACCCCTAACTGCGACCAATGGTGGAGATAGGGGGTTCCAATGAACCCCCTATCTCCCGATCCGCGGCAGCTATCGGTTAATGTTTGGTATCTTTGGATCGACCAGAGCATGGCCTTTCCAACAATACCAAACATGACAATGTTAAAAATTATAAAAAAATTAAAAAATAAACAGGTTTTTTTGTTTTGTTTTGTTAATGCAGCAATATTGTTCCCATTTCAATTCTAATGTGAACAATGATGCTGCACTAAGGATTTTTGTATGGGGTGCGTTTGTTAAAAATAGTGTAATTTTCACCCAAAAAAATATAACAAGTCCCCATTTCAATTTTTTTTAACAAACGCAACTCATAAAATATAACCACAAACACTCGCATGTTAAAATGTGGAAAAAAACACTTTACACCTTGTAAAACAAACATTGAAAATTCTAATTTTATTGCATTTTTTGTTATAATATACAGACAGGACATGACGCATACATATAATAATGATATATTATGAATCATCTGCCGAGTCTGCCGGAAAGAACGATATATAACATGTCTGGGTCATATTATAAAATAAGGCTTCAAAGCGAAACTGTTAAAAATTAGCTCAGCAGCAGACCGCACACAGGCGTGAAGGGAAGCCGTGAAATGCCTCAGCAGTGAAAGGGTTAATTTTTTTTTGTCTGTTTTAAATAATTTTTTTTTTTTTCGTTTCAGATCATTTTGATCAACTATTTTTCCGTTTTAAAACCTTTTGTTCTGGTTTTTATTTTTAAAGTCAGACCATTCGGGTCAGTTTAGCGTTTTTTAAATCGTTTTGTTCATTTGTTTTTGTTCCTTGGCTTTCATACCATTTTTTTAATGTGATTAAATAAAGTTGTGAAATGTATATTCATAAGAAAAAAAGGATCTTTATTTAATAAAAAAAAAACCCGATAGAATCGCCAGAATTATCGTATTGACAGAATGAATTATCGGATCCGAAAAACAAACTAAAAATGTATTATAAAAAAATATATACAAAGTATAAAAAAAGTAAACCATAGTAGTTTACGTCAAAACGAATAGAGTTAGACACTTTGAAACGAGGAGAACAGACGTTCCGAAAAAACCCGAAAATTTCCGAAATCACGAAAAGTCGATACAAAAAACGAGCAAAGTGACCCGAAAACACGAAAAATGGTCGATATTCCCAAAAAAAAATGTACACGAAAAACGAGCCGAACCGAACCGAATCGAAACAGAAATCGGTCGAAGCGAGCCGAATCGAAAATTTTAAACATCCGAACAAATCGAACCGAATTGAACCGAAAAAAAAAAATCGGTGCACAAGCCTACCAAATTCCTATTTATTCTGCTACTTTCCCTGGCAAACGATGTGGAAACTAACCCTGGTCCTATAGGTGACACAACCTTTAGTCTCCCCACTAAAAAAGGCCTCTCATTTGTGCACTGTAACATCCGAAGTTTACTCCCTAAATTGGATGAGCTTCAGGCTTGGTGCTGCTATTACAAACCCAAAATCATTGTGCTCACAGAGTCATGGTTAACCCCAAAAGTACCAGACTCTGCCATATCAATACAGGGGTATTCATGTTATAGAAAAGACAGAGCAAAGAGAGGAGGTGGGAATTGTTATTTATGTTGAGGAGTCCATAAAGTTCACCCCCTTACAGACTTCTTGCTCTCCTGTCACCTTTGATTTCCTCTCTGGTATAATTGAGATCCCATTCAGTAAATCAATCATTGTTGCTGGGTTCTATCGTCCACCGAGCTCTCCAGTGCACTCCCTCTCTGACATATCTCAAATCCTTAATAACCTACTTGCCCAAAACCAAAAAATGAACTGCTGGTCCTCGGCGATTTTAATACAGATTGGCTAAATCCTAAAAACAATAAACACTGCTCACTGTTTAAAACTTTGCAGCTAACTCAATTAATCTCCTCCACCACTCGCATTAATATGAAAAGCCCTAACCATACCTTGCTGGACTGGATTCCCTCCTCATCTCCTGATAGAATACAGGAGGCAGGCGTTCTTGCTAATAGCTTTAGTGACCATTGTCTAGTGTACTGCGTGTGCAAAATAAAGGCCTTGAAATCTCCCCAAAAGGTAATAACCACCAGGTCTTTCAAGAAATTTATCCTTGAATCCTTCCTAAGTGATCTCAAACAGCTCCCCTGGTACAGGCTAAACCTAATCCCAGACCTAGACTGTGCAGTTGAATACTTTCAGTCTGAGCTCCTGCAAGTCTGGAATTCCCATGCCCCGCTGCGTAAAGTGCGAGTAAAAGGGATCCATCTCCCCTGGGTTACAGCTGATCTTACAGTAATATACCAGTTTAGAGATTCACTATGGTCAAATTTCAAGAGTACTGGTTCCATAAACGATCACTACGAATACCGAAAATGCCAGAATGAATGCACAAAACAAACAAAAATGGCCAAAGCCCATTACTTCAATGAAAATCTAAACAATAACATATCAAACCCTAGAAACTTCTGGAGAACCATAAGCAACATACAAGCACCCCCAGTCTACTCCCAGCCAGCTACTGTCAAAGTAAACAACCAAACCCTGCAACACCCCCTAGATGTACAGTTGTGTTCAAAATTATTCAACCCCCACTGAAATTGAGTGTTTTGGCCAGTTTGACATTGATTTTGATCATTCAGTCATCTTGCTTACAATTAAATCAAAGAGGCACGTGTAGGTCAGACAAATATAACATAACATTTATAATGAAATAACCACAAATGTCTTTTCTGTGCTCACATCATTATCAGTTTTATTCAACCCCCAAGTGACATTCAATCTTAGTACTTAGTACAACATCCTTTTACAGTTATAACAGCTTTTAAACGTGAAGCATAGCTTGACACAAGTGTCTTGCAGCGATCTACGGGTATCTTCGCCCATTCATCATGGGCAAAAGCCTCCAGTTCAGTCACATTCTTAGGCTTGCGCACTGCAGCTGCTTTCTTTAAGTCCCACCAGAGGTTCTCAATCGGATTTAAGTCAGGTGACTGCGATGGCCACTCCAAAATGTTCCAGCCTTTAATATGCAACCATGCTCTAGTGGACTTGGAGGTATGCTTGGGATCATTGACCTGTTGAAAGGTCCAACGTCTCCCAAGCCTCAGGTTTGTGACGGACTGCATCACATTGTCATCCAATATCTCCTGGTACTGAAGAGAATTCATGGTACCTTGCACACGCTGAAGCTTCCCTGTACCTGCAGAAGCAAAACAGCCCCAAAGCATGATTGACCCCGCCATGCTTCACAGTAGGCAAGGTGTTCTTTTCTTCATAGACCTTGTTCTTTCCTCCTCCAAACATAGCGTTGATCCATGGGCCAAACAGTTCTAATTTTGTTTCATCAGTCCACAGAACACTATCCCAAAACGTCTGTGGTTTGTCCAATGACTTTTGGCATAGTGCAGTCGACTCTTCTTATTCTTTGGAGACAGCAAGGGGGTGCGCCTGGGAGTTCTGGCATGGAGGCCTACATTATGCAGTGTGCGCCGTATTGTCTGAACTGAAACTTCAGTACCCACATCTGACAAATCTTTTCTCAGTTCCTCAGCAGTCACACAGGGACTTTTCTCCACTATACGCTTCAGGTAGCACACAGCAGTCAAAGTCAGCATCTTCTTTCTGCCACGACCAGGTAGCGTTTCAACAGTGCCCTTTGCCTTGAATTTGCGAATGATGCTTCCTATGGTCTCTTGAAACACTTGAATGAACCTCTGTTCTTCAGAGTGGTAGTCTTTAAGGGGTTGAATAATTGTGTCAATGAAGAATTCACAAAAGACACATTTACTACTGTATTACAAAACCAATTGATGTCATTTTAGTTGCATATGGTTCTTTAAAAAGTCCTTGTAGGATTTCATTCTAAATACAATTACAAATGTACACTAAATTCCCTAAAACCCTTTACAGCATTGGGGGTTGAATAATTTTGAACACAACTGTAGCAAATGCCTTTAATGATTATTTTGTTGGATGCGCCACCACTTTGATTGCCAAGCTAGGAAATGACATGCAATCAGAGAGGCCTCATGTAGTTCAGGCCCCTCCAACTGTGCAAAGTCCCTGTATCAGACAGGAATTCAGTTTTAGACCAGTGCCTGTCAGTGTCGTTACTAAACTTCTCTGTAAGCAAAAAATGAAATACCAGTCTGGACCTGATCAAATAGCAGCAATGCTGCTGAAAATCAGTGCGCCAGCAATTGCAAATCCTGTCGCAACCCTAATAAATGAATCACTGGCGACTGGATACATACCCAAGCTCTGGAAGACTGCAAGAGTGGTACCTATCCATAAGAGTGGTGACAGTACTTTGGTATCCAACTACCGTCCGATATCGTTGCTCCCTGTAATGTCAAAAGTCTTGGAAAAATGCGTCTACACACAATTACGTGATTATTATCAATATTGGAACTACTTAACCCCGGATCAATCAGGCTTTCGTCCAAATCACTCAACTACAACCGCCCTTTTAAAAGTCTGCAATGATATCCAAGCTGGGATGGAACAAGGAAACCTAACTGGAGCCATCTTCCTTGATTTTGCCAAGGCCTTTGACACGGTAGACCATGGCATCTTGTCAGTGGCGTAACTAGAAACCTGAGGGCCCCGGTGCAAGAATCCATGAAGGGCCCCCCAACCCCCCCAAAAAAGATCCATATTTTTACCTTTTTTTTCCTGCAATATAAAAAAGATAGTATTGCCCCCAGCTCACATAGACATATATTGCCCCCAGCTCACATGGACATATATTGCCCCCAGCTCACATGGACATATATTGCCCCAAGACCACACATGGATATATTGCCCCCAGGCCACACATGGATATATTGCCCCCAGCTCACACATGGATATTTTTGCCCCCAGCTCATGGAAATACTGCCCCAACACATGGATATACTGCCCCAGCTCATGGATATACTGCCCCAGCTCATGGATATACTGCCCCAGCTCATGGATATACTGCCCAGCACATGGATATACTGCCCCAGCTCATGGATATACTGCCCAGCACATGGATATACTGCCCCAGCTCATGGATATACTGCCCAGCACATGGATATACTGCCCCAGCTCATGGATATACTGCCCCAGCTCTGCCCCCAGCTCAAGGATATATTGCCCCAGCTCTGCCCCCCAGCTCATGGATATATTGCCCCAGCTCTGCCCCCCAGCTCATGGATATATTGCCCCAGCTCTGCCCCCCAGCTCATGGATATATTGCCCCAGCTCTGCCCCCCAGCTCATGGATATATTGCCCCAGCTCTGCCCCCCAGCTCATGGATATATTGCACCAGCTCTGCCCCCCCAGCTCATGGATATATTGCCCCAGCTCTGCCCCCCCAGCTCATGCATATACTGCCCCAGCTCTGCCCCCCAGCTCATGGATATATTGCCCCAGCTCTGCCCCCCCAGCTCATGGATGCTCATGGACCTGCAAAGATGCTCCCGCACCGCAGAGCGTGCCTGGAGGAAATCTCGCTCTGAAGCTGATTTTGTTCACTTCAAGTTTATTCTCCGGTCATACACCTCTGCCCTCCACTTGGCCAAACAATCCTTCTTCTCATCTCTTATATCTACGCTGTCCTCCAACCCTAAACGGCTCTGGTCCACCTTCAACACCCTCCTCTACCCACCTGCACCTCCCCCCTCAGCTGCCTTCAGCGCTCAAGACCTGGCAGACTACTTCCTCAGTAAAACTCTAACTATCAGAAGCAACATCCCAACACAAGATAGTTATCTGCCACCTCCACTCCCACAGGTCCCCTCTGCCACCCTCTGCCGCTTCCTCCCAGCCACTGAGGAGGAAGTCAATTCCTTATTGTCCTCCTCACATCTCACCACATGCCCGCTCGACCCCATTCCCTCACATCTAATTCCTCCCCTCTCCTCCTCCCTCACCCCTGCTCTCACACACATCTTCAACCTATCTCTCTCCACTGGCTCCTTTCCATCCGCCTTCAAACACGCGCTAGTTACCCCTTTACTAAAGAAACCATCCCTAGACCCCAACTCTCCATCCAACTACCGCCCTGTATCCTGCTTCCCTTCACATCAAAGCTCTTAGAAAAACTAGTCTTCAACCGCCTCTCCCTCTCCTGTCCTCCAATTCCCTACTTGACCCCCTGCAATCTGGCTTCCGTCCCCTACACTCAACTGAAACTGCCCTCACCAAAGTCACCAACGACCTCCTAACTGCTAAAAAACACGGCCACTATTCTATTCTCATCCTGCTTGACCTCTCGGCTGCTTTTGACACTGTTGACCACCCCCTCCTTCTACAGACCTTCAACTCTCTGGGTCTCGGTGACACTGCACTTGCTTGGCTTGACTCCTATTTATCCAACAGGTCCTTCTGTGTGTCCTTTGCTGGTAACTCTCCTCTCTCATTGCCTCTATCTGTTGGTGTACCTCAAGGCTCTGTCCTTGGTCCTCTGCTCTTTTCCATCTACACCTCCTCCCTGGGCAAAATCATCAACAGCTTTGGCTTTAATTACCACCTCTACGCTGATGACACTCAGATCTACCTCTCTACCCCTGATCTCTCTCCCCCTGTCCTTTCAAAAGTCAGTGACTGTTTATCTGGCATCTCCTCCTGGATGGCCTCCTACTACCTAAAGATCAACATGTCAAAGACTGAGCTCCTACTTACCTCCCTCCAATGCCTCCCCACCTCCTGACTTCTTCTCTATCATTGGTGGAGGTATCACCATCTCCCCATCAAACTAAGTTCGCTGTCTTGGATTACACTTGACTCTGCTCTTTCCTTCATCCCCCACATCCAGTCTCTTTCCTCCTCCTGCCGATACCAACTGCGTAATATTTCCAGAAGTCGGCCATTTCTTACCGCTGTCACCACAAAATAACTCATACACGCCCTGGTAATCTCCTGACTCGACTATTGCAATAATCTCTTATCTGGCCTCCCTCTGTCCCGCCTCTCCCCCCTACAATCCATCCTGAACGCCTCCGCCAGGCTAATTCACCTCACCCGCCGCTCTGTCTCTGCCGCTCCCTCTGCGAGTCCCTTCACTGGCTCCCCATCCACTGCAGAATTAAGTTCAAAATCCTTATCCTTATCTACAAAACCCTCACTAACTCAGCGCCCCACTACCTGTCCTCACTAATCACCAGATACACCCCAGCCCGCTCCCTAAGGTCAAACAGTGACCTGCGCCTAGCTCTCCCCGCATCACCTCTTCCCATGATAGACTGCAGGATTTCTCACGCGCAGCCCCCACTCTCTGGAACGCTCTCCCTCGTACTGTCAGACTTTCCCCTAACATCTCTTCCTTCAAACGCTCCCTTAAAACATTCCTATTTAGGGAAGCCTACCACCCAACTCACTGACCAACCATCAATCACTCTCACCTTACAGTCCTCTCCTCCTGTTTCCAACCCCAACCCTCTAGATTGTGAGTTCCTACGGGAATAGGGCCCTCATCTCCTCCTGTACTGTTTGTCAAATGTTGTTCAATGTATTGTAACCGTCTATACTGTGCTTATTGTACAGCGCTGCGGAATATGCTGGCGCTTTATAAATAAAGAATAATAATAATAATAATAATAATGGATATATTGCCCCAGCTCTGCCCCCCCAGCTCATGGATATATTGCCCCAGCTCTGCCCCAGCTCATGGATATACTGCCCCAGCTCTGCCCCCCCAGCTCATGGATATATTGCCCCAGCTCTGCCCCCCCAGCTTCAGGATATATTGCCCCAGCTCTGGCCTCCCCAGCTCATGGATATTTGCCCCAGCTCTGCCCCCCAGCTCATGGATATATTGCCCCAGCTCTGCCCCCCCAGCTCATGGATATATTGCCCCAGCTTTGCCCCCCCAGCTCATGGATATATATGCCCCAGCTCTGCCCCCCAGCTCATGGATATATTGCCCCAGCTCTGCCCCCCCAGCTCATGGATATATTGCCCCAGCTCTGCCCCCCCAGCTCATGGATATATTGCCCCAGCTCTGCCCCCCAGCTCATGGATATATTGCCCCAGCTCTGCCCCCCCAGCTCATGGATATATTGCCCCAGCTCTGCCCCCCCAGCTCATGGATATATTGCCCCAGCTCTGCCCCCCCAGCTCATGGATATATTGCCCCAGCTCTGCCTCCCCAGCTCATGGATATACTGCGCCCAGCTCTGCCCCCCAGCTCATGGATATATTGCCCCAGCTCTGCCCCCCAGCTCATGGATATATTGCCCCAGCTCTGCCCCCCAGCTCATGGATATACTGCCCCAGCTCTGCCCCCCAGCTCATGGATATATGCCCCAGCTCTGTCCCCCCAGCTCATGGATATATTGCCCCAGCTCTGCCCCCCAGCTCATGGATATACTGCCCCAGCCCAGCTCTTACCTGCTCAGGGGGGCCCCAGGCCCAGGGCAGGCTCCGCTGGCATCTTGTCCTCCTTGGCGAGCGGCCGCTGGAAACATCCAGCTTGGCTGCTCGTCGGAAACCACCTGATCAGCGCGAGGTCTCGTGCGCTGGTCAGGTGGTTTCTCTCCCACGTGAGCGGCCAAGTTGCATGTCAGCGGCCGCTCGCGTAGGGAGAGGGACGGCCAGCGCGCGGCTCCCAGATTCCGGCGCTTTTTGCCGGAATTTTGCGGCGGCGCTGGGCCCCCCTCCAGTGGCGGAATGCCAGGGCCCAGGCGCAACTGCGACCGCTGCGATCCTGGTACTTCCGCCACTGCATCTTGTTATAAAAACTTAAAAACTCTGGCATTGGTGATCGCACGCTAACCTGGTTTCAATCATATGTATCCGACCGATCACAATATGTGTCAATTTCTGGCAGCTCCTCCCTCCCGCTCCCAGTCACGTGCGGTGTACCCCAAGGCTCAATACTAGGCCCCCTGCTATTCACAATATACATAAATGATCTGCCCAACATCTGCAAAGCCTCAACTGTACATATGTACGCAGACGACACTGTAATCTATACCAGCAAACCAAATCTCCCGCAGCTGGAGGCCGTACTGCAAGAACAATTGACAGAGGTAGAAAAGTGGATCAAACACAACAAACTTTTTTAAATACTGACAAAACTGTAACGATGCTCTTTGGAACAGCACCTAAACTACACAAATTGCAAAATCCCCATCTATGTGTTAGGACAAAATCAAATGGCACGCTGACCACAGTCACTTCTCTCAAATATCTAGGTATGTGGTTGGACCCTAATCTATCCTTTGGCCCCCACATCGAAAAACTCTCATCTAAACTTTACCCCAAACTAGGTGCCCTGTACAGAAACAAATCCTGCCTGAGTCCCGCGCTAAGAAAGCAGATTGTACAACAAATGCTTATGCCGGCTATTGATTACGGAGATGTAGTGTATGCAGCAGCCCCACAAACACACCTTCAGAAACTTACTACATTGTATAACTCCTTCTGCCGCTTTGCATTACAATGTAACTACATGACCCACCATTGTGACATGTTAAAAGAGCTAAACTGGCCATCGCTGGAGTCTAAACGCACCCTTCACCTTTCCAGCCTGGTGTTTAAGAGCATTTCTGGGAAGCTGCCACCCTACCTGAATAGACTGCTTCCCCCAGCAGCTCCCTCATCCTATAACCTTCGATCCAGGACCAGCACCTTACTTGCAATACCACAATACAAAAAGACAGTGGATAAAATAATGGGTAGAGTCCTCGCGCTTACGCCAAGTGTCCAGTGAGTAATACTTCAAGATAATCTAGAAAACATAATAGGAGACATACATTGCGCAGTACATCCTTATGACACCTGGTTTCCAGAGAGAAAGTATTCAACTCACTTTTTTCTGAGCCCCATAAAGTTGGCTCTGGACTATACAGGCATATATCTGTGGATATGATCTCACCAGCCCATCCTACCAGCAACCATCCGTGGTGATAACCTGGTCCATAGATGAAATATTGGATCCCCTGGATATGTCACAGACGAAAAGTTATGTATATTTTTCTGCACTTTGATAAAGACCAATTAGGTCGAAACGCGTTAGTGCTGCAATAAATTTTACTTTATTTTATCCTGCCGACTTTTCGTCTGTGACATATCCGGGGATCCAATATTTCATCTATGGACCAGGTTATCACCACGGATGGTTGCTGGTAGGACGGGCTGGTGAGATCATATCCACAGATATATGCCTATATAGTCCAGAGCCGACTTTATGGGGCTCATAAAAAAGTGAGTTGAATACTTTCTCTCTGGAAACCAGGTGTCATAAGGATGTACTGCACAATGTATGTCTCCTATTATGTTTTCTAGATTATCTTGAAGTATTACTCACTGGACACTTGGCGTAAGCGCGAGGACTCTACCCATTATTTTATCCATTGACTATTCGCACTTGGGAGTGTGCGTTTGTGCCCTTGCTGCTACCCAAGACCGACCATCTACACAGTATCTGTGCCATTTTTTCCACCTTATTGTTTTTTCACAAAAAGACAGTGGCTCGGTCCTCCTTTTCCTACAGAGCACCACAATTATGGAATAACCTCCCAGACACCATCAAATCTTCCCCAAGTCTTAAGTCACTCAAGAGCTCCTTACTAACACACCTCAATACAGAATGCACCTGTAAACATGTAACCTAGTGACGATATTTCCTACATATTTATTTTCTGTTAATCTGTATATTTGTGTTGTTTTTTTTAATATCTTGCACTGTATTACTTTGTATTTCTGTAACTGTAACACTTCAATGTTCTTGAACCCAGGACATACTTGAAAACGAGAGAAATCTCAATGTATCCTTCCTGGTAAAATCCTTTATAAATAAATAAATAAATAAATATATATCATAATTGTGTGGGATCCCATTTCTCCGGATACACTGCAGGCGGGGGCCTGGGCAAGAGTTTACATTACAATAATTAAAGGTATAGGTTGCCACTCGAGTGTTAGAGGAATTATACCAGAAAGTGGTTAGTTTGTTTTTGGCGGCAGTAATTTCCTTGGCGTCAGCAATCTGTTATCCCATGACATTGGCATTTCCCACCTGTTTGTCCTTGACAATGCCCACCCTGTTCCCCACAGCCTGTTGCACTACGACAGCGGCCACCTGATTTACTGCAGTATCCAACAGTTTCCCCTCAATCCCCATTCCCCAAATGAGAAGAATATACATAATCATGGTTGTTTTGTTGTCTGGTCCGTTTCTGGTGTACAGGTCTTTTTACAGTGGGAAGCGTGGATCCAGGTGGATTTTCCTTCCAGCTTTGTGGGTGGTGGGAAATTATCAGATACAATGGCAGTATCCTGCTAAGGGCCATTGGCTGCATCCGCCCTTTGGGGGGGGCCGTCGCCTGCGGGGTGCTTTTACAATCCCGTTTGAATGGCTGGATTCTCCACAATTAAAACAGCTTCTTGGTGGACGCTCCCCCTCCCCACCAGGCTCCCCTTCCACGGTGCCTGCTGTTATACTGAGAGTGGGCTGCTGTGTCCAGGTAACATTATTCTTGGGCGTAGGGGGTATTTCCTGGGATTTTTGGTGGGAATGGTAGGTGGTGTCTAAATTGGGCAAATGAGGCATAATAGGGGATATTGTCAGTACCTGGCTTGTGGCTGTTAATGAGGACATGACAGGACGAGGGGTGTAGTATGACCCATCGACAGGGTAGAGGGTAGAGACCTGTCGGCTGTTTTTGGGCAGTTGTCGTTGGGGTTGGGTTTATTTTTTTTTGATATTTCACCATAAGAAGTGGGTTTCGGATTTTGGGGTGAGGTAATAGTAATTAGTTTTTCCCTTCTTACTTTCCACTGTTTCTTGTCCACCCCTCTTTCTCAATCTCCTTTGCAACCCTATACCATGCTTCTGCTACATTCCATAATCCAGCATGGCTACTCTGTTCATTACCCATTCTTTGATCGTTAGCTCTTTTCCTGATCAATTTAAACAATTCACGTAGTTTATCAACAGTCAGAAATGAGGATAGAACTATATCCATCGTGTCCTATTTTAACCACGACAATAAAGCGTCTCGTCCTCCCCTATATTCCAAATATAGGATCCTGTTAGCAGGTGTAATTAATACCTGTTTTACCGCAGCATATATATCCTACAGGTGCTTCCTTTACCGCGTCACCTGTTCCTACTAGATATATATATTCTTGTGAGTTACTACTAGATATGCATAATGCATCATCTATATACCGGTACTCACAAAAACCCCTCTGACTGTCACTCAAACTATACTTCAATCAGAGATATATCCCGTCCTACTACCAAGCTTGTGTTCACCTGTTACCCTTCGGAAAGTCCTACTACCAGGTATGCATCTATTACATCACATCACCTGTTATCGCCTGGAGATAGCTAACCAGGTACACCCCACATGTTACCACAGGATCACGATAATCTCTCTGATTAACAACCAAACCATAATGCTTTATCAGAAAATATGCTGTCAATTCAAAGAACCGTGAACAGACGTACAAACAATCAGACAACTGGCATGCGATTCGTGCGCTGTATAACGGGTACCTGGGCAAAGTTAAATAAACCCCACTTTTGATGCCTTTCCCAAGCGTCACACTGGGATTTCCTGGGGGTAGGATCACAAACCAGAACACGTCACCGGCAAGATATCAAAAGGTATCTTACCTGTGAGGTTACAAAGTTGATCAGGCTCCGTTTCTGGTGTGATCCCATCAGGAAATCCTTGGTGGTGGCGTGCTGGCTAAGGCATTTTAACCCAGGGCCCCATGTTGCGGAGTCAAATTGTGATGGAGGACAATATCCTCTTCCTTCGGATGCCAGTCTCTGTTTTAATCGGTGGAGAAATCAGGTAAGTTAAGGTGCGCACTTAAAGAAATCACACAGACAACGAATGGCTCTATGCAGCCTCTCTGGTCAAAGCCAGTGATCTCTCTGTCTTTTATTAGATTTCGATACATGTTTTATAGTAGTTTGCCGCGTAAGCGAGTGGGAGTCAACTTAACCTTTTTTGTCAACTTCAGCATAAAATTGTGCACATACAGATTATTTTATTAACTATATAAGAATCAAATATCAGCTATTTCCAAAGGTCAAGGTATTATTTGTCATCGATGTAATCAGCCGTTTTTCTCCATCATGGATATGTGGGTGATGTCCTCTGATGTCCTGTACCAGGATGCAAGATGGACCCACACCCTTGTTCCTGATACCGAAATAAATTCCTCATGACTTTGTGGTTAGCTATTCTGCAGAAATAGTGAAGTTACGCAAGATACATTTTGGTTTTATCTGAAAAGAGAGTTATATTAATCATTTCTTAAAGACATATCAAACTTAAATGAGCATTTTTCTAGGCCTTTGAATATAATTAAAGCAGATACATATTCTTGTCCATAACAATCACAGGTCAAGTGAACCGGCTGGTAGAGGTTCACTTCAACAGACTAGTGCCATTCCAGTCTTACTACTTAAGCATTCATACATTTCAATTCTTGCTGTTTAATTTTTATAGTGGCTCATGCTGGACATAATAGAAACTCTTGTTTCTGTTTCTAGAAGCAGTATGAATCATATATAAAAACAGTCAATATTATTGGACATTAAGAGAAAATACATACATTTTTTAAGTATCTCAACAATAATGCATACAGGAAATTGTTATTTTGTTCCAAGCATGTGTACTTTAAGCTATGCTTTCCATGCTTTTCATAAAAATCATTTTATTTATAGATGCTCTTTCTAGCGCTTGTAGTAAAGGGGTTAAGATTCTCAATAAACAAGCCAACAACCTCTGCTTTTTAAAAGCATGTGAAAAAAGAAGAAAAACATCAAAGACAACATTCAAGCCATCATCCACAATACGGAAAAGTGATGACACTGATAACCAACTAATGAAGTTGATCAGTGATACATGGCAACCGGTCTCTGGTCACACTGCAAAGTATTTATTCAGTACAAAAAAACAAGATGGGAATTTGTTTTCTAATTTATTTTATGGTCAACATCTCATTAAATGATTCTAGTGTTTAACAGCATAATCAGTGACACAATGAAAGAGAAGCAGAAATAGAAAATAATAAACAACATGCAAAAAGCCATGGCAAAAACAAGGCAGATATAATACAAAATGTCAGGTTTCAGTTTTTGTGCAAATGATATGAACAAATATACTTATGGACCTATGTTTGAATAAGCAGATATGTTTAGCTAAAACAATAAATTGAGATGTTTTAAAATAAAAATGAAAAGTTCACTCGGCTATCCTATCCATGACTGCTTAGACCTGTGACCGTCCCAATGACCCATGCCCAGCTCCTTCCCCGAATAACACACAGAGACATGAATATTTGGAAAGGGCACAGCTTTCTTAATGATAACTTATAACTAATAACCTGTGGTGTTCCTTGCTAAACTTACTGACCTTATTGCATTGCCAGCAGTAGGATGTTTAACCATCTGCAACCATGAGCTCATCACCCCGCTTGACCCAAACAAGCGGTGCTCGTCTTCACTAGGGATGAGCCGAACCCCCCCCGAGTTCGGTTCGAGCCCGAACCCGAACTTCCCATTTGTTTGGGACCGAACCCGAACCCGAACTCCCATGCAAGTCAATGGGGCTGAAAATTCGGTTTTTTAGAGTGCCCTCCAAGAGGGCATATATGCTACATATTTGCCATAAAAGCTGTATGGGGGTCCGGGTAGTGACCTGGGGGACAGGAAACAAGGATAAAAAGTTTTAAAAAAAAGTTTTAAAGGGACAGTGAGTTTTCCATGAAATAAGGGTTAAAAATAAAAATGAAAAATTCCTTCAAATATCGTGCCTAGGAGGTCCCCATAACCTGCCCGTGAAGTGGCGGATGATCTAGGATGTATAGAAACACTTAAAAACAAATAAATGACGTTTCATATGACGGTAAATGCTTTTCCTTTAATCTATCCATAAACAACTGCTTGGGGCGGCAGCCTGTATGAAAAGACATTTTAGGACGCGCAGAAAAAGTTTAGTGTTTTTTTGGGCTAAATTATTGTGAAACTTATGCAGGCTTTTGATGAAAGTAACAATAGGTGCTTTAAAATTGGGCTTTTAGCGTCGGCAACAGTGCTGTCACACTGTAACCCCTCTGAGGATATGAATCTGATACAGGCGTCAATGGCAGTGCACCCAGATATTGTGCCTTTAATGCCAGGCCAGCAAGTATCATCATACAGTAACCCCTCTGTAGTATTGTGGAAGAGTGCAGGGGTGGACCATGCGGTTCTATATTAAAAAGATATGAATCTAGTAATGGGCGTCAGTGCACCCAGATATTGTGCCTCTAATGCCAGGCCAGCAAGTATCATCATACAGTAACCCCTCTGTAGTATTGTGGAAGAGTGCAGGGGTGGACCATGCGGTCCTATATTAAAAAGATATGAATCTGGTAATGGGCGTCAGTGCACCCAGATATTGTGCCTTTAATGGCAGGCCATCAAGTATCATCATACAGTAACCCCTCTGTAGTATTGTGGAAGAGTTCAGGGGTGGACCATATGGTTGGTCCTATATTGATTTTTTTTTTTTATCTGGTAATGGGCGTCAGTGCATCCAGATATTGTGCCTTTAATGGCAGGCCATCAAGTATCATCATACAGTAACCCCTCTGTGGTATTGTGGAAGAGTGCAGGGGTGGACCATGTGGTCCTATATTGAAAAGATATGCATCTGGTTAAGGTGTCAGTGCACCCAGATATTGTGCCTTTGGTGCCAGGTCAGCAAGTATCATCATGGAGTAACCCCTCTGTAGTATTGTGGAAGAGTGCAGGGGTGGACCATGTGGTCCTATATTGAAAAGTTTTTTATCTGTTAATGGGCGTCAGTGCACCCAGATATTGTGCCTTTAATGCAAGGCCATCAAGTATCATCATACAGTAACCCCTCTGTAGTATTGTGGAAGAGTGCAGGGGTGGACCATGCGGTCCTATATTAAAAAGATATGAATCTGGTAATGGGCGTCAGTGCACCCAGATATTGTGCCTTTAATGGCAGGCCATCAAGTATCATCATACAGTAACCCCTCTGTAGTATTGTGGAAGAGTTCAGGGGTGGACCATGTGGTTGGTCCTATATTGAATTTTTTTTTTATCTGGTAATGGGCGTCAGTGCATCCAGATATTGTGACTTTAACCCCTTCACTGCTGAAGATGTGTGGGACACGTCCTCATTGATGCACGTTGCATGCTGAGGACGTGCCCCACACGTCATCAGCTGTGCGGGACCCCGGCGGAGATACTCACCTCTCTGTCCGGGGTCCCATGGCGTTCTGACTTCAGCGTCCTCAGACGCTGAAGTCAAGCTCCTCCCGGCGTAAATGACGTCATCGCGCCATGCGCGATGACGTCATTTCCAGGCGACCCCCCGGCAATGCCGGAGATAGCTTGGAAGGGAGGGGGGGATCCGTTCGGATCCCTCTCCCTCCCGATCGGGAAGGAGCAGCGGTAAAAGCCAGGCACCGCTTAAAAGGGAGAGTCTCCCTTTTAAGCGATGCCTGGCTTTAACCCCTCAAGTGCTGGGTTGCACTTCAGCGCCTTGCGGCGCCGAAGTGCAGCCTATCTCCGGTGGGGGCCGCCATCTTGGATGGCGGCTCCGCCCCCGGGACTCCCCTCGCTGTCTGACGTCATCACGCATAGCGTGATGACGTCAGATAGCCGGGGAACCCCTAGCTGCCGGGGATTTCCCAAGGAAATCCCCTGGTGGAGATAGGGGGTTCTTGTGAACCCCGATATCTCCAGAACCGTGGCAGCTAGGGGGTCATGGAGGGTGTCATTTGAAAGGCCTGAGCATGGCCTTTCGAATGATACCCAACATGACTAGGTAAAAAGTAAAAACAAAATAATAAAAAAAATAAAAATAAATAATAAATAAATTTAAAAAAATAAATAAATAAAAAAAACATGTTTTTTTTTTTGTGTGTTGTTTTTATTATGCAGCAATATTGTTCACATTTCAATTATAATGTGAACAATGATGCTGCACTAATGATTTTTTCTATGGGGTGCGTTTGCTAAAAATCACGTAATTCCCCCAAAAAAAGTAACAAGTCCCCATTTCAAATTTTTTACAAGCGCACCCCATAGAAAACATAACCGCAAACGCTCATGTGATAAAATGTGAAAAAAAACACTTTACACACTGCAGATGATTAAAAATCAATTTTTATTGTATTTTTTGTTATAATATACAGGCAGGTCATGACGTATACATATAAAAATGATATATTATGAATCTGCGTAGTCTGCCGGAAAGAACGATATATAATATGTCTGGGTCATTTATTAAAACGTGGCTTCAAATCGCGTTTAAACATGATGAGCGAAAGCGGTAAAAATGAGCTCAGCACACAGTGGTGAAATGCCTCAGCAGTGAAGGGGTTAATGGCAGGCCAGCAAGTATCATCATACAGTAATCCCTCTGTAGTATTGTGGAAGAGTGCAGGGGTGGACCATGCGGTCCTATATTAAAAAGATATGAATCTGGTAATGGGAGTCAGTGCACCCAGATATTGTGCCTTTGGTGCCAGGCCATCAAGTATCATCATACAGTAACCCCTCTGTGGTATTGTGGAAGAGTGCAGGGGTGGACCATGTGGTCCTATATTAAAAAGATATGCATCTGGTTAAGGCATCAGTGCACCCAGATATTGTGCCTTTAATGGCAGGCCAGCAAGTATCATCATACAGTATCCCCTCTGTAGTATTGTGGAAGAGTGCAGGGGTGGACCATGCGGTCCTATATTAAAAAGATATGAATCTGGTAATGGGCGTCAGTGCACCCAGATATTGTGCCTTTGGTGCCAGGCCATCAAGTATCATCATACAGTAACCCCTCTGTGGTATTGTGGAAGAGTGCAGGGGTGGACCATGTGGTCCTATATTAAAAATATATGAATCTGGTAATGGGCGTCAGTGCACCCAGATATTGTGCCTTTAATGGCAGGCCAGCAAGTATCATCATACAGTAACCCCTCTGTGGTATTGTGGAAGAGTGCAGGGGTGGACCATGCGGTCCTATATTAAAAAGATATGAATCTGGTAATGGGCGTCAGTGCACCCAGATATTGTGCCTTTGGTGCCAGGCCATCAAGTATCATCATACAGTAACCCCTCTGTGGTATTGTGGAAGAGTGCAGGGTTGGACCCTGCTGTTCAAAAAATTTAAATGATATAAATCTGGCACAGGCGTCAGTGCAGCCAAATATTGTGCCTTTCATGGCAGCAAGTGCATTCACACCGTAACCCTTTTGTGGTATTGTGGAAGAGTTCAGTGCTGGAGGTTTTGTGCATGCAGAAGACATACCCGATCTATTCCGTTACTTCGGCATCAGGGGATTGATAGCTGCTGATCCAGGACTGATTCATTTTTATAAATGTCAGCTGGTCTACAGAGTCGGTGGGCAGACGCACTCTTTTGTCTGTGACAAAACCTCCAGCGGCACTTTCCTTTCGGAAAGCACACTAGATGAAGGGAAACCTAGTAGCTGCATAGCATATTGGCTAAGTTCTGGCCAGTGATCCAATCTCAACACCCAGTAAGCCAGTGGATCATCTGCTGGAAAGGTATCCAGGTCTGCCCTTGCCCCTAGGTAGTCCTGCACCATATGGTGAAGACGCTGGCAATGGGTGCCTACATTTGACGTCCCTGGGCGTCGAGGACTAAAAAAATTTAAAAATGCATCAGTCAAGCGGCCCTAGCCTTCACCTCTATTCCTCTGATCACCTGCAGCCTCAGAAGCACGTGTGTCAGCAGTAGCACTTGGTAATCTAACAGTGCCTGGAAAGGTGTTACACAAGTTTCGCTTTAGAGCGTCCTCAAGTTTTGTCATCCTGTGCTCCCTCTGTGCAGGCAGGATGAGCTCTGCAACTTTCCCCTTGTATCGTGGATCAAGAAGGGTTGCCAACCAGTAATGATCCCTCTCCTTGATAGCACGAATCCTGGGGTCCTTTAGCAGGCTTTGCATCATTAGGGAGCCCATGCAGCGTAGGTTGGAGGTGGCATTAGCTGCCGAGTCTTCCTGGTCAATGAGGATGACCGTATCGTGCACTTCCTCCTCCCAGCCATGCACAAGCCCTTCTGTTTCTGGGCACACAAAACCCTGCCTTGAGGAATCCCCACCTTCAATGCCCCCACTACTTAAATAGTCCTCCCCCTCCTCATCCTCCTCCTGTCTGATCTGAGTAGGACCCGCTGGAATGCTGTCTGTGGAAAGACTGGGGCCTTGAGAACTAGGGAAGGCCTCCTCTTCTTCCCGCTGCTCTGCCTCTAGAGCCACATCTATAATTCCCCGCAGAGTGTGCTCCAGCAGGAACACTAAAGGAATTGTGTCACTGATGCATGCACTGTCCCTGCTCACCATCCTCGTTGCCTCCTCAAATGGTGACAGTACAGTGCATGCATCCTTGATCATCAGCCACTGCGGGGGGGGAAAAAAAACCATTGACCTGAACCTGTCCTTGTGCCATACTCACACAGGTACTCGTTGATGGCCCTCTGCTGCTTGTGCAGTCGCTGCAGCATTGCTAATGTTGAATTCCACCTGGTGGGCATGTCACAGATCAGACGGTTTGTGGGAAGGTGGAATTCTCTTTGAATTTCTGCCAGACGAACGCTTGCTGGGAATGACCGTCTGAAGTGGCTGCAGACTTTTCTGGCCTGGATGAGAAGCTCTGGCAGCCCTGGGTACTTGGTTAGGAAACGCTGTACCACCAGATTTAGGACGTGTGCTAGGCATGGTACATGCGTCAATTTACCCTTGCGTAGGGCGGAGAGAAGGTTGCTGCCATTATCGCAGACGATCATTCCCAGCTCAAGCTGGCGTGGTGTTAACCATCTCTGCACCTGCCCCTGCAGAGCTGACAACATTTCTGACCCGGTGTGGCTCCTGTCCCCTAAACAAACCAGCTCAAGCACAGTATGGCATCTTTTTGCTTGAGCCATTGCGTACACCCTGTCAGGCGTCGGTTTAACTGCCACTTCGCCAGAGACAGAGAAGGAGGAGGAGGAGGAGGAGGAAGAGGTGGTGGTGGTGGAGCAGACAGACCTCATACAAGCAGCTTTCTGGAGGCATGGTGGATGAACAAGCTCCAGCACAGAGCCCCGTCTTGGATCCCTCCCAGCTGCAATCATAGTTACCCAGTGTGCCGTGAAGGAAATGTAACAACCCTGTCCATGCTTGAGGACCACGTGTCTAAAGTGACATGCACCTTGCTGCTGACTGCCTTTCCAAATGACTAGATAACATTGTCTTCCACGTGCTGGTATAGTGCTGGAATGGCCTTGCGTGAAAAGTAATGGCGTTTTGGAACCTGCCACAGTGGTACAGCGCATTCAGCAAATTCACGGAAGGGAGCAGAGTCCACCAGCTGGAAAGGCAGCAGCTGCAATGCGAGTAATTTTGCTAAGCTGGCATTTAGACGCTGTGCTTGGGGATGGTTGGGACTATATTTTTTCTTTCGCTGCAGCAGCTGCGCCAACGTAATCTGACTGCGTAAATCTTCAACTACTGGGATGATGTCACATTGTGAGGAAGGACCTGCTGGTACATCCATTACTGTAGCATCATCTCTGTCGGTGGAGGTTGTAGGCAATTGCATGGCAGGACATACAGTGTGGGTAGAGACAAATGAGGAGGAGGAGGACCTATGCAAAGTTTTGCCCCAACGGGATGTGTGGCACTTGTTCATATGGCGCCTCAAGCACGTGGTACCCAAGTGTCCGGTGTTTATCCCACGCTTCAGCCTCCTCTGACATAGATTACAAATAGCAACGCTGGGGTCTGATGCACAGTTCTTAAAGAACTCCCAGACAGCAGATTTCCTGCATGTGTTCTTTGAGACAACAGCGCTCTGCACTGGAGCAGCTCTGACATGTGATGCCTTGGACTGGCTAGTGCTACGGTTGGTCACAGAGGATGTTGTGCCTCGGGTTTGCTGTGCCTCCTCCTCCTCCTCCCCCTCCTCCTCACTTGATTCCTCAGTTCGATCTGGCACCCAGGTGGAGTCAGTGACCTCATCATCATCAATGTCATCTTCACCCCCTATCTCCTCGTCACTGGAGCCAACTTGGCAGTATGCTGCAGCTGCTGGGGCAACATGAGTGCCAGTTATTTGTGTGTCATCACTGGCACCCCCTTCCTCTAGGTTGATTATACTCCCTTGCTCAACCTCAGAGATTGAATCAGAGCACTGTACTTGCTGCGCATCCTCAAGCAGCATGTCACTCTCATTGTAGTCAAACAATTCAGCTGACTCCTCCGTGTGTGATAGCGAGGCTACGGCAGGAGTAGCTGTGGACATGGAGGCTGCATTAGATGCTTTGGCAGCTGAAGTGGACTGTAAAGCACTAGAAGCCTGGCTGGCAGCGGACTCGGAGGATGAGGATGGCCTGGTTAGCCAATCCACCAAGTCCTCTGTATGTTGCTGCTGCTTAAGACGGCCAGCACCAGTTAGAAAGGACAAACGTGCCCCCGCAGAGGATGCACCACGTCCACCACAACCAGATACACAGCCTCCCAACACAGGGGCTGCTTGCCCTCTTATCTGTGGCTGGGAGCGTCTGCCTGTCCTTTTGGTTCTTTCAGACATGGTGAGTGATATATAGATTAATATATACAGAACTCTGATTCAACTCTGGTATAAAGATTTAAATAACTCTGGTATAACTCAGTGAGACACACTGATAGCTGGCAGCCAGTGACAAGAGACAGATCACCTTAATTCACAAATGTTTTAAATAAATTAGTGAGCCCCAAAATACAGCGTGGTACTTTTTGTATGACGAGACACAGATCACCTTAATTCCCAAGTGTTTTAAAGAAATTAGTGAGCCCCAAAATACAGCGTGGTACTGTATGTATGACGAGCCACGGATCACCTTAATTCACAAGTGTTTTAAAGAAATTAGTGAGCCCCAAAAAAAATTGCTGGCTGTGTGACGAGACACAGAAGATCACCTTAATTCCCAAGTGTATTAAAGAAATTAGTGAGCCACAAAATACAGCGTGGTACTGTATGTATGACGAGCCACGGATCACCTTAATTCCCAAGTGTTTTAAATAAATTAGTGAGCCCCAAAAAAAATTGCTGGCTGTGTGACGAGACACAGAAGATCACCTTAATTCCCAAGTGTTTTCAAGAAATTAGTGAGCCCCAAAATACAGCGTGGTACTTTTTGTATGACGAGACACAGATCACCTTAATTCCCAAGTGTTTTAAAGAAATTAGTGAGCCCCAAAATACAGCGTGGTACTTTTTGTATGACGAGAAACAGATCACCTTAATTCCCAAGTGTTTTAAAGAAATTAGTGAGCCCCAAAATACAGCGTGGTACTTTTTGTATGACGAGACACAGATCACCTTAATTCCCAAGTGTTTTAAAGAAATTAGTGAGCCCCAAAAAAAATTGCTGGCTGTGTGACGAGACACAGAAGATCACCTTAATTCCCAAGTGTTTTAAAGAAATTAGTGAGCCCCAAAGAGATTTGCTGGCACAGTGACAAGACCCAGAAAATCACCTCAATTCACAAATGTTTTAAATAAAGTTGTAAACAGCAAAAAAACTTGCTGGCACAGTGACAAGACACACATCACCTAAATTCCCTAATATTTGGTATAAATGAGACCCAAAAAGACTTGCTGGCACAGTGTGACAAGACCCAGAAAATCACCTCAATACACAAATGTTTTAAATAAAGTTGTAAACCCCAAAAAAACTTGCTGGCACCGTGACAAGACACACATCACCTAAATTCAGTGATATTTGGTATGAATGAGACCCAAAAAGACTTGCTGGCACAGTGACAAGACCCAGAAAATTACCTCAATTCACAAATGTTTTAAATAAAGTTGTAAACCCCAAAAAAACTTGCTGGCACAGTGACAAGACACACATCACCTAAATTCAATGATATTTGGTATAAATGAGACCCAAAAAGACTTGCTGGCACAGTGTGACAAGACCCAGAAAATCACCTCAATACGGAAATGTTTTAAATAAAGTTGTAAACCCCAAGAAAACTTGCTGGCACAGTAACAAGACACACATCACCTAAATTCCCTGATATTTGGTCAAAATGAGACCCCCCAGACGCCCCCAGTAGCGTGGCAGACCGGCAGTATCAACACACACAACTATCTGCTTTGAAATCTCCTCTGAAATGCGTGCAGAATCGGTGCGTTGAAACCTTATATAGTGTGCTGCGGGACTTCGCTCTGTGAGCCCATGATTGGGCAAAATTTGCCCAATCAGGACTCTGAGCGGTGATTGACATAGTGTTCAACCAGTCTTGCACCAGACCTGTCGTCAGGTGCAAGGCTGTAGCCAATTACGAGCTTCAGGCAGTGGGAAAATGCATTGTGGTCCATTGTGGTCGAACATGCGGCGAACACCCGGAAATGTTCGGGGTTCGTGATCCGCCCGAACAGGCTAAGTTCGGGTCGAACCCCGAACCGTCCGAACCTGAACAGCTCATCCCTAGTCTTCACAAGGCCCACCCGTAGGTGGCTTACAATACCTGGATTCCAGCTGGCAAGGAAAACCCGCCTAACCACAGCTGTAACACAAAAATACCGAAGATATCAACCCACTCCCTCATCTCTTGACGTTGTTGACATGCTGGCACGAATTAAAGAGGTGATACCCCTCCCAACAATTATATACCGGTAAGTGTAACATTGTTGCACCCCAATAAGCCTATTCACACCTCCATACTGTCCGGCAAGGGACAGCAGTCATGCTCCCCATTGCTTTCTTTTTAATTGTCACATCAAAGTCAAAGCCTGACTGTTAGAACATTTTGGTTTTATATGAAAAGAAAGTACATAAATGCAATTTTTATCACCAATCTCACTGTACCTCTTTATCTTGGTGATGGTGGCGTAACATTATTGAAAACCTTATGTATGGATGAACATAATTGTTGTTGAAGAAAAATTATTTTAGATTTTGTCACAGGAGGAAAAAGCACATAAGGTTTCTGCAATTCATTCAAATCATATACTTAAATCCTTTCCATTTCCTGATGGAAAACATATTATAATTTGAGAGGAAGGTAATGTGAATGGCTTGAGTTGTGATCATATAGATGATCTTCCAGTGTTGGAATGCATGGACCAGAATATTAAAGAATAAAGATACAGTCCATCAGAATGTTTTCTCACAAGGAATTTATATCATATTGAAAGTGATGAAAGAGATCTGACCGGTTGACTCACTCTAACGTACATACTTTTTCCAGAATGCTAAATGTAATGGGTGGTATGGCGCTCACCCTGGTGTAGCATTGTTTGGATCCTTAAGGACAGATTTCTTTGATACAGAAAGCAATAAAGACTGTAATACCTATAATCAGTGGCGTCGTAACGTGGGGGCGGGGGGTGCGGCCCGCACCAGGTGACACCCGCCTTTAGGGTGACACCGTCACCCTAAGGGCGGGTGTCTCACCCACCGCCCGCCACCGCCGCGGATTCGCTCCGTGCGAGCGTCCGAAGCATGCAGCTTCGGCGCTCGCCTGGAGGAAATACGTCACCAGCCAATCGCGGCTGGTCACGTGGCTCCCCCAGACGAGCGCCCAAGCTGCGCGCCGGACGCTCAGAAGGAGCGAAAAACGCGGCGGAGAGGTGCTGCCTGGGCCGCTATCCGGACCAGGACCAGGAGGTGAGCTGGGGCAAATCCATGAGCTGCTGGGGCAAATCCATGGGGGCCTGGGGCAAATCCATAAACTGCTGGGGCATATCCATGAGAAGCTGGGGCAAATCCATGAGCTGCTGGGGCAAATCCATGAGAGGAGCTGGGGCATATCCATGAGAGGAGCTGGGGCATATCCATGAGAGGAGCTGGGGCATATCCATGAGGAGCTGGGGCATATCCATGAGGAGCTGGGGCATATCCATGAGCTGCTGGGGCAAATCCATGAGGAGCTGGGGCAAATCCATGAGCTGCTGGGGCAAATCCATGAGGAGCTGGGGCAAATCCATGAGCTGCTGGGGCAAATCCATGAGCTGCTGGGGCAAATCCATGAGGAGCTGGGGCAAATCCATGAGCTGCTGGGGCAAATCCATGAGCTGCTGGGGCAAATCCATGAGCTGCTGGGGCAAATCCATGAGCTGCTGGGGCAAATCCATGAGCTGCTGGGGCAAATCCATGAGCTGCTGGGGCAAATCCATGAGGAGCTGGGGCAAATCCATGGGGGCCTGGGGCATATCCATGAGGGCTGGGGCAAATCCATAAGCTGCTGGGGCAAATCCATGAGGTGGCTGGGGCAAATCCATGAGGTGCTGGGGCAAATCCATGAGGTGCTGGGGCATATCCATGAGGTGCTGGGGCATATCAATGAGCTGGGGCATATCCATGAGGTGCTGGGGCATATCAATGAGCTGGGGCATATCCATGAGCTGCTGGGGCATATCCATGAGCTGCTGGGGCAGTATATCCATGAGCTGCTGGGGCATATCCATGAGCTGCTGGGGCAGTATATCCATGAGCTGCTGGGGCAGTATATCCATGAGCTGGGGCAAAATCCATGAGAGCAGCTGGAGCATTATCAATGAGAGCAGCTGGGGCAGTATATACATGAGAGCAGCTGGGGCAATATCCATGAGAGAGCTGGGGCATATCCATGTGTGCTGGGGGCAATATCCATGAGAGCTGGGGCAATATCCATGTGTGAGCTGGTCTGGGGCAATATATCCATGTGTGAGCTGGTCTGGGGCAATATATCCATGTGTGAGCTGGTCTGGGGCAATATATCCATGTGTGAGCTGAGGCGCAATATATCCATATGTGAGCTGGGGCAATATATATCCATGGGTGAGCTGCTGGGGGCAATATATATCCAGAGCTGCTGGGGGCAATATATATCCATGTGTGCTTTCACTGCCTTCGAACGGGCAACGTACTTGCTGGCAGTTGGCAAAAAGTTGTGTGAGCATATGAGAGAGCTCCACAGCAATAAACCTCACAGTAATGTGCGCTGTGTGTATGAGCATTCAGTGTTATATGGGAGTACTGATTTAGGAGTAAGAGTAGTTAAAAAAAAAAATCTGAAAAACTCGGGGGGGGGGGGGTGACACCATAAATTACCGCACCGGGTGACACCGACCCTAGTGACGCCACTGCCTATAATCCCAAGCCAGGGAGGTAATACAAAATCCTGAATACTACTTCAGCGCCAAATGGTTTCGTGACCAAGAGGTCGCTGAGTGAAAGCACATTAACTCTCTGTAAACAGATATCAATAATCTTGGTACATGAAGCACATATAACAGAGGCAACACCCTTGTATTTGTTCTCAAGTATACAGAGTGGGAACTCACTGAGTTCAGCAGCCTGCAGGGTAGGCCTACAATCAGAGATTGTGTTTCTGTATAGCGTCTTGGTTAACATGGATACTTGAAAGATAATTATATTCAGCAACCTGCAGGGCAGGACTCTAATATGAAACTTGTGGTTAAAGCTGCAACCAGCAGGGACATACAACAAACAAATGGATGCCTTGCGATTAGGACTCAAACCAGATAAATAGCCAACAGCGACCTCAGGGCGGTAGGTGAGTTTCACAACCTGGCGGGCAAACCCCAAAACATAAATCATGCGGTTTAAACATAAACCAGAATCCTGAAAAACGCACAGAACAAACACACAAAGGAATAAGCAGGAGAATAGTCAGTATCCAAGTCGGGTCAAAACACATACAGGGACGTCGTACAAGGAAGTCGGTAACTTGTAATCAATAAGCAAAGATACTAGACAGCAGGCGATGCGGGAACTTTACTCCACATCAGGGCGAGGAGCAGATCCTCTCACCTTGCTTTAAAGGCTGGTGGCTCCCCGCCCCCTCAGATGCTGATCTGCCAGCTTTAACTACTGGCAACCGGCCAGCCAGCGATGCCACCGGGCACCCTGACCCCCCAGGAAATGTCACGGGGGCCGAATACGTAACACTAACAGGGTTATCCAAAGAGATTCGAAAAGTCACCGCACGTTCGGTGACTTTTCGTTCTCTTCAATTCGGTTCCTTTTGCCGATTGCATTTCGGTGACCCTGCGGTGTATTCAGCAAACACCACAGGGTCCCCGAATTGCAGGGAAAAGCTGCCGAAAACCTGACGAAAACTAACCGAATGCACTATGAAAAAAGCAAAAACATCTGGATTAACCTTCGAAGAGGAGCCGAACAGGAGCCGAAAAGGAGCCGAATCACACTGAGCCGAAGCAGCTGTGACGTGGAGGAGGCAGTGAATAAATTAGAAAAACCATTTGTATGAATCTGGGAAAAGAAACGCTGTTTGCAAAGAAACTACTGAGCGAAAATGTCTGAAATTTTCACAGGAGGTCCAGGGAATGATAATAAAGAGGGCTGTTACAAAAAAAATAAGCAAACTGAAAAAAAAAAAAAAAAAAAAATCGGACTTTTATTTTTTTTTTAAAAAATTCAGAAAATGCTTAAAGTATCCTAAAAAATCTATAAAATAAAGAGACTTTTTGCTGCAGAATTTTATAATGAACGGTTTATTAGATATTGAATAAAAACGGGAATATTTTTTAACATTGAAGTCTATGGGATTCTCCTGAATAAATTTGCCGAATTAAACCACTGAATGACAGGGCATTAGGGGAACCTTTCACTGCTGGTTTGTGTTCTCTGAATAGCCGAAGCAGTGCTTTTTGATGGGGATTTCACTGCCCTCGAACAGGGACCGAACAGGCACCGTATGTGCAGGCAATTCGACAGGATTTGGCGAATTGCCTGCTCTCTGGATAGCCGAATGGCCAGGAAAGGTAACCGAACGATGATTTTCAGCATTCGGTTACCTTTCTCAAGCAATTCGGATCTCTTTGGATAACCCTGTAAGTCTTTGGAAGGCTGTCACAAGCTACCAGGACAACCCAAGGGCTGGAGAGCAGACGGTTGATACTTAGCTCATCATGACAATTTAAATGAAATGGTTATATTGGTTACAGTGTTCCTTCAAATGTATTTGTTGGAGCCTTGGACATGTTAGAAACAGATCAGAATAGCATGTCCAAGGCTACTTCCCAGAGTTCAAAGTTACTTGCCACCTCTAAGTTCACACCATTTATCACTGTTACTAACCCCTTTCAACTATCATTGTGCATTACAAACAAAACCACCGTATAAAACACATGCTGCTGTTTGTTTTCCTTTTTCTGAAGTAATTGCATGTAAAAGAGAAAAAGAAATTTAGGGCCCTATTCCATTTCTGACGCTAACATGGAGACATTAAGCAGGATAATGTGCACGTTCAGATTTTCCCTTACCATTAGGGATGAGCCGAATGCCCCCGTGTTTGGTTCGCATTCGAACAATTTCAAAAGTTCGAGTTCGAACTCGAACACGAACCGAACTCAATGTACAGTAAGTCAATGGGACCCAAAAGATAGATTTTTAGAGTGCCCTCCAAGAGGGCATATATGCTAGATATTTGCCATAAAAAGTGTATGGGGGTCCGGGTAGTGCCCTGGGGGACAGGAAACAAGGACAAAAAGTAAAAAAAAAAACGTTTTTAAAGGAACAGTGAGTTTTCCATGAAATAAAAGTTAAGAATAAAAACGAAAAATTCCTTCAAATATCGTGCCTAGGAGGTCCCCATAACCTGCCCGAGAAGTGGCGGATTTGTAGGATGTATAGAAACATTTAAAAACAAAAAAATGACATTTCAAATTATGGTAAATGTCCTTTAATCTATTCATAAACAACTGCTTGGGGCGGCAGTCTGTATGAAAAGAGGAGACGTTTTAGGACTCGCAGAACAAGGTTAGTGATTTTTTTGGGCTAAATTATGGTGAAACTTATGCAGGCTTTGGATGAAAGTAACAATAGGTGCTTTAAAATTGGGCCTTTAGTGTCGGCAACAGTGCCGTCACACCGTAACCCCTCTGTGGTATTGTGGAAGAGTGCAGGGTTGGACCCTGCGGTCAAATATTAACATGGTATGAATCTGGTACAGGCGTCAGTGCACCCAAATATTTTGCCTTTGGTGGCAGCAAGTGCCTTCACACCGTAAGCCCTCTGTGGTATTGTGGAAGAGTGCAGTGGTGGACCCTGTGGTCCAATATTAAAATGATATGAATCTATTATAGGCGTCAGTGGCAGTGCACCCAAATATTGTGCCTTTGGTGGCAGCAAGTCCCTTCACACCATAAGTAACCCCTCTGTGGTATTGTGGAAGAGTGCAGGGTTGGACCATGCGGTCAAATATTAAAATGATATGAATCTGGTATAGGCGTCAGTGGCAGTGCACCCAAATATTGTGCCTTTGGTGGCAGCAAGTGCCTTCAAACCGTAAGTAACCCCTCTGTGGTATTGTGGAAGAGTGCAGGGTTGGACACTGCAGTCAAATATTAAAATGATATGAATCTGGTATAGGCGTCAGTGGCAGTGCACCCAAATATTTTACCTTTGGTGGCAGCAAGTGCCTTCACACCGTAACCCCTCTGTGGTATTGTGGAAGAGTGCAGTGGTGGACCCTGCGGTCCAATATTAAAATGATATGAATCTGGTATAGGCGTCAGTGGCAGTGCACCCAAATATTGTGCCTTTGGTGGCAGCAAGTCCCTTCACACCGTAAGTAACCCCTCTGTGGTATTGTGGAAGAGTGCAGGGTTGGACCCTGCGGTCAAATATTAAAATGATATGAATCTGGTATAGGCGTCAGTGGCAGTGCACCCAAATATTGTGCCTTTGGTGGCAGCAAGTGCCTTCAAACCGTAAGTAACCCCTCTGTGGTATTGTGAAGAGTGCAGGGTTGGACACTGCAGTCAAATATTAAAATGATATGAATCTGGTATAGGCGTCAGTGGCAGTGCACCCAAATATTTTAACCTTTGGTGGCAGCAAGTGCCTTCACACCGTAACCCCTCTGTGGTATTGTGGAAGAGTGCAGTGGTGGACCCTGCGGTCCAATATTAAAATGATATGAATCTGGTATAGGCGTCAGTGGCAGTGCACCCAAATATTGTGCCTTTTGTGGCAGCAAGTCCCTTCACACGTAAGTACCCTCTGTGGTATTGTGGAAGAGTGCAGGGTTGGACCCTGCGGTCAATATTAAAATGATATGAATCTGGTATAGCCGTCAGTAGAGTGCACCCAAATATTTTACCTTTGGTGGCAGCAAGTGCCTTCACACCGTAACCCCTCTGTGGTATTGTGGAAGAGTGCAGTGGTGGACCCTGCGGTCCAATATTAAAATGATATGAATCTAGTATAGGCGTCAGTGGCAGTGCACCCAAATATTGTGCCTTTGGTGGCAGCAAGTCCCTTCACACTGTAAGTAACCCCTCTGTGGTATTGTGGAAGAGTGCAGGGTTGGACCCTGCGGTCAAATATTAAAATGATATGAATCTGGTATAGGCGTCAGTGGCAGTGCACCCAAATATTGTGCCTTTTGTGGCAGCAAGTGCATTCACACTGTAACCCCTCTGAGGTATTGTGGAAGAGTGCAGTGGGGGAGGTTTTGGTAATGCAGAAGAGATCCCCGATCTATTCAGTTACATCAGCAGCTATAATAAAACCGGGTCAGCAATGTTTAGGCACTTGTACTGCGCTACTGTATATGGTGAGAATCGGCGCACACCAGTAGCAACAGGAAGCAAACAGAACAGGCAGGGAATACACAGAGAGAATAGTCAAATGGCAGGCATAGTCGGCAACAGATCGGGTCCTCAGAACAAGCAGGGTCAGTAACAAGTATACAAACTGATTCGGTAAGCTAGCGATGTGGGAATAAAGGCTGAGACACACTGAGCGTGTAGCGATGCACAGCATAGCGAAGCGAAGAGAAGCAAACATTTTGCAGGCTTGACTTCACTCCGCTCCACCTCGCAGCGTGTCTACACTGCATTACGTTTGCTTCTCGCCGCACTGGACAGGAATCCACTAACTAAATTAAAATGTACACACAAACCGTTTTATTTTCACAAAAGCACATGTTATATAGGCAAAAAAATATTCTACTGAATAAAATACATCAAAAATTACTGTTAATTTAATAGGAATAGTATAAAAATATAAAAAAAGGTAACCCCTGATCATATATATTATAGGGACACGGAGCGCTGTGTATAGAGTAGGGATGCAGTGATACCACCAGGGCTGGCGCTAGTGTAAGGCGGCACAGGCGGCTGCCTTACTGTCCTGACTTGCTGTCAGTGTGAGGGGCGGAAAAATTCTGTTTTTAAAATACCGGAAGCGGAGCTATGAATGATCTTCAGACATCCACCAGGGGCCCAGCCGCGCACTCTCAAACCGATGCAGTGTGCCTGCCTCAGTCCCACATTCTAAACATGAGCAGGCACACTGCATAATTTGACACCGCCCCCTCACGTGCCACGCATAGCCAGGGCACGCAGCAGCAGAAAAGCCTCGAGGACAAACCCCAAAGCTTAGGGTGCGGCCCTGCAGCAGAGTCAGCCTGCGTGCTTCCACTGTAGTGTGAAGGAGGACTGGCAGAGAGGCCGAGAGAAGATTTTTAAGAGGTTTGAATAAACTGAGGAGGGGAGGGTTTGCGTGTGTGTAATGTTCTGCTCAGGGGGTGTAATGTTCTGCTCGGGGGTGTACTGTTCTGCTGGGGGGGTGTAATGTTCTGCTGGGAGGGGTAATGTTCTGCTGGGGGTGTAGTGTTTTGCTGGGAGGGGTAATGTTTTGCTGGGGGGTAATGTTTTGCTGGGGGGGTATAATTTTTTTGCTGAGGGTATAATGTTTTGCTGGGGGTAATGTTTTGCTGGGGGTATAATGTTTTGCTGGGGGGTATAATGTTTTGCTGGGGGTAATGTTCTGCTGGGGGTAATGTTCTGCTCGGGCGGTGTAATGTTCTGCTGGGGGGTGTAATGTTTTCCTGGGAGGGGTAATGTTCTGCTCGGGGGGGGTTAATTTTTTGCTGGGGGAATAATGTTTTGCTGGGGGTATAATGTTTGCTGGGGGGTGTAATGTTTTGCTGGGGGGTAATGTTTTGCTGGGGGTGTGTGTGTGAGTGTGTAATGTTCTGCTGGGGGGTGTAATGTTTTGCTGGGGTGTAATGTTTTGCTGGGGGGTGTAATGTTCTGCTGGGGTGTGTGTGTGTGTAATGTTCTGCTGGGGGGTGTAATGTTTTGCTGGGGGGTAATGTTTTGCTGGGGGGTGTAATGTGCTGCTTGGTGTGTGTGTGTGTGTGTGTGTAATGTTCTGCTGGGGGGTTTGAGTAAACTGATATCGGTACATTACTGTGAGGTTTATTGCTGTGGAGCTCTGTGATACGCTCATACACACTGCACATTACTGTGAGTTTTATTGCTGTGGAGCTCAGTGATACGCTCATACACAATACACATTGCTGTGCGTTTTATTGCTGTGGAGCTCTGTGATACAGTAATGGGCAGTGTGTATGAGTGGGAGTTTTATTGCTGTGGAGCTCTGTGATACAGGCATACACACCGCACATTACTGTGAGTTTTATTGCTGTGGAGCTCTGTGATACAGTAATGGGCAGCGTGTATGAGTATGAGTTTTATTGCTGTGGAGCTCAGTAATACTTTCATACACACAAACTGAACATTACTGTGAGGTTTATTGCTGTGGCGCTCTGTGATATGCTCATACACAGCGCACATTACTGTGAGTTTTATTGCTGTGGAGCTCTGTCATACGCTAATACACAGCGCACATTACTGTGAGGTTTATTGCTGTGGAGCTCTGTCATACGCTATATGAAATTAATTTAAGGGGTGAAAGTAATTAAAGGGGGAAAATGAATTAAGTGGGAATTGAATTAGAGGACGAGGACCCTGCTGCCAGTCTGCTTCTGGAGACCTGGAGTCGGACAGTGGACCACAGCAATAGAGTGAGAGTGGTAGGTAGCAGGATCACAGGGAAACACTGGGAGTGGCAGGCAGTTTGAAATATGTGGGTATATTGACACAGCAAGACAAGGGGGCACCACCAGACCACATTGCAAAATTGTGCAGTGCCTGGTGTCCCTCCTATGCCACATTGCCAAAGGAGGGGACCACATACTCTGTAGATTGACCCTGTGGCACAGGAGGGGCACCAGGCACAGCATAGATTGGCAATGCATGAGGACACCAAACACTCCCAATTGGCATGGCATGGATTGGGTGGAGGGGGGCACAAAAACGCAACTTCGCCTGAGTAAACAAAAATGCTTGCACCGGCCCTGGATACCACACACAGACATAGACGTATATATCAACACGCAGACCTATATATATCAACACGCAGATATATATATACACCCACCCACAGACCTCAGACCATATATACACATATGCACATGGGGGGGTGTCATGTGGACAATCTCAAATAAATGCGCCCCCCCCCCATTTGGCTGATCCCTCCAGAAGAAATGTTGAACCCGACAGCGCAGAGAATATATATATTATTTTCTGCTCTATCAGGTTCAACATTTCTTCTGGAGGGATCAGCCAAATGGGGGGGGGGGCAATTAGTTGCCAAAATGTGTGTGTAATACAAGTCTGGATATATATATTTATAAGAATATAGATATATATCTTATCTATATATATATATCATACCTGCCCTTACCTTCCCCTATAAGTGTGCTAAAAATATACACACAAAAAAACCAAACCACTGCCTGAGACCCCGCGCAGCCCACATGCCACCCCCCTCTACTTGGCTGAATGTATCTAATATATATAATTAAATACATTCAGCCAGGTAGAGAAAAAAAAAAGGTTTTATTTTATGTTCCCAGGGACATTTAAAAATATCCTCAGATTTATTTTTTTTCAGAAATGTGTCGCCTTAGCCTGATGGTCAGTGGGGGCTCCCTGGATCCTGGATGTGGGTGGGGTCTGCCGTGGCCGCAGGTGCAGTGACTCCCTTCCTGCACCGCCTGTCTCTGCCACATGCACCGGGCGGTTAGCCCGCACAGTCGCAACTCTGTCATCCGGCGGCCGCATGCTCCTCAAGGGGATCCTTGGGAGGCCCGGCAGGCTGCCCTCTACAGTGCCTGATTAGAGGGCTGTGTCTGCCTGATGTTTTAGTAACAAGAATGTTTTATCCAATAGGCTTCAATCTTAAAAATATTCCTGTTGCTTATAATATTCTGCAGTAAAGAGTCTCTTTGTTTCTAGATTTTTTAGTATTTTTTAAGCATTTTTTATACTTTTTTCAAAATTATTTTTTTTTCGAACTTTTGGCGAACGTCCCAAAAAGTTCAAAGTTTGCGAACTTTCGAACAGCCGATGTTCAATTCGAACTCCGAACAGATCTGAACCGAACGCTCATCCCTACTTACCATCTCCATGTTAACGTTGTATTTTGGGGAAGGTGCCATCTCCACACCTCGGTCAGGTACGCAGCACTTAGGTCGCTGATACCCACAGTGCTTCTGCGCCGCCGCGAGTATCAGCTCGTGGAGTCCATAATAACTCCATGGTGGATTACACTTTTGGGCTGCGAACTCGCTATTATTATTATTATTATTATTATTCTTTATTTATAAAGCGCCAGCATATTCCGCAGCGCTGTACAATAAGCACAGTATAGACAGGGTTACAATACATTGAACAACATTTGACAAACAGTACAGGAGGAGATGAGGGCCCTATTCCCGTAGGAACTCACAATCTGGGAGGGTTGGGGTTGGAAACAGGAGGAGAGGACTGTAAGGTGAGAGTGATTGATGGTTGCGTCAGTGAGTTGGGTGGTAGGCTTCCCTAAATAGGAATGTTTTCAGGGAGCGTTTGAAGGAAGAGAAGTTAGGGGAAAGTCTCTGACAGTACGAGGGAGAGCGTTCCAGAGAGTGGGGCTGCGCGTGAGAAATCCTGCAGTCTATCATGGAAGAGGTGATGCGGGGAGAAGCTAGGCGCAGGTCACTGTTTGACCTTAGGGAGCGGGCTGGGGTTGTATTTGGTGATTAGTGAGGACAGGTAGTGGGGAGCTGAGTTAGTGAGGGTTTTGTAGGTAAGGATAAGGATTTTGAACTTAATTCTGCAGTGGATGGGGAGCCAGTGAAGGGACTCGCAGAGGGGAGCGGCAGAGACAGAGCGGCGGGTGAGGTGAATTAGCCTGGCGGAGGCGTTCAGGATGGATTGTAGGGGGGAGAGGTGGGACAGAGGGAGGCCAGATAAGAGATTATTGCAATAGTCGAGTCGGGAGATTACCAGGGCGTGTATGAGTTGTTTTGTGGCGACAGCGGTAAGAAATGGCCGAATTCTGTAAATATTACGCAGTTGATATCGGCAGGAGGAGGAAAGAGACTTGATGTGGGGGATGAAGGAAAGAGCAGAGTCAAGTGTAACTCCAAGACAGCGAACTTGGTTGATGGGAGATGGTGATACCCTCCACCGTGATCGAGAAGTCAGGAGGTGGGGCGGCATTAGAGGGAGGAATAAGTAGGAGCTCAGTCTTTGACATGTTGATCTTTAGGTGGTGGGAGGCCATCCAGGAGGAGATGCCAGATAAACAGTCACTGACTTTGGAAAGGACAGGGGGAGAGAGATCAGGGGTAGAGAGGTAGATCTGAGTGTCATCAGCGTAGAGGTGGTAATTAAAGCCAAAGCTCTTGATGATTTTGCCCAGGGAGGAGGTGTAGATGGAAAAGAGCAGAGGACCAAGGACAGAGCCTTGAGGTACACCAACAGATAGAGGCAATGAGGAGGAGGAGTTACCAGCAAAGGACACACAGAAGGACCTGTTGGTTAAATAGGAGTCAATCCAAGCAAGTGCAGTGTCACCGAGACCCAGAGAGTTGAGGGTCTGTAGAAGGAGGGGGTGGTCAACAGTGTCAAAAGCAGCCGAGAGGTCAAGCAGGATGAGAATAGAATAGTGGCCATGTTTTTTAGCAGTTAGGAGGTCGTTGGTGACTTTGGTGAGGGCAGTTTCAGTTGAGTGTAGCGGACGGAAGCCAGATTGCAGGGGGTCAAGTAGTGAATTGGAGGACAGGAAGAGGAGAGGCGGTTGAAGACTAGTTTTCTAAGAGCTTAGAGGTAAAGGAAGCAGGGATACAGGACGGTAGTTGGATGGAGAGTTGGGATCTAGGGATGGTTTCTTTAGTAAAGGGGTAACTAGCGCGTGTTTGAAGGCAGATGGAAAGGAGCCAGTGGAGAGAGATAGGTTGAAGATGTGTGTGAGAGCAGGGGTGAGGGAGGAGGAGAGGGGAGGAATTAGATGTGAGGGAATGGGGTCGAGCGGGCACGTGGTGAGATGTGAGGAGGACAATAAGGAATTGACTTCCTCCTCAGTGGTTGGGAGGAAGCGGCAGAGGGTGGCAGATGGGACCTGTGGGAGTGGAGGTGGCAGATAACTATCTTGTGTATATTGTGAAGTGGCACAGTGCCACAGAGTGATTGCGGAGGGAGACTAAGAACTATTTGTTCCCAGTGTCATTCTGCTCCCAGCGAGAAGAAGTGGTGGATCGGGATGAGAGGTGAGTATGGGATTTTTAGGGGGTGGGGATTAGGAGCGTGTTAAATGATTTAGCATTTTCAGAATCATTTAACACCAGCTTTCAGGAGGTGGAAACATTTGTCAGCTCACATCGCAAAGGTAATTTGTGCATGCACTTTGGAATACCTCACTTATTGAGACAGTGAAAATAGATTGACTCCCAATGTTACGTTAACGAGACGCAAAGTAAAGTAAGCTCATGCAAGTTGCAAAGCACTAACTGATTTCACCCCAGTGAAGCCTCAACTATGGAATATTTAAGCCAGACGTTAAACTTGCTCATGCTCAGGCGTGGATCCGGGGGGGGCAACGGGGCAATTGTCCCCCCAGAAAAAAGATATTTTTTTTCTCCCTAGCGCCCCCGTTTTAACATCAGGAATGTAATTTAGCCCACAATGTTTTGAGTCAGTGACTGACCCATAGACTCGTATAACCAAAATTAAAAAAAATAATAGAAATAAAAAATATTTAAAAAAAAAATTAAAATGTGTTGTTTTTTTACATTTTCTTATTAATGCTACACTATTGTTCACATTTCAATTATAATTTGGACAATGATGCTGCAGTAACGATTTTTTTTGTTTGTTTTTCTTTAACGATTTTTTTGTTTGTTTTTCTTAGCTAAAGTTATGTATTTTCACAGAATAATAAAGTAACGGTTCTATTTTTTTTTAAGAAGTTTACCCCATAGAATATATAACCACAAAGGCTTGGATGATAAAATAAGGGGAAAAAAATTACTTTACACGCTGCACATGATTCAAATTTTTATGTAAATTATCTTTTTTTTCCTTTTTTTTTGTAGCATTCTGACAGGACATTACGTAATACATATAATAAACGTAATACATATAATAATGATATATTATGAATCTGCTGAGTCTGCCGAAGAAAAAAGGATATATAATTTGTCTGGGTCCTACAATAAAACATGACTTCAAGTCGCGTTTAAACATGATCAGCAAAAACGGGTAAAAATTAGCTCAGCACACAGAGGTGAAAAGGCTCATCAGTGAAGGGGTTAATCCTATCCCTGCCATTGTCCCGCAAACCATGTCCCTGTATGTTTTCCCTTATAACATGTCTGACAGATTAATCAATGTCCACTGAATCTAGTTAAAATTCTCTCCTGTACCCATAAAACCTATTACTGTTACTTTACTTGTTCCTATCCCCTTAAAACAGTCCATGCACACACATAACCATAATTTCCTAAAAACTATCTTTACCCTTTCTATTTCTGTCTCTGTTGCTAAAATTATCCCCTCCACATGGAGCTTACTGATCCCAAACGTACAGAGAGAGCAATGCTCCATGTCACTGTGCTGGGTCTATGAGCAGTTGGCATGGTCTGTTGGGATACTATAGTCTGTGTCACGGTGCTGGCTAAAAACAGCAAGATTTATTATGCGTTTGAAAGGTTGGCACTTATACGTTTCACATTCCGTTCACCACACAATGGGTGAGTGGGAATTTTGAGCCCTACATCCTTTCCGAAGGTTACTTAAAAGGCATTAAATTCACAGGCCATGTATACCAAACCTCGGGGTCCAATTTGGCATTCCCAAAGTATTAAATGTCGCATTGCCTTGACAATAATTCAATAGACCAGTTAAAAACAGTAAATTAGGATTAAATGTGCTTTGATTTTTAATTATTTGCTTAACTGGAAAACATATCTTGGAAAAAAAAGGGAAGACTTTAATGCACATTAGTGCTAAAACATTGACAGCCTGGTAGCAATAACGTCTTTCCTGCCAGATATTCTAGCACAGCAGTAAAATGCATTTTTTACGTCTCTTCAGCAGCAAAAATTTGATTATTAAAAAAAAAATAGCTGATGTGCAAGTTTAATAAAATTAGACTTTGAAATAAACTTGACAGGTTATTACCAGCGTACAAACTAGCAGGAAGTTTAAAAACTACTTTATATAATGAAAGTTCACTTTTCCATTGGCAATTACAGTTTGAAAAAAAAAAAATTATCGGTGCCAAATCCTCTGGTGCTACTTTGTTTGTTCCAAAAATGGTGCATTAGCTATATTATAGCAGACCACAAACATCGGTGTTCCGTACTTCTTGTTCCCGAGCTGCATGCATGATCACATTCTTTATGATTGAATTCTATGGCTATTAATTGTTTTGTTTTATTCTAATTTCTCTCTTATAAAAGAAAACAACATTTTGCTTGTTTATCCTCTCCTGGAAAGTCTCCATTTTTACTCCTGCACCATCTGGCTCCCATCAGGGAGTCGTCATGTTCTGCCTTCAGTGCTTTTCCTCCACTTGATACAAGCAAAGCATTATACTTATACATGTATAAATCTGTTATTTGGATGGTTATCAGGGTCGGGAATGTTTTGTCTCTTCAGGACTTTACTTGTAAGTGCAAGCACAGTGCACTTAAGGGGCTCTATCAGGATTTTGTTTATAGCAGAATATTCTTTACATACAAAATCTGGATATATAATGGTTTTGTTTTACAAGTTAATGGTAAGGTGAAGAAAGCAATACTTTCTTTAATTCCTTCATTTTGAACTCTATCAAACCTGTTAATGACATTCATAAATAAATGAGGTAAATTAGCTTCCATAGCTGAATATCTCATCAGTTTTTTTAATGAAACTACTAAGACTGCACCAACAAAACGTACTTAAAATCAGGTTGATAAATCCAATGTCAGTAATGTCTAGTGTCTGATAGAGGTGTGCATTCGTTTCGTAACGAATCTCGATTCGTTTGGAAATTCGTTAATTTGCATTTCGGAAGTACTTCCGAAATAACAATTTGATTTCATCCGAATTGAAATGAAACGGTATATAACGAATTTGATTTGTTATACTGTTTCACAAGAGAACCATTGTTTAAATGATTCCTGAGCAGGATTTGATTCATTGGGGTTTTATTTAGTGATCTGAAATTTGAATCAATGTCAAATATCGAATCGATCCCAATTTACATTACATACAAGTCAGTAGTAGTAATAAAGCAAACGACATTATGAAACAAATCAGATTTGTTTGTTTTACAAAAGACCCTGTCCCTGTAAATTTCCTGTGGTTCTTAATCTGTTGAAAGCACCACAGGCCAATGGGCAGCTCAATATTTAACCCTAGCTTGCCTTTTAACAGCAGCATTAGATTTATTGGGGCATTACTTAGTGATCTGAAATTCGAATCAATATCAAATATCGAATCAATTCCAACATTCATTACATAAAAGTCAGTACTAAAGCAAACAGCACTATGAAACAAATCAGTTTTGCTTGACTGTTTCTCAAACGACCTGGTCCCAGTAAATTGGCCTGTAGTGCTGAATCTGTCAGCACCATAGACCAATGGACAGCTCAATATTTAACCCTAGCTTTCCTTTTAACAGCAGGATTTGATTAATTGTTTTTTTATTTAGTGATCCGAAATTCGAATCAATAAATTATCGAATCAATCCCAAATTCCAATAATTTTTTTTTAGTGATACAAATTACAAACTAAAAATGAAATAGCGAAACAAAACAAACCTCCAAAACGAAATTCTGAAAGCGAAATTATTTTGAAACAAAACTAATTTTTCAGCCGTGCACACCTCTAGGGTCTAATGCTTCTTGATATTTTGACAACATTGACCACCAACCCTTCGTCTCATCCTTCATAATTGTGGAGACTGTAACATTGTCCAAATGTGGTTCGTCTGCTTCTATGCTGTAACCTCTTCACTACCAAATGATTTTCCAAAAAGCCACTGTCAGGAACCAGTAGTTTTTTGTAAAGTAATTTTTAATTAACTGTACAGTAAGAAATATTTGTGAATATTCCCAATGGAGAATACAGTATTCCTTACTGTAATAACCTATTTGGCAGGCCATCTACTGGCCAAATTAAGTTACTGCCACTGCAACTGCCACTTGTGGCTCCATGCATCCGATAAGGTCATTCTTCAGTCAATTTTAAACAGTTTTAGCACCTTAGGCATCGTGCACATGGTGCTTAAACCTGGGGCACCTTCTGGAGCCCAAAAGCAAATTAACTTTATTAGCAACAAATTAATTTAATTTGCTTTCACTCTGCTCAGCTGCAGGTCAAAAAACTTGATATCTGGCATCTGACGTTGCCATTGTGTAATGGACTGCTAGCGAGAGCCCGATCAGCAGTGAAATGAACAGAGGTGTATTGCTCACGTGAAGTATAATGGAGAAAACAGATGCAGGTAAACCTGAATACACAAAAACAGACTTGGATACATGAAACTGGAAACACAGGATGCTAGCTACACAGGAGCAAGCTTGGACACAAGTATGTGGAAAAGCAGATAAACTTGGATACACAGGAGCAAACGTGGGCAAAAGGAAACTGGATACATAGAACACTGGATACACAGGAGCTTTGGTCTCTAGAGATAGATGCAGCTGACAGGACCCTGGGTTGCTGGAGATTGACACAGCTGACAAGACCTTGGGTTGGTGGAGATGGACACAGCTGACAGGATCTTTGGTTGCTGGAGATCAACAAGTCAGACTGGAAAAGTGGTTAATTCTCTGGAACAAGGCAGAATAGCGCTTAACTGACTTCTGCTGAAGAGAGTCAGCAAACCCAGCAAGGCATGGACATGATTGGGTGGCACCTTTCTTGGACTGAATTCAGGATTTAACAGCAGTGGCTTGAACATTGGTTTTCCTGAGGTTTCTCCGTCTCCTGGGCAAGAAGCATGACACTTGAAGACCCCAGTTATCTCGATCTCAGAAGTAAACATTTTATTGAGAAGAATACTGGAAAATATGTGCACTCATATTAATTAACATCCATCAAGCTAATCCACAACTTTACAGATAACATGAAAATTTGCTTATTTAGACACATTTAATTACATCAAGTGAACGATCTTATCATGCTTTGTGAAACACAGTGCTATTCTTAGAAAGTATTTAGACTTAAGTGACCTCCCCAAGTGGCATCCTAAGTGGACTTTCAGAGTTGATTTCCTGGAGTTTTATCCAAGATCCCCTATGCCATCCACCATCACGATCCCTAATTCCTGTGTCTCCTCTCTCCACAGGTAAGACTTTATCACCCATTATCCACAGACACCCACATCTCAACTGATCCCCTGCACACTTTTGCTGGTAAGACTTTATCACCCATTATCCACAGACACCCACATCTCAACTGATCCCCTGCATACTTTTGCTGGTAAGACTTTATCACCCATTATCCACAGACACCCACATCTCAACTGATCCCCTGCATACTTTTGCTGGTAAGACTTTATCACCCATTTCTTACCGCTGTCGCCACAAAACAACTCATACACGCCCTGGTAATCTCCCGACTCGACTATTGCAATAATCTCTTATCTGGCCTCCCTCTGTCCCACCTCTCCCCCCTACAATCCATCCTGAACGCCTCCGCCAGGCTAATTCACCTCACCCGCCGCTCTGTCTCTGCCGCTCCCCTCTGCGAGTCCCTTCACTGGCTCCCCATCCACTGCAGAATTAAGTTCAAAATCCTTATCCTTACCTACAAAAGCCTCACTAACTCAGCTCCCCACTACCTGTCCTCACTAATCACCAAATACACCCCAGCCCGCTCCCTAAGGTCAAACAGTGACCTGCGCCTAGCTTCTCCCCGCATCACCTCTTCCCATGATAGACTGCAGGATTTCTCACGCGCAGCCCCCACTCTCTGGAACGCTCTCCCTCGTGCTGTCAGACTTTCCCCTAACTTCTCTTCCTTCAAACGCTCCCTGAAAACATTCCTATTTAGGGAGGCCTACCACCCAACTCACTGACGCAACCATCAATCACTCTCACCTTACAGTCCTCTCCTCCTGTTTCCAACCCCAACCCTCCCAGATTGTGAGTTCCTACGGGAATAGGGCCCTCATCTCCTCCTGTACTGTTTGTCAAATGTTGTTCAATGTATTGTAACCCTGTCTATACTGTGCTTATTGTACAGCGCTGCGGAATATGCTGGCGCTTTATAAATAAAGAATAATAATAATAATAATAATTATCCACAGACACCCACATCTCAACTGATCCCCTGCATACTTTTGCTGGTAGGACCCCCATCACCCAGTATTCGCAGGCACCCACATTGTAACGTTACCTGGGTCTTTTTTTTATTTTTTTATTTTTGTCTTTCTCCACCATTTGCTTTGCTAATTAGCATGTGAATCTCCTGCCCTATTGACACAGCCCATCCAGCATCAGGTGTTTACCTTTTAACTGCCTGAATGCAATCAGTCTGCCCTATATAACAGCTAAGACTGGCTCCAGTGAGCCTTGGCTCCAGTGACCTCCCCAAGTGGCATCCTAAGTGGACGTTCAGAGTTGATTTCCTGGAGTTGAGTGGCATCCTAAGTGGATGTTCAGAGTTGATTTCCTGGAGTTGAGTGGCATCCTAAGTGGATGTTCAGAGTTGATTTCCTGGAGTTGCGGGACTGGAGGAAGGAACTGCAAGGCCCACTTTTTACTCCGGGTAAACACACGTCTATATCATGCTTTCTCTCACGCTTCTGCTCTTTACTTCTACCTTTATCCTTAAATGGAACTCCTGCCCCTCTACCACCGACCCCTACGCTATCTGCATCTCTCCCTCCCTCCTCTCGTCCCACATGATGGCCTCGCATGAGCTCCTTTGTTTCCTCAGAACATGGTCTCCCTCTATCTCTCGTGCTGCCAATCACTCCCACTCCCACAAATCCCATTCCCACCTTCTCTTTCTCACCCTCCTGCTGTTACTCTATTCAGGTGACATATCCCCTAACCCTGGCCCCACAACACATCCAATACTTCCCTCTCATCCTATCTCCATCACACATAAATCACCTCCCTGCAAGCCCAGCAACCTCATTCCCATAATCCCTCAGCGCCTGTCCTCTTTCTCCTGCGCCCTCTGGAACGCTCGCTCTGTGTGCAACAAACTCACAGCTGTCCATGACCTCTTCCTTTCAAACTCCTTCAACCTCCTAACTTTAACTGAAACCTGGCTAACTCCCTCTGACACGGCCTCCGTTGCTGCGCTCTCACATGGTGGTCTACACTTGAGCCATACCCCCAGACCGGGTGAGAGAAATGGTGGCGGGGTCGGAATCCTGCTCTCTCCCACCTGCACCTACCAGCATCTCCCTCCACCCCCATCTCTCTCCTTCGAGACACACTGCATCCGCCTGTTCTCTCCTCTGGCTCTCAGGGTGGCAGTCATCTACCGCCCACCGGGACCAACCTCCCAGTTCTTTGACCACTTTGCTACCTGGCTTTCTCACTTCCTGTCTTCTAATCTTCCATGCCTAGTTCTCGGGGACTTCAACATTCCCATTGATGATCCTTCCACCCCTGCTGCCTCCAAACTTCTTTCACTCACGTCCTCCCTTGGACTCACACAATCCTCCCTCCTCCCTACCCACCGCGATGGTCACGCTATTGACCTTGTCTTTTCCAACCTCTGCTCCATTTCTGAGTTCAACTGTCACCCTTTCCCCATCTCTGACCACCAACTTCTCTCTTTCAACCTATCTGGACTTCCTAAACACCCTGCTCCCCCACCCCGCACACACACTCGCAGAAATCTACATGCTGTGGACCCCCATCAATTCTCCAACCTACTTCACAACCTCCCTCATACCTCATCCTTCACCTGCCCTGATGCTGCCACTAATCACTACAACACTACGCTTATCTCTGCTCTAGACACTCTTGCTCCTCTTCGACTCTGTAAGGCCCCACGCCGCCAACTTCAGCCCTGGCACACCCTCCAGACTCGCTACCTGCAAAGATGCTCCCGCACTGCAGAGCGTGCCTGGAGGAAATCCCGCTCTGAAGCTGATTTTGTTCACTTCAAGTTTATTCTCCGGTCATACATCTCTGCCCTCCACTTGGCCAAACAATCCTTCTTCTCATCTCTTATATCTTCGCTGTCCTCCAACCCTAAACGGCTCTGGTCCACCTTCAACACCCTCCTCTACCCACCTGCACCTCCCCCCACAGCTGCCTTCAGCGCTCAAGACCTGGCAGACTACTTCCTCAGTAAAACTCTAACTATCAGAAGCAACATCCCAACACAAGATAGTTATCTGCCATCTCCACTCCCACAGGTCCCCTCTGCCACCCTCTGCCGCTTCCTCCCAGCCACTGAGGAGGAAGTCAATTCCTTATTGTCCTCCTCACATCTCACCACGTGCCCGCTCAACCCCATTCCTTCACATCTAATTCCTCCCCTCTCCTCCTCCCTCACCCCTGCTCTCACACACATGTTCAACCTATCTCTCTCCACTGGCTCCTTTCCATCCGCCTTCAAACATGCTCTAGTTACCTCTTTACTAATGAAACCATCCCTCGATCCCAACTCTCCATCCAACTACCACCCTGTATCCCTGCTTCCCTTCACATCAAAGCTCTTAGAAAAACTAGTCTTCAACCGCCTCTCCCTCTTCCTGTCCTCCAATTCCCTACTTGACCCCCTGCAATCTGGCTTCCGTCCCCTACACTCAACTGAAACTGCCCTCACCAAAGTCACCAATGACCTCCTAACTGCTAAAAAACACAGCCACTATTCTATTCTCATCCTGCTTGACCTCTCGGCTGCTTTTGACACTGTTGACCACCCCCTCCTTCTACAGACCCTCAACTCTCTGGGTCTCGGTGACACTGCACTTGCTTGGGTTGACTCCTATTTATCCAACAGGTCCTTCTGTGTGTCCTTTGCTGGTAACTCCTCCTCCTCATTGCCTCTATCTGTTGGTGTACCTCAAGGCTCTGTCCTTGGTCCTCTGCTCTTTTCCATCTACACCTCCTCCCTGGGCAAAATCATCACAGCTTTGGCTTTAATTACCACCTCTACGCTGATGACACTCAGATCTACCTCTCTACCCCTGATCTCTCTCCCCCTGTCCTTTCAAAAGTCAGTGACTGTTTATCTGGCATCTCCTCCTGGATGGCCTCCCACCACCTAAAGATCAACATGTCAAAGACTGAACTCCTACTTATTCCTCCCTCCAATGCCTCCCCACCTCCTGACTTCTCTATCACGGTGGAGGGTATCACCATCTCCCCATCAAACTAAGTTCGCTGTCTTGGAGTTACACTTGACTCTGCTCTTTCCTTCATCCCCCACATCAAGTCTCTTTCCTCCTCCTGCCGATACCAACTGCGTAATATTTCCAGAATTCAGCCATTTCTTACCGCTGTCACCACAAACAACTCATACACGCCCTGGTAATCTCCCGACTCGACTATTGCAATAATCTCTTATCTGGCCTCCCTCTGTCCCGCCTCTCCCCCCTACAATCCATCCTGAACGCCTCCGCCAGGCTAATTCACCTCACCCGCCGCTCTGTCTCTGCCGCTCCCCTCTGTGAGTCCCTTCACTGGCTCCCCATCCACTGCAGAATTAAGTTCAAAATCCTTATCCTTACCTACAAATCCCTCACTAACTCAGCTCCCCACTACCTGTCCTCACTAATCACCAAATACACCCCAGCCCGCTCCCTAAGGTCAAACAGTGACCTGCGCCTAGCTTCTCCCTGCATCACCTCTTCCCATGATAGACTGCAGGATTTCTCACGCGCAGCCCCCACTATCTGGAACGCTCTCCCTCTTACTGTCAGACTTTCCCCTAACTTCTCTTCCTTCAAACGCTCCCTTAAAACGTTCCTATTTAGGGAAGCCTACCACCCAACTCACTGACGCAACCATCAATCACTCTCACCTTACAGTCCTCTCCTCCTGTTTCCAACCCCAACCCTCCCAGATTGTGAGTTCCTACGGGAATAGGGCCCTCATCTCCTCCTGTACTGTTTGTCAAATGTTGTTCAATGTATTGTAACCCTGTCTATACTGTGCTTATTGTACAGCGCTGCGGAATATGCTGGCGCTTTATAAATAAAGAATAATAATAATAATAATAATATGTGCCATTCTCAACACATTGAGTGGTTTTCCATGAAATCAAACCACTGACAGAAACCAATGGTTTTGTGGAAATCTATTACCCCTTAACTGAAACACATACCTACACACACACACACTTTAAATGCACTGTAAAGTCACTACAGTACATTTACAGACTATGGGCCCTATTACATTCTTCGCGCATACGTTTGCGCCCACGCAAAAATGCATTAACGCGAGGGGAAAAACTCTTTGTGCTGAACATCGTATTACAATGTCAGCTCAACAAACACTCGTATACTTCTACCACAGGTGAACTGTCGGGTATATTAATGGAAAAATTAAAATGGATGCCTGTAGCCATCTTGTTTAATGTAAAGTCTTTCTTTTTCAATTTTCCCTAGTTTTAGAAATGGACAGAGATTTTTTTTTAAATAGTTCATGGCTAGGTGAACCTTAAGAATTATTATTATTTTTTTTTCTTACATGCCAGACGTGATGTTATAAGCGATAAAATGTTTTTTATGTGAGATAATGCTGAGCTAAGTGCCAGACATGTTATATTTAAATTTATTGGTTTGTTTTAACAAGTCCTTAAAAATAAAGAGATATTAATTTAATTTTGACAGGAGAGACCCAAAGTCTAGGATTGAATATAGGGTCTTTGTTAAGACAGATTGATCTTTTGACCTGAGAAAAGATATATTAAAATTAATTTGTGGAATTAATGTGAAAAGCAACACTGCCCTCTTGAGGCATAGTAAATATTATATTAATATAGAGAAAAATATTTAAATGAAAGGGGTAGATTGTCAGTGACGTCAAATTGACTATAATTGGAGCTGTACTGTTTGTTGCAAGTGGTCAGATCATTCCAGGACATAATGCATTTAGACCATCCCAAGAGACATAATGCATTCAAGATAAAACATATCACTTAATTAAGACCACACCTCTAACTCACATGTATTGAATATCTACATTGATAATTTTCACATATTCCAAAACAATCAAAGAATATTGCTGCTGTAACTTGAACCTGGACGAAACCAAATACACCAGCCCAAAAAAAAGAAATGCAGCAAAGTATAGTTACACATTCTACACATACCAAACCAATAAATTTGAGAAAATGTGCGTGCTTTTTTATTGATGCAGCAAATATGCGCAGATTGACTTTGACAGATGCAAAAACTTAACGTGAGACAATTGTGGTTCTTAATTCTGATTGGCTGAATCGCGTGAAAAAAACAGTCTGCACACTGATTTCTGCGCGCAACGTTGCTGCGCGTGCGTTTGCTCGCATCTGTTTTACGCGCATTATTTTTTAAAAATGCGCGAGGATTGTAATACCAGCCGTGATTTACCCGCGTTAACGTTTAACGCTTCGCACAAAAATTCACGCATTGCACGTGCGTTTTTGCGTGAAGAATGTAATAGGGCCCTATATGCATTATTTTTCAGGCTCCATCTGCTTGGCAATCATTGGATCCATGTTAGGACTGCCAAGATTCCCCATAAAAGACTCCGGCATCCCAGAATTTCTAGGAGTTGCAGTAGTTGTAACAAACAAGATTAGTTTGCATTCCTCCAGAATATGTACAGATGAACAAACTTGATCTCAGGTACTTGAGGTGCTTTCGAAGGTTAATTTACTTGATTGTGGTGGTGAAGGGGATAAGAAAGAAAAACACACATTTTTAGAGCAAAAATGACTCCAGAGTATATACCACACACCATAAAAGGTGATTGTCACCTCCTCGTGGTAGTACTGCCTTATATTTGTACTAGAACAGCACTAGTAACCGACTTGCACTAGCGAGTTACCGGGAGTGGTTATTCTGTAAAGTATCTCTCACAGATCCAGCTCCAAGTAGAATAGGGCCCAATAAAATCAGGCCAAATAATAAAATATCCAGATTATTTCTCTTTTATGCAATACCCAATCCCATTCCCTCTGTCTTTAGCCTCACTTTCATTTATATATCATGTAACAGTCTTTTTCTGTTATGATTATTATACATAGGCATCAATTTTTCTTACTATACATTACATTTTATAATTTTGTCTCCTCACATCATGTTCATATTCCTGCACGTCTGATTTGTTCTAGGGCAGTTTTTGTATGATTAGTTTGGGCATTGTGCTGAGAAATAGGTTGTCAGTCAATAACATAATAATTAATTGTTTCATGGAAAAAACACATATAGTCATAGGGCCCTATTACATTCTTCACGCAAAAATGCACGGTAAACGCGTGAATTTTTGCGCAAACCATTAAACAATAACGCGTGTAAATTAACGCTGGTATTACAATCCTCACGCATTATTTCATCCGTCAAAAAAAACACGCGTGAAAAGGTTGCGCAAAAATGTGCATGAGCGCAGAAATCGTTGTGCAGACTGTTTTTTCACGCAATTCAGCCAACAAGAATTAAGAACCACAGTTATCTCACGTTAAGTTTTTGCGCCTGTCAAAGCCAATCTGAGTATATATGCTGCAGCAATACTAAATACACTCACAACTTCTCAATTTTATTGTTTGGGTATGCGTAGAATGTGAAACTATACTTTGTTGTATTTTTTTTTGGGCTAGTGTATTTGGGTTCGGCCAGGACGTTCAGATTTACCAATACCACCAGGTTTTAGAAGTCGTTAAAATTAGGTGTGAAAACGCTGTACGTTAAATGTTGCGCATAGATTGTAATACCATCCGCATACCAGCGCACAAACGCATTTGCTCTCACAATGTTAAGTATAGGACGCGCGCAGTACAGTACGCTCGCGCAGGTTCACCCGTGGTAGACGATTACGTGCGTTTATTGTGCTGACATTGTAATACGACGTTCAGTGCAAAGGGTTTTGCCCCTCGCGTTAATGCATTTTTGCGCGTGCAAATGTTTGCGTGAAGATTTTAATAGGACCCATAATATCTCATACAATTAACACACAGAAACACACACATACGCTTTGGTTTAAAAGCAACTAAAATATCTGTAACAGATCTCTGTGCCCGGACAGGGTCACATCTGCCAAATGCCGCTTCCTCGCTGGACACCCCGTTTCTCTTCGTGACTTTCACACCTTTCTCTAGGACCTTAGCCACAGCTTAAGGCCCGGTGCATGTAGAGAGCCTGGCTAGCATCCCCAGAAATAAGCCATAGCTGTAGACCTGGAGCCTTTCTTTGGCACAGCGGGCATACGATTCCTGGTACCCCAAATCATGAGTCGTGACTTCAAGCTTGGTCAGAATAGAACTAACTGTTTATTTACAGAGAGGACAGATAGAGTCAAGGACCATTACATTTGCATACAATCAAACAGACAACATCACAGATCAGATAGCTACACAGGACCTTCAAACAGTGGAGAATGGGGGAAGGAGAAAGCAGGGTAAACAAAAAGGAATTTCTTACTGAGAGAACTTACACAATAGAGAAAGCAGGCACTATACAGAGATCACACTATACAGAGAAAAGGTTAGATATTTGAGGGAATGTACGCAATATACACAACAAGAGACTATACAATAAATACACAAGGGAATAACACACAGACATCAGAAATATTTAGTTAACTGGCAGATATATATAAAACAGTGAAAACCAAATATATTTAAAAGGTCCACCAGTTCGCCCAATAGTCTCTTTGACGGGCCATAGTCTTTGGGCAGGAGGCTAGAGCACATCCCCCTCCAAGTCGCACAGTGACAGCGTGTTCTGTCACAGTATCTATGTAGCAAACGAATGTTCGGTCGGATTGATATGATCTTGAATTCAACACTGTGTTGTTATGGTTACTGAAGCTTCAAGTAACTTAGATTAAAATCATTTCACATTCAGCATCCAACAACAATGTCCAGAACATTCAAGGAAGCAATGCTTAAAAAATAAACAAAATAATAATGAGAGCGAAACCAAGAGAATATTTATGTATATATCCAGTTGTCCCTATTTTTTTCAGACTTGATCATCATCAGCGGCCTTACAAGCAAACAGTTCCAATGGCACAATTCAATTTATTTTATGCCTCAAACACTTTCAATGCCTTACCTGATATTACTTTGTTTGGTACATTTCATTTCACACAATTTATATCATCGAGCGCTAAAATAATCTTTTTTTTTCAGATATCTTTAATCTAGATATAAAACAAAAAAATATATATTTTTTGGATAAAGCAGATAAAATATTTGGGGAAGCTTTTTAAAAGTCACTGCTATTAACCCTTTCACTACAGAGAACATCTAAACTTAATTTTGCAACGTAATACAATAAAAGCAAAAATTGGTATATAAAGCCCCTATTCAATGCATGATTAGTGTGCGCCTGGATAGAAAATAAATTCTCCTTTAGAGTGAATTCCTGTCACCCTATATTACTGGAAATAAGCTACAAGAAGCAGCCCCCTCCCCCAGCCTCACTATGACAAAATAGACTTTATAGCTTTATTACAACAGCCTGGGCGAGCTCTGGATCACTCAATACTGAGATAATATTTAGGGGTTTATAATTGCTGAAAATCCCAGTACAGTACAGCTACAAGGTGTTACTGTATTTTCCATACACAGACATTATACCACATACAGATATATTATATTTATATTCAATTGGTATTTTTTTGGAGGCTGCATTGCTAATAATCTCATTATGATTAGGGATGAGCTGTTTGGTTCGATCAGTTTGGAGTTCGACTCGAACATTGGCAGTTTGAAAGTTCGCGAACTTCGAACTTTTTGGCGTGTTCGGTTCGAGTTCGAAAAAAAAACCATTTTGAAAAAAGTATAAAAAATGCTTAAAAAAATACTAAAAAATCTAGAAATAAAGAGACTCTTTACTGCAGAATATTATAAGCAACGGTTTATTAGATATTGAATTAAAAAACTACCCAGGGCAAGAAGACACGCATGTGGGCGATGATTACGGACGCAGTCAACACAGTGGGAGGCAATGGACGGACTGTGTACGTTGTCAAGAAGTGGTATGTATAATAGCATAAACATGTTACATACACATAACACACATTACATACATCTACCAACATATGTCAACACATGCTGCAGCGTAATGTATTATCTGTTTGTCAGACAAATGTGACTGTCATAAAATTATTCTGGCTTTATTTAAAATATTTGCACATACACATGTATTTTTCTGAAACTTTCACACCTCAAAATTACATGTGCTTAGAGTGCATGAGGCTTGCATAGGATTTTTTGCACCGCCTATGTGTTTCATCTTTAAAATGCTGCAATGGGTGATGTGGATTTTCTAGCTTACAAGGAAAGCATGCTTTACAGTCTGCCTAATGTCTAGGTGCAAAGATTCTCACCCCTAAATGACATGTGCTCGCAGCAGGGCTCTCAAACTCTGGTGCCCCTGATGTTTTTGAACTACAACTCCCAGGATTCCCTCACCATGTATTGCATTGAAATCATCCTGGGACTTGTAGTCCAAATCATGTTGGGGGGCCGTGAGTTTGAGACCCCTGGCTTACTGTGCATGAGGCTTTCATAGGATTTTTTGCGCCGCCTGTGTGTTTCATCTTTAAAATGCTGCAATGGGTGATGTGGATTTTCTAGCTTACAAGGAAAGCATGCTTTATAGTCTGCCTAATGTCTAGGTGCAAAGATTCTCACCTCTAAATGACATGTGCTTACAGCAGGGCTCTCAAACAGCGTAAACAAAAGGTGTTAATTAGTGTTTGGAAATAACATGTGCTTCTAATTAGTCTGGTCTCATGAGTTTGATACATTGCCTGCAGACTGTGTGTGGCTCCCGCACATGTGTGCGCACACGCACACTGTGCTTCTGAATTCTAAGAAGTGTTAATTTCTACTACATATTCCTCTGATATGCTGTTTAACCCCTTAAGGACCAGGGCTCTTAATTAATTATGTATTAATCATTAATACATTAATGATGTAGATGTTACGTCATTTGTCATCAAGGGCTTAATAAAATCTTAATATTCCAGTATTTGTATGTAATGTACCTCTCCCGAAGGGCCTATGTGAGCATACAATTATTAATGTGTTAGAGCTATAGTTTTGGTGCAAGCGTGGTGGAAGGGCTTGCTGCTTCTGCATTAGTGACACAACACGACGTGAAAATGTCTATCATAAAGCGTACAAGCTGAGTCCCTAGTGTCTCTGACTATCCATTGTCATATATACCTTGCTTTATACATATAATACATTCCCTCATCTAACAGGATAGTAGCCAGGCCCTGTGCATTTTAACCCCTTACGGGTGGCTGGGTGTCGTGTGTGGGTCTCTGATGGCGATGTTTCTATACATCCTACAAATCCGCCACTTCACGGGCAGGTTATGGGGACCTCCTAGGCACGGTATTTGAAGGAATTTTTCGTTTTTATTTTTAACCCTTATTTTATGGAAAACTCACTGTTCCTTTAAAAACGTCTTTTTTTAAACTTTTTGTCCTTGTTTCCTGTCCCCCAGGGCACTACCCGGACCCCCATACACCTTTTATGGCAAATATCTTGCATATATGCCCTCTTGCAGGGCACTCTAAAAACCGAACTTTTGAGTCCCATTGACTTGCATTGAGTTCGAGTTCGAGTTCGAACTCGAACTTTTGAAATTGTTCGAGTTCGAATGCGAACCGAACACGGGGGTGTTCGGCTCATCCCTAATTATGATCACTACAAATCCCCATAAACAGGAGATATGTCAAATTTTATTATATATTTTTATCACATTTACTTTATTTGATACAAAGGCCAGGTACGCTAATAATCTAGATCCAGGTTGAAATTGTGAAAAATAAGAGACACCATTTAGAGTTTTGATTCTTTTATGCCAGTAAAATTTCTGTAAAGGATAAATGAATACACAAAAAATTTAAAATGAGCAAATTTACTCTATTTTAATCTTTTAACTCTTGGAATAACAATCCCTTTGCAAAATTGCCTTTCTACTATATATTTATTAGCTAACTATGCACCTCACATAGTAAAAAATATGACCATAACATTTATTTAACTAAAATCACTTTGTAGTGAAGAGAATTATACTTTCTGAATATTTTGTGAATTTGTTGTTTACATGTTAAATCAATAAATGGTGCTATATGCTATTGTAATAATAATAGGAATTTTCTTGGGTATTGGGTAATATAGTAAATAACAATTATGAAGATTTTTTTTGTCTCTTTTAGTTTAGGTTGCAATGTCATTGGAAAGTACAGTGAAATGATTTTAAATGTATTTTTCTGACCATTGAAAAAAATAGTGGATATAGCCAAAGAATAAAATAAAACTTAGCTTTTAATCAGAAATGCTTTCAAAGCTGTATTGCGATAGGCAGACAGACACAGTCACAGTGCTTACCTAAGACAAACATAACATATACAAGTCTCACCGGAGGCGAGAACATAAGTAAATGCAGGCCACTATAAAAAAAGAGGCCATAAAGCAAGTTTGGGAGTGTGCTAGATTGGAAATACTAGCACAATGCTGGACCCTCCCTGGAAACTGATATAGGGAATAAAAGGCAGTGTGGAAACATTGCAAGTATCAAATATAATAGATGGAAACAGGCCTTCCAGGGTCTGTGGTTATAGGAAAGCATAAGAAAACACAGCCTTTATGAAGAGCCCTATCAGCTGACGTTTAGTATCGGCGAAACGCGTCCCAACTAAAGATCTGACAGATGTAATTGTGTTCCCATTGATGGGAACGATTTTAACAGTTGTGTGTTCATAATCTCGGGTGCGCGCATTTGCTTGAGCAGCATTATCATGAAGGCTACTATGGTATTGTTGGTTCCATCCCTCTGCCTTAACAATTGGTAAAAGCAGCGGTTTCTTAGCAGGCTTGTCTGAAAATATCACACTGACCCTAATCAGTATGCACTCCCAGTAATATATGACTATTGCACTTATTTGAATAAGAATTTTTGTTACAAATGGTTCCTGCGCCACCTCTTAAGAGTGTGATATACTGAGTTGCATTGATTTAATGGTTCTAAAATTGCATGTTGAACGGACTAAATTACTGAGCTAATGTGTTTGGTCTAATTTGCATCTTTTGCTGCACATTAACCATTAAGTGAATATTTTGTACTGCACTACTTCTTATGAGTGTGATGTACTGAGTTGCAGTGACTCAATGGTTCTAAAATTGCATGTTGAACGGACTAATAATTACTGAGCTAATGTGTTTGGTCTAATTTGCATCTTTTGCTGCACATTAACCATTAAGTGAATATTTTGTACTGCGCTACTTCCTATGAGTGTGATATACTGAGTTGCAGTGATTTAATGGTTCTAAAATTGCATGTCTAATAATTACTGAGCTAATGTGTTCGGTCTAATTTGCATTCGTTGCTGCATATCAACCATTAAGTGAATATTTTGGCCCTGTATGAAGTGCCTTTGAGAGATTGGCTCACTGATTGGCCCATCAGTAGGCTTGTCTGCAAACATATTAACCTTATTTAACATGCAGTTCCAGCAATTTATGACTACTGCATTCATGTAAATAGAGGTCTTTGTTATAAACGTTTTCTGCGCTACTCCTTATGTGTGTGACATTATGTGGTGCATTGACCTAACGGTTCTAAAATTGCATGTTGAACGGTTCAAGAACTATTGGGTTAATGTGTCTGCCCTAATTTGTCTGCAAATATTGTCTGCAAATATCACACTGACCCTAATCAGTATGCACTCCCAGTAATATATGCCTATTGCACTTATTTGATTAAGAATTTGTGTAACAAATTGTTCCTTTTTTTTTTTGTGTAAAATATTTTTATTGGCAAAGTATAAAATACAAGTCGCATAAGAGACAATATTGTCACAATAATGTAGAATACAATCAAAGTGCCTCTTGGTCATAGACAGTGCCGGAATTTTATAATATAACAAATAACAAATTCTAAATTAACTCTAACTAAAAAGGTGATCATCGTATCCTTAAATAAACAGCAGTAAAGCTAGTACCAGAATGGTATGTCAAGACAACACAGCCCAGGCTCGGATCTGAATTCACCTCTGACCCACCATAACCGGTCGATTATCTTACGAGACCTCTTGTTCCTCCACCGGTGACCTGTCTCATACCGTTATTGAGCGAAGGTTCGAGGACCATGGACGCCAGATCGCATAGAATTCCTCATATTTACCCAAACTATTGTAGTGCGCTTCTTCTAGAGCTCTGACCCCCTCCACCCTCAGCACCCAATCCCTGATGGTGGGTGCACATTCCCTCCTCCAATATAACGGAATCAGTGCCCTCGCTGCGGTTAACAGAATTGCCAGAAGCGAGTTTTTAAAGGAGGGCATCGAAAAGGGCAGTACATTAAGCAAATAGGCAGAGGGAGTAAATTCCACTTCCAGGCCCCCTAAACACGATATCTCGTGTGCAACGTCTGACCAGAAGTTTTGAATTTTCGGGCAAGTCCACCATATGTGGACATAGTTACCTCTGGCCACTTTACACCTCCAATAGATATCAGGCAACAATGGATCCATAGCATGTAAAACAGACGGGGTAAGATACCGTCTAATAAACAATTTACAATTCGATTCACGAAGCTCCTGACTCCTGGACGCAAAGTATGTAAGTTCGAAAGCCCTGGACCATTCCTCAGCCGAAATATCTACTCCTAAATCTGTTTCCCACTTAAGTAGCATCGGAGAATCAATTTTATAGGCCCCTCTCATTATGTATGAATAAAGATTCGAGACAATATGTCCATATCTATTCTTATCGGTACAGAAGGTCTCAAAGGGGGCCAATGGAGGCAACCCCTCTGTCAGCCACGTAGTAGAGCGAATAAAGTGACTTAGTTGGGCATATTGGAACTTCACCATAGACTTGTTCGCTATTTCTGGGGCCACCAATCGGTCCAGGGGGAGCAATCTGTCGTCTTCCACTACTGCTTCTAGCGGTATATACGGTTTTGGTAGTAACCCATCCAAAAATGTCGGGGTCAGTCCCGGTGGGAACAGGGGATTGTGAGTCAAGGGTGTCAGGCGGGAAGTCAGTGTAGTCAGTCCTAACGCCACTCCATGTTTCCTCCACAGCCTTAGCAGTGTGCCCAGCAGCGGGTGTGACCGAAGCCCCAGGTTTGCCAGCGGTGCCGACTGCCAGGGCAAGGAGGACAATGGCCAAGTAATTCCTGCCTGTAACACATTTTCCCAAAGCTTACCCATCGTTCCTTTTGCCAAGCCGTATAGTATAGAAACAAACGCTGCTAGATAGTAAAAATAAGCATGGGGCAAGCCCAGACCACCCCTTCCCACCGGTTGTCACGGTCCATGGCTATCACCATCCTAAACCCCCCCCCCAGCGGTCCAATTCACGTTCTGTTCCTGCAAACCTGCACTTGGTTTTACACCTGGAAGTAGTGAAAGAGTTAACACCAAAAACACACCTCACACTCCTAATCAAATAAAGGGCTGTGCCCCAGACTGAACTGTGCTGTTCATTACTATTCTATCCTGACAGAGTAAGCCATTGATTCTGTTAGCTCTGAGATTCAGCTCTATCTGAAACCCCAATTACCTACCTGCTCCTGTTCACCGGAATTCCACCAGATCTCCAGATCTCAGCAACCACCTTTCCTTCTGCTACAACCATACCTGGTCAGTTTTCACATTCATTCCCCATACTCCACCCTCCTGTCTGTGCAGATCACTGCATCCTGGGCTCACCACATCCCAATACCCCGGTGCCACCCTGGTGCCATCCTCACAACCGTGACAGAATGAACAGCCCAAACAAGAGTGAGCCTGCAGTGCTGCCCATCGTGGTGGAGCTTATAAGCAGAATCTACCAGGACCTGCTTAAACACCTAACTGACCTGGTTAAGGAGTTGCTGCAAGGCAATTTGGGCACCACGCCTAAGGTGTTTGTTTCTCCAGCAAAACTGCACCATGACCCGCTGACCGAAGAGGAACGTGCCTGGAGAAAGGCCTCTAACCGGTGCCTGTACTGTGGGGATTTACTGCACTGGATATCTAACTGCCCAAATAAACCCCCCAAACCCTACGCTGCAGTAACCAGACCCACACCAAAGCCTACTATCGTTCCAAATCAGGCCCCGGTGTGTAAACCTGCTTCTGGAGGACCTCAGGTACCCAGGAGACCTGCCGTACTAAAGCCGGTACCCCAACCCAAACCGGCCCCCAAACAAAAAACTTTGGTTCCTAGAAGTACACCCCGTCTGAAGCTGGCTTTACCTAAACCTGTGATTGCTCATAGGAAACCTCTTGCATCAAGGTCTGCCCCCAGGAGCACTGCATCGCTGGAGGTTAGTTCTGAAGAGGAGGAAGAGCTTCCCAGTCCTATGGAGACCGAGACCACCTTGCCCATTGAAATGGAACCTGCACCTCATATGGACCATGGGACTGTGCCTGTGGAGTCAGATTTTCCAACTCCAATGGAGATAATGCCCATACAGGCCATAGCATCAACTCCCATCACTCCCAACCCATACGATCCACCGCTGTCTTCCTGCTCTTCACCCACGTATGATTCTGTGAAGGGGTGGCGAAATATCTGCTCATCTTCCAGCGACGAGCTTGAGTGGGATTGTGGCGAGGAGGAAGATAAGGACGAGGAGAGGGGATCCAGGCTTTATTACTCTCTTAGTGATGGACCCCATCCGGAATGGGAACCAAGGGAAAAAGAAATACCTCCCCTGCAGTCATCTGGGTATGTGGATGCTCTTTTTCCAGAAGAACCTGTTTTCCCCAAAACCCGTGAAGAACTGAGCGAGAAGTCTAAAGCAAAACACGGAGGCGGCAGAGGAAAAATCGCCGCAAAACCAGCGTTACCAGAACTAATGGAGGAGAGGCCCAGAACATGTTACAGGTGACACCTATCTCTGTGAACTCTGACTATGTGGGCACTATGTTCTCTGGCAGCTCTGACCCCTACCAGCGTCACTCCGTTGTCAAGAGCCTATGCGGGAGAAAGACTCCTGACCCCTCACCAAAAGAACCAGTTCCCTATATGGTACAGAGTACCATGATCTACCGTGATGAGCTGACTGAGAAGGGACCATCCAGAGACGCCTTTCAGTGGTGCAACGGTGTCGTGATCCCTCTCCCACCAGAGTGATGCCATGTCTGGTAGGGACCCTTCTATGGTCTTGTCACCCAGTGTGTGACTGTGAAGGGGGAGGTATGTCACGGTCCATGGCTATCACCATCCTAAACCCCCCCCCCCAGCAGTCCAATTCACGTTCTGTTCCTGCAAACCTGCACTTGGTTTTACACCTGGAAGTAGTGAAAGCGTTAACACCAAAAACACACCTCACACTCCTAATCAAATAAAGGGCTGTGCCCCAGACTGAACTGTGCTGTTCATTGCTATTCTATCCTGACAGAGTAAGCCATTGATTCTGTTAGCTCTGAGATTCAGCTCTATCTGAGACCCCAATTACCTACCTGCTCCTGTTCACCGGAATTCCACCAGATCTCCAGATCTCAGCAACCACCTTTCCTTCTGCTACAACCATACCTGGTCAGTTTTCCCATTCATTCCCCATACTCCACCCTCCTGTCTGTGCAGATCACTGCATCCTGGGCTCACCACATCCCAATACCCCGGTGCCACCCTGGTGCCATCCTCACAACCATGACACCGGTCTTGTCAATTCACTGTAAGATATCCTCACCATTGGTGGCAGTTAGGGGTTAACTCCAAGACTGGCATCATCGTGCTATGCATCCAAGATGTCGGCCAGCTCCGGGAAAGGATCACGAACCGGCGCTATTCGGCGCCGATTCGTGATCCGGCCCCCATGGGGTTAATGCCAGGTACCATTTGGAAGGGCAGGCTGTGCCCTTCCAAACGGTGTCTGGGTTAACCCCCTGTACACCGCCGATCGGGAGGGAGAGAGGTCCGAAGGACCTCCCCCCTCCCTTTCAGGCGCCTCCTCCGCACATGCGGGGGGCGCCTGAATTAGGTGTCATCGCGCCGCCGCGATGACACCTAATTACTCCGGTGGTGGTTCCGGGTGCTGGGCTGACATCGAGGATGTCAGCCCGCACCGGGGGGCCAGCGATCGGCCGGAACCCGGCCGAACGCTGGCCCCAAAGGGAGGACGTGCTCAGCACGTCCACCGCAAGGAACGCTACCTGCGGGTGGACGCGCTGAGTGCGTCCATAGCAGCGAACTGGTTAAAGCCTTTCGACCATTTTTTTAAAAATAAATATTTTAACAGGAAGGATACATTGAGATTTCTCTTGTTTTCAAGTATGTCCTGGGTGGCGAGTATGTACCGTTAGGTGTCTTGCATTAGGTGTCTTGCCCAAGGACACTTACTGGAGAGATGCTCTTGCTGGGATCAAACCCATGTCTCCACAGGCTCTCTCCATGCAAAGCAGTGAGGTTACCCCATCGCCACCCAGCCTGTTAATGTATTCCTGAACAACAATGTATCAGATGATAGCAGAAATTATAATTTTAATAAATTATTTAATAAAGCATTTGGTGATGGAGGACTCACTATTTTGATTCTTATTATAGGGGTAATTCAGAGAGTACTGAAATGTCACCGACATTTTGGTGCTCTCTCTCGTTCCCCGCATTTTGGGGCATCTAATTCAAATTCAGAATTCACCGCAGGGTCCCCAAATTGCAGGGAAAAACTGCTGCAAAACCCTGTAATTACTTTTTTTTTCTTAGCAGAGATCAGGTTTATGCAATTGGTCAGGTCTGTACTGCATATGGGGAATGTAGCACAGGAGCTCTGGGATGCAGTTTTTACAATTGCTGTCATGTGTAAATGACGTCTGCAATAATAAACTTTACTAACCACTTCAATGCGGAGGACGCTCTCAGCGCGTCCTTCCATTACTGCTGGTATGCGGAGGACGCGCTGAGCGCGTCCTCCCATTGGGGTCAGCGTTCGGCCGGGTTCCGGCCGATCGCTGGCCCCCCCAGTGCGGGCTGACATCCTCGATGTCAGCCCGGCATCCGGAACCGCAGCCGCTGAAATTAGGTGTCATCGCGGCAGCGCGATGACACCTAATTCAGGCGCCCCCCCGCATGTGCGGAGGAGGCGCCTGAAAGGGAGGGGGGGAGGTCCTTCGGACCTCTCTCCCTCCCGATCGGCGGCGTTGCGGGGGTTAACCCAGGCACCATTTGGAAGGGCACAGCCTGCCCTTCCAAATGGTGCCTGGCATTAACCCCTGGGGAGCTGGATCGCGAATCGGCGCTGAAAAGCGCCGGTTCGCGATCCTTTCCCGGAGCTGGCCGACATCTTGGATGTCGGCCAAGCCTCCGGGAACTCCCCCTGAGGACTGGCGTCATCGTGCGTAGCACGATGACGCCAGTCCTAGAGTTAACCCCTAACTGCCACCAACGGTGGAGATAGGGAGTTCATTGGAACTCCCTATCTCCCGATCCGTGGCAGTTAGGGGTTAATGTTTGGTATGGTTGGATCGGCCAGAGCATGGCCGTTCCAACGATACCAAACTCGAATGTGAAAAAAGTTTTTAAAAAAAAATTAAAATTAAAATTAAAAATAAAAATATATTTAAAAAGAAAATTATTTAAAAAAAAAAAAAACATTTTTTTTTCTTTTTTTTGGTTCGTTAATGCAGCAATATTGTTCCCATTTCAATTATAATGTGAACAATGATGCTGCACTAACGATTTTTGTATGCGGTGCGTTTGTTAAAAATCGCTTAATTTCCCCCAAAAAAAATGTAACGAGACCCCATCTCTAATTGTTTTAACAAGCGCACCCCATACAAAATATAACTGCAATTGCTCGCATGTTAAAATGTGAAAAAAAACACTTTACACGTTGTAAATTATTGAAAATACATATTTTATTGCATTTTTTGTTATAATATACAGACATGACATAACGTATACATATAATAATGACATATTATGAATCTACCGAGTCTGACGGAAAGAACGATATATAATATGTCTGGGTCATATACTAAAATAAGCCTTCAAAACACGTTTAAACATGATGAGCAAAACCGGTAAAAATGACCTCAGCACAGGGGCGGGAAAAGCCTCAGCAGCGAAAGGGTTAATTACAGTGTGGAGGCTTTTTTCTCATTTTTTTGCCCTCCACCACAACTCAAATAAGCACACACATATATATATATATATACATATATATATAACAGTCCAATTTCTCAGCACTCACACTCTTGAACTCACTTTTGAAAGGTGCCGCGGTTCCAAAAGGTCCTCAGAAATATGTTATATCAACCAGATAAGGAGCAGACTCTTGTAGCCATTGAGTCCTTCATCGCTCAGCTGCCTCTTAGGATATGCCTGGTTGCCATGACAATACAACGTAAGCAGTAAGCAAAACGTGTTTACGTTTTTTAGCGCGCGCAGAGCCGGCATTGACGTGCTACTTCCGGGTTTCGGGTTGACACAGTCAGAGACAGCGCGGTACATGGTTGGTGAGTAATATCTTCATTAAAGTTATAAATATACAGGTTGTTGTTATTATATTTTATCCTTGATGAAGGCTCTTGTTTGAGCCGAAACGTCGATCTTTTTTAATGACTTCCCAATAAAGTAAGCATTTTATTTTTTCTAAGTCCGTGAGTGCTCCATATCAGGTTGATATATATATATATATATATATTATATATATATATATATATATATAATTATATATATATATATATATATATATATAGAAACAGATGGTCAAAAATGAAAGTAAGTTAAAAGATGAAACTACTATGTAATTACTGAGACCGATCGCATTACGGATCGTCTCAGAGAGATTGTCATGGATTGGAACTCTGCATGCCCGCAGCTCCGATCCATTGTTCTGCGCAGGCACTATGGAACTTGCATATGTGACGTTTGCAAGTCCTGTTGTGGTGTGCATTTTGCATTTCCTATGCTACGCAAACAGCGCAGCAAATGGCAAATTGTGCAGAAAATCCTCAGGGACTTTGGGAGACGTTGAAGCCGAAGAGGAGGAGCTGTATCTGGTGAGGGACAAAAGGTGAATAAAATCACCAAAAAGAAGAAAAATAAATAAAAAATAATTGGGCAGAGGCTGGCAGCAGCATCTGCCCAATTGTTTAAGGGTAAAAAAAACGATACTCTACTTTTTAGGCTGGGTGCACACGAGCACGCTCAGAGTGGAAGGAACGTCCGTGAGAGTTGATGTTCCTTCCAATCGACGCCCACCTGCCCCCCCTCAGCATTGCAAAGCGCGATCCTCCTATGGAGGATAGCGCTTTGCAGCCTTGTCGACGTGCATCCTAGCGCATCAACGGGGAGGATCTCTAGGCGGACGCATGCTACGTGCGCACGTATGTGACCGGCCCCGTTGCAGTATCACATGGCTGCGACGGGCGCCGCGCACGGGCGCACTAAGTGCACCTGGCCTTAGTAGAGAGTTCCTTTAAGATTATAGGGGTTATTCAGAGAGCACCAAAATGTCGATTCGATAACCCGCCAAATGCATCAGACGATCCACCGAACAGACCACCGAACACAACTGAAAAAAGCCGACCAGTTGCCGAACAAGGGTAAAAAATTTAAGGAAATAAAAGCAACTTTTAAAAGATGTTTTTAAAAAAACTATGCATGAAAATGCCTGCAAATAATATGTAAGTTCCTATGAATAACAATAAAAAGGTCTGTTGCAGAATAAAAAAAATGCATGTGAAAAAAATCAGAATCCCAAATTTTGCTGAAAAATCCCATAAAAGGCCTAAAATAACTAAATAAATAACTAAGACTTTTTGCTGCCAATGAAAAGAATAAATGGTTGAATAAATATTTATTAAAAACGGGGATTTGTTCCTTTTTTACATTGAAACCTAAGGGATTTGCCTGCTTAAGGTTAAGGTCAGACGAAAGCATTTTTAACGTGCGTTTAGCCGCACGAAATCACGGCCGTGCTAGCAGCAAATGACGTCCAATGCCGGGTAATATACGAAGAACGGCCGCACGAAAGTTCGTCCGCGCAACGCAAATGGCAAACAAACGCATTTTTTCTAGAACGTCAAACCGCTACTACTGACGTACAGAGTGCGCTGCGTCCGCATAGCGGCGTGTTTGCGTGATTGGGAGATGTCAGACGCTGCACACGTCCGGCCAACATAACGTCCAGACACAAAAAGTGTTTTATTGATGATCCGTACAAAATCACGGACGAAAATGCGCATCGAATGACCGCTATCGCGTATTCCGTGAAAAAATACGTCCATTCGTTCGAACACACTTTTTCACGGACAACGCGAAAAATGCATTCGTCTGATCCTAGCCTAAATCTGTAGAATGAAACCACTGGAAATTAGGGCATTTTGTCAACTTTTCACTGCTGTTCAGTGTTTTCTGAATAGATTAACCATTACTTCTCTATGATGATTTCACTACTGCCGATGGTCACCAGATTTCGCTGGCAACTCGCTAATATTTGGCGAATCGCCAACTTTTTGTTTAGCCGAATGGCCACGAAATGACACCGTATGGGTAAATTCACCGTTTGGTGCAATTCGGTGTCCAATTCCACGCTCTTTGAATAACCCCTTATGTCACTGAGAATAATATATATAATGCAGTGCGAGATAAGACATTTTATTTCGCTTTTCTCCTAGAAAATCAAAGCTAAAAGAATGTGTGAGGGAGATTTTCTTTGAGCTTCAAAAAATGTCTGCGATTCCCATTGAATTCAGAATTAATACCAGCACTGACTTATTGTGTAAAATCTTTGATAAACAAATTTCAGACTCGGATTAAAGAAATATCTAGTACATCTTAGATGTGCTTGTTACTTTAGATATGGTAATGAAGAAGGTGTAACAGCGGGGAAACAATTACCTTAAGTCTGTCTCTTAGACCACTTACATTATTCATGGGAACTGTTCAAAATTCTATTTACATTATTAGAATTTGCAGAAGCTTCATAGATGGTGTAATATATAGTAAATTACCAATGAGTGTTCCAAGACCAGACAAGACATGGTATGTTCAGGCAATGTCACTTGATTAGCATTATCCGGGTTCCGAGCTGAAATTAGCACACCATTGTATATATATAATCTTCAATATTCTTTTTGCGCTCTTGGCTTGTTGACATGATACAAAACATGATCAAACGCTAATGCAATGAGCCTATATATACAAAGGCATTTTATTATATTCTATCTAGTTTACAAAAATGCATATATTCACCATCAGGGTTAATCAAAGAGAATCGAAAAGTCATCGCACGTTCGGTGACTTTTCGTTCTCTTCAATTCGATGTGATTTGGCGATCCCATTTCGGCGACCCTGCGGTGTATTCAGCAAGCCCCACAGGGTCCCCGAAGTGCAAGGAAAACCCGCCGCAAACTCGACACACACTCACCGCAAAACCCAGGCGAACACTCACCGCAAAACCCACCAAACACTCACTAAAGCCCACAAACAGCTGGATTAACCCCGCCGAACATGCCGGAAGAACCCGAGAAGTCGCAGAGCAGCCGCCGGAAAAAGCAGACATCGCAGACGAATGGAGTGAAAATAAAACAGTACGCTTGAATGTTTGAAAAGTAAAATGCTGTTTGCAAAGAAACTACAGAACGAAATTGTCTGAAATTTACATATAAAGATCCAATGAATGATAATAAAAAGGGCTGTTGCAAAAAAAAGAGAAAACTAGTTAAATAAAAATAATAATTCGCAAAGAAATCCCGAAAAATGCCTAAAAGATCCTAAAAAATCTATAAAATCAATTTTTACTGCAGAATATTATAATCAACGGTTTATTTTTTGGCTTAAAATGGGAATATTTTTAACATTGAAGCCTAAGGGATTCGCCTGTATAAATCTGCCGCATGAAACCACCGAACAGCAGTGGCGTCATTAGGGTTGGTGTCACCCGGTGCGGTAACTCATGGTGTCACCCCCCCCCGAGTTTTACATTTATTTTTATTTTTTTAAACTACTCTTACTCATAAAGCAGTACTCCCATATAATACTGAATGCTCATAATACACGGTGCATATTACTGTGAGGTTTATTGCTGTGCAGCTCTCTCATATACTCACACACAAATTTTGGTGAACTGCCAGCAAGTACGGTGCCTGTTCGACGGCAGTGAAAGTCCCCATAGAGAAGTAATGGTAAATCTGTTCAGAGACATCGAACAGCAGAGAAATGTCCTGATGTTCAGTGGTTTCATTAGACAGGTTTATTCAGGCGAACACCATCAGGGCTATTCAGAGAGAGGTGAAAACCTTGAGAATTGCCAGGAGAATGAACAATCTAGCCAAATAGCCAATTTGGAAAGTGAGATAAATGGGAGAATTTTTCTGGTTTGACTATTTTGCCCTAGAATTTTCAATTCTACAGTCATTCTCAAGGTTTTCACCCTTCTCTGAATAATCCTGCATAAATTTCAATGTTAAAAATATTCCCGTTTTTACCCAATATCTAATAAAACGTTTATTCCATTAATCTGTAGTAAAAAGTCTCTTTTAGGGATGTGTGTTTCGTTTCAGACCGATTTGTCTGAAACTAAACGATTTCCGATCCAAAGCGAAAATTTTTCAGAATCAGAAATCATTTTCATTCAATTCATAATTTCGGTTCCACTTCGGTAATTTTCAAAAAATGCTTAAAAGATCCTAAAAAATCTAACTGTAAAGAGACTCTTTACTACAGAATATAATAATAAATGGTTTATTAGATATTGAACTAAAACGGGAATATTTTTAACATTGAAGTCTATGGGGCAAAACATTTCCCAAACCGTGCGGCTCAGAATTTTTTTTTCCAAAAAATGCTTAAAATATCCTAAAAAAAATCTAGAAATAAAGAGACTCTTTACTACAGAATATAATAATAAATGGTTTATTAGATATTGAATTAAAACGGGAATATTTTAACATTGAAGTCTATGGGGCAAAACATTTCCCAAACCCTGTGGCTCAAAATATTTTTTTCAAAAAATGCTTAAAATATCCTAAAAAATCTAAAAATAAAGAGACTCTTTACTACAGAATATAATAATAAATGGTTTATTAGATATTGAATTAAAACGGGAATATTTTAACATTGAAGTCTATGGGGCAAAACATTTCCCAAACCCTGTAGCTCAAAATATTTTTTTCAAAAAATGCTTAAAATATCCTAAAAAATCTAAAAATAAAGAGACTCTTTACTACAGAATATAATAATAAACGGTTTATTAGATATTGAATTAAAATGGGAATATTTTTAACATTGAAGTCTATGGGGCAAAACATTTCCCACACCAAATACACGAAAATGTCCGAAATGAATAAAAAAAAAGTCAATACGAAAAACGAGCCGATCTGAAAACACGAAAATTTCTGATTTCACGAAAAAAAAGTCGATACGAAAAACGAGCCGAAACTAAACGGAAATCGGCAGAAATGATCCGAAATGAAAATTGTCGAATTACGAACGAAACGAGCTGAAACAAAAAAATTGGTGCACATCCCTAGTCTCTTTATTTGTTGATTTTTTTTTCTTAGGTATCCATTAGGCATTTTTAAAAAAAAATTAAATTGTTTTTCTTTCTAATAGCGTTTTTTTTTCTGTAACAGCCCTTTTTATTATCATTCATAGGATCTTATATGTTAATTCCAGACATTTTCGTTCAATAGTTTTTTTGAAAACAGCAGGGGATGGGTTCGTGGTGGCATTCGGTGGCTGATTCCCTGCACTTCAGGGACCCTGCGGTGAATTCACCAGGGAAAATTGATTCCCTGAAGTGCAGGGAATAACAGAATAATGAAATGCCTGCGTCATTTCGGTGCTCTGTGAATATCTCCTTTAGTGGTGTTTTTTTTGCTGCCCCCTGGAAAGTGCCAGCCTAGGCCTTGCCTACCCAGGACATACTTGAAAATGAGAGAATTTTCAATGTATCCTTCCTGGTAAAATAGTTTTGTGTAAAAAAAAAAAAAAATGTTTTTAGGGTGTCACCCTAGGGGGTGGTGTCACCCGGTGTGGGCCGCACCCCCCGCCCCCACCTTGCAACGCCAGTGCCGAACAGCAGGGCATTTCGGAAACTTTTCACTGCTGGTTTTTGTTCTCTGAATTGACGAAGCATTGCTTCTCTTTGGGAATTCACTGCCCTCGAACAGGCAACCAACAGGTACACCGTATGTGCAGGCAATTCGCCAACATTGTAACTGTACGCTGAATTTCACTGTCTGCTTACCTTTTGACCATAATTTGGATCTCTTTGAAAAACCCCGTAAGTGTTATTGCTGTAGTTCAGAGCAGCTGAATAGGCAAACAATGGGCAATTCATTCTCAAAATAAGTTCTACTTTATGCAACTTTGACGCAGTAGAAAGTCATGAATCTTCTGCCGTTTCTCCATTTTTATCCAATCTGCAGTAGCAGGGTCAGCAGAGTAGATGGCAATCTTGTTAAAATTCTATTATCCCTTAAGCCAGTGGTTCCCAACCCTGGTCCTCAAGTACCCCAACAGGTCAGGTTTACCAGATATCTGAAGCACAGCGCAGGTGATATGATTTGCTGCTCAGTGATTGCAGGATTCAGTCTGCATTTCCCAAAGGTGATCCTTAAAACCTGGCCTGTTGGGGGTACTTCAGGACCAGGGTTGGGAACCACTGCCTTAAGGTACAGTTCCATTGATGAAAGTAAAAAAAAAAGGTTCCACAGATGCCATTTTTGTGTATTTTTTAATGCTGATAAAACTTGTTTGTCTGCCATTATTGATTGCATTACTGGTGATGGTCCTCATGTCATCATGGGCACATTAAGCATTATTTTTTAAGTATAAAATAGGTAATTACCAGTGCAGCAAAGGAACTTACTATTTTGGAGCTCAATAGCAGCAGATACTTTGCACACCCTTGCAGAGTAGCACAGCCAAAGTGATGAGAAGAGAAATCACTCGAGCTGTGAGCTTATGCACTGGGGCAAAATCTACAAATTTGGTGCAAACAAGGTCAATCCAGGAGAGTGGTCAGACATCATCCAGAGGTCAAGTACCAGCAGGCAAAGATCTTCATATTTTATCTTGATGGCCGAAATCGGGGCCCTTTTTGGACACGTTTTGCCCATTTTATGGTTTGAGAGAATTTGAGAAAGGATTTTACGTGGAAGGATACATTGAGATTTCGCTCGTTTTCAAGTATGTCTTGGGTGGTGAGTATGCCAAGCTTACTCGCATTTCGACTGCCGATAAGTTTGGATCAAAGATTGGCACTTACATTTTCAATGTAAATATAGACAATATCAGTTCAATACGAGGTTTTCAGTATGTCGATTTATGAAGAAATATCAAATGCTGAAAGGAACTGACAAATGGATTTTCAGACAGGAAAATAGTGGGAACAAAACCGAGACCTTTTTGCTAAGCACTTGATTTTTCTAGACATCTTTAAAAATAAAAATTATCATTTTTTCAGACTTTTTACTGGCCCGCTTCTTTTCTGTCACTGCATTTTTCAGATATCGGCACTAGCTGAATTTTCTCAACTGACTCAAGTGATATTTCTAAAAAAAAAATTCAGAGCCGATATTTTTTTCCAAAAAAGTGAGCCGATAGAATTAAATTAAAGTTTCGGTGACATACAAATCAGGGTCAAAATTAAAGTAAAGAGAAAGCGTTCAGAGTACACACAGCTCGCAGAAAGAAAGGCCAGATACAAAGGTCTGGAAAGGTTTGCTCTTAAAGCCTGTTAATTGGCAATGGGCATGGCTATTCATTGCAACTGCAGGTGGGAAGCAAAACTGTAGCCAAGCAGGTAAAAGTCACCCTAGACCAGGCAGAGGTGCAGCACATTATATGGCTCACAGAGAAGGTCACTTAAAAAGGCAGCTATGCCTGACTTTTTGGAGGGCCCTCGGTATCCTGTGACATTAATATTTTACTATGCTCCATTATTACTTTCACGTGAAAGTTCTTATCTTATCCTAAAGGTTTGTCAAGTTTGAAAATGATGTAGAATATTCTTTTAAAGTGCACCTGTCATGCCGAACACATGTTGGACACAAATATTTAAGAATTCCCTTTCAAAGTTCACTCACTTCTTTTGGCAAACCGCTAGAGTGAGTAACAGTTATGAGTGAAAGAACCTTCTTACAGGATTGCCTTCCACTCACTCTTGGCAGCTGATGGATCACCAATGCACTGATTGATGAGTCCACACACTTGTACCACCTTCGACAGCCAGCTCCACAGTTCTACATGATGACTCATTAAGCAATGCCCATGGAGGAGGAATATGGTGGCACCAGGTGCATATGGAGCAATGAATTATGTGCCATCAGGGAATGGAATTTTACACAAATCTGTATGATCAATGCAATATTCATTTGCTGATGGGACATCACAGAGAAAGGGAACAGGCTCCGTTTAAGAAACACACTACACAATCTGAAAATCTGAGATACATTCTGTTGGCACATTGGTCTATTTTAGATGAGCTGTTAAAAAGTAGTTTTGCATGTACTGTGTGTTGTACTGATTCGTTGTGGATACATTTATACTGGAACCAATTTCTTTCGTGTTGGCATGCTTTACCGAGCAACATTGATCAAACCTTTAGGAAAATACATCTTTGAACATCCCCAGAGGGATGGTGTCAGACAAGCGTTTTTAAGAGCAGAAGAAACTTCTGTGAGAGTAGACGTTCCTTCCACTCTGATGCCCATCTGGCCACCTCGCTGAGCACAGTTAGCGCCCTCAGCGCTGCAAGACTCGGCTCTCCAATGGAGGATCGCACTTTGCAACCCCGTCAACGTGTGTCCTAGTGCGTCGACAGGGAGGCTTGCAAAACGTCCGCCGTACAGCCGCTGTCGCATTTGCAATTCATGCACACACAACAGCGTGTGGCCGGCCCCGTAACTGCGTTGGAACGTTGCAACGGATGCCAGAATGCACATCAGTACGGGCGCACATAGTGCGCTTGTCTGACACCAGCTTAAATGTATGAATTACATGAAAAGTGCAGGGACAGCACATTTCATGGCATGCATCATTCAAAATGTAAATAAATTATTGGTTAGAGTTAGGGTTAGGGTTACAGTTTTTATTTGTTATATAGTTAGGGTTTTGGTTAGTGTTAGGGTTACGATAGGGCTAGGGTTACGGTTACAGCTTCTGTGTGTTATATTACTAGGGTTTGGATTAGGTTTAGGTTACAGTTTCTGTGTTATATGATTAGGGTTAGGGCTAGGGATAGGACTAGGGTTATGGTTTCTGTGTGTTATATGATTAGAGCTAGAGCTAGGGATAGGTTAGGGCTATGGTTAAAGTTAGGTTAGGGCTATGGTTATGATTACAGTTTCTGTGTGTTATATTATTAGGGTTACACATTCTTTTTAAACTTTTCTAACTAAATATTTTGAATAGAATCAGATTTTTTTTTTAATTCTCTTGATCGGAAATTGCCTTGGTTGATTTTTGCCGATTTCCAAATCGGTCTGTACTGACCTGCATATGTGTAGCATTTAGAAGCTGATTACCCCTAATTCAAAATGCTCAGGGCAATGATCATTTTGGATTTCATGCTTTTTTTGAATCGTGCCGGGATTCCTAATAACCAGATATGTGATGCAGCAGGGTGCCTCTAGTGATAACCTTTACAGAGCCAGCAAGGGACATGATGAGACACAATGCACAGTGCCAGCAAGGGACATGCAGAGCAGCATCATTGTGTTCCGCACTAACACTGAGGGACTGGCTGCAGCGCCAGGTGGAATGATGGAATGGAGAGGATGAGGCGACAGCAAATTTTAGATTATAATCTGAGGATACTGAGATTTGCAGTTCAATTGCTATCTTGAAATAATAACACCTTCCTTTCATCCAGCAATTTCAATGTTCTTGGGCATAGCAGCTTTATGAAAGAATTTATCTTCACATTGTAATAACAACACCACATTTAGCAAGCTGGACACCTGCTTAACATTTACACCACGGCAACTGTATAAAGGTTATGTAAGGTATGGAGATATTTTGGTCTTTATTTGTTGCATCCGAAAACATCAAATACGGTTCGATTTTGTACAGCAAGATTTCATTTACTCCAGTGGAGTAAAAAAAATACAGCAAAAACAAGCTAAATGAAGCTTAGATTCTGCAGGGATCACCGACTGAACAGTCAGTTCTTTAACACAAGATAGAGAGGTAAACAGATTAGCTACGATTGTATAAACCTAATGTACTGCACTCATGTAAATAGTTTAAAGAAAATAGCTTGACTGAGTGAAAGACGCCTGGTCACATTTTATTCTTGTCTTCGACTCTCTCCTGAGTGGGGGCTTTAAGGGCTAAAGCTTTGAAGTTTTAGAGCTTCAAGCCCAAATCTCCAGGGTGCACTATCAAGCCCAGTGTCAAAGAAGGAAAGGTAATACAAACAAGTTTTCTTACATTCTTGGAGGACAGACTGAGCATCCACAGAGCCCCTTTAACAAGATGCCCACCAGCTGTTGTTCATTGGACTAATAGCGGTAATAAGTTATGAGTTTGTCCACACAGAGCGCTAAACAGACTGCTGTGACGTACATATTTGCTGGGTACTAAGTCACACATAGCATTTTAGTCCTCAGTATACAATTTTATTTAAAGTGCCAAGCATCTAGCTACTTCTTGTTGTTGGATTATCATGCAATACCATAACTTTGCTCACTGTTTTTGTTGGAGAAGATTTTTCTTTTTGTCATATTTTTGATACTCAGGCTTAATTCATCATCGAGTACTGTCTCCGTCCCTCCCCTGGGGAAGCAATGGAAGCTGTTACTGTGACATGATTGGGAGGGGGGTTGGATTCTCACTTGATCATATGGGCAATCCAGTGGTTCTCAAAGTAGGTCCACTGGCAGTCATTAGCTAGTCCTGATCAAAATGGTAGTAGGCTTTCTGGTCTGAAGAATGCACTGAGGGTGGAACCAGCCATCCAGGATACCTGTGGGGAGGAAAGGTCTCCACGACCTTCCAAATTACATTGAATGGCCATGGTACCTAGAGTTCCTTTACGAGTAAATACCCCTGATGAATTTCAGAGAGTTACTCTCCTAATCCTTGCATTTGCACGCTTTAAGTATACAGGGTAATCCAGATGTGGACCCCTTGCTCAAAGAGCATAAAGGAGTATCAGTTATGCCATCCTGACAAAGCCTAACAAGACTGAAACAATCATTGGGGTTGCTGTATCTCTTGTAGGGAGGAGACTTCCTTGGCATTTAAGTTCTGGTCACCCTTTTTTGGTGATAGCAGACTGATTTGCTTATGGAATTGTCTTTTTTGTAATGGAACCATCAATTATAAGACCACCTTAATACAAGATTCACCATTATAGTGTGTTTTTTTAAATCATAGTGTATTGGCTTATTGATCATTCCCAGTGTACAGATTCAAATTGTGGCACAGTCCACATTTGGTCATAACTTTGTCCAATGATTTAAGGATTTACATTTGCATCTATAACTCTGTGGGATGTAACCTCATTGTTTTAACTGTCTGAATGTGAAGAGTCACGTCATATCTCCACTTACACATTTGGGATAAAAGGGTGTCCCGGGATTAGCATTAGCACAGATTGTTAGTAGGGATGAGCTATTTGGTTCGAGCTGTTCGGAGTTCGCATCGAACATCGGCCATTCGACAGTTCGCGAACTTCGAACTTTTTGGGACGTTCGCCAAAAATTCGGGGAAAAAAATATTTTTTTTTTATAAAAAATGCTTAAATACTTAAAATCTAGAAATAAAGAGACTCTTTACTGCAGAATATTATAACCAACGGTTTATTAGATATTGAATTAAAACGGGAATATTTTTAACATTGAAGCCTAGGGGATAAAACATTCTTGTTACTAAAACATCAGGCAGACACGGCCCTGTAATCAGGCATTGTAGAGGGCAGCCTGCAGGGGCCTCCCAAGGATCCCCTTGAGGAGCATGCGGCCGCCGGATGTCAGAGCTGCGACTATGCGGGCTAGTCGCCCGAGTGCATGTGGCAGAGACAGGCAGCGCAGGGAGGGAGCCACTGTACCTGAGGCCACGGCAGACCCGCCCCCACAACCAGGATCCAGGGAGCCCCCACTGACCACCAGGCTAAGGTAAGGCGACACGTTTCTAAAAAAATAAAATCCGAGGACATTTTTAAATGTCCCCGGGAACATAAAATAAAACTTTTTTTTTCTTTCTCTACCTGGCTGAATGTATCTAATATATATAATTAAATACATTCAGCCAGGTAGAGGGCGGTGGCATGTGGGCTGCGCGGGGTCTCAGGCAGTGATTTGTTTTTTGTGTGTACTTTCAGCAAATTTATAGGGGAAGGTAAGGGCAGGTATGACATATATATCTATTTATATATATATATATATATATATATATATATATTTCTTATAAATATATATATCCAGACTTGTATTACACACACATTTTGGCAACTAATTGCACTCCCCATTTGGCTGATCCCTCCGGAAGAAATGTTGAACCCGATAGAGCAGAGAATAATATATATATTCTCTGCTCTGTTGGGTTCAACATTTCTTCTGGAGGGATCAGCCAAATGGGGGGGCGCATTTAGTTGAGATTGTCCACATGCCACCCCCCCATGTGCATATGTGTATATATGGTCTGAGGTCTGTGGGTGGATGTATATATATATATATATATATCTGCGTGTTGATATATACGTATATATAGGTCTGCGTGTTGATATATACGTATGTCTGTGTGTGGTATCAATGCATCCCTACTCTATACACGGTGCTCCGTGTCACTATAATATATATGATCGGGGTTACCTGCTTTTATATTTTTATACTATTCCTATTAAATTAACAGTAATTTTTGATGTATTTTATTTAGTAGAAACTTTTTTTTGCCCACATAACATGTGCTTTGTGAAAAGAAAACGGTTTTGTGTGTACATTTTGATTTAGTTAGTGGATTCCTGTCCAGTGCAGTAAGAAGCAAACGTAATGTAGTGTAGACACGCTGCGAAGCGGAGCGGAGTGAAGTCAAGCCGGCAAAATGTTTGCTTCTCTTCGCTTCGCTATGCTGTGCGTCGCTACACGCTCCGTGTGTCTCAGCCTTTATTCCCGCATCGCTAGCTTACCGAATCAGTTTGTATACTTGTTACTGACCCTGCTTGTTCTGAGGACCCGATCTGTTGCTGACTTTGCCTGCCATTTGACTATTCTCTCTGTCTATTCCCTGCCTGTTTTGTTTGCTTTCTGTTGCTTCTGGTGTGCGCCGGTTCTCACCATATACAGTAGCGCAGTACAAGTGCCTAAACATTGCTGACCCGGTTTTGTTATAGCTGCTGATGTAACTGAATAGATCGGGGATCTCTTCTGCATTACCAAAACCTCCACCACTGCACTCTTCCACAATACCACAGAGGGGTTACTTACGGTGTGAAGGCACTTGCTGCCATCAAAGGCACAATATTTGGGTGCACTGCCACTGACGCCTATACCAGATTCATATCATTTTAACCACTTGGCTGCTATGGACGCGCTCAGCGCGTCCAGCCAAGTGGTTCTCCTGTGCTACGGACGCGCTCAGCGTGTCCGAGCACAGGACGCAGCAATCCGCTGGATTCCGCCGGATTGCTGCGCCCCCGGTGCGGGCTGACATCTTGGATGTCAGCCCAGCACTCGGGAGCCCGGCGGGGACATTAGGTGTCATCGCGGCGACGCGATGACACCTAATTCAGGCGCCCCCCCGTATGTGCGGAGGAGGCGCCTGAAAGGGAGGGGGGGAGGTCCTTCGGACCTCTCTCCCTCCCGATTGGCGGCATTGCGGGGGTTAACCCAGGCACCATTTGGAAGGGCACAGCCTGCGCTTCCAAATGGTACCTGGCATTAACCCCTGGGGTGCTGGATCACGAATCGGCGCTGAAAAGCGCCGGTTCGTGATCCTTTCCCGGAGCTGGCCGACATCTTGGATGTCGGCCAAGCCTCCGGGAACTCCCCCTGAGGACTGGCGTCATCGTGCATAGCACGATGATGCCAGTCCTGGAGTTAACCCCTAGCTGTCACCAACGGTGGAGATAGGGGATTCCAATGAATCCCCTATCTCCCGATCCGTGGCAGCTAGGGGTTAAAGTTTGGTACTGTTGGATCGGCCAGAGCATGGCCGTTCCAACGATACCAAACACGACTGTGAAAGTTTTTGTAAAAAAAAAAATGAAAAATAAAAATAAAAATAAATAAAAAAAAATTATAAAAAAAAAATAAACATTTTTTTTTCTTTTTTTTGGTTGGTTAGTGTAGCAATATTGTTCCCATTTCAATTATAATGTGAACAATGATGCTGCACTAACGATTTTTGTATGCGGTGCGTTTGTTAAAAATCGTGTAATTTTCCCCAAAAAAAAATGTAACGAGACCCCATCTCTAATTTTTTTAACAAGCGCACCCCATACAAAATATAACCGCAATTGATCGCATGTTAAAATGTGAAAAAAACCACTTTACACATTGTAAATTATTGAAAATACATATTTTATTGCATTTTTTGTTATAATATACAGACAGGTCATGACGTATACATATAATAATGACATATTATGAATCTACCGAGTCTGACGGAAAGAGCGATATATAATATGTCTGGGTCATATACTAAAATAAGCTTTCAAAACACGTTTAAACATGATGAGCAAAACCGGTAAAAATGACCTCAGCACAGAGGTGTGAAAAGCCTCAGCAGCGAAAGGGTTAATATTTGTCTGCAGGGTCTAACCCTGCACTCTTCCACAATACCACAGAGGGGTTATGGTGTGACGGCACTGTTGCCGACACTAAAAGCCCAATTTTAAAGCACCTATTGTTACTTTCATCCAAAGCCTGCATAAGTTTCACCATAATTTAGCCACAAAAATCACTAAACTTGTTCTGCGTCTCCTAAAATGTCTCCTCTTTTCATACAGACTGCCACCCCAATCAGTTGTTTATGAATAGATTAAAGGAAAACCATTTACCGTCATTTGAAATGTCATTTTTTTGTTTTTAAATGTTTCTATATATTCTACAAATCCGCCACTTCACGGGCAGGTTATGGGGACCTCAAAGGCACGATATTTGAAGGAATTTTTCATTTTTATTCTTAACCATTATTTCATGGAAAACTCACTATTCCTTTAAAAACATTTTTTTTTTACTTTTTGTCCTTGTTTCCTGTCCCCCAGGGCACTACCCGGACCCCCATACACCTTTTATGGCAAATATCTTGCATATATGCCCTCTTGTAGGGCACTCTAAAGATCGAACTTTTGAGTCCCATTGACTTGCATTGAGCTCGGTTCGTGTTCAAGTTCGAAGTCGAACTTTTGAAATTGTTCGAATGCGAACCGAACACGGGGGTGTTCGGCTCATCATTAATTGTTAGTTTATGAGTCTGTTTTAAACAATATGAATTCAAATTTACAGCAATATCTTTTCTCATGGGAACTCATAATCAACACGGCATATATTGAATATATTTCCCTTCATTTCATTTGAACATTATTTTGATGTTTGTAAATTTATATAATGGATCTTAATCAAAATATCAAAATTTCAATTTCCATAAAGATTTATTGATAATGAACTAATTGTAAAACAGACAATTTTAAAATAAAGTGGTGAATTAGACATGTCAGTTGTAGCGTCGCACCATTGGTTTACAATTACAACGTGCTAAATCTAGAAATATATAATTGTTCCCACAGTTAAAAATAAGCTCTTAGTTATATTTGTAATTGTGATTAATTTGACACAATTCCACATAATATCCATTTACCATGTGCTCGTTAAATATATACGGATCTTCCCACTATTAAGAAAATGATTATGAGTCATCACATTATGACAAAAGATGATAAATCAAGCTGTGAGATTATGGATATGGCATTCTTGATCAGAAAATCTGTATGTCTAATAACATATATTTTTCATTTTGTTGATTTACAGATAATTAAATTAAAATTATACTTGAAATATAATTATGAGACACTATTCATCTTCTTCAAAGCATTGCTTCTAGCATCCAGTATCCACTGGTCCATCAATTCATATATCTCTGTACACACATTTTGATACGGCATATATGCACGTAGTATTTTTTCATCAGTCACTGCCCAGATAGTGGGCATTTTCATTCCACGACAGACATCCAGATTCATCCACCACAGGTTTTTACCCTCTTTTTCACATCTATAATCCATATTTTACAAACTGCACCATTTCATTTTTTAACTCACTTTTGACCTTTCATTTTGTTTTACTTTTGTTATTTATTTTCAGGAAATATTTTTTATTTTTGATGGTTTATTTTTCATTTTTTATTTTTAATTTTTATTAGTTATTTTTTTAATTTATTTAGTTATTTACTATTTTTTTTTTGCTTTTCATTATTTGTCATTTATTTTTTATTATTATTTTTCGTTATTCTTTCTCTTATTTTTTCTCTCATTTTTATTCTTTCTCATCACCATTCATTCATTTTGTCACAGTTATCATGCTTTTGGTCGACACATCACTTTTTCACATTCCTCACGCACGAGCCAGTTGTCACTCTTCGTACCTTGATTTTTTTATTTTTCACATGTAGTCACTATTTTTTTGCTCTCTTACACATCATTCACATTTTCACTCACAGATAGTTTTGGAAAATAGATTATATTTTTTTAGTACATAATACCATTCGGTAAATGGAATTTTATTCGAGATGACCTAATCCGTAGACTTGTGCACGGCGTTTCTTTTTTTCGTTTCGTTTCGGATTATTTCATTCTCTTTTTTTCCTGTTTCGGATCATTTTGTTCCATTTTTTTTTGTTTCGGGTCATTCTATATGTTACCGCAATTCGTATTTTCAAAGTTTTTCGGATCACTTCGTTTTTCAATTTTATGAGTTATTTAATTTTTTTGGTTGATTCGTATTACATTTTTATAAGTTTATTTTTTTTGGGGATTACATATTTTCGGATCGCCGGTATTTCGTATTCCGGATCACTTTTTTTTTTATTTTATGAGTTATTTTGTACTTTGAATTGATACGTATTTCATTTTTTTGAGTTATTTCATTTTTATTAGTTATTTTAATGCATTTTCTGGGGATTTTTTGGTTAAATTTTAGATTTTTAAAGTTACTAGGCTTTTTTTTTCATTGCTGAACGCAGCTGTATTATTTTCTTTCAGTCTAGCTGCGTTCGGCAATGAATACTATGTTTCAGCACCAGATAGCTCTGTAGCCCTATTTATGTAAACACACATTTTTTTTATTATTTTTTTTGTCTGCGGTGCTATGGTAAAGGTTATTCGAGAGAGGACGCTTATTTACATTTATAAATGGAAACCCGGAACTTTCAGATTTTTAAGAAGTTTCCTAAAATAAATAGTTTTTTTTACATATTGTAGTTGTGTAGCATCTCTTCCCCCTTGACTGATTACTGTTTGTTGAATCGACTCTTTGATATTTGTCATTTCCTTTATGCTCAGTCTCCACCATCAAAATGATTTCTGATATCCCCATTTATTTTTCTTTGGGACAGCTAATTCTGCTGCTTTGTTTTAAAGCACATAGCCTTCTGATCTAGATCAGCCATTGCATGTGGTAACAGAGTTAAAGGGACTGCAAGGAACAAATTAAGAGGAAACATTTAACTTCTGCACAGAGACTAGAAAATAATTGAAGCCTTTTATAAATTGTATGTAACCCAGTGCAGTTATTCTGCCCGAAAACAATGCAGCTGGGTTGTCATGGATACTGACCTCTCTCCCAGCACTCATCTCCTGTGAGCCAATCAGGCTCTCTCTTGTATGCATGTCAGTGAATCCTGAACTGTGGAGCTGGTCTGCCTATGAGAGGTGAGCATGTGAGAGAAACTTCTGGAAAAAGATGGTGAGGGACCTGGGACCCTCTCCCTGTCACGTGACCAAGAGAGGACCTGACTGCCTTGCCTAACTGCCTTGCCTGACCATGGCTGCAGACCCAGGGAGTCCAGCCTGATGGCTGAAGGAGACTGCGTATCCAGAGTGTTTCCAGTCTTGCATCCTGTCACAGCAGCAAGTGAAGTGAAGCAGAGCTGTAGATAGCCAGAGAATCCAGCATGGTGGCTGAAGGATTTTGAGTGAGCAGAGGAGACTGCCAGTACCCAGAGGCCCCAATCCTGCACCCTGTCACAGTACAAGAGAAGTGACAGGATGCTGCAGACAGACCTCTGTGCAGGGAGATAGTCTCTCGCTCAGCCAGAATATTAAAGGGGCAGCTTTCCAGAGTTGTTTGAAGACACAAAGGAGCGGTTCCTTTTGAATATGAATGTATACATCGACATCCATACCTTTGTTCCCTGGGTAGGGCTACCTGTATCAAGGGCCCCAATAGTGCACCAACACAGGAACCCCTGAGGGGGAAGAGCCCCCACTTTGGGAGCTGGTGTTACATGTTATTTGATTTCTGTGTTTGCAATTTTCAGGACTGTGCACCCGATGCTAAAATGTCTCCTCTTTTCATACAGACTGCCGCCCCAAGCAGTTGTTTATGAATAGATTAAAGGAAAACCGTTTACCTCCATTTGAAACGTCATTTTTTTGTTTTAAATTGTTTCTATACATCCTACAAATCCGCCACTTCACTGGCAGGTTATGGGGACCTCCTAGGCACGATATTTGAAGGAATTTTTTGTTTTTATTCTTAACCCTTATTTCATGGAAAACTCACTGTTCCTTTAAAAACATTTTTTTTAAAAACTTTTTGTCCTTGTTTCTTGTCCCCCAGGGCACTACCCGGACCCCCATACACCTTTATGGCAAATATCTTGCATATACAGTTGTGTTCAAAATTATTCAACCCCCAATGCTGTAAAGGGTTTTAGGGAATTTAGTGTACATTTGGAATTGTATTCAGAAGGAAATCCTACAAGGACTTTTTAAAGAACCATATGCAACTAAAATGACATCAATTGGTTTTGTAATACAGTAGTAAATGTTTCTTTTGTGAATTCTTCATTGACAAAATTATTCAACCCCTTAAAGACTACCACTCTGAAGAACAGAGGTTCATTCAAGTGTTTTCAATCAGGTATTGAAAACACCTGTGGATGTCACGGAGCAGCAATAAAGCATAATAAGCACCAATTAGGCAGCTTTAAAATGACTGTGATACTCAGCTCCTTCTAGACATTTACTGGTGTGGTTACAAACATGGGGAAGTCAAGAGAATGGTCCAGGAAGACAAGAGAAGAGGTGATTACTCTTCACAGGGAGGGCAATGGCTATAAGAAGATTGCAAAGATGTTAAACATACCAAGAGAGACCATAGGAAGCATCATTCGCAAATTCAAGGCAAAGGGCTCTTTTGAAATGCTACCTGGTCGTGGCAGAAAGAAGATGCTGACTTCGACTGCTGTGTTCTACCTGAAGCGTAGAGTGGAGAAAAGTCCCTGTGTGACTGCTGAGGAACTGAGAAAAGATTTGTCAGATGTGGCTACTGAAGTTTCAGCTCAGACACTGCGTAATGAAGGCCTCCATGCCAAAACTCCCAGGCGCACCCCCTTGCTGTCTCCAAAGAATAAGAAGAGTTGACTGCAGTATGCCAAAAGTCATGTGGACAAACCACAGAAGTTTTGGGATAGTGTTCTGTGGACTGATGAAACAAAATTAGAACTGTTTGGGCCCATGGATCAACGCTATGTTTGGAGGAGGAAGAACAAGGCCTATGAAGAAAAGAACACCTTGCCTACTGTGAAGCATGGCGGGGGGGTCAATCATGCACTGGGGCAGTTTTGCTTCTGCAGGTACAGGGAAGCTTCAGCGTGTGCAAGGTACCATGAATTCTCTTCAGTACCAGGAGATATTGGATGACAATGTGATGCAGTCCGTCACAAACCTGAGGCTTGGGAGACGTTGGACCTTTCAACAGGACAATGATCCCAAGCATACCTCCAAGTCCACTAGAGCATGGTTGCAGATTAAAGGCTGGAACATTTTGGAGTGGCCATCGCAGTCACCTGACTTAAATCCGATTGAGAACCTCTTGTGGGACTTAAAGAAAGCAGTTGCAGTGCGCAAGCCTAAGAATGTGACTGAACTGGAGGCTTTTGCCCATGACGAATGGGCGAAGATACCCGTAGATCGCTGCAAGACACTTGTGTCAAGCTATGCTTCACGTTTAAAAGCTGTTATAACTGTAAAAGTACTAAGATTGAAGTACTAAGATTGAATGTCACTTGGGGGTTGAATAAAACTGGTAATGATGTGAGCACAGAAAAGACATTTGTGGTTATTTCATTATAAATGTTATGTTATATTTGTCTGACCTACACGTGCCTCTTTGATTTAATTGTAAGCAAGATAACTGAATGATCAAAATCAATGTCAAACTGGCCAAACACTCAATTTCAGTGGGGGTTGAATAATTTTGAACACAACTGTATGCCCTCTTGTTGGGCACTCTAACATTCGAACTTTCGAGTCCCATTGACTTGCATTGAGTTCGGTTCTTGTTCGAGTTCAAACTCAAACTTTTGAAATTGTTCGAGTTCGAATGCGAACCGAACATGGGGGTGTTCGGCTCATCACTAGTCTGAAGCTCTCGCCAATATGCAACACACTGGGGAAAAAATCCTTCTTGACACCAGAATGGTGTCAGATTTCTCCTTGGATCAAGAAGCTTACCCACATATTAAATATTATGACTCTTAATATTCTGTGTTTGCAGGAATTCATCCAGTCATTTTTTAAAAGTCTGTACCGTCTCTGACCCAACCACCTCAACAAGCAGAGAATTCCACAGCTTTATTGTTCTAATTAAAAATATAACAAACTTTGAAGATTTAACTCAAGAGCATTAGAGTGTGCTTCTATTAAAAATATTGATACTGCTAAGATGCTCGCTCATGTGCTTATTATTTCACACCTTGAATACTGTTATTTGCTCCTTATTGGTCTCCCCAATGCCCACATTGCCCCCATGCAATCTTTAATGAATGCAGCTTCCAGGCTTATATTTCACACCCGACTGTCCTCATATACCCCTCCCCATTGGTGTATTTTGGCCTAGGCCAACAAGGCCTAGGCCTAGGGCGGCACTTTCCAGGGGGGGGCGGCCCGCACTGGTGGCCCCACCCCCAAAAAAATAAAATATTATATATTTTTTTTTAACTTTTGCAAAGTATTTTGCCAGGAAGGATACATTGAGATTTCACTAATTTTCAAGCATGTCCTGGGTAGGCAAGGCCTAGGCTTTCACTTTCCAGGGGGCAGCAAAAAACCTCACCACTACATGGGTTACTCACAGAGCACCGAAATGACGCCAACATTTTGGGGTTCTGTAGTTCCCTGCACTTCGGGGAATAAAATTTCCCCACCCAGCAGTGAATTCACCATTCACCGCAGGGTCCCCAAAGTGCATGGAGTCGGCCACTGAATGCTGCCACCGAAAACCCGTGGCCTGCTGTTTTCAAAAGAACTACTGAACGAAAATGTCTGGAATTTACATATAAGATCCTATGATTGATAATAAAAAGTTCTGTTACAGAAAAAAGAAAAACCGCTATAAAAAAGGGGGGGAAATGTTGCTGAAAAATTACTAAAAGGTACTAAAAAAAATATCAAATACTTTTTACTGCAAATTAAAATAATAAATGGTTTATTAGATATTGCATAAAAACGGGAATATTTTTAACATTGAAACCTATGGGGTTCGCCTGAATAAACCTGCTGATTGAAACCACCGAACATCAGGGCATTTCACTGCCATTTCTCTGCTGTTTGGTGTTCTCTGAATAGATTAACCATTACTTCTCTATGGGGATTTGCATTGCCTTCAAACAGCACCGTACTTGCTCGCAGTTCGCCAAACTTGTGTGTGAGCATATCACAGAGCAGTGGTGTACTTAGGGGAGTGGCGGAGGGCGGGCCGCCCCAATTACCAGTGATTATTGGGGTGTCATTAGGGGGTACTAGGAGGTGCCACTGTCACTGTGTGTCAGCTTTGAGCTGTGTTCTCAAACAACGAGCAGCGGAGCAGGGCGTTTGCATACGGAATAAAATCGAATAGAATAAAAATCTGATGCACTCATACACAGCGCACATTGCATTGCTGGGAGTTTTATTGCTGTGGATTCAGTGATACACACTGCATATTACTGTGAGTTTTATTGCCCTGGAGCTTTGGGATACGCTCATACACATTGCACATTACTGTGAGTTTTATTGCTGTGCAGTTCTGATATGCTCATACACAGTGCCCATTTCTGTGGGTTTTATTGCTGTGCAGCTCTGTGATACACTCATATGCAGTGCACGTTTCTGTGGATTTTATTGTTCAACCAATTAGAGCGGCTGTGATCCAGTATACTTGACATGCGTGGGTGTTCTTTGTAAAAATGCTTGAATTTAAACATTTCATAATTTTATTTATCTCAATAGATACATTTGAAATGGTAAACAAAATATAAAAGTAGGCGCTTGGTATCCACGTTTAATATAAAGAGAGGAAAAGGGGGAGCTCTAAGAGGAAAAGGTGGAGCTTAAAGAGGAAGGGTGGGGATTAACCAGGAAGAGGTGTGCCCTTGACAGGAAGGGGTGCCTCAAATTTAAATTAGGGGGTGCACGAGTTTAGTCAGGCCTAGGGCAGCACAAAACCTAAATACACCACTGCCCCTCCCTGTTCCATTCCTTCCATTCATATCCTGTACCTTCTAGGACACAATTTAGAAAACTGATGTCCACAAAAAGCCTTTAATAACTTGACTCCTCAATGCTTGTCTTTCCTACTTCAAAATAAGCAATGACTGCAACCAATTTTCACCAACCAGATATGAAAAGAAATGTTCTGAAAATTAAAGTGACATATTTTTTTGTTATTAATGAAAGATAAAAATGAAAGAAAATCACACGCTTTCATAGTTAAACATCGCTTCCAGTCTTCATTCCTCTTACTGTATTTTTTTTTTATCTCTTTGGCCTTTATTTAGTGAAAACTCTTTAAGTCCCTGGTGAGTAAAATAACATGTACAGTTTAAATAACCTCTTGCTCATATATAATGATTGTGGAAGAGCAGGGCTGGGATTCTATTCAGAATGCTGCTGACGGGAAATTGCACAGGATAGCTTCTGCATGCTTTGTACTTAAATCTAGTGATTAGTATTAAGATTTTAGATATGTGTGTGCAGTGAATAGATAGCTAGGAAATTCAGGAACTTATTTGAACCTTTTGAGTGTCAGAGGTGTGTGCTAAGCTTCAGCAATGAAAGGGAAGAAGATAAATTATTTTATAGCATGGTTAGAATTTATTTCAGCAATATGCCATAAATCCCCAGCATCCTCAGAATTTATTTCAGCAATTGGTCCCTACTCCCTAAATCCCTTGATCTGCTAATCTTCAACACCCCGTATCATTGGTATACCCTTTTTTTGTCCCCGTACGTATAATTTCATCATCTCGAATAATGTCTACCAGGTAAGCTACCTTTTATGTCAAAGCCTTTACTAGACATTGAAAAAGAAACACTCTCCCAAAATAACCCAAACAACTGACATTCATTGTGATGTCTTGAAATAAAATCTTACCAATTTTTTAGCAGTGCTACCATGTTGCTGTGATAAAAATGCAGAATTGCTGGAATGCCGTTTCAGTTTGTGACTCTTTAAGCACACATGATCTATGACTGTGCTTCTGGCTGTAAAGTAATTGCTGCATGACTCAAGACAAAGTGTTGCTTCGAGTAGTATGAGGTCACGCATGGCATCCTGCGCCTATACACTTAGGAATTCTTAAATGGAAAGCTGAAATATATAGGGCATCACTACACATGGTAGTCTTTAGGTTTGCACACAAGACAATTCTTATATATGATTAGAAAATGGAAAGTAGTTTTCAATATAAGCACTCAGGACTCAAAATCCAAAGTTACCCTGGTTGAGCTTTGACTGCCAATACAGAAGTGTTGAAAATAGAAATCGTTTAAATGATGCTGCTAGTGTTTGGAGGTATATAGAACATGGTTAGTTATTCCGTATTTAGAGCAGGGATCTCAAAGTCTGGCCCCCTTAGACGTTGATGACTTACAATTCACAAAAATGTTTGAGTGCAATAGATGGCCAGAGACTCAGTGGAGTTATAGTTCAGCAACATCTCAGGGGGTTGAGATCCCTGGTTTAGAGGGTCTTAGGCCCGTGTCAGACTAGAGCACTGATCACGTCTGTGTTGCCGCACATTTGTACGTCCGTTATAGCATATAATTATGACCATTGGAGCCACACACACAAAGTACGTCTGCACCGAACTGCGGTCGCACAACGGACGCGGCAAACGGACACAAGTTAGGCAAGAACGTAAATCCGCTAGAACGGACGCACAGAGTGCGCCACGTCCGCAACACCCGCATAGCTTTGTGTGAGAGTGATGGATCGAATTCAGACGGACTGCATTTTTGACCTCCAGCATTTTTAACGGACAAAATGTTTTTCATATTAATTTATTTTCCCTTCTACATCAGTCAAAAATAACGTCAGTCACAAAAACAGACTGTGTGGCCACTACCTTGTCGTCGGTCAGAAAGTACGTCCGTTGTGCACAGACGCACAGTGCGCTCAGAATGCGCTCGTCTGACCCTAGCCTTAATGTTAAGGGAATTAGGTGATAGGTGCTAATGGTTATCTATAACCCTCTTCATAAACCTTATGTCATCCAAAATGTGAGCTCAAGCCACACTAAACCTACCACATCGGTTTTACTACATAAGCTGGTACAGTGATATATCCATACTGTTATTGCATAATGTTTGTCAATAGAAAAAAAAATTGATTTTCAGTATCATTTCCTGTAATGACTTTTTAACGAGTCACAAGTTTTTAAGGCTGTTGTTTAAAATTGTAAAATTATATCAGTTACATAACAGTATTTCCCTGGAACTGGTCCATTTACAGGGTTATTCAGAGAGCACCGAAATGTCGCCGACATTTTGGCTATCTGATTTGCCGCACTTCAGCGAGTCCGATTGGACCCTGCGGTGAATTCAACATTTACCTGCAGGGTCCCTGAAGTGCAGCGAATCGGCCGCCAACCCGGCACAAACCCACTGGCTGCTGCCGCAATCCCACCAGCCGCCGCCGCCAAGCCGCCACAAACTCACTGGACAGCCGCAGCCAACCCGCCGGACAGCTGTCAAACGCAGCTGACGAGCCATTGAGCACAGAGTCGACCAGCCGCAGAAAAAAGCCGACAAGCCACTGGACTGGTAAAAAAAACAAACAAACAAAAAACGATTGAAAGTGCCAAATTTGAAACGCTGTTCACAAAAAAAAACACTGGACGAAAATGTCTGGAATTAACACATATGGTCCTATAAGTAATAATAAAAAGGTCTGTTATATTAGAAAAAAAAACAAAGCTAGATAGGACACATGGAGAGCATTTAAATATGATTTGATGCAGTCGTAAGTTTTTGAACATATCATTTATTTTTTTTTGAGAAAGGATTTTACCAGGAAGGATACATTGAGATTTCTCTAGTTTTCAAGTATGTCCTGGGTAGCGAGTATGTGCCGTTGGGTGTCTTGCCCAAGGACACTTACTGGAGAGGGTGCTCACTGGGATTTAACCCATGACTCCACAGGACTTTCTCCATGCAGAGCAGTGATGTTACCTCTACTCCACCCAGCCGGTACTAAATTGCAAAGATTATTTACACAATTTCTTAAATTTAAGAAAAACATATAATAAATGATGAATGATTATTGAAGAACTGACTTAAAAAGACATTTGACTATATTTCCTACATATTTATTTTCTGTTAATCTGTATATTTGTGCTGGTTTTTTTTAATATCTTGCATTGTATTACTTTGTATTTCTGTAACTGTAACACTTCAATGTTCTTGAACCCAGGACATACTTGAAACCGAGAGAAGTCTCAATGTATCCTTCCTGGTAAAATCCTTTATAAATAAATAAATAAATTTGCATGGGTGTAGTGCATTAAAATGAATATTCTTCCAAAATTACAGTATCTGTTTCAGGGGCTTCCAGTTCTGCTTGATATGAGTGCCCTCAGACACCTTCAAACTCATACTGACCGCTTAATTGGATACATAAACATCACAGGGTTGTACGAAACATCACAGGGTTTGTAGATCCAATGAGGATCTAAGCCTTCGTGAATTAGACACGTATTAACAGGCTGCTCAACTTGCACAGGCTTTGGCATTACCTACCCTCCCGGGTACCAGCATATGGGTGGACTTTAACATTGAACTGGCACACCAAAATGCACCTTGAATGTGAGCCTGGTTACCTAAATGACATAGACCTGCCATGTTCACCAACTGTCCTTCCCTTCTGAATAAATTCCCCTTGGGACAAACTGGTGATCCAAACTGAACAGGTTCTGGAACTTTCTCCAGTGACCCACTATTAGTTCGCTTCCTGAGTTATCCCCCGGTCTCGGTCCTTATCCCTTCTGGCAACTGAATGAGAGTCGCTGCCACTGTATCAGACATTTCCAATGCGAAGGGCTCATTGATCACATTTCATTGCCTGACAGAAAGTTTTCACCTCTGTTTATGTGATTTCTTTCACTACCTTCAAAATCACAGCTGTGTGACGACCCCATACATGCGGGTGACTGGTACCTCAAGCACCTCAAAATGCTGGTGTCTGGAGGGCGCCTACCCAAGGGGTCTTAACTCTTCTGTCTATGTCCACCTGAATCAGCAGATGGGGTACCTCCCTACCTATGTGTGGGCATGATTGAAGGAAATACATCAGGCACTTAATAATGAGGACTGGATGAACATTTGGGAAGCACTAATTCTATGATCTTTGCTCTGCTTCAAGAACAATCACTCAAAGCTCTCTTCTATTGGTATGCCCCCTCCTTATTCCTCCAAAGGATTAATATTACTCTGCCCAACACGTGCTGGCATCGGTGTAGGGAAAAGGGAACCCAGATCTATTTATTTTCTAACCTTTGCCTCACTTGTCCCTGGCAGTTCACCATCTTTTATACAAGATCATATTGGCAGCCAAGACGGCCCTGGAGGAGTGCTGGCAATCAGCCCTCAGCTAACTTTATAAATAAATAAATAATAACTGATATTGATCTCTTCTCTCCACTGCCCTCTGTTGTTAGAAGACTGCATCTTGATTAGGGTATGCTTGTTCCATGTCCTGAGAGTTCTGCCTTCCTGATACCGTCCTCCTCTCTTTTTTTCTTTTTTCTCATTCATTCCTTTCTTTATTCCCTCTTGCTTTTCTTTTTCTCCCTTCTTATTCCATGTGAATAGGATGTTGCTATCAAGGATTTCACTGTAACACATTCATGTTTCTTACATGACCTTATATCTGTGTTATGTACTCTATACATGGTTTCCATGGCCTGCCAGTCTTGCCATACATCAAAAATTAAAAAAGGTGTACAAGGCATATTGTCTTCTAGAAATTACATCAATTAGCATTGTGTTTCTTGCCATCTCTGCGAACAATTATTGCTTTTTGCATGAAAAATACTGAATATTTCTGCATTGATTGAGTTTCACACAGAGTAAAAGGATGGCATAACATGCAATCAATATTATTTTGATAAACAGACTGAAATCTTTGATTATCAGACAATTATTAAAGAAAACATTAAAAGAGAAAAGCCTGAAATGTTTCCAGGTAAAATTTTGCATTCGATTAGAAGATGTGGAAAAAAACAGGAGACAAAAAGGAGGGCAAAAGTGAAAGAAAGTAAGAGAGTGAGAAGAGGGAAAGCGGGAGAGAAAGAAAGACAGATAAAGAGAGAAAAAGAAAACAAAAGAAAGAGTAAAGCGAGAAAGAAAAAGAAAGAGAGAAAAAGAAAGAAGAGACAAAAAGAGAGAAAGATAAAGAAGAGAGACAAAGAAAGAGGAGAGAGAGAAAAAGAGAGACAGAAAGAGAGAGAGAAAAAGAAAGGAGAAAGAAAGATAAGGTGAGGAAGAAAGAGAAAGAAGGCGACAAAGAGAAAGAGAAAGAGAGAGTAAGAAAGAAGAAAGAAAAAGAGATATAATAGACAGAAAGAAAAAGGAGAGAGAAAGAAAGAATAGAAAGAGAGAAAAAGAAAGAGAAAGAAAGATAGAGAGAGTATGAAAGAGACATGTAGAAAGGATAAAAGACAAGAGGAGGGCAAAAATGGAAGAAAAGCAGAGAGTGAGAAGGGGAAAAGAGAGAAGGAAAGTGGGAGAGAAAGAAAGGAAGAGAGAGAGAAAGAAAGATAGAAAGAAGCGGAGAAAGAAAGAAAAAGGAGAGTGAAAAGGAGAGAGAAAGAAAATGGAAGAAGGAAAGAATGAGAAAGACAAAGAAAGAAACAAAAGACAGAAAAAAGAGCGTAAAGGAAATAAAAAGAAAAAGAGAGAAAGATATTAAAGTGTAAAGAGAGAAAGAAAAATACGCATATAAAAAAGAGAAGTCTGTAAAAGTGAACATTGAAATGAGTCTTAGCTAGTGTGAACAAAGAATTCTAGAAAAGAAATGAACCGTAGCTTTCAACACAGTTAGAAAGTGTACGTGGGAATGATTATTCAAATGAGCCTATGATTAATTCATTTGGTATTGATGCAAATAATCCTAACAGAGACCTCTGAGAGCTAATGTATTTTCTGAACTGTGCTTTTCGATTGATCTCTTCAAATGGTAGAGAAAAGCTATTTTCATAATATTAATAAAGGGATTACAAAATCAGGTCACATAAATGAAGCGAGCTGACTCAGCAATAACACAGCGAGTGTTGCACCGAATGTGAAAATTAATTCACTTCTGAAAACTAAATGCAGGGATGCTTGTCGACGACTTCTTATTGGCACCATACTGGGCTAAGAGGTGTCCCTGGGTGGTGGGGGAATGCTCATTTATTATATGGATATCACTCAGCTAAAACATTTATATTTGTTAGTAATATATTCAGTGACTGGTGTCATTTTGTTACTCGGAGAACAAAATTGGTATAACGCAGCGCTACTATATCATTCGGAAGAGTCAGGTTAATTTAGAAAACAAATTTGTAAATAGATCTTGTATGACAATATGGAGTGCTTTATCCATGCCCTCTGGAATGACAAATATATGTATTTATATTGCAAAAACGTATAGCATGGTCTAATGTAAGGACTCCGGGCTGCAAGAATTGAGATATTAATGAAGTCTTAAAGGGGGGCATAAGAGCGTGTCAGTTTCTACCTCCCTTACAGTATTCCTTCTCTCTTCATGATGTAAAACTGTCCTCTTAAGGAGAGCTGGAATGCCCCAAATAAAAAAGCTCCTTTTGAAACAAGAGCTGTGTTACTGGATGAGCTGAAAAGTATCAGTCCACTGGACAGTAGCAAGTTCTTCACTGCGCCGCAGACTCAGAAATCAAAGAAGGAGGCCAATTAAAATGTTGCCATGTTTGCGGTACTCTAGACATTGAAATGTTATTTCTATCTTTCTCTCTTTATGTGATGTTCCGCTGTCTGTAAATGTGTGTGTATATATATATATATATATATATATAAAATAAAGTTTATTATTGCAGAAGTCGTTTACACATCTCAGCAATTCAGAGAACTGCTTCACAGAGCTCATATGGAAATTCATTAGAAATTCATTTGCACAGAGTTGTACTTTTTCATATTTGACATAAATTATTGTTTTACGTTGCATTGGAACAATGGATCCTAAAATTTTATTTTTCTTCAGCTGCGGGTGTTTTGTTAAAACTATAATAAGGAAAACTGTATTTATCCTCTAGACTATGACCCATACGAGCAGGGCCCTTTACATCTTTCGCCTCTGGTTTCTAAGTTTCTAAGTTTGTTTGTGAATTTGTAAGTTTTATTTCTTCTTCACGGGACAGATTGTTGTAGTAGGCAGAAAAATATACTGTCAGCCAATTTCTATCACCACCCCCAGCTCCTGGATATTAATGCATCAATTTCTCAGTGCCTTTGCTGCCACAAATCCCCCAGTATTTCTAGGTGTTTGTCCACCTCTTGCACTAGCCTTCTCACTGATGGTGAGGTGATATCATGCCAGTGCCTGAACCCAGTAAATTTTAAGCTCTTCACTCCAAAAGTATTCTTTGTTTAGAAGGATAATAACATTTATTCTAAACGTGAAATGCACTTCTAACATGTAAACACCGGATAAAATGCAATGCACAGAATGTTATTCTAACATAGTTAAACAGTTTTTACAATGATATAGGTGTTATTCAGCAAGAGCCGATTTGGCCCCGAAATGTCGCCGAACAGGGAATTTCCCTGGACATTTTGGGACCATTCGGCTATACAGAGAGCAGGCAGTTCGCCAAATTTTAGTGAACTGCCAGCAAGCGAGGTGCCTGTTCGAAGGCAGTGAAATTCCCCATAGAGAAGCAATGGTTAATCTATTCAGTTAACACCGAACAGCAGTGAAATGTTGTCGAGGTGCCCTACTGTTCGGTGTTTTCATTCGGCAGGTTTATTCAGGCGAATCCCATAGGCTTCAATGTTAAAAATATTCCCATTTTTATTCAGTATCTAATAAACTATTTATTATTTTAATCTACAGTAAAAAGTCTCTTAATTGATTGTTTTTTTTTTAGGATCTTTTGAGCATTTTTTGGGATTTTGTTTTTTCTGTTTCTTTTCTATGAAAGCGTCTTTTCATTTTTCTGTAACAGACCTTTTTATTATCATTCATAGGATCTTATATGTAAATTCCAGACATTTTTGTTCAGTAGTCTTTTTGCAAACAGCCTTTCACTTTTGACACTTTCAATCGTATTGTTTTTTTGTGTTTTTACCCGTTTGGTGACTTGTTGGCTTTGTCCTGCAGCTGGTCGGCGCTGTGCTTGGCGGCTCGTCGGCTGCGTTTGGTGGCTGTCCGGCATGTTTGTGGTGGATGTTTGGCAGTGACGGCAGTGGGCGGCGGGCGACGGATTTGTGGTGGGTTTTTGGCAGCGGGTCGGCGGATTCTCTGCATTCGGGGACCCTGTGGTGAATGCTGAATTCACCGCAGGGCAGGGAAATTCGATTCCCCAAAGTGCAGGGAAGTGCGGGGAACGAGACAGCACCAAAATGTTGACGACATTTCAGTGCTCTCTGAATAACCCCCCCTCGGAATTTAAAAAAAAAAACAACTCAATGTTTATTAGTTTTCAAAATAAAAATAAGGGTCCAAAGAAAAAAGGGGAAGGAGCAAATGTCACAAAATACAAGTAACTTTAGCATTATGAAATTTTAACAGTATTGATTGTTTAGTTTATTAGTTCAATTCATTAATATGGTTGGTGGTGAAAAATTCCAGATCTTAGATCTTGCACAATTTCTGAGTCTGCCTTAATTACATACATGTAGAAAATGGCCATTCATTCAAACACAGCAAATGTGATTAAAAGAAAATGACCAAATATCCTGCTTATGGGTATAGGGAACTTGATGAAATTATTAAGCAATGGGTTTAAAATAATTCTATCAAAGTGTCAAAATAATGTCTGTGTGTGGGGATATATGGATTTTGGGATTACTGGGGTCCTCCAAGCTTGAGATACTTTGGAATTTCCTGGTTTTGTCCTTGTTTCTGAATTAACAGGTCTATTCACTAAAGGTAAAACTCAGGAGATGTGGTGGGAGTAGAGAACAATCTAAACCAAATAGCCGATTTGGAAAGTGAGATAAATGGGAGACCTTTTCTGGTTTGACTATTTTGATCTAGAATTTTCACTTCTCCTGCCATTTCTCCAGAATTTCACCTTTAGTGAATAGACTTGATAGTGTCTACAGCAGTCTTGAAGGTGCAAACTAGTGGTTTATGAACTTTACCTGAATCTTTTTGACTTGTCATTTCTACTTGATACCATAGTCTGGATACATCTAGTTGTCAGACGAGTTCCTTAACAAACTCCTGCTTCTGCTGTGCGTTTCTGTGTGTGTTTCTATTTGAGTGCATTGACTAGTAAAACTCATACTTCAAGATCAGAGTGGAGAACTCCATAGACTTTTATTTTAAATAGGAATAACTCCCTAAAGGTGGATCATTTATATAGCACCAACAGTTTCTGCAGCGCTTTACAATAACAAAAGAGAACAAGATACGGATAAATGGACATAGGATGGAAACATTGGGTGCAGAGGGCCCTGCTCATATTGGGGTTATAGTAAAACCCAGACTGAAAGTGTTAAATACAAAAACAAATATATAGTAAAAAACTGTGGTTGAGGAAGGCCAGGGGTGTTTTTCTGGATGTCAGGATCATTAGTGTCAGCGGTTTGGGAATGGTGGGGCAAGGGAATGTGAGTAGGTGAGCAGGGGGATGAATTGTATCTGTGATGTGGTACGCTAATCTGAAGAGATGGGTTTTGAGGGATTTCTTGAAGGACTGAAGAGTAGCGGAGAGTTTGATAGGGCAAAGTAAGTCATTCCACAGGACCGGAGCTGCCCTTGAGAGGTCTTGGAGGTGAGAGTTGGCAGCACGGGTGTAGACAGAGGACAGGCGTAGGTTTCCTGCTGACCGGAGTTGTCTAGACAGGACATGCTTGTGTAGTAACGAAGGCATGTAGGGAGGGGTCGAATTAATGAGCGATTTGAACATGAGTGTCAGTATTTTAAACTGAAATGTACAGGAAGCCAATGGAGGGAGCAGCGGAGGGGAGGTACGCGAGGTGTGTCTGGTGATAAAAATAACCCTGGCGCTTGCATTCAATACAGATTGCAAAGTTGCAATATGGGAGTTGGGGAGGCCAATAAGCAGCGAGATGCAGTAATCAAGCCACAAAATGACGAGCGCATGAACAGGAACTTCACGGTATCTTGCGTTAGAAAGGGGCGGATGCAGGCAATGTTCTTGAGTTGATAGTAATAGGGTATGGTCACTGTCTGGACGTGGGGAGAAAAATAACAAAGAAAAAAATGTCATCTGTGCTTACTCCAATTATACCGTGTGAAACTAAAGACAATTAGAGGTTTGGTTTCTTATCAATGGCCATTATAAGACTAGCTCACCCGCCAACGTCACGGCACCTCTATAAGGGCGAGTCCAAACCAAAATGAAACCACAGGCTGCTACATAGCAAACCATACCTGCTCATGCTGCTTGTCAAACATGAGGTAGACTGGTGGGCCTTTATTTATGCTCCCCCAGAAACAAAATCCACTTTGGGATCAAAACAAAGACACGGAGCGGAGTCTTGCTGCAGGGATGACCTGGCTGGAAGTACATTGAAACATACATAGTGCAGGAGGGGTGGGGTCGTGCCTATTCCCCGAAGGGTTGGCTGCAACCACCAAATGCATCCAGCCCAACAACATGTGTAGATCATAACAAAGACAAAAATGTCATCTGCGCTTACTCCAATTATACCGTGTGAAACTAAACACAATTAGAGGTTTGGTTTCTTATCAATGGCCATTATAAGACTAGCTCGCCCGCCAACATCAAGGCACCTCTATAAGGGCGAGTCCTAACCAAAATGAAATCACAGGCTGCTACATAGCAAACCATACCTGCTCATGCTGCTTGTCAAACATGAGGTAGACTGGTGGGCCTTTATTTATGCTCCCCCAGAAACAAAATCCACTTTGGGATCAAAACAAAGACACGGAGCGGAGTCTTGCTGCAGGGATGACCTGGCTGGAAGTACATTGAAACATACATATTTCAGGAGGAGTGGGGTCGCGCCTATTCCCCGAAGGGTTGGCTGCAACCACCAAATGCATCCAGCCCAACAACATGTGTAGAACATAACAAAGAAAAAAATGTCATCTGCGCTTAGGAGTGAGTGGTCAACTGTATCAAAGGCGGCAGAGAGGTCAAGAAGGATCAGGAGAACATAGCACCCATTTGAATTAGCAGTTGCAAGATCATTGGTCAGTTTTGCAAGAGCCACTTCTATCGTGTGCAGTGAGCAAAAGCCAGATTGTAGAGGGTCAAGGAGAGAGTGGGTGTTGAGGTAGTCAATCTAGATTGTCCTCTTCTCCTGCCAGTTCTCCTGGTTTTCAGCTTTCTCTGAATATGTACATATGTCATAGAATATAAAGAGAATAATTAAACATACAGTATCTAGACTGAAACACAAATTGTATGGTTTTGTATATTAAAAGTGATTTCCTTCATAAACACACGTTTCTGTGTATTAGTTCGTTTGAAGCCAAAAATTATTTTCCCTGCTACCTTCTTTGGAATAATTATTCTGCGTTGTTCTTCTCCGTTGCTCTTTTTGTATGATTGGCAATATTTCTGATTTTCTTTCTCACAGTTTATCACACATTCCTCCTTCCTGAATCTAAGAATAAAAATATACATATTTAATTGTTCTTTTGCTGGTGTTTTCTGTTTTGATGCACGAGTTTGAGTTCTGCTTGACTTGTTATAAAGTAACTGTTTTCTCTTAATCTAGTGCTCTAGTGTGAATTCCTTCATTTATGTCATTTCAGGAGAACTATTCAGGAGTCCTGCCACACAGATTATCCAGCACAGTCCTTGAGGGCCACTAATCTGACAGAGATTTATGGTTTCTCTAATTAACAGGTAATTAATCAAGCAGCTTCCCTGTTTCTAATTAATCAACAGACTTCACTGTTTCTATCACTAATGTTGACGTGTAGCATTTGTTTGGAATCTTTACTGTTGAAGGGTAAAATATATATATAAAGAAAAATAAAGTAACCATCACAACATACTAAAAAGTAATGAGCAAGTATGACGAAGATCAGCGGTATTGGACTAAAGCTCTTGAGGGTCTTGAGTCTTGAACAAGCCAAATATTTAGGGGTTTTAAGTACTGCTCGGACAAGTGAAATATCAGATATTTTATTACAGGATAAAACAATTAAATTTATCTTAAAGCAATGGTATGTCAAGTATTAAGACTACCTGTTCTGTCTCCTCAATTGTAGCAGATAAAAAACTCACCCTTTCTCCATCCGTATGGTCTCCCTTTGCACTAGGGTTGCGCATGACTTTTTTTTCATTTAGTTTTTTTTCGTTTCGGATCATTCCGATCCGGTGATTCGGATCGATTCAGTGATTCAGATAGATTTGGCGATTCAGCTCATTTCGACGATTCGGATCATTGTGGCGATTCGGATCATTTTGGCAATTTGGATCATTTCGGGTGATTCGGATCAGTTGGTTTTTCACTTATGAGTTATTTCATTTTTTAATTGCTTATTTAAGAATGGCAAGTAGATTACTACCAATAAAATGTAAGTTTCTTTACGTAATTATTCTTTTAGGATTTTTTATTCATTTTTTGGGTGAAATTTTAGGTTTCCTAACTCTTTTTAAAGAAACAAGGCTTTTTAACTCATAGGTTTCAATGCAGCATACGAATCTGCACACTGCTGGGCAGCGCCTCTCTGCAGTATAATTAATGCAGCATATGAATCCACACACTGCCGGGCAGAGCCTCTCTGCAGAATAATTCAGCATTTGAATCCTCACACTGCCGGGTAGCACCTCTCTGCAGTATAATTCAGCATATGAATCCGCACACTGCCGGGCAGCACCTCTCTGCAGAATAATTCAGCATATGAATCCACATACTGCCGGGCAGCGCCTCTCTGCAGTATAATTAATGCAGCATATGAATCCACACACTGCCGGGCAGCGCCTCTCTGCAGTATAATTCAGCATATGAATCCACACACTGCCAGGCAGCCCCTCTCTGCAGTATAATTAATGCAGCATATGAATCCACATACTGCCGGGCAGCGCCTGGAACTTCCCAGCAGTGTGTGGATTCATATGCTGCATTAATTATAACTCATAAAAAACGAAAAAGTAACTGATCAACAAATTAATCGATCCGAATCAATGAATCGCTCTCCAGAGAGGTGCTGCCCGGCAGTGTGCAGATTCATATGCTGCAGTAACTATACTGCAGAGAGGCACTGCCCGGCAGTGTGCGGATTCATATGCTGCATTGAAACCTATGTGTTAAAAAGCCTTGTTTCTTTAAAAAAAGTTAGAAAACCTAAAATTTCACCCAAAAAATGTCTAAAAAATCCTAAAAGAATAAGTAAATAAAGAAACTTCCATTCTATTGGTAGTAATCTACTTGCCATTCTTAAATAAGCAATAAAAAACGAAATAACTCATAAAAAGCAAAAAAACAACTGATCCTACTCACCCGAAGGCTAGGGTCAGACGAAAGCATTTTTCCCCGCGAATGTGAAAAAGTGCGTCCGAACGCATTGACGTATTTTTGCGCAAAAACGGTCAGACGACGCGCATTTTCGGGCGTGATTTTGTACGGATCGTCAATAAAACTCTTTTTGCCTCTGGACGTTATGTAGGCTGGACATTAGCAGCGTCTGACATCTCCTAATCACGCACACACGCCGCTATGCCGCAGCTGCGCACTCAATACGTCAGTACTAGCGGTTCAGCTTTCTCAAAAAAATGCATTCAAATTCCACTTGCGTTGCACGGCCGGACTTTTGTGCGGCCGTACATCGTATATTGGCCGTCATTGCCCGTCATCTGCTGCTAGTGCGGCCGTAATTATGTGCGCCAGAACGCACGTTAAAAGTGCGCTGGTCTGACCCCAGCCGAAATGATCCGGATCGCCGAAATGATCCAGATCGCCGCAATGATCTGAATCACCGAATGATCCGAATCATCGAATCGAATTGATCTGAAATTTCAGATTGATCTGAAATTTCGGGTGGTCAATATTTTATTTTTGGAAATGCTTCTGAAACACCAAAATGGTGAATTTCGTCTGAATTTCAATTCGGAACAAAACGAATTGCACATCTCTACTTTGCACAGTTCTGATGGCTCTGCTTCCATTGCAGCAGGCTGGCAGTAGGCTAGATGCTCTCTTGAGTTTCCAGTCAATCTAATGCTTCGTAATGTTTCTTCATTGAGAGGCACTGGCAGATTGGGAATGCAAAGAGATGTGCATTTTGAACCCTAAACCCCAGATGGATGTCCAGTGCAAGCTTATAGGCAGCCTTCATGGTGGAAACCACCCAGCTCAGGAGACTGAATCAGCTTGTTAGGACACTCGTATGAGGGGGGAAGGGGGGAAAATTCAACTACCCACATCTGTGTAAAATACAGTAATTGGCCATGGTGTCTACAGTGCCCCTTTAAGACACAATCCACAATAGGTGTCAAAAGTTAGATTATAAACAAAAAAATAAGTGCTGAAGTGTGGTCGAATCAGAGACTGCAAACTACTAATTATCAAGGAATAGACATAGACCGCTGATATCCAGGTGTATGCAATCTACCAGACTTTGGAAAAGTCACCAACATGCAGGTGACCACGATCCTGGTGATAGCATTAGCACAAAAGTGCCTCATCAATCTGACATCCAATCAGTGCTGCAGATGTTTACCTGTCAGGTGAGAACTGACCTATAGAAGACACGTAATGGTGGCACCCAGCACTGAGTATAATGGGTGTGCTTTAAACCAGTGTTCTCCTTCTATATCCTTTCTATTGAGTTTGAGACAAATGCAGCTCTGTACACAGCCCGTTTATTACAAGTACTGCAATATTCCTTTATGAAATACATACACTTACAACAAACTTCAGCACAAAATACACATTTATGCTGAGCAATATTCAAGTGAATCCAGTGCTGCAGTTTCAAATGTCCTGCCTCTTATCCTGAACCAGATATTAAGCATCCAAAAAGTGCATACAGGGGCCTAAATGGGGGACCGGCAGGACAAATTCACCCAGCACAAGGAAAACACCCTCTCGACGTCTATGGCATTTGACCCTATCTGTTCCCACCCTTCAAATTCCTGCATTTGTTGCATCTCCGCAATATCTGTTAACATGTGCTGGCTATTTCAAGTCTTTTCACTAGTCGATGAGTATATCCTATACAGCCTTGCAAAGCAGCGCTTAAGACTCTATAGTTTAGCACTCCACAATAGATCATTTCATTGGCTTACCAGAAGCTTAATTTATGACTAGGTGGAAAGCCTGTCCAGAGGGCAGTCTATTGTTAAGTGAGGTGTGCATGAATGTTCGCTGAAATGAAAGCACAGCAACGTCAAGGAAAGACAATTTTTTTGGTCATATGGGTATATATTGCCCTCAGCTCATATGGGTATATATTGCCACCAGCTCACATGGGTATATTATCCCCCAGCTCATATGTGTATATCTGCCTCCAGCTCACATGGATATATTTGCCCCCCACTCACATGGATATATTTGCCCCTAGCTCACATGAGTATATTTGCCCCGGCTCACATGGGTATATATATTGCCCCCAGCTCACATGGGTATATTTCCCCCAGCTCCCATGGGTATATTTGGCCCAAGCTCACATGGATATGTTGGCTCCAGCTCACATGGGTATATTTGCCCCCAGCTCACATTGGTATATTTGCCCCAACTCACATGGATTTATTTTCCCCCAGTGCACATGGGTATAATTGCCCCCTGGGTATAATTGCCCCCAGCTCACATGGGTATAATTGCCCCCTGCGTATAATTGCCCCCTGCTCACATGGGTATAATTGCCCCCAGCTCACATGGGTATAATTGCCCCCAGCTCACATGGGTATAATTACCCCCTGCTCACATGGGTATATTTGCCCCAGCACACATGGGTATAATTGCCCCCTGCTCACATGGGTATATTTTCCCCCAGCTGACATGGATATATTTGTGCCCATCTCACATGGATGAGCCCACCGGCGAGCCAGGACTTCAAGATGGCCACCGGCAGGCTTCCTCTAACATCATCAGAGGGGGCCCTCCAGCAGCCATCTTGAAGTCCCTGCTCGCCAGAGGCTGAGCCCACCGGCGAGCAGGGATTTAAAGATGGCTGCCGGCGGCCATCTTGAAGTACCTGCTTGCCGGAGGCTGAGCCCATCGGCGAGCAGGGACTTCAAGATGGCCGCCGGTGGGCTTCCTCTGACATCATCAGAGGGGGCCCTTCGGCGGCTAACTTCAAGTCCCTGCTCGCCGGTGGGCATACATGGGCCCAGCCTCGGGCGAGCAGGGATGCACGCCGGCGGTCAGTGCTGAGGCCCCGACGGTAGGTCGGGAAAAAAAAGGAAAGCGGAGCCGTTGGAGAGGCGAGCGCAAAGCGCCTCTCTCATCTCCTCAGTGACTGAGCTGTGAGGAGGTGAGACAGGGAGAGGCGCACGCCTCTCCAACGGCTCCGCTTTCTTTTTTTTTCTAACAGTTTTTAAATGTCCGTCGTGCATGCGCACTCAGCGCTTGACGGCGACGGACTTTAAAACGGTTTTATTATATAGATTTTATATTGTAGTAGAAGGTGCTGCAAGGTATTTGCTGTGGTGGGGTGTGAGGGTTGTAGGGGTGGGGTTGGGGGGTTTCCGATGGGTGTATTATTTTAGCGGGTGTTGTGCTTTAGTTTTTTTTTATACTAATTGCAGTGTCTGCTATCCCCTGAGCAGATGGTCTGAGAGTGTGAGTTAATTTGTTTTTTGTGTGTGGGGTATGTTGTGTTGGTGCGGCTGTTTTTTTCTTTGTATGCTGCAGTGGTAGTTTTTTTTTTCTCTGTAATGTTTTTTTGTGGGGTGTGGTTTGGTGGTGGGCATAGCACTCCGACAGCAGGTTTGGTTCTGGACTGGTTTTTTTATTTATTTATTTTTTCTCCTTTTTTTTTTTTGTTAGGGGGGCTTTTGTTTTTTGTTGGGGTGGGTGCTTATGAGGGGATATTTGTTGTTTTTTTTTAGTTGTCCTTATTTCTTGCGATGCTGCAGCTGCTTGTGGTGTTTGAGGGCTTATTTATTGGGGCATTGTGTGAGCTGGGCTGTGATGGCAGCTACGGTTGTGATGGTCTCTGGTGGCTGTTCCCGCTGGAGGCGGGTCTCTGATGGGAGCAAATGGCTGTGGTGAGCTGCTTCTGTGGGTGGTCCTGTGAGGCGGATCTTATTTCCTCCGTGTTTGGCAAGTGCCCGGCGTGACTGGCTGCTGTCCTGTGAGGTATGTGGTGCCGGATGGGCGACGCCCGTGCCAGCGTTTTTTTTTTATTCTTTGTGCAGTTGTATTTTGGGTTGGGGCTTTGGCAGAGCTGGGTACGGCAAGTGCCCGGCGTGACTGACTGCTGTCCTGTGGCGTCCTGTGTGGTATGCGGAGCGGGAGGGGCGACGCTCGTGCCAGTGGTCTTTTTTTTTTGGGGGTGGGGGGCTTTTGTGCAAGTGGCTGTGCTGAGTTGCTCCACTGGGGCGTCCTGTGAGGCGGATATTTTGTGTGTACGGCAAGTGTGTGGTAGCTGGAGCGGGTTGCGCGCGGCTCGTGTGACTTTTTTTTTTCTTCAGTTGGCCGGCGCGTGCAGCTCCTTGTTGGTTGCTAGGTGACCGTTCAAACAGTTTCAAATGTCCGTCGCGCATGCGCAGTCAGTGCTTGACGGCGACGGACTTTAAAACGGTTTTATTATATAGATTCTCTGGAATTCTGTATGCTACCAGTGAAGGAGATGCCTGAGTGGCACAGCATAGAGTCCTACACTATAAATGCAAGTAATAGTCAAAATCATGCAATTCAGCTTAAGTGTCAGGTGTCTGGAATCTAGACATTCAGTGTGGTGTTCTAACTCTTAGGGCTAATCTGTCAGAAAAAGAAACCCAAAACAAAAATATGTTGGGATCTTTGTTCTAGATCAGAAGCTTCCATTCCCCGGAAGAATGCACGATTGCTGTGGAGCTCATACAGAGATCAAAGAATTTCCCCAAGCGTCAGCGCAGAGGGTGCCCATCTGTTGTAAAGAATGGTGGCAAAATAAAAGGTTCTCCATAATCAACCCTGCAACCCCTTCTTCACAGGATCCAGGAATGGCCTGTTCCCTGAAAGGTTTCAGATCAACAATCTCTGGCTGTGCTCTATGTTTGGATGGGACTGTGTAGCTCAGTGGGGATATGGTACTCAGAATTAGGGATGAGCTGTTTGGTTCGATCAGTTCGGAGTTCGACTCGAACATTGGCAGTTCGAAAGTTCGCGAACTTCAAACTTTTTGGCGTGTTCGGTTCGAGATTGAAAAAAAAAACAATTTTGAAAAAAGTATAAAAAATGCTTAAAAAATACAAAAAAATCTAAAAATAAAGAGACTCTTTACTGCAGAATATTATAGCGGGCACCCACCGTAGAGCAGGCCATTGTGCTGTTGCTCGTTCTCAGGACCCTCACAAACACCCCCCTTGTTTTTCACTGTAATTGTAAAGGGTCATCCAGACGTGGACCCCTTGCTTGATGTGCCTAGAGGGGTGTCAGCTATACCCTCCTGACGAGGCCCAAGAAGGCCGAAACGATCGTCGGGGGTTGCTGCACCTCTCGTGCAGGGATGACGTCCTTGGCAATCAGCACTGGCCACCCTTTCTGGGTGAGAGCAGGCTGATTTTCATATGGAAAATTCATCCCTGTAATGGCACAAGCAAGCTAAAAACCTTGTTTGTGAGACCTGAGCGGGCACCCACCGTAGAGCAGGCCATTGTGCTGTTGCTCGTTCTCAGGACCCTCACAAACACCCCCCTTGTTTTGCAGAATATTATAAGCAATGTTTTATTAGATATTGAATTAAAAAACTACCCGGGGCAAGAAGGCACGCATGTTGCTTGCATAAACGGCGTAAACAACAGGTGTTAATTAGTGTTTGGAAATAACATGTGCTTCTAATTAGTCTGGTCTCATGAATTTGATGCATTGCCTGCAGACTGGATGTGGGTCCTGCACATGTATGAACACTGTGCTTCTGAATTCAAAGAAGTGTTCATTTCTACTACATGTTCCTCTGATATGCTGTTTAACCCCTTAAGGAAAGCCAATCATTAATGATGTAGATGTTACGTCATTTGTCATCAAGGGCTTAATAAAATTTTTAGAACACTCCTTAGATTTAAATGTAATATTCCAGTATTTGTATGTCATGTACCTCTCCCGAAGGGCCTATGTGAGCATACAATTATTATTGTGTTAGATCTATAGGTTTGGTGGAAGGGCTTGCTGCTTCTGCATTAGTAACACAACACAACGTGAAAATGTCTATCATAAAGAGTACAAGCTGAGTCCCTAGAGTCTCTGACTATCCATTGTCATATATACCTTGCTTTACACATATAATACATTCCCTCATCTAACAGGATAGTAGCCAGTCCCTGTGCATTTTAACCCCTTAAGGGGGCTAGGTGTCGTGTGTGGGTCTCTGATGGCGATGTTTCTATACATCCTACAAATCCGCCACTTCATGGGCAGGTTATGGGGACCTCCTAGGCACGATATTTGAAGACATTTTTCGTTTTTATTTTTATGGAAAACTCACTGTTCCTTTAAAAATGTCTTTTTTTAAACTTTTTGTCCTTGTTTCCTGTCCCCCAGGGCACTACCCGGACCCCCCATACACATTTTATGGCAAATATCTTGCATATATGCCCTCTTGGAGGGCACTCTAAAAATTGAACTTTTGAGTCCCATTGACTTGCATTGAGTTCGGTTCATGTTCGAGTTCAAACTCGAACTTTTGAAATTGTTCGAGTTCGAATGTGAACCGAACACAGGGGGTTCGGCTCATCCCTACTCAGAATGAAAATGCTGATGGAGGGTACCAAATAAATCATTGTAGCAAAGAAAGGCACAGCCATCCAACTTTTTTACGAAGCAGGGCAACTTTATAGGAGCATCACCAGCGACAACATTTCAATTCTATTGAGTTTTTATCAAGTCCGAGACTTGATACACACTGAATAGACTTAAAACATTGTCTCTAGTGATGCTGCAATAAAGTTGCCCTGCTTTGGAACAGTAGGAGTACCCTTATCTTCCTTTGCTACAACTGCTATACAGATTTGGAATTGTACTTATTTAAAAAGAAGGATTTGTTGCCGCTTAGAATCTCTATTTGGATACTCCAAATAAATCATGGCTGTATTAAGCAATAACAAGGAGTATAAATATAATTAGTAGCTGATGGGGTGTTTAGAATGGCAAAATCCTGCGTACATGCTAATTACATATGTTTAAAGAGATTGGTTGGAATTATTTTGTACAGATTGAATAAGTTCTATAAATACCCAGATGCACGGGGCACGGAGTGACTCCAAAGGTAATTATGGATGTTATTGCTATGTGTCTTGGTGGTTTCAATAACCATCTGCTAGTGAGGATCACAGTTGTCTTCAACATGAAAGCCATTTTGAATAAAAGCACCAATCTATTTAAACTTAATTGTAGACAGTGGAATTACAGAACATATATACTTAAGTCTCTTTAACTATATAGGAGAGATACTGGAAGAATGTTCACATGTCATTTGGTGTCATTTAAAATTTCCAAATATGTTCATTATTAATGAAGGAGGACATGCCATCCTTAAAGAATTGCACTGCTGAATACCGATACATCACGTCACACTGCAGAACTAGGATAAAAGCTACCCCACTTTGTCCCTCAATACCCATATTTGGCATGATCTGTTTAATGTAATTTTGAGGTTTTATCACACTTTATTATTGCAAAATAAACCATCCTATCACTTTTTAACACATACAGGACCCTATTCCTCCCAAGATATTAATGGACAGGCACAAATGGAAAAATCATGCGCACACTGTTTTCCTTTTGCGACTCGCCATTAACACCTGAATTCGGATCAAGCTGTTGTATCAGCAGCTGGAGTTGTTATTAGGGATGAGCTGAACACCCCCCGAGTTCGGTTTGGGCCCGAACCTGAACTTCCCATTTGTTCGGGTCCAAACCCGAACCCGAACCCCCATGCAAGTCAATGGGGCTGAAAATTCGGTATTTTAGAGTGCCCTCCAAGAGGGCATATATGCTACATATTTGCCATAAAAGGTGTATGGGGGTCCGGGTAGTGCCCTGGGGGACAGGAAACAAGGACAAAAAGTTTTAAAAAAAACGTTTTTAAAGGGACAGTGAGTATTCCATGAAATAAGGGTTAAAAATAAAAACGAAAAATTCCTTCAAATATTGTGCCTAGGAGGTCCCCATAACCTGCCCGTGAAGTGGTGGATTTCTAGGATGTATAGAAACACTTAGAACCAAAAAAATTACGTTTCATATGACGGTAAATGCTTTTCCTTTAATCTATCCATAAACAACTGCTTTGGGCGGCAGTCTGTATGAAAAGACATTTTAGGACGCGCAGAAAAAGTTTAGTGTTTTTTTTGGCTAAATTATTGTGAAACTTGTTGGATGAAAGTAACAATAGGTGCTTTAAAATTGGGCTTTTAGCGTCGGCAACTGTGCCGTCACACCGTAACCCCTCTGAGGATATGAATCTGATACAGGCGTCAATGGCAGTGCACCCAGATATTGTGCCTTTAGTGCCAGGCATGCAAGTACTATCATACAGTAACCCCTCTGTGGTATTGTGGAAGAGTGCAGGGGTGGACCATGCGGTCCTATATTAAAAAGATATGAATCTGGTAATGGGCGTCAGTGCACCCAGATATTGTGCCTTTAATGCCAGGCCAGCAAGTATCATCATACAGTAACCCCTCTGTAGTATTGTGGAAGAGTGCAGGGGTGGACCATGCGGTCCTATATTAAAAAGATATGAATCTGGTAATGGGCGTCAGTGCACCCAGATATTGTGCCTTTGGTGCCAGGCCATCAAGTATCATCATACAGTAACCCCTCTGTAGTATTGTGGAAGAGTGCAGGGGTGGACCATGCGGTCCTATATTAAAGAGATATGAATCTGGTAATGGGCGTCAGTGCACCCAGATATTGTGCCTTTGGTGCCAGGCCATCAAGTATCATCAGATAGTAACCCCTCTGTAGTATTGTGGAAAAGTGCAGGGGTGGACCATGCGGTCCTATATTAAAAAGATATGAATCTGGTAATGGGCGTCAGTGCACCCAGATATTGTGCCTTTAATGGCAGGCCAGCAAGTACCATCATACAGTAACCCCTCTGTAGTATTGTGGAAGAGTGCAGGGGTGGACCATGCGGTCCTATATTAAAAAGATATGAATCTGGTAATGGGCGTCAGTGCACCCAGATATTGTGCCTTTAATGGCAGGCCAGCAAGTATCATCATACAGTAACCCCTCTGTGGTATTGTGGAAGAGTGCAGGGTTGGACCCTGCTGTTCAAAAAATTTAAATGATATAAATCTGGCACAGGCGTCAGTGCAGCCAAATATTGTGCCTTTCATGGCAGCAAGTGCATTCACACCGTAACCCTTTTGTGGTATTGTGGAAGAGTTCAGTGCTGGAGGTTTTGTGCATGCAGAAGACATACCCGATCTATTCCGTTACTTCGGCATCAGGGGATTGATAGCTGCTGATCCAGGGCTGATTCATTTTTATAAATGTCAGCCGGTCTACAGAGTCGGTGGACAGACGCACTCTTTTGTCTGTGACAAAACCTCCAGCGGCACTGAACGTCCTTTCGGAAAGCACGCTAGATGAAGGACAACCTAGTAGCTGCATAGCATATTGGCTAAATTCTGGCTAGTGATCCAATCTCAACACCCAGTAAGCCAGTGGATCATCTGCTGGAAAGGTATCCAGGTCTGCCCTTGCCCCTAGGTAGTCCTGCACCATATGGTGAAGACGCTGGCAATGGGTGCCTACATTTGACGTCCCTGGGCGGCGAGGACTAAAAAAATTTAAAAATGCATCAGTCAAGCGGCCCTGGCCTTCACCGCTATTCCTCTGATCACCTGCAGCCTCAGAAGCACGTGTGTCAGCAGTAGCACTTGGTAATCTAACAGTGCCTGGAAAGGTGTTACACAAGTTTCGCTTTAGAGCGTCCTCAAGTTTTGTCATCCTGTGCTCCCTCTGTGCGGGCAGGATGAGCTCTGCAACTTTCCCCTTGTATCGTGGATCAAGAAGGGTTGCCAACCAGTAATGATCCCTCTCCTTGAGAGCACAAATCCTGGGGTCCTTTAGCAGGCTTTGCATCATTAGGGAGCCCATGCAGCGTAGGTTGGAGGTGGCATTAGCTGCCGAGTCTTCCTGGTCAATGAGGATGACCGTATCGTGCACTTCCTCCTCCCAGCCACGCCCAAGCCCTTCTGTTTCTGGGCACACAAAACCCTGCCTTGAGGAATCCCCACCTTCAATGCCCCCACTACTTAAATAGTCCTCCTCCTCCTCATCCTCCTCCTGTCTGATCTGAGTAGGACCCGCTGGAATGCTGTCTGCGGAAAGACTGGGGCCTTGAGAGCTAGGGAAGGCCTCCTCTTCCTCCCGCTGCTCTGCCTCTAGAGCCACATCAATAATTCCCCGCAGAGTGTGCTCCAGGAGGAACACTAAAGGAATTGTGTCACTGATGCATGCACTGTCCCTGCTCACCATCCTCGTTGCCTCCTCAAATGGTGACAGTACAGTGCATGCATCCTTGATCATCAGCCACTGCGGGGGGGAAAAAAAAACCAAGTTGACCTGAACCTGTCCTTGTGCCATACTCGCACAGGTACTCGTTGATGGCCCTCTGCTGCTTGTGCAGACGCTGCAGCATTGCAAATGTTGAATTCCACATGGTGGGCATGTCACAGATCAGACGGTTTGTGGGAAGGTGGAATTCTCTTTGAATTTCTGCCAGGCGAACGCTTGCTGGGAATGACCGTCTGAAGTGGCTGCAGACTTTTCTGGCCTGGATGAGAAGCTCTGGCAGCCCTGTGTACTTGGTTAGGAAACGCTGTACCACCAGATTTAGGACGTGTGCTAGGCATGGTACATGCGTCAATTTACCCTTGTGTAGGGCGGAGAGAAGGTTGCTGCCATTATCGCAGACAATCATTCCCAGCTCAAGCTGGCGTGGTGTTAACCATCTCTGCACCTGCCCCTGCAGAGCTGACAAAATTTCTGACCCGGTGTGGCTCCTGTCCCCTAAACAAACCAGCTCAAGCACAGTATGGCATCTTTTTGCTTGAGCCATTGCGTAGACCCTGTCAGGCGTGGGTTTAACTTCCACTTCGCCAGAGAAAGAGGAGGAGGAGGAGGAGGAGGAGGAGGAAGAGGTGGTGGTGGTGGTGGAGCAGACAGACCTCATACAAGCAGCTTTCTGGAGGCGTGGTGGATGAACAAGCTCCAGCACAGAGCCCCATCTTGGATCCCTCCCAGCTGCAATCAGAGTTACCCAGTGTGCCGTGAAGGAAATGTAACGACCTTGTCCATGCTTGCTGGACCACGTGTCTAAAGTGACATGCACCTTGCTGCTGACTGCCTTTCCCAATGACTGGATAACATTGTCTTCCACGTGCTGGTATAGTGCTGGAATGGCCTTGCGTGAAAAGTAATGGCGTTTTGGAACCTGTCACAGTGGTACAGCGCATTCAGCAAATTCACAGAAGGGAGCAGAGTCCACCAGCTGGAAAGGCAGCAGCTGCAATGCGAGTAATTTTGCTAAGCTGGCATTTAGACGCTGTGCTTGGGGATGGTTGGGACTATATTTTTTCTTTCACTGCAGCAGCTGCGGCAACGTAATCTGACTGCGTAAATCTTCAGCTACTGGGATGATGTCACATTGTGAGGAAGGACCTGCTGGTACATCCATTACTGTAGCATCATCCCTGTCGGTGGAGGTTGTAGGCAATTGCATGGCAGGACATACAGTGTGGGTAGAGACAGATGAGGAGGAGGAGGACTTACGCAAAGTTTTGCCCCAACGGGATGTGTGGCACTTGTTTATATGTCGCCTCAAGCACGTGGTACCCAAGTGTCCGGTGTTTATCCCACGCTTCAGCATCCTCTGACATAGATTACAAATAGCAACGCTGGGGTCTGCTGCACAGTTCTTAAAGAACTCCCAGACAGAAGATTTCCTGCATGTGTTCTTTGAGACAACAGCGCTCTGCACCGGAGCAGCTCTGACATGTGATGCCTTGGACTGTCTAGTGCTACGGTTTGTCACAGAGGATGTTGTGCCTCGTGTTTGCTGTGCCTCCTCCTCCCCTCCTCCTCATTTGATTCCTCAGTTCGATCTGGCACCCAGGTGGAGTCAGTGACCTCATCATCAATGTCATCTTCACCCCCTATCTCCTCGTCACTGGAGCCAACTTGGCAGTATGCTGCAGATGCTGGGGCAACATGAGTGCCAGTTATTTGTGTGTCATCACTGGCACCTCCTTCCTCTAGGTTAATTATACTCCGTTCCTCAACCTCAGAGATTGAATCAGAGCACTGTACTTGCTGTGCATCCTCAAGCAGCATGTCACTCTCATTGTAGTCAAACAATTCAGCTGACTCCTCCGTGTGTGATAGCGAGGCTACGGCAGGAGTAGCTGTGGACATAGAGGCTGCATTAGATGCTTTGGCAGCTGAGGTGCACTGTAAAGCACTAGAAGCCTGGCTGGCAGAGGACTCGGAGGATGAGGATGGCCTGGTTAGCCAATCCACCAAGTCCTCTGTATGTTGCTGCTGCTTAAGACGGCCAGCACCAGTTAGAAAGGACAAACGTGCCCCTGCAGAGGATGCACCACGTCCACCACGACCAGAGACACAGCCTCCCGACACAGGGGCTGTTTGCCCTCTTATCTGTGGCTGGGAGCGCCTGCCTGTCCTTTTTGTTCTTTCAGACATGGTGAGTGATATATAGATTAATATATACAGAACTCTGATTCAACTCTGGTATAAAGATTTAAATAACTCTGGTATAACTCAGTGAGACACACTGATAGCTGGCAGCCAGTGACAAGAGACAGATCACCTTAATTCACAAATGTTTTAAATAAATTAGTGAGCCCCAAAATACAGCGTTGTACTTTTTGTATGACGAGACACAGATCACCTTAATTCCCAAGTGTTTTAAAGAAATTAGTGAGCCCCAAAATACAGCGTGGTACTGTATGTATGGTGAGCCACGGATCACCTTAATTCCCAAGTGTTTTAAAGAAATTAGTGAGCCCCAAAAAAATTTGCTGGCTGTGTGACGAGACACAGAAGATCACCTTAATTCCCAAGTGTTTTAAGGAAATTAGTGAGCCCAAAATACAGCGTGGTACTTTTTGTATGACGAGACACAGATCACCTTAATTCCCAAGTGTTTTAAAGAAATTAGTGAGCCACAAAATACAGCCTGGTACTGTATGTATGACGAGCCACGGATCACCTTAATTCCCAAGTGTTTTAAAGAAATTAGTGAGCCCCAATAAAAATTGCTGGCTGTGTGACGAGACACAGAAGATCACCTTAATTCACAAGTGTTTTAAAGAAATTAGTGAGCCCCAAAATAATGCGTGGTACTTTTCGTATGACGAGACACAGATCACCTTAATTCCCAAGTGTTTTAAAGAAATTAGTGAGCCACAAAATACAGCGTGGTACTGTATGTATGACGAGCCACGGATCACCTTAATTCCCAAGTGTTTTAAAGAAATTAGTGAGCCTCAAAAAAAATTGCTGGCTGTGTGACGAGACACAGAAGATCACCTTAATTCCAAGTGTTTTAAAGAAATTAGTGAGCCCCAAAATACAGCGTGGTACTTTTTGTATGACGAGACACAGATCACATTAATTCCCAAGTGTTTTAAAGAAATTAGTGAGCCCCAAAATACAGCGTGGTACTTTTTGTATGACGTGACACAGATCACCTTAATTCCCAAGTGTTTTAAAGAAATTAGTGAGCCCCAAAAAAATTTGCTGGCTGTGTGACGAGACACAGAAGATCACCTTAATTCCCAAGTGTTTTAAGGAAATTAGTGAGCCCAAAATACAGCGTGGTACTTTTTGTATGACGAGACACAGATCACCTTAATTCCCAAGTGTTTTAAAGAAATTAGTGAGCCACAAAATACAGCCTGGTACTGTATGTATGACGAGCCACGGATCACCTTAATTCCCAAGTGTTTTAAAGAAATTAGTGAGCCCCAATAAAAATTGCTGGCTGTGTGACGAGACACAGAGATCACCTTAATTCACAAGTGTTTTAAAGAAATTAGTGAGCCCCAAAATAATGCGTGGTACTTTTCGTATGACGAGACACAGATCACCTTAATTCCCAAGTGTTTTAAAGAAATTAGTGAGCCACAAAATACAGCGTGGTACTGTATGTATGACGAGCCACGGATCACCTTAATTCCCAAGTGTTTTAAAGAAATTAGTGAGCCTCAAAAAAAATTGCTGGCTGTGTGACGAGACACAGAAGATCACCTTAATTCCCAAGTGTTTTAAAGAAATTAGTGAGCCCCAAAATACAGCGTGGTACTTTTTGTATGACGAGACACAGATCACATTAATTCCCAAGTGTTTTAAAGAAATTAGTGAGCCCCAAAATACAGCGTGGTACTTTTTGTATGACGTGACACAGATCACCTTAATTCCCAAGTGTTTTAAAGAAATTAGTGAGCCCCAAAAAAATTGCTGGCTGTGTGACGAGACACAGAATATCGCCTTAATTCACAAGTGTTTTAAAGAAATTAGTGAGCCCCAAAAAGATTTGCTGGCACAGTGACAAGACCCAGAAAATCACCTCAATTCACAAATGTTTTAAATAAAGTTGTAAACCCCAAAAAAACTTGCTGGCACAGTGACAAGACACACATCACCTAAATTCAATGATATTTGGTATAAATGAGACCCAAAAAGACTTGCTGGCTCAGTGTGACAAGACCCAGAAAATCACCTCAATACACAAATGTTTTAAATAAAGTTGTAAACCCCAAAAAAACTTGCTGGCACAGTAACAAGACACACATCACCTAAATTCCCTGATATTTGGTCGAAATGAGACCCCCCCAGACCCCCCCAGTAGCGTGGCAGACCGGCAGTAACAACACACACAACTATCTGCTTTGAAATCTCCTCTGAAATGCGTGCAGAATCGGCGCAATGAAACCTTATATAGTGTGCTGCGGGACTTAGCTCTGTGAGCCTATGATTGGGCAAAATTTGCCCAATCAGGACTCTGAGCGGTGATTGGCATAGTGTTCAACCAGTCTTGCACCAGACCTGTGGTCAGGTGCAAGGCTGTAGCCAATTACGAGCTTCAGGCAGTGGGAAAATGCATTGTGGTCCATTGTGGTCGAACATGCGGCGAACACCCGGAAATGTTCGGCGTTCGCGATCCGCCCTAACAGGCTAAGTTCGGGTCGAACCCCGAACCGTCCGAACCCGAACAGCTCATCCCTAGTTGTTATACCTCTATGCAGTGGTGCTTTGCACCTCCACTGTTATCAGCTCCAGGAGTCCATATGGAGCCAGGTCCGAAAACACTTGAGCTCTGCAGGAGCTGGCTCAGAGTCACACTTGGATTTGTGGGAGAACACTGGAATCTATTTGTTCCCTTTGTTCAGCTGCCCATGGGTACAGGTGGTGGCGGATAGTGATGCTCTCTTCTAGGGATTTGAGGTAAACAAGGGATTTTTCACTGGGTTTAAATTACTGTTTACACAACTGTGAGGTTGGAATAGCTTGTTTTTCATCTGCTAGGTGCACATTAATTTCTCCTATATAAAACATCGGTGACATTAATGTATAGTAAGTAGTCACAACATTGGAATACCAAACAGCAAAAATTAAGCTAAAACTCTGGAACTGTTATCTGTTTCAGCTCGCGCATTTAGCTTAACCATTCCTCACTGCGGGACGTACTATGCCGTCTGGCATCTGTGGCCCGCGATAGCCCCGCTCATCAGACCAGTTGGCCTGAACTCAGGCCATTCCCTTGCAGCCAATGACGCGTGCTGCACGTTAGCTGCGTCGGCGGGCCAGCGTTGCAGTATTCGTTTTACATCTTTTTTATTGAACTCCGAACATTAGGTGTATCAAAGGAGGTAGTGTTTATCAAAGCTTCAAGAATGTTGAATGTTGATCAGTAGAAAGTGATTGGACAGTTCCTTACAATTAAAAGAGGTTTCAACATACTTTTACACTTAGTCATCCCTCATTCCTCCGTTCACTTAGCAGCTCTTGGCTGTCCCCAGTATTCAGGAGGATGGAAAGCAATGCACCACAAGTGTGCATTTAATGGTGCTTAAATAGTTAAAATCAGTGCTTTGCATGCCCATGCACAGGTATGAGTAGCCCTGATTGGCTGTCGAGCCATGCAGCCTGTCATCAGTGTCGGCATTGATGCAAATTGTGTCATGGCCACACCCCTCCCATGTCCCACTCCCCCTATCTCAGACCTGTCACATCTCACCACCTGCATGTCAATATGGGCCGTGTGTCCACATACAGAAAATATTATGCAATCTGCTCTAATTTCGTGACATTTGCATCACGAATCATTTAGTCAAGGTTTTTACTAGCACTCATTAGAAGAGCATTTGACTGATATTTATTATTTCTCTTTAGCGCATGGGACAAAAAAATGGTAAGTTTTATCCTGACAATATCTAAGTACATCATTAGTGTATATGTGAAAAATGTAAATTTAGAAATACTTTGGGCTCTATTAAATACTTTGCGCAAACGTTAACGTGTGCGCAACAACGCATTAACGCGAGGGGAAAAACCCTTTTGATCAGAACGTCGTATTACAATGTCCACGCAAAAAATGCACATTAACGTCTACCACGGATGAACCTGCGCGAACCCTTTGCGAGCGTAATGTACTTTGCACGTCCTATACTTACCATTGTGAGCGCAAATGCGTTTGTGCGCTTGTACGCGGATGGTATTACAATCTATGCGCAAATTTTAAAGGACAACGTTTGCGTGCATAATTTTAATGTCTTTGAAAAGCTGGTGTTAATGGCAAATCTGAACGTCCTGGCCGAACCCAAATACACCTGCCCGAAAAAAAAATACAGCAAAGTATAGTTACACATTCTACACATACCCAAACAATAAAATGGAGAAGTTGTGTGTGTTTTTATTATTGCTGCAACATATATACTCAGATTGATTTTGACAGGCGCAAAAACTTAACGGGAGACAATTGTGGTTCTTAATTCTGATTGGCTGATTTGTGTGAAAAAACAGTCCGCCCACCGATTTCTGCACGCAGCGTTAATAGCGCTGCGCGTGCATTTCTGCACGAAGCAGTTAATAGAGCCCTTTATGTATATAAAACAGCAATCTCTACACAATCAGATTTAGTGCAAGTCTTAGTGAAACTGTTCTTCCCATTTTGGAAACAAGTGGTGATAACTCGATGCGTGTCTTTTAAATAAAGTAGATTATCACTGTAACACATAACAATTTCTAATGGTTCTCAATTAAATCTCCTACTTTAAGCAGTGTGTGCAGCCAAGGAACCAGGAAAAAGGCATTTTAATATTTTTTTTAAAGCCACACGTGTTTTTCTTTTTTCGCAGGTGACAGCTGTTTTAACAATAAAGTCAACAATAACAACAGAGAAGTCGACACTCAGCATGAAATAAGTGGTGATTAGCAGTTCAATAAGTTTATCTTGATGCACAGAAGCCAAGGATTGAAACAAAGGTCTGGCTATCAGATATGTGCTCGATGTTATGGATCACAGTACAATTGAAACATAAGATGAATCATTCAAAACACAAGAGCTGTCAAATATAGCAAGGTAGCGAAAACATGCTTTCACTTTGAAAACAATGTCTGGTTTTCATAGAACATTGAAAAGCTCACAGTGTGCATTTTATGATTTTTTTCTGTGATGTTAAAGAAAAATACAAAATATGTTAGACCTAATGAATACTACTGGAATGTTTTAAAGAAAGATAATTTTTAAGGTTATTTTCACAGTTGGGACTGATGAATACATCAGACCTGTCAACATAAGTAATTTTATAGTGTAAAATTTGTGTGCATTGTTTTTCCTATTACACTTCAGTCTTTCATTGTGGCAATATAGGGAGGAATTCCTAAATACTTTGTAATTGCTACCAAATTAGATTATCATCTGAAGGTTTTTTCTCTGCGCCCCCTGTGGGCATCACTGTATTCAGAGGTAGCTCATTAATGCCTAAGTAAAAATGTTTTAAAATTAGCTAGGCTTTCAGCTTCTTCTTTGTTCTAATAAAGCACTCCCACCTAACATTATTTGGTATTGAGAAGTCACCCACCCACCCAGTTTTTATTAAGTATTTGATAATCCGGTCTATGCTTGTCTTGTTCCTGCTCCTGATCTGGCTTGTGTAATGTGCCCATAGAAGTGTGGATTCTTTTGGTGGCCAAAGGGGTTATTCAGAGAGTACCGAAATGTCATCGATCATTTCGTTTGTCGCACTTCAGCGAGAAAATTTTTCCAACCCTGTGTTGAATTCAGCATTCCCTGCAGGGTCCCAAAAGTGTGCCGAATGGATCCGCCGAACATCACCTCTAAACCCTCCGAACGCAGACGTCGATCCGCCAAACAGAACGCCGAATGCCGCAGAAGAAAGCAGTTCAGCTGCCGAACGCCACTGAAAAGAGCAGGTCAGCTGCTGAACAGGGGTAAAAAAAAAAAAGGATTTTTAAAAGGCATTTAAAACGGGGGGCGTGGCCGGCTATGAATGGGAGAGGTCATGTTGCGTTGGAGCTCCACACATACTTCTATCCTTGGGGACCCTAGCTGACTGCCCCACTGATTTTATTTGGCTCCCGAGGCCCCTCAACAGTTGGCCACTGGGAAAGTGCTATCCAGAGCCCATCCTGTCCCCCCTCCGGACCAGAGACTCGCCATTTGGCAGCAGTTTACTCATGGACCATGATACCGGTGGCCATCTTGCGGCCTAGCATGCGGCTCCTGTTACCTTCATCTCATGCTGCCCTGAGTGCCTTGTCCACACAAGGGTCAATAGTGCAGACTGTGGAGAAGGCAGGCCCCCTCTCCCTGACGCCGCTGTGCCCGGAAAGGAGAAGATGGCAGAGGCAGATGAGACTCAGCGTTGGGACGCTCACCCTCCCTCCCTTGAAAAGAAGATGGCCATGCTAGGGGACCTTGAAGCCTCTCTACAGGGCCTCGACACCTATCAACAGACATCGGCAGAGGGGGACGACCGTCCTGTCACCGGGGAGACTTGCGTCGCATGCTGGCTGCGCTCCGCACCAGTGGGAGATTGGGAACCTCAGCTGGGACTGCTCCCATAGACTCCCTGCAGTTGCTGCACTGTGGGGTCTCACCGGCCGGAAAGATTCAAGAGACATGGACGACGTGCTGCCGCAGAACGCTCGACCACCGGGAGATTCTCCAGCGCTGGGTGAGCAGAGACAGCTGACCGACCGTGGATTGCCTACCTGGGTGGCACCCAAGGGAGCCGCGGTGGCCCGCACTCATCCAGATGGGTGTCCCCCTGAAGAGTGTGCGAAGATTGGGCTACCAGGTCTGTGTTTTTTACCCCCGGCACTGCTTGTGAGAGATGCTGGCCCCCGTCAGACTGCAGGACGCGGCTTGTTTCGGGTTACCTAAGTCCTGAGAGCCCCTGGCGTCGTATACGCACCCGATGAGAATGCCCACCCCGGGTTGCCCTGCGGAGCGCTACCTGTATTGGTACCTTTCCCTTTTTTGGATACAGGATGACATATCCCCCCCCCATTTTTGTGCCGTCTCTTGAGGATCCCAGATTAGTTTTATTTGACGCTGCCTTATTACTGTACTAAGATGTCTATTAGTTACTGCCTTTTTATTGCTGATTTATTCTGTAGACGCTCTGCCTTTTTTTGGGGGTTTTTTCAGTTTCAGCTGACTCTTTTACTGTTCCCCAGCTGGGGACAATTTTTTGTTTCTTAAAGACACTCTGCTGTTAAAATATCTCTGATGATTTTGTTTAACTATTTTCCTTTTCATGTGTATACGATGCTGACTTTCATTGGCCCTGCACGGCCTTTCTATACTGCCTGCTCTATATGCTGTCTTTGTTCAAAATTCTAAAATAAAGAATTTTTAAAAAAAGGCATTTACAACAAACAAAAAATGCATGGAATTAATAAATAAGGCCGTATGAGTATTAATACTGTTATATAAACAAATTTTAAAAAAATGCCAGTTAAAAAAATAAAATAAATCGGAATCAAAAATGTTGCTGAAAAAAATCCAGAAAAATGCATAAAAAAATCTACAAAATAAATAAAAAGGCTTTTTGCTGCAAATGAAAAGAATAAATGGTTGAATCAAAAAAATGATATAATAACATTATTTTTTTTCCCATTGAAACTTATGGGATTTGCCTGTTTAAACCTATCGAACTGAAGCACCGAAAATCTGGGCATTTCGCTAACATGTCGGTGCTGTTCGGCATTCTCTGACTAGAATAGCCATTACTTCTCTATGGGACATTTTCACTACACTGCACTTTCACTGTAGGTTGTCGAATTGCGGCCATCTGAGGCGAATTGTACTGTATTTTGCTTTGCAGTTTGCCAATATTTACTGTATTGCCAGCTTTCTGAATAGCCGAATTGCCACAAAATTGCACCATTTGGAGAAATTCACAAATCAGTGCAATTCGGTGGCAAATTTGGCACGCTTTGAATAACCTCTTAAGTATTTTTATGCTTAACCAGGCATTCTTTGGGTATTTTCTTTGGGGGGTGCATTACTTAGCTAGAAGTAGTAGGGCTGTTTATATTTATGTGGTTAGTTTATTACAGTAGTTGTGTCATGCTATGCGGAATATGCTGGCGCTATATAAGTATAATAATAATAATAATCAGGATGTAGTTTTCTTATACTTGTAATGTTGTGTTTTCCATAGAATTGTAGATTGTTTATTCTATGACTGTACTGCCTGTTCCAGTTTGTTCCTAAAATAAATTGCTTGTAAAAGTGGACAAATTAAATAATTATGTGTGATCACACACTCTCCATAGTAATCGCCGAACTTGAAACAGCAGATAAAGAATTACACCCAGGTCATCCTGACACAGACAACCTTTTATTATTGATCAGGTGATGAGTTTTTGTCTGAACCATCTTGTTTGGTAAATTTGCCTTTCAATTTCTAAGGAAATATTTATTACATCACACTATGAAATTTGCTGAATCATATGAGTTTTTTTGTCTTTAACAATTTTGTCAACCCAACAATTGCTGGAGAGGAAACGCTCTATTATGCAAATGAAGTTTAACTCTCATAGTATGTATAACCACAGACACAACACACACACTCACCTGAGACCCTTGATATTCATCTCCCCATACTCACAATTATAGTATAAATCTCTAAATACTTACAATGAACTTATCATTATCTTAGTGTATATTATCAAATATTTCCATATTTTATGTGAAATCAGATGCTGGGTCTTTTCTAAATATGTAATTGAACTCCTCCACTACCAAGTGATTTGCCATAAAACCTTTGTCAGGAACCAGTGTTTTTATGAAAAATAATTTTTAATTAATTATACATTAAGTAATATTTGGTCATTTTTCCAAGGAATTTCTTACTGTACTATCATATTCGGCCAGTAGATGGTGCCAAATTGTGTTACAGTCCTTGCAGTGAACCACAGGCTGCAACTGTATCGGATTGCTGAATGTCCGATGTCAGGACATCCAGTTAGCCGATTTTACAGTTTTAGCTCTTTTGGGCATTATGCCCAAAGCAGCTCGTGGTTCCTTGTATCGGCTGCTGAAAGCCCCATATGTCAAGGCATTCTTCAGCCGATTTTAAACAGTTTTAGCACTACGGGCATTATGCCCACAGCGCTAAAACTTTGGAGGCACCGTCTGCAGTCCAAAAGCAAACGAAATTCGTTTGATCGAGATGACTTGATATCAGGAACTGATGGTGCATTTGAAGTCTTGAGATATCTCGATCTCGGCAGTGAAGGGACTAAGAAATGTACAGGAAAGGATTTTTTTCAATTCAAATAGAAAAAGTTAAAACTTTATTATTATATTCCTCCATGGACAATACAAATGCATTGTTTAAAACAAATCAGTGGCTGGTTATATTAGAAGAATGGAAGTTAACAAAATTCGAACAAAATATTCAATTGTGTATTGGATTTATTCAACAAAATAGAGATATGTGTCTGTGTGCTTTACGCACAGCTGTGACTACTTCTAACTAATCTGTTTGCAAAGTTTCAGGTAATACAGAAGACTCTGAAATACACGTGAGAATTCCCCCATAACCTATAAATAAACTGATAGTCATTCTGATGCAAAGCCCATGCAAAAAAAATGTCATAATTAGGTTAGTTCAACTGGAAATGGAATTGCAGAAATATTGTTTGGAATTTGTCATTGTCACAGGTGAAACTGCAATAAAACATGGAATAAAGGCTTGCATTTGCACTAATGTTACTCATGCCTCAATTCCAATGGCAACTTGAACTCCCATATCAACCTTCAACCACAGTCATGCTTACCCTTGGGATTTAGTCTATAATGAATTCTTGCTACCTCTGCTACTCTGAAAGTTGGAACAAGGCACTGTAAATTATTGGATGTGAAAGATTGCTAAGGTTTTTTAGGAACATTGCATGCAAATACAATGCATTACAATTCTTTATTTAAACAAAAGTAAGAAATCATTACCTACCAATATCATTATATACAGATAATAGTATTATATCAACAGCATAGCTCCATACAAAATACCATTCCATTGTGAATAGAAAATAAAAATCAAGCTGCAGCTAAAAAATTTCCAATGTTTGTTTGTCTGATTATATCTCCATATACACTATATTGACAAAAGTATTCGCTCACCCATCCAAATAATCAGAATCAGGTGTTCCAATCACTTCCATGGCCACAGGTGTATAAAATCAAGCACCTAGGCATGCAGACTGTTTTTACAAACATTTGTGAAAGAATGGGTCACTCTCAGGAGCTCAGTGAATTCCAGCGTGGAACTGTGATAGAATGCCACCTGTGCAACAAATCCAGTCGTGAAATTTCCTCGCTCCTAAATATTCCACAGTCAACTGTCAGCTGTATTATATGAACGTGGAAGTGTTTGGGAACGACAGCAACTCAGCCACGAAGTGGTAGGCCACGTAAACTGATGGAGCGGGGTCAGCGGATGCTGAGGCGCATAGTGCGAAGAGGTCGCCAACTTTCTGTAGAGTCAATCGCTACAGACCTCCAAACTTCATGTGGCCTTCAGATTTGCTCATGAACAGTGCGCAGAGAGCTTCATGGAATGGGTTTCCATGGCCGAGCAGCTGCATCCAATCCATACATCACCAAGTGCAATGCAAAGTGTCGGATGCAGTGGTGTAAGCACGCCACCACTGGACACTAGAGCAGTGGAGACGCGTTCTCTGGAGTGATGAATCACGCTTCTCCATCTGGCTATCTGATGGACGAGTCTGGGTTGGGCGGTTGCCAGGAGAACGGTACTTGTCTGACTGCATTATGCGAAGTGTAAAGTTTGGTGGAGGGGGGATTATGGTGTGGGGTTGTTTTTCAGGAGCTGGGCTTGGCCCCTTAGTTCCAGTGAAAGTAACTCTGAATGCTTCAGCATACCAAGACATTTTGGACAATTCCATGCTCCCAACTTGTGGGAACAGTTTAGAGCTGGCCCCTTCCTCTTCCAACATGACTGTGTGCCAGTGCACAAAGCAAGGTCCATAAAGACATGGATGACAGAGTCTGGTGTGGATGAACTTGACTGGCCTGCACAGAGTCCTGACCTCAACCCGAGAGAACACCTTTGGGATGTATTAGAGCGGAGACTGAAAGCCAGGCCTTCTCGTCCAACATCAGTGTGTGACATCACAAATGCGCTTCTGGAAGAATGGTCAAAAATTCCCATAAACACACTCCTAAACCTTGTGGACAGCCTTCCCAGAAGAGATGAAGCTGTTATACCTGCAAAGGGTGGACCGACGTCATATTGAACCCTATGGATTAGGAATGGGATGTCACTTAAGTTCGTATGTGAGTCAAGGCAGGTGAGCGAATACTTTTGGCAATATAGTGTATCTATCACATCTATCTATTGTATCTATCTATCTCTCTATTTACCTATCCATTTTATTCATCTTATCTTATCTATCTATCCATCCATCCATTGGATCTATCCATCGTATCTATCTATCCATCGTATATATCCATCCATCTATTGTATCTAGCTCTGTATCTACCTATCCATTGTATCTATCTATCTATCTATCTATCCATCGTATCTATCCATCCATCTGTTGGATCTATCTGTCCATTCTGTCTGTCTATCTATCCATTGTATCTATCCATCTATCTTCATAAAGACAAAATCAGCAATGTCCTGGCCATTTTTCTTTACTGACTTGTTAACTGAAACCAGCAGTAATCCTTAAATACTGTGCTGTGAGCTGCTAGAATATGAATATTTTACAAATTACATTGGATTGTTGCAAAACATTTTTTCCAGTACGGCACGTGTAGATTGGTGGCTCCTATGGTGTCCATGCTGTGTGATTAGTAGAAAAGGTGGCTCCATATTTTCACCCATCAGTGTCAACCACAAAAAGCCTGGGTTGGAACATCTTCATGGGAGAAAGGTCTGAAAACAGATGTGTCAGGGTTCAAGCGACCTCCTCAAGACTGGAAACCAGTGGGCAAGGCTATCTCAGGAGTTCACAAGATGTCTCGGTGTCACATGTAATGCCACGGGGGTCGAGGTTGCAAGCCCAGGATGGAAGTGATACACTTGAGACACTCGGTAAGGTGAAAATCAAATGGGGGTTTATTAAAGAAAAACAATAAACATGGAGGGGCAATGCTGGAAAGTCTCTTGTTGGGAAGTGCAGAAGGGGAGTTTTGGAACAGGCACAACAAAGGGGTCTCGAGGCACAATACCAGAAGGGATGATCCAGAGTTCAGAGTCCAGGGGAAAAGCCAGGGGTCCGGTACACAGATATCAGGTCAGCTTCTGGGCAGGCTGGGACTCAGACTGTAAGTGGTGGCAGTTTGCAAACAAAATGCAGAAGCATCCTGGGACAGGCGTGCCTCTGCTAAATACTGACTGCAGGTCCTAATTAGGTGCACCTGCTGATCCTCCAAGTGTGTGTCTCAGAAAGCAAAGTCCAGCAAGTCAGGGCTTGAAGGGTGCTGCCTGGGGTAATCAAGATGGTGCAGCACCAGATCTGCCTTTCTTCTACCGGCGCGGCACGTGACACTCGGGCGATTAATGCAACACTCATTTTCCATATGTTTTTGCCAATGTTATCCAGTGTAGTTTTTAGTGTTGTTGTTGACCGGTGTTTTAGTCAAAATTCTCCAGTGTTGTTTTTACCATTGTTTCTACCAGAGGCCTATGACGCAACTGTAAAATCACTGACGTTTATTCAACAGTGATTCAAACATTGGCAGATCAATAGTAAATGGAAAATAGCCACAGTTTATTCATTTCATGTAAGAACAATGGAGGTACCGTTATTCAGATTTGTTCACCGTTGTTTGCTGTAACCTCTTCTGCTGGTGATGAATTTTCCTTCTGTGGATAATAGCTGATGTTTACTGTAGGTGCAACTATGGTGCTTTTTATCTTTGGCCCTTTGTTGATAACTCCTTTAACCTCTTCACTATCATTATCGTGTATACATGAACAACAGGAGCAGATACACCAGCTAGAGAACATGTTAACAGGATGTGGGGCTATGCTGTTTGATTGCAAATGAAATTCATTTTTTGACGTTTGTTTGCTTTCGGGCTGCAGAAAGTGCCCTCAAAGTTTTAACCCTCGGGGCATAATACCCAAATGTGCTAAAATGTTTAAAATCGGCTGGAGAATGTCCAGACATATTGGCTTTCCCCATCCAATGCATGGAACTACAAGCTGTAGTTCTAACTACAGGAACTCTACTTGTCCAGTAGACGGCGACATCTCCCTGTCAAATTGGTTATTACAGTAAGGAATACATTGGGAATATTCTCAAATATTTTTTATTTTATACTTAATTAAAATGATTTTCCAAAAATCCACTGGTTCCGGGCAGTGGATTTTTTTTGGAAAATCACTTAGTAGTGAAGGGGTTAATACCCACTCTGTGGGTGCTTGCATTAGAGCAGTGGTTATCAACCCTGTCCTCAAGCACCCCTAACAGGCCAGGTTTGCCAGATTTCTGAAGCACAGCCCAGGTGATTTAACCCCTTGGCGACCACGGGCGTACTATGTATGTCATGGGGAAATAATCCCTTAATGACCACTGACGTACATTGTATGTTTGATGGTAAGTCTAATGCTGAAATTGATTGGCATTTCTTCAAGCCGCTTGATTACTATTGCATGGATGCCTGGACATCTAGGCATCCTGCAATAGTGATCTTCACTGCACGGGCCATTTTATTTTTATTTTTTTTGGAGAAAGGATTTTACCAGGAAGGATACATTGAGATTTCTCTCGTTTTCAAGTATGTCCTGGGTGGTGAGTATGTACCGTTGGGTGTCTTGCCCAAGGACACTTACTGGAGAGGTGCTTTTGCTGGGATTGAACCCATGTCTCCACAGGCTCTCTCCACGCAGAGCAGTGACATTACCTCTTCTCCACCCAGCCGGGTATTTGTGATCGCTCCTAGGGAGCAATCAACTTCCAGTTTAACTGGGAAGGCGACCAGGCAGTGAGATAGAGCCCTGGAAGCGATCAGCATTATTTCCAGCTGCTCTAATGTTATTGCAGGGATGCCTCGACATCAAAGCATCCTGCAATAACAAAATTTACTGCCGGATTGCTTAGTGATCACCACCCCAAGTAATCACTTCGGGTAGCGGCCAGCAGACATACTGAGTGCCTTGAGGGGATGAGACACTCAGTAAAAAAAGTGATCACAGCTCAATGATTTAGCCCCTAGCTGTCAAGGGATTTCCTATGGAAATCCCTATGGTGGATATCGGGGATCTTTTGGACCCCTTATATCCAGACTCCCGATCCGTGGCAGCTAGAGGGAGCCAGAGCCTAGTCCTTTCCAAGATATCAAACATGATCATGTTTGGTGTAAAATAAAAAGTCAATTAAAAAATAAATTAACCACTTCGCTGCGGTGGACGCGCTCAGCGCGTCCAACCGCATGTCACGTTCCATGCGGTGGACGCGCTGAGCGCGTCCAGCCTTTGGGGTCAGCGTTCGGCCGGGTTCCGGCCGATCACTGGCCCCCCCGGTGCGGGCTGACATCCTCGGAACCGCCGCCGGGCTAATTAGGTGTCATCGCGGGGGCGCGATGACACCTAATTCAGGCGCCCCCCCGCATGTGCGGAGGAGGCGCCTGAAAGGGAGGGGGGAGGTCCTTCGGACCTCTCTCCCTCCCGATCGGCGGTGTTGCGGGGGTTAACCCAGGCACCATTTGGAAGGGCACAGCCTGCCCTTCCAAATGGTACCTGGCATTAACCCCTGGGGAGCCGGATCACGAATCGGCGCTGAAAAGCGCCGGTTCGTGATCCTTTCCCGGAGCTGGCCGACATCTTGGATGTCGGCCAAGCCTCTGGGAACTCCCCCTGAGGACTGGCGTCATCGTGCATAGCACGATGACGCCAGTCCTGGAGTTAACCCCTAGCTGCCACCAATGGTGGAGATAGGGAGTTCCAATGAACTCCCTATCTCTCGATCCGTGGCAGCTAGGGGTTAAAGTTTGGTATTGTTGGATCGGCCAGAGCATGGCCGTTCCAACGATACCAAACACGAAAGTGAAAAGGTTTGTAAAAAAAAATAATTAAAAAAATAAATAAAAAAATATTTAAAAAAAAATAATAAAAAAAAAAATAAACAAGTTTTTTTTCTTTTTTTTGGTTTGTTAATGCAGCAATATTGTTCCCATTTCAATTATAATGTGAACAATGATGCTGCACTAACGATTTTTTATGCGGTGCGTTTGTTAAAAATCGTGTAATTTTCCCCAAAAAAAATGTAACGAGACCCCATCTCTAATTTTTTTAACAAGCGCACCCCATACAAAATATAACCGCAATTGCTCGCATGTTAAAATGTGAAAAAAAACACTTTACACATTGTAAATTATTGAAAAATCATATTTTATTGCATTTTTTGTTATAATATACAGACAGGTCATGACGTATACATATAATAATGACATATTCTGAATCTGCCGAGTCTGCCGGAAAGAACGATATATAATATGTCTGGGTCATATACTAAAATAAGCCTTCAAAACACGTTTAAACATGATTAGCAAAACCAGTAAAAATGACCTCAGCACAGGGGCGGGAAAAGCCTCAGCAGCGAAAGGGTTAAAAAAAATAATAATTAAAACTGTTGTTTTTTTAATTTTTTTTAAATTGTTTGGCTCGTGTAATAAAACAGGACTTCAAATCACCTTTAAGCATGTTGAGCACAAAACGGTCAATATGAGCTCAGCACACCTAGAGGTGAAATGGCTCAGCAGTGATTTTTTTTTCATTGTATCTCATACATTTTAATGGTATCTTTAGAAAGTCCATTTAATGCCGAGAAAAACGTATATATAATATGTGTAGGTTCCATAAACGAGTAAGAGGAAAATTAGTTTTAGGACTCACCTTCACTAGAGGTGCCTTGACGTTGGCAGGTGAGCTTACATTTCAATGGCCATTGCAGTAAACCAAATCCATTGTGTTTTGTTTCACACGGTGTTATAGGAATAAGCACAGATGACACCTTTTTTCTTGTTATGTTTTATATATGTTGCTGGGCTGGATACACCTGGTGGCTGCAGCCGGCCCAGTAGGGAATAAGCGTGACCCCACTCTTCCTGTCCAAGAGTAAAATTAGAGCTAAACACAAACAGCGCAGAAATGTAAAAACAGCGGTGAGTACTTTCGGACAGAGAAAGGTAAAACCGCTTGGTCCCTAAGGGGTTAATTTGCAGCTCGGTGCTTAAAGAATTCAGTCTGCGTTTCTCCAAACAATCCTTAAAACCTGACCTAGGGGGACTGGAGGACAGGGTTGAGAACCACTGCATTAGAGGAAAAGGGTTTAAGCCTGCAATGCACATATGCTGCTGCATCATTGAATTGGGTGTACATGATCATGAAATGAGTGGAAAGAAGGGGTTAATCGGAGTTCATGAGCAATTCTTTTTCGGTTTTCTTTCCAGCAACGACAACATAAGGGCTGTTTTTTTCAAGTTCCAGCTTGAAATGTACGAGAAAGAAGTTATCAGTTGTAATGTTATGGAACAGTGGTTACTATTCTTGTAGAAAATATGATTATTTTTCCAAATAATATAAAAGGCGATGAAAATGTGAGGACATTATAAAATCTAACACAACAGTTCCTCTGCGATCTACTGCAATAATTGTCTATACACATTAAATGAGGATATTACACTTTCAATATTTTCCCCAATAGCCAAACTACAGGAAGTTTAGTAACATTTTGTTACTTTCAAGCACATTCTGCTTTTTTTCACCTCTAATTAGGAACTCGTAGCGGATTTATGGAAAGCTACAGCAGAATTTATCATAGAACATTAAGCACTCTGTATAGAAAAAAAACCATTTGTTGCTATCTCTAACGGGCTTAAGGTAAAAAATTCTAAAACAGAAGGATTTAACATTATTTCACCGCTGGCTAAGAATGAAGAAAAAAAAAAAAGATAATGAAAATTCCGATATAGAACTAATTAAGACAAACATAAAGATAACAAAGTGATTAAGATATCGCCTGTAAGATTATAACGATGTTTGGTCAGTTTCATTACAGAAACAAAATTTATATTTTCACTGGATGTCAAAAATATTGTGTCATGCGGATCTGCATGCTCTAATTAGCGAGATTGCAATTAGTGCGCAGATGATTTCTAGATTTGCACTCGTGATAAGTTAAAATAACAATCAACCAGATGATGGTAAACAAGTAGAGTATTCTCTATTACATTGTGGCACAAATACGTAACTATAACTGAAGCCGGATTTGGTAAATAGAGATTGTTTCAAATTCAGAAAGAGGATTTTAATTAATTTAGTTATAGGGACACAGGGTGCGGAGACCCTGACCATCTTAGCTTATTAAAGTGGTCAGGCTGCATGGAGTGCCCGCTCCTTGCCTCCAGCCCTGGTTTGCAGATATTGCTGTGTGAAGCGGAAGAGTCTCCTCCACCCACACAGTTGTCACTTGCAGACCGGATTTTGAATATCCTACCTACTAGGGAAAAACTTGGGGATCAATAACGTCAGGTCCACATCATCTGTCTCAGGGCCGGCCCAAGCCACTGTGCTTCCTGGAGCCAAGGATAAATTGCTACCCCCGACCCCCAAGAAAAATAAAAAAACATGTGGCATGTTTAAGTTTATAACAGAGCGCCACAGCAAAAAAACTCACAGTAATGTGCGGTATGTATGAGCGTATCACAGAGCGCCACATATCCAGGTCCACTCTCACACACATCCTTATACACACATATACGCACCCACAACCACATACAGTCACACACATACACACCTATATACAGTCACACATCCCACACACACACACACATAAAGTCCAGGGGGAATTTGTGGGAACTCAGTCCCTCCACTATTTTTCCAGGGAGAACTCAGTTCCTATTGATCCCACACACCATAAAGCTTGTATTCAATCATATCTTTCCCTATTAAATCTTACATTTATTGTGACTTCTGTATTTTTGAGGAAAGCCACGCACATACATAAATACCTGTATATCAGATTTGTTTGTGTTAAGCGCTAGATGATAAGTGCTAAGTGGGGGACAGAATCTTGGTGAGTTCCTGCACTTCTATTATTAGGACTTAACCCCTGCACACATATTTAAACTTACCCTCACAGCCCTGGTCCAGGACTCTGGGAAGCGATCATGTCTTCTCTAGCTAGCAGCCGGCTGCAAGCCCATCTCCAGTTGCTCCCCCAGCAGCACGGTGAGGCCCTGGCCTGATTGAGGGCCAGTAGCCTGCACCGGTCGAGGGCTGGTTGGGAGCCGGCCCGTTTGAGGGCTGAGTTGGACACCGGGCCTGGTTTACGCTGTGCATGTGCAAAAGCTATAAGGAGCACCGAACTTTCCACAGAATTGCACCGAATGGTGAATTTCACTGTATGGTGTCATTTTGTGGCAGTTCGTCTACTCAGCTGTCAATTCGCCAAATACTGGTGACTTGACAACGGAATACGGTGCAGTTCGGCGTAGATCGCTGCAATTTGGCGATCTTCAGCGGGCAATAAAATTGTCACATAGAGAAGTAATGGTAAAACTATTCAGAGAACTCTGGACTGCACCGAAGTGTCAGTGAAATGCCCTGATTTTCAGTGATACAGTTTGACAGGTTTAAACAGGCGAATCCCACATGATTCAATGTAAAAAAAATATTATCGATTGTATTTATTTTTTATTCAACCATTTATTCTTTCCATTTTCAGTAAACCATCTTTTTATATATATATACACATTTTTTTTATTTTACAGATTACATTTTTGATTTCCAATTTCTTCTTATAGGAACTTTTTTACTATTTCCACACATGTAAATGCATTTTTATTGTTTTAAAGCCCTTTAAGAATAGCAGAGTTCAGTTTTTTTTTCCTGCAGTTCGCTGGAGATCAACGGGCAGTTTGACGCTCTTGAGCAGCGTACGGCGGTCTGTTCGATGATCTGTTAGCTTGCCGAATTCCGCTGAAAACCACCTGAGTTGGCGGCAGCCTGTTCGGCAGTCGGCAGCAGTCGTCGGCGGCTCCACATTCAGCATACCTCAGGGACTCTGCAATGAATAGTGATTTCACCACAGGGTCGTGAACTTGAATCGCCGAAGCGAACTCAAGTGTGCCGAATGAGAAAGCACTGAAACTTCACCCAAATTTCAGGGCTTTCTGAATAACCACTTTTGTGCGCCATGAAAATTGCGTTAGAAGCTGCAGGGACTTCCGCATTTCAGAAGTCTTGAGCCAAAGAGGAAGAGCAGTCCGGCATCGAGGCTGAAACGATGAATATTTAAATACTGTATATAAAGAAATAATAGTACCGGCTGTGTAGAGTAGAGGTAACATCACTGCTCTGCGTGGAGAGAGACTGTGGAGACATAGGTTCAATCCCGTCGAGCACCTCTCCAGTAAGTGTCCTTGGGCAAGACACCCAACGGTACATACTCGCCACCCAGGACATACTTGAAAACGAGAGAAATCTCAATGTATCCTTCCTGTAAAATCCTTAAACAAAAAAAAATTGGACATATTTTGTTGGGAGCATTCGCCCTATTATTTAAGGCAGTGTTTCCCAAACCTGTACTCAGGACCTGTTGACACTCCAAGTTTGCCAGATATCTGAAGCACAGCACAGGTGATATGATTTGCTTCTTAATGATTGCAGGATTCAGTCTGCATTTCCAAGGTAATCTGCAATATCTGGCCTGGTTGAAGTTCACGAGGACAGGTTTGGGAACCATTGATTAAGGGAAGAAAAGGAAGGGGGTGCCTTTTTTAAATAGGGTGTTATTTTAAATACTTATAGTATATATGTTTATTAGTAAAAGAATACAACACCAACATTTTCCATTTAGACTTTGTAAAACTCATAGACAACATACTATATAAAATTGTACAAGACTTGATTATATCTTTGTATATTATATTTGGTTGTATAAAAATAACATTTTTCGGAAAAACAACTTGGCTAGTCTTAGAATATAAATTGGGTATAATTGCTGTGAATTGAATTATTTTTGTCTTTATTTCTTCGCATCTCAGAGGAGTTACTTTGTTGTCATCCTCATTGTTATGTCTATTGTTTCAATGAATGTGGAAAATCTCAAACTCTCTTTGCAGCTACTACAGATTCTTAATTGCTTGTTATGATAAGTAGGCTAATCACTTGCTAAAATCTTTTGATGTTCAGACTAATGAAGCTGTGGGTGCTAGTCACAAAAGGCTATATTTATCTACGGGTATATTTATCTAAGCATTTATGTAGAATGTATTTCCTTTTATTTTGAGACGTATCCACAATTGGGTCAATTCTTGACTTGAGGAGTTGCTTTTCACACGTAGCCAGTCAGGTTTTCACCATCTACAACACTTTAAGGAGTAGGTATGGACTGGCATAAAATAGCTTTACACACACATACACCTGTGCACTCATGCCACTGTACAGAGCACTTGTGAGACCTCACTTGGAGTACTGTGTGCAGTACTGGAGACCGTATCTCCAGAAGGATATAGACATCTTAGAGAGAGTTCAGAGAAGGGCTACTAAAATGCTGTACCAGCTTGAAGGAGAAAGGTTACCAGGAAAGGCTTAATGATCTTAACATGTACAGCTTGGAAAAAAGACGAGACGGAGGAGATAGGATAGAAACATTTAAATACGTAAAGGGAATCCACAAGGTAGAGAAAGGGAGTATATTTAAAAGGAAACGAAGTAGCAAAACAAGAGGACATAGTTTTAGATTAGAGGGGCAAAGGTTTAAAAGTAACATCAGGAAGCATTATTTTACTGAGCGGGTGGTGGATACATGGAACAGCCTTCCAGTTGAAGTGGTAGAGGCCAAAACAGTAATTGAATTTAAGCAGGCATGGGATAGGCATAAGGCTATCCTAAACAAAAGATAAATCCAGGTAAAGTATCCATGTAATTGGGCAGACTAGATGGGCCGAATGGTTCATATCTGACGACATTTTATTATCTGACGACATTTTCTATGTTTCTATGTTTACACCTGCTCTTAAACATCTCCAAAAAATATGGCACATACACTGGTGGCCAATATTGTGGATACACCTTACATTTTCACAAACGTTTGCAGCTTAATGTACTTTTTATATAAAAATCGCTAAAAATGTTACAGCACAAGTAAAATTGAATATAGCAAATGAATGCCTTAACAACAAAAAATCTTTAAATAAGTCTACGTTTCCCTGGAAATGTACCATAATGCATCTTGGCTATTATATATCCAGTAGAAGTGGTAGAGCCAAAACAGTAATTGAATTTAAGCAAGCATGGGATAGGCATAAGGCTATCCTAAAAAAAAAGATAAATCCAGGTAAAGTATCCATGTAATTGGGCAGACTAGATGGGCCGAAAGGTTCTTATCTGCCGACATTTTTCTATGTTTCTATATAGCATAAATATGATATTTTCAAGTTTGTCACTATCAGGGTTATTCAAAGAGCTCCGAATTGCTTGAGAAAGGTAACCGAACGCTGAAAATCAGCGTTCAGTTACCTTTCCTGGCCATTCGGCTATCCAGAGAGCAGGCAATTCGCCAAATCCTGGCGAATTGCCTGCACATACGGTGCCTGTTCGGTGCCTGTTCGAGGGCAGTGAAATCCCCATGAAAAGCACTGCTTCAGCTATTCAGAGAACACAAACCAGCAGTGAAAGGTTCCCCTAATGCCCTGCCATTCGGTGGTTTAATTCGGCAGGTTTATTCAGGAGAATCCCATAGAAGTTCAATGTTAAAAATATTCCCATTTTAATTCAATATCTAATAAACCATTCATTATAAAATTCTGCAGTAAAAAGTCTCTTTATTTATAGATTTTTTAGGATATTTTAAGCATTTTTCAGATTTTTTTTTTTTTTTAAAAGTCCGATTCTTTTTGATTTTTTTTTTAAAGTTTACTTATTTTTTCTGTAACAGCCCTTTTTATTATCATTCCCTGGACCTCCTGTGTAAATTTCAGACATTTTCACTCAGTAGTTTCTTTGCAAACAGCCTTTCACTTTCACAGATTCACACAAACTATTTTGCTAATTTATTCACCTCCCTCGTCTGCGGTCTCAGCTGCTTCGGCTGCTTCGGCTGCATCCAATCGGCTCCTGCTCTGGCTTTTTCCGCGGTTTTCGGCAGGTTAATCCAGATGTTTTTGGGGGTTGTCAGCGTGCATTCGGTGGGTTTTGCGGTTAGTTTTCGTCGGGTTTGCGGCAGCTTTTCCCTACAATTCGGGGACCCTGTGGTGCTTGCTGAATACACCGCAGGGTCACCGAAATGGGATCGGCAAAAGGAATAGAATTGAAGAGAACGAAAGGTCACCGAACGTGCGGTGACTTTTCGAATTTCTTTGAATAACCCTGAATGTGTTTTTTTCAATAACGTGTTAGATAGCCTTTGGCCTTAACTACTGGCTGACACCTTCTAGGCATTGACTCTACAAGTCTTTTGACATCCTCTTGTGTGATTAAATGATGCCAGGAATTGATTATAGCCTCATTGAGTCCTCGCTTGTTGCTTGGATTCTTGCTCAAGACCATGCGTTTCAGTCTTGACCACAGATTTTCGATGGGATTCAAGTCATGGCTATATTTCCAGGCCAGGGAAGCAGAGGAATTTTCTTGTCAACCAAAACTGACAAAATCTGAAGGTGTATCCACAATTTTGGCCACTAGTGTATGAGGTGAGATTGTAAAAAAACAAATGTATAGGTCCACAGTCCACACATGTGTAATTTGGTTACAATTGTAGGTTGCCACAGCATAGGCAGGATAAAGGAGTACACAACCTGGCAAATGGGTTTCTATGATATCTGGGAGGAAGAGGCGCATATGGGATGAAATGACCGATTAGGTGAAGTGGAATAAAGGGGGTGGATTGGTATATATGGGTATTTGTGGAGCAAATGAGCGATTAGTATATAAATGACATTTGTATGTTAAAAAATGGCCAGTAGAATTGAGAAAAGGGATTTATTGGCACGCCCTGGAGGAAATGCACGAGGTTTGTACGAGTGCCGAGGTTTTGTATGAGTGCCTTTTTTTACAAATGAGTTCTGGCATCCCAGCCACAGTAACATCTTCACCTTCTAGCCAATACATATGTGCGTTTATTTTCAGACAAGTTGATATTCGTTCACGTTTTGGGTCAACACTTGAAATACTAGTTAGCCCCGCCAACACTCCCTCACCCCCCCCCCTTTTTAAGTTTGGATTCTCTGCTATATTTTATTATGATTCTTTCTTTTGTACTTTAAACTAGGGATGCACCGATACCACTTTTTTAAGACTGAGTGCGAGTACCGATACTTTTCTTCAAGTACTCACAGATACCGAGTACCGATACATTTTTATGTCATGTGACGCTTTCCAATAAGAATAAGATATTGCCCCAGCTCATGGATATGCCCCAGCTCATGGATTGCCCCAGTTCATGGATATGCCCCAGCTCATGGATATGCCCCAGCTCATGGATTGCCTCAGCTCATGGATTTGCCCCAGCTCATGGATTGCCCCAGCTCATGGATTGCCCCAGTTTATGGGATATGCCCCAGCTCATGGATTGCCCCAGCACATGGATTGCCCCAGCTCATGGGATATGCCCCAGCTCATGAATTTCCCCAGCTCATGGATTGCCCCAGCTCATGGAATATGCCCCAGCTCATGGATTGCCCCAGCTCATGGATTTTCCCCAGCTCATGGATTTTGCCCCAGCTCATGGATTGCCCCAGTTTATGGGATATGCCCCAGCTCATGGGATATGCCCCAGCTCATGGATTGCCCCAGTTTATGGGATATGCCCCAGCTCATGGGATATGCCCCAGCTCATGGATTGCCCCAGCTCATGGGATATTCTCCAGCTCATGGATTGCCCCAGCTCATGGATTGCCCCATCTCATGGGATATGCCCCAGGTCATGGATTGCCCCAGCTCATGGATTTGCCCCAGCTCATGGATTTGCCCCAGCTCATGGGATTTGCCCCAGCTCATGGGATATGCCCCAGCTCATGGATTGCCCCAGCCCATGGGATATGCCCCAGCTCATGGGATATGCCCCAGCTCATGGGATATGCTCCAGCTCATGGATTGCCCCAGTTTATGGGATATGCCCCAGTTTATGGGATATGCCCCAGCTCATGGATTGCCCCAGCTCATGGATTGCCCCCCCCAGCTCACCTGGAGCTCTCCAGCATACTTACCTTCCTGGGTGCCGCCGGGAAAGTCTTTGCGCATTGCGCTCGTTGGAAGGACCCCAGCCGCGATCACGTGGGACCATGTGATCGCGGCTGGGGTCCTTTCAACGAGCGCACGCACGGAAACTTTCCCGGCATCGCTCAGGAAGGTAAGTATGAACCGAGAGCTCCAGATGCCTGTCCGAATGCTCTATCGGCATTCGGACAGGCCATGCAGTTGCTCACTGTGTTCATACTTACCTTCCTGGGCGACGCCGGGAAAGCTTCTGCGCGTGCGCTCGTTGGAAGGACCCCAGCCGTGATCACATAGTCCAACGTGGTCGCGGCTGGGGTCCTTCCAACGAGCCCAACACACAAAGACTTTCCCGGCAGTGCCCAGGAAGGTAAGTATCGCGGAGAGCAGCTGCAGGGCCTGTCCGAATGCCGATAGGGCATTCGGACAGCCGCCCCAGCCCCTCGGATGCCGGCAAGGCGGCTCAATGCCGGCTTCCGGTATCGGGAAAAATATCGGGGGTACTGCACGAGTACCAAGTACTCCTGCAGTACCCGGTATCGGCACCGATACCGATACTAGTATCAGTATCGGTGCAACCCTACTTTAAACCAATAAAAATCTGTTATGATAAAAAAAAATTGGGTCAATCGTCAATTAGTCCAAAACACAAATCAAAGAAAGGACACCTCAATGAATGAAGAGAAAAATAAATCACATAGGAACTATTTTACTTGTGCTGTTTGTTACTGTTTGTGTGACTGCATCAGTGAATACAGGTTGAAAATGAACAGCAATTAAATTGCAGGCACACAAGCTCTGTCACCGGCATCTAATTGAAAGTAAATATTGCATCTGAATTTCGTACAACCCAAATTCAATGTCCAAAGAAATTTTGACAAACCCATGTGATCAGTCTAAACCTGTGTCTCCCAACCCCGGTCCTCAGGTCCCCCCGACAGGCCAGGTTTGCCAGATATCTGAAGCACAGCACATGAACTATGATTTGCTACTCAGTGATTACAGGATTCAGTTTGCATTCCCCCAAAGTATTCCTTAAAACCTGGCCTTTTAGGGGGGCTTGAGGATGAGGACCAGGGTTGAGAACCACTGAACTAGATGTACCAACAACTACAAACGGGATAATTTTTCTGTGCACGTGTCTACTAAGCAACACAGTTTTTCTTAATTTTATATTATGTATGAAACAAAACATAAGCAACTAAAATAAAAGGAAGAATTGTTTAAAGATTTGATATTACGTAAGCAGAGTAGACAGGTAAGCTACATGTCCATTCCTTTGTAAACCCCATTAACCAAGAATTAGTTTAGCCCACGACTGCACCTCTAGGTACTAGTCGCTCAAACTCATTAGTTAATGGATGGTGTCAACCAGATGGTGACCATTTTTTGGTTATTTTTTTATTCTATTCTTTTCTCTCTTTAAATCATTCTTGATGTTCACCTCCCAATTGCGGAGACAGACAAGTATATTCAAAGAAAGGTGAAAATCAGGAGAATTGGCAGGTGAAGAGAACAATCTAGACCAAATAGCTGATTCAGAAAGGTATATAAATGGGAGAAATTTTCTGGTTTGGCTGTTTTGACCTCGAATTTTCACTTCTCCTGTCATTCTCCTGAGTTTCACCTTTCTTTGAATATACGAGATCGTCAGAGATCAAAAGCTCCCTTACTAGCTATACACCCCACTACTTCAACCATAGGCAGGAAATTACTTACCCACGAGATATGCGGAACTGTTGGCCACACTGCAATAGACCTGCTTCAATGGTAACAAGATGCATGCTGTGACTTTATTTCTCATATGCTAGTTTTTGTTTTAGTTTTTTCTCAGCGTGGTTATTATGTTCAATTATGCTGAAAAATGTAAATAGACTGTCATCTCTCCTAATGCTATCTTGTCTTAACACAATACATAAACCTGCTGGTTGCACCTTATTAATCGCCAATATATATTGTATTTTTTTAAAGTGATTAAAAAATATGAACTTCAAAAGAAAAAAATTTGATGACAAAATAAATTACATTAATATAGTATAGGTACCAACACCAACTTCATTACCTTAAGCTGAGTTAACATACGAAAAGGTATAGAACCACCAATCTAGGCAAAAGTGCTACTCAAGGCAAAGCAATTACAAGACAAGGTGCTAAATCATGAATGAACACCACAGAATCAATAGCTTCATGTTACTCTATAATTCTTTCAGTTTTATCTTGATAAATATGTTCCTAGATCTGGTATCTGTTAGTTAAAAAGTGTTAAAATTAGCTACTCATAATGTGATGCATGATCAGTGAGTCCAGCAAGCTTATCCAAGCTTCAATGAGCCGAGGGCTCATTATTGTCTCGGATGTCACAAGGTCACCTCCAGTTTCTCGCTCCTCCTGAAGCCCCGATGACATAGTGACTTCCAACACAGTGGAGTAATTAATAGACAGGAAGAAAGAGTAAAACCAGTTGAAAACTGTTTTTTAATTGTCTATCTCAACCACAAATAACAGATAATTGTCACCAGTGAAACTTTGTTTTTTGCGCTACGAAGGAAAGCAAAAACACTTTAAAAAAAATGGTTTTACTATTTAAAAAACTAAAATATATGTCTGCAAAATGTAAATGAGATATTTTTTTGAATTTAATTCAAAAGGCGCTGTGAATTTGCAAGGGTTGCCCGCAATCAAAACAAATGACATAATCCAGGATGTTTGTACTTGCATTATTTATCTCTGGTTTAAAATAACAAAACCCGGCATGAACATAATAAATCAATGTGTATCTTGCGTGCTACAAACATAACCACAGCATAGTTAAAAGTATAACATCATTGCGTTTGTATTTCATATTCGTGTCAGAACTTTGTAATTTCAATATGAAAGGAAAATGTCGAAATCAAACACTTGTTCTGTTACGAATGAACAAACTGCCGAGCCGTGTAAAATTATGATAGCCCAATTAGAATTATTGCCTAAAGATATATTTGGAAAAAAATAAAATAAAATAAAACATGGCTGATAACACCTCATGGGAAATGCATTGCTGTGATTATTTCAGCTCATTCTTTTACTGTCGAAGGTAATTTATCTCTCTAAGCGACCCATATTCCCAATGCAAAACGGAAAGGATATACAGAAAAAAGAGATACACTCATACCCTACCCAGACAAACACATCATAGGTTCTAAACTTTACATTAGGCAGCTCCTCTATACAGTATATCCTTTAACCCTTTCACTGCTGAGGACGTGTGGGGAACGTCCTCATTGACTCTTAAGGAAAGTTAGGGGTGGAGATAGGGGGTTCATTTGAACCCCGATATCTCCTCACTGTTGGCAGCTAGCAGGGTCATGTTTGGTATCATTAGAAAGACCAGAGCATGGCTTTTCCAATGATAGGAAACATAACCATGTTTAAAGTAAAGAAAAATAATAATAAAAATAATAATAAAAAAAAGAAAACTGTGTTTTTTTTAAGATGTGAAATGGCTCACAAAATGTTGTTTATATCTGTATCTCCTCTCCACCAATGATCTGGCATTATCACCTCGCACCTGCTCCCCTCACTCTCATCTTCAGGACTTTCGTGCCCTTTACGCATAAAATGCACTCTCTTGCCACAATCAATTCGGAAAAAGCACTAAGCTATGGTGTTTATTCAATTAATATTTAATGTACCTTAAAATTGTTATTTCAGTATATTTCATTTTAGTAATTATTTTAATATATAATTTATTTTAATTTATTATTATTAATGAGTTTTACTGCTGTGGAGATCACTAATACACCAAAACACAGCAAACATTACTATGCAGGGGTGAAACTACCGGGGTTGCCATATGTGCCAAAAACAAGTTAGGTAAGTATATATTTTTTGTAATATAAATTATATTAATATAATAATTTTAATTGTATTTGAATAAATTAAATATTATTTTAATATAATATTTATTTAAATTTATTTTATTCTAATTTGTGAGCTTTACTTTGGAGCTCTGTGATACCCTCATACAAACTGCACATTAATGTGAGTTTTATTGTTGTGGAGCTCTGTGATACGCTCATATACACTGCACATTACTGTGAGTTTTATTGCTGTGGAGCTATGTGATATGCTCATATACACTGCACATTACTGTGAGTTTTATTGCTGTGGAGCTCTGTGATACGCTCATACACACTGCACATTACTGTGAGTTTTATTGCTGTGGAGCTATGTGATAGGCTCATACACACCACACATTACTGTGAGTTTTAATGCTGCGGAGCTCTGTGATACACTCATACAAACTGTGCATTACTGTGAGTTTTGTTGCTGTGGAGTCAACATCGTGGACCTGGAGGGGTCCAGTGTGTGGTGACGGGGGGGGGAGTCGTCATGGATTCCCGCACCTGGGCCATGAGGTTTCTAGTTACGCCTCTGTTACTGTGTGTTTTATTGTTGTGGAGCTCTGTGATACATTCAAGCTCACCACCCATCCCTGTGAGTTCTGTTTCTGTTGAACCCTATGATACACTCATACATATTGTACACTACTGTAAGTTTAAAAATCTTTAAATGTTTTAATGTATAAGCTGCTGTTGAAGTCTTTGAATGTGTTAGTTTGAGTGCTCTCCTCTTGGTCTGTTGTATTTGATTGTCTTGAGAAGCACCCAACCCCTGTGCTTAACACTTGCTAGAAGCTTTAACAGGTTAAAATTTGGTAAAATCTATAGATGTTTAAATGTATAAAGCTACTGTTGAAGTCTTTGGAACCAATTCGTATTTACGACATAATACGAATCAGGATTTTTTTTTCTGAAATTTAATTTGGACCGAAACGAAATGCGCATCTCTAGACTATACCTTACTGATGTTTTTATTTCTGTGGAGCTCTTTTATATGCTCATATATACATTACTATAAGTTTTATTGCTGTGGAGCTCTTTTATACGCTCATATATACATTACTGTAAATTTTATTGCTGTGGAGCTCTTTTATACGCTCATATATACATTACTGTAAGTTTTATTGCCGTGGAGCTCTTTTATACGCTCATATATACATTACTGTAAGTTTTATTGCTGTGGAGCTCTTTCATACACCCATATATACATTACTGTAAGTTTTATTACTGTGGAGCTCTTTTATACGCTCATATATACATTACTGTAAGTTTTATTGTCGTGGAGCTCTTTTATACGCTCATATATACATTACTGTAAGTTTTATTGCTGTGGAGCTCTTTTATACACTCATATAAACATTACTGTAAGTTTTATTACTGTGGAGCTCTTTTATACGCTCATACATACATTACTGTAAGTTTTATTGCTGTGGAGCTCTTTTATACGCTCATAAATACATTACTGTAAGTTTTATTGCTGTGGAGCTCTGTGAGAGGCTCAAACAAAACACACATTCCTGTGAGTTCTATTTCTGTGGAACTCTGTGCTACCCTTGTATAAACTGTAGATTACTGTGTTTTATTCCTGTAGAGCTCTGTGAAATGCTCATACACACTACACATTACTGTGTGTTTTATTGCTGTAGAGCTCTGTGAAATGCTCATACACAGTGCACATTACTGTGTGTTTTATTGCTGTAATAATGCGAGGGGTACAATTGAAGGGAAAGAGTTTCCAAGGAGTACACAAGCGAAAAAAGGTTTGGAATCACTGCACTAGGAATCTTTGCAGAGCAGGTTCGGTGCATTCCGTTCAGATGCTGAGATTGCATCCAGCCTTTTTGTCTTTTCCGGTTGGTAACAAGGTAGCATAGTTTTGGATACCACTAGCAAGGCAAAACACGTCAAGGCAACTGGAACAATACTAGAAGAAGCGTGTTTCTGCGGCACAGCATAGTATATAGAGTTAAACTAATTAAATGACTCAGCATAGGTTGAAGGAAATAACTGAATTTGTGACGTGCCTTTTAACCCCTGAGAGGCTGGCTATCAGAGAAAGCAGCAGACTCTAAACTTCAAAACATATCACCATCCCGAAATGACATATTTAATCAAAGCTCTATTTCCTTACAATTGGCCTGCATAATTGTATACAAAGCATTTACGGAACGTGCTGTGCACTCATTTTTCATAGCTTGTTAATACAGTTATGCCAAAGCTATTTATCACTCTGGGTCTGTTGACCCTTAAATTACAGCCCTGCAGGAGAACACAGTCTCAAGCAGGACTAACATCCCGGTGATACCAGCATGCCTGTAGTAAGTCTCAGTATCCTGCGATGAGAAAAGGAAAAGCACCTGTAGACCAATATGGCACTTACATATGCTAGGATAGCAGTGAAATGTCATATTGACATATGTGCACAAGCAAAGCATATGTAAATAATTTATGGCATTTGGCCTTATCACAAAGCATAAGATGGTTGTATAGTTACTTGCCAATGTTTACACCCATGATAATAATCCTCTTAGGGGAAAAAAGATGTTTGGCATTAAGTCGATGTGATTCTTATTAATCCTAGTCATATTATCATAATGCCAACTATATTAGACAGCTGTCAAAATCAACCTCTGACATATTATCAAAACAGTTTATCCAAACTGAGCCACAAGCCATGTATTTTAGTTACAGTGATTTATTACATATATTATTGTTATCAGACAATATTCTAGGGCTGGCAAACTCTGCCCACCCCTCAGATGTTTCTGAACTACAACTCCCATGATTCTTGCGACAAATGACACAACAAACCAAGGGAAGAGCACTTCTTTACACAAACTGTGTCATCACAAAGCTCATAAAATTTAAGGACATTCAAGATTTTCAAAGATTTGCCCAATTATTATTTTTTTTCTTACAGACTTTCCGCAACTCGACTCAGATAAAAAGTGATGGGTATTCAATTCGCAAAATATGGCCATATATGGTTTAAGCCTGTCACAACATTAAAGTGTCTCATCTGCGACAGGTCCTATTCTTGTCACCTAATGACTGTCAGGGGTATTCAGAGAAAGTTGAAACTCTGGAGAACTTTTAGAGAAGTGAAAATTCTAGGTCAAAATAGCTGATTTGGAAAGTGAGATAAATGGGAGAATTTTTCTGGTTTGGCTATTTTGACCTAGAATTTTCAATTCTCCAAACGTTCTCCAGAGTTTCACCTTTCTCTGAATAACACTGTCAGGGTTATTCAAAGAGATCCGAATGGCTGGAGAAAGGTGACCGAACGCTGAAAATCAGCGTTCGGCTACCTTTCTTGGCCATTCGGCTATCCAGAGAGCAGGCAATTCGCCAAAACCTGGCGAATTGCCTGAACATACGATGCCTGTTCGGTGCCTGTTTGAGGGCAGTGAAATCCCCATAAAAAAGCACTGCTTCGGCTATTCAGAGAGCACAAACCAGCTGTGAAAGGTTCCCGAAATGCCCTGCCATTCGGTGGCATCATTCGACAGGTTTATTCAGGAGAATCCCATAGGCTTCAATGTTAAAAATATTCCCGTTTAATTCAATATCTAATAAACCGTTCATTATAAAATTCTGCAGTAAAGAGTCTCTTTATTTATAGAATTTTTGGATATTTTAAGCATTTTCCTGTATTTTTTTTTTTTTTTAGTTTACTTATTTTTTCTGTAACAGCCCTTTTTATTATCATTCCCTGGACCTCATATGCAAATTTCAGACATTTTCGCTCAGTAGTTTCTTTGCAAACAGCGTTTCACTTTTCAAACATTCAAGCAAACTGTTTTGCTAATTTATTCACTTCACTCGTCTGCGGTGTCGGCTTTTTACGGCGGCTTCACTGTGCGTGATCGGCTCCTGCTCGGGTTTTTCCGGTGTCTTCGGAGGGTTAATCCAGATGTTTTTGCGGGTTTTGCCGTGCATTCAACGGGTTTTTGCGGTGACTTTGTCGGGTTTGCGGCAGCTTTTCCCTGCGCTTCGATGGCCCTGTGGTGCTTGCTGAATACACCGCAGGGTCGCCGAAATGGGATTGCCGAATCGGCCCGAATTGACGAGAACGAAAAGTCACCGAACATGCGGTGACTTTTCGATTCTCTTTGAATAACCCTGTGTGTGATTAACTCACTTACTGAGGAAAGAATCCTTTCTAGGGCTCCAAGCGATTCAAGGTTAAGGCTAGGGTCAGACGAACGCATTTTTCACGTTGTCCGTGAAAAAGTGCGTTCGAACGAATGGACGTATTTTTTCACGGAATACGCGATAGCGGTCATACGATGCGCATTTTCGTCCGTGATTTTGTACGGATCATCAATAAAACCCTTTTGCGTCTGGAAGTTATGTTGGCCGGACGTGTGCAGCGTCTGACGTCTCCCAATCACGCAAACACGCCGCTATGCGGCCGCAGCGCACTCTGTATGTCAGTAGTAGCGGTTTGACGTTCTCGAAAAAATGCGTTCGTTTGCCACTTGCGTTGGGCGGACGAACGTTCGTGCGGCCGTTCGTCGTATGTTACCCGGCATTGGACGTCATTTGCTGCTAGCACGGCCGTGATTTTGTGCGGCTAAACGCACGTTAAAACTGCTTTCGTCTGACCTTAGCCTAAATAGAAACATTTATGCTTAGTAAAGGTTTAAAGTGCTGTCCCTTGGATGTTGTATTCTATGTGAAAAGGGCTGACATCCCTTTGACAAACAAAACAAGCTAAAACTGTAAATATACAGTAAATTAGCTAAACATATGAATAAAAATTTGTGAGTGCGAATAAGTGGGGGCCTTTTTAAATCTAAATTTGTTACGTGCTGCACCATGAAGTTTTTCATGTCGTCTTCTTAGATTGACTTCCCTTATTTTCTTGTATAACAATGAACATAAGCAGAATCCATGGATAAAATATAATTTAAACTGTTCAGTCTCCCCACGAGGTCTAAATACCAAAATCACGGGTCCTCCAGAGCTTCTGACCATTCCACTCCTGGAACGCACAGCACGCATGTCCGAAGCTATGTCCTCTTGCATCTGGAAATGACGTCTCCCTCCTGTCTGTTCATGACTGGCTCTTTCTTTTCCGGGTGCTTGACTCTTCCTGATGAATTATGCAGAACCTGGAAGTCAGATAAACCCCTCCAGGCATTGGTACGCACACACAGCATCTCCAGGGAACATCCCGTTGAACCACCAAAAAAAAAAGCACGCTCCAATAAGTCCTCTATGCAGTCTATATAGTCCATAATCCTCATCCAGGGGCCCAAAATAAAAGCAGAAATACCTAATTATCTAATGCACTGCCAATATAAAAATCTATTTAAAAAAGCATAAAAACACAAGGAAACACAAAACAAGGGGAAACAGAGTGGATCTAAAAAAGAATATCTAAAATGAGAAAAATAATCTAAAAATGTTATAAACAAGCTTTAATATCCATGTCCACATTAAGCCCTCCAGCTTTCCAAGTACCCATTCTATATATCCACTCTGTCTTTCTCTCAACAAAACTCTCAAACAATCCCGTCCTCTCCAATCCCTTTTATTCAAATCTTTGGCGCTGAAGACTGCCAAACACCGCTGAACAGACTGCCAGCACCGCCGAAGTGACCACCGAATACCATCGAAGAGCGCCATCGTGACAGCCGAACACCGCCGAACTGCAGAAATAAAAAGGAACTCTGCTATTCTTCGAATAGGTGTTTAATCCAATAAAAATGCATGAAAATGTGTAAATAATAAAATAGGTCCTTTGAAAGATAATTAAAAGATCTGTTACAGAATAAGAAAAATTGTGAATCAAAATTTTCATCTAAAAAATATCAAAAAATAGGAAAAGGTGTAATGAATAATAAATAAAGTAGTTTTCCTGAAAATGAAAAGAATAAACAGTTTAATAAACAAAAAACGGTGAAATTCACTATTTAGTGCAATTCAGTGGCACGTTCGCCCCTTACTGAATAACCCCTTTAAAGTTGCAAAGTTTTAAATTGTGTCAGAAGAATTTCTGAAAGAACGCGTGGAGTTTTTTATCAAGAATTATAAAATAATATTAGTGGCGTCGCCCAAGAATACTTGTAAATCGTCAAGGTCCAATAAATACCCTATTGTGCAAAAGCAAAATATATTTTCAAGCTATTTACCTGCATCATAAAACACACTAAAATGAAAAATAATAATGAGCTGGTGGCAAAAGGCCATGTGTAATAATTCACAGAAAAGTCTTTAGTTAGCATGGTTTCAAGTTGCAGTGAAAAAGAAAGGAATGGTGACCTTAGCAGATACAGTGCTTTCTAATGTGTTATGCCTTAACTCTTTACCATTGTTACAAAGCTTTGCCTTTAGATTTGCATTCCTAGCTTTGTTAAATATAATAGCTATCTGCTCATTTCATCTATTGCTGAAGGAACATATTTAGATTACAGCAGTAAGCCATGGCTATTAATTCTCTTTGGATCCACCATGATTTAAAGCTGCTTTTCTTTTTCTTTTTTCTCTTATTCATTACAGACTTTTCAAGAAATGGAGAATGTAACATATGTGTTCAATGCATCTCTGTACAAAACGAATTCGCCACTTTGATGCACAAACTAGAAGCTATTAAATGGTGGCGTGTGCTTCTCCTGGTTGATAAGACAGAGAGAGAGAATGACATATACAGAAAAAGACAGACAGATAGCGGCACAAGGAAAAAGAGACAGAAAGAGAGGGTGAGAGACACACAGACTATCTAGGTCTGACTTTTTACCCTGAACCCTCTGCCCTGGACCTAAAACCTGCTCTTCTGTGGTCTATGATCCTTTGTATATGGTACCCAGGACCCCCTGTACTCAGCCCGAAGGACCTCTATGTTGGGCTCTTCCCCACCTTCCTTGGGATCTGAAATTATCTCTTTAGGATCCCTAGGATACTCAGTCTTGTGACTCCCTTTTCTGGTGACATTGAAGGTCTAAGCCCTAGAACCTATTGTCTTGGATCCTGAGACTTTCTGTCCAGTTGACCCTGGAATACTCTGTTGTGTGGCACTGGGATCTCCTGTCCTGAGGTTCCCTGTAAAATACCGGAAAATAGCAATGGTAAACCAATGTGTTTCTGTTACATAAGATTTGTGGAGTTTAATTGCATGTAAGTGGTATGTACACTATACAGACAAAGTATTGGGGCACCTGACAACTATCCCAACAGGGACATTTATGACATCTCATTCCAAACACTTACAGGGTTATTAACAGAAAGGTGAAAACCAGGAGAACTATCAGGAGAAGAGAACAGTCTACACCAAATAGGCGATTTGGAAAGTGAGATAAATGGGAGAATGTTCCTGGTTTGGCTATTTTGACCTAGAGTTTTCAATTCTCCAGTCATTCTCCTGAGTTTCACCTTTCTTTGAATAGACCTGATAGAAATTAATATGGAATTGCTAGATTTTGGAGTGTTCTGTGGAAATTTTGCCCATTCATCCAGTATAGTATTTGTGAGGTCAGGCAGAATACAGGACGATCTTTAGTATCACTCACTACTGAACAGGGATTAGATTAAGGAGGTTATCATTTGCTGAAATTGTCGCATTGAATCCTGTTTATTGTACAAGGTGACAACGTGTTATAAATGTTGATGTGTACTTGTGTGATTTATACATGTATGTACCTGAAAGTAGAGTATCTTGTGGTTGGTAGGTTTGGAACTGTAAATTGAGAGACAGGTGAAAGAACAATGCAGCGACAAACCAAAGGTTTAAGTCAGGTAAGCCAGTGGTTGGGCACCCGGTAAAGAAATGCAAGGAGGTTGTTAAATTATTCAGTACGGTGAAGCTTTCAGGAATTACAGACCATGTTTGAACAAAGCACAGTCTGAAATTTAGGTTTTCATGGAGATGAAACAGTCTCTCACCAGGAGTAGGTGTATGCCAACATCTACGGCCAACGTGGAAATAATGACTGTCTTCCGTAAATAGTTGATGCCTGAAGAGTCAAAGCACCCTGCAGGTAATCTCTGATTAATATGGCATTGGAATGCATCTCATCTCATCATCTACTCTTATATTTGCCCTCACTGTGTGTGAGAATCGAGTTGTGGACTAAGTTGTGTTTTGCAATGACATACGTTTTACGTTGCTTTAGATGCTTCATTAAAAAAAATATATATATAACAATATATATAATATTATCTTTATATTGACTTGGAAAACAACTTATTTTTTGCCTAAAACATCCCTCTAAATTTATAATCCTATATTTATTTTATTTTCATAGTTCAATAGCTTATGTGTCAAAATATATGTAGCGGAAATGAGTCACCAATAGCTACCTTTTGTATGCAACCTCAAAGTGCTACTCATCTATATAAATATATTAAAAAAAGCCTTTATGAAACTGATTGCATTTGAAGAATAATTAGCTTAAATCCCTTTTCTTTTGTTATTTTAGATTCAAATCAACATGCTTGGTGCAGTGAGTAATAGTATCAGGAAACGTGAGAGCAATATGGGCTAAACCGTTGGTAAAACAGACAAAACAATCCCCAAAAGCCCGGTTATGTACTTTTCTTCTATTCTCTGGTCTGGGTCTTTATTTTTATTATATCTCTGTACTCCGTTTTCATTATTTATTTAATAAAACCAGTTTTTTTATTTTTTTATTCTTGGTTATACTTGGTAGTATTGAATGCCGACACTTGGAAAAATCCCGACGGGCTGCACAAAGAGACCTGAACCTGCTTTAACCAACATAAGGAAGGCTAGAACATTTATAGTGCTCTTCCATTATTCACCCTACCTTAAAGTAAGAGCACGGTGTTGCTTAAAGAAAGGGCTGCTATAATTTTAAGGTGCTATATTCATAAATAATTTATTGGTTGATTTTTATATACCGTTGCCAGCTTGGAAAAATCTATACACGGTAAGATAGAGAAAGGTAAAAAAGCTACGTACTTGTCTCAGTGAAAGCTGAACACAAACAAGTCCTGACTTTTGCCATTGTCTTCTCTCCTGCTGGTTATATACAGATGTACTCTGTAGGCATTATGCTAGTTTTCTGTCTTTGAGGTGAGCAGTTGCACAGAGTAAGCCTTTCATAGATTGAATTCCATGTTGTTATGCTCCCTCGCTGTGTTATATTTCATCTAAGCTGTATATTTGTAATGTTCGCTAAACCAATAGAGCATGTAGTTTGTCCTGCTGTGATCATCTGAACATGTCTAGTGATGTGAAACATTGTGATTCCGCTAATGGAAAGCAATGCAATGCAAAAAAAAAACCAACAAATAAATAAAAAAATAATATAAAAGTGTTTGAATATTTCCAGTTCTTAGAACAGCTGGAACATGTATAAATTCTGCCAAAGAATCTTTTCTCTGGCCCGTGATTCCATTCTACATTAACACTTGTAACAAGATAAGGTACTTCTCCCCATTAGCATTATTATGTATTCATATGTACACAGCCGCCTGTGTAAGCAGGCATGAAGGATATCAAGAATAACTTTCTGTCGGTGACATGCATTCTCCTTTTTTTATATTATAAATGAATATTTGCTGACTTGGTGTGGGTAAGACAAACCGATGTCTGTGTGTGACCGCTGTGATAAACACACAACTGAGACCGAATGAGCAATCCCCATAAGAAAATGGGAAATTGAGCACTATTAGAATTCTGTGGGATCCTGCGCTCTTTATTTTCATTTTATTTCATATTTGTAAATAAAATTACATCTTTTCAGTAAGTTCTAGGTAAGTTACAAATAGTTAAAGAAAAAATACAAACATATGTATTTGCAGGGAGCGCAGCACATATATTATTGCAAGGATAAATATAAAGATAAACTTAGCTTGGGAATTATCAGAACAGGATTGGACCTTCCCATTCAGAGAAACCGGTGATATGTTACCGTGGTCCTATATGAAAAGAGAACTTTATAGCGTAGTACTTTATGGTAGGTATCACAAACAAGATAATGAAGATGATCGCACTCACAAAGATGGAGCCCCCAATGGCTCGTGAAATAGGCTTTTAGGTCTCTTATTGGAGGGGGACCTCACCCACGTATAGATGTCCTTAAATTTTCTTATGATGGCGTGATGCACCTCAAACGAAAAGCATATTGCTATGGTGCATTATCATAGGCAAATAGATATATGTAAACAACAGTGATCAACTCACGTGGTTCAGAGCCTTCTGGGATGATGGCTCTGTAAATAAAGCATATGGACCTCTAGTTGATAAGAGGGGGTCCTTCCTCCAATTGAATGGATATATCTCCAGAAAATTCCGAAAATAGGAAAATAGAATAAATGAAAATAAATAAAATTTTAATAAATCAGATTATACATATAAAATCCGAAAATCATCCGAAATTTATATTCATTTCGGATTTTATATGTATAATCTGATTTATTAAAATTTTATTTATTTTCATTTATTCTATTTTCCTATTTTCGGAATTTTCTGGAGATATATCCATTCAATTGGAGGAAGGACCCCCTCTTATCAACTAGAGGTCCATATGCTTTATTTACAGAGCCATCATCCCAGAAGGCTCTGAACCACGTGAGTTGATCACTGTTGTTTACATATATCTATTTGCCTATGATAATGCACCATAGCAATATGCTTTTCGTTTGAGGTGCATCACGCCATCATAAGAAAATTTAAGGACATCTATACGTGGGTGAGGTCCCCCTCCAATAAGAGACCTAAAAGCCTATTTCACAAGCCATTGGGGGCTCCATCTTTGTGAGTGCGATCATCTTCATTATCTTGTTTGTGATACCTACCATACTGTACTACGCGATAAATTTCTCTTTTCATATAGGACCACGGTAACATATCACCGGTTTCTCTGAATGGGAAGGTCCAATCCTGTTCTGATAATTCCCAAGCTAAGTTTATCTTTATATTTATCCTTGCAATAATATATGTGCTGCGCTCCCTGCAAATACATTTGTTTGTATTTTTTCTTTGAGAATTTTGGAAGGTGAAAGGTACGCCTAATAGGTGAGCAGCAAAACAGATCATTATTCCCTATACAAACAGATAGCGCCGAGTACTCTGAACGTTTTTTCGTTCAATTTTCATAAGTTACAAATAGTTACTTGGAAGGATTGTTTTATTCTAGCTTGTTGATTTTTGTATTGGCTTTATTTAAAGCTATTATAGGGTTCAAATAGGACGGCTGCGAGAAACAGAGTGATTAAACATTAATCCCTCCTAAACCCCTCCATATCCTCCTCCTGTTTTAACTCTTTTGTCTTAGGCTAATGTCAGACGAGCGCATTCTGAGCGCACTGTGCGTACGTGCACAACTGACGTACTTTCTGTCTGACGACAAGGTAGTGGTCTGTTATTTTTGACTGATGTAGAGAAAAAGAGGGACCTATGGGAAATATGAATATTAAAAATGATACATGATATGAAAAACCATTTTGTCCATCAAGGTGCTTTACGTAAAAAATGCAGACGTCTGACGTCGTCCCATCACTCACACACAAACCTATGCGGACGTGGCGCACTCTGTGCGTCCGTCATAGCGGATTGACATTCTTGCCTAATTTGCGTCCGTTTGCCGCGTCCGTTGTGCGTGCGCAGTTCGGTGCGGACACTCTTTGGGCCCTATTACTATCCCCGTGCTAAACCGGGGGTGGTAGGGGGAAAAAACTGCACCTGCGGTATCCCCCTACCGCCCCCGGTTTAACGGGGGATTACAATGCAGGCGCAAGAAAATGCTGCCTGCATTGTAGCGCCCTTTAAAAATAAGGATGCTCGTGGCAGCGCTGAGCGCAGCCGCAATCATCTACTCGCTGGAGTCCATAGGACTCCATTGAGGTCCCTCTCTGCCGGTCACGTGACCGGCCGGATCTCGCATCGCGAACTTCTCTAACCCCACATAGTGAAAAAAGAGAAATATCCATGAAAAAGGTTGGCAACAAATGAAGAAAATTAAAAATGGAAGAAAAATATTTCGTTGGAATCACACACCCTCTCAAAAAGTGAAAAGAAAAAACGAAAAAAGTTGGACACATCTAGCTGCCACAAACTCAACCCCTTCACTGCCAAGTGATTTTCCAAAAAAACATTGTCAGAAACCAGTGTTTTTTTTGTAAAATAATTTTTAGTTAATTATTCATTACTACAGTAAATAACCTATTTTGCCAGTAGATAGCGGTATCTATTGCCAAATTGAGTTACAGAGGTTTGAGCAGCAGGTCTATGTTTTTTTTTCTCCCTACATTGGCTGCTGATTGCTTCTGAAAGCCCGATATTTCAGAGCATTCATCAGCTGAATTTACAGTTTTAGTTCTTTGGGCATTATGCTCATAAGGCTAAAACTTTGGGGGCACCTTCTGCAGCCCAAAAGCAAACGAAATTCATTTCTAGCTAACAAATTTTATTTGCTTTTGGGCTGCAGATCAGCATATCGCAATGTCTCGATATCGGGGCACCAGATGGTGCCTTTGAAGCCCAAGATATCTCAATATCAGTAGTGAAGGGCTTAAGTTTGGACCATCCTGGCAATACAACAATCTTGACAATACGAGTCCCTAACAGTATATCAATTCATCAGCGTTAGTGACAATTAGGGGTAAATGCATAGCCTAGCTCTACCAAACTCAGGCAAACCTCAACTACCCTGGCAATCCAAAAAATCTTTGACTATGCAAAAAGATCCGATTATATCCATCCATCCGTGCCAGCATCAATTGTAAATAGATATATTGCCTAATGCGACCCTTCTTATACTCTAAGCTCCTATCATAGACACCAGTAAAATACAAGAGAGCCTCCTCTAAACAAACCAATACCAACAACTGCTAAAAATTACACAATGCTCTACAGGAGTGGTGGGGGTTTGTGGTTATTCAAAATGATTTCTACAAGGTACATTTCAACAGATGTCTCCTTTTCTAAAGTGAACTGGACGACATTCTTCAGCATGGCCAGGTTTTCTATTTACTATAAATAAATACACTTGGACTGCCGTTAATTTCGAAATGATGCTTCATACTTCAGAGAACATGTGTAATTGGATATACATGTGTCATATTTAATAAGATTCTTCCTGCCAAGGACCAACCTACTAGACACCTGCAAACTTCCTCGGAGACCTACCCCTTTGACGCTTGCTCCCTTGTCTAATTCATCATACTGTGATGCATGCTGCTTTGGTTTTTGAAACCCATTACAGCATAGGTTCTTTATTTCTCCAAAGCATTTCACTCATTTATTTGCATCACAGTGATGCTGTAGATGACTCGATTTATAATTGGTGGTGACCTTGTCATAGTAGTATGTTTTGTATGTATCTTGTAATAAACAATTGGAACAAAAATAACAACTCCTTGGCAAACAAACAGAATTAAAAATCCGTAATGGAAGCTTTTGTATAATCCATAATTGAGTCGTGTTTCAGTGTGAAAGTTGTGGAAGAACATTGGGAATTACTTGTGTTCCACTGCACACATCTTCTAGATAAAGCAGTGGATTGGCTCAGTCTCTGCACCATAAAATCAGATGTACAGTAAGTTTGGAATTGTTCTAGCAGGATGTGGGCTTGCATTTAATTTTTCCCTTTGCAGCTGACAGTTACTGACAGGGTGGACATAGGACCTGTGGTCAGTGTTTGCTCAGCATTTTCTGTCCGTCTCCCTCACAGCTTGCTGCATGTGAGCCCAAGCTCCTAAACCACGTAAGAATGGAGCTGTCCAAAAGCAAAAATATCTTGTTGTTTTTTTTTTTTAAGTATTTTACTAGGAAGGATACACTGAGATTTCTCTTGTTTTCAAGTATGTCCTGGTCAGGAAAGTCGTTACCACTGGGTGTCTTGCTGAAGGACACTTAATGGTGAGGTGCTCTGACCTGGATTTGAACCTTTGTCACTACGGTTATAGAGCAGTGATGTTACGCGTCGCGAGATCCCACCGGACGGAGGAGGCGGATGGAGCCGCGGTCCTTGGAGAGGGATTGGAGGTGAGTATCTGAATTTTTTTGGGGGGGGTTTCTGCTGGTGCAAATGGATTCTGCAGCAGCAGAATCCGTTAGCACCAAGTTCGGGCTGTGGTTAACCTTTTAACGGTTATAGAGCAGTAGGGATGTGCGTTTCGGGTTTCGGGATTTTCATGAAATTTCCCGATTCGTGCATTCGGATTCGGACAATTTTCCGAAAATTTTCGGATCCGAAAACGGCAGATCTGAATAAATTTTCGAGCCGAAACGAAAACTTTTTGAATGGACTAGAAATGTGTAAAATCGAAATTCATTTTCGTTCCATTCTTGATTTCGGTTCCATTTCAGTAATTTCGGATATCGTATTTATATCGCTGATTCTGTAATTAAATTTTGTATCATTCCCATCTCAATGTATCCTTCCTGGAAAACCAGAGAAATCTCAATGTATCCTTCTTGTAAAACATGAGAAATCTCAATGTATCCTTTTTGTAAAACATGAGAAATCTCAATGTATCCTTCCTGGAAATCCAGAGAAATCTCAATGTATCCTTCTTGTAAAACATGAGAAATCTCAATGGCAGAATTATCGTATCGTATAATTATCGTATCCGAAAAAACATTAGTTTACGTCAAAACGAATAGACACTTTGAAACGAGGAGAACAGACGTTCCGAAAAACACGAAAATTCCCAAAATCACGAAAGAAAAGTCAATATGAAAAACGAACCGAAACGGAAATCGGCCGAAACGAGTCGAAACGAAAATTTTCAAAATCCGAATTAACCGAACCGAACCGAAAAAAAAATCGGTGCACAAGCCTATAGAGCAGTGATGTTAACTCTACTCCATCCAGCCGGTATTGCTGTCAGCTTAAACAGCAACAGCACTGATGAAAGAAAAAGCTAAACTATGTAGGGCTATATTACAAGGTTGGTGCTAAACTTAACTGCGCCTGCGTTCGGATTGTAATATGGTGCGCCGCGTTAGGGCCACCAGGGCTAACTTTAACGCACACGCAGGTGAGCCCTAACGTTAGCACCAAGATTATAATGTCGCCCATAGTCTATGGAGTTGTTAAGTTTACAACAGCTCTGGTTAAGTTAGCACCAGCTTTGGAATACTGCCCGTATTCCTTTGAAAATAATTACAGTCTTCCTACTGACTTAACCACTTTGCTTTGTACATTACTCACTACAGATGACACTGGGTCTGGGATTTGCAACAAACAACATCAACACTTGCTTATATTTTGCATATTTTCTATTGAATTGTCTACAGAATTCATGAAAATGATGGTCACTTCCAATATGAAGCTGCCTTTAGGTGTGACTGAGTTTTCACCTGTGCAAATTAATACAAAGGGGGTTATTCAATAAGAGCCGAGCTTCACACCGAATTGCACTGAATGGTGACTTTCACCATTACACTGTACAGTGCAATTTCGTGGCAGTTCAGCTGTACTGAAAGCTAGAAATGCACCAAATATTGGCATATTGCCAGCGAAATACGGTGCAGTTCGCCTCAGATCACAGCAATTCAGCAACCTTCGGCAGCAGTGAAATAGTCCCATAGAGAACTAAAGGTTAATCTATTCAGAGAATGGCAAACTGCATCGAAGAATTGATGAAATGCCCAGATTTTTGGTGCTTTAGTTCGACAGGTTTAACCCTTTCGCTGCTGAGGCATTTCCCGCCTCTGTGCTGAGCTCATTTTTACCTGTTTCGCTCATCTTGTTTAAACGTGTTTTGAAGGCTTATTTTAGTATATGACCCAGACATATTATATATCGTTCTTTCCGTCAGACTCGGCAGATTTATAATATGTCATTATTATATGTATATGTCCTGTCTGTATATTATAACAAAAAATGCAATAAAATATGAATTTTCAATAATTTACAACGTGTAAAGTGTTTTTTTTCACATTTTAACATGCGAGCAATTGCGGTTATATTTTGTATGGGGTGCGCTTGTTAAAAAAATTAGAAATGGGGTCTCGTTACATTCTTTTTTGGGGAAAATTATGCGATTTTTAACCCCTTAGTGACCGGGCGGTTTTACACAAATCCGTCTTTTAGTGACCGCTGCTGTTTTTACGTTTCTGCGCTGTTAGTGTTTAGGTCAAATTTTCCTCTTACTCGTTTATTCAACCCACACATATTATACACCCTTTTTCCCGCCATTAAATGGACTTTCTAGAAATACCATTATTTCCATCATATCGAATAATTTACTATAAAAAAAAATATGAAATATGAGGAAAAAAATGGTAAAAACACACTTTTTTGTAATTTAATCCCCAAAATCTACAACCACCCAAAACGACCCTGGCTAAATAGGTTCAAAATTTTGTCCCGAGAATATAAATACCCAATTTTTACATGCGTTTGCTTTTTAACCCCTTCACTGCTGAGACAGTTCACCTATGTGCGCTGCGCTCATTCTGACCATTTTGTGCTAATTATTTTTAGATGACAGCCTAGGTCCTATTTAATTAAACCCCCCCTAGACAAAAAAACTTTTAAAAAAAAACATTTTTTTATTTTATTTAATTTTTTTATTATTTTTTTTTTATTTAATTTTTTTTTTTTTTAAAACCAAACCTGGTCATGTTTGGTATCATTTGAAAGGCCATAATCAGGCCTTTCAAATGATGGCAAATATGATCATCTAGCTGCCATGGATCGGGAGATAAAGGGATCCTTAGGATCCCCTTATCTCTACATGGCAGCTAGAGGGTTAACTGGCCCACTGACATCCTCACACATATGGGGAGGTTGTCAGTGGGTGGGGGGGGCCGACCTGGAGGCTTGGCTGACATCCAAGATGTCAGCCCCCCTCCAGGTTTGAATCGCGTTTTGGCGCCAATTGGCGCCGCAACGTGATCCGGCGGCAAAACGGTTAATGCCATACACCGCTGGAAAGGGGAGGCTCTCCCCTCTCCAGCGGTGCAAACGGCATCTCCCTAGCCTCAATGGTTGGGGAGATAGAGGGCTCCGAAGGAGCCCCCCCTCCCCTCCATTGAAATGCATGGGGACGCCTGCTGATGACGTCACCACGCAGCGTGGCGACGTCATCAGCCTCGCCTGCCCATGTAAATCACATGGGCAGGCTTCCTCCCTGCCAGATCGCCGTGGGATCCGGCGAGGGAGGTGAGTATCGGGCGGGAGGGGGATTAGGCGCCGCTGACGTACCCTGTACGTCCGCGGGTCTAAGGGAGACCCGAGGTCAGGACGTACAGGGTACGTCAGGGGTCCTTAAGGGGTTAACAAGCGCACTGCATACAAAAATCGTTAGTGCAGCATCATTGTTCACATTATAATTGAAATGGGAACAATATTGCTGCATTAACAAACCAAAACAAAAATTTTTATTTTTTTAAAAAAAAAATTTTCATAGTCATGTTTGGTATCCTTGGAACGGCCATGCTCTGGCCGATCCAACAGTACCAAACCTTAACCCCTAGCTGCCACGGATCGGGAGCTAGGGGTTAACTCCAGGACTGGCGTCATCGCGCTATACACGATGACGCCAGTCCTCAGGGGGAGTTCCCGGAGGCATGGCCGACATCCAAGATGTCGGCCAGCTCCGGGAAAGGATCATGAACTGGCGCTTTTCAGCGCGAATTCGTGATCCGGCTCCCCAGGGGTTAATGACTGCCACCGTTTGGAAGGGCAGGCTGTGCCCTTCCAAGAGGTGCCTGTATTAACTCCCTGCTCCCCGGCGATCGGGAGGGAGAGAGGTCCGAAGGACCTCCCCCCCTCCCTTTCAGGCGCCTCCTCCGCACATGCGGGGGGGCGCCTGAATTAGATGTCATCGCATCGCCGCAATGACATCTAATGTCCCCGCCGGGGTCCCGAGTGCTGGGCTGACATCCAAGATGTCAGCCCGCACCGGGGGGCGCAGCAATCCGCAGGAATCCGGCGGATTGCTGCCTCCTGTGCATGGACGCGCTCAGCGCGTCCATAGCACAGGAGAACCACTTGGCTGGACGCGCTCAGCCAAGTGGTGAAACAAGTGAATCCCATAGGTTTCAATGTTAAAAAAAATTCCGTTTTTATATATTCTTTTATTCAACCGTTTATTATTTACATTTGCAGCAAGAAGCCTTTTTTATTTATTTATTTATTAAAATTTTTTAGGCATTTTTTCTGGATTTTTCAGGGGAAATTTTTGATTCTCATTTTTTTTAATGAGGTGTTTTTTTTATTCTGCAACAGACCTTTATATTATTTTTCATAGGACATTTTTCATTATTTCCATGCATTTTTATTGTTTTAAAAAAATGATTTTTTTTTTTTTACCCTCAGTTCAGCGGCGGTAGGCGGCTGATCGTCTTTTTTCAGCAGTGTTTGGTTCGGCAGCTGATCAGTGGCATTAAGCAGTTAGTTCGGTGGATCATCTGTTGCGTTCGGCGGTCTGTTGAATTCTGAATTCACCACAGGGTCGTCAAATTACAGTGCTCGCTGAATAACCCCTATAGTGTTTAACCCATTGAGTTCCCTTTATCTTACCACAAGCAGTGAATAACAATAATATTCCTTTACAACGTTCTAAGTTCAGTCTTTGTTTATTTTTAAAAGTGCGATTCAGCTGGAAATCGTGACTTTCTGTTTCCCATATGTGTTTTAGGATATTATTAATCTGATTAGCCTTTTGTACTCTGTCCTGTACTAAACAAATTGTAACTGTGCTGACTGGTCCCTTTTCAAGTATTGCAGTTTCTATTATTACTAGTACTCACTGTATGATGAATGAGCGGTTTCCTACAGGACATATCTGCTATCTCATAAGATTTTCTTTTTTATTAGCTTCAAACAGTGTTGCTAAAAAAATATAGCTCTAGTAAGAAGTCTCAGGTGGCAGGGGGTCTAGGGACAACACCGAAGTAGAAGATGACAGCTCCTCTCCTAGCATGCAATAATTAATTTTGTTTAGCATGTTATCTCTAACACAATAAGTTCTTCTTAGAATCAGCAATTTTTAATAGTCCTAAGAATGTTATTTTATCCTAAGTTCAATAACGCAAGCATTTTATAATCTGCTTTACTGACTAAAGAAACAAGTTATAAGTTTAGTTGTCAGTAAAATGTAACTATTACAACTATGGAATTCTAAATATGATGTAATTACTTCTAATATATCAATAGTTGTTGTAATATATCTATTTTTTATGAGAAAGTATTTTATCAGGAAGGATACATTTTCAAGTATGTCCTGGGTGGCGAGTATGTACCGTTAGGTGTCTTGCCCAAGGAAACTTACTGGAGAGGTGCTCTTGCCAGGATTCGAACCTGTGTCTCCACAGTCATAGAGCAGTGATGTTACCTCTACGCCACCCAGCCGGTATCATCAGGAATGTTTCATGTTTATGTCGGACAAAAAAAATAGGCAAACATACAAAGTCTCACTCAAAACTCATGTGGTTATATAGATCAGAATCCAGAAAACATTCAAATAACCAAATGCAACACTTGAAATGATAGCAGGAAATTAAAATTGAAATAGGAGAAAAATGTAATAATATAATAATAAACAAACCTGCTTTTTATGCGCATCCTTGAAAGAGACACAGAGCATGGGTCTGGGCCATTTACTATGGAATCAACGCCTTAAAAAAGTGACATCAGAAAAAGAGATGTATCTTAAGGCTTCATTTCCACAGGATACAGGTCTGGGAGGGGGTGCGGGATTAAGTGGTGCTGTAGGCGTGGAGGTACCACTCTCAGAAGAGGCAGCACCATTCTCTATACCTCTGGTCTTGCTCCTCTTGGTCATGGTTAGATAACTGTTAATAGCAGGCATTTAGGAGGCTAAAAGCTGAAACGTTGGGACGTGTTCCCCTGGCCAGATCTTTTGACTAACCCCATTCAGAGCTAATATTTGTATTGTGTACCAGTAATCACTGTCTTTTGTTACTATTGTGACTCATTTTTTTGTAAATCTTTAATTTATTTTGTGGACCATTTACAGTATATGTGAACAGATTTCTGCACCGACTATGAATCTATATTGGGCACTTTTTAAAGAATATTCTTAAAGTATTACAGTTTATTGTAAAGTGGTGTGCTTGTATTTATTACACAATAATTTAAGGCAGTTGGCTTTTAACCCATTAGCGTTTGGAATGTAATATGGTTGGCCCGTGCTAGGGCCACTTAACCTAACGTTAACGCTCACACAGCTGTGCGCTAACGTTAGCATGAACTATGTAATAGGCCCCTTGTATGTCAGAAGAAATATTCACTGTATAATATAAGCCAGTGGTTCCCAACCGCAGTCCTCAAGTTCCCCTAACAGGCCAGGTTTTAACCCTTTCGCTGCTGAGCCATTTCACACCTCTGTGCTGAGCTAATTTTTACCGGTTTCGCTCATCATGTTTAAACGCAATTTGAAGTCACATTTTATTATACAACCCAGACATATTATATATCGCTCTTTCCGGCAGACTCGGCAGATTCATAATATATCATTATTATACGTATTAGTGATGTCCTGCCTGAATATTATAACAAAAAATGCAATAAAAATTTAATTTTCAATCATCTACATTATGTAAAGTGTTTTTTTTTCACATTTTATCATGCGAGTCTTTGCTGTTATATTTTCTATGGGGTGCACTTAAGAAAAATTAGAAATGGGGACTCGTTAAATTTCTTTGGGGGAAATTACGTGTTTTTTAGCAAACGCCCCTATAGAAAAAATCTTTAGTGCAGCATCATTGTTCACATTATTATTGAAATGAGAACGATATTGCTGCATTAATAAAAAAAAAAAAAAAAAACAGTCATTTAATTTTTATTAAAATTTTCTATTTTTTTTTTACATTTTACATGGTCATGTTTGTATCATTGGAAAGGCCATGCTGCCATGGATCGGGAGATAGGGGGTTCCAATGAACCCCCTATCTCCACCATAGGTGGCAGCTAAGGGTTAATTCCAGAACGGACGTCATCGCGATGTTGGCGCCATATCGCGATCCAGCCCCCTAGGGGTTAAAGACCCTTCCAAACGGTGCCTTCCTTTAGCTGGTGGCCCGCACGGATGAAGAGGGAGAGAGGTCTATTGTGCCCGCCTGGGTCCTGGACTGACATCGAGGATGTCAGCCCGCACCGGGGGGCCGCCGGGATTGGCTGGAATCCCGGCCGATCACCTTTGCAAAGGGAGGATGCGTTTAGCGCATCCTCCGCAGCGAAGTGTACATGCGGCAGGACGCGCTGAGTGCATCCTCCACATGGAAAGGGTTAAGGATCACCTTGGGGAAATGCAGACTGAATCCTGCAATCACTGAGCAGCAAATCATATCACCTGTGCTGTGCTTAGGCTATCTGGAAAACCTAAAATAATGGGTAGAGTCCTCGCGCTTACGCCAAGTGTCCAGTGAGTAATACTTCAAGATAATCTAGAAAACATAATAGGAGACATACATTGCGCAGTACATCCTTATGACACCTGGTTTCCAGAGAGAAAGTATTCAACTCACTTTTTTCTGAGCCCCATAAAGTCGGCTCTGGACTATATAGGCATATATCTGTGGATATGATCTCACCAGCCCGTCCTACCAGCAACCATCCGTGGTGATAACCTGGTCCATAGATGAAATATTGGATCCCCGGGATATGTCACAGACGAAAAGTCAGCAGGATAAAATGAAGTAAAATTTATTGCAGCACTAACGCGTTTCGACCTAATTGGTCTTTATCAAAGTGCAAAAAAATATACATAATACAATGCAGTGTACAACGTTCATTTATACAAAAAAGATGAGGGAAATAGGCGGTGTCAAGCCACAACCTCATTAACTTAATTGGTACTAACACACCCTACTTCCAATCATTTAGAGGCGCAGCACCAGCAAACATTCAATATACAAACGGGCGCATAATGATTACGTCCATCTACCTCGAACCCCGCCCCTCTGAGCCATCGATTGCCATTTTGGAAGAGGGAAAATGGTGTCCACAATATAGCTTGCCCTTGCAACATTGATGGGCATTTAAAACAAGCTTATTTCCGGACGTTTTGGGGTCCCGAACCAGCGGGCTCCCACTGTCCATGAGGTGATATCTTTCCCAGGTGCTCGTGGGCATAGCAGCGGCAGACATTCGGCATGTAGACAGGCGCATGGTGATTACATCACCATGTTCCAACTTCCGCCAGTCTGAACCGTCGAGCGCCATTTTTGAAGAGGGAAAGTGTTGTTGAAAGTACATCCTACCCTCACAATATCGCAGCTTATTAATTTCGACGGACGTTTAGCAATCTTGCTTGCGGCCGTTTTGAGTGCCAAGTCAGCAGGTCCCTACCGTCTGACAGACGCACGGGGACCATATCGACACGCATGCTCCCACATGAACTTCACTCTTCCGGACGATATATCAAAAAAGAAAAATATATTAAAAATAAAAAATAAAAAAAATAAAAACACAAAATTACAGCATATATGCCGCAATGTCACAATTCGCCAGTCGATCAACATATAGCGCGCAATAAGCATATAGCATACATATGTCACGTCACTGATCGAGTTGGGGAATAGTGCATATACTATTCCACATAACATATAGTAGTGTCATGTAGAGTGGATAATAAAATATGAAATATAAAATGTGAGTCATATAAAAAGCATAATGGTAATTGAATTATAATAGAGCATTAATTTCCATATCTATATTCAAGCCCTCAGGTGTTAGACATCCTATATCAAATATCCATTTGGCTTCTAAACGGTTTAAATTCTTTTCAATATCACCCCCTCTCCAATGCTTTTTAACATGTTGAATACCAGCGAAGCCAAGAAGTTTAGGGTTCCCATTATGATGTTTGGAAAAATGGGCTGATACGCTATGTTTATCATACTTCCTTTTGATGTTATATATATGTTCAGCTACTCTAGTTTTCAGCATCCTAGTAGTTCGTCCAATATATTGTAGCCCGCACGGACACCACAATAGATAAATCATATTAGTAAAATTAAAGGTCAAAAATGTTTGAATAGAGAACACCTGGTTATTGGAATGTGATTTAAAATCCATTAAACATCTAGTCATAGGCGTGCGCAGCCTATTACATTAGGGTGTGCACCCAAAAGGTCAAACACAAACACACACCATATATATATATATACTATATATATATATCCACAAGTTTCAGCACTCACGCCGCTCACAAGTATCCTTTGACTCTTTTTTCCTCAGTGCTGTTTATCCAAGTGTGAGCATATGTACTATAACGGATACAGGATGCACCCGAGGACTTCATTAAAAGTTTCCTTTATTGCACCAACATTAAAAAAAAACAACGTTTCGGCTCCAGCGAGAGCCCTTATCAAAGTTGATAAAGGCTCACACTGGAGCCAAAATGGATGTGTGTATATGTGTATATATATAAACAAAGAAGGAAGAGAGCACTTCAGACAACACACTCAAAAAACCAGCCAACATCAGCAGCTTTATACATTTGAACATTTTACCAGATTTTAACCCTTCAAAGCTTCCAACATTTCTTTCCCCCTACAGACTTACCACAGTTCTTAACCCATTTGAGGTATTTTACAAGGTTCTTAAACCTAAGCTCTGTTAAAAATAGTGGAAATTTAGTTCACAATGAATGGCCATAAATTGTTCCAAAATGGCAGCCCCCACTGGAAATAGGCAGCGATCTGGCGCCGATTGGTGCCGGATAGCGGCCTGCCACCTAAGGGGTTAAAGAAATACATCGCTGGAAAGGTCAGACTGTGACCATTCCAGTGCTGCCTTTCTTGACTTGCTAGCCCCCGACGATGGGGAGGTAGAGGGACCAAAGAGGACGCCCTCTCCCCTTCAGACACTCCCCCTGTTCTGGCAGGGGGAGGCCTGAAACTGATGTCATCGCGCCGGGCACGATGACACCAGTGCACCGGGACGGGTATGCAACGCAGATCTGACTTGAAGGAAGTCAGTCTGCTTTGGACACCAGAGTGGGAGGTGAGTATGGGCAGGAGGAAGGAAAAAAACGCACAGGACGTGCCATGACGTCCTGCGGCTTTAAAGCCCACTTGCTGCAGGACGGCATGGCATGTTCTGCGTTGTCAAGGGGTTAATGCAATTACTTCAAACAAAGACAAACAAGAGCATGTATTTTTAGAAGTGTTTAATAAATGTGTTTTAGAAGGTTGTTTTGTTTGTAATGTCCAAGTAATCTAGTTACAACTTATGTAGGCGTAAGTGGTAGTGTCCATTAAGGGGAAAAGGGATGTCCCTTTAAGGAAGGGATGAAATTTAAGTAGTGTGGCCATTTAACCTCTTGCTGCCCAGCAACATTTATTTAGTATCCTACCTGTTCCGATTTACGGAGGGCAGACAACATATACTGTGATTGTTGATTCAGAGAGTGATACTGGCCCTTTGAGTGCACGATGATGGGGCAAGGCCGGACTGGGACAAAAAAAATAGGCACGGGTATATACGCACAGCAACCTGTTTAAAGACAAATACATACATTTACACACACACAGCCATACATTTACATATACATTGTGACGGAACCGCACTCTTCCGCCTGTCCTGACTCTCCAGACACCCCTTCGTTGCGGTCAGCCCGGCTACTGGGAGCGCTGTCCTCAGCACCTCGAGCAGCTTGACCCGCCTGCTTCTGTTTCTCTGCCCTGGAGCCGTTCGGAATTTCCAGAAGGCCGCTCTGTGCCTTCTGAGGTTGAGTGTGTAGTGTAGCGTAGTTGAAGGAGACACCAGACGCGGCTGTATGTTCCAACAGGATTCTCTCTCTCTCTCTCTGAGCTTTAATGAACAAAAACGCCACTACTTATGCTGAGATCCAACAGCCATAATTTGCATAAATGACGCACATTGTCCTACTAAAATGCTAATTACATTATGTCAGATATTTACAATAAACATCCTCTTTCTTCATTTCACACATCATTTACATAATCTATTGTAAAGGAAATCAGTTAGGTTTTGGCTGAGACAATGGTGACTCCCAACCTCTGAGACATGTAAACAGATAGCAGATGAACAAAGAGAAAACCCTTTTGCCTAATCACAAATTACTCAAACCTATTTTACAATCTATACGAAAGAAAGCATTTGAACTCGCTGCAGGTAGTATCTTTAATAGAAAAACAAATTTTTACCTAAAGAAATATAAGTATATTTAAAACTAAAGCTACGCCATTTACACTAAACTTAATTTAAACTAAAACCAAACAATGTAAAATATATTTAAAATCACACATATAAATGAACATAAAGTCTCTTGGGGTTTGAAGCGTGGAGCGCCACGTCAACTTCATGACATACATTCATAGCTGTATACACCCGGTATGTAGCAATAAAGCTCACAGTAATGTGCAGTGTATTAGGTATCAGAACTCCACAGCGAAAAAACTCACACAACGCGCATTACTGTTTTATTGCTGTGGAGCTCTGTGACACGCTCATACACACCGTACATTGCTGTGACTTTTATTGCTGTGGAGCTCTGTGATACGCTCATACACACACCGCACATTACTGTGGATTCTGTGACAAGCTCATACACACCGCACATTACTGTGAGTTTTATTACTGTGGATTTTGTGATACCCTCATACACACTGCGCATCACTGAGTTTTATTGCTGTGGGGCTCTGTGATACCCTCATACACACTGTACATTACTGTGAGTTTTATTGCTGTGGAGCTCTATGATACAGTAATGTGCGGTGTGTATGAGTGTATCACAGATCTCCACAGCAATAAAACTCACAGTAATGTGCAGTGTATCACAAAGCTGCACAGCAATAAACCTCACAGTAATGTGCGGTGTGTAAGAGTGTATCACAGAGCTCCACAGCAATAAAACTCACAGTAATGTGCAGTGTGTATGAGCGTATCACAGAGCCCCATAGCATGAAAACTCACAGTAATTCTGTGCGGCTGAAACCAGTTTGGACTCGCTGCAGGGACAGGACAAGTGGGAGATTTTTCAGTTCGCAGAAAGATAGTTATTGATGAGAAAGGGTAGGTAGAGGTAAATACATAGAATAAATACAAATAGTTGCAATAAACACTGGAAATAAAGGGAAAATTAGGATAGGATAAGGATCCCCTTCCTTCTCTATACTCACCCGAATTATCCCTCCTCCATGCTGACTGCTGACTACCCCAAGCCGCTCTCTCCCTGTGTCCTAGCGGTAGGCTTTCTTCAGTATTATTTGTCTGCTTTCTTTCTCTGCTTTTTCTTTGTATTTTCTTTCGCTCTGTAATCTTTCTTTCTCTTTGTAATCTTTCCTTCTCTCGTCATCCTTTCTATTTTTTCTTTCTGCATTCTTTCTTTCTCTGTATTGTTTCTTTTGATCAGTATTTTTTATGTCACTCTGAAATCTTTTTTTGTTTCTGCATCTTTTATTTCTCTCCATATTTCTTTCTCCATGCTACCATTCTTTCTCTTTGCTTCCTTTTATTCTGTTTCTTTCTTTTCATCTGCATCCATTCTTTCATTTGCATTTCTTTATGTATTCTTTATCTCTGCATCCTTTCTTTCTCTCTTTATTCATTCATTCTCTGTATTTCTTTCTCTCTGCTTTCTTTCATTCCAAATTCTTTTTGCGGTTTTCTCTCTGAAGTCTTTCTCTCTCCCTGAATTTTCTTTCTCTGCATTTTTTCTACATTATTTTACTCTTTTTGCATTCATTCTCTCTGTATTCTCTCACTCTCTGTATTCTCTCCCTCAGAAAAAATACAGAGATATAGAAAGAATAGAGTGCGAGAATACAGAGATAGAAAGAATAGAGTGAGAGAGAATACAGAGAGATAGAAAGAATAGAGAGAGAGAATACAGAGATAGAAAGAATAGAGAGAATACAGAGATAGAAAGAATAGAGTGAGAGAGAATACAGAGAGATAGAAAGAATAGAGTGAGAGAGAATACAGAGAGATAGAAAGAATAGAGTGAGAGAGAATACAGAGAGATAGAAAGAATAGAGTGAGAGAAAAGAGAGAGAGAATACAGAGATAGAAAGAATAGAGTGAGAGAATACAGAGATAGAAAGAATAGAGAGAGAGAGAATACAGAGAGATAGAAAGAATAGAGAGAGAGAATACAGAGAGATAGAAAGAATAGAGTGAGAGAATACAGAGATAGAAAGAATAGAGAGAATACAGAGATAGAAAGAATAGAGAGAATACAGAGATAGAAAGAATAGAGTGAGAGAGAATACAGAGAGATAGAAAGAATAGAGAGAGAGAATACAGAGAGATAGAAAGAATAGAGTGAGAGAATACAGAGATAGAAAGAATAGAGAGAATACAGAGATAGAAAGAATAGAGAGAATACAGAGATAGAAAGAATAGAGTGAGAGAGAATACAGAGAGATAGAAAGAATAGAGTGAGAGAATAGAGAGAGAATACAGAGATAGAAAGAATAGAGTGAGAGAATAGAGAGATAGAAAGAATAGAGAGATAGAAAGAATAGAGAGAGAGAATACAGAGAGATAGAAAGAATAGAGTGAGAGAATACAGAGATAGAAAGAATAGAGTGAGAGAATAGAGAGAGAGAATACAGAGATAGAAAGAATAGAGAGAGAGAATACAGAGAGATAGAAAGAATAGAGAGAATACAGAGATAGAAAGAATAGAGTGAGAGAGAATGCAGAGATAGAAAGAATAGAGTGAGAGAGAATACAGAGATAGAAAGAATAGAGTGAGAGAATACAGAGAGATAGAAAGAATAGAGTGAGAGAATACAGAGAGATAGAAAGAATAGAGTGAGAGAGAATAGAGAGATAGAAAGAATAGAGTGAGAGCGAATACAGAGAGATAGAAAGAATAGAGTGAGAGCGAATACAGAGAGATAGAAAGAATAGAGTGAGAGAATACAGAGATAGAAAGAATAGAGTGAGAGAATACAGAGATAGAAAGAATAGAGTGAGAGCGAATACAGAGAGATAGAAAGAATAGAGTGAGAGAATACAGAGATAGAAAGAATAGAGTGAGAGAATACAGAGATAGAAAGAATAGAGTGAGAGCGAATACAGAGAGATAGAAAGAATAGAGTGAGAGAATACAGAGATAGAAAGAATAGAGTGAGAGAATAGAGAGATAGAAAGAATAGAGTGAGAGAATAGAGATAGAAAGAATAGAGTGAGAGAATAGAGAGATAGAAAGAATAGAGAGAGTACAGAGATAGAAAGAATAGAGTGAGAGAATACAGAGATAGAAAGAATAGAGTGAGAGAATAGAGATAGAAAGAATAGAGTGAGAGAATACAGAGAGCTAGAAAGAATACAATCTCTGTATTCTCTCTCTCTCTCTCTGTTTACACTTTTCCCCCTGCTGCCAGTGATCTAAGGGTCTGAGCTGTTGGTGCTGGGGAGCAGCCAGAATGCCACTGCCTGGTGCATCTGAGCTCCCTGGAGCAGCCAGGGTTAACTATTTTACTGGCAGTGGCATAATTAAAAAACAAATAGGTGCATCATACCATCAGTGACACAGGGCATCATTCACCTGCCGACCCTGTGTGTGAAGTAGATCCTGCTGCTTCCTGCCCCACTGCATTACTATCTCCTCGCTGTAGTATTTTCCCCCAGTAACGGAGGAGCATACAGGAAGATGGGAAATAGCAAGCATTTCAGGAAGTACCCGTGGGCCACTACTGCCTGTCACTGGGGATTCAAAAGACCCTAAGAGTTCTCCCATAGCAGCTGCCAAGCTTGCCCCTGCATCTCACTGGGGATTTCAAAAGACACACAAGCACAAGCAGGGGTGTGTCTGCTGCTGCTCCAGCAGCGTTATGGAGTCCTTCAGAGTAGAGGATACGGATGAACGCTGGAGCTGCAAGTTCGGCCGGCGGCATTCACGGCAAAAACAAAAAACTGTCTGATTAGGGTGTGCCCAGGCACACCCGGCACACCCCGTGGGCACGCCTATGCATCTAGTGCTATCTATTGCGGTCCTACAGCAGATGCATAGTCCACATTTATGGAAACCTATCTTTTTAAACTTAGAAAGGAAGGTTCCTGGGGCTTTTTCTTTATCCAAAACACTTTTGGTCAACAACATCTTTAGGTTTTTAGTCCCTCTGTAGATAACTTTAGGTTTATCACCTATGTACTTGATAATGTCTTTATTCTGGTGTAACAAACCCCAATTTTTCTTAAGAATTTTTAATATGCTATTATGGTTTGTGGAGTAATTCGTGATAAAAGGCACCTGTGGATCGAGTTTATCCCCATCGTTATTTCTCTTTTTATAGCTAAGTAATTGGGACCTATCCATCTTTCTCACTTTCTCATGATCTTTATTTATCGCAGTTTCATCGTAACCTTTTTGTACAAACTGTTTTTTCAGAAGTTCCGCCTGTTCCTCAAAATCACTTAATTTCGAACAATTACGCCTAATTGTCAAAATTTGGCCTTTCGGGATATTAGTCAGCCATGGGGCATGATGGCAGCTTTCTATATGAATGAAACTATTAATATCAACCTGTTTAAAATAGGTTTTGGTAATAAGAGTATTGCCTTCCCTTAAAATTTCTAAGTCCAAAAAGTGAACCTTAGCATCACTAATATCAGTGGTGAGTGATATTCCCCATGTATTGGAGTTTAGATGATTCAAAAAAGCATTCAGAGATATAAGATCCCCCCTCCAAATGAAAAAGATATCATCTATGTAACGGCGATAGAGGACCAGGCTCGAACCCCAGTCATGTCCAGAATAAACAAACTGGTTTTCCCAGTAGGACATAAATAAATTAGCATAACTGGGGGCGAACCTGGTCCCCATCGCCATACCTCTATGTTGTAGGTAGAAGTCACCCTCGAACCAGAAAAAATTGTTGTTCAAAATTAAATTGATTCCATCTATCACATAGTCAATCTGTGGCAGTGGGAAAAGCTTGGTTAACTCCATGTAGTAGCGAACAGCATCGCATCCTTTCGGATGCTCAATGATGGTATATAAACTACCAACATCGCAAGTAACCATATATGATCCCTCCATCCAAATCATACCATCCAGAATTTGGAGTAAACTAATTGAATCCTTCAAATAAGCTGGTTGTGTGACCACTATTGGCTGTAAAATGTGGTCGATATGCTCCGAAAGGGGGGATAGGATAGATCCTATTCCCGAAACTATTGGTCTGCCTGGTGGGCAGATGGGATCTTTGTGCAATTTAGGCAGCACATAGATAACTGGAATGATAGGACATTTAGGGAGAAGGAAATCGTGCTCATGGTTATTTAAAATACCCAAATCTACTCCCTTGGTCAGATGACTTCTATATTTATTCGCTATTATAAGGGAAGGATCTGAAGGTAATTTCTCATAAGTACCCACATCTTGCAATTGTCTCTGAATCTCACTTAGATATTGCTGTCTATCAAGGATCACCACTCCACCACCTTTATCGGCAGGTTTTATAACCACTTCATTATCTTTTATAAGATGGTTTAATGCCAGCATTTCAGTATGGGTAAGATTGTGTTGATATTTATTCAAAGGTTTAATCTTTCTAATATCCTCTACACATGCCTTCTCAAAGGTTTTCATGCTATCACTCTTCAAAAAGAAGGGGTAAAAACTCGATTTTTTCTTTAAGGAAGTGTGTACAAATTCTGATTCCTTATTTTGAATATTTATATTCTCTTTATCCAAAAAATATTTTTTCAGGCAAAGTTTCCTGATATATCTATTGATGTCGAGATAAGTTTCAAATTTATTCGAACCCACACTTGGTGCGAATTTGAGTCCCTTCCTAAGGACATTTTCTTGGGTCAGGGACAGTGTTTTTTTTGAGAGATTATCTCTTTTCTCTCTTCTCCCTTCTGTCTTTTGGTTCTGGTCTGTCCTCCTCTGACTCCTCGTCCACATCTTCCCTTGTTCTTTTTAGGACTGTAGCTGTATTTTTTCTTTTGTGATTTTGAAGCGGTTGCCGGTCTAAAAAACTCACCCTAGAGAAAGGAGACTCTAACTGCTCTTGTGGCTCTAATGCCTCATATCTGTTTGACCTAGGAATCTGGTCATGAGTCCTATAGTTATATTGCTTGTGGTTAGTGGAATAATTTCTATTCCCATTCCCGTTTTTATTTTTATTTTTATAATTCACCCTCTGCCAAACATATGGGTTTTGATGTTGAGTCCATCCATCATGTTGGTTATTTCTTAAATTTTGTTGAGGTGTATGTTGGTTAGTGTTGTTGTGAAAAGAATCACGTCTAACACTAACCTGCTGATTGAATTTATTCAGCTGTGGTGTTTTAAATGGTCGATTTTTATTAAAACTTTTATAAGAATTCTGTTTACGATTATTCGATCTCTTGGGTGTGTTTACCAGTCCTTTATGGACATTTAACTCTTTTGGTTTTTTTCTTACATTCCCAGTTGCGAAATCCTGAATATCTCGTAGAAATTTAGTTTTTTTCTTTTTAGCGATGTTAAATTCAACCTTAATCAATTTTTCTTTAATTTTCTTGGAGAGAGTTAGGAAGTCTTCAGATTTTATAAAGGGTTCAAGTTTCTCGCGAATAATGGAAATAGATTTATCCAAATCAGACAGAGTGTCTATCCTCTGCTTAATGACAATATGCATCATTTCCACAGAAAAAGAATCTAGTGCATTATTCCAGATTGTCAAAAACAGTTCTTTCTCTCTATCAAACGTGGGCCATTTCGTAAATCTTAAACCTCTAGGTGAAATCTTTTTTTCAATATATTTTTCTAGAGTAAAAATGTCCCATTTTAAACGGAGTTCCTTAATCAACAGTTTTTCCAAATTGTTACATATAATATCCAAATTGTCACTGACCAAAACTGAGTCAGTAATCATATCATCATTTAGAATAACATCGAATAATTGATTAACATTCTGGTGCCAATTGTCTCTATAATCAAATATGGACATAATAGACAGAAAGGTATCGCAGCCCCACCTATTGGGAGAAAATAGATAATGAAAAAACAATAAGGTGGAAAAAATGGCGCAGATAATGTGTAGATGGTCGGTCTTGGGTAGCAGCAAGGGCACAAACGCACACTCCCAAGTGCGAATAGTCAATGGATAAAATAATGGGTATAGTCCTCGCGCTTACGCCAAGTGTCCAGTGAGTAATACTTCAAGATAATCTAGAAAACATAATAGGAGACATGCATTGCGCAGTACATCCTTATGACACCTGGTTTCCAGAGAGAAAGTATTCAACTCACTTTTTTCTGAGCCCCATAAAGTCGGCTCTGGACTATATAGGCATATATCTGTGGATATGATCTCACCAGCCCGTCCTACCAGCAACCATCCGTGGTGATAACCTGGTCCATAGATGAAATATTGGATCCCCGGGATATGTCACAGACGAAAAGTCAGCAGGATAAAATGAAGTAAAATTTATTGCAGCACTAACGCGTTTCGACCTAATTGGTCTTTATCAAAGTGCAAAAAAATATACATAATACAATGCAGTGTACAACGTTCATTTATACAAAAAAGATGAGGGAAATAGGCGGTGTCAAGCCACAACCTCATTAACTTAATTGGTACTAACACACCCTACTTCCAATCATTTAGAGGCGCAGCACCAGCAAACATTCAATATACAAACGGGCGCATAATGATTACGTCCATCTACCTCGACCCCGCCCCTCTGAGCCATCGATCTCCATTTTGGAAGAGGGAAAATGGTGTCCACAATATAGCTTGCCCTTGCAACATTGATGGGCATTTAAAACAAGCTTATTTCCGGACGTTTTCGGGTCCCGAACCAGCGGGCTCCCACTGTCCATAAAGTGATATCTTTCCCAGGTGCTCGTGGGCATAGCAGCGGCAGACATCCGGCATGTAGACAGGCGCATGGTGATTACATCACCATGTTCCAACTTCCGCCAGTCTGAACCGTCGAGCACCATTTTTGAAGAGGGAAAGTGTTGTTGAAAGTACATCCTACCCTCACAATATCGCAGCTTATTAATTTCGACGGACGTTTAGCAATCTTGCTTGCGGCCGTTTTGAGTGCCAAGTCAGCAGGTCCCTACCGTCCGACAGACGCACGGGGACCATATCGACACGCATGCTCCCACATGAACTTCACTCTTCCGGACGATATATCAAAAAAGAAAAATATATTAAAAATATTTTTTTTTTAAAAAAAACACAAAATTACAGCATATATGCCGCAATGTCACAATTCGCCAGTCGATCAACATATAGCGCGCAATAAGCATATAGCATACATATGTCACGTCACTGATCGAGTTGGGGAATAGTGCATATACTATTCCACATAACATATAGTAGTTATCTGGAAAACCTGACCTCTTGGGGGTACTTCAGGACCGCGGTTGGGAACCACTGATATAAGAAAACACAGAAAACAATAATACATAAGGTATATCCTGCACGTTTTATACAATTTTAGATAATTGGCTACTCACGTGAGTATAGTTCTTGACTATTATCAATTTGTATAAACATGATGAGGTCTTCATCAACACAATTCATGAATTGTAGTTTCACCAGTGTTACCACCTTCACCCTAAAAAAATATAATACAATCCAACTGAAAATGAGGCCATAAAAATATTGGTAAGCACTAGGACCTTCTTGCTCATGTGATCTGTCTACCTGGAGGTATCGTGATACCTGTGGGACTCATCATATGCATTTCACCATGTAAGGTGAGTAACAGTTTGCTGTATTGTGGTTTTATCTAAAAATTCCAAATTGTGACTGAACCAAAAGCAATTTTCGTGTCAGGAAATAAAGAATATCTCACATCATAAAAACATAGTTACAACAAAATTATAGTGCAAAAAAAATGCTACATTGCTCTGGATATGAAGACATCAAGATATGAAGGCTCTGACACACAGCAAAATTAAAGTTCAAGTGGATCGATAATGGTTGGTCAGCAGCCACTCACAAGCACTTTGCAATGCGTTGTGAATGTTGATGGATCACACAGCAGTAACATGTATAAAAGGGATATATGTATCCCAGGATGCCTATGCACAGCCTATAGATGTCCAAATAGGACTCACATGGACAAATTTATAGATTAATTATATCCCATTAAGGTAATAATACTCCATTCTCCAGCTTGTGACATGTACAGGGTAAGATTGAGGGGCTATAACTGGTGAAAATCCCTGTACAGTACAGATACATGGTGTTACTGTCATTTTCATATATATAGGCATTATGCCACATAAATATATTAATTTTATATTCTTTTGGAATTTCTTGGAGGCTGCATTGCTATTCATCTCATTATGATCATTACAAATCCATATTTGCAGGAGATCTGACCATTTCATTATGTATCCGTATGTCTTTTACTGTATTTTACCCACATTCTATTTGCTGTTTGCTGATAATGAGTAGAGATGTGCACGCATTTTTTTTTTTTCGTTTCGGCTCGTTCGGTTTTTTAAAATTTTGGCATCGTTTCGGCCGATTTTTGTTTCGGCTCGTTTCAGATCGTTGTTTCGTATCGACTTTCATTTCGTGATATCGGAAATTTTTGGTCTTTCGGATCGTCTGTTCTCGTCATTTCAAAGGGTCTTTTTCGTTTTGACTTAGGCTGAGGTCAGACGAGCGCATTTTTAACGTGCGTTCTGGCGCACTTAATCACAGCCGCACTAGCAGCAAATGACGGGCAATGACAGCCAATATACGAAGTACGGTCGCACGAAAGTCCGGCCGCGCAACGCAAGTGGAAAATGAGCGCATTTTTTCGAGAACGCAGAACCCCTAGTACGGACGTACAGAGTGCGCTGCGCCCGCTAGCGGTGTGTGTGTGTGATTTGGAGACGTCAGACCCTGCTCGTGTCCGGCCAACATAACGTCCAGACGCAAAAAGTTTCCTGGTTTGGATTCGTAAAACATACGCACGAAAATGCGCATCGTATGACCGTTTTCGTATATTCCGTGAAAAAATACATCAATGCGTTCGGACGCACTTTTTTACGTTCGCGTGTAAAAATGCTTTCGTCTGACCCTAGCCTTAGGCTTGGGTCAGACGAAAGCATTTTTCCCCGCGAACGTGAAAAAGTGCGTCCGTACGCATTGACGTATTTTTTCACGGAATGCGCAAAAACGGTCAGACGACGCGCATTTTCGGGTGTGATTTTGTACGGATCGTCAATAAAACTCTTTTTGCGTCTGAACGTTATGTGGGCTGGACATTAGCAGCGTCTGACATCTCCTAATCACGCAAACACGCCGCTATGCCGCAGCTGCGCACTCAGTACGTCAGTACTAGCGGTTCAGCGTTCTCAAAAAAATGCATTCAAATTCCACTTGCGTTGCACGGCCGGACTTTTGTGCGGCCGTACATCGTATATTGGCCGTCATTGCCCGTCATCTGCTGCTAATGCGGCCGTAATTATGTGCACCAGAACGCACGTTAAAAGTGCGCTGGTCTGACCCCAGCCTTAGACGAATGGTATTTCGTATGCTCTAATATTTCGGTCAATACGGTAATTCTGCCGATTCGTTCCTTCGAACGTATGGTTTTTTTAAGAAAGATCCTTTTTTTCTTATGAATATGCATTGCACAACTTTATTTAATCATATTAAAATGGTATGAAAGGAAAAAAAATGAACAAAACGATTTACCTCTACAGAATAATGCAGCATATGCGTCACACTGATGAAGCTGCATTCAGCGAAACGCATCTGAGGTGTATTTTATTGTTGTTTTAGGCTTGGGTCAGACTAACACATTTTTCGCGTTGTCTGTGAAAAAGTGCGTTCGAACGAATAGACGCATTTTTTCACGGAATACGCGATAGCGGTCATACGATGCGCCTTTTCGTCCGGGATTTTGTACGGATCATCAATAAAACACTTTTTGTGTCTGGACGTTATGTTGGCCGGACATTAGCAGCATCTGACGTCTCCCAATCACGCACACACGCCTCTAGCCGACGCAGCGCACTCTGTACGTCCGTACTAGAGGTTTGACGTTCTAGAAAAAATGCGTTCGTTTGCCACTTGCGTTGCGCGGACGAACTTTCGTGCGGCCGTACTTAAGTGTTCCCCGGCATTGGACGTCATTTGCTGCTCGCACGGCCGTGATTTTGTGCGTCTAAACGCACGTTAAAACTGCTTTCGTCTGACCCTAGCCTTAATAAACCGTTTGTGAATTTTTCACCTTGCATGACTTTTGGTGAATTATTCCTTTGGTATCCTGAACTGACATCCTGAAAGATCGGGTTTCCTGGCTCTTGGATCTCCGGTAGGGGAATCGGTGCCCCTTGATTTAATCCACCGATCTGCTTTCTTTTTGGTGCCTTTTTGCTTAAATTGGCACCATAAAATGTGAGTATATCCCCTGTTTTATAATTGTTCTGATTGGGATAATACAGCCTGCACAAAATCCCCCTTTTTTTCTCCTTTTTTCTTTCTGCTCCGCATTTCAACAACTGACCCACTGAGTACGTGTTCCCCAGGCTGGATAGCCTCTACTGAAGCTGAAGGTTATGAGTGCCAGCGCCGGACACCAGCTCTATGACCAGCATATGAATCCGCACACTGCCGGGCAGCACCTCTACAGTATAATATCGCAGCATATGATTCCGCACACTGCCGGGCAGCACCTCTACAGTATAATAATGCAGCATATGATTCCGCACACTGCCGGGCAGCACCTCTACAGTATAATAATGCAGCATATGATTCCGCACACTGCCGGGCAGCACCTCTACAGTATAATAATGCAGCATATGAATCCGCACACTGCCAGGCAGCACCTCTACAGTATAATAATGCAGCATATGATTCCACACACTGCCAGGCAGCACCTCTACAGTATAATAATGCAGCATATGAATCCGCACACTGCCGGGCAGCACCTCTACAGTATAATAATGCAGCTTATAAATCTGAAAACTGCCAGGCAGCACCTCTACAGTATAATAATGCAGCATATGAATCCGCACACAGCCGGGCAGCACCTCTACAGTATAATACTGCAGCATATGAATCCGCACACTGCCAGGCAGCACCTCTACAGTATAATAATGCAGCATATGAATCCGCACACTGCCAGGCAGCACCTCTACAGTATAATAATGCAGCATATGATTCCGCACACTGCCGGGCAGCACCTCTACAGTATAATAATGCAGCATATGAATCTGCACACTGCCGGGCAGCACCTCTACAGTAGAATAATGCAGCATATGATTCCACACACTGCCAGGCAGCACCTCTACAGTATAATAATGCAGCATATGATTCCACACACTGCCAGGCAGCACCTCTACAGTATAATAATGCAGCATATGAATCCGCACACTGCCGGGCAGCACCTCTACAGTATAATAATGCAGCATATGAATCCGCACACTGCCAGGCAGCACCTCTACAGTATAATAATGCAGCATATGATTCCGCACACTGCCGGGCAGCACCTCTACAGTATAATAATGCAGCATATGAATCTGCACACTGCCGGGCAGCACCTCTACAGTAGAATAATGCAGCATATGATTCCACACACTGCCAGGCAGCACCTCTACAGTATAATAATGCAGCATATGATTCCGCACACTGCCGGGCAGCACCTCTACAGTATAATAATGCAGCATATGAATCCACACACTGCCAGGCAGTGTGCGGATTCATATGCTGCATTAATTCTACTGTAGAGGTGCTGCCCGGCAGTGTGCGGATTCATATGCTGCATTAATTCTACTGTAGAGGTGCTGCCCGGCAGTGTGCGGATTCATATGCTGCATTAATTCTACTGTAGAGGTGCTGCCCGGCAGTGTGCGGATTCATATGCTGCATTAATTCTACTGTAGAGGTGCTGCCCGGCAGTGTGCGGATTCATATGCTGCATTAATTCTACTGTAGAGGTGCTGCCCGGCAGTGTGCGGATTCATATGCTGCATTAATTATACTGTAGAGGTGCTGCCCGGCAGTGTGCGGAATCATATGCTGCATTATAAATAATAACAATATCTTTAATGTTAGACTGGGGATTTAGGGAAAAGCTAATTAAATATTTTAAATAATATATTATTGATGTAGAAAGAAAGCACTGGAACAAGTGAAAAAAGTGACTGACATTACGAAATCAGCAACGCAACCGAAACGGAGTCGAAATAATACGAAATTACGGAATCAGCAACGCAACCGAAACGGACTCAAAATAATACAAAATTACGGAATCAGCAATGGAACCGAAACGGACTTGAAACGATACGAGAATACGATGTCCGAAATGAACCGAAACGGACCAGAAAACACGAATAGAAGGAAAATGACTTGCGATTTTACAAATTTCACGTTCAAACTAAATAACAAAATTATTTCGTTTCGTATTGGAAATTATTTCGGAAGGTGTGTATTTCGCTGCCGATCCGATTCAGAAAACATCGGACGAATCCGAAGCACCGAATCGGCCCGTTTCGTGAAAAAAAACCGAATCGGTACGAAACTAAATGCACATCCCTAATAATGAGAGCCACCATTTGAGATTGTGCACAATAAGTAACAGCATTACACCTTTTCAGCAATATTTCTAGAATGAAGAATGAATACATTTGAAATTATAATGTGGAAATTGACATTATCTGTTTCAGAATATCATACTATATTAAAAAATTACATTTTTATCTTACATTTAAATATTAACTACGTCTCTCATGTTTCAAATAAATGTTATTCTATTTTTTTTTTTCAAATAAAAATGCTTGGTAGTTAAGGGGTTACAATTTCACATACATGCAAAATACCAATGCCAGATATGTAGGCCTTCATGCATGATGGAACCTGCTTTACAGATAATAGGAACTCAGTATTTTGAAGAGATAAATTATGTATATAGGGAGGGGGGGAATCACTTTTTTCAGATTTTATAGATTCTGACAGAAACTTCGATCTCACATAATTCTCAACGCTTTTCAGTGAGGGATGAATAATCATGGCATTAAGACCTTGACTCTAAACCACGGGGGTATAGAGAAAAAGGGAAAGGACTAACAGATAATAATAATGTTGCTATTTTGTTGTCTATATACAGTGTTATCAATGTATTGTGGCAAGGTTGAAGTTTTGTGATTGTCTATTTGTTTTCAAACACCAAAGTAGAGCATAATATAATAATCTTCTAGCTAAGACAACAAGCCATAATTTTGTACAGAAGTCATTTATAACATTTCTAAGAATAAGGTCAATATTTTGTTCTAGGATTTATTTAGACAATATCTAAACTCTGTACTTTAAAATTCATGTTTTAGAACACTACACTTGAATAAAGTTTCCGTCACACAAACTGTATAATGTGGCAGCTGTGTAATTATATTGAAAAGGATTACCAGTTGAAAATACATATTTTATTATTTTCTTTTTAAGATGCATCTTGTTGGAGACTGATTTATTTTGATTTCTAAAGGTTGTATGTCTATTTTGGGGGTAAAAACAAACAAACCTTTTTATACATCGGAAAATTATACTTACCAGCAGTAACGTTTGTGGTGTTGGTATTTATAGGAATAGTATCTTGAAAGAGAATAACAAACACAAAGTGCAACAGGTTTGCAGTATGGTGCAATATTATAGTAAACAATATAAAAATGGATCGATATTGCAGTAGGTATTCCCTATTCACATAACTTTGAACCTGTATATGGAAAATAACTCAGAAAAATAGCATTCAAGTCAATGAAGGTTAATTCTCCCTCTCTTCTTTAAAATTAGAATGAAAACCTATATATATATATCAAATATATAAGGCTAATTCTCAATCTCTTCTTTCCAAAGTAATCTTAAATTTAGAATGAAAACCTAATATATATAACAAATAGTCTGGGAAAAAAAAACATTGATAAGCACATTCACATGCGATGGACCTTTTTCTCCTAACTAGTAGTTTAGCATACGTTTTTGGAACATTTTTTATAGAGGAGCCCAACTTCTTTTACACTGAGAAAACTGCCTTTTTTCAGGACTTGATTACCAATATTGAATTAAACATGTTTTCAGAGGGCTCAGCAAAAGCTAAGGATGGTCCTAGTCTGCCTAGATGTAGCCTGGATGTATAATCTTCAACACAATGTTTGGTTGTGGCAGGGACAGGCTGTCATGGCTGAGCAGTTTGAGCAGCCAGCTCTCCAGCTGCTTGTCCTTGGCTCATTCTCTCTCCTCCTCCGTGTATCCTGTCTTCCTGTCTCCACTCAGGGAGTAAATCCTTTTTTTTTTCTCATTAAACAATGTGTAATCTATATTGTTTGGCCTCAAAATAAAAATTAAAAAAGTATCTCTCCCAGTTTTTTTGCACTCTTTTTTTTTGGCAGGGGGGAGCATGCTTCCTTCAGATTTCTGTGCCTACAGGCTCCTGAGATGTAGGTGTGTGTTTAAGTGTGCACTTTATGACTGGTCTGAATGGGGTGGGTTTGGGGAAAACCCCAGATTATGAAGAAGTCAATGTTATAGAGACAAAGTGTAGAAGGAGTACAGAAATGCAAAATCTCCAAATACTTTGCGTGTCATGTAAAGAACAGGAGTATGTAACGACTGTAACATTTCAATGTTCTTGAACCCAGGACATACTTGAAAACGAGAGAAATCTCAATGTATCCTTCCTGGTAAAATACTTTATAAATAAATAAATAATACAGAACAAATGTAAACGCTAACGGCTAAATTTTTCCCGCCTGTCTCTCTGATCAGAACATTTTTACAAAGATTTGGGTATTAGAATCCAGAATCTCATTTACAGTACTATTTTTTTTTCCACTTGACAGCATTTCCAACACATTCAGTCTTCTGTCATTGTGCTACTTAAAAATATTTTGATTCTCTTTAATGTGGAGAAGCATCTCTCAGATTCTGCCATTATCACAGGAGATGTAATTAAAATTTGCAACAATGTAAAAGTCTTGCTGAAAACTCCGCAGATGTTAATTCTTACTAAAATGTACACAGATCAGCTCCTCATCTGGAGGAATAAAAAGGTGTATTTTTGTATAAACCGTGTAGCACACAATCTTGCCTTGTCCAGCATGGGTCGTGCATCTACTGTCTCCTTGCATAGTATAGGACAGCATGCAGGTACTTGTCAAACATTCTGTTGCAAAACAGTTTGGCAAGATGTTTACTAAATGTAATTACCATGTCACACACCTGCTTTCCAATTTAATGTAAGATTGTGATATGTTTTCATGATGTCTATAGACCACTGATAACACTGACTTTCAAATAGTTGACTTGGATACTGTTGTATGTTGTTTGTGGATTCACTGGTGGCCAGTGGTGTATTTAGGTTTTGTGCTGCCCTAGGCCCGACTAAACTCGAGCACCCCCTAATTTAGATTTAACACACCCCTTCCTGTTTAAGCCACACCCTTCCTCTTTAGGCTCCACCTTTTCACCTTAGAGCTCTGCCTCTTCCTCTCCGTATATTGTATAAACTCACGGTAATGTGCAGTGTGTATGAGTGTATCACAGAGCTCCACAGCAATAAAACACACAGTAATGTGCGGTGTGTATGAGCGTATCACAGAGCTGCACAGCAATAAAACTCACATTAATGTGCAGTGTGAATGAGCATATCACAAAGCTGCACAGCAATAAAACTCACAGAAATGTGCAGTGTATTAGTGTATCACAGAGCTGCTTATCAATAAAACTCAGTAATGTGCAGTGTGTATGAGCATATCACAGAGCACCCACAGCAGTATAACTCTTGTGGTAAAAGCAGAAAGTATGAATGTACACAGGATCCACAGCAATAAAACTCTTATTGTAAAGGCAGTAAATACGAGCGCACACAGGATCCACTGCAATAAAACTCTCACTGTAAAGGCAGTGTATGAGTGCACACAGGATCCACAGCAATAAAACTCTCATAGTAATGGCAGTGTATGAGCACACACAGAAACCACAACAATAAAACTCTCATAGTAATGGCAGTGTATGAGCGCACACAGAATCCACAACAATTAAACTCTCATAGTAAAGGCAGTGTATGAGCGCACACAGAATCCACAACAATTAAACTCTCATAGTAAAGGCAGTGTATGAGCGCACACAGAATCAGGGGCTGACTGGCAACTTTCGGCCCAGGGGACAAGTACCAGCCAGAGGCCCATAGTGCAGCAACTCGGGCCCTTACACCAAGCTATTTCTAATAAGGTTTATTTGAATTTAAAAGACACATTGAGCTGCTCTTCCTTTTTACTTTGCAGCTCTGTTATACACAGTGGTTCTGTGGCACATTTAGGTGAATTAGGATTGCAAGGAGACAGGGCCCCCATAGATTTTAGGGTTAATAATTTAAAGTGATGCACAGCTCAGCAATAACTGAAGATCAGCCCCAGACATGTCACAGGCAGTCTGTCACTGACACTGGCCATCTCCTCCAGGTTTCATGTTACATGGCTGAGCACTGTGTATGTCCCTTTAAATACTTAACCCTTGCTGTGCTCTGCCTGGGGACTGAGAGTGTAGATCAGAGCAGGAAGTCTGACAGATCAGAAGGATCATTTTGATTTATAGTGCCTCAGACAGAGGTTACTTGGCTGGAATTTTTTGAGGGAAGTTAGGGAATTCCCTTTTGGCAAGGGAGATTATGTTTTAACCAAGGGTTGGTGTAAGTCAGGAAGGAGTTAATGAGACTGGGCACAGCAGTCCTCCCATGGCAATAACATCCCCCACCTCAGGCCTGTCCCACCTCAGGAGAACAATGAACAAAAGCTTGAGAGGGGTGAGGCAGGGGCCAGCAGCAGGACCAGACACCCAGGAGGAAGGAGCCAGGGATAGTGCAGGCAGCTGGCAATGAGAGCACAGGAGTCAGGGAGACACCGCACAACTGTGTGTGTGGAGCAGCAGGGCTGAGAGGAGTGAGGCTGCGGGCTGAGAGGAGTGAGGCTGCGGGCTGAGAGGGGGTGAGTGTGATCGCAGGAGTAGATTCCAGGGGATGCCTGTGTGAGGGAGCAATTTCTTAACCCCCAGTCCTCCACACAGAGACAGAGGGCCTCCCTTTAATTTATTCACCCCCCACAGCAGCAGGCAGGATCGCCACCACTCACCTTCAGAGACAGAGCAGTGAGGTCTTTTAAAACTCTCTGGGCTGGCCCCGGCCGGGTCTCTGTGTCCTGGGTGGGTGGGTGGCTGGCTTCTCCACTGTCTGCCTCCCTCGGCCCCTCCTCGCACTGGCAGGCTGGCTAGCGTGACAGCATCTGCACTCGGCTGAGGCTCCCACCGTCTGATGTCTCCCACGGCTGCGCCCTCCTCTGCAGCGTCTGCACGGCACGTGTGTATCACGTGGGGGGGCTGGCCCAGCACTAACGCTGCTGCGCATTGAAGTCTTTGGCCGTTCGTGGGAAAAAAAAATACAGCTAGGTCGGAACTCGGCCGGGGGGACGCTGGTCCCCCTGCCCCCCGGCCCAGTCCGCCCCTGCACAGAATCCACAACAATTAAACTCTCATAGTAAAGGCAGTGTATGAGCGCAAACAGGATCCACACCAATAAAAGTCTCATCATAAAGGCAATGAATATGAGCGCACACAGGATCCACAGCAATAAAACTATCATCGTAAAGACAATGAATATGAGCGCATACAGGAACCACAGCAATAAATCTCTCATAGTAAAGGCAGTGTATGAGCACACACAGGATCCACAGCATTTCATACTTAAGTTTCGTACTTCGAGAGCCACTTTTAAAAATGCAAACTAACTTTTGGCAATCCTCTCCCTTGTAGGTACAGAGCTCCAAGCAGCACAGTGATCTCACATGATTGCAGCAGTGGTGCTGAGAGGCTGTGGCTAGTGGCTCTGGGGCAATCAACCCCCCCATGATTTTGTGGGGGATTACTGCAGTAGAATAGATTCCATGGAACCTCTAGAAGCTGTAAAGGGAGAATAGAGCTCAGCCACTGACACTCCATGATTGGGGCATTAGGGGACATGGAGAGGTTTTAGAGAGATGGGAACTTGTACCCCCACTAGGGAAGGCAGACATTTCTGGGCAGTTAGAGTGACGCTGGTGCCATGAGAAAGTCTCCCTCCAGCTGGGGGCACACTGTGATAGCTCTGGGGAGGTGTGTGGGAAAAATAGGTGTCACAGTCGATGGAGGCTGTTAATAGAACACAAAGTACAGCATCCCCCCCTCCTCCCTCACTCTGGAAGGCTCCTGCACAGAATGCTGCTCCTTTTCCTGTACACAGCAGAAATTACCACCTCTCACCCGGCAATCCTTACCTTCACTTGCAAAACACCAGACAGACAGACACCTGCAGGAGCTGCAATGGCCGCGCTTCCCCCCATAACAGATGCAAACTGCGGGAACCTCCCTCTGACAGGGTGTGGGTAACCTGATCCTCCTCATGACAGGCTGGATGCAGACAGAGGGGATCCTCTACCTGACACTGTCGAGGCACGCAGTAACATCACGTGACCTGCACACAGCTGCTTGTAGAGGGACCGCGGGGCCGACTTGATGATGGGGCATGTGACGCCTCGGAAATCCTCTTCTCACTGGGCTTAGCTGGCAGCACTTGATGAAAAACGGCTGCAGCTGCCGCGTGTATCCAGCCTCAGTGTGTGGAAGGCCGGCCAGGCTCTGGCTGCTGTGTGCCGCCATTTCTATAATGCGGCCGTGGGCCTCTCCATTTTTGGCACCCCCCTATCAGTGACACCCCTGGTACCTAGGGTACCTCTCCGGCCCCCCACTAAGTACGCCCCTGGTAAAGTGGATGAAGGGGTGGAGCCAAGGCAGCGTGTCTTCCACAATGAAAGCATGAGACACGCTGCCTTGGCGCCACCTTCCAGCCAGCCTGCCTGCTGCGATTGCAGTGTGAGAGGCACATTCAGACTGAGCGCAGCTGCAGAATGTGCAGCCTAATTAACAAAATGGCGGCCGTGGATCGCGGTGAGGTGTTTTTTTTCATGTGGAGGGCATTTTTTTGGCGCCCCAGGTGGTGCCACAAAAGTGCCACCCTAGGACTAGGCCTTGTCGGCCTAGGCCAAGATACATCCCTGCTGGCGGCCTTACAAATGATAACGTTATTTTTTACATGTCCTACCCAGAGTTGCATTTGCATGTCCTACCCAGAGTTCCTCTACATGGGGAATGTAGCACATGAGCTCTGTAAAGCAGTTCTCTGAATTGCTGGGATGTGTAAATGTCTTCTACAATTATAAACTTTATTACGCTTTTAATCTCACTTTTTGCCTTTCACCATAACTTAAATGAATATATATTTGAGTATATATTTAATATATCTAATATAATATATCTATTGTTATCTTACCTGATTGTTAAGCCCTTGAGGAACCACCACCAGGGTTATTCAAAGAGATGCGAAAAGTTATCGCACGTTCGGTGACTTTCCACTCCCCGCACTTCGGGGCAATTCGGCGATCCTAGTTCACCGACCCTGCGTTGTATTCAGCAAGCACCACAGGGCCCCCGTAGTGCAGGGAAAACTCGCCGCAAAAACACCGGACAATCACCGCAAACCCGCCGAACACTCACCGAAACCCACAGAAACAGCTGGATTAACCACACCGAACACGCCGCAGAAACCTGAATAGCCACCAGTCACAGTGCAGGGCAGGCACCGGAAAAAGCCGACATGCAGACGAACGAGGTGAAGAAAATAAAAAACCAGTACGCTTGAAAATTGAAAAGCTGTTTTCATAAAAACTACTGAATGAAAATGTCTGGAATTTTCACATAAGATCCAATGAATGATAATAAAAAGGTCTGTTACAAAAAAAAGAAAAATCAATGTAAAAAAAACGGAAAAAAGTTTGCCAAAAAAATCCCAAAAAATGCCTAGAAGATTCTAAAAAATCTATGAATAAAGAGACTGTTTACTGCAGAATATAATAATAAATGGTTTATTAGATTTTGGATTAAAACGGGAATAATTTTAACATTGAAGCCTATGGAATTCTCCTGAAAAACCTGCTGAATAAAACCACTGAACAGCAGGACAATTCGGCAACTTTTCACTGCTGGTTTTTGTTCTCTGAATAGTCAAAGCATTACTTCTCTATGGGGATTTCACTGCCCTCGAACAGGCACCGAACAGGCACCGTGTGTGCAGGCATTTCGCCAACATTTGGCTAACTGCCTGCTCTCTGAACAGCCGAGTGGCCAGGAAATGTAGCCGTACGCTAAATTTCAGTGACCGCGGCGGTTACATTTCACGGCCAGATCGGCTCTCTTTGAATAACCCTGCATGAGTTTTCAGGGTAGAAGACACACGATAAAGAAATAGTCCACAAGTAATTTTTTTTTATATTTGATGTTATTTTTCATATTTCTGTCATGGGCTAATGGTCTAAAATGAACTCAACTTACGAATTATTACAGACAAAAAATACGGTGTACACGTGCTATTTTTACAAACTACTTACAGGGCACAATTGCTAAAAAAAGTGAGAGTACTCACCAAAATTCCCTAGAGAATCCCTTGATTAACATGTCTGGTATCGCTGACATGTACAGAACTACTTTTGTTAAGTAAAGCTGAAAATATAAATAAATGAATAAGTAAACAACCAGAAATGTGTTGGTGGGGAGGGTGAAAACCAAATCCCTGCTCTTTGGTGTTTATGTACATTCTGCAGTTTTCCAGGTTTTGCGTTTTTCACAGTGAGCTTTACCCAGATAAGGAAATGAATCAGAAAATCATTATGCTAACGGAGGTGGAAAATACCTTGTAATCCTCTGCTTAGTATTTATTTATGAGAAATGTGTTTCAACCTATGAGATATGATGAATGTAACCAGTACCTGAGCCAGTAGCAATGGCACCGAGGATTAACTTATTAATAATGTGTACAGATGAAAAATAAAAATATCAAACACTGGTGGATTAACATTTTTTCTTAACCCCATATGCATTACTAATACATTATTATTATTTTTTTGGAAAATATTTTGTTTATTTAAAATAGAGATATGGATTTTTTCTTTAAATAATTGGGTAATTTATACAACAGTTACATGGACTTTCTTAATCTTATATATTTAATATGTTACTTTTCCATTAATAACTTTTATTTTATACAACATAAATACAAACTTGTATGCTGGAAGCGCATATAAATACTGTGATGTATAATAGGTGAACAGTTTTTCTATTGCAATTAATGGACTGTCAATCAAGGTTGAGGTGCATCCCTTGTCTTTTGTGTTGCAGTTCCTATAATATGGAAAAGAAAAATACTGATCGCGCAGTATCGTTGCACTTATTTGAACATTCTATGAAATGTACTCGTAAGGGATAACACTCACAAATATAGCGCCTACAGGTTCGTTCCAAACGCTTCCGAGCCTCTATGGGTGGGCTCCTCACATCAATGGAAAATGTCGATGACCAGAATATGTCTTCCTTATCTTGATATTCATGTACCTCGGAATAAGGAAGTGTATATGGCACAATACCAGATGGACAATGTGGAATTATGTCATAAGATGACCTACTCACATGTCACAGAGCCTCCCAGCAAGAGTGGCTCTGTGGAGTGACTTTGGACCACTTCTCATACTTTGTCAGACCTTTTCAGATATGAAATTTCTATATTTCGCAGGACTATCTAAATTTGGGGCCAGGAATTGCTTCACACAGACAACTCGTCTGCGTGGTTAATATATAACAAGAATATGCGTTCTAGAGACAATGGATCGTTATTGTTACGCATACAAGGGAAGACTTTTCCATTGATCAAAGAAGGTCTAATGGACTCTGGTTGTAAAAAATAAACAAGCAGATGTTAGATCAAATTGTTTAAAAGTAAGGGAACACAATGAAAACTGATCTTACCCTAGGATAGGTATCTCAGTATTGTGTTTATTTTGTCAGATCGAAACTCTGAAACCCACGTAAACATTGAACAATGGGTTGCCCAATAAAGAAAAAAAAAAACAGAGAAGGTTAAATGGCTTGGATAAACCAGCTTGTAATGCTATGCTATTCGGCGATATGATCTAACACTATATGGTATTTGAATATTTAATTTATGTGGTCAGTTAGAATAGATAACCTTGGCGTCTTATAAAAAACAGAGGCCCTACCACATTCAGTTGATTATTACAAATGTCTGGTGTACTAACCTGCATAAAACAGATTAAAAGAAAAACCAAAAGGTTTAGTGTGAAAGGCGCTATAGAGATTAGTACAAAGGATGGTATGTCACAAAGCAGCTCACTAAGGAAGTGTATCCTTTACTTCAGAATTGGAACAAAAAAAAGGGGGGAAACACCTCACGGTGTATAGGAGCGCATATGGAGTTAAACAAAATCGAAAATGAAATAGAAAGCAAAAACAGTTCTTATTATTCTTGGTGGTCCCAAATTTCTTGCTTAAAGCATCAGTCTCTGAAAAGGCAGAAGAGAAACCTCATTGCGTAGCATTCAATTACACCAGAAAAAATGACAAAAGGTATATAGAGATTCCACTCACAAACGGGGAGTCTACAAGACTCTAGATGTATGCCTTTAAGCCTCTTCAGGGGGGCTCCTCCCGTCAATGGGGACGAAGACTTTGATTATATCAAGCCTGGATATATACTTCAGTCCAAAGGATATATCGTGATCTCAGAAATAAAAGGAGAACATAGTATAATTCTGTATGGTGTTCAGAAAAAGGGGGTCAAGAGAAATTACACTCACGTTTATGGGAGCCTCCAATTATGGTGGCTCTGTACAGGCGCATAGGACCTCTAGTCTGAGGGGGTCCCACCTCTTCTTTTCACTGGTCGTTAGGTTCTGTCCATGTGACCTCTGCTCACTCAAAGGTCTTAATTAATATATCCCTGACCTATTAAAGAAGTCAATAATCTCTAACAACGTGGGGGGTCCTACCCCTATAGCAATAAAGATCCACCAATCTGCAATGAATCCACTCGCAAAATATAGTTAGTGCAGGGGTTCCCAATAGAACATGCATGCAGAGTATGAACTTTAAAATTTATTGGGTCTATGCAAAATAAGGTAGAGCAATAAAAACATAGGTTAAATAAACCATAAAATAATAATGGCGTATACCGAAGCTCGTTTTGCTCGCTGTGCTGCGTGCTTCATCAGTCGGAATGCCTGTAGAGTTGATAGTCACATCTATTTATAATCTCCTTGTTCGAATCCTCAACTGCATGGCATTTGCGTGCGTGTCATCTGTCAATCTGCGTTCCACCGCACTTCCGGGTAACGTCTAACGACGCACTTCCTTCCTTATTAGTTACGTATCTCCTGGAGGGCAGTTGTAGTTAAAACTAAGCCGTATTAACCAATTTGGCGTTCTTCCGCGAGGGCGAAATTGTCCCATAGAGAAGTAATGGTTAATTCATAGAAGGCCGATCTGCACCGAAATGTTGGTGAGATGCCATGATTATCGGTATTTCAGTTTGACAGGTATAAACAGGCAAATCTCATAAGCTTATGAACCATATAGATAAAAGGAGGATTTACATAAATAGATCCCCTGGTGATCAGTCCACTGGGCAAACACCCATTTGAAGGTAAAAATTAAGGGCTAAATTACAATCTTCGCGCAAACGTTTGCGCTGGTGCAAAAAAAATTAATGCAAGGGGTAAAACCATTTGCACCGCATCCCGTATTACCTAGTCAGCGCAACAACTGCGCGCAATCATCTATCGCAGGTGAACCTGCGCAAACCCTGCGCGAGCTTACTGTACGTCGCGCGTCCTATACTTAACATTGTGAGCACAAATGCGAATGTGCGCTGGTACGCCTATATTATTACAATCTATTTCGCGGTAATTACCGCATAGCCTTTGCGCACATCATTTTAGCAACTCCTAAAAGTTGGTGTTAATGGCAAATCTGAACAACCTGGCCAAACCCAAATACACCAGCCCATAAAAAAAATGCAGCAAAGTATCGTTGCCCATTTTACTCATACCAAAGCAATAAAATGGAGAAGTTGTGTGTGCATGTATTATTGCTGCAGCATATATGCTCAGATTGACTTTGGCAAGCGCAAAAACTTAACGTGAGATAATTGTGGTTCTTAATTCTGATTGGCTGAATCGCGAGAAAAAAACAGTGCGCGCACTGATTTTTGAAGCGATGGTACTGCGCGAGCATTTGGGCGTGTCCAGTTTGCGCGCGTTATTGATCGCCGGTTGAAAAGACGTGCGAGGATTGTAATTCCAGCGGTGATTTGCGCGCGCAAAAGTTTAACACTTGGCGCACAAATTCACACTTTGCACGAGGGTTTTTGCGCGAAGATTGTAATATAGCCCTAAATCTTTATTAGTATATCTGTAACAGATCTCTGTGCTCGGACATGGTCACATCTGCCAAATGCTGCTTCCTCGCTGGACAGTCAGTTTCTCCTCGTGACTCTCACACCTTTTTCCAGTACCTTAGCAGCAGCTTAAGGACAGGTGCACGTAGAGAGCCTGACTAGCACCCCCAGAAATAAGCCGAAGCTGTAGACCTGGAGCCTTTCATTGGCACAGCGAGCAGACAGTACCTGCTACCCCAAATCAAGAGCCGTGACTTCAAGCTTGGTCAGAATAGAACTGACTGTTTATTCACAGAGAGGACAGATACAGTCAAGGACCAAATACATTTGCATACAATCAAACAGATAACATCACAGATCAAATAAATGCACAGGACCTTCAAACAATGGACAATGGGATTTCCTAGGAGGAGAGGGGGAGGGAGAAAGCAGGTGAAACAAAAGGAATTTCTTATAGAGAGAATGTACACAATAGAGAGAGCAGGTACTAATACAGAAGTCACACTATACAGAGAGAGGATAGATCATTGAGGGAATGTACACAATATACATAACAAAAGACTCTATAATCTATACCATAAAACAGTAAGACGGCGGCGTGTCCGTCGCCACGCCGCCGTCTCCAAATGCGCACGCAACCAGCATACTGCTGGGTGCACGCGCATCCAACCGCGTCCCCCCCCCGAGAAAATAATGCCCGCAGCCGCATATTCTCCTTTGAGCGGCCGCCAGCATAAACTCTGCCGCTCGCTCGCCTGAGTGGGATCTATCCACCAGCCAGCCGCGATCTCGCCCAGGGATAGATCCCACCCAGACGAGTGAGCGGCAAAGTTTATGCTGGTGGCCGCTCGAAGGAGGTAAAGCATGCAGCTGCCGGCAACATATCTGTCAGGGCCCACTCCTGGGAGCCTGCTGATAGGCCTGTATTTCATAGCCTGGTAGCAACAGTTCTTGCTCTGAACGCTTTATGTGGGGTTCCCATCCGAGTTTTCCCTAAGCTCAGTGCTATGTCCAGGCTCCTGGAGGTCCAGCCTGGGTTTTCCTGTCCAGCCTAGGAATTACAGCTGAGGCCCATCTGCTATCAAGCCTCCTTAAATAGAAGAGAGACCAATCAAGCAGTGGTTCTGCATTGTTGTTCCTTGTCCTAGGTAACTAGGCGGTGTGCGTACCTGCTAACCTTATCCAAGATTCTCCAGCGATCCAAGTTTCTCCAGCGATCCAGGTATCTCCATTGCCTACAAGTGTATCCTGAGTCCACAAGTGTGTCCTGTATCCATCACAGTTCAGTCCATGGTCAAGACTTCCTCGTCGCTGCACAAGTGGTTTTTCAACTGCGTAGCCCATTATCCTCAGTCTGGATACCTACCTGGGGCTTAGACTGCTTTCATCCCCAGCCCTGACCTTCTATCAAGGTACCACTGCCTGTTGTCCTGATTGATCCTTGGTGGACCTTGTGTGCAGTCTGGACTACATTGCCCACAATCCTTTGCTATAGACTTTGCCTGAGTTTCACAGTATTGACTTCTTCTGTTCATTCCGGTGCTTGATGCCTATTCCCATTTGTGTTCATTGAAACTGTATCATCTGCTTAATATCCTGTCTGGCTGCCCCTCTGTGTCGCCACCTGCTGGGCTCACATCCGAACCGCACACGCCATGTGACAATATCCACGTGAGCTGGGGGCAATATATCCAGGTGAGCTGGGGCAATATATCCAGGTGAGCTGGGGCAATATTTCCATGTGAGCTGGGGCAATATTTCCATGTGAGCTGGGGGCAATATATTTAGTATTTAAAAGTTTTATTTTGAATAAAAGGCATGTATACAGTAAGCAATTGATGTGCAACAGGCATCACAGTTGGTGGCATACTGTCTAGCAAGGCAGTGTTTTGCAGGAAAGTAAAAAAATAAAAAAAATAAAAAGAAAACAGCGAAACCTCAGGAAGCCATCATACAAGCAACATTTGAAACAATATAAGCAGGTAGTGGAGAAACAGGGTACAGGGGCCCTCCCCGCCCCAAAACAGAAGAAAAAAGAGACAAAATAAAAAGAAATAATAAAAAAAAATAATAATAATATATACACACATATACACACATATGTATATATATATATATATATATACCCTAATACGGACGGGGGGAGAAAACCTTCAGAGAAGGAAAGGTGGTACTCGGTGGCTCACCTCTAGCCCTCGGCAGAGTGGCAGGGGGCCACAGAGAGAACCACTGGCACGGGCAGCCACAGGGCCGAGCGACAGTGAGAGCCTAGGTGACCATCACACGGCTCACCTGGGACTGAACCCACTCTCCACACCCATCCGGGGGTAAGCAGGAAAAAAAAAAAAAGGGGGGGGAGATATCAAAGCTAGATCATTTCAGCAACAAAAAGGGGGCAAGTGAAGGACAAAACAAAAACCACAAAGAATCGTCTGGATTTGGCAAGTTAGTCTGGGGCACGGCGCTGTCTCTCCTGCTGCGAAGTTGACACGTCGTCAAGAATATCCGCCGAGGCAGACACCAAACCCAAATTCAGCAGGTGTGTCCGCGCCTCCTCCAACGTGGAAGCCGTTAGTATCTCCGAGCCACTGTGAATAAGCAGCGATCCTGACACCCCCCAGCGATAACGGATAGCCTGCTCCTGGAGGATAGCCGTGATGTCGCTAAACCGGCGTCGGGCCGCCAAGGCCAGAAATGGTAAGTCACGGAAAATGGCGATCTCCATGTCCTCGAAGCGGGTAGGTGGAGCCCGGATCGTCATGTCCAGCAGCCGGTCCCTAACCCTGATGTCCCCCACAACCACAATGACATCTCTGCAGGCGTTCAGAGGAGCCATCGCCGCTTTCCTGACTCGGATCGCCGACAGCACTGGATTCTGAGCGTCCCCCGGTAAGGCCACGACCTTGCGCACGAAGCGGTTGATGAGGGGTAAGAGCTCAGGGTCGGGGATAGAGTCCGGGATACCCCGCAATTTGAGGTTCCTTCGTCGATGTCGGGTCTCTAGGACCAGCACCGCTGACTGCAGCCCCGCCACCTGAGCCTGGAGTGCCACAACACCAGAGGAGGTAGCAGCCTGCGTGTCCTCTAAGGCCTGGGTACGCGTATCCATCTCCCCCATCTCAGAGCGAAGGGATTTGAGGTCTGTACGCACCTCCGTAAGTTCCCTGGCCCATGAGGAGCGGGCGTCCGCCAAAAGGGCACGGATGTCGTTTTTAGTAGCCGGTAGGTCCCCATGGTCCGTCGGGACAGTAAGTTGAGTCGCCGGAGATAAGTCAGCAGGGCCCGGGTCACCACCCTCACCCGACGTCGCTGGCGACGGAGTCTGGGTCTGTTTTCCCCGCAATCCGGCCAGATAGAGCCGGATGTCAGGGAGAGGGGGATCTTCTGCTGCTCCTGTTTTCTTCTTACCCATGGCCGGGAAGAAAGTACCACGAGGCGGCAAGATGGCGTTCCGCTGTCGAATTCCACTAGGCCAGAGGTTCTGCCAGCAACAGGTAAGGGTAATCCTCGGGGGTTCTGGCGGTCCACTAAGTCCAGCACTTGCTCCCAAAGCCAGTTACAGACAGTGGGGAGGTAGGTACAGCAGGAAAATCAAAGAAATCCCCACAAAAGCAGGTAAATCTGCAGGAGCTGCTCGAGCATGCGACCATTCACCTCCAGAGCTTAGCCACGCCCCCCTGGGGCAATATATACATGTGAACTTGGGCAATATATCCATGTGAGCTGGGGCAATATATCCAGGTGAGCTGGGGCAATATATCCAGGTGAGCTGGGGCAATATTTCCATGTGAGCTGGGGCAATATATCCATGTGAGCTGGGGCAATATATTCAGGTGAGCTGGGGCAATATATCCAGGTGAGCTGGGGCAATATTTCCATGTGAGCTGGGGCAAATATATCCTGCTCTAATATATAAATGCCTTTGTAATATGCTGTCAGCTGCACGTGCACCCATCACAGCTGCTCACTTGGCCCTCCTTTTGCGGATGGGATGGCGCCAGACGTGTTACAAACACATTTATATATGGAGATACTCTTGGATAGGACATTGGAAAAACCAATATGTGGACATGAATTCTGAGCTGGCAACAACACTAGACTGCCCTCCGGGCAGGCTTAACAACTAGTAACTACATAAGGGAATAACACACAGACATCAGTAATCTTTAGTTTGCTGGGGGGTGTTTAAAACAGTGCAAAACCAAATATATTTAAAAGGTCCACCAGTTCCCCCAATGGTCTCTTTCATGGGCCACAGTCGCTGGGCAGGAGGCTAACCCACAGCACCCTCCAAGTCGCACAGTGACAGCGTGTTCTGTCACAATATCTATTAAAAATTGCGAGCACGAAAACAATTGATAAAAAATTCAGCACTTTCGGTATGGTATCTCTGATATTAATTGGCACCAGTCAAGAAAGTCCCAGACTTGAATAGATGTCCAGATGGTTGACCAGGCAAATTCTGAGGCCAATATTCTATTCATTTATACAACATTCCTCTACCTGTATTTCCCCAAATATGCTTATAGTACTTTACTTTAAGTATGAACTCATTTATATAAACAAAAAAAAGTACAAATCATAAGTAATGGATGTTGACATACAGGGTTTTTCAAAGAGATCCAAATGGCTTCCGAAAGGTAACCGAATGCTGAAAATCAGCGTTCGGTTACCTTTCTTGGCCATTCGGCTATTCAGAGAGCAGGCAATTCGCCAAATGTTGGCGAATTGCCTGCACATACGGTGCCTGTTTGGTGCCTGTTCGAGGGCAGTGAAATCCCCATATCTTCGTCTATTCAGAGAAAGAAAAACAGCAGTGAAAAGTTGCCGAAATGCCCTGCCATTCGGTTGCTTCATTCGACAGATTTATTCAGGCGAATCCCATAGGCTTCAATGTTAAAAATATTCAAATCAAATCAAATCAAAATAAGCTTTATTAGCAGGACCAAATACATTTTAGCATTGCCAAAGCATATGGGGAGGAGGGGGGTAGTGGGACATATATATGGGGGGGAATGAGCAAGTCCATGGACATTATCAGGGGTAAGGGATAATGTGAAGGGGGATGGGGGCGAGTCCGTGTTGGGGATTTATAAGTCCGGGATCTCTCTGTTCCTCTCAGTCTGTGACATTCTGCGACGTATTGGGCAGATATTTTCACCGCCGGCTCCTCTTCTCCCAGTATGATGTGGAGTTTCCTCGTCTCTTCTATAGAGGTGAAGTCCGGGATGAGAGCGGAGAGTCTCTGGAAGTGAGTTTCCCTCAGTACTGAGTACTTGGGGCACCATTTTAATTCAATATTTAATAAACCGTTGATTTTAATATCACTACTGCAGAATTAAGTTCAAAATCCTTATCCTTACCTACAAAACCCTCACTAACTCAGCGCCCCACTACCTGTCCTCACTAATCACCAAATACACCCCAGCCCGCTGCCTAAGGTCAAACAGTGACCTGCGCCTAGCTTCTCCCCGCATCACCTCTTCCCATGATAGACTGCAGGACTTCACACGCGCAGCCCCCACTCTCTGGAACGCTCTCCCTCGTACTGTCAGACTTTCCCCTAACTTCTCTTCCTTCAAACGCTCCCTTAAAACGTTCCTATTTAGGGAAGCCTACCACCCAACTCACTGACGCAACCATCAATCACTCTCACCTTACAGTCCTCTCCTCCTGTTTCCAACCCCAACCCTCCTAGATTGTTAGTTCCTACGGGAATAGGGCCCTCATCTCCTCCTGTACTGTTTGTCAAATGTTGTTCAATGTATTGTAACCCTGTCTATACTGTGCTTATTGTACAGCGCTGCGGAATATGCTGGCGCTTTATAAATAAAGAATAATAATAATAATAATAATATTCTGCAATAAAAAGTCTCATCGTTTATAGATTTTTTTAGGATCTTCTAAGCATTTTTTTGGATTTTTTTGCAAGAGAATTTTTTCCGATTTGTTATTTTATTTTATTTTTTTTAAACATTTTTTTATTTTTTCTGTGACAGCCCTTTTTATTATTATTCATTGGACCTCATATGTAAATTTCAGACATTTTCGCTCAGTAGTTTGTTTGTAAACAGCGTTTCACTTTTCAAACATTCAAGCGTACTGTTTTTTTTTTTTTACTCCATTCGTCTCCGGTGTCGGGTTTTTCCGGCGGCTGCTCTGTGCTCTGATCGGCTTCTGCTCGGGTTTCTCTGGCGTCTTCGGCAGTGTTAATCCAGATGTTTTTGCGGGTTTCGGTGTGCGTTGACCCTCGTTTTGTGGTCAGTGTTCGGCGGGTTTGCGGCGATTTTTCCCTGCATTACGGCGGTCCTGTGGTGCTCGCTGAATACACCACAGGGCCACCGAAATGGGATTGCCATATCGCAACGAATTGAAGAAAACGAAAAGTCACCGAACATGCGGTGGCTTTTCGATTCTCTTTGAATAACCCTGATAGTGTACATATGCTAATGCAATTTTAAAATGTGAAACTTTTTTAAACTTTAAGAACAACATGTTATGTTAAGATGTACATTATAACTTAGCAAAAATAGATCAACTGCGTGTTTGATTCCTGCATTTTTCTGAAGGAACAGTAGATGGTAGTGACAGCACAAAATAAAAAAATAAAAAAATAGGGATTAAATAATATTCTCAATTTTAAAACAAATTACATTTTTAGTTTAACCCTGACTATCTGTGTTATGATATGCAAAACAGTGAACATAATGTTGCATACAGAACAAAAAAGTATTGCACATGTTAATTATTATAACCACGTTAGCAATAAATAAATGGTAATTATTTAAGGCTATAGAAATTGTAGGACACAGAGTCTATTTTCAGTGGAATCATACAGAAAAATATATACACATTTATCTGACGCTGCAATACAAATTTGACCTCACCAGTAATACAAGGCAGCAATCCAAATTCATATGTTAAGTGCATTTTATTTGAAGCCACCTTACATTGTGAGCCTCTTCAAGCAAAGGTTGCATTGAAGCACTAAACAGGTCTTGCTATACAATATTTTGAAATCCATTCTATTTCTCAGTTTACTATAATGCCAGAAAAAACATTCAGACAAAATTCATTAAATCAATGCAATAGATCTATGTGTTTAACCCCTTTACCACTAATCACTTTTTTTAAAAAATGTTTCTTTGTCATAACATATATTTGAAACATGGGATGTGCGTTTACTGTTAAATACAGAGTAAAGAGACATTTTGCACAGAAATTGTTGTTCTAAGATAGTTAATAAATTACAATTATGCAAATTTGCTCCATTTTTTTATGTATTGTTCATCCTTTACAGAGAAATTGATGGAATGAAAGATTCTGAACTCTAGACGATGTCTTGTGTTGCACAATTTCACATGGGTCTGCTTTATTAGCATACAGGCAGAAATGGCCTTTGCGTTAAATACAGTTGTTATGATAAAGAGTTATAATAGAAATGGTGAAATATCCTTCTTAAGGGGATTTGTAGTGATCATAATGTGATTATTAGCAATGCAGCTTCCAAAAAATATCAATAGAATAAAAAAATAATATCTGTATGTGGCATGATACCTTTGTATTGAAATTACAGCAACACCTACAGGGTTATTCAAAGAGATTCGAAAAGTCAGTTCGGTGACTTTTCGTTCTCTTCAATTCGGTTCCTTTTGCCGATCCCATTTCGGTGACCCTGCGGTGTATTCAGCAAGCACCACAGGGTCCCCGAATTGCAGGGAAAAGCTGCCGCAAACCCGACGAAAACTCACCACAAAACCCAGCGAATGCACGCCGAAAACCCTCAAAAACATCTGGATTAACCTGCCGAAAACCACAGAAAAACCCGAATAGGAGCTGATCGCAGCCTTCGACACAGCAGAAGAGGCAGTGAATAAATTAGGAAAACAGTTTGTATGAATGCGTGAAAGTGAAACGCTGTTTGCAAAGAAACTACTCAGCGAAAATGTCTGAAATTTACATATGAGGTCCACGGAATGATAATAAAGAGGGCTGTTACAGAAAAAAGAAGAAAACTTTAAAAAAAAAAATCGGACTTTTAAAAAAACTAATTCCGAAAAATGCTTACAATATCCTAAAAAATCTATAAATAAAGAGACTCTTTACTGCAGAACTTTATAATGAACGGTTTATTAGATATTGAATTAAAACGGGAATATTTTTAACATTGAAGCCTATGGGATTCTCTTGAATAAATTTGCCGAATTAAAACACCGAATGGCAGGGCATTTCGGGAACCTTTCACTGCTGGTTTGTGTTCTCTGAATAGCCGAAGCAGTGCTTTTTCATGGGGATTTCACTGCCCTCGAACAGGCACCGAACAAGCACCGTATGTTCAGGCAATTCGCTAGGATTTGGCGAATTGCCTGCTCTCTGGATAGCCGAAAGGCCAGGAAAGGTAACCGAACGCTGATTTTCAGCATTCGGTTACCTTTCTCAAGCAATTCGGAGCTCTTTGAATAACCCTGCTAGTATCTGTACTGTACATGGATTTTCTGAAACTATAACCCTCTAAATCTTATCCCTGTATAGTAATGAGAGACCCTAGAGCTCTCCCTGTATTCTTTCCTCTCCATGGCTGTTGTAATGCAGCATCAAAGTTTCTGAACGTCGTGTTACAATGGGTGTAAGAGCTTCTCCTTGCAGCTTGTTTACAGTAACATAGGGTGAAAGCAAGAGAAATTCAACAGTGGATTCCTTTTCTCCACAGGGGGCACACTAATCATGCTTTAAAATTATATGCAAATTGAGTTTTAATATGCTAATGATTGCTTTTCAATATATTACAATGCAAAATCGAGTTAACTCAATTTAGAGAGTGATGCAGGTTAATACTTACAAAATCTACTTTGGATTCAAAACAATGTTGCATACCAGTAAACAGAGGTAGCAAACTGTACGGTGGAAAAACAGGGAGAACTATTTGGGTAATTTCAAACCAAATACAAAACAAGTTCTAACTCACTGCTGTCTAAGGCTCTTTTAACATATGATTTTTCTTTTTTAAGGAATTAGCCTCCAGTATAGTTATCTCTGTGGACTAGTGATAACAGATGTCCACATTTTGTTCAAATGGTAAGTCAGAATCAAACAGACACCATGTTCTATTCAATCATAAAGAGCAGGTTTTAGAATTTAGAATTAAACATTACATAATTCCCCTGGCGCAGTATAACTCGGGTCCAAATGAACCATATTGCATGAAAATACTTGGAATAATTTTAAAGCTCACTCTAAAACACAAATCTCAATCTGACAGTTGAGTCCACGGGAGTTGAAGGATATGGACACTTGTCAAATCATCACATAGCTATTTGCATAGAGGGATTTTTGTACGGTAGTTCGGAAATTATAGCTTTACCAGCAAGCCCATAAAAATCTGATGATTACATAGGATTTAGTAAGAAATAATGGTTTAAAATTCTGAAAAAAAAATCATGAGATTCAGACATATGTTGCGTTTGCAGCTGGTAATTCTAAATATAACTCGATGAGGTGTGTCAAGCAGTTGCACTATGTTTACAGTACGACTACACATATAAAGTGATCTAGCCTTAATCCATTCACTACCAAGGACTTTTTGTTGAAAAAACATTATCATTACATTTATTGGATACACGGATACATACTGTAGTTAGTAATTAAATATGGGTAAAATAGAAATTTTGCGCAGGGATTGTTGTTCTGAACTAGTTAATTAGTAAAACTTTCATATATTTGTTTACCATTGACATACATTTCACTGGAATGAAAACATTTATATAGCCCTCTACATGGTTCTTACACAATTTCACACAGGGTCTGCATTATCAGTGTAGCGCTGTGTTTAAAAAAGACTGTTCTGCTGCATTTACTTGAAATGGCCACCAGAGGGAGACAGAGACCATGCTAAGATTATGCTGGACAAACACAGAAAACATTGGGACTACATTTCCCGGCATGCTTTGGGGGCAGACACATGAAGTGGGTGGGACACAGACACTTACATCCTGAGCCTCGTGGAGAGAGCTGGCAGAGCGCGCCAGGGAGTGAGAGGAGCAAGACGCAGAGCAGCAGAACGAGACAGTGACTAGGCCGGGCACAGCTGGGGCCTGACAGAGCTAAAGACCGGGTTATTCAGCCTTACCAGAGGAAGACCCAGTGATTCACAGGACTACCCGCGCTGATATTGAGGAAGACGGAGGACCCCGAGTTAGGAGCACCGCAGATCGATTGGACAGGGAGAGCCGGCGGTGAACTGGATATCTTGCGGCAGCTACAGAGAGCCAGACAGCGGATCCAGTAACCAGGAGAACCCCAGTCAACATCGAGCGGAGAGACGTCTTGGGTCGAGCGGAGCATCAAGTATCTGGCAGATGGGTGAGAGGCCTTCCAGGCCGTTGTGAAAATAAAGCACGATGCTGTTTGTTTCCAAAACCCACAGGGCCCCAACTTGACTAGTCGAAGATACCTCATAAGCAATTCACTGGCCAGTTGAATATTGTACCCGGGTACCGTAACACACACACACACTTACATTCTGGGACATAACCTGTGCGGGACTCACTCCCCAAACACAAAAGGGGGTTAAAGATTTATTTTTATTTCTTTTCCGCTGCGCGTTTCTCGAATTGCGAAGCATTGTATTTTCTTTTCCGCTGCGCGTTCCTCGAATTACGAAGCATCGTATTTCTTTTCCGCTACGCGTTCCTCGAATTATGAAGCATCGTATTTCTTTTCCGCTGCGCGTTTTCTGCATTACGAAGTACTGTAAATATATATACGAACACCGTGTTATTCATTATATGCCATTTGTTCTAGTAAACTATATAATTTATAAAATCCACAACGGTGCTGGAGTATATTTATTCCCTAGTGCGGGGAGACTGACCCGAGGTTCAATTTCAGCAGCTCCTCCGGGAGTGAGCGCTACATCAGCATACAGACAGAAATAGCCTTTGTGTCCAATTGTCACGGTGGCACCTGCCATGAGCCATGGTGGAATCTCAGAGCAGGACACAGGAAAACCCTCAGGTGAGGATACACAGGAGCAGGGGTGAATAAATGTTTATTACACAGCAGAAATCCGGTGGTGACGAACTCTGCACGCTGCTGGGCAGTTCTTCACGATAACTGCTGCTGGTCATGGAGCCCTGGACACAGCAGGCATGGCGCACAGGAACACAGTGGATTTGAAATACAGGAGCACGGCGGGATAGGAACACAGCAGGTTGTGAACACAGCAGCACAGCAGGCTTGGAACACAGCAGCACAGCTGACAGTCAGATGGTACCGCAGGGAGTGTACAGAATAGCTATGTGGGGATCTGCTCTCAAACAGGACTGGTACTCACTGCAAATGTAATTGCAGGGTCTGTGGGAAAGCTCGCTGGAGAGCTGGGTGGTCAGCAGGATAAGCAGGCAAAACTGTGGTTGGAGACAGGGCCAGATTTACTTCTCAGGAGCTTGTGCGCACAGAATTGTGGGACACCCATACCACCCCCCCAAAAAACAAAACAAACATGTCATGTTGGGGCAAACTAAAAAATAAAAAAAACATTTTAAAAAATTGAAAGACAGTTTCTCGCTGTACTCAAATCAAAACAAGGGGCAGAATCTGTTGCAGTAGTTCAGTTAGTGCAGAGGCATTGTTTATTTTATATGTAAAAGTATATATTGCCTCTGCCGTAGATCAAAGTAAAAGAAAAAAAAATTAATTTACTTTTTTCAATTTTTACACAATACATGGTCATGTTTGGTATCTTTGTAAAGACCAGACTCTGACCTTTCCAATGACACCTCACTTAAGCTTGTGTGGTGTACAATTCAGAGATGCAGGTTCCAAAGTCCCCCTGTCTCTCCTCACTGTAGTGCCACGGTCTAGGTTGTCAATGAAACAATGCATTGCACCATCAGCTCCACACTTGCTGGCAGTGGTAAATGAGAAGTTGAGATAGTGCAGCATCACTTGTCACTTTAGAATTGTAAACTGAATAATAGTGCTGCATTAGAAAAAAAAGAGAAAAATATTATGTTATTTGTTATTTTATTTTTACATAAACCTAACTTATATTTGGTATCACTTGAAAGGCCACAATCTGGTCTTTCCAATGATACCTCATATGTCCCTCTAGTCCTTAGGGCTCCAGTGATACAGTGGTCTAAACGATTGTAAATTGTAAAAGAAAAAAAAAAGCGAGTCACCCCTTGTGGCAGGCGCCTGTAAGCACATGCTTACTCTGCCTAGTTTTAAATCCGGCTCTGCTTGCAGATCAAGAATAGTCGATGTTGGTAACAAAAGGATTGAATAGAACATACAATTTCAAAAATAGGTTTTAGAACACTTAAGTATATTAACATTAAAATATGCTATTTTCATTGTTGTTCTAAATTAGTGTATATTCACATTAATCTGAATTGATCCTGAATTGTGAAATCCCTAATCTATTTGCAGTTGTCAGTGCTAGCTTGGGTAATGGTCATATAGATCATTTTGCTGGTTACATACATAGTAATGTAGACAAATTAAGCCTAAAGTCATTCAAGCTCAACTTTCCACATATCCTTATGGCTGCATTTGATACAAGAGAAGAAAAAAAAGTATAATTTATTACAGTTGGTAATACTTTGATGTATCACTTACCAGAGTCGGCAAACCAGCAGTATAGTCAAATAGCACCACTTGATTAACATGAAATTCATGAATAGACCCTATTGCGTTTTTCTGGAGTAATGTAATGTTAAAAGTAGCACTCAGCGATTGCCATATTAAAGTTAAAGTGGAAAAGTGTTATGGATTCTCAACTCTAATGGACCTGTATTGGTCTGTGTATGATTTTACTCCTTATCTAAAAGGACCTCCTTTTTCTTTGCTTCTCTCACGCTTTTCTAACGCGTTTCTCTTTTGGTGCACACTATTTGTGTGTCTGAATGACATGTTACAAACTATCTCTGTGTAACCACGTCTTTGGTTGATTTAAACAGTTCAAACTTTAACGATAAGGGGCACTATTACAATCTTAACACTAACGTTAGTGCTCAGCTATGTGAGTGTTAACATTAGGTTAAGTGACCCTAACGCGGGCTTCCCATATTACAATGTGAACGCTAGTGGGTTAAAAAAAACATTAGTGCATCAGAGATTGGACTTTCTTGCACGAGCTTACTGTACTTTACACTCCCTATTCTTAACATGGGGAACGCAAAGAGTAATTAGCTTTAGAATTACAAAGTCCTAACACTAAATACAAAGTCCTTATGCTAATTATGCCTTTTAATTAACTGAAAAGTTAACCACAGCTTAAAGCTGATGCTAACTGATTCCGCTTCTGTGGAATCAGTTAGCAGCAGATGGAAAACTCCCCCAAAATCAAAAACTCACCTCTCATCCCACGGCGAGAACAGTGTTCCAATCCGCGTCTTCTGGCCACCAGAAGCAGAGTGAGACTGGGGGAAAAAAAGTCCCCAGTCTTCCTCCTCATTCACTCCGCAGACCTGCAGGATCTCACGACCCACCAGCACAAGCCTCCATGGAGGTTTGTGAGAGGCGGATGGCACGGACTTCGAAGGAGGGGAATAGGAAGGAGGGTATGGGATGAATAGGCTGGAAAAAGCAGTTTGTAGAGAGTAGAAAGCCCACGCCCCACCCTTGTGATTCCTGGATTTCGGTGTGTGGGACAGTTGGAGACCGCCGTAGGATAGGGAGGCAGGGGTAGCGATGTCAGAAGGGGAGAGTAGTTCTAAATAGTCTCCATTTATAGGCAATTAGTCTAACATTGGACAGATGAATATAACTTCTTTGAGATAACTTTGTCCTTTAAAGTTCCATGCATCGCAACAATTCTTGTAAGGTCTAATGAGTGCTCTTTTTTGCTAGACGTGGTTCACATCAACAGATGCTTTTTGTCAATAGCAAACTCAAAATGCCTGAGTTCTTTTTAAAAATCAATGTAACTCTAATCCACTCTTACAATCTCTTTTTTATTAATTGGACACCTGGTTTGCCAGTTTCCAACTTTAACTAGCTTTTGTGCAGGAGGAGCGGGGTCTCGCCTATTCCCCGATGGGGCGGCTGCAACCACCAAATTGTATCCAGCCCAGCAACATGTATAAAACATAACAAGAAGAAAAATGTCATCTGCGCTTATTCCTATTACACTGTGTTAAACAGAACACAATTAGAGGCTTTGGTTTCTTTTAATGGCCATTAAGAGTGTACGCTCACCTGAATGTCAAGGCACCTCTAGTGAAGGTGAGTCCTATACAAAAAATTAAACCACAGGCTGCTGTGTAGCGAACCATCACTGCTCACGTTGCTTTTCAGTCATGATGTAGACTGGTGGGCCTTTTTTTAATGCCCTCCCTGAAACAAAATCCACCTTGGGATCAAAAAAAATAGACATGGAACGGAACAGCTGCAGATCCCAGCTGGACTTATCAACACAAGCTCCCTGCAAGCACTCACATTTTAATTCAGCTTCCCGGGCTAGGCTCCATAACTGTGTGCTTTTAGATCCCAGCTGGACTTATCAACACAAGCTCCCTGCAAGGTGAACTGAATCTGTGCTTCGCATCGCTTAATATCTCAAATCTCAATTTTTACTATGCACATTTTATTAACACTGTATATGGTAATTGTATGTTTATTTTTAAAGTATAATTACATATAGCGTATCAGATGTTAAATATTATATATATCCTTACCAGTTCAGTTTGCTCTGCATAGTTGCCATATTTTTACCAGTTACATGTATTTATTTTCAACTCAGTTTGCCCTGGGCCTGCCATCCTACTCCCCCCCCCGTCATGATTCACTGCACTAGAGAATTTATAGCCCCTCAGTGATGCTATGTAACATGTATTCCTCTTTTGCAACACTCACATTTTAATTCAGCTTCCCGGGCCAGGCTCCATAACTGTGTGATTTAGATCCCAGCTGGACATTTTACTTCTTGTTATGTTTTATACATGTTGCTGGGCTGGATACAATTTTTAATAACTATTTTGTTGGATGCGCCAACACCCTGATTGCTAAGTTAGCAGTTGAAACACATTCAGAAAGGCAGCACACAAGTCAGATCCTTCCAACTGTGCAAAAACCCTGTATCAAAGGGAAATTCAGTTTTAGACCGGTGCCTGTCAGTGCCATTACTAAACTTCTCTGTAACCAAAAAAAATGAAACACCAGTCAGGACCAAATCCGAGCAATGCTGCTGAAAATCAGCCCGCCGGCAATTGCAAAACCTGTTGACTGGATATATACCCAAACTCTGGAAGACTGCGAGAGTGGTACCTATCCATAAAAGTGGAGACAATACTTTGGTATCCAACTACCGTCCAATATCATTGCTTCCTGTAATGTCAAAAATTCTGGAAAAATGTGCTTACACTCAATTACGCGATTACTATCAGTATTTGAACTATTTAACCCCAGATCAATCCGGCTTCCGTCCAAATCATTCAACCACAACTGCCCTTTTAAAAGTTTCCAATGATATCCATGCTGGTATGGAACAAGGAAACCTAACTGGAGCCATCTTCCTTGATTTTGCCAAGTCCTTTGACACAGTAGACCATGGCATCTTATTACAAAAACTTAAAAACTCTGGTATTGGTGAAAGCACGCTAACCTGATTTCAATCATATGTGTCTGATCGGTCGCAATATGTGTCCATTTCTGACAGCACTTCCCTATCCCCTCCCAGTCACATGCGGTGAACCCCAAGGCTCGATACTCGGCCCCCTGCTATTCACAATATTCATAAATGATCTGCCCAATGTCTGCAAAGCCTCAACTGTACACATGTACACAGATGACACTGTAATCTATACCAGCAAACCAGATCTCCCACAGCTGGAGGCTGTGCTGCAAGACCAATCCACAAAGGTAGAAAAGTGGATCAAAGATAACAAACTTTTTCTAAATGCTGACAAAACTGTTACAATGCTCTTTGGAATAGCACCTAAACTACACAAATTGCAAACACCCCATCTATGTGTCAGGACAAATTCAAATGGCACGTTGACCACAGTCACTTCTCTCAAATATCAAGGTATGTGGTTAGACCCAAATCTATCCTTTGGCCCCCACATCGAAAAACTTTCATCTAAACTTTACCCAAAACTAGGGGGTATTGAATACGGAGATGTAGTGTATGCAGCCGCCCCACAAACGCACCTCCAGAAACTTACTACATTGTGTAGCTCATTCTGTCACTTTGTGCTACAATGTAACTACATGACCCACCATTGTGACATGTTAAAAGAACTAAACTGGCCGTCGCTGGAATCTAGACGCACTCTTCAACTTTCCAACCTGGTGTTTAAGAGCTTTTTTGGGAAGCTACCACCCTACCTGAATAGGCTGCTTCCCTCAGCAGTTCCCTCATCCTATAACCGCCGATCCAGGACCGGCACCTTACTTGCAATACCACAATACAATAAGAAAGTGGCTCAATCCTCATTTTCCTACAGAGCACCACAATTATGGAATAACCTCCCAGAGGCCATCAAATCAAATCAAGTCTAAAGTCCCTTAAGAGCTCCCTATTAACATACCTCAATAAGGAATGCACCTGTAAACATGTAACATAATGACTATATTTCCTACATATTTATTTTCTGTTAATCTGCATATTTGTTTTGTGTTAATATCTTGCATTTTACTACTTTGTATTTCGATAACAATGTTCATGAACCCAGGATATACTTGAAAACGAGAGAAATCTCAATGTATCCATCCTGGTAAAATCCTTTATAAATAAAATAAATAAATAAATGATGACCTGGCTGGAGGTACAAACAAACATACATAGTACAGGAGGAGTGGGGTCGCGCCTATTACCCGATAGGGTGGCTCTTAATGGCCATTAAAAGAAACCGAAGCTTCTAATTGTGTTTTGTTTCACACAGTGTAATAGGAATACGTGCATATGACATTTTTCTTCTTGTTATGTTTTAAACATATTGCTGGGCTGAATACAATTTGGTGGTTGCAGCCACCCCGTCGGGGAATAGACACGACCCCGCTCCTCCTGTACTATGTATGTTTGTTTGTACCTCCAGCCAGGTCATCATTGCAACATGTTCCGTTACGTGTCTTTGTTTTTTGATCCCAAGGTGGATTTTGTTTCTGGGAGGGCTTTAAATAAAGGCCCACCAGTCTACCTCATGCCTGAAAAGCAGCGTGAGCAGTGATGGTTTGCTACAAGGCAGCCTGTGGTTTCATTTTTTTGGATAGGACTCACCTTCACTAGAGGTGCCTTGACATTGGCGGGTGAGCTTACTCTCTTAGTGGCCATCAAAAGAAACCAAAGCCTCTAATTGTGTTTTGTTTCACCGGTATAATACGAATAAGCGCAGATGACATTTTTCTTCTTGTTATGTTTTAACTAGCTTTTGTTGAAGTACTTTTTCTAAGGTTTCACATACTTTTTCAGCTTTCACTGTGAGGGCTATATTCCATAGTGGGAGCTAACGTTAGCGCCTCAATATTTAATGTTCTTGTTCAGTGTTCAATGTTCTTGAACCCAAGACATACTTGAAAACGAGAGAAATCTCAATGTATCTGTCAGGCAGGCACACGTATCCGAGGGTTGCTACGGTCAGCCCTATACGTAATAATAGGAGACTCTAAACTTAGTTGCGATACAGTCCTTGAGGTGTCTGGATTTCGCAATAGCGAGAGGTGAACCTCTTATAGTAGGGATAGTAGGCAAGGAGGACAGAAACCAGTCCTTAGAGTGGCTGGTATGGAGACAGGAAAGTACAGAGTACCAGAGGGGTCTAACACAATCCTAGGTCGTAGGAATACCGCAGTATACAAAGTCAAAATTCAAAACCCGAGTCAAAGGAGTATAGAGGTACACAGGTCGATATCCAGAAGCCAGGTCATACACAGACAGTCAATCAGAGGTTAAAGAAGCAAGCACTTAGGGTTAGACAAGCAAAACCACGAAAGCGCAATGAGAAAAGGCAAAAAGCACTTTTAAATATCGCGCCCTGCAATCTGATTGGCCATCAGGGTCACATGATGCAGGGAGACTCACGGTGGAGGCGTGATGATGTCACGCGCGGTGCACTGCCGGCAGTAGCTTAAAGCTGTTGGGGCCGGCGGCACGCGCGCGTAGGGCTGCGGGGAAGACGCAGACCCTGAGACCGCAGGGAGGGACACCGGAGCCGTGCCAGCATCCGAGGACTGACAGTATCCTTCCTGGTAAAATCCTTTATAAATAAATAAATAAATAAATAAATTTAAGCATTAGTGACGGGATAAGTGTGTTTAATGCATGCCACCCATATTACATTCCTGATGCAACCCCTGTTTGTAATCCGTTTGTGCATCATATTTTATACTAGCTTCCGCGAGCTTACTGTACTTTGTGCATCTTATACCTAACATGCGGAGTGCAAACGTACATTAGCGTTTCGATAAGTAAGCTATTCCAAAGTGCTAGCGAAATTACCACAGAGATGCGGAGAGCCAAAAGTTAACAGCTTCTAAAAGCTGGAGCTACATAATTCTGCATTTGCAATATCATGTAGCACTACTTAACCCCCCCAATATATCCAATACTCACCTCTCATGACGCGGCAATAATGTTGGCCAGATCCGTACTTCTTGTCACCGGGAGCAGAGTGAGACAAGGAGACTCCTTGGCGCTGCATGATCTTGCAAGAAAGCGATCGTGTAGGGCTCGTGGCCTTGCAGACCAACCCTCCATCGAGACCTATGGACTCCAGGAGGTGATACTCGCTGCGGCACAGAAGTGCTACCGTGAGTATCCCAGTGGTTAGTGCTGTGTTCTGGGGCAAGGTGCTGAGGCAGTGCTTCCCCCGGAAAATCACGCTAACATTGGGACGCTATGGGGGAAATTTAAATCTGCAGGTGCAGATTTTTTCCTGATAGCGTCCCCATGTTAGCGCAAACTAGAGAATAGTGCCTAAATATTTAAATTATATATTGAATATGTACAAGAACAATAAAATAATGTGTGTGTTATTAGCTTAAACAGATTGTTTTTGGTCATTATTGTAACCTATATGAACACCCAGATTTTAAGACAAACAGACATAAGTGCAGTTATTTCTAAGCGGTTTACTTATTTATTCTTTCCACTGTAGCAATATGGTAGGAAATTTTTTATAGCTTTATGATTATTTAAAGTGCTGCGGAATATGCTGGCACAATAAAAATACTGAATAACCAGGAATGAGGTCTCAAAAAAAGAAGCATGGAAACTCTTTTAGTTTACTGTGCCCTGCTTAGCAATTATCATTTGGCACTTAACATAAACACACATTCAAATCTGATATATTTATGTTTATATGAGTATCTTATCAAAAATATATGATAAATCCTTTATTTATTGTTCCTTAACAGGGAAAGGTATGATTGAACACCTGAATACAGGCTTTATAGTGTATGGCAGGGCTCAAAATTTCCACTCACCTACTCGCATTTGGCGAGTGGAAATAAAGTGAGGGCGAGTGGAAATGCACACACAGGCAGCACAATAAATTATTTTGTGCTGCCTATTCCAGCGGTGCCACCATTCAGCGCCCCCCCCCCCGTTCCCCAGGCTGCACAGTGGCAGGGATCAGCTGCCTAACCTGACCCAGCTCATAGAAACATAGAAAAATGTCGGCAGATAAGAACCTTTCAGCCCATCTAGTCTGCCCAATTACATGGATACTTTACCTGGATTTATCTTTTGTTTAGGATAGCCTTATGCCTATCCCATGCTTGCTTAAATTCAATTACTGTATTGGCCTCTACCACTTCAACTGGAATACTGTTCCATGTATCCACCACCCTCTCAGTAAAATAATGCTTTCTGATGCTACTTTTAAACCTTTGCCCCTCTAATCTAAGACTATGTCCTCTTGTTTTGCTACTTTGTTTCCTTTTAAATATACTCCCTTCCTCTACCTTGTGGATTCCCTTTACGTATTTAAATGTTTCTATCATATCTCCTCTGTCTCGTCTTTTTCCAAGCTGTACATGTTAAGATCATTAAGCCTTTCCTGGTAACTTTTCTCCTTCAAGCCGTACACCATTTTAGTAACCCTTCTCTGAACTCTCTCTAAGATGTCTATATCCTTCTGGAGATACGGTCTCCAGTACTGCACACAGTACTCCAAGTTAGGTCTCACCAGTGCTCTGTACAGTGGCATGAGCATTTCCCTTTTCCTACTGCTAATACCTCTCCCTACACAACCAAGCATTCTGCTAGCATTTCCTGCTGCTTTATTACATTGACTACTTACCCTTAGATCCTCTGAAATAATAACCCCTAAATCCCTTTCCTCAGATGTTGAGGTTAGGACTGTATCAAATATTCTATATTCAGTCCTTGGGTTTTTACGTCCCAGGTGCATTATCTTGCACTTATCCACATTAAAACTCAATTGCCACAGCTCCGACCATTTTTTTAGTTTACCTAAATCATTTGTCATTTGGCTGATCCCTCCAGGAACGTCAACCCTGTTGCAAATCTTTGTGACATCAGCAAAAAGACATACTTTTCCATTAATACCTTCTGCAATATCACTAATAAAAATATTAAATAGAATGGGTCCAAGTACTGACCCCTGAGGTACCCCACTGGTAACAAGACCTTGCGCCGAATAAACTCCATTTACCACAACCCTCTGTTGCCTGTCACTCAGCCACTGCCTAATCCATTCAACAATATTGGAATCCAAGCTCAAAGATTGCAATTTATTGATAAGCCTTCTATGCGGAACAGTATCAAAAGCCCTACTGAAATCTAAATAAGCAATGTCTACTGCACCACCTGTGTCTATTATTTTTGTTACCCAATCAAAAAAATCAATAAGATTAGTTTGGCATGATCTCCCTGAGGTAAACCCATGTTGTTTCTGATCCTGTAATCTATGTGTTTTTAGATGTTCAACAATCCTTTTCTTTAACATGGTTTCCATTAATTTCCCCACTACTGACGTAAGACTAACTGGCCTATAGTTCCCAGATTCCTCCCTACTACACTTCTTGTGAATGGGCACAACATTTGCTAATTTCCAGTCTTCTGGGACGACTCCCGTTAGCAAGGATTGTTTAAATAAATCTGTTAACGGTTTTGCTATTACATCACTGAGCTCTTTTAATAATTTAGGGTGGATCCCATCAGGCCCCATTGACTTATTTGTCTTTACTTTAGACAGCTGCTGTAGAACCTCCTCCTCTGTAAACTGATATGTAATTGTCTCGTTAGTGTTTCCTCCTAACTGAGGTCCCTTTCCTTCCTTTTCTTCTGCAAAGACTGAACAAAAATATTCATTGAGGTAGTCAGCGAGACTTTTATCCTCTTCTACATACCTTCCTTCCTTTGTTTTTAATCTAACTAATCCTTGTTTTACTTTTCTTTTCTCGTTTATGTATCTAAAAAATGTTTTGTCCCCCTTTTTTACTGACTGAGCTATTTTCTCTTCTGCGTGTGCTTTGGAAGCCCTTATAAATTGCTTTGCCTCTTTCTGCCTAATCTTATAGGTTTGCCTATCTTCTTCACTATGAGTTGTTTTATAATTATTGAATGCTGTCTTTTTGTTCTTCACTATTTTGGCCACTTCTGCAGAGTACCACAGTGGTTTCTTCCCTTTTTTGTTTTTGCTAACAAGTCGAATGCAATTGCCTGTGGCCTTCAATAATGCTTCCTTTAAATAATCCCATTTCTCCTGGACTCCCTTTAAACTCCTCCAGTCTGATAATGACTCCTTCACACAAAATCTCATTTTAGAAAAATCAGTTTTTTTAAAGTCTAAAACTTTTGTTTTTGTGTGGTGCGGCTCCATCCCTGTTCTTATATTAAACCATACTGACTGGTGATCACTAGATCCCAAATTTTCACCTACAACAACGTCCGATACAAAACCTCCATTTGTGAGTATTAAATCCAATATGGCCTCTTTACGGGTCGGCTCCTCAACTACTTGTGTTAGAGATAATCCCAGTAGGGAGTTTAGAATATTTGTACTCCTGGTGCACCCAGCTGTTTTGGTTTTCCAGTTCACATCAGGAAGACTAAAGTCCCCCATGATAATAACTTCCCCCTTCATTGCCATTTTGGCTATTTCCTCAAGCAGCAGGTTATCTAGCTCTTCTACTTGTCTCATCTCTGTCACTGGCAGTGGGGGGGAGAGGAGCTTCCCAGCCTCCTGGCTCTGCTCACACTGGGCTCTGATGACTGGGTATACATGTATCTGGGGTCTGATGACTGGGTAAAAATGTATGTGGAGGGGTCTGATGACTGGGTATTAATGTTATTTTTGTAACTTTGTTAAAAGGTTTTAGTTAGAATAGTGTAATTTCATAAAATAATTTAAGGAGGTGTGTTTAGGGGCAGTGTTAAGGGATGGGTAGTGGTTAGGTGGAGCAACTGGTGGCGAGTAACTCTTATGGCCTGGTTAGTAACTTGGGACTTGAAATTTTGAACCCTGGTGTATGGGACCAATGGAAACTCAGTTCCCTCTGCAAAAATAGTGGAGGAACTACTTTCCCATGCTTTCCCCCAGGACTTAAATCTTGCAAATAACTAACCAAATAACTATCTATGTGGGGAATACGTTTAGGGTTCCTCAATAGTTCAAATTTGCAGTAACAAAATAAGGCCAGAACAAAAAATAAAATAAGACTCCTATATTTTTGATACACTGTTTAACATCTCAAGTGGTAATGCTTATTAATGGTGTTGTTACATCTAGAGAAAAATTGAGAAAGTAACAAAGAAACACTATAACAAGACAAACACTGACAAAGACGTGTGATTTCATAATGGAACCAGGAAATGGATTGATGAATAATAAATGTTTGAATAATTTAAAATGTATTTTATTAATATATTGCAAAATATATAATAAATTATTAATCTGATATAATTTATTGATTCTATTAAAAATGTGTCAGATTGCTTTGTACCTGTAAAGTCTGACAAACTCTGAAATTTAACAAGTGATAGATAACTTCAAATAATACTTGACTTAATTTCTGAACTCTACATACGAATTGTATTTTCTAAAGATCTTACTTTGTCATAAGAAAATTTGGACTACTACTTAAATGATTATTTTCAAATCTTATATAATTTCCTACATTTGTTAATAGCGAGCTTCTAATGCTGAATTGCTCTCACTGGATTTTAGTATTTGTGGCCCCCTATTATTTGCTTGGCTGGAATAGATGCTGTTGAATTTTGTTTTCTTCTACAGGTGTTGTGGTTAACCAGTAGACTCATAAACAAGCATCCCATTTGGAGTAAGGCTGGAACATCTGTTCTGTTTTACATCAAACAGATCTAATGGTATTTTGATACAATTCTTGCTTCCATTAAGCTGGAATGACTTATGTTGTAGCAAATATAAATTGAACATGTGCCACTTTGTATCTTTCTTTCATACATTTTTATAATGTTGTTAAAATATTGCCTTTGTGTTAACCTCTCTGACTTGAAAGTAATATCCTAAAACATTTTGTACTTAACAGCAAAGTGCAAGAAGAATTGTATATATCTACTAACATCTTATTGATGTCAAGTATTTTATATCAACCGCCAGGGATTTCTGTTGCATTTTATTGAATATATTTGCCATATATTTATAATACTCATCAGATTAGGGATTCTCATACCCATATATCACAGAGGATCAAAAGGTAGGCTGTTGACTTTAATAAATTTCTCATAAATCCATACATATAAATATATCACACTCCACAACGCTACAGTTTTCATGTAGCTCCTACTATTATCTTATTTTCCACCACACTGTATCACTTCGTATTAATAAAGGAGTCAAAGTGATACTCTCTTTCAGCATACATTAACCCCTTCAAAACCTACTGTGGCCCAATATTGAGTATAGTCGACTTGGTGTAATGCTGGAGCAATGCAAAAAATGTTTGTTTATTGCAAACTTCCAGAAAATATACCATGGCACAGAACACTTGGACACAGAAGGTCTGACAAAATAAAGAAGATAGATGAGAATAATTATGCAAGTGGTATAAAAGTTAATCCATGCCATCTACTGATGAAGTGTACAAACTGTATAAAAGGAAATATTATGAGAAAAGCCTTTTCAAAACAGAGCAATGGCAGAGCTCAGAAACATCTTGATTTGATTCAATCAGATCTTTGTGGTCGAAAGAAAACTTTAACCTTAACTCGAGGAAACAAGAGGTATTTTCTCATGTTCTTTGATGATTACACCTGGTATACTATGCTGTATTTACTACACAGCAAGCATGAAGTACCCAAGAAACATGGGCAGCACTTAGCACAAGCAATCAACAGATTAGGCAAAATTACAAGAGTATAGTGTACCAATAATAGAACTGAACTGTCACGGATCCCCCTTGGGTCTACAATACTGGTCCATGTACACAGTATACTATCTACCCCTCTGATCCTTGGTTGGTCGGTGACAATGACTACCTTCAGGGATCAGATCTTGTAGCACCCAGCAAGGGTTAACAGACACCAGAATAGGAGGACACACTTAACCCAGGTAGCAGAAGTCTTATCGCCAGTAGAGATTGTTAACCTTATACCAAGGGTGATACTCAGAGCAGGGTTGTCAGGAATACCCGGATCAGTACACAAGGTAGGGTTCTCAGAAATAGCCGGGTCCATACACAAAGCAGGGTTCCCAGGAATAGTCGGGTCAGTACACATAGAGGGTTTGTAATCAATAGCCGAGGTCATACGCAGAATAGAAAATCACAGAAAGAGCCGAGGGAAGCAATACCACGTCAGGGCAATGAGTCTGCTCGAGCAGACTGATTTTAAATCTGGCAACGCCGTGTCATCATGCAGCGCCCCGCCCCCTGACCACCCACATGACCGCCGCGAGCCTGTACATCACTTGACACCTGGCCAGCAAGCAGCGAGGACAGCGCTGCTGGGCATCGCATCACTTCCTGTGCACTGGACGTGATCATACAAGTAGGGATACTCAAGTCATTCTCAAAAAACTTGAAATTACGTTTCAAAATACCATACTATACAACCCGAAGAAAACGGAGTTTCAGAAAGATTGAATAGTACTCTATGTGTGTCTTGATTCTAGCCCTGAAACCTACAATGAAATCAAGAAGTCCCATGGTTGAGCCGATCCAGGGCAGCTTTTACTCTTCCCTAGCCCTCTTTTTACATCCAGTCTGGGATTTCCGTGCGGCCTGCTGTTTATCACATTTTATACCTGCTCATGGAGCACTCATTGCTACTTATGGGCATTACTCCCATTGTTTTGCTCTGCCATTGAGTCTCCTATGTATGTGGGTTCTCCTGGTCCAGGTATGAGAGGAGGAGGCTACGCACACAGATTTGCACAAGTCCACCATTTCACCAAGTTGGGTCAACAGAAATTACAAGCATAGGAATATAAATTTAATTTTAAATACTATTGTACTTACTGTAAGGTGATGACTAGAATCTCCTCTGGTGGTATGGCGGCCCTCATATTAGTGTCCATCTTGGTCAGTGGCTCTTTCACACTAGCCAACAGCTCGTGAAAGGAGGCTATGGACATCCGGAGGTAGCTGAAAAATTTCACCAGGTCTCCCCCTCTCAGTGGCTTGTTTTGAGTCTGAAAATGTCCATGTGTGTATCTCACGGAGGTTATGGGATGAACCCAACACTTTATTTTCTTTAGTTTCTTTGAATATGCGTATGCCATCAGAGTAAACAGAACTGCTTCTCTCCCATACACTTTGCAACAAACACCATACCACAAAACGATTTTTTTTATCCTTCTTTTATCTTTTTTTCGACTACCTTTCTATCTTTTTTTCTTGTTTCTATCTTTAGCTTAGTTTCTTCCTGTCTTCTTTCCCCCTCGTTCATTTTTACAACGTCTGTCCAAAATAACGGATCGTCTGGTGTCCACAGTCTCTTCAGTTATTAAGTGCGTCCTTTGTAACGGACGCATTGTGCGCGGCAGAGTACGCTCGCCTGATCCCAGCCTAACATGGTTCTGTGAAAGTCCATCAAGACCAGGCCAACTGTCAGCAATAATTGTCAAACTCCTATCAATGCCTCATTAACCACTTCACTACCAAGACTGAGTATACTTGATGTTGAAAGCAAATGTTGGTACCCCGATATCAAATAAACACAGTTTAGTTTAACTCTGCTGCAATGAGTAGGGATGGGCTGCCGGTTCGAATCGGTTCGATTCGAACATTGGCTGTTCGAAAGTTCGCGAACTGCAAACTTTTCGGGACGTTCGCAAAAACTTTGCGAAAGTTATTTTTTATCAAAAAAAAAAGCTCAAAAGATCATAAAAAAATCTAGAAATAAAGAGTCTTTTTACTGCAGAATATAATAATAAACGGTTTATTAGGTATTGAATTAAAACAGGAATATTTGTAACATTGAAGCCTATGGGATTCATAAACATTTCCCACACCTTGTTGCTCAAACATTTCCCACACCTTGTTGTTCAAACATTTCCCACATCTTGTTGCTCAAACATTTCTCACACCTTGTTGCTCAAACATCACCCACACCTTGTTGCTCAAACATTTCTCACACCTTGTTGCTCAAACATTTCCCATGGCTTCAAATCATGTTTAAACATGAGCAAAAGCGATAAAAATTAGCTCAGCGCACAGCAGTGAAATGGCTCAGCACTCAGCAGTGAAAGGGTTAAAAATGTTTTTTTTAAATTTGTTTTTCATAGTTTCCTGTCCCCCAGGGCAGTACCCAGATCCCCATACACCTTTTATGGCCAATATCTTGCAGATATGCCCTCTGGAGGGGACCTTAATTTTCTAATTTTCAAGCATCATTGACTTGCATTGTGTTCGAATCGTGTTCAAGTTCGCAGTCGAACTTTTTCGGATGTTCGAGTTCGAATGTGAACCGAACATGTGGGTGTTCGGCCCATCACTAGCAATGAAAAGGAATTTCTTGTATTGCAAAGAAATGTTGTTTGCAATTTGCTTTCAGAATGTTCCCCAAAACTTTAACACCTGGGCCACGATAACGGAGATGCTGTAAAAACTAATTTTCGATTATTTATTACTGGATAATTAATGAAAAGTGATTTAAAAAAAACAACATTAGTTCCTAACAGTGGTTTTATAGATAATAACTTGGTATTGTAACGGTTAATTAAAATTTAAGAAACCACCAAAGCACTTTCAGAACACACGCACCAGTATTTTCACTTTGCTAATGTATGAAAACACCCAAATCAAATCCACTGGATTCTCTTCATGGGTATTTAAAACATTCACATATGTAATTTCTTACAATTGCTGCCCATTTGGTTCCTCACAGTCAGAGACAGAAAAGAACTGGAAACATCTTGTACATCACAAGATGAGACAGCAGCTTCACAGATACCCTGCTGAGGCATTAGATGCCTTAACAACTCTTCGAATAATCCAAAAATTCTTCCCTTTCAGGTCTTGAGGAGTGTGGAAATAGTGAACACCAATGGTTCGGCTTTCACCAGTTTCCTTGAGCTCATGGCTTGCCTAAGGATGACTTGAGACCTTTGCTTCAGGGTAATAAGACAGTCTCTGGGCTGATATGAATATTGAGAAAACATGTGCATTTCGTTTCGTCCGAATTCGTCCGAAAATCCACCATTTTTCATTTTCGGAAGCATTTCTGAAAACGATACTCGGCCGTCTGAAATTTTGAATCAGTCTGAAAGAACGAATCAAAATGATCCGAATAGGTCCAAAATGATCCGAAACGATCCGAAACGAAAAATACCGCCATGCACATGTCTAATATTGATCTGGATCCTTTTTCTGCATGTGTTAGCTCCCATAGGACAGAGGGATAACTCGTAGGATTAACTGTCTGTGAATTATTTAACTCCTTTTTGCAAGGTTACCGTGGAGTACAAATGTTTTTAAAAAACTTTTAAATGACGTGTCTCTTTTTTCTTTGTGAAAATTACTTTTGATTCAACTAAATTTATCATTTTTCACTTTAGGACAAAATTTCATGTCTGCATCAGTGAGCTTAACCCTTTCACTACCAAGTAGTTGTCCATAAAGCCACGGGGAGAAACTAGTGATTTTATGGAAAACCACTTTACAGTATGCATACTGCAAAATGTATGTAACATTAATACATACAGTTTTAGAGATTGGAAACTTATTTGACAGGTAGTGAGCTTCCCCTGCTGGCAAAAACGTGCAGCTATGTATTATAATACTGCTGGAGTTCTGTGTTTCTGTGAAAGCAAAATGGAACTCCAGGCTGCCCACACGGCTTCAGCACCTTACCTAACATATACGAGGTGCTGAAATTGTGGGGAAACATTCTGGATTTCATTTGTAAATTAATTTTCATTTGCAATAAAGGAAATTCCTTTGCACTGTTCCAGATCGAGTTAAATCGATCTTGTGTACCTGCAGGAGTTTTGGGAAGAGCAAGCTAACTAGATCATAATAGTGAATAGATTAAGCTCTTGATAGCTTTTTTCAGCAACTAGATAAGAAGATTGTGGCTTTTGCTTAGCAAATAGCATATTTTTCCAGTTGAATTTTTTTTTTTTTTACCTTAAAGTTCAGTTCTAGATATATCAATCATCAATCGTTAATCTAAGCTCATAGATATTTTCTTTTTTTTGGAAATGAGCCTATGACGTTCACCATGCAGCACTTTTACATATTTGACATGACATGACAACAACAAGTAGAGGTGTCTTCTAAAATAGTCTGACAGAAATACCTATGAAAGATTGTAGTTTCTGAAAAGACATGGTTCCCTTATCAACCAAGTATACAGAACCTATAATCTAAACCATTGGGCAGGAACCTTGGCCTTCCAAATGTTATGGAACTTCATCACTATGATGATGAGCCATTCATTAGGGTTCCTAAGCATCATGAGAGATGCAATTCAAAACATCTGGAAGGCCAAGGTGATTGATCTCTGATCTGATGTCAGCTGATTCTCATTGATATAAAATAGTTAGCGGATATTCTCATCCCTAAACATTATTCAAAGCTATAAAGTTATCCTTTGTTTACAGGACATTCTTGTTTTACAAAAAAAGAAGAATGTAATATCATTTAAACTGTTGCATAATGTGTATATTATTTCCTTTCAAAAATTCCAATGTTCACCAGCAACACATAGCAGTCATCTTCAAACAGATTATTCCATGTCAACACGAAGACCCAAAATAAGAGGATAAGCAGACTTCCAAATGTACTTTTTTGCCAGCCAAACCCATAGCACCATGACTGCCTAACTGCACAATAATTACTATAATCTTAATTAAAGAGTAACTCTACTTACCAATGTGAATTTTATAGATTTAATGCTAATTACTAATGTGAATTTTAAAGCATTAGGGAACTGTACCTTAAATCCCATGGTTCGATGCTCTTCCTAATCTTCCTAAAAATAATTGGAGCCTTACAACCACCTCCTCAGCCAATATAAAACAATCAAGTGAATTATAATAAATATGCCATGTGCATGATGGCCGGTGCCACAGCAGACCCCTTACCCCTTCAAGCCGCTCATTTGCCTCCCCGGAATCCCACCGGCACTGGTGCTGGGCTCCTTCAGCCGGGGATCTTCATCACAGCCTCCTTGGGCTACCCAGCAGTTTCAGCGGCCACTTTGCATGCAAGGAACCCCGGACTTCTTTTTGAAGTTTAAGGTACCTCCAACAGGCTTATTCCACATCCTGAACTCCCTTATCCAGAACCTGACAGTGTATGGAAGTGTAGGCCTCTGCATGACATGATAAGGGAAGAGATACCACCTCAATGGCATCAGTAGTTTGAGATGCTCAAAGATATTTTATAAGATATAATTGATCTGACTTTAAATTCTAATTACAATTTTAAAATAAGCTATTTGGTAGCTTTTTATAGGAAAGGTAAGGGACCAATGCTTTGCCATAACCTGATTGACAAAGCGGTCAGGAAACTGAGGCACTGTACAGATCACCCTCATGAATAATTAATCCTGAATGGAGTTTAATTAATAAAGACATTGCATAGCACAGATAAGATAGTAAAGGACCTTTAAAGTACATATTTCTTTAATTTATGGGCTAGTACAATACATTAGTAAAAACTTTTTAAACTTTACATGTTACTGCTTTAAAATAAACACAAACTGCCCAAACCTGCTCATGGAACGTCAACCTTTACATACCTCTAAATATATATACTCTTAAATGCTGCGATTAAATATTTAAAAGTGATTTAAAAGAATTGCTTATTAAAATGTAAACTCCGCATTTGTGCGTGTTAAAATATGCTTCTAGAGCATTTTGAAAACCTAATTATTCTGAAACACCATATCATTGCTCCGAATAAATAAAATAATTTACGTTTATTTGTTCTAGGCGTTTAACACAGAATAATAAATTTCCCCTCACTTGACTGTATTGCATCGTAAATGCAGTATAATATGTATACTAATGAGGACAATAATTAATAGAAAAATATGCTTAAAAATAAAATATCTCATAGGCATTTAAAGAAGAAGAGAAAAAAAGTCTGAAATTAAGAGACTATAGGTCAGCTTGCTGAATTCCAGAATATCACTTGTTTCTATGGTGAAGGGGTAGAAGGGCATTCAATTAATAACATGTCTTGCCTGGGGATTGCAACTGCTAATAGAAACCTACTGAAACTGTATAATGGAAATGAATTATGATGAAAGAAAAGGATATATTTTCCATGTATAGCTTTTTTTTTTTCTAAGAAACTCATCTGTGTTTGGGAATAGGATGAGGATATAATTATCTTCAGGCAATTGCCCAACACCTGGTGAATATTGCTTAATTAACTTCCTTTATCCTTTTTTTTTCCATTATAAAGAACTTTTAGCTCACTGTTATGCTTATTGCTATACTTTTTGCGAGGTTTGGAAAGAATCTGTGTATAAATATTAATGTTCCAGCATTGCACCATTCAATTACCTCCCGAATGCTTTTAGATATTTACCTGTAGTTCAAAGGAGTGTTTCAGAATCAAGGCTGACAGACAGAAAGGATTTTTTGTTTTTTAAAAAACTTATGAGTACAAATTTTCGCTTGGTTGAAACATTTTCCAATTGTCTTGACAATATACAGTATTTCTATCTTGACACAAATGCAGGGACAGCAAAAAAAAAAAAAAAAAAATATATATATACCATTGAATCAACTTTGTCTTCCTTAAAATAATTGAACGCAAAAGTGGAAAAAAATTATTCAGCATCTCTCGTGGTCTCATTTAAATAATTTCAGGAACGGCAGAGAGGAAATAAAATTGATTAATTATTGATTGCGTCCTTGGGAGACGTGGGAAAGCGGCGAATTCGTTTTGATTTCAGATGAAAACCCAGCATAAAGTTGTTATTTCAAAATTGCAAGCGGTGACTTTATTGGAGCTGGAATTGTTATTGTGCACAATTTGGCATTCAGTAATGGGAAATCATAAATTGATTTTGCTTATCTGTAAATGTCAACGCTCATTATTATTTACCTAGTTGTAAATTAATTCTGTTGTGTCACTGACAGTTCAACGTTTCATGGCTGGTAACTGAGAATGACATTTGTTTTGTGTTTTAGAAAGCTTTCCTACTACTAATAAACTCAGGGAAGACGTATTAATCTATCAAATGCGGATGCTGTCTCTCAAAGTAAAAAAAAAATAAAATAAAGCCCTTTGCAGGCATGCTGAGTTTCTAAGTAGTGATTGCTCAGCCTGATGGACTTTATCATTATACTGTTCCGAATTCCATGGATACTGTCTCCGTACACATTAAACTTTAATGAATACAGAATGTGCAGTTTTATAGAGCATTTTAAAGACTTTGCATGAGCCCATATTGTTTATTATTAATATCGTGCGTTTTGGTTTTCAGCCGTTTGGGGCAATTTTCAGACAAAACCGATGAATTTCTGCTAAAAATCTGCCGAACATGTAAGATAATATAATTTGCACAATATTGATTTTGGCATGTGTTTTCTAGGTTACATTAGTAGAATCTATAGTGTTCTTGTTCCACTTTTATAAAATTCCTTCAGTAAAGTTGGCATTAAGCGTTCAATAATCCTGCCTGGGAGCAGTGCTATTGTTGAATTAGGAAACAGTACGTGTGTCTAAGAAAACGAGAAGTCCTTTGAAAGGCCAGTAATTTAAATTATTCGGATTTTATCAAAGTCAGCACCGCTTTTAGTAGATAATGTAGATTTAAATACAGAACAAAACACTCCCATCTGTTGTTTTGGATTAATTATGTATCACAGGAGCTTCATGTAGCATTTCATGTCCCATAATTGTCAAGTCGGGAAAATTATCATGTAGAAATAAGAATGAAAGCACTCCAAGGCGACTCCCAGTCAGTAGTAACTAAAGCACGAAAATTAACATTCCTTTTCTTTTCCTATCTTCCTAGGCTAATTTCCTTCAATAACCTGTTATGGACTGGATTACTCTGAGTATTAGTACCATCTGTAGAGCCTGGCAAGGAGGCTCCTCAAAATCGTAATCACCGGTTAAGTGTTATTGATATAAACATTTCCCATGAGGATTAACTGAGCAACATGGAAGATGTAGTTCCAAAACATCTGGAGGGCCCAGGCTGCTGATCTCTGTCCTTTGCATCACTTACATTGGTAGCAGGTGAAGCATTTATGACAATAGGAGTGGGATGGTGCATTGTATTACATAGGCAAGTTTTATACTGCGCTCACTCATGGGCTGCAGGTGATGAACCAAAGCATGGGGTCAGTCACATCAAGGAAATCCGGAAGGCAAAATAGTTCAAAATTCAATGCCTCAGGTTAATAATCTCTTCAGTTGTAATTAAAAAGTATTATCATTTATAGGTGAATCTAGTGATTGGTTCGAGAAGAATTGTGTTGATTCTTACATGTTTCATTTCAATTGAAAGATAAAACCGTCTGAGGCAGAAACTCACTGATGGTCGTTATGGCCACGATGAGAGCCATGCAAGTTGCCAGAGCACTCTCCTAGATCCCAGTACATCCCGCATGGTAAATAAGTGAGCAAGGCTGGCAGCACACGATCATTTCTCAGAGAGAGTGGGCGTTCCTTCCACTCTGTGCGCTCAGCGTACAAAGCGAGATCCTCCTATGGAGGATCGCACTTTGTATCCCCATAAGCGTCCATCTAGCTTTTTGACGGGGAGGGCTTTTTCATGTGCGGTGGTTGGCCCTCCCCGTCAAAACGGCACAAAAACAGCACAGACGCAGGGAAGTGCCATCTGTGGTGACAGCAAGTTAACCAAAAGCCAACTCTTGTTGTGATAGCCACATTGATGGTGTGCATGATCTCACACCCAAAACACCACTAGTAGCTATATTTATGTTATATTCACCTGTATGTTTTTACCGACAGTTTGTTTAATGCTTTTGATGTCTTGCCTGTTGGAAAGTGACATTTTTAGCTTGTTTGGAATGCATGTGTCTGGTTTTCCTCACATCCATTTTTTCTTGCTTTGGGTGTCTTGTTTGTAAAAAACTGAATTTTCTTAAGGAGTTATTCACGAACTTCCGAATTTGCCACCGAATTGCACCAAACAGTGAATTTCACCATTCGGTGCAATTTCGGGGCAATTCTTCTATTCACTAAACTTTCAATTCACCAAATACTACTATGGGCAATTCGTCAAATTTAGACGCAATTAGCTGGGACCGAAATTGCCCCATATAAGACTATCGTGTCTTCTAATCACAGAATGCCGAACTGCACCGTAATTCCGCAAAACTTTTGGTATTTCAGTTCGACAAGTTTAAACAGGCGAATCCCATAGGATTCAATATAAGAACATAATATCTTATGTTTTTTAAAAGACCCTGGGCCACATTACAATCTTGTTGCTAACGTTGGCGCTCACCTGCGTGAGCATTAACGTTAGCCGCGTTGTCTACTGCATATTACAATCCAAACGCAAACAGGTTAAGCAATCCATTTGCGTTTGGTACCTTGCGCTTTTCATTGCGAAGTTACTGTACTTTGTGCTCCCTATACTTAACATGGGGAGCGCAAAGTGTTAATCAGCAGTAGGATTACAAAATCCTAATGCTGATTAACGTCTGGCTCTGGTTAGCGGTAAGTTAATCATAACCAGAGCCAGGACTTGGTGTTAACAGATTCCGCTTCTGGAGAATCCGGTAACACCATACACAAAAATAAATCATATACTCACCTCCTGTCCAGCGGTGATGACCGTGGCTCAAACCGCCTCCTCTGTCCGGCGGGAGCAGGGAAAGACTGGGGGAAGAAGTTCTCCCTGCGTATCACTACGCTGACCGGCTTGATCTCGTGAGCCGAGATCCGGCAGGTCATGTGACCGCCGGCGTCTGGCTCAATGGTCGAGTGGATGCTCGCGACTGCACTCAGCGCTGCTGCGAGCATCCAGGGGTGTAGCGTGCGGTAACAATGCAGGCAGCTTTTTAAGCGCCTGCATTGTAATTCCACGCTAAAACGGGGGTGGTAAGGAGAAAAGTGCGGGCGCAGTTAAGCACTCTCAAGAAGAGTTACACTATTTTTCTCTTGAATTTTATTTCTTGTAGTGCCTCAATATTGTGGATGTATTTGTACTGTATGTTTTGTGGAGAAACTGTAATGAACCGTATAGCGCTCGCACTGAAGTAGCGTTGTTTGGATTATAGAGAGCAGATTTTTCTGACAACCAGAGATGGTGAAAACAAAGCTATTCTCCCAAGCCAGGGAGTAGACACACAGTCTAGAATCACACTTAAGCTCGATTGGTTTCGTGACCAAAGGACAACTTAGTGTTGCAACATAATCATAATCAATCTGGGATTTGAACACGGTATATGAAATCGTAACTGTAGTATTTTTAAATTCGTTCGTATATAAAGGTTTTCCACGGCATATGAGTTGTGCAGACTGCAGGGCATTAACCTTAGAGAAAAACCTTACTTTCGTAAGTCTTTCGGATCGTACAGATTTCAGATTGTACGTAGTATATGCAGAGCTCACAGCATGACAGTTAAACCCACAGTAAGGTGCCTTGTGATTACGTCTAAGGTCAGTACGGGCAGCTATCAGAGGCCAAAAGCGTGAGTAAGATTGTTCAAGGAGACGGACAGGTCTCATACATGCATATAGAAAGCGTAGCATCGAATCGGATAAACAAACACAAAGGGGTTAAACCAGAGAATCGTCAAAGTAGCAAATGGGTCGAAATACGTGATCAAGGTCCTCAGACAGAATTGGGTCGGCAACAAATCAATAAGTCTCAATAGCAAACAGGCGATGCGAGAAGTAAACTCCACGTCAGGGTGACGAGGCAACTCCTCGCGCCCTGCTTTAAACCCGGCGGCTCCTCGTGACCACGCCAGGCCCTGTCCCCTCAGACGCTGATCGGCCATAACAAGGTGCTGGCACTCGACCAGCCAGAGACACCGAACCATGCCCAGACCCCCCAGGGAGCTCAGCAAGGGCCCCGAGGACGTAACAGAAACACATTGAGGACTCTACTGACGGTGTTGTGTATCTGGTTTTATATACAGCACTGTGTGTGGTGCTCTTTATTCTATACTTTACTGTGGTCCAGGTTTTGCTGTTTGGTTCTCCACGTTTTATATTTTAGACACATTTTAATACATTTTAGTGGTTTAAACACCTATTAGGAGAATATGAAAGTTCCTCTTTTTTATGCATTTCAGTGGAATTCTCCGTTGCCAAGTCGGCGGTTATAAGCGCGATTCTACAGTTTTCACCGACGTCCCATAATGTTTTTTTGATGACTCCAACTTTGGCAAAATACAGTGACCATTTGCTAAATAGTGAATTCATTGTATTTTCCTCAAAATGTGCGCCGAACTAAGATGAAAATCAAAGCACCAAAATTGCATGGAATTTCTGTGCTTTGTAAATAGACCCTTACGTCTTCTGGACCGAATTTTTACTCAAATCTCTGATGCTCCATATCGGTCCTACTGCAGTCTTGCGTTCTTCTGAGGGCTACTGCGCTGTGAGAAACACGCTGGGAAACTCTGTGCCGGGATGCTTGCGACATGTTGCACAGAGTCAGCAAAAGACATGTAGATTCTGTACAGCATTCTCCTTTCAAATGCTGCACATCATCTCCCAGCATGTATTTCCCTGATGGTGTAGCTGAATTTGTCTTGCAGCTCCTCTGCCCATCCTCCTTCTGGATTTGAAACCTACCTGGATTCCGAAAACCGCAAAAATCCTAAATCTGGAAAGTTCGGAGTTCTAACTCTGATAACAGATGCTTAACCTATACGTTAAAATATCACCAAAGATGTTAAATAACATTATTTCCACCAATACTTTATAGAACCTTGCTGTAGAAAAAAAAGAGTAAAAAACAAACAGACAATAAAAGCCAGGGTTACATTCTAAACTGTATACTTTTTTATAAATATTAAATAGTCTTTTGAATTTATGTATTTTATGCAAACGTGCAGAAAGGAATGTGTTTCTGCTGCATTTGGAAAGGCTTACTTACATTCATGGCAGCTGTTAAATATCTTAGCATTACCAAAGCGTTAAGTGAATTATATGAAGTTTTAGATATATGTTACAGCTGCAGAATTTTGTTAGCGGCATGAAAGTAGTAGAGTAAGATGTGAAGGTTTGGGAATGGGTCAAAAGATATGTATTGGAGGACTTAGGTTTCCATGGTTTTAGGTTACATATATAGGTCTATTCAGTAAAGGTGAAACTCAGGAGAAATGGCAGGAGAAGTGAAAATTCTAGGTCAAAATAACCAAACCAGAAAAATTATCCCATTTATTTCCCTTTCCAAATCGGCTATTTGGTCTAGATTGTTCTCTTCTCCTGTCAGTTCTCCTGAGTTTCACCTTTTAGTGAATAGACCTGCTATTTTAGGCTAGGGTCAGACGAAAGCATTTTTCCCCGCGAACGTGAAGAAGTGCATCCGAACGCATTGACGTATTTTTTCACGGAATGCGCAAAAACGGTCAGACGACGCGCATTTTCGGGCGTGATTTTGTACGGATCGCCAATAAAACTCTTTTTGCGTCTGGACGTTATGTAGGCTGGACATTAGCAGTGTCTGACATCTCCTAATCACGCAAACACTCCGCTATGCCGCAGCTGCGCACTCAGTACGTCAGTACTAGCGGTTCAGCATTCTCAAAAAAATGCGTTCAAATTCCACTTGCGTTGCACAGCCGGACTTTTGTGCGGCCGTACATCGTATATTGGCCGTCATTGCCCGTCATCTGCTGCTAGTGCGGCTGTAATTATGTGCACCAGAACGCACGTTAAAAGTGCGCTGGTCTGACCCAGCCTTAATGTATAGGGTTTCAAGCATTAGATCTAAGGTTTCAGCTCTCATCACTTGCGAAATTGTAGTTGTTGACAAAACATCACAGAATGCCACAAATAATCCCCTCCTCTGCATAGAAATCCATCAGTGATGTAGAGAGAATAAAGATACAGAATGAATATTGTTTATAAGTAAAAACTCATGCTTTTATAATCCATCAACAAACACAGAAAGACAGCTTGATAATCTCATTTTTATCAACCAAATTTTAATTGCTTTGTTAATCTGCAGTACATTAAAACACGAAGAAGCTTTTTTTTACAGACCTAAACCTACCTGGTGTCAAATCTTTGTTTTTTTCCCCCGATACATTGTTAAACGGATGTTAAATTGATATAGGAATTGTTCTCTAATACATTGTTAAATTAATGTTAAATTGCTGCAGGAAGTGTAGGAGTAGGAGCTTCAGAGATCATAAACGCAAGCTCTGACCTTTGATCTAACTGTAAATGTGCACCTATAGGTCAGCACTTCCCACAGTCCATGTTAAAGCAGCCAGACAATAAAATCAATCCATTAGCCCTGCTGTGTGTAAATAACTCAATTTATTAAATACTAACAGAATTGTTTCAATGTGTGTTCTTACTGTAAACAAATGATTTAAGATGTATTAACTGTTGCCATCTCACCACTGTGCATTCAAGGGGTAATGTTTGCTTTCCACAGAAAGCAATGAAATAAATTGCAGGTCTTCCATTACTAAATGCAGGACTGCGAGAGTAATAAAGTGGAGAATTGTTAGGAGCCATGCCACGGAGTGCCCAAAGGCATGGATACGCTGTGTGGTGGGGAGCCTCTTGAACGGTGTGGCTGACTGCCCAGCATGCCCGCGTGTTAGGACAATACTGGGCATTTTGCCAGTATTGCAAACTAAAATTGCTGCTGTTGTAACATCGAGAAATTCAAACTTTTGCCAAAACAAGCTTCACTGTGCTGTTTCTTCTGCCACTGATCTTACTTATGTGAAACATCAACTCGTGTCGGGGTTACAACAATGGCGATTTTCACTGTCGTATATAGATTACAGTTTTGGTGCATACCAAAGTTTACCCAATAATTCCCTTGGCATATATGAATATTTTATACAGTATTTGGGCTTCAGAGGCCAGCATACCACATTTTGTCACATATAGTCATATATCAAATTTGACAAACTTGTGTTATGTCTTTCATTCAGACTCTCTTTTAAGTAATTAAAGATGCAAAATAAAGGATGCCAAAAGTTATCAAGAACAAAAAACGAATGTGCAGGGGGATGATCCCTGATCTAAAATACACTATATTGCCAAAAGTATTCGCTCACCCATCCAAATCAGGAGCTGGGCAGGTGAGCGAATACTTTTGGCAATATAGAAACATAGAAAAATGTCGGCAGATAAGAACCTTTCGGCCCATCTAGTCTGCCCAATTACATGGATACTTTACCTGCATTTATCTTTTGTTTAGGATAGCCTTATGCCTATCCCATGCTTGCTTAAATTCAATAACAATCAATATAGTGTATATATGGCACTATCAGCTGCCCTGAGCTACAACCGGAACTCTAAAGGGAAAAATTTACTTCCCCTAAGCATCCCGGTTTCCCCAGCAGATCGCGGGGCAGGCGTCTAGTCCAGCAGCCTGGCCCTTAGTGATCTCTGAGCTTGTGGATGTTGGGGCAGTGCTACAGCACCATCCCCAACATCCCCTCCATGGCATCCATAGGACTCCATGGAGGATCGTGCTGCCGGGTCACATGACCGGCAGGATCTCACCTATCACGAGTTCCTGCTGATCGGCGGAGTGATCGTGGAGAGAGACAGGAGACTTTCTTCCCCCAGTCTCCCTCTGCTCCCAATGGTCAGAAGCAGCGGATCAGGTCACCATTCTCTCCGTGGGATAAGAGATGAGTATTTGTGTTTTGGGGGGGTTGAGCATATTCTGCAGCAGCGCAATTTGTTACCTTTCGTTAGGCTTAGTAACTAGCGTTAGGACCAAGTGATCTTAACACTAGTTAATCTGTGCTTTCACTTTACACTCCCCATGTTAGGTTTAGAGAGCGAAAGGCACAGTAAATTTGTGCTACGAATTGCAAATTAACAAGCGCTAATGTGTTTTTTAACCCGTTAGCGATACAAAGGCGATCTGGCTGCAGCGCTATGACCTCTGTTAAGCTAGCGTTACCGCTGACACTAGTGTTAGCTTGAAGAAGGTGATTGAGCCCTTTGTTTATTCCAGTTTCATGACTATAACATTTTCCCAAAAAACTGCAATTACACTATTTGGAAATCAACATAATTTTATTCTTAGTCGTATATGAAAAGCAATCTGATTCTATACATGAAAGTGTTGTTTGACATATTTGCATACTTTCTTTGTATCCCATGTCTCTGATTAATGTCATTCCTTGTAAAAAGAAAAGGTGCTTATTAGTGAACAAGGTCAGCTACACGATAGAAACACATCATATTAATGATAACAATCATCAATTAAAACTGCTAAATATACTTAAAATCTATAATTTCTGTAAATCTAGACATAGTGAATGCTATCTTAAAATTTTAATTAAAAAAGGGGAAAAAAATAGATGAGGAATATAAAAAATGAATTACCTGTGTTTGCTAATACACTACTTTATTTATTTACTTGATTCACTGGGTTTGATATCCTCACAATTATTTTTAATTGGATTCCGTCCTTCTCTCGGTAATATTCATAGCGTGTATTCAGCGGGCTTAGCAGTAACATTCCTCAGCAGAACGCTATTTTATCCAATCCTTTTGCTTACGAGAAGATATACACAGTTCAAATAGCCCTGGAGAAAATGTCTAACCTTTTACAGTATATTGAGTAGGGTCCTGGAGAGAAGGAAAGATTAGGGAGGATTTGCTTAGTGTTACATATTCATAGTAGTCACGTCCAATAAAATCGAAAGCAAATCTCATAGTACTTACCTCAAGTGTTCACTAGAACTTACACAGTGTGAAGCTAATTAAAACTATTGTAAAGCTATAAAGCTGCATGATTTGACCACTAATGCTGCATGAAAATACCAAATTAAAAGAAATAACGTTTCACAGTGGTTCAATGAGGAATATTGAAAGGAAGTGCACGATCTAAATTCTGGCATAATTTAGTGACCTTTCCATTAGATACATTATTTTGTAAAGATTACATCTACAAAATCCCAGGGAAGACTGAAAATGCCAAACCGGTGTAGGCGACGCGTTTTACCAAGGGAAAGTAGATTTTTTACTCCCTTATTTTAGGTTGTTTTTTTTTTTTTTTATAAGAATGACTTAATCAGCACAGTAACACTTGGCAACCTTTTTAACTGCAAAACCTTTATATATTATCAATGGGTAATTACCAAATAAGCTGACGTGAAGAGCTTAAAAGCTGTAGGGACGCATCAAATCTCAACGAAGCGAGAACATTGCCGGAACAATATGAAAACGGTTGAGGAAAGAGTTGAGAGTCACGAACAATGTATACAATTGAATACTCTCAATAAAGACAAACATATGATAGTCTGAATACTGACATGTTTTACACTGTTAAAATTCAGAAGTGTATTTTCAGTATAATTCGCTGATTGCCTAGAAAAACCCATTCTGGCAAAGTTCAGGAGCAATTTTTGTGTATTTCTCTTTATTTTCCCTCATTTTTTATTTTCTTTGCTTTTCACTTACATTATATTTCAAATGATTTGCATTCCAAGTATTTCTTACATGTGCTGCTCACAGAATAAAGGCAAATTGTTCCAATTTTTTTTTCTTTTAATGGGTCTGTGTCAACCAAAAAGTAGGAAAATGATTAATTACTTATTTTGTTTCCATAGTAAGGAGTTCTAAATCAAAGTTGTTTATCATGGGCTTCTTTCTGTGGTTCGCAAAACAATGTTGGAGTGTTTATTTTGTCATTATTGTCCTGATTCATAAGCCATGAATCATGCACATCTTTAAATTTAATGAAGCTGATACAACAGGGGTTATTCAAAGAGCGGTGCTCTCTCCTTCGGTGCAATTTGACACCCTTAATTCAGCATTCACCGCAGGGTCCCTGATTCGATGCACCGAATGCTGCCAATAAACCCACTGAATGCAGCCGCAAACTGCCAAAAAAACACCGAACACATCCTCGAACCACCGAATGAACCTACCGTAAAAACGCTGAAATGATCTGACAACCTGCCAAATAGACTGGCCAAATGCTTTTGAAAAAAGCAAACCAGCCACCGAACAGGGTAAAGAAAAAAAAACTTTTAGAAGGGCGTTTTAGAAAACACTAGTGCATAAAAAATGCCTGGAAATAATATATAAGGTCTTATGAATAACAACAGAATAAAAAAAAAAGCGATGTAAAAAAAATCGGAATAAAACAAATATAAAGAGACGTTTTGCTGAATAACCCCTTAAATAACGTAAGTCATCCACTTCACTAGGATTTATGTATAATTTGCTGTGGAGGGTGAAGTGGAGACCATCACAAGCTTGTCATATTGTTTCTTTGTGCAGTACTCTCTGAATTTCATTAATGTCATTTCATTATATATACATGATAAGTAGACATGTGCACAGCACAAAATTTCGTTTTGAACTAATGGATTAGTCCTAAAATGCAATTTATTTAGTTGCTAAAGAAATTCGTTTTCAGTTCTTTAGTATGAAAACTAATTTCATTCATCCGAAAACCAATGGATACAATTACTATTGTTGTGGTGGCTCCTCAGAGGGCTGAGATCGCTGCTTGTTACAGTATCTCTCACTCTCAGCACAATGTGGGCCATATTACATAGTTGGTGCTAACTTAACCAGAGTTGTTGTAAACTTCCCAGAGCCATTATAGCCTATGGAGGTTTTCAGTTTACAACAGCTCTGGTTAAGTTAGCACCAACATTGTAATACTGCCCCGTGTAAGGCAAAGCTGTTACAGTAACTGACTGCTGCTCATCACAGCGCTCAGAGTTTCAGTAAAACTAGTAAATAATATTTTTATATATAAGAGGTTAGAACAATATTATTTCCTTGTTTTACTGAAAATCTGAGCGCTGTTAGTTACTCTAACAGCTAATCCTGATACATTGTACTGAGAGATAATGTAACAAGCAGTCGATCTCCGCGCTCACAGCCACTGGATTTAAAGGTTGAAAAATAGGATCCTCTCTGTATAATGTTTAGAACATCCTCCTGCATTAATTAATACCCCTCTCTGTATAATGTATACAACATCCACCTGCATTAATTAATACCCCTCTCTGTATAATATATAGAACATTCTCCTGAATTAATGTCCCTCTCTGTATAGAACATCCTCTTCAATTTATATATTTCTCTGTATAATGTATATAACATCCTCCTGCATTAATACCCCTCTCTGTATATAGAACATCCTCCTGCATTAATTAATGCCCCTCTCTGTATAGAACATCCTACTGCATTGGCATGTGGAGGGTGCAGAACTTCGGATGTTGCTCTCTTCATTGCTGGTCTCCTTCACTCATCAATGTAATAATCACAAAAAGGACTGAAACTAAAATGTAGTGCATTTTATTTTAGTTTCTTTCGTTTTTTGTACTGAGCAGTTTCGTTTCTCTTGAGTCATACGAAAACTAAATTATCCCAAAATTCGGACTAAATCGTTTTAGTACTAAAACAAATGCACATGTCTAATGATAAGCCACAACATTTAACCAATGACAAGTGAAGTGAATAACATTGATTTTGACAAGGGCAACCAGTGAGGAGTAGAAGACTGGGACAGAACATCTCCAAAATGGCAAGTCTTGTTGGGTGTTTCTGGTATGCAGTGGTGCATAGGTGCAAGGAAAACCAGTGAACCGCTGTCAGGTTCACGGGCACTGAAGGCTCATTGACGAATGTGGGCAGTGAATGCTAGCCCCTCTGGTCCAATCACGCAGAAGACCAACTGTAGCTTAAATTGATAAAAATGAATGCTGGCCATGATAGAAAGGTGTCAGAACAAACTTGACGTGCACCGACTAGCTATAGGTTGTTGTTTTTTTTTTTCTTCTTTTACACGTGGGGAAACTATAGATTCTTTTATACGATATGTAGAATAAGCTCCATTGTTCACTAAATGTCGCCATTGGCCAATGTGGGGAACGCTGGCCTCGACCTCCCGGAAGCAGAAGATAGTACCAGCTGACAAGTGGAACGCAAGATACTACGTCCACTAACCACGATGCATACCAGCAGCTGAGGAAATGCAACATATTGTGCCCATCCACTATACCGTTGGAAAGAAAATCAGGCGGAGCACATGATTAGATATGCACACAGCTGAGGACGATCATTATTATATTGCCTATGATATATAGGGGGATAAGAAGTACACTGCCTTTACTGACTGATGAAGCCAGGTGACGCTGGCGAAACGCGTTTCAGGTCCTTTTTAATTTGTTATCCTTGTTTAAAAAACGTTTTTATGCCGATATTTTTTAAATAAAAAGGCGCTTTTTAAGTCTTTGGATCCGGGGTCTCTTTTGTACGTTCCCCTTGACCACACCAGCCGGATTTCGGAGACCACTTGCGGTTTAAAGGAGGTTGGAGGCTACCTAAAGGACGTCACAGGCCATCCATTCCTAGAGCCGGGCGAAGAGGCTCTGGGTCTAGTAAGTACCCCACAGGGGAGAATCAAAGGGGGCATATATTGCATAGTACTGCACAATCGTGTTCTTTCTGTCTGGTTTATATCCTCTCCTCCAGAAACCATTTTAGGAGAATCACCATCAGAGGAAAATCACCATATATTAACCACCTATCCTCTACAATTTTCCAATTGATTATACATTCTGTGAAAGTGTCATGCAGATATACAGTGGCAAGAAAAAGTATGTGAACCCTTTGGGATTACGTGGAGTTTTGCATGAATTGGTCATAAAATGTGCTCTGATCTTCATCTAAGTCACAACAATTAGAAAAACACAGTCTGCTTAAAATAATACAACACAAACATATGTTTTCATGTTTTTATTTAACAGAACATGTAAACATTCACAGTGCAGGGTGGAAAATGTATGTGAACCTTTGGACTTAATAATTGGTTGACCCTCCTTTGGCAGCAATAACCTCAACCAAACGTTTCCTGTAATTGCAGATCAGACCTGCACAACGATCTGGAGTAATTTTGGACCACTCCTCTTCACAAAACTGTTTCAGTGTAGCAATATTCTTGGGATGTCTGGTGTGAATCGATCTCTTAAGGTCATGCCACAGCATTTCAATCGGGTTGAGGTCAGGACTCTGACTGGGCCACTCCAGAAGGCGTATTTTGTTTTGTTGAAGCCATTCTTTTGTTGAATTACTTGTATGCTCTGGGTCATTGTCCTGTTGCATCACCCATCCTCTGTGGAGCTTCAGTTGGCAGATAGATGGTCTTACGTTTTCCTGCAGAATGTCTTGATAAACTCTGGAATTCATTTTTCCATCAATGACAACAATCCGTCCAGGCCCTGAGGCAGCAAAGCAGCCCCAAACCATGATGCTCCCTCCGCCATGTTTTACAGTGGGGATGAGGTTTTGATGTTGGTGTGCTGTGCCTTTTAGTGTTGTGTGTTTTTTCCCAAACAACTAAATTTTGGTTTCATCTGTCCACAGAATATTTTGCCAGTAGTGCTGTGGAACATCCAGGTGCTCTTTTGCAAACTTCAAACGTACTGCAATATTCTTTTTGGACAGCAATGGCTTCCTCCGTGGTGTCTTCCCATGTACTCCAATCTTGTTTAATGTTTTCCTTATTGTAGATTTGTCAACAAAAATGTTAGTATGTGCCAGAGATTTCTGTAAGTCTTTAGCTGACACTCTAGGATTCTTCTTTACCTCATTAAGCATTCTACAGTGTGCTCTTGCAGTCATCTTTACAGGACAACCACGCCTAGGGAGAGTAGCAACAGTGCTGAACTTTCTCCATTTGTAGACCGTCTGTCTTAGCGTGGACACATGAACATCAATTCTTTTGGAGATACTTTTGCAACCCTTTCCAGCTTCATGCAAATCAACAATTCTTGATCGTAGGTCTTCTGAGAGCTCTTTTCTGCGAGGCATGGTTCACATCAGGCAGTGCTTCTTGAAACCAGTAATCCTAAAACTGGTGTGTGTTTTTAAAGGGCATGACAGCTTGCAGCAACACATCCAATAATATCACACTGATTGGACTCAAGGTTGGCTCACTCCTGGCTCCAATTAGCTCTTGGAGAAGTCATTAGGCTAGGGGTTCACATACTTTTTCCACCCTGCACTATGAATGTTTACATGTTATGTTCAATAAACACATGAAAACATATAATATTTGTGTTGTATTATTTTAAGCAGACTGGGTTTTTCAAATTGTTGTGACTTAGATGAAGATCAGAGGACATTTTATGACCAATTCATGCAAAACTCCACGTAATCCCAAAGGGTTCACATACTTTTTCTTGCCACTGTATGTTTAATTTTGACACATATGCGCCTAAGGGATTCCTTTACATTTGAGCTATAGATTGTGGCAGACCACGCCACGTACACCCCTTGATGACAGTGGTGTTCCCTGATGACATTGGCCTCTTTCAGCAGGATAATGCCCCCTGTCACACTGCAAAAACTGTTAAAGAAATGTTTGAGGAACAAGACAAAGATTTCAAGGTGTAGCCTTGGCCTCCAATTTCCCCATATCTCAATCTGATTGAGCATCTGTGGAATGTGCTTTTAGCAACAAAATCGATCTATGGGTCATAGGTTTTAAAGGATCTGCTGCTAATGTCTTGCTGCCAGATACCACAGGGCACGTTCAGAGGTCTTGTGGAGTCAATACCTGAACGCACTAGAGCTGCTTTGACAGTACGACAGGGATCTACACAATATTAGGCAAGTGGTTTCATTGCTGTGGCTAATTGATGTGTATATACAGTATATATATATATATATATATAGGGTTCTGTGTGAACTGACACAGGGTGCAAAAAAATGAGAAATTGCAGGCGTCATTTGCATGTCTTACCCAGAATTCTATGCTGTATATAGGGAATGTAGCACCTGAGCTCTGTGAATCAGTACTTTGAATTGCTGGGATGTGTGGGACTTCTGCAATATTAAGCTTTATTATTTGCAGTGTGGAGACTTTTAATCTAATTTTTTTCACCCTACACCATAACTTAAATGAGTATATATATATATATATATATATATATATGCATTTAAGGAATTCAGCTTCCTGTCAGCAGAATACAAAGTAAAGCCTTGCCAAGTGCTTAATTATATCCACATTCATCTGGTACAGCTACATATATTCTTAAATTATTTTACCTATGACGGAGCGATACTGAACGGCTTCAATGTATTCTCCTACTAACATCCAGTCCTTGGGTAATGGCATACAGTTAAAAACTATGTGATTCAAGTTGGATTTGAAGTTACCATCTCCTCTGCGAAATACATAAAATTATGTTTTTTTGTAGGAACATTAGGGGCCCTATTGTATAGATGTTAAAAGTAAGATGCTAGTGACGCTTTGTCAGTAGCTCAAGTCACAATTAGGGACGAGCGGTTTGGGTTCGGACAGTTCGGAGTTCGGCCCGAACTTAGCCTGTTCGGGTAGACCGCGAACTCCGAACATTTCCGGGTGTTCGGCGCATGTTCGAGTCCACAATGCATCACAATGGCCCACAATGCATTTTCCCACTGGCCTGAAGCTCGTAATTGGCTACAGCCTTGCACCTGACCACAGGTCTGGTGCAAGACAGGTTCAACAGTATGCCAATCACCGCTCAGAGTCCCGCAGCACACTATATAACGTTTCCACGCGCCGATTCTGCACGCATTTCAGAGGAAATTTCAGAGGAGATTGTTGTGTGTTGTTACTGCCGGTCTGCCACGCTACTGGGGGGGTCTGGGGGGGTCTCATTTCTACAAAATATCAGGGAATTGATATGTGTGTCTTGTCACTGTGCCAGCAAGTTTTTTTGGGGTCACTAATTTCTTTAAAACATTTGTGAATTGAGGTGATCTTCTGTGTCTTGTCACACAGCCAGCAAGTTTTTTTGGGGCTCACTAATTTCTTTAAAACATTTGTGAATTGAGGTGATCTGTGTCTTGTCACACATCCAGTACCACGCAGTATTTTGGGGCTCACTAATTTCTTTAAAACATTTGTGAATTGAGGTGATCTGTGTCTTGTCACAAAGCCAGGACCACGCAGTATTTTGGGGCTCCCTAATTTCTACAAAACATTTGTGAATTGAGGTGATCTGTGTCTTGTCACACAGCCAGTACCACGCAGTATTTTGGTGCTCACTAATTTCTTTAAAACATTTGTGAATTGAGGTGTTCTGTGTGTTCTCACTGGCTGCCACCCATCAAGGGGTCTCACTGATTTATAAGAGGTTTCACTGCCACCCATCAAAGGGTCTCACTGATTTATAGGAGGCTTCACTGCCACCCATCAAAGGGTCTCACTGATTTATAGGAGGTTTCACTGCCACCCATCAAAGGGTCTCACTGATTTCTCGGAGGTTTCACTGCCACCCATCAAAGGGTCTTACTGATTTATAGGAGGTTTCACTGCCACCCATCAAAGGGTCTCACTGATTTATAGGAGGTTTCACTGCCACCCATCAAAGGGTCTCACTGATTTATAGGAGGTTTCACTGCCACCCATCAGAGGGTCTCACTGATTTATAAGAGGTTTCACTGCCACCCATCGAAGGGTCTCACTGATTTATAGGAGGTTTCACTGCCACCCATCTAAGGGTCTCACTGATTTATAAGAGGTTTCACTGCCACCCATCAAAGGGTCTCACTGATTTATAGGAGGTTTCACTGCCACCCATCAAAGGGTCTCAGTGATTTATAGGAGGTTTCACTGCCACCCATCAAAGGGTCTCACTGATTTATAAGAGGTTTCACTGCCACCCATCAAAGGGTCTCACTGATTTATAGGAGCTTTCACTGCCACCCATCAAGGGGTCTCACTGATTTATAAGTGGTTTCACTGCCACCCATCAAAGGGTCTCACTGATTTATACCAGAGTTCTGTAAATCTTTAATCTTTATAGCAGAGTTGAATCAGAGTTCTATATATATTTAATCTATATATCACTCACCATGTCTGAAAGAACAAAAAGGACAGGCAGATGCTCCCAGACACAGATAAGAGGGCAAGCAGCCCCTGTGTCGGGAGGCTGTGCCTCTGGTCATGGTGGACGTGGTGCATCCTCTGCAGGGGCACGCTTGTCCTTTATAACTGGTGCTGGCCGTCTTCTTAACCTGCAGCAACATACAGAGGATTTGGTGGATTGGCTAACTAGGCCATCCTCATCCTCCGAGTCCTCTGCCAGCCAGGCTTCTAGTGCATTACAGTCCACCTCAGCTGCCAAAGCATCTAATGCAGCCTCCATGTCCACAGCTACTCCTGCCGTAGCCTCGCTATCACACATGGAAGAGTCAGCTGAATTGTTTGACTACAATGACAGTGACATGCTGCTTGAGGATGCGCAGCAACTACAGTGCTCTGATTCAAACTCTGAGGTTGAGCAAGGGAGTATAACCAACCTAGAGGAAGGGGGTGCCAGTGATGACACACAAATAACTGACACTCATGTTGCCCCAGCAGCTGCAGCATACTGCCAAGTTGGCTCCAGTGATGAGGAGATAGGGGGTGAAGATGACATTGATGATGAGGTCACTGACTCCACCTGGGTGCCAGATCGAACTGAGGAATCAAGTGAGGAGGAGGGGAGGAGGAGGAGGAGGCACAGCAAACCTGAGGCACAACATCCTCTGTGACCAACCGTACACTAGCCAGTCCAAGGCATCAGATGTCAGAGCTGCTACGGTGCAGAGCGCTGTTGTCTCAAAGAACACATGCAGGAACTCTGCTGTCTGGGAGTTCTTTAACAAATGTGCAGCAGACCCCACCATTGCTATTTGTAATCTATGTCAGAGGAGCCTGAAGCGTGGGATAAACACCGGACACTTGGGTACCACGTGCTGGAGGTGACATATGACCACCCGCCACGCATCCCGTTGGCGCAAAACGTTGCGTAGGTCCTCCTCCTCCTCATCTGTCTCTACCCCCACTGTATGTCCTGCCATGTCATTGCCTACAACCTCCACTGACAGGGATGATGCTACAGTAATGGATGTACCAGGTCCTTCCTCACAATGTGACATCCTGCCAGCAGTTGAAGATTTACGCAGTCAGATTACGTTGCCGCAGCTGCTGCAGCAAAAGAAAAAATATAGTCCCAACCATCCCCAAGCACAGCGTCTAAATGCCAGCTTAGCAAAATTACTCGCAATGCAGCTGCTGCCTTTCCAGCTGGTGGACTCTGCTCCCTTCCGTGAATTTGCTGAATGTGCTGTACCACAGTGGCAGGTTCCAAAACACCATTACTTTTCACGCAAGGCCATTCCAGCACTATACCAGCACGTGGAAGACAATGTTATCCAGTCATTGGGAAAGGCAGTCAGCAACAAGGTGCATGTGACTTTAGACACGTGGTCCAGCAAGCATGGACAGGGTCGTCACATTTCCTTCACGGCACACTGGGTACCTCTGATTGCAGCCGGGAGGATCCATGACGGGCTCTGTGCTGGAGCTTGTTCATCCACCACGCTTCCAGAAAGCTGCTTGTATGAGGTCTATCTGCTCCATCACCACCACCTCTCCCTCTTCCTCCTCTTCCTCCTCCTCCTCCTTCTGTGTCTCTGGCGAAGTGGCAGTTAAACCGACGCCTGACAGGGTCTACGCAATGGCTCAAGCAAAAAGAAGCCATACTGTGCTTGAGCTGGTTTGTTTAGGGGACAGGAGCCACACCGGGCCAGAAATTCTGTCAGCTCTGCAGGGCCAGGTGCAGAGATGGTTAACACCACGCCAGCTTGAGCTGGGCATGATCATCTGTGATAATGCAGCAACCTTCTCTCCGCCCTACGCAAGAGTAAATTGACGCATGTACCATGCCTAGCACACGTCCTAAATCTAGTGCTACAGCGTTTCCTAACCAAGTACCCAGGGCTGCCAGAGCTTCTCAGCCAGGCCAGAAAAGTCTGCAGCCACTTCAGATGGTCATTCCCAGCAAGCATTCGCTTGGCAGAAATTCAAAGAGAATTACACCTTCCCACAAACCGTCTGATCTGTGACATGCCCACCAGGTGGGACTCGACATTAGCAATGCTGCAGCGTCTGCACAAGCAGCAGAGGGCCATCAACGAGTACCTGTGTGAGTGTGGCACAAGGACAGGTTCAGGTCCACTTGGTTTTTTTTCCCCCCGCAGTGGCTGATGATCAAGGATGCATGCACTGTACTGTCACCATTTGAGGAGGCAACGAGGATGGTGAGCAGGGACAGTGCATGCATCAGTGACACAATTCCTTTAGTGTTCCTGCTGGAGCACACTCTGCAGGGAATTATAGATGTGGCTCTAGAGGCAGAGCAGCGGGAGGAAGAGGAGGCCTTCCCTAGCTGTCAAGGCCCCAGTCTTTCCGCAGACAGCATTCCAGTGGGTCCTACTCAGATTAGACAGGAGGAGGAAGAGGAGGAATATTTAAGTAGTGGGGGCATTGAAGGTGGGGATTCCTCAAGAGAGGGTTTCGTGTGCCCAGAAACAGAAGGGCTAGTGCGTGGCTGGGAGGAGGAAGTGCACGATATGGTCATCCTCATTGACCAGGAAGACTCGGAAGCTGATGGCACCTCCAACCTACGCTGCATGGGCTCCCTAATAATGCAAAGTCTGCTAAAGGACCCCAGGATTCGTGCTATCAAGGAAAGGGATCATTACTGGTTGGCAACCCTTCTTGATCCACGATACAAGGGTAAAGTTGCAGAGCTCATCCTGCCCGCACAGAGGGAGCACAGGATGAAAAAACTTGAGGACGCTCTAAAGCGACACTTGTGTAACACCTTTCCAGGCACTGGTAGATTACCAAGTGCTGACACAAGTGCTTCTGAGGCTGCGGATGATCAGAGGAATAGTGGTGAAGGCCAGGGCCGCTTGACTGATGCATTTTTAAATATTTTTAGTACACGACGCCCAGGGACGTCAAGTGTAGGCACCCATTGCCAGCGTCTTCACCATATGGTGCAGGACTACCTAGGGGCAAGGGCAGACCTGGATACTTTTCCAGCAGATGATCCACTGGCTTACTGGGTGTTGAGATTGGATCACTGGCCAGAACTTAGCCAATATGCTATGCAGCTACTAGGTTGCCCTTCATCCAGCGTGCTTTCTGAAAGGACATTCAGTGCCGCTGGAGGTTTTGTCACAGACAAAAGAGTGCGTCTGTCCACCGACTCTGTAGACCGGCTGACATTTATAAAAATGAATCAGTCCTGGATCAGCAGCTATCAACCCCCTGATGCTGACGTAACGGAATAGATCGGGGATGTCTTCTGCATTCACAAAACCTCCAGCACTGAACTCTTCCACAATACCACAAAAGGGTTACGGTATGAATGCACTTGCTGCCATGAAAGGCGCAATATTTGGCTGCACTGACGCCTGTGCCAGATTTATATCATTTAATTTTTTGAACCGCAGGGTCCAACCCTGCACTCTTCCACAATACCACAAAAGGTTTACGGTGTGAAGGCACTAGCTGCCATGAAAGGCATATCTGGGTGCACTGACGCCTTGACCAGAATCATATCTTTTTATTATAGGACCACATGATCCACCCCTGCATTCTTCACAATACTACAGAGGGGTTACTGTATGATGATACTTGCTGGCCTGGCACCAAAGGCACAATCTGGGTGCACTGACGCCCATTACCAGATAAAAAACTTTTCAATATAGGACCACATGGTCCACCCCTGCATTCTTCCACAATACTACAGAGGGGTTACTGTATGATGATACTTGCTGGCCTGGCACCAAAGGCACAATATCTGGGAGCACTGAAACTGACGCCTGTATCATATTCATATCCTCAGAGGGGTTACGGTGTGACGGCACTGTTGGGGACGCTAAAGGACCAATTTTGAAGCACCTATTGTTACTTTCATCCAAAGCCTGCATAAGTTTCACAATAATTTAGCCAAAAAAATCAGTAAACTTTTTCTGTGTGTCCGAAAATGTCTCCTCTTTTCATATAGACTGCCGCCCCAAGCAGTTGTTTATGGATAGATTAAAGGAAAAGCATTTACCGTCATTTGAAACGTCTTTTTTTTGTTAAGTGTTTCTATACATCCTACAAATCCGCCACTTCACGGGCAGGATATGGGGACCTCCTAGGCACGATATTTAAAGGAATTTTTCATTTTTATTTTTAACCCTTCTTTCATGGAAAACTCACTGTCCCTTTAAAAACGTATTTTTTTAAACTTTTTGTCCTTGTTTCCTGTCCCCCAGGGCACTACCCGGACCCCCATACACCTTTTAAGGCAAATATGTAGCATATATGCCCTCTTGGAGGGCACTCTAAATACCGAATTTTCAGCCCCATTGACTTGCATGGGGTTCGGGTTTGGACACGAATATTTGGAAAAATTCGGGTTTGGGCCCGAACCGAACTCGGGGGGTGTTTGGCTCATCCCTAGTCACAATATGTTTGAGAGGTTTGAGGATAATAGTAGTGGTGCTATGCACCACCACTGCTATCAGCTCCAGGATTCCATAGGACTTCATGGAGCCAGTTGTGATATCCCTCAAGCTCTACAAGAGCTTGCGTGAATGGGTTCTGGCAGGCATGGAAGATCTGCGGAGCAACACTGGGAACTATTAGTTCCCAGTATTCAGCTGCCTATGGAGAGAGGTGGTGGTGGATCGTGCCACTTTCTTCACCGAGGAATCTGAGGTGAGTATGGGATCTAACAGTAAGGTTAGATTAATGTGTTCAGCTATTGTGCAGAATCGCAATCACTTAACGCCATCCTTTACATGATGTTCTTGATTGCTGAATAATGCCAGGTGCAGATGAAGGATGAGCTGGGTTGGTATGGTTCACTCTTCATCTGCAGGCTCCACATCAATGTCTCCCTTGTGTTGATTTTAAACTGAGTGCTCGAGCTGTTATATAGTATAGCTCGAGCGCTCTGTTTAACGTCAACCATGCAATAGGGTCCTAGAAGTTGATATAAAGTGAAAAGAGAAAATGTTACAGGGACACCTACCAATAACATAAGATGTAACTAGATCACATGTGGATTACAAACCAAACCACTTTATAATAAAACACATGCTGCTGTTTTTTTCTTTGAAGTAATTACATGTAAAAGGGAAAAATACAGTTAGTTTTTTATCTCCTGTTTCCATCTTGTGGATATTTCCCAGGATGCAACATTTTTTTCACATGTGCAAGAGTTTTACTGTATTGCTGATGTTTAACTTCTACAGTATTTAACAGTAAGTGGAGTGGTTGAATGAATGTTTAGATAAGGCTACTTGAGATAAGAGATGGCAGCTGAATGAGATATGAGACAGGGAGCTTAAAAGACTTCTATTTCACTTCCTTTGAATACATTCCAAACAATACAATGATGAGAGTTGGCTGCCTGACCCATAGACTCCATTATATGCTCAATGATACACAGGGAGGGGCAAGTGAGGCAAAGATACGGGGGGGGGGTTACAACACAAACGATCACGAGATGGAAGCACCCAGTGACACAAATAAAGTAAAATAGTTTCTTAATGAAACATACAAGAGAAAACTGAAGCACATGTATTTTTTGGTGGTAGTGGCCCTTTAAATCAAGTGTAATCAGCATATCATCTGTTTGGAGGCTGATTTTCAATCTCACCTTTAGTAAACAGGTCCAGAGGTTTTTCATCCTTCTGCCACAGATTAAACAGTATGATGTTGGGAATTGGACCAATCAATAAGAGGTGGTTAATTTCCATAAGCATGAGCGACCCATGATGAGAAAATACCCAGAGAATAATAAACAATGTACTTTATCATTACATTTCAGCAAATTTGATACATTTTAACCATTAACAAGTCTGCAATCTTAAATTATACTGAAAAAGTCAAATGCCATTTTTCTTTCTATTTTCGAAAAACGTAATGGGTCGTATATTAAAATATGGCATTTGAAGAAAGTCATTTTCCATGGCAACAAATTCATTAGGTGAATATGATATGTAACGCAAGGTAATGAAAGGCAGAATAATGATTTTACAATAAAGTTCCATTAGCCCTAAATGTGCAAAATATCAGTTGCCTAAAGCTACCGAAAGAAACGCAGATACTTTGCAAAATGCATTCCAGTAGGCGACAGCAAGAAACTGCAGGAAGACATAGTATGAAATGAAGGATTGTAAGAACAAGCTATTACATAGCGAAATTAGCTGATCCGATGGTGGTAGTCGCCAACTAATTTACTGGACTTTCTTTTGAAATTTGTTTAAGTAAATTTATAATTTGTGTCCATGAATATTAAGGAAAAGTTACATAATTTCCAGCTTTATTTTCTTGCTGGCTTACAAAACAGTAAAGTCACCAATCATCTACAAAGAAATCTGATCGGTCAGATATAGTGAAATATTGCATTAGCAGAAACATATTTTCTCCCCTAAAGAAAAAGTACATTAGATGGATATGATATTGAAAACAAGGTAATGAAATGGAGACTAATGAGTGTATAGAATATTTCATTAGCTTCTAATGTGCAAAAAACCATCACTTTACATTTTCTGAAGATATTTGCGGTAACAGCAATGTTGTGCAATTTTCACGTAATGCATTATATAAGTGTTCAATACACATAGAAGGAATCAACGAATGTATGACTGAACATGGAGACATTACAAATATCATATTTAACATCTTCATGCTCCACTAAAATAAGGTAACGAGGGCTGAAACAATTAATCGAGACGTCAGTTCTACATCACACCAATGATGATAGGATTGGTCACTTCCTCTATCAGGATGCCAATCTCATGGCATGCAACTGATACAATCAGGTAAATAGAGATAAATAAGAAGTAGGTAGATGTAGATTGATCTGTGCCCGCTTTTATATCCTCTCAAATTAGTTTTTCGATATATCAAAGCCACCCAAAAAAGATGGCAGTACATGCATATACAAAACTGCTATTAATATTACTAGTACAGAGTGATTCATATTGTCACGGTTCCCCTAGGATGTATGGTACAGTACCCTGTACACAGAATGCTCTCTACCCTTCCGATCCTTGGATGGTCAGCAAAGCTACCTACAGCTAGAGCAGACTGATAAGTACCCACAAAGGGTTAACAGACACCATATAAAAACAATATACTTGGTCAGTATAAAAGCGATGGGCTTAGCTCCAGGGGAGGTAGTCAGCAGTATGCCATGGTCAGTAAAGAGGAGGGTTCTCATACAAATCAGGATTAGTACACAGAGTAGGTTCCCAGACTTGCGAGGTATGATACACATAGAAGGTAGACAGAATTAGCCAAAAGTTGGTACACAAAGCAGGTAGTCAGGAATAGCCAAAAGTCGGTACACAGACTGGGTTGTCAGAAATAGCCAAAAGTCAGTACACAAAGCAGGTTGTCGGGAATAGCCAAAAGTCGGTACACAAATCAGGTTGAACAGAAAGCACTGAGGGATGTGTAAAACCATGTCAGGGCACTGGAGTGAATGAGAAGATGGGTTTTAAATCCATCGGGTGCAGGGTCATCAGGCCGCACCGCACCCCCTGGTGTCTCACATGACTGCCACCATGGTCACTCAGTGCCCAGCCAGCGAGCAGGACGCTGCCAGGCAATGTGTCTTGCCGGTGTGGGACGTGACACATATAGACTTGAACCCAAAGTTTTCATTATAGATTGTAAACAAATGAAAAGGAAATTAACCCCTTAAGGACGGGAGTAATTTTACAACTTCGGCGCTGTTTCGGAAGTAGAAGTTTGCTGAGCTCATTTTGACCGTTTTTAAGTCACGAATTATTATACCATCCAGACAAATTATATATCGTTCTTTCCGGCAGACTCGGTAGATTAATAATATATCATTATTATATGTATATGTCATGCCCTGCCAAAATGCTATAACAAAAAATGTAAAATAAAGTAAATAAATGTGAATTTTCAATAAAATTTCAATCTTCCACAGTGTGTAAAGTGTTTTTTTTTTTCAATTTTATTATCCGAGGCTCTGCGGTCATATGCTATGGAGTAGATTTGTTAAAAAAATTAGAACGCGCCCCGGCGCGATGATGTCAGTGCGCCGGAGGAGGAAACCCTGCCGATCTGACTCCGTGGGACTCAGATCAGCGAGGGAGCCGCCGGAGGAGGTGAGTATCTCCCGGGGGGGCTGAAAACGCAGCGGACGTACAATTACGTCCTGCGGCTTCAAAGCCCACCTAATGCAGGGCATAATTGTACGTCCTGCGGCATTAAGGGGTTAATGAGCGTTTCAGGAAACTTACCTCATCTTGAGCACTATTCCCTGGTGTAAGCTGAAATGGGGATGCCGACGGGGAAAACCTGCACCGTTTTTAACGCTCTGCCGTAAGTATCGCCTCCTGGTGTCCATAGGACTCCTCGGAGGTTTGTCCTGCTGGGCCACGTGACCATCATGATCCCACTCTTGCCAGATTGTGCAGAGTCGCAGATTGATTCCCGTAGGGAGACTGGGGACTATTTGTCCCCAATCTCACTTTGCTCCTGGCAGCCAGAAGCGACGGATTGGGCCACCATTCGCGCCACAGGATGAGAGGTGAGTATCTGTTTTTTTGGGGGTTTCAGCTGGTGATAACTGAATCCACAGAAGCGTAAGCAGTTTGCACCAGCTTAGGGCTGTGGTTAGCATTTAACTTATTGCAGCAGTGTGGTAATTATTGTCAGGACTTTGTATTGGAGGGCATGTGTTAGAGTAATTTAACGTAGCACTAACATTCACATATCTGAGCATTCGTGCTAGCGTTAAGAAGATAATAGGGCCCCTTATGTTGAGCACATCCCATTACAGCACATGCTGGAAGCAGCTTCTAGGGGGTGGCACAGCCACAACAAATGCACAGTCATGAGAATAGCTTACTCTTTAGAACTGACCAGGATTGTTTACAGAAAGATGGTGCGACATACTATACACCATGTTAATTAATAGTCATAATTCAGACCTTTTTTGAAAGCCATGTCATTTCCAAAAATCGATGACCACCCTTGTCTCCTGATTATTACCAGACTGGACTGCTTTTTGTATGGCTACCTGAATGAAAAAGTGCATCGTAAAACATTCGGTTGGATTAACGGCAGATGACATTGGGAATGAGATACAAAACACTGTTGATGTATCATTGAGATTTGTTATCAACCACATAGAATGCCACGTCGACATGCGCCTAATAGAAAATAGCGTTCATGTCCAGACCTTGCTGCAATGAGATGTGCTCAACATAAGACGAGGTATGTTTCCTAAAACCCTCGTTAATTTCCGTTGATTTGTTTAAGATCAATAACAAATACCGTGGGTTCGGGTATATTCAGAATCAATCTCCATGTACTAATAATAAAAAATAGCTTAAAATAATGCCATTCATCTATCTATCAAGCCAAAGCAGGCAGCTGTTAATATGCACCGAGCATTTATTCTTTTGTGAGTCCTTGATCCCAGACACCTGAACGTTTCCAGTTTCATATCAGTAGATAACTGACAAATTGTGTATAAAGAGGTACTTAGTTGTTCTTCACATATTAATTTAGTGTGCTTGTTCTAGTAATTGGTGTAATTATTGCATCTGGAAGATGTTTACTGTGAGCAGAAAATATGCATTTTGGATATTCTATGGGGCACTCGGTTGGAAGCTAGAGAGAAAAATCTGAGCAAAACATATCAATTTACATTGACAAGAAAAAAGAATCCAATAATATTTAACAAATTACATTTAGAGGTTATAGTTTCTGTGAAGTGGTATACAGTTGTGTTCAAAATTATTCAACCCCCACTGAAATTGAGTGTTTTGGCCAGTTTGACATTGATTTTGATCATTCAGTCATCTTGCTTACAATTAAATCAAAGAGGCACGTGTAGGTCAGACAAATATAACATAACATTTATAATGAAATAACCACAAATGTCTTTTCTGTGCTCACATCATTATCAGTTTTATTCAACCCCCAAGTGACATTCAATCTTAGTACTTAGTACAACATCCTTTTACAGTTATAACAGCTTTTAAACGTGAAGCATAGCTTGACACAAGTGTCTTGCAGCGATCTACGGGTATCTTCGCCCATTCGTCATGGGCAAAAGCCTCCAGTTCAGTCACATTCTTAGGCTTGCGCACTGCAACTGCTTTCTTTAAGTCCCACCAGAGGTTCTCAATCGGATTTAAGTCAGGTGACTGCGATGGCCACTCCAAAATGCTCCAGCCTTTAATCTGCAACCATGCTCTAGTGGACTTGGAGGTATGCTTGGGATCATTGTCCTGTTGAAAGGTCCAATGTCTCCCAAGCCTCAGGTTTGTAACGGACTGCATCACATTGTCATCCAATATCTCCTGGTACTGAAGAGAATTCATGGTACCTTGCACACGCTGAAGCTTCCCTGTACCTGCAGAAGCAAAACAGCCCCAAAGCATGATTGACCCCCCGCCATGCTTCACAGTAGGCAAGTGTTCTTTTCTTCATAGGCCTTGTTCCTCCTCCTCCAAACATAGCGTTGATCCATGGGCCCAAACAGTTATAATTTTGTTTCATCAGTCCACAGAACACTATCCCAAAACGTCTGTGGTTTGTCCACATGACTTTTGGCATACTGCAGTCGACTCTTCTTATTCTTTGGAGACAGCAAGGGGGTGCGCCTGGGAGTTCTGGCATGGAGGCCTTCATTACGCAGTGTGCGCCGTATTGTCTGAGCTGAAACTTCAGTACCCACATCTGACAAATCTTTTCTCAGTTCCTCAGCAGTCACACGGAGACTTTTCTCCACTCTACGCTTCAGGTAGCGCACAGCAGTCGAAGTCAGCATCTTCTTTCTGCCACGACCAGGTAGTGTTTCAACAGTGCCCTTTGCCTTGAATTTGCGAATGATGCTTCCTATGGTCTCTCTTGGTATGTTTAACATCTTTGCAATCTTCTTATAGCCATTGCCCTTCCTGTGAAGAGTAATCACCTCTTCTCTTGTCTTCCTGGACCATTCTCTTGACTTAACTATGTTTGTAACCACGCCAGTAAATGTCTAGAAGGAGCTGAGTATCACAGTCATTTTAAAGCTGCCTAATTGGTGCTTATTATGCTTTATTGCTGCTCCATGACATCCACAGGTGTTTTCAATACCTGATTGAAAACACTTGAATGAACCTCTGTTCTTCAGAGTGGTAGTCTTTAAGGGGTTGAATAATTGTGTCAATGAAGAATTCACAAAAGAAACATTTACTACTGTATTACAAAACCAATTGATGTCATTTTAGTTGCATATGGTTCTTTAAAAAGTCCTTGTAGGATTTCATTCTGAATACAATTACAAATGTACACTAAATTCCCTAAAACCCTTTACAGCATTGGGGGTTGAATCATTTTGAACACAACTGTATATATATTAGCTAGAGGTTATACATGACAATCCATTCTAATGCATGCAGGCACCTTGAATGCACAACTTTTGCAGCTGCTTTTCATTTAAAACATTATCTTCCTGACAAATGCCCTCTTCCTCCCAAATATTGTTTTTCCACGTTGATTTTTATTGGGATGATGATATACTGGGGCACAAAAGTATAACGTTCATTGCCGTAAGGATCTTGAAATGCTCTTGCCGGAGCCAAGATCAAGTATACTTAATCTAGTCTTATTCTAGAGCAATGTAAAGGAATTTAGTTTTTTCATTCAAGGAAGCACATAGCTCAAGCCTTAAGGGGTACAGAAAGCACCGAAATGTCAGTGAAATTTCAGGGCAATCTCGTTTGGTGCACTTCGGACCACTCCGGTGATTCAGTTTTGTCGACCCTGCTTTGAATTCACTTTTCACCTCAGGGACCCCAAAGTGCAGTGAACTTGGAGTTGCCGAAGTCCCCAAAAGACCAGCAAATGCCACCGAACTGCAGGAAAAGGAAATGGAACTCTGCGATTCTTCTAATACCACTAATGCATTAAAATGTGTCTGAATAATAAAAAAGTCTCTTTAAAAAATAATAAAAATGTCTGTTAAAGAATAAAAAAATAGCCTTTAAATAAATTGAGAATCAAAAATTTCCTCTAAAAAAATACCTTTTGGAAAGGTGTTCCAAAAAATTAATTTAAAAAAAGTATTTTGCAAATTGACAGCTTTTTGAATAGATGAACTGCCACAGAGTTGCACCGTACATTGAAATTTGCCGTTCGGTGCAATTCGGTGGCAAGTTCACTCTTTACTGAATAACTCCTCTAGTGTTCATATAGTAGCACTTTTTGGCTAGGAGAGGGAGTCCTGTATCTGTTAAACAGGGTTTACTGACATGAACATGCACAGTACAGTACGTTTCTGCACATTTTTATCGTGTAGGTAATGGCAAGTGATTTTCCATAAAATCACTAGGTCCTAGCAGTGGTTTTATAGAAAATCACTTAGTAGCGAAAGAGATAAAAAACCACTTGCAGTGAGCAGCAAGTGCAAAATGCAAAAAATAATAATAAAATAACGGTGTGAGCTGTCAAGCATTGGTGGCTGTTTATTATTGCTCTATTATAAGTGAGCTGTTATGTTATTGATCTATTTTGTGAACTTACAGAGCTGCAAAAAGAAAAGAGCAGCGTCACCTCTGGTGTCCTCTTCTGGACAGTCTCGTGAGCTTGAAGTAAGACTAAAGACACTGGAGAGCTATTTGTTTTCCCTGTCCTTCTCTCTACAGGCAGAGAAGGCAGCGGCTCACACTAGGTTTTGGTAGGTAGTTATTTCATGATACTATAGCAATTGGGCTTCCTATAAGGTGTATAGACGTTTGTGACTCAGCAAGAATATGGTAGAAATAGTTAGCTATAGAAATATAGGGCCATAATACTTAAAGGGATTCTCTATTAAATGACTGAGCAGAGACTGCTAACAGCATGTGCACATTTTTTTTTTTATTTGGGATTAATTTACTTACATTTTCTCTCTTGCTGAGCTCATCTCCCCCTATCCAGTGAAGGAAATCTTGAACCCAGATGTCCCTTAAGCTTTTCTCCGCAATTTGTGCTCCTTTGCATCTTGCGTACAGTATGAGCTACAAATTGTACAGCATAACGGCACTTGTGAACTTTACATATACAATTTCTGTAGTGCCTGCACAGAATGGTGGATCAGAGCTGTGCGCATGCACAGATCCAATCCATCACCTGCCACTCTGAGACTGATCTCGACAGCAATTGGTATCAGAGTGACGTCGGCAAGCTCTCTGCCTGCTGACCTCACTGGTGACTGATCTGGTGACTGGCAGCTCTGAAATTCAAAAATCCCAGCAGCTGGTGATTACCTTGAAACTGTGCAGAGTCTATTGATATATACAGATGGCAGGAGTCGCTATAACAGTACAGACAAGGATTAAACAGGAGAATAGTAATAATGATAGCCAGGAGTCAGGAAGCCAGAACAAGAAGTCATACAGGAATGCAGGAATCAGAACTGGAAGGGAAGCCAGACAAGCCAGAAGATCATAACCAGGGAATCAGTATATAACAAACAGAAAACCAAATACAGCAAGGGAAACAACTAAGAACTGAATACTCAGGAGAAACAGAAATAAATAAAAACCAGTATAACAGAGGCAACAGATAGACAGACAGGAAAACAGGACTAAAAGTAAATAAACTGAACAAAATATGCGAAACTGGGACTTAAACAATACAGCAGGGAGCTCTCAGAACACAGCAAATCCTGGAAACCAGGAAAAGCAAAATGACAGAGCAATGCACCATGGGTACATTGCTCTAAATAGGCAGGAGATTGGACAAGGATCAACAGGTGAGCAGAGAGCAGAAACCAATTAACCCCTGGGCTGCAACCCAGGAAATAGCAACTGTCAAAGCCCAGCACACGATATGCATATAGAGAGGGCAGGGTGACAGGGTTGGATACGTGGAACGTGACACAAGTTCTGTAACGCTGTACAATGGGTGAGATAGAATAACAGCTATACATACAAGTTAATCATACACAACAGTAGGAGAGAGGACCCTGCTCGAGAGCATACAATCTAAGAGGAGAGTGGTGACACACTAGGTGAGGGTAAATAGAGTACAAGAAGTAGCGGGGTGCATGTGGGCTGTGTGGGAAGATGGAGCAAGAAATGAGCAATGGGGGATTATGGAGTGAGCCAATAGGCTTCTCTAAAGTAATGTGTTTTCAGAGACTTGTTGAAGGACTGGAGAGACGGGGAGAGTCTAATGTTGCGGGGAAGGAGTTCCATAGAAAGGAGGCAGCTTTGGAGAAGTCCTGAAGGAGAGAGTTGGGGGGTGCAGGTACGAGGTGATAATAACATCAGATCATTGGCAGAGTGAAGTGGTCGGGATGGGATATACCTGCTAATAGGTAGGAGATGTAGGCAGGGGTGCGGTTATGGAGAGCTTTGTACCTGAGCACCAGTATTTTGAATTGGATTCTAAAGGAAACAGGGAGCCAGTGTAGAGATTGACAGAGGGGTGAGGTGTAAGAGGTTCTGGAGCTGAGGTAGACGAGCCTGGCACAGACGTATAGTGCAGACTGCAGAGGGAGAATCTGGGATCTCTTAAGCAGTATCATGGAACCAGATTCCTTATTTGTTTTCCCCCTATGTTTTCACTTAAAATGGACCAGTCCACTCTCCCTGTCTAACCCTCATAGTTAATTTGGTCCAGCCCCATTTCCTGCAACATCATGCAGCTGGGTGATTGCATCCTTTTTTTTTTTACCATACTCCGATAACAAGGTACACCTGAGAAGCCCTCTCTTCCTACAAGACACCTCTTATTTGCTGTTACTTTCCCAATAAAGTAAAGAATTTGTTTTTTTCTTTTTTCCAAAATAGTTAAAGGAAAATGATGGTCACTCTGAGGGTCCACTTTTAAGTTGCATTAATGGTTTCCATATCAGCCTGCATTCTGATCTGTTTTCAAGTGTGGCAAACACATTTTTTATTTTCAATAGAATGTGAGTCAAAAAAGTAGCATGTACAAAAAGCAATTAAAACAAATATAGTGGACCCTCACAGTGTGACCAGTATTTACCTTTTCCTGCCCTGTATTCACTCATTATTGCTAACGGATACAACAAAATGGGGCCCTAAAAAGGTATATGTATCTTGCACACTTGCTTCAAAGTCCATCAGGGTTATTCAAAGAGCTCCGAATGGCTCTCGAAAGGTAACCGAACGCTGAAATTCAGTGTGTTCGGTTACCTTTCCTGGCCATTCGGCTATCCAGAGAGCAGGCAGTTTGCCAAATATTGGCGAATTGCCTGCACATACGGTGCCTGTTCGTTGCCTGTTCGAGGGCAGTGAAAACCCCATAGAGAAGCAATGCTTCGGCTATTCAGAGAACACAAAACAGCTGAGAAAGGTTGCCGAATTGCCCTGCTGTTCGCTGGTTTCATTAGACAGGTTTATTCAGGCGAATCCCATAGGCTTCAATGTTAAAAATATTCCCGTTTTAATCCAATATCTAATAAACCATTTATTATAAAATTCAGCAGTAAAAAGTCTCTTTATTTATAGATTTTTTAGGATCTTTTAGGTATTTTTCTGGATTTTTTTGTGAAATTATTTTTCTGTTTTTTTTTAAATCGTATTTTCTTTTTTCTGTAACAGCCCTTTTTTATTATCATTCATTGGATCTTATATGTAAATTTCAGACATTTTCTTCTGTAGTTTCTTTGCAAACAGCGTTTCACTTTTCAAAGCGTACTGTTGTTTGTTTTTTTCACTCCATTTGTCTGCGGTGTCAGTTTTTTCTGGCGGCTGCTCTGTGCTGTGATCGGCGGCTGCTCGGGTTTCTCCGGCGTGTTCGGCGGGGTTAATCCAGATGATTTTGCGGGTTTCGGTGTGCGTTTGCTGGGTTTGGCGGTGAGTTTTCGTCAGGTTTGCGACGGCTTTTCCCTGCACTACGACGGCCCTGTGGTGCTTGCTGAATACACCACAGGGTCGCCGAAATGGGATCGCCAAATCGAACCGAATTGAAGAGAACGAAAAGTCACCGAACGTGCAGTGACTTTTCGATTCTCTTTGAATAATCCTTGTATATCTGCATTATTCATCACTAAACTGTCAAAAAGCCTAAATTTGTTTTCTAAGACTGTGTTTCGTAATTCTTTCTGTTCAACCTATGGGTACAGTGGACAAACAGTATGATGTTGTTAGATGATTTATAAAATAGTCTATGCCATAAACAAAGCATTTTGTATAAATAAAGCATCAATATAAAGATTAACTGTGAAGGAATAGGAGCTGACTCTACAGAAATCACAGTGCATTACCTTTTGTGCGCCCATCAGTGTGTGGAATATTGGATGTAATTTATAAACAGAAAGACATACAGAGAATCTAGATAGAACACAAACAGTGGGTGGAGACTCCCATGGGGGGGGAACAGATGCTTCTTGACTGTTTAAAATGTATGTGCCCTCTCTTTGACAAGACCTTAGATTTCGGTTTTTACTGCAGTGTAGAATGCATACTGCGGCTTCGTAAGATTATTCTTGTTCCCTTTGGTCATTGTAAAGCGCTGCAGAAACTGTTGGCGCTATATAAATGATGATGATAATAATAATAATAATTATTATTATACGCTTCATCGCTGGTTTCAATTTTCACTAAACTTTAAAATAGTGAATGGATAAAAGAGGATTAAATCAAGATTCCAAACAAACATTAGAAATGAGCTTACAATCAATCGGAATTGGGAGAAGAGGAATATCAATATGTAGCGCTCACTCCCGGAGGAGCCGCTGAAAATGAACCACGGGTCAGTCTCCCCGCACTAGAGAATAAATATACTCCAGCACCCTTGTGGCTTTTATAAATTATATAAATTACTGAAGTATAAGGTATACAATGAGACACGGTGTTCGTAGATATATTCACAGTAGTTCGTATCACGGTAAACGCGCAGCGGGAAAAAGAAATGCGAGACTTCGTATTTCTGAAAAATACGCGACCGAACAGAAAAAATCAATACTTCGCAATTACGAGAAACGCGCAGCGGAAAACAAAATAAGATGCGAATCTTTGCCCCTTTTTCGATACTAGGGAGTGAGTCCCGAACAGGTTAAGTCCCGAATTGTGAGTGTATGTGTGTGTTATGGTACCCGGGTACTATTCAACTGGCCAGTGAATCTTTTAAGCGATGTCTTCGACTAGTCAAGTTGGGGCTCTGTGGGTTTCAGAAATAAACAACAGCGTGCTTGCTTGAGCTTTTGTAAAACCGGCCTTGGAGGCCTCTCACCCATCCGTTCGATCACCAAGGCTCCGCTGACCCAGGACGTCTCTCCGCTCGTTTTCCTCGCTGGGATACCGGCTACTGGATAGGTGGTCAGGCTTTCTGTGCTCCGGCCTGGACTTGTCCAGCTACCGCCTGCTCTCCCATCCAATGGACTCGCGGTACTCCTCACTCGAGGTCCTCAGCTTGTCTGGATAACAACTTGGGTGATGTCTGTCAATGAGTAAGGCTCCTTCTGGCAAGGCAGGATAACCCCACTAGAATTCTGATAGGCCACACTTGCGCTCCGGCCTTGTCACGGTTCCGCTCTGCAGCACTGCGTCCTCTCTCATGCACTCCCTGGCGCGCTCTGGCGCGCTCTCCACGAGGCTCAGGATGTACAGCATCTGTGTCCCACCCACTTCCTGTCTGTTTGCAAAGCATGCCGGGAAACGTAGTCCCAATGTTCAGTGTCTCTGATCGCGCTTGTCTCCCTCCGGTGGTCAAAAATAGGTACTGCCACAGTAAGAGTTTAAACACAGCGCTACACTCTCCCCCTCCTAGAACTCTTGGGTCTCTCCAAGGAGGTACAACAGTTACATTTACATTTTGATACAATTAGATAACATATACAGGGTTGTCATCAAACATACAGTGGGTTAGATACACTTCTTCAAGTTGACTCATGTTTTGTGCTACCTCAGCTAACATAGCAGACACTTCGGGCAACCTCTGCACTGTGGTGATGGCCTCTTCAGTGCTATGTCCTGGTGAGTCGTAAGTGAGTCGCTGGGGCAGTCGAACAGAGCGTTTTGGTTCTGGCTCAATCAGTTCCTCTTCAGGTGGAAGTACTATAGGTGCTGGCTCAGTCCTTCTTTCTATCACTGGAGCAGACGTTTCTTCAGAGTATGATCCCTCCAGTGAAGGCATAGAACTATAATCATAAGATTCGGCTTCAGGAGCTACAGGGACTCCAGCAGTCTCAGGGACTTCCAACTGAAATTCAAGAGCTTCAGGGATTTCAACAGTCTCAGGGACTTCTAACCGAAATTCAGGAGCTTCAGGCCTCAAATTACTCTCCCATCGTTCAGGAACTGAGATAATCTCTTCAGGCTCCGGTGAGCGCATCCAGTCCAAACAGAAACTCTCTTCCTCACTGTCCCTTTCGCTCTCTTCGACAACCCGGGTCTGCTGAGACCGAGTAACAGGAGGCAAACGTGGAGCAGGCGGATTTGGCAAAGAAAGTTCGTCCCCAACTGGTATCCTCACAGCCTCTCTCAAAGGTAACAAATGATTCCGGTGCCAGTTCTTAAGAGGCCCAGCCTTTCCATCTGGCCGGATTTGATACACCGGCAGACCAGGCAGTTGCTTGCAGACAATGTAGACTTGAGAACTCCATCTATCCGCCAACTTGTGTCTCGCAGCAGCACCCAAGTTCTTCAACAAAACCCTATCACCGGGTTGTAGATCTTGTATCCGAACTTTCAAGTAATAATTCTTTTTGTTCCTTTGTTGCTCCCTGTTTCCTGAGGTCAAACGGGCCTGTTCAAACGCAGAAGCCAGATTCTTCCGAAGTCTGTCCACGTAGTTTCTATGGGAAGCTACCGACGTCTGGTCTAGAGATAACCCAAACGCCAAATCAACCGGCAGCCGGGCTTCTCTTCCGAACATAAGACGGTACGGTGAGTATCCAGTCGCATCACTCTCCGTACTGTTATATGCATGCACCAGAGAAGCTATGTGACGACTCCAACTCTGCTTCTCTATGTTTGACAAAGTCCCCAGCATATTCAGCAGCGTGCGATTAAACCTTTCAGGCTGAGCATCACCTTGAGGGTGATATGGTGTAGTTCGGGTCTTTTGGATTCCCAACAGTTCCAACAATTGCCCAACAAGTCGGCTTTCAAAGTCTCTACCCTGATCAGAGTGTATTCTCCTTGGCAGGCCGTAGTGAACAAAGAACTTTTCCATCAGAACCTTGGCTACTGTCGGAGCGCGTTGGAGCGTAACGCTTGAGCGTAACGAGTGAAATGATCAGTCACTATTAGAATATTCCCTTGCCCGCTAGCATCCGGCTCTAAGCACAGGAAGTCAATGCACACCAAATCCATGGGTCCCTGACTCTGTAGATGGCTCATTGGAGCGGTTCGGGTCGGTAGAGTCTTCCTCTGAATACACCTCAGACAGGAATGGCAGTAACTTTCCACTTCAGCTCTCATGCAAGGCCAATAGAATCTGGCTCGCACCAGCTTAAAAATTCTTTCAGCACCCAAATGTCCATGCTCATCATGTAACGATCGCAGCACACTCTCTCTATGCTTAGTGGGAAGGAATAGCTGTTGAGTCTCTTCAGCATTGGTTGAGGGGCCCCTTCGGTAGACCACCCCATCCAACATCTTCAACCGTTCCCACTCTTTGTAGACCAATCTGGCTCCATCCGGGGAATTGGTCAGCAGAATTTCTCGCTGGTTTGCAGTTAGGGCCTTTATGGTCAATGCAATTAAAGGGTCTCTGGCCTGATCCGCCTTCAGGTCTTGTTTTGAAAAGGTAGGTAGACTTTCATCCCTCAATTGAGTAGGGTTGCAGTAGAACTCGGGAACAGCCGCAGCCATGACTCCTATGGCCTCCGCTTCGATCCCTCCCTTGACCCGGCGCTCTGCTCCTTGACACAAAGCTTGCACCCCGTCTGGAGTCAACTGAGTCCATTCTGTAGTGTAGGGTCTTCTCGATAAAGCATTAGCATCTCGATTATTCACCCCAGGGCGATACTTCAGGCTGAATCGAAACCCTGACAGAGCGGCCAACCACCGATGTCCCATTGCGTCCAGTTTTGCAGTAGTAAGAACGTAGGTAAGAGGATTGTTATCCGTTTTTATCACAAACTCGGCTCCATACAGATAGTCTTTTAACTTGTCCACCACTGCCCACTTTAAGGCTAGGAACTCCAACTTGTGGGTAGGATAGTTCTTTTCTGAAGGCGTAAGGCTCCGACTCACGTACGCTACAGGCCTCAGCAATCCACCATACTCCTGATACAGGACTCCTCCTAGCCCTTCTCTGCTGGCATCCACATGTAACTCATACGGCTTGTGAGGGTCCGCGTAGGCCAAGACAGGAGCTTGAGTTAGCACCTTCACACTGACTAGTCCATTCGCCCTGTATGGACTCTCGAGCTTTCCTTGGTCCTGGAGCTGACGGGTTTCGGTCAGAGGCCTTGCAGCCTTCTTCGGTGTTTTCCTTCTGTAGGAGTTTGTTCAATGGTTGAGCTATCTTTGCGAATCCTCCTACAAATCTTCGATAATAGGAACAGAACCCCAAGAAAGATCTAAGTTCAGTGACGTTTCTGGGTCTGGGCCAAGAAGCTACGGCCTCCAACTTCCGAGGATCTGTCGAAACACCTTCTGCTGAGACCACATGTCCCAGATACGTAACAGACGGTAGACAGAATTGGCATTTCTCCAGAGACAGTTTCAATCCCTCTTCATGGAGCCTCTTCAAGACCTTCTCCAAACGTTGCTCATGCTCTTCCAGAGTCTTCCCAACACGATTATGTCATCCAGGTACACTAATAGTTCGATCAGATTCATGTCCCCGACTGTCTTCTCCATTAACCGTTGGAACGTGGCGGGAGCCCCCGTAAGGCCTTGAGGCATTCTGTTAAATTCAAAGAACCCCAGTGGACAGATGAACGCAGTTTTCTCTTTGTCTTCGGGATGCATTGGTATCTGGTGATACCCGCTTCGTAGGTCTAGTACACTAAACCATTTCGCTCCAGACAAACACTGTAAGGCATCTTCTATCCGAGGAGTAGCATATTGGTCTGGGATGGTTCTCCGGTTCAACGTGCGATAGTCTATGCATAGGCGGACAGAACCGTTCTTCTTCCGGACCATCACTATTGGAGATGCGTATGGACTCCTGGACTCTTGGATCACCTTGGTTCTTTGCAATTCATTCAGCTGTTCTCGCAGATCGTCCAAGTCTCCCAGCGGAACTCGCCTTGACCTTTCACGAAACGGCTTGTCCTCTTGTAATCGAATGCGGTGTTCAGTACTTTTAGCTAGGCCTACGTCGAACTCATCCTTCGAGAACAATTCTCTCCACTTTAGAACTTGAGACTGGAGACGTTTCTTCCACTCGGATGAAATGGGAGCGTCTTTGGGGTAGAATCTTTCATCTGGAATCTCTTTATCCACTCCCCCTCCTAAATCGGTGGAGAGGGGCGTAGCGGACTCTACTTGCCCGATAGGCATTCGTGCTTTAAGGACTACTGGAGAATCAGACACATTGCACACGCTGACTGAGACTCTTCCTCGTGTTCTTTTCAGAGCTTTAGTTGAGATTATTTCAGGGATTACTTCGACTCCCGCTTCACTCCCATGATTAAAATCGGTTTCCAGCACCACATAGGGACCTGGTTGCGACCCGTTCAACTTGACTGAAGCCCGGAAACTCGCTACTTCTCCTGCTTGCAGAACCTTCTCTGTTCCTTCTAATTTCCATAGGCGCCCCACTTCGGCAGGTGCCTTCTGTTCTTCGACCATCCTCTGATAGACCGGACGTAACATTGGGTGCACTCCTTGAGTAGAACCTTCTTCCAATACAATAGGTGTCAGGAGACGCCGCACCAAATTAGTATTCGTCCCCACTATCATGGAACTTCTGTTTGCACCTGAGGGTCGAGGGCACACAATGGCCAACGCATCACAACCTCCGGACTGTCCGATGACCTCGGATCCGATCTCCAATTTCACCTGTAGATACCCGTCATAGGGGAGTTTCTCAGTTCCGATACCCCAGATTTCCAGGTCCTTCAATTTCTGCAGAGGAATGTGCTTCAAATGTTTCTCATAGAAGTCTCGGTAGATCAATGTCACTTGAGCCCCTGAATCCAACAGGGCTTTAGTGTAGACTCCCTCCACTTGGATTGGCACAATAGGAGAAGGACCTATCAGTTGGTCAGGAAACTTGGTGGCGGTATCAGGACACTTAGACCCAGTTTGCTGTACCCTGGCCTTTTTCTTGGCCCGTGTAGGTTTTGGGTGTGCATTGCTTCCCCATGACGTAGGTCCGGATGCTAAGGGAGTGACTCTTTCAGTCCTGGCAGGCTCAGCAGTTGGCCGGACTTTGGGCCCTCTCGCCCTCTTAGTCCTGGCTTGATTTTTGGAGCGGGGCTCAATCTTCGGACACCTAGGTTGCTCCTTCACTGGCGCCCTCTGGCGTTTCCCGCCGGTGAGGTAGATAACAGTCCTTTTAAAGCTTTTAACAACTCATCAACTCTATTCCTCTCAGGCTTTCGGTCTTTGCATTGTGCGCGGAAGTGGCCCATTTCTCCACAACCGAAACACCTCTTCTTAGAAAGTGGAGACGCAGTCGCCTGTTGTGATTCAGTTAAAGGACCTTGGCTAGACGCCACAGCAACTCCGGTTGTCTGCATGCCTGTAAGGAACTTCTGCATCTCTGCCTGCATCTCTGTCACCTTCATCAACACTCGGCACAGTTCCGCGTGCGCCTGCTGCAATTCAGCTTGAGCTTCTTGTACTTTCTTAACAGTTTTGTGCAACTCACCACGTTCAGAGAGGTGTAATTCTTTGGCAGCCCTCTCTGTGGATTTAAAAGCGATCAGGTGCTCTTGCTCGTCCACGTCGGACCCGTAAGTATCCAGCGAGTCGCTTTCAGGCTGCAGACCATCGTTATGCCTTACAGGTTGTGCGTAAGCTCTTTCCCCTCGCCTGAATGATTTTTCCTCCAACAAAGCCTCCTCCTCTCTGACCGCTCGGATCAGTTCCAGGTACTTCAGTTCTTGATTACCTGCTCTGCTTCTCAGCTGCAGCATCACTGGATCTAGAGGTTGAGAGCCCCTCAGGATCTGTTTTATTCGGATCTTATCCACTTCGGCCGGCTCGGCCCCTTTCTTGAAGAGTATCTGGTGCAGAATCTTATCTAGGCGCCTCATGTATTCGATCATTCTCTCACCTTTCCGCTGATAGGTGTGTTCATACTGATATACAAGCTCTGCGGCCTTTTCTGTTCGCCCAAAAACTTCCTCCAAAACGTTTAAATAATCTAAAGCAGTACAGTCTTTTCTACTCAGTTTTAGGTTTCTCACCGCTTCTGACGCAGGTCCCTTTAAACTCTCGGTGATCCTTTGCTTTTTCTGGGCTTCAGGGACGTCCCACTCATCCAGAGCCTGCATCGCCTGTTCCACCCATTCCTCAAAGGTTTCTTCTCTCGCCGGAGTTGGTACGTTTCCTGTAAAATTTCTCAACCGTCGATAACCGAAGTTAGTGTGCGGAGGGCTTGTTCTCTGACACTTAGCCAGCAAATCTCCAATAGCCACTATGAATTCAGGCCCGATCATGGCCAACGGACTGGGCGCTGGAACACTTGCGGATTCGCCACGTGGCGCACTTGGCTGAATCAGTTGGACTTCCACCTCATCGGTCAGCTTCATGCTTGCACCCTGAAAACACACTGGAACACCTTTCTCCATTCAAAAAGAACATACGTGTGAGAGGTATCTGTGTTTTTTTAATGTCCAGAATTAACCCCCGATGGTCTGGTGTCAGCGCGGCCACGGCCTGGCGAATCTGATCTTCGGCCCAAGTGTCTGAGGGAATATCCATGGCTATACAACATTCTAACTGACTACTGTGCTCCTCACACCATTCGGCAACAGTGTCTGGATCCATATTTAACCCTTTAGATGCGGTTTTTCCAGAGACTGGATCCCGGAAACGAGACCCCACGTGTAGCGCTCACTCCCGGAGGAGCCGCTGAAAATGAACCACGGGTCAGTCTCCCCGCACTAGGGAATAAATATACTCCAGCACCGTTGTGGATTTTATAAATTATATAATTTACTGAAGTAAAAGGCATATAATGAGACACGGTGTTCGTAGATATATTCACAGTAGTTCGTATCACGGTAAACGCGCAGCGGGAAAAAGAAATGCGAGACTTCGTATTTCTGAAAAATACGCGACCGAACAGAAAAAAATCAATACTTCGTAATTACGAGAAACGCGCAGCGGAAAACAAAATAAGATGCGAATCTTTGCCCCTTTTTCGATACTAGGGAGTGAGTCCCGAACAGGTTAAGTCCCGAATTGTGAGTGTATGTGTGTGTTATGGTACCCGGGTACTATTCAACTGGCCAGTGAATCTTTTAAGCGATGTCTTTGACTAGTCAAGTTGGGGCCCTGTGGGTTTCAGAAATAAACAACAGCGTGCTTGCTTGAGCTTTTGTAAAACCGGCCTTGGAGGCCTCTCACCCAACCGTTCGATCACCAAGGCTCCGCTGACCCAGGACGTCTCTCCGCTCGTTTTCCTCACTGGGATACCGGCTACTGGATAGGTGGTCAGGCTTTCTGTGCTCCGGCCCGGACTTGTCCAGCTACCGCCTGCTCTCCCATCCAATGGACTCGCGGTACTCCTCACTCGAGGTCCTCAGCTTGTCTGGATAACAACTTGGGTGATGTCTGTCAATGAGTAAGGCTCCTTCTGGCAAGGCAGGATAACCCCACTAGAATTCTGATAGGCCACACTTGCGCTCCGGCCTTGTCACGGTTCCGCTCTGCAGCACTGCGTCCTCTCTCATGCACTCCCTGGCGCGCTCTGGCGCGCTCTCCACGAGGCTCAGGATGTACAGCGTCTGTGTCCCACCCACTTCCTGTCTGTTTGCAAAGCATGCCGGGAAACGTAGTCCCAATGTTCAATGTCTCTGATCGCGCTTGTCTCCCTCCGGTGGCCAAAAATAGGTACTGCCACAGTAAGAGTTTAAACACAGCGCTACAAATATATTTGTGGTCATTGCCTGTTGTAGCAGTTACAGCAGCATTTATATAGCACCAAGATATTCTGCAGCGCCTTACAATGGGGAGCACAAACATGAGACATAATAATGATTCAGGATGAAGAGACAACCCAGGCAGTAGGATAACTGTCCTGCAATTTCAGCACTATAACCAAGTACTTAGCCGGACATCGCATGAGCTTACAATCTAAGGAACAGGGGCGAGAGCAACAAATGTGAGCAGAGGGAAGGTGGAGCTGGTGGCCAGAAAGAATGTAGCAGGGATTACATGGGAAGGACCAGAAGCTTAAGTTTAGTAAGGGTAATCAGAGTTAGCAGTTTGAAGCAGCTGTAAAGGAAAGCTGAATTTTAGGACCGGGACTGGGTGGGAGGATGGATGGGGAGGGCGGGTCGGACTACAAAATGGATAAATGGAGTTCAGTGTGGTCAGTGAGTGTGAGGCAGATCTGATTGCTGTATGGAGAAAGAAACACAGAAGATTTAGCAAGAGTGGACTGTTTGTTTTGGGGGTATTTACAAAATGAAAAGAGGTGAAGAGAGAAGCAGAGAGGAATATTCTAACAAAAAGAGCGGAAAAATGTAAAGACAGCTAATCAGCCAGAAATTAATAAATGCAGACATAACAAACACAGTTTGGTTTTGAAAATACATACAAGGTTATCCACTAACCACCGTTTACCGTTGTTGCAACAACAAGAAAACTTTGGTGACCCCAAGAGGGAAATTCAAACAGTGATAGGGGGAAATTTATTAATGGATCTTAATGGATCTCAAAGGACACTAGAGGACAAGGGATGGGGAACCACTGTCGCAGTGGAAAGACATCCAGTCAGAGACAGAGGAGAGACAATACAGGAAAACAAGGGCAAAACGTACTTAGGTGCCCTCAAAATATAGATTTACCAATATAAAAACAAACTAATACATTTATACACCAAAAGAACCAAATTTAGAGAGTGATATAGGTACTGCATATAAAAGTGAGCGAATAAGCACTAAAATCAATTTGTGCCACTTGTAAACATCCACACCAAAACAACAGACAAAAATTAAAGACAGGGGGAGCAAACAAACATCAATAACAATTGCTCATGTTTCCTTGCTTCTACATGCTTGCCAATAGGGAAACATCTAGAAGCAGGAGCACTAAAGAGAAAAGTTATTATTAGTATTAATATTTGTCTCCTTTCTTTCATTCCTGAATTAATAAGTTTGTGAAAAGAGGCAGTGTACATATAAAAGTGCCAAGAGCTGAATGTAGGTTTGCCTCAACAGAGACGTGGTGAGCGGAGGAGTTGCTGTTGGCAAAGGAGACACCGAATAAACCACGCGCATCCCGTGAGTCACATACTGTTCTTAAAATTAATGTATAGTTTCATGTCTGCTCTTACTAAATGTACAATTCTTTTATATCCACTGATTTCTATTCTTCTTCATAATGTATTTTTGTGCTTATATACCCCGTCTGCTACATGCTTTGATCGAACAATAAAAAATGTTAATTGTTCAAATAATATTACAATGTCTTGTATTTTCATTATCCACATATTTCACCAAATTAGCAAAAAAGTGCGTATTATTATTATTGTAATTATGTACCGTTATTGCTGCACTTTATTATTATTAGTATAACACAATTATTGTTATTATTTGTGTTTTGATCAATATTCGGAGTTAAACTACGGTCACAAGAAAATCCTTTTTTTTCATAAATGCCACGTACAGATGTTTCAGCTACACTAAAAATCCATATTACATAGAGCATTGCTAATTGCATAAACAGCATGGTAAGGCTCTTGTAGTTTATCCACTGTGGTGCGGACCCTTCCTCCCACTCCATGGTTGCCAGAACGCAGTCACGAAGATTGACTAATAAACAAAAAACAAGAAGACAGCTGTACAATGAGGGTGGACAAATGGAGGCAGCCATTCAGAGGTGCTCTGTGGATATTCAAATATGCCAAATGGAGTTATGGTGGATACATTTCTTAAAATAAATGGTGAGAATGTTTTATAAAGCAAAGGGCAAGTCACGAGGGGCGAGGACAATATGTGCTAAATATGGCATATTTAATCATTTATTTGTTTTCCACATTAGCTGTAGCCCTAGCTCCTTCTTGGGATCATGCGTTTTAATTTAAGCAGATAGATTTGTTTTATTTTTTGTGATTAATTTGTAATATATAAATAGATAGAGATGTATAGCAAATAAATCACAAAAATAAAAAATACCAAAGAATTATTCACATAATTTATATATGTGGTTAAGAACATAAAATTATAGTAAAGCTTTGAAATACACTCAAAATAAAAGAGTCTTAACAACAAAATCTAACTACTATAATGCAGTCTGAAACGTACACAAAAAAAACCACCATAAAACTACTGGCAGGATGTATGTAAAGATAGCTTCCAAACAGCTCAAGCTAGCCTCTAGTCTAGATGACACATTTAAACACCCCCAAAAAGCAGGCATACTCAGAAAATAAAATAGCAGGTAAATAATACATAAACATTCAATATCAATGGAGTAAAATAGTTTGAAGTTGTCCTGTGCATACAAAGGCACAATGTAATGCAATGTATAGGAGGTCACCGAAAAGCAGATTATAAATTCATACACATGCAACAAGCTCTTCTGAAAATACAGGATCAATAACCTCCACTGAAGTAAATTCTAGACGGTCCAACTTGTTATTTAATTCTCCTGTCCATGTATTTACAAAATATTCCACAAGTCCATTGTTTGATACATTTTGATATTTTGTCAGTCAGTAATCTGCTGTATATCAGTGTTTCCCAACCCTGTCCTCAAGTCCCCCTAACAGGCCAGATTTTAAGGATTACCGTACGAAATGCAGACTGAATCCTGCAATCACTGAGCAGCAAATCATATTACCTGTGCTGCGCTTCAGATATCTGGCAAATCCGGCCTGTTAGTGAGCCCTGAGTGAGGACCAGAGTTGGGGACCACTGATCTATACATCAGCTACTTGCTCCCGGTGCTTAGAGAAACATAATCTATACTCCCCGACAAGGCCTTTTGGGGTTGTTGTACATAGTGTAGAGAATTTTGTTGTTGTGATGGAAGACATGGCATGGTCCTGGGGGGTGTTTATATTCCAATGGGGCTGCAGTGCAGACTATAGAGTCTGATTGCCCCAGAGATCATATCTGTTCAAACTGATCCACAAAAATAAGTGGTATGCTTTGCGCTTTGTGGTCCTTAGGTTGGAGCATTTGGAGTGTAGGGTGGGCAGCTGCTCCTCACTGCACTTATGCAGCTCAGATGGTGAGGAGGCCAGTCTAGGAGTTCTGGATTGCCCAGGGAGGTCCTCATCTGCTGAGTAAATGTATTCCCCGTGAGGGATTCAGAGGAGAGAGGACCTTGAGTTATGGTGTTGAATGACAACTCTACATTTCATTATCAATTGATTCAGAAATTTGACATATACATCTCATTATGTGCCTGCTTCTTTAATGATGTATGCTTTAACCCCATAGTGACCAGACAGTTTCACCATTGTCTGTCCGAACGTACCCACTGCTGTTTTTACATTTCTGCGCTGTTTCTGTTTAGGTCTAATTATCCTCTTTCTGGTTTATGGAACCCACACATATTATATATTGGTTTTGTCACCATTAAATGGACTTTTGAAAGATGCTATTATTTTCATCATATCGTATAATTTACTATAAAAAATATACCTGGCAAGTCATTGGTCGCTATGGGGTTTATTGAGCATCTATGTGCATCTAATCAGGGTTATTCAAAGAGAGCCGATCTGGCCCCGAAATGTAACCGGACACCGAAATTCAGCGTCCGGTTATATTTCCTGGCCATTCAACGATTTGCCTGCATGTACAGTGCCTGTTCGAGGGCAGTGAACTCCCCCATAGAGAAGCAATCCTTCGTGTATTCAGAGAATACAAAACAGCAGGGAAAAGTTGCTGAAATGCCCTGCTGGTTTCATTCGCCAGGTTTATTCAGGAGAATCCCATAGGCTGCAATGTTAAAAATATTCCCGTTTTAATGCAATATCCAATAAACCATTGATTATAGTATTCTGCAGTAAAAAGTCTCTTCATTTATAGATTTTTTAGGATCTTTTAGGCATTTTTCGGGATTTGTTTGCGAAATAAATACGTAAATAAATAAATACATAAATAAATTACGTTTTTTTTAAATCGTTTTTTCTTTTTTCTGTAACAGACCTTTTTATTATCATTCATTGGATCTTATATGTAAATTTCAGACATTTTCGTTCTGTAGTTTCTTTGAAAACAGCATTTCACTTTTCAAACATTCAAGTGTTCGTCGGGTTTGCGGTGGCTTTTCCCTGCAGTATGACAGCCCTGTGGTGCTTGCTGAATACACCGCAGGGTTGCCGAAATGGGATCGCCAAATCGCACCGAATTGAAGAGAATGAAAAGTCATTGAACGTGCGGTGACTTTTCGATTCTCTTTGAATAACCCTGTAAGGAAACAAAGTCAATCTTCAGGCACAGGGCCCAAGCAGCTGTTTGCTTTTATAGAGGATCTGATGGGCAAGTCAAGTCACCCAAAAGCAGCCACAAGCTGGCCAAAGCAACCGCAAGATAATATATGTGGGGCTAGAGGTTGGAGTTGCAGACAAGATGCAACTGCTGCTATTAATCAATAGCCTATGGCCAGAGCTGTTAGTACACGCATACTACAAGCACAAGTCATCATCCGTCCAAAATATTTACAGGGTTATTCAGAGAGAGGTGAAAAGCAGCATAATGGCTGGAGAATGGAAAATTCTAGGTCAAAATAGCCGATTTGGAAAGTGAGATAAATGGGAGAATTTTTCTGGTTTGGCTATTTTGACCTAGAATTTTCAATTCTGCTGATTTTCACCTCTCTCTGAATAACCCTGTTAGTTCTCACTGTAAAGTTGGTAATTCTGTAGGACTTACAAAATATTTCCTGTTACTCATGAGGATCGACCTAATGCTTCATAGCCTACTTTTATGTTCATGACAACGAAATTGAATTGAGTGTTAGAATTTCAAATGAAATAACCTTAATCAGATTTCTATTTTGTTAACTATTTATTCAAAAGGCTTACTGTATTTGAACGGCAGACAACATGAGAAAAGAACTTATGTAGCTTAATGCATAACTGTATTAGAGATATATATATATCATCATATATCCCAAGCTCAACACACACAGCCAGTACTCCAGACTCTGCACCCTTAAGGACTCCCAAGCTCACAACACAGAGGCACCACCACTCCAGACTCTGCACCCTTAAGGACTCTCAAGCTCAACACACACAGCCAGCACTCCAGACTCTGCACCCTTAAGGACTCCCATGGTATCCTGTAATCGACCATGACGTCATTCAAGCCATTCCACTGCTTCACTCCTGTTGATTTCATACTCTCGTGCATTTTATGTATTATCCCCAGGCTGATTACTTTTCCCTTTAATGCCTTCCCTCCATTTTTGATAGGTTTTTATAATACAAAAAACTTTTGTTTTACCACCATGCTTCCGCCTCCCCCTCCTCCACCTCCTCCTCCCTCTCGCATGTCATTACCTGCTTGCTCTCCTAAAGCTCTGCCTCTTCCTTCCCACAGCTCACAACACAGACGCACCACCACTCCAGACTCTGCACCCTTAAGGACTCCCAAGCTCAACACACACAGCCAGCACTCCAGACTCTGCAGCCTTAGCACTCCCAAGGTATCCTGAAAACAACCATGACATCATTCAAACCATTCCACTGCTTCACTCCTGTTGATTTCATACTCTCGTGCATTTTATGTATTATCCACAGGCTGATTACTTTTCCCTTTAATGCCTTCCCTCCATTTTTGATAGGTTTTGATGGTACAAAAAACTTTTGTTTTACCACCATGCTTCCGCCTCCCCCTCCTCCACCTCCTCCACCCCCTCGAATGTCATTACCTGCTTGCTCTCTTAAAGCTCTGCCTCTTCCTTCCCACAGCTCACAACACAGAGGCACCACCACTCCAGACTTTGCACCCTTAAGGACTCCCAAGCTCAACACACACAGCCAGCACTCCAGACTCTGCACCCTTAAGGACTCCCAAGGTATCCTGAAATCGACCATGACATCATTCAAGCCATTCCACTGCTTCACTCCTGTTGATTTCATACTCTTGTGCATTTTATGTATTATCCACAGGCTGATTACTTTTCCCTTTAATGCCTTCCCTCCAGAGGCACCACCACCCCAGACTCTGCACTCTGCAGTGCCTCCCGCCCGCGCACCCAGTCCTAGGCCCAAACTTATTCATTCCCCTCCACCTGTAGCCACTTTATTCTAATCAACCTGTGGCTTGCTATTCTCTCTCTTGCCACCAGATCCACACTCCCCAGCTCCCCGTCTGTTTCACTCACCCCTGTCCTTTAGATTGTAAACTCATGGATGTCTAGCTGAGCACTTGTGTAAAGTGCTGTATCAGTAGGACATGTATCCTAAGGGCAGGGCCATCTGTTCCTTATGTGTTTTAGTATGTCTCATGTCTGCACTCCCCCATTGTACAGCACTGCGGAATATGCTGACACTTTATAAATACAGAATAATAATAATATTATTATAAGATGTGTTCAGATATATATCATGATTAGTTTCCTGTGTCAGAGAAGCTTCTAGTATAACCTTTTAGCATGTGTTCTGTATTTACATAGAAATTTTTATTCTAGAGCATTGAATTATTATTAATCTTTTTTATTTCACTTTCCATGAGCTGCCAGATCAGGTTCCAAGTTACTCAATTTAATGAAAGAAAAAGAATACTAGGAAGTTAGTTCACCCTTCTTAACCCCTTCACTCCCGAGATTGCGAAAACTAGGATTGCTAAAGACTCCATCCGGTACCCCGTATCGAATTATCAGGATCTGCAACTGTGCAGGAAAAAACTATTTAAATATGTTTGTTGCGAATTAATTTTGTTTGCATTTGGGCTCTAGAACATGTCCCTAAAGTTTTAGCACAAAGGGCATGATGCCTGAAGTGCAAACATTTTTTAAAACCAGCTGGGGAATGTCTCTAATGGCCATCTCGCCAGCTGATGCTGCATGGTGCTCAGAACTGTAGTAACTCTATATAGCCAGTAGATAGCAATAACTGCCTGCCAAATAGATTATAACAGTAAGGACTACATTGGGAATATTTCCAAATATTTCATACTGTATAATTAAATAGAAATGTTATTCCAAAAAAAACCCAACCCAACCCACTGGTTCTTGACAGGTGTTTGGAAAATCGATTGGTATTGAAAGGGTTAAAGAATTACCCAGATCAGAGATTTTTTAAATTATATCTGAACTGTTATGTTATGTTTGATGCCAGAACAACATGATTATTCAGTGTAACATCTGATATTGCAAGTCTTCTTCGCAAGTTTTTCAGCGAGCACCATGATATTAGGAAATAAGAAAACTAAGAATAATTTAAGAGAACCATTTTGCTGTTTTATAGACTTTTAATCTTAAAGTGGTGTTATATAAGAAACCTGTAGGTCATCTTAAAATTCATGTTCACATACTAATTAACCCCTTTTCTACCAAGTGATTTAAAAAAAAAACATTGTCAGAAACCAGTGTTTTTTTTGTAATATCATTTTACTTAATTAATTATAAAATAAGAAATATTTGAGCTTATACCCATTGTATTTCTTACGGTAAATAACCTATTTCGGGCCAGTAGATGATGCCAAATACAGCCAAATTGAGTTAGAGGTTTGAGCGGCTGGTCTCATTTCTTCTTTTTCTCCCTGCATCGGCTGCTGAAAGCCTGATATTTCACAGCTTTGTGCAGCTGTTTTTACAGTTTTAGCTGTTTGGGCATTATGACCACAGGGCTAAAACTTTGGGGGCGCCTTCTGCAGCCCAAAAGCAAACTAATTTCATTTGCTTTTGGGCTGCAGATCAGCATACTGAGATATCTCGATATCAGGGCACCAGATGGTGACTTTGAAGCCCGATATATCTCGCTATCGGTAGTGAAGGGGTTAAATGTGAGGCTGTTATTACTTACTGTATTAAATCTGAACATCAATTTAATATTCTCTTGTACTCAATAAAAGAGTAGGCATTTATTAAAAACATAACAAGGAAAAAAGGTGTCATCTGCGCTCGTTTCTATGTGTTCCATGTACAACAAAACTGAGGTTTTTGTTTGTTTCAATGGCCATTGCAACGTAAGCTCACTCGCCTCACTCACTCATGCTTGTAACACCAGTCCGTCGTTCTGCAGCTGTTCCTCTTTCCATGTTTTTGTTTTTAATCCCAAATGGGAAGTGTTTGGTGCGTGTATAAATAAAACCCACCATCTTTGCCTCTCCTTGGCTGAAAAGCAGCAGGAGGGGCTTGGAGCTGCTCAGTAGAGCGGCCTTTTGGTACATGTTAGGTAGGTACTCACTCTGTAAAGAGGTGCCGTGAAGTGGCGAGTGAGCTTACGTTGCAATGGCCATTGAAACAAACAAAAACCTCAGTTTTGTTGTACATGGAACACATAGAAACGAGCGCAGATGACACCTTTTTTCCTTGTTATGTTTTATACATTGACTGGGCTGTTACTCCTGGCAGTTGCTGCCGCTCCGGTGAGTATGGGCGCGACGCCATTTTTTCTGTATTTATTAAAAACAAACTTTCGAAAATACTTAATACATTTTTGTTTATCTTTTTAGTCTTTATAAAGTACTTTTAAATAACACGTTGACTCTCTTTAAGGTTACTTTTGGAAGATTAGAAGTTGAGTGCTAATTGCACACACTACTTTAAAGATTTTAGGAGACATCATATGGTCATTATGTGGTTAGGCGCATCTACTTCTCTACAATCTCAAGTTAATTAAACATTCTACTGTTTTTAACAAATAAAAAACAAACTTCAGGCTAGGGCACAGAGTACAAGAGATCTTCAATACTACAAGAAGTAAATTAATGTAATAGAAAGTTCGCTGGGTTTCAATTATCTATGTTTTACAATAAAAATTCAATTACCTAAAACGTGTCTAACATGTAACATCTCGCTAATTATGCATAAATTTCATGTGATATCAAAACATCCTCCTTCTAAAGGAAATTAACAAATTTTAAGGAACGGCAAAGACAAAACTCCTCTTAACTACTATTTGCGCTACTCGATTTTAACTGGTTTTCTTGTTTTTCAATTAGAGACCCCTGGCTCTGTAAAATTGCTTTTATTTTCTTTTGTGTGAATTAGTAAAATTGATGTTCTCAAGAGTTCTTCAAAACGAATTATGCAAAAATATAATGTATTGCATCTGTCTGCACTGCAAAGTATGACAAGGGAGAGTGAGAGAATTTTATAGAAACTTGGAAAGGCAAAAACTAATTAGGTTTGGCAAGCTTTGAAAAGATAGTAAACCAGAGCTTGGCAAATGTCTAGAAAATGCTACAGTGAATGTAGGAACTGTGATTGCTGCCTCCTGGCACCAATTATACAAAACTATTAATTTGTATGTAATTTAGACCAACATAATTATTCAAATTCAAAATCACTGTTATCTTAGCATAATGGAGACAATTCTCCTCTGCTTTTGTGGCTCAACTGCTTTCAATATTCCAGGATATGTGATATGGATGGAGCATTTAACCTCGGCCTTTCTAACCGAGATTTACAAGCAAGATGAGTAAACGTTGTGCGTCTCTAATAGTGGGATATTATTTGTATAAGAGAATGTTTATTTAGGGGTTTGTTGTTTAAGGATTGTATCATTTCTAAAACAGACGGAGTGTCTTGAAAGAAACCTAGAGATATTCATTTTCACAGCAATTATTCCAAACACGTTCACACTCTGGAATAAATGGCGAGAGAACTACATGCCACTGGATGCTCTCCTGATGCAGTCTGGCTACTGCATAAAACATTGAAAGGGTGGGGGGGGTTGCATTCTGGCCGCCACAAAGATAGACCAAAATTTTCCCACTCAACATTCCCAACCCTACACTCACTTTTGTTTGAAACAAACTTCCATCTTTCATAGCTATTCTCACTCTCATTCCGTACAACCAACCTTATACTCATACCAATCCCACACAACCACACAAACTCCCAATTCACAGGCACACACAAGACACAATCAGTTACCTATCATCACTCCCATGGTTTTAATCATGTACATACAATGCCGTGTACTTTGAAGGGGTTGCAAAATGCATCTTCACCAGTAGGTCCTGCAATCCCTGTACTAGAAAATGATACGTATCTGGCGGCGCGAAGACAATCGCTAATTGGTGGCTGACGGTTCCCTTAGTTGACAAAGATCCATATGGAACATGTAAAGAAAAATATACAATATATAGTGCAGGTTGTTAAATACACAAATTGAATGGTCGTGTAATGTTCCACTCACGTATTGAAGAGCCCAAGCACTGGCTCTGAGTGGATCAAGGCTCTTGGGTGCTTGACTTCTCCACTTCTAAAGGTGACCCACACCTTATAGAATTTACAGCAAGACTTGCATCGATTGGATATGGAAAGAGAAACAAGACAGCTTCCTTGTGCAGGTCTTTCAAGGAATTGGGAGTAAAGATTTGGTCTAATCAACTCACATATGGTGGAGCTGTGGACCCAGCTCTTGGTGTAGACGCCTCAGGGTTTCTTTCATAGGTAAAACCCGAAAAAACCTCTTTCAGGAAACCAAGTATCCAAAAATCCAAAAAAATCCGGAACAGTAGGGAAATTAAATTTAAAAATATTTATTAAAACATAAATAAAATACTGGCTGAGCCAGTATTTTATTTATGTTTTAATAAATATTTTTAAATTTAATTTCCCTACTGTTCCGGATTTTTTTGGATTTTTGGATACTTGGTTTCCTGAAAGAGGTTTTTTCGGGTTTTACCTATGAAAGAAACCCTGAGGCGTCTACACCAAGAGCTGGGTCCACAGCTCCACCATATGTGAGTTGATTAGACCAAATCTTTACTCCCAATTCCTTGAAAGACCTGCACAAGGAAGCTGTCTTGTTTCTCTTTCCATATCCAATCGATGCAAGTCTTGCTGTAAATTCTATAAGGTGTGGGTCACCTTTAGAAGTGGAGAAGTCAAGCACCCAAGAGCCTTGATCCACTCAGAGCCAGTGCTTGGGCTCTTCAATACGTGAGTGGAACATTACACGACCATTCAATTTGTGTATTTAACAACCTGCACTATATATTGTATATTTTTCTTTACATGTTCCATATGGATCTTTGTCAACTAAGGGAACCGTCAGCCACCAATTAGCGATTGTCTTCGCGCCGCCAGATACGTATCATTTTCTTCATTGTTTACTAGTTTGGGGGAAACCACTAAATTTCTGGCTGGCATTGGTTGGTTGGTGGTAGCACAAGTTTGGGCGCCTGTTCATTTTTTCTTGTTAATCCCTGTACTAGGCCTGCATATAAAAGGCATGAGAGTAAAATATATTTAGTGTACTTATTAAAGATATAAGTCTGTAGTTATGGGCTTGACTACATCCAGTGACATGGGTGAAAGGTGACACAATTTACATCCCAATAATCTGGCTTGATTGAAATGCATTTGAAGGGTAGGATTCCACTATTCTGTTTGCTGATTCTGATAGTATAACTTACATTAACATCACACTATATCCTATGTAAAACTGGCAGGTTGATATGGTTATAGCCCTGGTAGTTTCTAAAGTTTAGGTTCTGGTTTATCAACCTAAGGAGACGTGACTCTGTCAAAATGTGGACACAAACCTGATTTAACAATCTGTAGAAGGGAAGCATTGCCCAAGTGCAGTGGCTCCCAACCCCGGTCCTCAAGTCCTCCTAACTGGACAGATTTTAACCCCTTCACTACCAAGTGATTTTCCAAAAAAACATACATGTTATTCAGAGAGAGGTGAAAACCAGGAGAATGACTGGAGAAGTTTCACTTCTAGGTCAAAATAGCCGATTTGGAAAGTGAGATAAATGGGAGAATTTTTCTGGTTTGGCTATTTTGACCTCGAATTTTCACTTCTCCAGTCATTCTCCTGGTTTTCACCTCACTCTGAATAACCCTAATTGTCAGGAACCAGTGTTTTTTTTTTAAATATTTTTTACATTTTATTATACAGCAAGAATCATTTGGGAATATTCCCATTGTATTTCGTACTGTAATAACCTATTTGTCAGGAATATTGCTCCATCTACTGGCCAAATGGAGTTACCGTAGGTTGAGCTGCAGCTCGTGGTTCCCTGCATCGGCTGTTGAAAGCACAATATGTCACGACCTTCTTCAGCTGGTTTTAAATAATTTTTAGCAACAAGGGCATTATGCCTACAGGACTAAAGTTTCAGGGGCACCTTCTGCAGGCCAAAAGCAAACGAAAATCATTTGCAGCAAATTAATTTAGTTTGCTTTTGTCCTTCAGAGCTGCAGGTCGAGAGAACTCAATATCGGTATCTGATGGTTTCTTCGAAGTCCCGAGTTATCTCGATCTTGGCACTGAAGGGGTTAAGGATTACTTTTGGGGAAATGCAGGCTGATGCCTGCAGTCACTGAGAAGCAAATCATATCACAGCCTGTTATTGGTACTTGATCTCCAGGGTTGGGAAACACTACGCTAGTGTATCAGCACACATCAGGTTCTAATGGTTGCCAAATAATTTCAAAAGGTTGTGTGCTCAACCAAAAAGAAAAAAAAGAAAAGAAAACAAAATGGTTTGAAATTTGTAATAAAATATTGAAATATAGAGGCTCCAAATGCTGTCAATACTGGAAATATATACAATTGTGTAGTCATTTTGGATTTGGTGAGAAGAACTATTAAATTTATGGTCTAAGATTAGCAGATTTTCAAACTTTTGAAAAATGTAGAGCAAAGGTACACCTGTCACTAGGAGGGCAAATGAAAAAAAAATAAAAGTAATTGAAATATAAAATGAAAATCATTATTTTGTTTAGCTCTGAGTGCTGGTACAATAAAAGTATTTTTTTATTTCAAACTTCTCTGCCTTTGAAATGCCTCTGTAATAATTAACCAAGGATGCCTCCATGTGGGTAATAGCATTGGCACAGAACTCTGATGTTCACTCACAGCTGCCAATGCTTACCTATTAAGTGAGCTCAGAACAACTGTTCCACATTATGACAGGTACTGCCCGGAGTAACAGGGCCACATGCAACATGAATGCATAATGTTACATGTTCCTTATTGGTACAAGTTATTGCTCTCAGAGCATGGTAATTGACTTTCCCAATGCAACATTAACACATGTATCAGGGTTTTTCAGAGAGGTGAAAACCAGGAGAATGACTGGGGGAAGTGAAAATTCTAGGCCAAAATAGCCAATTTGGAAAGTGAGATAAATGGGAGAATTTTTCTGGTTTGGCTATTTTGACCTAGCATTTTCCATTCTCCAGTCATTCTCTTGGTTTTCACCTCTCTCTGAATAACCCTGATAATGTTTACAAATTCCTTCTAGGTGCAGACTGAGCATTCCAAAAAATGCAAAAATGTCCTGAAGTCTTGACATGTTCAGTGACATGCAACAGTTTAGACCATGAATCAGGGTAAAGGAGAAACTGTAGCTATCATTAAAAACATTTATTGAATACATTGTATAAAATGTTTTATTTTAACACACCTACCTCCTCGAGGCCAACAATTACAATCTTGTAAATACCGATATGAAGGTTAACCCAGGAGAAAAAATGCTTTTAACGCTGCTATTTTTAAATTCATATTTGTATGTATTGCCTTGACTATCCTTATGGATAAGTGACAGAAAGAAAAAACAGTGAAGCACTCTCAGGATAAGTGAATAATCGTACACGCTACACAATGAATACGGAGGTTCCCCTAAAAACCTGAAAACATGCAATGGACAGTCAATGGAGCGCCAGCACAGGACTGGAAATACGAAAAGTCACTTTACATGTCCTTCAAACAAGTCTTCTTAATCTTCCCAAAAATTCTTGGATAAGGCATCTCTACAAAGGAGAAAATATAATCGCGCAATACGTTGATACACCATATGTAGAAGGTGAGGGGGTGATGGTCCTACTCACATATCAATGAGCCTAACCTAGGCTCTAGGGTGAACATCAATTTTGGGTCTTCAAAGATATTTCAGGTGCCCATATACCCCCATTAGGATGGTAATCTTCAACGACTTTCCTCTTATATAACTGATCCACTCCCTGAAGTCTTTTTACGATGTGTATTATGATACATCAGACTACCCATGGGTAGTTTGACACACTAATTGTTCTACAGCTCCAGTCAGATGGAACCGCACCAGCTTCTGGGTATGGTCTGATGTATCATAATACACATCGTAAAAAGACTTCGGGGAGTGGATCAGTTATATAAGAGGAAAGTCGTTGAAGATTACCATCCTAATGGGGGTATATGGGCACCTGAAATATCTTTGAAGACCCAAAATTGATGTTCACCCTAGAGCCTAGGTTAGGCGCATTGATATGTGAGTAGGACCATCACCCCCTCACCTTCTACATATGGTGTATCAACGTATTGTGTGATTATATTTTCTCTTTTGTAGAGATGCCTTATCCAAGAATTTTTGGGAAGATTAAGAAGGCTTGTTTGAAGGACATGTAAAGTGACTTTTCGTATTTCCAGTCCTGTACTGGCGCTCCATTGACTGTCCATTCCTTATGGATAAGTCCCTAGTCATTTACTTAACCAGTAGGTCTCATTACAGAACATGTCAAACCAAAAATAAGAATAAAAAACCCTTCACCTTAACCACACTTTTAACTAAGCTCTGATACAACTGGGTTGAGATAAAAACGTGGTCATTCTTCCTATTAGAACTCTCTGCAGCATTAAGAACATATAGGTATAGATAGATTTTTTTTATCCCCTTCACTACCAAGTGATTTTCCAAAAAAACATTGTCAGGAACCAGTGTTTTTTTTGAAAAATCATTTTTTAATTACTTACACATTAAGAAATATTTGGGCATATTCCCACTGTATTTCTTACTGTAATAACATATTTGGCCAGTAGATGGTGCCATCTACTGCCAAATTGAGTTACAGCCTTTGCAGGGAACCACAGGCTGCAACCATATTGGCTGCTGAATGTCCAATGTTAGGATATTTAGCTGATTTTACACAGTTTTAGATCTTTGGGCATCATGCCCACATGGTGTCACGGTCCGAACCCCAAGACCCTCTGGCGCCCCCTTTGTTCCCCTCATTTGCTATGTCCTGCATCACTTTATGCAGGTTCTAGGACTTTTTTCCTCCGTATACTTTTCAGGACTATGATTTGCATATGGACCAGGAACTACACCTGCCCTTAATACTCCCTAATTGAACCTGCTTATGAGGAAGCTACACCCCTGATCCCACGCTTCCTCATTGAAGTTCACAACCCTGTCTAGTGCAGACCTGCTTCTTTGTAGTTCCTGAGACTCTAGTCTAACCAAAGGTATTCCTTACTTCTCGCTGCTCTGGAACCATCACCCATACCACTACCTGTGTTTTCCCCCTGCTATTCAATGTTCCCTATATTAGTTCTGTTTGTTTATTTGTCATAACGAATAAACCCTATAACCTGCCTATCCCTATTGTTTGCTGTATCACTGCATCCTGGGCTCACACTCATACTCCTGCACGCCGTGTTCAACGCAGCCCGTGACAGAATGAGGAAGCCTTTAAACAATGAGCCTGCGGTGATTCAAGCCATGAAGGAGTTAATTCAGACTGCCTTCCAGGATCTGCTAAAACATATGCTGAACTTAATGGACCAAATTTTGCTTAGACTATGGGACACCTCACCTAAGGTGTGCACTCCCACACCAAAACGTTTGCCAGGTCCACTTTCTCCTGAGGAGCGTGCCCGCAGGCAAGCCGCTGGACTCTGCCTGTATTGTGCCCATCCTTCCCACTGGTTGGCGAATTGTCCAGTACGACCCCAGAAGCAATCAGTCCCAGCACAGAATTCTCATTCACCTTTGCCAAAGCCAGCACCTGTATCTAAAGGCGCTTCCAAAAAGCCTGTGCCAAAACCCGCACCAGTACCCATGCCTCGCAAACTGCCTGTTCCAGTGTGCAAAGCTACCCCCAGGTAGACTGTGCCCACTGTTCACCGTAAGGCCACATTTTCAGCACCCCGGTACGTGGATATGCAAGACACTCTAGTTGGTGATACAAATGACTTAACTGTTTCTCCCTTCTTTGAACTCAAAGACCAACCTAGTGAACCTGTGCAGCATATGGTGTTCGAGGACACCGAACTGGCTTTACCAGAGGATCCTGAGCCCATGGACATAATGGTAATCCAGACCCCGAAGGTGACTCCTATCACCACAAGCCAGCAATTCCTTGCATCCACAGTGATTCCTGCACCAGTCCCCACAACTGGCGAAGATCACCAAAAGCCTGACTCTGTACCGTCTGGCTGTGTTACTGCTTCAGATGGAACTGTGGTAAAAAGAGAGGACCTAGAATGGTATGAAGAGGCCAAGATCCTGAGAGTGACCGCAAGTCCAACTTCTCCACGCCAGGCAAAATCCACGGTATGCTCTTTCACCATGGTGTCCAGAACACTCCCGACAGAGTTGACATCGTCTTCATGTCCATCCATAACCGACTCAGAGGATGATGAAGTGTGGTTATCCCTGGATTCTGACAGCCAGATCTCGCCAACCCAGGAATACCGGTGTCAACCTAAAATGCAGACCGCACGACGAGCCCAAGGGCCCCCAGGTCAACATGCCAGGGGTATCGCGTCTACCATAGCCAGCTCTGTGTCTCATCCTGCTGCAAGCCAAGGAGTATCTTACCGCAACACTGTTCCCTACCGTGATCCTGGTAAGGATTTTATGCCCCTGAGTGATTCCTCATCTGAAGATGAACCAGAGTGGGATAAAAGGGTGAATAGTAGACATGTGCACAGCACAACATTTCGTTTTGAACTAATGGATTAGTCCTAAAATGCACGTTATTTAGTTGCTAAAGAAATTCGTTTTCAGTTCTTTAGTATGAAAACTAATTTCATTCATCCGAAAACCAGTGGATACAATTACTATTGTAGTGGTCCCTCTCTGTATAGAACATCCTCCTCAATTTATACCTTTCTATGTATAATGTGTACAACATCCTCCTACATTAATACCCCTCTCTGTATAATGTATACTACATCCTCCTGCATTGATTAATGCCGCTCTCTGTATAGAACATCCTACTGCATTGGCATGTGGAGGGTGCAGAACTTCGGAATGCAATGCTTATCCAGCACAGGAGAGGGAACTTTTACTTAAACTTTGTATCTCTGTGGGGGAGACACAGGGATATAAAAGCAGGGGAGAGGGAAAATATTAATGTAAATTGGTCTGAAAGCTCAGAGAAGAGATGACTGGTGCAAATTGATTTATATAATAAAATAAAGCACTTTAAATCTAGGGAAAACATTCAAATAAATCACACTGAAGGCTCATAATGACAGAGTAACTGTGAGAGCTGGATACTAAATGTATCAGACATAAAAAAAACTTTATAACAAGCAGCACTGGGAGAGGAGAGGGACTTTATATAAAACGTGTATTCTAGATGAGGAAAGTGGGATAGTGCTCCTGGATAATATAAAATGTATCAGACCTAAGCCCCTATTATGCAGAGCGGGAGGGGAGATAACACACATTTTATAAAGTCCCTCTTTCTCCCAGCGCTGCTTATAATAAAGGGGTTTTTACTATCCAGCCCTCCTCTGTCATTAGCTTTCAGTGTGATTTATTTGAATGTTTTCCTTCTCCAGCTGCTTTTATCATCTTGTCTGCCTCATAGACATGCAAAGGTTAAGTAAAGGTTTCCTCTCCTGTGCTGGCTGTCTGTGCTGCGAGTGAGTATTCTGGAGCTCTATCACTGTCAGATTTTCAGGTAGGGGTCGGGAAGGATTACGCATACAAACCTTTTCTGTAGCTTTGCAATGTTGCCCTCATCATTGCTGGTCTCCTTCACTCATCAATGTAATATCACAAAAAGGATTGAAACTAAAATGTAGTGCATTTTATTTTAGTTTATTTCATTTTTTGTACTGTGCAGTTTCGTATCTGTTGAGTCATACGAAAACTAAATTATCCCAAAATTCGGACTAAATCGTTTTAGTACTAAAACGAATGCACATGTCTAGTGAATAGCCTACCTACATGGGAGGAAATATTACAGGTGGCAGATTCCTACTCCAGCATGGTTCAAGGAACATATAAGGCGCCAAGTAAGACCAACACGGTGCAACTTGAGAGTCCTCTGAGCCAGAGAAAAACCTTTATTGACACCACAGTTTCGCATCTCGCAGGATCTACAGAAGTTGCTGCCCTGCATCCCGCAGGATCTACAGAAGTTGCTGCCCTCCATCCAGCAGGATCTCCAGTTGTCGCTGCCCTGCATCCAGCAGGATCTCCAGTTGTCGCTGCCCTGCATCCAGCAGGATCTCCAGTTGTCGCTGCCCTGCATCCAGCAGGATCTCCAGTTGTCGCTGCCCTGCATCCAGCAGGATCTCCAGTTGTCGCTGCCCTGCATCCAGCAGGATCTCCAGTTGTCGCTGCCCTGCATCCAGCAGGATCTCCAGTTGTCGCTGCCCTGCATCCAGCAGGATCTCCAGTTGTCGCTGCCCTGCATCCAGCAGGATCTCCAGACCTATCACCGCCACGGGGCCGTCGATGCCGCTGTAAGGCCAAGCTGCTCACTGCCCAAAAAGAGCCGTGCAGTACCGAGGTCGCTCAAGTGCCCTGCAGTACCGAGGTCGCTCAAGTGCCCTGCAGTACCGAGGTCGCTCAAGTGCCCTGCAGTACCGAGGTCGCTCAAGTGCCCTGCAGTACCGAGGTCGCTCAAGTGCCCTGCAGTACCGAGGTCGCTCAAGTGCTGTGCAGTACCGAGGTCGCCGCAGAGCCATGCTGTACCCAGGTCGCTCAAGTGCCGTGCAGTACCCAGGTCGCTCAAGTGCCGTGCAGAACCCAGGTCGCCGCAGAATTGTGCAGTACAGAGATCCATGCCCCACCGGTCCTTGTCAAGGGCGCTGCCCCAACGGTCCTCATCAAGGGTGCTGCCCCACCGGTCTTCGTCAATGGCACTGCCCCACCGGTCTTCGTCAAGGACGCTGCCCCACCGGTCTTCATCAAGGACGCTGCCCCACCAGTCTTCGTCAAGGGCGCTGCCCCACCGGTCTTCATCAAGGATGCTGCCCCACCAGTCTTCGTCAAGGGCGCTGCCCCACCGGTCTTCATCAAGGGCGCTGCCCCACCAGACTTCATCAAGGATGCTGCCCCATGGACGTGAGCCATGCTAAGGGTGCTGCCCCTCCGGTCATCGCCAAGGGCATTCCCCCTCCAGTCATCGCCAAGGGCGCTGCCCCACTGAGCCGTACCAAGGGCGCTGCCCCATCAGTCATTGCCAAGGGCGCTACCCCACCGAGCCCCACCATGGTGTCGCTGTCACTACAGAACCCACCAGGCAGTGCCAGCCGAGTATCGCGGAACCGTGCCACTACCAACGCTGTAATGTGTCCGGCTGCTGAGCTATACCAGTCAGTCCCACGGACTCTGTACCCCAAAGGGGCCCCTGGTCATCAGGACTTTTTGTCCACCCTCCAATGGTGCAGTGACTATTTGACCTGCCATCCCCCGTGTGACTTTGGACTCTGTACATTGTGCCTGCCTGTCCTCGACCACGTCTGGGGCACCCGGAGGTTGCCCCTTGTCGGGGGGGTTATGTCACGGTCCGAACCCCAAGACCCTCTGGCGCCCCCTTTGTTCCCCTCATTTGCTATGTCCTGCATCACTTTATGCAGGTTCTAGGACTTTTTTCCTCCGTATACTTTTCAGGACTATGATTTGCATATGGACCAGGAACTACACCTGCCCTTAATACTCCCTAATTGAACCTGCTTATGAGGAAGCTACACCCCTGATCCCACGCTTCCTCATTGAAGTTCACAACCCTGTCTAGTGCAGACCTGCTTCTTTGTAGTTCCTGAGACTCTAGTCTAACCAAAGGTATTCCTGACTTCTCGCTGCTCTGGAACCATCACCCATACTAGTACCTGTGTTTTCCCCCTGCTATTCAATGTTCCCTATATTAGTTAGGGACTAAACTACTTCAATACAAACCCAAAAAAAAGATCAAAGAAGAAGTTCTATTTTTGTGTGACTACAATAGCAAAGCCCAAAACATGAAGAAAATAATTAGGAAACACTGGCATGTCCTTCGGAAAGATAAGGACCTCAATGGTATACTGGGGGAACAACCAAAAATAGTATTCAGAGGAGTTAAAAATTTGAAAATGAATTTGGTACATAGTAAACCGAAGAACAAAAAGATAAACCATAACCAATTCAGTGTAAAAAATGGTTTCCATGTTTGTGGACAATGTTTGGCTTGCAGGTCAACCGGTAATAAGAGAAACTGTAGAATGGAGTTCTTTAATAAGAAAACTAACCAAAAGATACAAATGAAAGAGGCTCTTAACTGCTGCTCAAAAAGTGTAATATATCTTTTAGAATGTCCCTGTGGCCTCCAATACATTGGGCGTACAAAAAGGGCTTTTAACATAAGAGTTTCAGAACATGTCAGAAACATAAAAAAATCTTACGAAAATCATTCAGTTTCATTGCACTTTAAAATTCGACATGGGAGTTCCCCATTAGGTTTGAAATTCATGGCCATTAAAAAAATATACAAAACCGATTTGGATGATAACATTGTTAACAAACTGGGACAAGAAGAGATGCGGACTATTTATGAAATGGGCACTATGGCACCAAATGGGTTAAATAATGATTTTGAGGTAGTTCATTTTTTGTGAGTTGTTGTGCACTTCTTGGGGTCATAATATAACTTTTTTATATATAAATAAAGTCCACATTATTTAATGATATATTTAATAAGTTGTGATTTTTAACAATATTAATACCTTGTAAGAATTTAGGCGATGGGTACATATTGACTATCAACACAGCACTTTAACATCATTCTCTCTAATGAGATTCAGAATTTTATCTACATTTGGATAACACAAATTTCTAATATGGCACTTTAATGGTGGTCTCTGTTTAGATGAGGTCTATATTATGCACATAAGAGATATTGCACTATTTTGCATCAATTAATATCATAAGTATCATGACAAAAAGATAAATACTACAACTAATTCTGGTTTTAATAGGCACTAATTGTAAGTAATTTATGATTAACATTCAATAAGCACTTAAAGTATTTAATAAATATTTAAAAAAGCACCAATAAGGCACTTTAAAATTCACGACAATATTAGAAATATATTGTAATTAATAAAGTAACATATAAATATAAATAATACACAGATAATTAAAATTCACATAGTTTCATTAGATAGGTAATTATAGTGGTACGACTATAGGGATCACTATTTATAAGAAAATATACCAATACCACCATAATTCTATCAAAGCACTGTAGCACAAGACACTTTTTCAGCAAAGGAAGCTATTGTAATGAATGCATGATCACTTTTGGAGAGTGTAGACTGTAAAAAACCCTTTTTTTAGGAAGACATGAATAGTGTTTAATATATAATATTTGTGGAGAAGCTATCACTTTTATAAAATTTACCATACACATCAATTAGGTATACTAAGAGAAAAATTGGGAGACCCTGCGGGGTGCACAAATCAATTTTATAGTTTTAGCCCCTTTAGAATTGAGTTAATGTATATAATATTCTGTTTTGATATATATATGGCGAAAATGGGAAGTTTTTGAAGGAACCCCAATCGTTGAAATCAATAAAAGAACAATTTTACATCTCTCTGGCCGAGAATCGCCGACCGGAAGTAAGAGAGCAACGCTTGGAACGCGGTGGAACGCGGAAGTGAAATCGGCGCATTGGAACGCAGTGGAACGCGGAAGTAAACCGCGCATGCGCAAAATGGCGGCGCCCACTATCGGAAACCGGAAGGATCAATCAGTGAAGCAGACAGGACATATGGGGACAATTAAAAACATTTATGGACATTATAAAAGGGTCCAAAGGCCCATGTTAACCATTCCAGCTGATGAAGCCGTTTTTGATGCGGCGAAACGCGTTCTGGAGGCAATTTTAATTATATTTTAAATAAACCAAAATTTTTTCATCTCCAATCCTGATTCCTGCTTCATTGAATCCTGCAAACATTGGTGGTTTTTCATCTGGGTTTTTCCCACCCAAAAAAACCTATGGGCCTATATCCATGAGCTATGTGAGCTCCACAAAATGTGAGTACAATTTCAACTGTACATACAATTGTGATCTTTAATTTGTGGACCTACACAAGGATTTTCTTCCTGTTCTCCTTTCTATTGTCCAAACTTCGAACAAAGAAAAGGAGAAAATCTTGCTGTAAGGTGGGGGTCACCTGAGAAACTGAAGACAATTACCCACATGTCTGGACCCACTTAGAGCCAGTGCACGGCTCTACACTTGTAAGTGGGGTGTTTATCACTTACATCCACAGTATACTTTACCAAACAGTGTTGCACTATTATTGTTTTTCCTCTATTATATATATATATGCGAGGATCCAGGATCCCAGAGAGCAGCATTTGCGCCGATCCAGGTTATTGATTTCCTATATTAGTTCTGTTTGTTTATTTGTCATAACGAATAAACCCTATAACCTGCCTATCCCTATTGTTTGCTGCTGTATCACTGCATCCTGGGCTCACACTCATACTCCTGCACGCTATGTTCAATGCAGCCCGTGACAGATGGCTAAAACTTTGGGGGCACCTTCTGAAGTCCAAAAGCAAATGAAATTAGTTTGGAACTAACAAATTTCATTTGCTCTTGGGCTGCAGAGCTGCAGATCGAAATATCTCGATATTGGGACCTGATGTGTGCCTTTGAACTAGGGATGAGCTGTTCAGTTCGATCGGTTCGCATCGAACATAGCCTGTTCGTTTGTTCGCAAACTACGAACATTTCCGCGTGTTCGCCCACAATGGACCACAATGCACTTTTCCACTGGCCTGAAGCTCGTAATTGGCTACAGCCTTGCACCTGACCACAGGTCTGGTGCAAGACAGGTTCAACACTATGCCAATCACGGCTCAGAGTCCTGATTGGGCAAAATTTGCACAATCATGGGCTCACAGAGTAGGGATGTGCGTTTCGGGTTTCGGAATTTCGGAATTTTCACGAAATTTCCCGATTCGTGCATTCGGATTCGACTGATTTTCCAAAAATTTTCGGATGCGAAAAAGGCAGATCCGAACAAATTTTCGTGCCGAAACGAAAACTTTTTGGAATTTTCAAATGGACTAGAAATGTGTAAAATCGAAATTCATTTTCGTTCCATTCGTGATTTCGGCTCCATTCCTGATTTCGGTTCCATTTCAGTAATTTCGGACATCGTATTTATATCGCTGATTCTGTAATTAAATTTTGTATCATTCCCATCTCAATGTATCCTTCCTGGAAAATATGCGAAATCTCAATGTATCCTTCTTGTAAAACATGAGAAATCTCAATGGCAGAATTATCGTATCGGCAGAATTATCGTATCGTATAATTATCGTATCCGAAAAACCATTAGTTTACGTCAAAACGAATAGACACTTTGAAACGAGGAGAACAGACGTTCCAAAAAACACGAAAATTTCCAAAATCACGAAAAAAAAGTCGATACGAGAAACGAAACGAAACGAAATGAAAATCGTCCGAATCGAGTCTAAACGAAAATTTACAAAATCCACACACAAAATCCACACACAAGCACAAGCCTGTCCCGCAGCACACTATATAAGGTTTCCACGCAGCACTTCTGCACGCATTTGAGAGGAGATTTCATAGGAGATTGTTGTTGTGTGTTCTTACTGCCGGTCTGCCACGCTACTAAGGGGGTCTGGGGGTGTCTCATTTCTACCAAATATCTGGGAATTGTTGTAATCTTTGTGCTCAGTCCCAGCAAGTATTTTGGGGGTCACAAATTTCCACAAAATATTTGGGAATTGAGGTGATCTGTGTCTTGTCACACCGCCAGTACCACACAGTATTTTGGGGGTCACTAATTTCTACAAAATATTTGGGAATTGTTATAATCCGTGTGTTCTCACTGGCTGCCACCCATCAGGGGGTCTCACTGATTTATAGGAGGTTTCTGAGACTTGTAATCTGTGTCTTCTCTCACTGCCAGCCATCAGGGGGTCACACTGATTTAAAGGAGGCTTCTGAGACTTGTAATCTGTCAGGGTTATTCAGAGAGCATGAAAAGCAGGAGAATGACTGGAGAATGAAAAATTCTAGGTCAAAATAGCCAAACCAGAAAGGGAGAATTTTTCTGGTTCGGCTACTTTGACCTAGAATTTTTCATTCTCCAGCCATTCTCCAGTCATTCTCCTGATTTTCACGCTCTCTGAATAACCCTGTGTGTCTTCTCACTGCCACCCATCAGGGGGTCACACTGATTTATAGGAGGTTTCTGAGACTTGTAATCTGTATCTTCTCACTGCCAGCTAACAGGGGGTCACACTGATTTATAGGAGGTTTCTGAGATTTGTAATCTGTGTCCTCTCACTGCCACCCATCAGGGGGTCTCACTGATTTATAGGAGGTTTCTGGGAATTGTAATTTGTGTCTTGTCACTGGCTGCTAGCTATCAGGGTGTCTCACTGAGTTATACCAGAGTTCTGTAAATCTTTAATCTTTATACCAGAGTTGAATCAGAGTTCTGTATATATTTAATCTACTCATCATGTCTGAAAGAACAAAAAGGACAGGCAGACGCTCCCAGACACAGATAAGAGGGCAAGCAGCCCCTGTGTCGGGAGGCTGTGCCTCTGGTCATGGTGGATGTGGTGCATCCTCTGCAGGGGCACGCTTGTCCTTTATAACTGGTGCTGGCCATCTTACGCAGCAGCAGCAACATACAGAGGATTTAGTGGATTGGCTAACCAGGCCATCCTCATCCTCCGAGTCCTCTGCCAGCCAGGCTTGTAGTGCTTTACAGTCCACCTCAGCTGCCAAAGCATCTAATGCAGCCTCCATGTCCACAGCTACTCCTGCCGTAGCCTCGCTATCACACATGGAGGAGTCAGCTGAATTGTTTGACTACAATGACAGTGACATGCTGCTTGAGGATGTGCAGCAAGTACAGTGCTCTGATTCAATCTCTGAGGTTGAGGACAGGAGCATAATCAACCTAGAGGAAGGGGGTGCCAGTGATGACACACAAATAACTGGCACTCATGTTGCCCCAGCAGCTGCAGCATACTGCCAAGTTGGCTCCAGTCACGAGGAGATAGGGGGTGATGATGACAATGATGATGAGGTCACTGACTCCACTTGGGTGCCAGATCAAACAGAGGAATCAAGTGAGGAGGAGAGGGAGGAGGAGGCACAGCAAACACGAGGCACAACATCCTCTATGACCAACCGTAGCACTAGCCAGGCCAAGGCATCAGATGTCAGAGCTGCTCCTGTCGGATATAATCTCTGCACGTGAATACAACACGTTATATATTGGACTTATCAGCCAAGCCTCCAATATGTCTATATTGGACTTACTGGACCTACCTCGGCAGTTGCCTCCAATATATCAGGGATTATTATTTCATAAGAAATATATATGCGACCCAAATATCAATCGTTTATATTTCTTAGAAATTATCCTGAATTCTTTTAATTGTCTGTGTTTTGCTTTGAAAAATACAATAATCAATAATCGGATAAAAATATATATATATTTATTACGTATACAAAAAAGTTTCAAATCTCATATCATAAACAAAAATTTACAAACCACAATCCATCAGCATATAAAAACTAGCTTCACAATATATGTATCTCCGGTTAGTAACTGCATATATGATTAATATCATTTACCTTATTAGTTAGTAACTAATACACAAATGGTTAAACATTTCTGCTTAATACAACATGCATTTCCCAGCAAACAATGTTTAACCAGCCAGCTCTTATAGATATATATATATATCTCTATGCTACATGGATCAACAAAAGATGAGCTAATTTAATAAGTAATACAAACTTATTTAGTGAATCCTCCCCTAATCTCGAGAATCAAACTTCTAATCTTTTGCTTTTTATTTTGTAGTTATATAATTCCTTGCTTATTAATTTTAATCACAGTAATTTCCAAATTCAATATATATATTGGTATCAATCTTACAACATTTCTTTTAGGAATAAATCCTTATATCCACTTCTTCATATTTCTATCTGCAGAATAGAAAATACTTAGAATTTGGATCTAACCCAAATATCTGAGAAATCTCAGTCTACGTTGCAAGAATATCTACAAATATATATATTTACATTCTTTTTTTTTTCATGCATTACCCGTCCAATTTGGATGTTGATAAGTCTGCCTTGGAATTCCTGATGTAATAATTTTGGAATGTGTGAAGATTATCGATCAGATAATCAATGCATGTGAGTCAGAAATTTGAGAATCTTGATTGCCTCATGTCTTGGGATCTGCCTGCATCGTGGTGTGAGTCTGAGTGTTGGAATCTTGGACTCTCAGAGTGTCATGAGTAATGCATTGCAGTGTGAGACTGAATGCTGGAATCTCGGACTCTCAGAGGGTCATATGTACTGGACATCTGAATGCATTGCGGTGTGAGTCTCTCAATGCTGGAATCTCCGACTGACTTGCAAATAACATTGCCGCTTATTATAGTCAATTTGACGTCACTGGCAATATTATTGATATATCAATTATAATATTTACTATCCTCTAGAGGGAATTATTGCACTTCTTAATTAATTCCACCATTTCTTTTTAATATTCTTATCTCGGGTCAAAAGATCAATCTACACAAAGACCTTCTCTTCTCAGTCATTAGACACTGTGTCTCTACCTATCATCTCTGATTTATATCCCTACTCCCTTTTAGTTACTCAGAATCCTATCAGCTAAATTCTTTTCTGGTTAACTCAAAAAAATCTATTCTTTAGTAAATTTTATTATTTACCAATTATATACTTTCTACAATATATATTGGAGTATATATTTCCTACTGTAAATATAATAAAATATACCTTGATTATAAACATATATTTTGTAAATATAAATCTATATTAGAGATATTAACTCTTATTCCTATACCCAAAAGACAAAATATCTTTTGTTTTAAAAACTTAAGACAGACCAATAAATTTAATTATGACACGTCTTAGCACTTAACCCTAGCCTTATCACACACATACATTCTAGGTTCCTTCATGTCTGTCAAATATAAAAGACTTCACCCAGGAATGAACTCTGTAAAAAAAATCTCGTTCATTTCTAAACCTAGAGAAAATTTTAAAGAAAAAAAACTGTCTTTAAAAACAAAATGGCTACAGGCATCAATTTTAAAATTCCTTTGTGTAATATACCTGACACTCCGGTGCAGAGCGCTGTTGTCTCAAAGCACACATGCAGGAACTCTGCTGTCTGGGAGTTCTTTAAGAAATGTGCAGCAGACCCCACCATTGCTATTTGTCATCTATGTCAGATGAGGCTTAAGCGTGGGAAAGACACCGGACGCTTGGGTACCACGTGCTTGAGGCGACATATGACCTCCTGCCACACATCCCGTTGGCGCAAAACTTTGCGTAGGTCCTCCTCATCTGTCTCTACCCCCACTGTATGTCCTGCCATGTCATTGCCTGCTACAACCTCCACTGACAGGGATGATGCTACAGTAATGGATGTACCAGCTCCTTCACAATGTGACAGCATCCCATCAGCCGATGATTTACGCAGTAAGATTATGTTGCCCCAGCTGCTGCAGCGTAAGTAAAAATATAGTCCCAAGCACAGCGTCTAAATGCCAGTTTAGCAAAATTACTCGCATTGCAGCTGCTGCCTTTCCATCTGGTGGACTCTGCTTCCTTCTGTGAATTTGCTGAATGTGCAGTACCACAGTGGCAGGTTCCAAAATGCCATTACTTTTCACGTAAGGCCATTCCAGCACTATACCAGCACGTGGAAGACAATGTTATCGAGTCATTGGGAAAGGCAGTCAGCAGCAAGGTGCATGTGACTTTGGACACGTGGTCCAGCAAGCATGGACTGGGTCATTACATTTCCTTCACGGCACACTGGGTAACTCTGATTGCAGCTGGGAGGGATCCAACACAGGGCTCTGTGCTGGAGCTTGTTCATCCACCATGCCTCCAGAAAGCTGCTTGTATGAGGTCTGTCTGCTCCACCACCACCTCTCCCTCTTCCTCCTCCTCCTCCTCCTCCTTCTGTGTCTCTGGCGAAGTGGCAGTTAAACCGACGCCTGACAGGGTCTACGCAATGGCTCAAGCAAAAAGAAGCCATACTGTGCTTGAGCCGGTTTGATTAGGGGACAGGAGCCACACCGGGCCAGAAATTCTGTCAGCTCTGCAGGGCCAGGTGCAGAGATGGTTAACACCACGCCAGCTTCAGCTGGGAATGATCGTCTGTGATAATGGCAGCAACCTTCTCTCCGCCCTAAGCAAGGGTAAATTGACGCATGCCATTGCCCACCAGGTGGAACTCGACATTAGCAATGCTGCAGCATCTGCACAAGCAGCAGAGGGCCATCAACGAGTACCTGTGTGAGTATGGCACAAGGACAGGTTCAGGTCAACTTGGTTTTTCCCCCCCTGCAGTGGCTGATAAAGGATGCATGCACTGTACTATCACCATTTGAGGAGGCAACGAGGATGGTGAGCAGGGACAGTGCATGCATCAGTGACACAATTCCTTTAGTGTTCCTGCTGGAGCACACTCTGCGGGGAATTATAGATGTGGCTCTAGAGGCAGAGCAGTGGGAGGAAAAGGAGACCTTCCCTAGCTCTCAAGGCCCCAGTCTTTCCGCAGACAGCATTCCAGCGGGTCCTACTCAGATCAGACAGGAGGAGGAAGAGGAGGAATTTTTAAGTAGTGGGGGCATTGTAGGTGTGGATTCCTCAAGAGAGGGTTTCGTGTGCCCAGAAACAGAAGGGCTAGTGCGTTGCTGGGAGGAGGAAGTGCACGATATGGTCATCCTCATTGACCAGGAAGACTCGGAAGCTAATGCCACCTCCAACCTACGCTGCATGGACTCCGTTATAATGCAAAGCCTGCTAAACGACCCCAGGATTCGTGCTATCAAGGAGAGGGATCATTACTGGTTGGCAACTCTTCTTGATCCACGATACAAGGGTAAAGTTGCAGAGCTCATCCTACCCGCACAGAAGGAGCACAGGATGAAAAAACTTGAAGACACTCTAAAGCTACACTTGTGTAACACCTTTCCAGGCACTGGTAGGTTACCAAGTGCTGACACAGGTGCTTCTGAGGCTGCTGATGATCAGAGGAATAGTGGTGAAGGCCAGGGCCGCTTGACTGATGCCTTTTTAAAAAATTTTAGTCCACGATGCCCAGGGACGTCAAATGTAGGCACCCATTGCCAGCGTCTTCACCATATGGTGCAGGACTACCTAGGGGCAAGGGCAGACCTAGATAACTTTCCAGCAGATGATCCACTGGCTTACTGGGTGTTGAGATTGGATGACTGGCCAGAATTTAGCCAATATGCTATGCAGCTACTAGGTTGCCCTTCATCTAGTGTGCTTTCTGAAAGGACAATCAGTGCCGCTGAAGATTTTGTCACAGGCAAAAGAGTGCGTCTGTAGACCGGCTGACATTTATAAAAATGAATCAGTCCTGGATCAGCAGTTATCAATCCCCTGATGCTGACGTAACGGAATAGATCAGGGATGTCTTCTGCATTCACAAAACCTCCAGCACTGAACTCTTCCACAATACCACAAAAGGGTTACGGTGTGAAGGCACTTGCTGTCATGAAAGGCGCATTATTTGGCTGCACTGACGCCTGTGCCACATCTATATCATTTTAATTTTTTGAACCGCAGGGTCCAACCCTGCACTCTTCCACAATACCACAGAGGGGTTACTGTATGAATGCACTTGCTGGCCTGGCACCAAAACAAAAGCACAATATCTGGGTGCACTAATGCCTTTACCAGATGCATATCTTTTTAATATAGGACCGCAAGGTCCACCCCTGTATTCTTCCACAATACTACAGAGGGGTTACTGTATGATAGTACTTGCAGGCCTGGCACCAAAAGCACAATATTTGGTAGGGATGTGCGTTTCGGGTTTCGGAATTTCGGAATTTTCACGAAATTTCCCGATTCGTGTCTTCGGATTCGGCCGAATTTCCGAATCGGATCGGACCCGAAAACCGATAGATCCGAAAAGTTTTGTGAGCCGAAGCGAAAAATTTTCGAATGGACTTGAAATGTGTCAAATCTAAATTTATTTTCGCTCTATTCATGATTTTGGTTCCATTCGTGATTTCGTTTCCATTTCGGTAATTCTGGACATCGTATATTTAACTATTATCAGTTATATCGCTGATTCTGTAAATTTTGTATTTGTAAATCCGTATCACTTGTTTTTGTTTCCAATGATCCGATAATTCTGTCGATACGATAATTCTGTCGTAATCGGGTCGGATCCGATTCGTCCGCGGGTCGCGCATGCGCGCGCGCGCGGATGTCGTAACTTTATTGAGCCATTTTTGTAGAGAGTTTTGACAATTTTTTGACAGGCCAAAAAATATAGAAATTATTTATCATGGCTGAAGGAAGAGACAGAGAGTCCCATTCGGACACCTCCTCATCTGCTTCCACCCCAGAGACACCCAGGAAGAAGCGGGCCAGCAACATGGCATTTGAGGAGATGTTGGAGCTGGTCCGCATCTTTGATAAAAAAGATTACGACTGCCGTAAGGGCCCTTACGGCAGAAAGAATAACGCGCGCGGACCGTATCCTAGATAAGCTACGCACCACCATCGCGGAATTATTTGGGAAAGACCGGACAAAGGACCAGCTCCGAAAACGTTGGTCCAATCTGAAGGCACGCGAGCAGGAGCAGCTGAGGCACATCCGTCGCATCATAGCCAAACGTAAGTGTCATGTTATATTGTAAAGCCCTGCGCAAACTTTTGGTGCTATATAAATCCTGTATAATAATAATAATGTGCTTGCATGTGCTAATGTGCACAGAAATATGTTGATTTATCTAGTCCTTTTTTCATGCAATGTGATTCTGTATAGCTTTGCGTTTTCACGACTCGTCATACATGCATTTTTGCAATAGCTCTTCTTTTTTGGGATTTTACGTATTCATGAAAATTGTGACATTTGATGTATGTAGATGAAATTACAATGCTGGATTTATTTTGGCACTGTGTACTGTAGTGGAGGAGGAGGGGGAGCCACGGGCGACCACCAGCGCTGGTATATACTGTTTTATTTTGCATCGACTTTTGTTAAAAAATAAATCAGTTTTGTTGTTTACTGTATATTTTATTTCTTTAATTTCTTAGCTATAGCACCGGAAGAGATGCTGACGGTGGTGGTGGAGGAGGAGTCGGAGGAGTCGGAGGAGTCAGAGCCTCAGGAGGCCGCCAGCTCTGGTATATACTACTGTTCTATTTTTTCAAGACTTTCAGTCAAAAATAGAAACCTGGTTTACTTACTGTATTTTCCTTCTTTCATTTATTGGATATATAGAAGGAGAAGCCAGACCGGACCCTGAAAGGTCCAGCGTCAGGATGAGGAATCGGATGGCGATCGGCGAGCTACGCCTGGCTGGCACCAACCTCGATGCCATACAAGAGTTGCTCCAGGAATTTAGGGAGCATTTTAATAATGCCATTGACATCCTGGAGTGGCAGTGAGACCAGCCTCCTCCTCCCCTATGTTTGTGCCCCTGTTGGGCAGTTTGCCAATGCCATGTGGCATGTTGTAAATAAATTTTATATTTTTTCTATATTTTCCTGTTTGTGTGCGTTGCTTTTCCTTACTTAATAAGTTAATATGTATTGCTTGGTTTCCACACTGTTAAAATTATATGTACATAAATGTATTGACATTTCTATGGACCCTTTGTCATAAATTTGTCAACATATTTGTTTCCTTGAATGTGACTGTGCACATTCTACACTGCCTGCCTGGCCAAAAAATGTCACACACTAACACAACCTTGTTGTACTGCCTTGAGATTTGAATACCGACGTGGCATGGTTTTGTTAAGCATAGGCGATGTCACAACAACATGGATTTTTGTCCACAGTCACATTCATTGCATAACCAAGAATTTATCAAAAAATATTGATGGCAGCACTGCGTGAAGTCTTCTCCGACACAACCCAAAGATCCTCAGTGCGGCTCAGGTCTAGTTTATTTGTCCCTGTTTGCAGCTTCATGCGACACCTCCTCCCAGCTATGAGCTCTCTCTCCCACCGCTGCCCGCTAAGATGCTGCCCGCCAACATGGTCACGTCTTTGCAGGAAGACAACAGCGTGGAACGGCAGCTGCCGACAGTCCCAAGACCTCGTCACAATGACGTCAGTTCTGGAGTTTACCCCTAACTGCGACCAATGGTGGAGATAGGGGGTTCCAATGAACCCCCTATCTCCCGATCCGCGGCAGCTATCGGTTAATGTTTTGAATCTTTGGATCGACCAGAGCATGGCCTTTCCAACAATACCAAACATGACAATGTTAAAAATTATAAAAAATTAAAATATAATAAAATATAAAAAAAAATAAACAGGTTTTTTTTTTGTTTTGTTAATGCAGCAATATTGTTCCCATTTCAATTATAATGTGAACAATAATGCTGCACTAAGGATTTTTGTATGGGGTGCGTCTTTTTTAAAAAATAGTGTAATTTTCACCCCAAAAAATATAACAAGTCCCCTTTTCAATTTTTTTTAACAAACGCAACTCATAAAATATAACCGCAAACACTCGCATGTTAAAATGTGAAAAAAACACTTTACACCTTGTAAAACAAACATTGAAAATTCTAATTTTATTGCATTTTTTGTTATAATATACAGACAGGACATGACGCATACATATGATAATGATATATTATGAATCATCTGCCGAGTCTGCTGGAAAGAACGATATATAACATGTCTGGGTCATATTATAAAATAAGGCTTCAAAAAAACGCGTTTAAAGAAGAGGAGCGAAACTGTTAAAAATTAGCTCAGCAGCAGACCACACACAGGCGTGAAGGGAAGCCGTGAAATGCCTCAGCAGAGAAAGGGTTAATTTTTTTGTCTGTTTTAAATCATTTTATTTGTTTTTTTTTTCATTTCAGATCATTTTGATCAACTATTTTTCCGTTTTAAAACCTTTTGTTCTGGTTTTTATTTTTAAAGTCAGACCATTCGGGTCAGTTTAGCGTTTTTTAAATCGTTTTGTTCATTTTTTTTGTTCCTTGGCTTTCATACCATTTTAATATGATTAAATAAAGTTTTGAAATGTATATTCATTAGAAAAAAAGGCTCTTTATTTAATAAAAAAAAAACACGATAGAATCGCCAGAATTATCGTATCGACAGAATGAATTATCAGATGTGAAAAACAAACCAAAAATTAATTATAAAAAAATATATAAAGTATAAAAAACATTTAAGACCAGCTCCACTGAGCCTTGGCTCTTGTGACAACCCCAAGTGGCATTCTTAAGTGGGCGCTCAGAGTTGATTCCTGGAGTTTTATCCAAGATCCCCTACGCCATCACGATCCCTAATTCCTGTGTCTCCTCTCTCCACAGGTAGGCATTATCACCCATCACCCATCATCCACAGACACCCACATCTCAACTGATCCCCTGCATACTTTTGCTGGTAGGCATTATCACCCATCACCCATCATCCACAGACACCCACATCTCAACTGATCCCCTGCATACTTTTGCTGGTAGGACCCCCATCACCCAGTATTCGCAGGCACCCACATTATAACGTTTCCTTGGTTTTTTTCTGTTTTTTTAATTTATTTTTGTTTTTCTCCACCATTTGCTTTGCTAATTAGCATGTGAATCTCCTGCCCTATTGACACAGCCCATCCAGCTTCAGGTGTTTGCATTTAGGCAGTTAAAAAGTAATCAGTCTGCCCTTTATAACATTTAAGACCAGCTCCACTGAGCCTTGGCTCTTGTGACATCCCCAAGTGGCATTCTTAAGTGGACGCTCAGAGTTGATTCCTGGAGTTGAGTGGCATTCTTAAGTGGACGCTCAGAGTTGATTCCTGGAGTTGAGTGGCATTCTTAAGTGGACGCTCAGAGTTGATTCCTGGAGTTGAGTGGCATTCTTAAGTGGACGCTCAGAGTTGATTCCTGGAGTTGAGTGGCATTCTTAAGTGGACGCTCAGAGTTGATTCCTGGAGTTGAGTGGCATTCTTAAGTGGACGCTCAGAGTTGATTCCTGGAGTTGAGTGGCATTCTTAAGTGGACGCTCAGAGTTGATTCCTGGAGTTGAGTGGCATTCTTAAGTGGACGCTCAGAGTTGATTCCTGGAGTTGAGTGGCATTCTTAAGTGGACGCTCAGAGTTGATTCCTGGAGTTGAGTGGCATTCTTAAGTGGACGCTCAGAGTTGATTCCTGGAGTTGAGTGGCATTCTTAAGTGGACGCTCAGAGTTGATTCCTGGAGTTGAGTGGCATTCTTAAGTGGACGCTCAGAGTTGATTCCTGGAGTTGAGTGGCATTCTTAAGTGGACGCTCAGAGTTGATTCCTGGAGTTGCGGGACTGGAGGAAGGAACTGCAAGGCCCAATTTTACTCTGGGTAAACGCACGTCTATATCATGCTTTCTCTCACGCTTCTGCTCTTTACTTCTACCTTTCTCCTTAAATGGAACTCCTGCCCCTCTACCACCGACCCCTACACTATCTGCAACTCTCCCTCCCTCCTCTCGTCCCACATGATGGCCTCGGATGAGCTCCTTTGTTTCCACAGAACATGGTCTCCCTCTATCTCTTGTGCTGCCAATCACTCCCACAAATCCCATTCCCACCTTCTCTTTCTCACCCTCCTGCTGTTACTCTATTCAGGAGACATATCCCCTAACCCTGGCCCCACAACACATCCAATACTTCACTCTCATCCTATCTCCATCGCACATAAATCACCTCCCTGCAAGCCCAGCAACCTCATTTCCATAATCCCTCAGCGCCTGTCCTCTTTCTCCTGCGCCTTCTGGAACGCTCGCTCTGTGTGCAACAAACTCACAGCAATCCATGACATCTTCCTTTAAAACTCCTTCAACCTCCTAGCTTTAACTGAAACCTGGCTAACTCCCTCTGACACGGCCTCCGTTGCTGCTCTCTCACATGGAGGTCTACACTTGAGCCATACCCCCAGACCGGGTGAGAGAAATGGTGGCGGGGTCGGAATCCTGCTCTCTCCCACCTGCACCTACCAGCATCTCCCTCCACCCCCATCCCTCTCCTTCTCCTCCTTCGAGACACACTGCATCCACCGGTTCTCTCCTCTGGCTCTCAGGGTGGCAGTCATCTACCACCCACCGGGACCACCCTCTTCTTGTTCTTTGACCACTTTGCTACCTGGCTTTCTCACTTCCTGTCTTCTAATCTTCCATGCCTAATTCTCGGGGACTTCAACATTCCCATTGATGATCCTTCCGCCCCTGCTGCCTCCAAACTTCTTTCACTCACGTCCTCCCTTGGACTCACACAATCCTCCCTCCTCCCTACCCACCGCGATGGTCACGCTATTGACCTTGTCTTTTCAACCTCTGCTCCATTTCTGAGTTCAACTGTCGCCCTTTCCCCATCTCTGACCACCACCTTCTCTCTTTCAACCTATCTGGACTTCCTAAACACCCTGCTCCCCCACCCCGCACACACACTCGCAGAAATCTACATGCTGTGGACCCCCATCAATTCTCCAACCTACTTCACCACCTCCCTCACACCTCATCCTTCACCTGCCCTGATGCTGCCACTAATCACTACAACACTACGCTTATCTCTGCTCTAGACACTCTTGCTCCTCTTCGACTCTGTAAGGCCCCACGCCGCCAGCTTCAGCTCTGGCACACCCTCCAGACACGCTACCTGCAAAGATGCTCCCGCACTGCAGAGCGTGCCTGGAGGAAATCCCGCTCTGAAGCTGATTTTGTTCACTTCAAGTTTATTCTCCGGTCATACACCTCTGCCCTCCACTTGGCCAAACAATCCTTCTTCTCATCTCTTATATCTACGCTGTCCTCCAACCCTAAACGGCTCTGGTCCACCTTCAACACCCTCCTCTACCCACCTGCACCTCCCCCCACAGCTGCCTTCAGCGCTCAAGACCTGGCAGACTACTTCCTCAGTAAAGCTCTATCAGAAGCAACATCCCAACACAAGATAGTTATCTGCCACCTCCACTCCTAGAGGTCCCCTCTGCCACCCTCTGCCGCTTCCTCCCAGCCACTGAGGAGGAAGTCAATTCCTTATTGTCCTCCTCACATCTCACCACATGCCCGCTCGACCCCATTCCCTCACATCTAATTCCTCCCCTCTCCTCCTCCCTCACCCCTGCTCTCACACACATCTTCAACCTATCTCTCTCCACTGGCTCCTTTCCATCCGCCTTCAAACACGCGCTAGTTACCCCTTTACTAAAGAAACCATCCCTCGATCCCAACTCTCCATCCAACTACCGCCCTGTATCCCTGCTTCCCTTTACCTCTAAGCTCTTAGAAAAACTAGTCTTCAACCGCCTCTCCCTCTTCCTGTCCTCCAATTCCCTACTTGACCCCCTGCAATCTGGCTTCCGTCCCCTACACTCAACTGAAACTGCCCTTACCAAAGTCACCAACGACCTCCTAACTGCTAAAAAACACGGCCACTATTCTATTCTCATCCTGCTCGACCTCTCGGCTGCTTTTGACACTGTTGACCACCCCCTCCTTCTACAGACCCTCAACTCTCTGGGTCTCGGTGACACTGCACTCGCTTGGGTCGAATCCTATTTATCCAACAGGTCCTTCTGTGTGTCCTTTGCTGGAAACTCCTCCTCCTCATTGCCTCTATCTGTTGGTGTACCTCAAGGCTCTGTCCTTGGTCCTCTGCTCTTTTCCATCTACACCTCCTCCCTGGGCAAAATCATCAACAGCTTTGGCTTCAATTACCACCTCTACGCTGATGACACTCAGATCTACCTCTCTACCCCTGATCTCTCTCCCCCTGTCCTTTCAAAAGTCAGTGACTGTTTATCTGGCATCTCCTCCTGGATGGCCTCCCACCACCTAAAGATCAACATGTCAAAGACTGAACTCCTACTTATTCCTCCCTCCAATGCCTCCCCACCTCCTGACTTCTCTATCACGGTGGAGGGTATCACCATTTCCCCATCAAACCAAGTTCGCTGTCTTGGAGTTACACTTGACTCTGCTCTTTCCTTCATCCCCCACATCAAGTCTCTTTCCTCCTCCTGCCGATACCAACTGCGTAATATTTCCAGAATTCGGCCATTTCTTACCGCTGTCACCACAAAACAACTCATACACGCCCTGGTAATCTCCCGACTCCACTATTGCAATAATCTCTTATCTGGCCTCCCTCTGTCCCGCCTCTCCCCCCTACAATTCATCCTGAACGCCTCCGCCAGGCTAATTCACCTCACCCGCCGCTCTGTCTCTGCCGCTCCCCTCTGCGAGTCCCTTCACTGGCTCCCCATCCACTGCAGAATTAAGTTCAAAATCCTTATCCTTACCTACAAAACCCTCACTAACTCAGCGCCCCACTACCTGTCCTCACTAATCACCAAATACACCCCAGCCCGCTCCCTAAGGTCAAACAGTGACCTGCGACTAGCTTCTCCCCGCATCACCTCTTCCCATGATAGACTGCAGGATTTCTCACGCGCAGCCCCCACTCTCTGGAACGCTCTCCCTCGTACTGTCAGACTTTCCCCTAACTTCTCTTCCTTCAAACGCTCCCTTAAAACGTTCCTATTTAGGGAAGCCTACCACCCAACTCACTGACGCAACCATCAATCACTCTCACCTTACAGTCCTCTCCTCCTGTTTCCAACCCCAACCCTCCCAGATTGTGAGTTCCTACGGGAATAGGGCTCTCATCTCCTCCTGTACTGTTTGTCAAATGTTGTTCAATGTATTGTAACCCTGTCTATACTGTGCTTATTGTACAGCGCTGCGGAATATGCTGGCGCTTTATAAATAAAGAATAATAATAATAATAATGTAAACCATAGTAGTTTACGTCAAAACGAATAGAGTTAGACACTTTGAAACGAGGAAAACAGACGTTCCGAAAAAAACGAAAATTTCCGAAATCACGAAAAGTCGATACAAAAAACGAGCAGAGTGACCCGAAAACACGAAAAATGGTCGATATTCCCAAAAAAAAATGTATACGAAAAACGAGCCGAACCGAATCGAAACAGAAATCGGCCGAAACGTGCCGAATCGAAATTTTAAACATCCGAACGAATCGAACCGAAAAAAAAAATCGGTGCACAAGTCTAATATTTGGGTGCACTGCCACTGACGCCTGTATCAGATTCATATCCTCAGAGGGGTTACTGTGTGATGGCACTGTTGCCGATGCTAAAGGACTAATTTTAAAGCATCTATTGTTACTTTCATCCAAAGCCTGCATAAGTTTCACAATAATTTAGCCAAAAAATCACTAAACTTTTTCTGTGTGTCTGAAAATGTCTCCTCTTTTCATACAGACTGCCGCCCCAAGCAGTTGTTTATGGATAGATTAAAGGAAAAGCATTTACCGTCATTTGAAACGTATTTTTTTTGTTTTTAAGTGTTTCTATACATCCTAGAAATCCGCCACTTCACGGGCAGGTTATGGGGACCTCCTAGGCACGATATTTGAAGGAATTTTTCATTTTTATTTTTAACCCTTATTTCGTGGAAAACTCACTGTCCCTTTAAATACGTTTTTTTTAAAACCTTTTGTCCTTCTTTCCTGTCCCCCAGAGCAATTCCCGGACCCCCATACACCTTTTATGGCAAATATCTAGCATATATGCCCTCTTGGAGGGCACTCTAAAAATCGAATTTTCAGTCCCATTGACTTGCATTGAGTTCGAGTTCGAATCCGAACATTTGGAAAGTTCGAGCGCGAACCGAACTCGGGGGTGTTCGGCTCATCCCTACTTTGAACCCAGAGATAAGAAACATTTTTTTCACTTAACTGAAGATGATACAGATCCAGACTGTGTCATCCTTGCTTAGCTGCTGAAATACATAGGGTTTCATGCAGTGATATAAAATTCTGCTTTTTGTACTTATCAGTGGCGGAAGTACCAGGGTCGCAGCGGTCGCAGTTGCGACCAGGCCCTGGCATTCCGCCACTGGAGGGGGGCCCAGCTCCGCCGCCAGATTCCGGCAAAAAGCGCCGGAATCTGTGACCGCGCGCTGGCCGTCCCTCTCCCTACGTGAGCGGCCGCTGACATGCAGCTTGGCCGCTCACGTGGGAGAGAAACCACCTGACCAGCGCACGAGACCTCGCGCTGATCAGGTGGTTTCCGGCGAGCGGCCAAGCTTGATGTTTCCAGCGGCCGCTCGCCAAGGAGGAGAAGACGCCGGAGGAGAAGACGCCGACGGAGCCTGCCCTGGGCCTGGGGCCCCCCAGAGCAGGTAAGAACTGGGCTGGGGGCAGTATATCCATGAGCTGGGGGGGCAGAGCTGGGGCAGTATATCCATGAGCTGGGGGGCAGAGCTGGGGCAGTATATCCATGAGCTGGGGGGGCAGAGCTGGGGCAATATATCCATGAGCTGGGGGGCAGAGCTGGGGCAATATATCCATGAGCTGGGGGGCAGAGCTGGGGCAGTATATCCATGAGCTGGGGGGCAGAGCTGGGGCAATATATCCATGAGCTGGGGGCAGAGCTGGGGCAATATATCCATGAGCTGGGGGCAGAGCTGGGGCAATATATCCATGAGCTGGGGGGCAGAGCTGGGGCAATATATCCATGAGCTGGGGGGCAGAGCTGGGGCAATATATCCATGAGCTGGGGGGGCAGAGCTCGGGCAATATATCCATGAGCTGGGGGCAGAGCTGGGGCAATATATCCATGAGCTGGGGGGCAGAGCTGGGGCAGTATATCCATGAGCTGGGGGGCAGAGCTGGGGCAATATATCCATGAGCTGGGGGGCAGAGCTGGGGCAGTATATCCATGAGCTGGGGGGCAGAGCTGGGGCAGTATATCCATGAGCTGGGGGGGCAGAGCTGGGGCAGTATATCCATGAGCTGGGGGGCAGAGCTGGGGCAGTATATCCATGAGCTGGGGAGCAGAGCTGGGGCAGTATATCCATGAGCTGGGGGGCAGAGCTGGGGCAATATATCCATGAGCTGGGGGGGCAGAGCTGGGGCAATATATCCATGAGCTGGGGGGCAGAGCTGGGGCAATATATCCATGAGCTGGGGGGGCAGAGCTGGGGCAGTATATCCATGAGCTGGGGGGCAGAGCTGGGGCAGTATATCCATGAGCTGGGGGGCAGAGCTGGGGCAGTATATCCATGTGCTGGGGCAGTATATCCATGTGCTGGGACAGTATATCCATGAGCTGGGGCAGTATATCCATGAGCTGGGGCAGTATATCCATGAGCTGGGGCAGTATATCCATGTGCTGGGGCAGTATATCCATGTGCTGGGGCAGTATATCCATGAGCTGGGGCAGCATATCCATGTGTTGGGGCAGTATATCCATGTGTTGGGGCAGTATATCCATGTGTTGGGGCAGTATTTCCATGAGCTGCGGGCAAAAATATCCATGTGTGAGCTGGGGCAATATATCCATGTGTGGTCTTGGGGCAATATATGTCCATGTGAGCTGGGGGCAATATATGTCCATGTGAGCTGGGGGCAATACTATCTTTTTTATATTGCAGAAAAAAAAAAGGTAAAAATATGGATCTTTTTTGGGGGGGGCCCTTCATGGATTCTTGCACCGGGGCCCTCAGGTTTCTAGTTACGCCACTGGTACTTATAGAGCCTGCAGAAATTGGATAAGGTATGTATTTTAAATTAATTTATTTTTGGCCTCCTGAGGAAGCCATACAAGGCCGAGACAATTGTCAGGGGTTGCTGCACATCTCGTGCAGAGGAGGCTGCCTTGGTATTTTAGCTATGGCTACCCTTGCTGTGCAGTAGCGGTCTGATTTTCATATGGGTTATCCTCCTCTGTAATGTCACCACTGAACTAAAACCTTGTGAGACGGGAGACACACTGTAGGGAGGCCACTAATACTTTTGCCCATTCTCAGGACCCTGGCAAACTTTGCTAATTTTTTTTAGGGCAACGTTTTTCTTGTCAAAATAATGTGTGCACATCTGTGTTTCTATGCCTAGCTCGTCTTTTTCATCTCAGTGTCTGTCAGTCTCCAGCATACCATCAGTATGCATTATACAACACGAGCACACATCCACTTTTGTTTTTAGACTTGTTTTGCATCTGGTAATTATAGTCTAATTTAATATAGTAAATTTGAATTGTTTTTTTTTTTTCTGTTGGGATGTGAAGAATAAAGTGATTATTAAACTCAAAGCTCAGTAAGTAACTCCTAACAAAGATTAATTATATCAGAATATGAATATACCCTCCAGGTTCAATAAATGTAATTTGGAATATATAAATGCATTACTTCATTTGTAGCTGGGTTTGGATGCCTTTGCTCCACAGATCAGCAGTTTTAAAGTTTCACCACCATAAATTGCAATGCATAATCATTCATTTTTTTTGGTAAAACCTACCTCAAGTCATCTTATTTATTCTCAGTGTAATGCTATTATTTCTTATTCCAGCTACACAAGCTTATTTTACAGCAATCATAAAAATAGGACACGATCAAAAATGTATGACGGTTTTATCATTTCTTCCATGGATATGCTATGAGTGAGAGTGGCTATTATTATATGTCAAACATTTTATAAATTCTAACATGCTGATATAAAATATTGGGATTTGTAAAAGGGTGCATTGTTGGAGATTATGAAACGCCCTTCAATGCTCTGCAAGCACTTACGGGTTTGGTGTCAATACTGCAAACCTGAATGGAAAAATACATTTGACTTGTTCTAAAAAAATACTTTTAAAAAAATCCTTTCAGCTCCTTGGTCACTAAAAAAAAAATCAATTATGTCATATAAGACAAGGGTCAGAAACCTTGACCCTCCAGGTGTTTTGGAATTACATTTCGCATGAGGCTCAGCCAATGTAATGGGTGGTTAAGCATCACAGTAGGTGTAGTTCCAAAACATCTGGAGGACCAAGGTTTCCTACCCTAGATCTAATATATGGACTTTGTTCATGTTAGTTTTACCTCTTCGTCACTGTAACCCATACTTAGGTTTTGTTCTTCTTACCATCAAGTGCCCAAACCCAGGGTCACCGTACTTCCTCTAACTCTTCTTCAGTGTTCCCATTTTGCTGACATGAGTCACCAACTTCATTGCATCTGTGCTGTGTCCTCCTTTCACCCCAGATTCCCATACCAATTCATTCATCATCAGTCTCTCAACCTTATGCGGTATCTCATCGCCGCTACTTGAGAACTCAGTTCCTAAGGGTTGCAGCAGACCATAGCACAAGCTGGGAGCCTCTGGGGAGCCCCTGCTTATGACATACTGCCTGGAATCTCGCTGACTCCAGGCAGCATGTCCACGAAGAAAAGCAGCAGAGTGCTCCCTGTGTATAGGGTGGAAGCTGCAGCAGGAAGGAGGTTGTGGCTTCTCTGCCACAATCCCTTTCCTCTAAAGCAGGGGTGGGCAATTACGGCTCTCCAGCTGTTTTGAAACTACGTTTCCCTTGAGGCTCTACAAACCTAATGAGCAGCCGACCATCACGGGAAATGTAGTTTCAAAACATCTGGAGCACCGTAATTGCCCACCCCTGCTCTAAAGCATCAGATTCTCCTGGATTCTGAAATTGGGTTCTCGAGTATTCATGAAAACAGGTGCCTGACCTGTACAAACTCGTTTGTGCATAAAATCGTAAGCCTTTTAATGATTCTACGGCATAGGGCCAATGTTTGGTCAAAGATTCGTGAACATCCAGATGCTTTGTATGACATATTATTGAAATGGCTTGCTAGCAATGTTATTGAACTCCCAAAATTAGATATTTTTGGCTTATAATATAAGTACAGTTTGTGATTCCTTTGAAGGGCCATAAAGACATGAGCAAAGGATTATTTGATTAGGATATTGTCAAAAGATAACTCAGGGAAGAATTTCATTTAGGTATCGGAGCAGCTTACAGGTTCAATGAAAAAAGTTTTTGACATTAAAAGAAAAATGCAAGCATTGAATTTCAAGTCACATCAGCCATATTATGGGTTTTTCATGCTGTGAATCCAATCCTGAATCAATAGAAAAAATCTAGAAGCCCCTAGTACCCAATACACAAAGAAAGACATATTCTGATCAATATTATAGGGGTTATTCAAAGAGCACCGAAAGTTTGGTGCTCTTTCGTTTGGTGCACTTCAGCGAGCTCAATTCGCTGAACCTGCAGTAAATTCAGCATTCACTGCAATGTCCCCGAAGTGCGCAAATGAATCTGCCCAACTTCGCCGATAAAACCTGCTGAATGCATCTGATAAACCATTGGACGCCACCAAAAAAAATCACTGAACGTATTCGATAAATCACCAAACACTGCTGATAATCCGCCGATCCGCCGAACAGACTGCCAAACGCTGCCGAAAAAAGCTGACCAGCTGTCGAACAGGGGTGAAACCCAACGCAATTTTTAAAAGGCGTTTTAAACAAAAATATTGCATGAAAATAATATATAAGGTCCTATGAATAACAATAAAAATTTAAAAAGCGCCATTTAAAACAAAAACAGAATCAAAAAATTTGCTGAAAAAATCCTGAAAAATTTAAAAATTAATTAATAAAAAGATTTTTTGCTGCAAAAGAAAAGAATGGTTGAATAAAAAATTTGTAAAGACGGGTAATTTTTTTTAACATTGAAACCTAGGGGATTCAATTGCTAAAAACTGTCGAATGAAAGCACTGAAAATCTGGGCATTTTGCCAACTTTTCGGTGCTATTCGACATTCTCTGAATAGATTAATCATTACTTCTCTATGGGGTATTTCACTGCCACCAAAGGTCACCATATCTCGCTGGCAATTTGACAATATTTGGCGAATCGCCAGCTTTTTGAATAGCCGAATGGCCACGAAATTGCACAGTATGGGGAAATGCACCATTCGGGGCAATTTGGTGGCCAATTCAGCTCTATTTGATTAACTCCTTATATGTAAATGATCTTCAATAATATTTAATCAAAAGCGAAAGAGGTTGCTTTCCTAGTCACACTTATGCTTCTTTTTTTTTGTTTTCTATCCTTACATGGCAATTCTGTGAATTTTGTCCCTGAATTGTGCACGAAACAACTCTTTGCTGTTCTATACAATTATGAGGAAAATAAATCTATTATAGGTTACGTACCCTTTATCCAGGAATATTCTGCTCTGGAAGCATTCCATATTTTTTGGATTATTTTTTTTGGAATCCTACTAGGATTTTGACGCCGGAGTGGAGGGGATTAGTTGAAATAGGGTAGCACTGAGAGGTGCTGCACAGCACTTTATAAGGGACATACTGTCAAGGGCCAGCATTTCTTTTGCTGGCTCTATGCAGCAAGTCACATGCTGGAGCTACATAGCATGTCCCAGCACGAACCTCAGTGGTGCTGCAGTCCTTGGAGGAGCGCCAGAGCAAAGAAGACCTGTCAAGAGTGGTCGGGAGGTTGGTGAAAGTCATGTTGATAAGATATCAAAAACTATGGTTTTCGGAATCTTCCAGATTTCAGATATCCAGATACGGGGTGCTTTACTTGTATATACTAAATTATGTTACCTCATACAAATACATTAATTCTCTTAAACGTGGATTTCTGACCAAGGCTGGCACAGTTGACTTCAACTATCATGACCAGTGGCCCATAAAAGATGGGAATCATACAATTTCTGTGGTAATAAGTCGAGGTTACTATTTCTATCCAAATAATAAGTAGGTTCTAATGCATTCATTAAGTACTTTAATCTACAAACACTATTGTGCTAGGACCCTTAAAATTAAGCATTTTTATGAGCTTCCGCTCTTCAATAAATGTAATTAAGTAGATCAGCATGCATTTTACGTAGCATAATGTATATAAAATATTCATTTTCAGATCGTAAGCAACATTTTTTCTTATCACACTCAGACAGATCCTTTAGTTCTTGCCCCCGCTATGTCTTAGATGTAAAACTATAGATTATGAATGGAATATTCTAGAGAAAATTACAATATAGGGTCACCTTCATGTATTAAGATCTACCTGTTATCTTGTATCACAAACTATCTGTAGGCTTGCATTTCCATACAGAGCAAGTCCTTAGATGTGTAGTTGCACCATAATATATCAGATAAAGAAGGTCAATTTAAAGAACAAAAAAGCCCAACATTTATTGTCAGCGTGGAAGCTGGAAAACTTTATACAAAGAGAATGATTAATATTAATACAGCCTTAAAGGGATATTCCAAGTACCTGTAGTACAATATTTCACTCGCAGCGCTTAATACAAACTATTTTATTGTATGTGGTGAGATGCAAAACTAATCTTTTAGAGAGAAATAGGAAAGCTGGGAAACCTACACAAATCCATTTACATATCAATACCAAAATATCTTTTGTGTATTGTAAAATATTGTTTATGAATACAATGACGCAAAATATAGACAACACATTCGCTTGTAATCAGTGCGACCGTGGCACACATTCACTTTTTCTCAGACTTTAAACCATGTGATAGCTGAGAGTGCCTGAGGGTAAAATGATGCTGGAAAGCTGCAAAAGCCAAAGAGAATTGAGATAACCCAGTGGAAAACAGTGTTAATTTTAGTCATCTGATTTTTTTCCGTTTTAGTCTAGTTTTAGTTGACTAATTATCATAAGATTTTAGTCGACTAATACTACAGTAAATTGAGTCTATTAAAATCTAATGGGTTTAGTTAAAGTGTGATGCAGTGTTAATTTTGACAGCAAATTTTGATCAATTTTAGTCGTAGTCTTTTGACTAAAATGCCATTTAGCTTTTGTCAAATTTTAGTCATCTGAATTGTTTTATTTTTAGTCTACTTTTTCAGTAAAATCCAGTAAAATCTAGACTAAACTTACAATAGTTTTAGTCAACTAAAATCTTATGATATTTAGTTAACTAAAACTAGACTAAAATGGAAAAAATTCAGATGACTAAAATGCGACTAAAATTAACACTGGTGGAAAACCTTGTCATTATTAGTATAGGAATAATGCACCAGCCAAAATAGAGTCACAGTGAACCCCATCCCTATAAAATCTGCCTAGTGTGCTTGATACAAAAGCAAATAAAAACAAAACACTTGAAAAGACATAAAAAAGTTGAAAATGATGAACATGCAAATATCCAAAGGAAAGAGTAAGTTGCCAACTCCAAAGTGCCAAGCTTCGACTGGCAAGGCCAAGGCACACTTTTGTGAATGTCCATACTTTTCATTTCCTGCTGTTGAAAACCAAAGAACAGGCATGGAATTCCTATGCCTGTCAACGAGGACAGAGAGCCTGTGCCTGCAACTGTGAAACTCAGGGAAAGAGAAAATGGATTCAAGAGAAATTGACAGCGTCATCCCGAACAAGCTAAACTTACTGCAAATTCACTAGTGGGCACACAAGTCACCAAAAGCAACAAACAAACTAGCTATAAAAATATACGAGTGAATTTAACAAAAATATAACATGATTTTTAATTGTTTTCTGGATAACAAAAGACATAAGTGACAACTAACCCCAACACGTCCATCGATAGATCTAGGGTGCCATCTTGTAAAAGGAGCAGCAAATTCCCAAGGTACTTATTTAGTCAAGAAAGTGACTCCAGACTTCCCAATCAAGGCAGACGTTATTGGAGGTTCATCAAAAAACAGGACAACATTTATTAAACTCCTAGTAAGTCTTTTTCCCACTCCAAAAATTAGGCTTTCGTTTATCTCACAGCCAACACACTTGACCTATTTCCTTGCGGTTATGAACATTACAGATCTGGTCACATGTCCGTTATATGGGTTGTGTTGTGAATTTAGAGAGTCTTCTCTCACCATGGATGGCACTTATCATGACCATAACATCCATTAGTGAATCTCTTCCAATGTGTGGCTGTGTAGTGTACTATGCTGGAAAGATCTGCATAGATCCTTATGGAATTTGTTGCCATTACTATGTGGTTTAAAGGGCCACTACCACAAACAAATGAAATGTTCTTATTGTGTTTATTTTATGTTGCTGATATCTGACATGTGCTTTTTTTTTCTCCTGTATGTTTAGTTAAGAAAATATTTTACTCTATATGAGATACTGGTTGCATCCATTGTGTGATCTTTTGTGTTGTAAACTCCCCCCCCCACACACACACAGTAAATTTACCTCTCTTGGTCCTTACTTTGTAGTTTTGGCCATATAATGTAGTCTATGGGTCAGGCAGCTGACTCATGTCATTGTATTGTGTGGGATGTATTCAAAGGACATCACCAAGGGGTAGATTAGAAGTCTTTTACGCTCCCTATCATATCTCAATCAGCTACTAGCTCTTATCTCAGGCAGCCTAGAGGAGTGGTCTTCAACCCTGGACCTCTGGGCTCACTAAAAGGCAAGTTTTAAGGAATACCATGGGAAATGCAGACTGAATCCTGCAATCACTGCGCTACAAATTATCACCTGTACTGTTCTTCATATATCTGGAAAACCTGGCCTCTTAGTGGGCCCTGAGGACCAGGGTTGGGAACCACTGGCATACAGAACAATAGCCTTATCTAAACATTCACTTCTCCACCTCATTAACTGATAATTATTGTAGATTAAAAAAACAATAGCCAGAAAGCAAAGCTGGTAAATGTTGCATCACGGGAAAAATCCAGATAATGGAACCCGGAGATAAAATGCCAAATATTATTTTTCCTTTTTACATGCAATTACATCTAGTTACAGCTTATGTAAGTGGTAGTGTCCCTTAAGTATGTAATACAACGCATCTATACATATAAAGGCGAATATCCATACGGCGCATCTAGTACAATTAATATGTTAATAAATCAATGGATATATAAAATACATAAAATCTATTAAAAACTCATAAACCGTAACAGTAAAAAATGTAATAAAAATGTATAATCAAGTCAGTAAAGTGCATAGAGTAAAGTCCAGGTCAAATGTGCAAACAGTGCAAAAAAGTGCTCAAGTATATATTGATGGAATACTCAAAAGATGATGATGGGAAATGATGAGCTGATCTTCTTATAAGTGCTGGTGCTGAATCCTCATATCCGTCAGTAATCCTCAAAGAAAGCACATCACAAGAGAGGATAATAGTGCAGACAGTCAAAATAAAATAGGCTCGAATTGTAACCAAAATCCAAACCACTCACATTTGTGGGAGCCCACAAGGTCCCGGCTCAAGGAGAAAACAGCCTGCAGCCAAATAGAGGGTGGCACTTCCCTTCTTTCTGTTCGTACTGGAGACTAAAAATAGAGAGAATCGGGAGACAGCACTCCCATAGCGTAATGCTGCATATATATGGAAATGTGATAAAGGAAGAAATTAGGCACACTCACCGATTTTTGAGCCTCGCAATATCAGGCTCAATCTATGTCGCTCTGGGTCCTCTTAAGGTGGGAACCCAAACCTCTTTGCCTCCGTGATGATGGATCCAAAATTCCAAAACGGAAAAAAGGGGTCGGAGAAAGGTGGCAAATATTGGGAAATTTATTGGATAAATAAAATAAAATACAGGACAGAATCTACCGAGACGCGTTTCGGCTTAAAAAGCCTTCCTCAGTCGGTATAAAGGTAAATGTCCATAAAAAAGTCAGTATGAAATACAAGATGAAGGTGTCCTCTTTTATAGTGCATCAGAATAATATCGCTTCCTACTTCTGGTCAGTTGACTTCCGATCGTTCGGATTTTACCCAGTAATGCTTTGCGATACGAAATGGCGGCGAAAACAATACGAACGACTGGCCGATCGTAATGGCTATTGAAAGTCGGTATTGGTCGAAAAAAGCATAGAAAACAGCCAAAAGGGATTTAATTAGCAAAAGATACGAAAATTTAGCAATATTCGTTCATATGGTTAATAATTAAAAACCGGATGTAAACAAAAGGGGTTCGACCAATAGCGGTATTTCGGTTCTAATTACATGACAATATATAGATCTTAATTTTCGTGTAAACAGATACGAAAAATAATGATGGGTACAATAAGAGAACAATCATAATGTTTATAAATCCGAAAATCTGTGGGAAACGAATAATGGTCGAGCATATATCATACGATCAGAAAAATCGGACGGAAATAAAATCGGGCGGAAATGGAAAATACCCAGTGGGGCCTTGCGGCCACTTTCAATTTCGGTTTGGGTCTATCAGAAAACCGGAAGTAAACAAATGGATTTTTACCTAATGATAACTTTTCGTTTCGGATTGTGTGATAATACATAAATCTTAGTATAAACAAATATACGATAGAAATATAATGAAGATTTAGTCATAATGTTTATACATCCGAAACGAATAGTGTATAATGGATGAATAAAGGGATCGGACGAAAATGGGAAAATTTCCCAATAAGGTCTTAGGATCGTTTTAAGTTACGATTTTCGTCCATATATAAATTAAGATCCGAATGATAAATGAACGAAAATATAGTGTATACGAAACGCATAAGAAAAGACAGACAGCATTTCTGCTACATCAATTTAAAAGATGGAAAATAGTACAAGAGAGATTTTGCCTAGTGAAAACTTGCAGCATATGAAAAGAACCTATGAACAGCCTAGCAAACATTGAACCAATGCAATAGGCAGAATATATTGACAAATTTAAGATAGAATAAAACTGTATAAAATTGGGGGATGCATCGAAAAATGATCTATTTATCTAATAAAGCCTTTATATAGGTCAAGGCAGAATTAGGGAGAGAGTTATGAGGAGCAAGAAGGTAAATTATAAATTATAATTAATGGATGATAAAACAGCCAAAAAAGTGGGAGGTTAGTAGTATAAATTATGGACTAAAAAGGAGAGCTGGTTAAAATGGATAGATTAAGAATAATGCTTAAAATGGGCTTAATAGTAAAAATGGGGAAGGAGGTAAAAGAAGGCTAATCATTAAGGAAATGGCACAGCTCAAAGTCAGCATTAAGACCGTGGGGTTGGAGCGTATTCATTAAGAAAATCCACCGCATTTCTTCTTTTCCTAATCGAGTTTCCAGGCTTCCTCCTCTCCAGAAAGGTTCCAACTTCTGAACTGCCATAAATTGGAGTTCCTCTGGATTCTGACCATGTTTAACGTCATATATGTTTTGACTTGCCCCTGTGGACTTAAATATGTGGGGCGTACCACACGACCTCTCAATATACGCATACAAGAACATATAAGAAACATAAAAAAAGGGTTCGACAAACACAGCGTATCATTACATTTTAAATTAAAACATGGTCAGAATCCAGAGGAACTCCAATTTATGGCAGTTCAGAAGTTGGAACCTTTCTGGAGAGGAGGAAGCCTGGAAACTCGATTAGGAAAAGAAGAAATGCGGTGGATTTTCTTAATGAATACGCTCCAACCCCACGGTCTTAATGCTGACTTTGAGCTGTGCCATTTCCTTAATGATTAGCCTTCTTTTACCTCCTTCCCCATTTTTACTATTAAGCCCATTTTAAGCATTATTCTTAATCTATCCATTTTAACCAGCTCTCCTTTTTAGTCCATAATTTATACTACTAACCTCCCACTTTTTTGGCTGTTTTATCATCCATTAATTATAATTTATAATTTACCTTCTTGCTCCTCATAACTCTCTCCCTAATTCTGCCTTGACCTATATAAAGGCTTTATTAGATAAATAGATCATTTTTCGATGCATCCCCAATTTTATACAGTTTTATTCTATCTTAAATTTGTCAATATATTCTGCCTATTGCATTGGTTCAATGTTTGCTAGGCTGTTCATAGGTTCTTTTCATATGCTGCAAGTTTTCACTAGGCAAAATCTCTCTTGTACTATTTTCCATCTTTTAAATTGATGTAGCAGAAATGCTGTCTGTCTTTTCTTATGCGTTTCGTATACACTATATTTTCGTTCATTTATCATTCGGATCTTAATTTATATATGGACGAAAATCGTAACTTAAAACGATCCTAAGACCTTATTGGAAATTTTCCCATTTTCGTCCGATCCCTTTATTCATCCATTATACACTATTCGTTTCGGATGTATAAACATTATGACTAAATCTTCATTATATTTCTATCGTATATTTGTTTATACTAAGATTTATGTATTATCACACAATCCGAAACGAAAAGTTATCATTAGGTAAAAATCCATTTGTTTACTTCCGGTTTTCTGATAGACCCAAACCGAAACTGAAAGTGGCCGCAAGGCCCCACTGGGTATTTTCCATTTCCGCCCGATTTTATTTCCGTCCGATTTTTCTGATCGTATGATATATGCTCGACCATTATTCGTTTCCCACAGATTTTCGGATTTATAAACATTATGATTGTTCTCTTATTGTACCCATCATTATTTTTCGTATCTGTTTACACGAAAATTAAGATCTATATATTGTCATGTAATTAGAACCGAAATACCGCTATTGGTCGAACCCCTTTTGTTTACATCCGGTTTTTAATTATTAACCATATGAACGAATATTGCTAAATTTTCGTATCTTTTGCTAATTAAATCCCTTTTGGCTGTTTTCTATGCTTTTTTCGACCAATACCGACTTTCAATAGCCATTACGATCGGCCAGTCGTTCGTATTGTTTTCGCCGCCATTTCGTATCGCAAAGCATTACTGGGTAAAATCCGAACGATCGGAAGTCAACTGACCAGAAGTAGGAAGCGATATTATTCTGATGCACTATAAAAGAGGACACCTTCATCTTGTATTTCATACTGACTTTTTTATGGACATTTACCTTTATACCGACTGAGGAAGGCTTTTTAAGCCGAAACGCGTCTCGGTAGATTCTGTCCTGTATTTTATTTTATTTATCCAATAAATTTCCCAATATTTGCCACCTTTCTCCGACCCCTTTTTTCCGTTTTGGAATTTTGGATCCATCATCACGGAGGCAAAGAGGTTTGGGTTCCCACCTTAAGAGGACCCAGAGCGACATAGATTGAGCCTGATATTGCGAGGCTCAAAAATCGGTGAGTGTGCCTAATTTCTTCCTTTATCACATTTCCATATATATGCAGCATTACGCTATGGGAGTGCTGTCTCCCGATTCTCTCTATTTTTAGTCTCCAGTACGAACAGAAAGAAGGGAAGTGCCACCCTCTATTTGGCTGCAGGCTGTTTTCTCCTTGAGCCGGGACCTTGTGGGCTCCCACAAATGTGAGTGGTTTGGATTTTGGTTACAATTCGAGCCTATTTTATTTTGACTGTCTGCACTATTATCCTCTCTTGTGATGTGCTTTCTTTGAGGATTACTGACGGATATGAGGATTCAGCACCAGCACTTATAAGAAGATCAGCTCATCATTTCCCATCATCATCTTTTGAGTATTCCATCAATATATACTTGAGCACTTTTTTGCACTGTTTGCACATTTGACCTGGACTTTACTCTATGCACTTTACTGACTTGATTATACATTTTTATTACATTTTTTACTGTTACGGTTTATGAGTTTTTAATAGATTTTATGTATTTTATATATCCATTGATTTATTAACATATTAATTGTACTAGATGCGCCGTATGGATATTCGCCTTTATCTTGTATATTGACACATATTTTGGTTGTTTTTTATGTGTTTTTACCATACTTTAGGCAGCATTTGACTATTTATTAGCACTACATCCTGCACTTTAAATTAATTTATAAATAGGCGCCCACACTGTATAGTGTATATTTATATATACACACTCTTTGCATCTATACATATTCCCAGTGCTTTTTTTAGGAACAAAGGTGAGGGATACTCACCATGAAGCGTCATAAAGTGTCAGGCAGCAAGCAGCCAATGAAAAGATGGCATATGCTCTCATGCAGCCAATGAATAGAGAGTGCACACCAACGTGCAGCCAATAAATCAAGGTAATTGACGCCCATGCGAGCCTGATGGCGGAGCAAGGGACAAATAAGGTTACACACATAATCAACTTGAGAACAGTACTATGATTAAAACTTCCTGAATAATCTTAGTTGCCAAATTTTAACATCACAATTTCTGTGATTTTTAGCATGTGAGAGTAATCTTCTGTTTTTTAAACTTTCTTCTCTTTATACATAGTTGCATAAGCTGAAAAAAAGACGTACTCGGGTTCAGCCTTTCACATATCACCTACTGCTGCTGATCCAAAAGAAGGCAAAAAACCCAGTCTGAAGCGCCCACCAATATGTGGGAAAAAATTCCTTCATGACCCCAGAATGGCGTCAGATTTCTCCTTGGATCAAGAAGCTTTTACCCATGTATTAAATATTATAACCCTTAATATTATTTTTTTGCCTGAAGTCATCCAGTCGCTGTTTAAAAGTCTGTACAGACTCTAACTCAACCACCTCAACAGGCAGAGAATTCTACAGCTTTATTGTTCTCACTGTAAAATAACCCTTCCAATGCTTTAGGCTGAATTTCCTTTCATCCAGTCTAAATGGGTGACCTCGGGTCCTGTGTATAGTCCTGTTAATAAATAGGTTTCCAGACAATGGTTTATAATGGCCCCTTATATATTTATATAAAGTTATCAGATCCCCTCTAAACCTTATATAAATATATACGGGGCCTATCAGATCCCCTTTAAGGCTCAGTTTCTCTAAACTAAACAGGTTTAAGCTTGTTAGTCTTTCCTCATAACTTAAACCTTCCATTCCCCTTATTAATTTAGTTGCCCGTCTCTGCACTTTTTCTAGCGCTATAATATCCTTTCTTAAGGCAGGTGCCCAAAATTGCACGGCATATTCAAGGTGCATCTTACCATTTTTAAAGACGCAAAATTATATTTTCATCCCGCGAGTGAATTCCCCTTTTAATGCATGCCAATACCTTGCTGGCCTTGGCGAGCAATATCCTGGTCACATTGTATTACTTTTTCCAAGTTGTGTGTCATCTGCAAACTCTGACACATGACTTTTGATGCCTATTTCAAGGTCATTTATAAATAGACTGAATAGAATTGGTCCTTTAACAGACCCCTGAAGGACACCACTTACTACTGGTGTCCATCTTGAAAATTTACCATTTATGACCACTCTCTGTACCCTATTATTTAGCCAGTTTTGTATCCAAGAAAAAGAATTTTCATCTCAAAATTTTTTCTAAATTTAAATAGCAATTTCTTGTGTAGAACTGTGTCGAGAGCTTTGGCAAAATCCAAGTAAATCACATCTGCTGCGACCCCCTGATCTATACTGACACTTCTTCAAAGAATGTATTTAGGTTAGTCTGACGTGATCTATCTTTCATAAAACCATGTTATTGTCCTTTTTGTACCAACACTTTGAAACGAAGGTCCCAGCTTGGATTAGGCATATACTCCATGATCACATTGTAATGTGGAAGATCATGGAAGCTTAGAAATGCAACTTCTTTCAAGTCTTTAAAAAGAAGAAAGGAAATGATTAAAAATCATCCATCAACGTGATTAATGTCAGAGGAGAAGCTTCAGAACAATGTCAGAAATGATTCATTAATCTCCAACAGTTCAATGATGGCTATAGAATAACTCAATAAAGGCTGCATGCAATTTTTCCTGTGGTGTCCACTAGCAAGATATCCATGATGGGGCAATAAAAAAGATGGCTTAAAAAATATACCCGTCATTTTGTCATTAGAGGAAATTTAGTGTAGGGGATTAATGGTATACATGATGGGGAGAGCAAAAGATTTCCATACCAGTCTGATAACTTCAAATGTTAAGATACTGTATCTGACAGATGTTTTATTTTAAATTACAGAAAATAAAGAAGATAGACGTAATTTCTTTTCCAAGGTCTATATATATATATATATATTATATATAAAATGCCATTGTGTGGCCCAGTATTTTACCTGAAGGTAAAATGAACTGATGTTATAAATATATTTGTGATACTGCAGGTTCTGAGCAGGTTTACAGCTATTATCAGCACTCAGTCTGCTATAAGATAGCATAGTGTATGATGAGAATGCCATCATGAATGTGAAGATTTAATTCTGAGGATAAAATTATCAGAGCAGATAAACTGCATAGGTTTTTGCTGCACATTTCTCTGATGTAGGGTACCATAGATTCAATCCATAGGTTCTCATATGTCATCAGTATCAGAAATGACAGATGAAATGCAGTATAGATTGTTATCACATGATCATCAAAATTTGCATTACAGATCTATATTGAGTTCAAGCTGTTCTAATCAGTGTTTATGAGCAGTGATGTAGTCTTTTATATATTTTACACCCATAAAATAGTGTGTTGCAATAACTAAAGATTGATTTATTTATTTAAAAGTATTTTACCAGAAAGGATACATATATTGAAATTTGTCTTGTTTTCAAGTAAGTCCTGGATTCAAGAACATTGAACTACAACATATTTGTTATGGGTTCTGAGCTCTGAAAAGAACTCCCCATTCAGATTGTTGTTTTGGTTCCAGCTTTCGCTACGTAGCTCTTCTGGTGAAGTGGAAACTATCTGTAGCGTTCCGGTGAGTAAGTGTTAGTCAGAATAATTGCCTTTAACTCATACCCCCATATTACCATCCTAACGCTAATAATGTAAAAAATCCATTAGCGCAACGGTGATTGCACTAGCTTGTGTGAGCTTACTATACTTTTATACTTAACATGGAGAGCGCAAACAGTAATTAGTGTTAGGATAAGTATGGCATTACAAAGTCCTAACTCTAATTACCACACCGATAGGTTAACGAAAAAGTTTACCACAACTAGAAGCTGGTGCTAACTGATACCGCTTCTGCAGAATCATTTAGCACCAAACCCCCACTAATAAATCAGATACTTACCTCTCATCCCGCGGTGAGAACGGTGGCCCAATCTGCTGCTTCTGGCAACCAAGAGCAGTGTAAGTCTGGGGACAAATAGTACATATACAGTAAAATGTATATTATAGGGAGCGCACACCCAAAGGGATAATTAGCAACAATGGGGATATATAGAACAACTTATCTTGTACGTGTCAGCAAGGGATGGTAGATTCACAAGCAGAAATGTTGTCATATACGTACTGTATCCTATAAAAGATAAATAACCAATTCCGACTGAGGAGGTTTGCAGGACTCAAGCTAAACGCGTCTCTGCTCTTCTAGATTTTATGTTATTTTTTATATTGAATAAATTCTTTTTATACCCACTATTACCCCGAATTAATGGGAACACATCATCTTTGGCTAACCATCTCCACTATACGACTGAGGAAGGACCCCCTCTAAGAAGTGAAGAGGTCCATATGCTATATATACAGAGCCACCAATCTAGGAGGCTCTAAACCACGTGAGTGTAACACTGCCGATATTGATACTTATATGGTTTAACGTTAATGCACCATAGCGGCATATCTTTTACTTTGAGGTGTTTTCTCACCGCTGAAAGAATACCTAAGGATATCCATACATTGGGCGAGGTCCCCCTATAAAGAGACCTGCAGGCGAATCACTACGAGCCACTTGAGGCTCCATCTTTGTGAGTTTGATCACTCGATTTATAGTATTAATTTTGTATGTCTTACTGTACTTCGCGATTAGGTTATTTATCTTCTATAGGATACGTGTAAGACAAAATTTCTTCTTGTGAATCTACCATCCCTTGCTGACACGTACAAGATAAGTTGTTCTATATATCCCCATTGTTGTTATTTATCCCTTTGGGTGTGCGCTCCCTATAATATACATTTTATATGTATTATTTTTTTGGTTCCAATTCTGAGGTGTAGGGTACACCTTTAATAGGTGAGCAGCCAATGATACATTACTATCAACTATAAATTGACTAGCGCCGAAACACTTTGAACGATTTGTTCAGTATTCCCTAGGGACAAATAGTCCCCACTCTCCCTCCACGATCACACTGGGGTGCTGCGTAATCTCGTGAGAGCGAGATCAATCAGGGCTCACTGCACATCAGTGGAACCCTCCATGGAGTCCTATGGACTCCAGGAGGTGAAACTCGCATCAGCACGGAAGTGCTACCGCGAATATCATGGAGGTTAGCACTTTGTTCTGGGGCAGGCTGTTGAATTAGCGCCTGCCCCGGAATATTACGGTAAAATGGGGACACTACGGGGAAACGTGCAGGCTCAGGTTTTTTCCATTAGCATCCCCATTTCAGTGCACACAAAGGCATGGTACCCTGAGAGTTTAATCAAAACTAAATTATTCAAACATGCTTAATTACCACATCAATGAACAGTAAAATAGGGCATATTGCCTAATCGGTTACTTCAGTTAGCATTGGAATAAAAAAAACACATTTCGAAAGCAAGTACTCATAGGGCAATATTCCAAAGTTGGTGCTAACTTTACCAGAGCTGATGTAAACTTGATAACTCCATAGACTATGGGCTCTATTCCTTTATTGGCAAAAAAATGGGAATGATAACGAGGAAAACCTGTGTCTGCAGGTTTCCCCGTAGCTTCCCCATTGTAGCACCATATTCCGGGGCAGGTGCTAATTCAGCAGCCTGCCCTGCAATGCAGCGCTACCCTCAAGGATACTTGTGGTAGCAGTGGCGGAAGTACCAGGGTTGCAGCGGTTGCACTTGCGACCGGGCTCTGGCATTGCCCACTGGAGGGGGGACCAAGGCAGTAATGGCTCTTTAATTAGGTGGCTGCAGTGCAGTGTTATTTTTTAGGCCCGGGGGCGGCCAGAGGCACTCTCTGATGTCAGACACGTCACGCCGGTTGACTGGTGGCCCCCTCTGATGACATCAGAGAGGGCACAATGGAAATCTGTGACCCATGCCTGCCCCAGTATCTGGCTGCATCCTGCCTGCCTCTTACCATGAGGATCCTTCTCTCTACCGCCACTGAGATCTGATGTCTGTAAATACATGTATATATCGTCTGAATTCTGGGTATACATGTATCTGGGGTTCTGATATCTGAGGTCTGATTTCTGGGTATACATGTATCTGGAGTCTGGGCCTGATGTCTGGGTATACATGTATCTGGGGTCCGTGTGGAGGGTGGGCCTTGAAGAAGCGAGGCGTACTGGTCAATGATGCAGGTCAACTGTTGTGGACCTGTTTCTTGAAGCTTCTCTGCCGCTTTTGTGGAAATTTTAGTAAGTTTGTGTGTGTATGTACAGCCTTTATATTTTCTAACTCAATTTAAATTATCATAGTCTTGCTGCCATACGGATCTTTTGCTATAACTTTGTCTAATAGATGTATAAATTGCCTTGATTTATGGATTTTTCTTTATATTTTTCAGGCCATCAGTGCGACCTGCCCAGTGACCAAGTCCTATCCTGAAACTACCACTGTTAACAATTAAAGTAAGTTGAAATAATTAATATAAATGGCGTGTTATATTTTTATATTGCAGAAAAAATTTATTGAAATATAGATCTTTTTTTGGGGGGAGGGGGACCGTCATGGATTCTTGCACATGGGCCCATAGGCTTCTAGACACGCCTCCGCGCAGTAGAGCTTCCACGCCGCCTTGAGTATCACTTCCTGAAGTCCATAGGAATTCATGGAGGGTTGCACAGCCGGGCCACGAACCCTGCTCGATCTTGTTCTCGCCAAACGGCGCAGGCCCACAGAGTGATTGTGGAGGGAGACTGGGGATTTTTTGTCCCCAGTCTCACTCTGCTCCCGGTGGCCAGAAGCAGCTGATCAGCCTGCCGTTCTCACCACAGGATGAGAGGTGAGTATCAGATTTATAGGGGTGTTTTTAGATGGTGTTAACTGATTCTGCAAAAGCAGAATCAGTTAGCACCAGCTTCTAGCAGTAGCTAAATTTTAAGTTTGCACATCGATGCAGTAATTAGTGAGAGGACTTTGTAATACCTTGCATATCCTAATGCTAAATACTGATTGTGCTTCCTTTGTTAAGTATAGGATGTGCTAAGTACAGTAAGCGCGCAAAAGGTAGCGCAATCACTGATGTGCAAACTGATTTCTCACGGGTTTAGCGTTAGGAAGGTAATATGGGGGCATGCTTTAATGTCACTTATCCTGACGGTAACGCTTACTCACCTGAACAGTACAGTTAGGGTTCACAATGGAATAGGGCCCTACAATGACTCTGGTTAAGGTAGCACCAACTTTGGAATAGGGCCCATAGTGTCTAAACTTGAACATCACATACTGATGGAGGGAATTAGTTGTAATCTGCTAATTGTCATTTTGTATTGAATTAAATGACAGAAATTGTAACAGAATCTCATGGAATCTTCATTGTTGTGGTTATAAAAAGTAGCATACTTTTCCAGCTGTTGCAAAGTATTTTTTATATAATTTCATTGCATATGCAGTGACTATGCATTAATCAGTATATGAGCAAGTTCCTTGTCAAAGCTATACACACTGTAAATATGAGATTTCTACACAGTGGGCCGTTGGGTTAAGAATTGGTAGGGGTGAGCGAGTGTACTAGCTTCTGATCCTTACTGTTGTTCTTGGGAGTTCAGGCAAGTGTGTTGTACAAATATCCCATTTAAAAAAGCACAGTAGAGCAAAGAAGAAATAATCTAAATGCCCCATATTTTTTATTTCTACTTAGAAAAGTAATTATTAGGAGTCATGAAACCTTGTAAGTTATGACTTCTAACGAGAGCTAATTTTTCTATTTTCCATTGAAAAAATAATAATAATTAGAAGATTCAATGAGATGAGAATCTTGAAGTTCCTACTATTTCTGTAAATCCCTGGGATTTGCAGTTTATTTCTGTCAAATAAAGAAATTCGATGAAGCACCTTGCTGTAAAAGAGAATAGACTTGTTACATATGTATATCGGATCTCAAAAACTATTGGTTATATCTTCTAGGATAGAAACATTGCATCACAGAAACAGAAAGGTAAAAAAATACTCTCATTGAAATGCTATATGTATATAGCACTTTTAGTGCTCTATCGCCCCCTTCAAGCCAACACTTGCATCAGCATTAGCGATAACTTAAAGGAGGTCATAGCGCTGCGGCCAGATTGCCCTTGAATCACTAATGGGGTAAAAACACCATTAGCGCTTGTTAATTTGCGATTCGTAGCGCGAGTTTACTGTACTTTGCACTCCCTATACCAAACATGGGGAAGGCAAAGTGAAACCACAGAGTAACTAGGTCACTTGGTCCTAATGGTAGCTGCTAAGAACTGGCGCTAATGAAAAAGAACAGAAAATACCAGCCCTGAGGTATAGGTATTGGATTGCGCTGCTGCAGAACCCCCCAAAATCAAATACTCACCTCTTATCCTGCGACGGGAATGGCAGCCCGATCCGCTGCTTCTGGCCTCTGGGAGCAGAGGAAGACTGGGGGAAGAAAGTCCCCTGTCTCCCTACGCGATCACTCTGCCGACCAGCAGGATCTTGAGTGAGGCGAGATCTTGACAGTCATGTGACCCGGCAGCATGATCCTCCATGGAGTCCTATGGATGCCATGGAGGGGATGCTGGGACGGCGCTGTAGCGCTGACCCAGCATCCGTGAGCTTAGCGATTGCTAAGGGGCAAGCTGCCGGACTCTGTGCCTGCCCCGCGATCTGCTGGGGAAACCAGGACGCTAAGGGGAAATTAGCATATGCAAATTTTTCCCCTTAGTGTCCCATTTTAGCGAGAGGCAACACAATAGTACCCTTAACCCTTTCGCTGCTGAGGCATTTCACGTCTGTGTGCTGAGCTAATTTTTACCGGTTTCGCTCATCATGTTTAAACGCATTTTGAAGCCTTATTTTATTATATGACCCAGACATATTATATATCTCTCTTTCCGGCAGACTCGCAGATTCATAATATATATCATTATTATATGTATACGTCATGTCCTGTCTGTATATTATAACAAAAAATGCAATAAAATTTGAATTTTCAATAATTTACAACGGGTAAAGCTTTTTTTTTTTCACATTTTAACATGCGTGCGTTTACGGTTATATTTTCTATGAGTTGCGCTTGTTAAAAAAATTAGAAATGGGGGACTTGTTACATTTGTTTGGGGGAAAATTACACGATTTTTAACAAACGTACCCCATACAAAAATCGTTAGTGCAGCATCATTGTTCACATTATAATTGAAATGGGAACAATATTGCTGCATTAACAAAACAAAACAAAAAACAACTGTTTATTTGTTTTTTTAAATATTTTTTTATTTTCGTTTTTAATTTTTTTTTCTTTTTTGTTAACTTTTAACATCATCATGTTTGGTATAGTTGGAAAGGCCATGCTTTGGTCGATCCAACTATACCAAACATTAACCCCTAGCTGTCACGGATCGGGAGATAGGGGATTCATTTGAACCCCTATCTCCACCATTGGTGGCAGCTATGGGTTAACTCCCGAACTGATGTCATTGCGCTATGCACGATGATGCCAGTCATCAGGGGGAGATCCCAGAAGCTTGGCCGACATCCAAGATGTCGGCCAGCTCCGGGAGAGGATCGTGATCGGGCGCCTTTCAGTGCCGAATCATGATCCGGCCCCTAAGGGCTATGACTGTTACTAAGCCACTGCCACAGAGGCCTCCTAGGAGCGGCAGATGGACTACTGTAGGATCTGGTAGACTTAGAGTTGTGGATAGAAGGCATGTCCCACAATCTGTGGCTCTTCTTAATTATTTTGAGGCACTTTCAGAGTGTAGTGGTAAGATGGATGTAGGCTCAGACACCATAGTTGAGGAACCACCATCCACTATGCCTAAGGTATGCAGCACTGCAACCAAGGACAAAAATGAAAAGGTGGGACTTGATAAAAGGCAATTGTTGCTGGGTGATTCTATCATAAGAGGTGTTGAGCTGGAGAGTAGTGGTTTGGTGAGATGTCTTCCTGGGGCTACTGCTCATAGAGACAAGAGACGTATTCTCAATATTGTCAAACAAGCAAAGCAACAAGGGGAAGTGGACGTTCTAGTCCATCTAGGGACAAATGACTTGGCTAGCAATGAGGTTTCTGAGATTATGGAAGATTTTTGTGTTCTTGGAGGTGAAATACAGCAGATTGCGTCCACTGTGTCATTCTCTGAAGTTTTGCCTGTGCATAACATTCAAGATAGGCAGATGCGCAATAGGGAATTCAATTTGTGGCTTCGGGAATGGTGTCGGGAGCAAGGATTTGGCTTTGTGTCCCATGATAGCTCTAATTGGAGCAGAAAGGAACTGTATAAAAAAGATGGTTTGCATCTTACTCATAGGGGAACATATGTTCTCAGTGAGAAGTTCAAAGGTTTCGCAAAGAAATATTTAAACTAGGAGGGGGGGACAAAAGGGTAAAAAACAATCTGCCCGATTGTTCCCCAAAACTAAATCGGAGGGTGCAAGCAACATGCGAGGTAAAAAATGACAAGCTTAGAGTCGTGTCTACAAATGCTCGCAGTTTAGTCAATAAAATCAATGAACTAGAGGCAATGATGGCAGCTGAAAAAGTAGATTTAGTGGCGGTTACTGAGACATGGTTCAGTGAGAAAAATAACTGGGACATAACAATACCGGGGTACTCTCTATATAGAAAAGACAGAGAAGGTAGGAAAGGAGGAGGAGTGGCCCTGTATGTGAAAAACAACATAAAAACGAACCAAATAAAAGTGAGCGAGGTGAACATAGAGTCAGTTTGGGTTACGCTAACATTTGGCAATCATACAGTAGCTCGTGTAGGTGTGATCTATAGACCCCCTGGACAAGCAGAAGAACTAGATAATCTGCTGGTTGAGGAAATAGCCAAAATGGCAATGAAGGGGGAGGTTATTATCATGGGGGACTTTAATCTTCCTGATGTGAACTGGAAAACCAAAACAGCTGGGTGCACCAGGAGTACAAATATTCTAAACTCCCTACTGGGATTATCTCTAACACAAGTAGTTGAGGAGCCGACCCGTAAAGAGGCCATATTGGATTTAATACTCACAAATGGAGGTTTGGTATCGGACGTTGTTGTAGGTGAAAATTTGGGATCTAGTGATCACCAGTCAGTATGGTTTAATATAACAACAGGGATGGAGCCGCACCACACAAGAACGAAAGTTTTAGACTTTAAAAAAACAGATTTTTCTAAAATGAGATTTTGTGTGAAGGAGTCATTATCAGACTGGAGGAGTTTAAAGGGAGTCCAGGAGAAATGGGATTATTTAAAGGAAGCATTATTGAAGGCCACAGGAAATTGCATTCAGCTTGTTAGCAAAAACAAAAAAGGGAAGAAACCACTGTGGTACTCTGCAGAAGTGGCCAAAATAGTGAAGAACAAAAAGACAGCATTCAATAATTATAAAAAAACTCAGAGTGAAGAAGATAGGCAAACCTATAAGATTAGGCAGAAAGAGGCAAAGCAATTTATAAGAGCTTCCAAAGCACACGCAGAAGAGAAAATAGCTCAGTCAGTAAAAAAGGGGGACAAAACATTTTTTAGATACATAAACGAGAAAAGAAAAGTAAAACAAGGATTAGTTAGATTAAAAACAAAGGAAGGAAGGTATGTAGAAGAGGATAAAAGTCTCGCTGACTGCCTCAATGAATATTTTTGTTCAGTCTTTGCAGAAGAAAAGGAAGGAAAGGGACCTCAGTTAGGAGAGAACACTAAAGAGACATTTACATATCAGTTTACAGAGGAGGAGGTTCTACAGCAGCTGTCTAAAGTAAAGACAAATAAGTCAATGGGGCCTGATGGGATCCACCCTAAATTATTAAAAGAGCTCAGTGATGTAATAGCAAAACCATTAACAGATTTATTTAACCAATCCTTGTTAACGGGAGTCGTCCCAGAAGACTGGAAATTAGCAAATGTTGTGCCCATTTACAAGAAGGGTAGTAGGGAGGAATCAGGGAACTATAGGCCAGTTAGTCTTACGTCAGTAGTGGGGAAATTAATGGAAACCATGTTAAAGGAAAGGATTGTTGAACATCTAAAAACACATAGATTACAGGATCAGAAACAACATGGGTTTACCTCAGGGAGATCATGCCAAACTAATCTTATTGATTTTTTTGATTGGGTAACAAAAATAATAGACACAGGTGGTGCAGTAGACATTGCTTATTTAGATTTCAGTAAGGCTTTTGATACTGTTCCGCATAGAAGGCTTATCAATAAATTGCAATCTTTGAGCTTGGATTCCAATATTGTTGACTGGATTAGGCAGTGGCTGAGTGACAGACAACAGAGGGTTGTGGTAAATGGAGTTTATTCGGCGCAAGGTCTTGTTACCAGTGGGGTACCTCAGGGGTCAGTACTTGGACCCATTCTCTTTAATATTTTTATTAGTGATATTGCAGAAGGTATTAATGGAAAAGTATGTCTTTTTGCTGATGACACAAAGATTTGCAACAGGGTTGACGTTCCTGGAGGGATCAGCCAAATGACAAATGATTTAGGTAAACTAAAAAAATGGTCGGAGTTGTGGCAATTGAGTTTTAATGTGGATAAGTGCAAGATAATGCACCTGGGACGTAAAAACCCAAGGGCTGAATATAGAATATTTGATACAGTCCTAACCTCAACATCTGAGGAAAGGGATTTAGGGGTCATTATTTCAGAGGATCTAAGGGTAAGTAGTCAATGTAATAGAGCAGCATGAAATGCTAGCAGAATGCTTGGTTGTGTAGGGAGAGGTATTAGCAGTAGGAAAAGGGAAGTGCTCATGCCACTGTACAGAGCACTGGTGAGACCTCACTTGGAGTACTGTGTGCAGTACTGGAGACCGTATCTCCAGAAGGATATAGACATCTTAGAGAGAATTCAGAGAAGGGCTACTAAATTGGTGTACGGCTTGAAGGAGAAAAGTTACCAGGAAAGGCTTAATGATCTTAACATGTACAGCTTGGAAAAAAGACGAGATAGAGGAGATATGATAAAAACATTTAAATACGTAAAGGGAATCCACAAGGTAGAGGAAGGGAGTATATTTAAAAGGAAACAAAATAGCAAAACAAGAGGACATAGTCTTAGATTAGAGGGGCAAAGGTTTAAAAGTAACATCAGGAAGCATTATTTTACTGAGAGGGTGGTGGATACATGGAACAGTCTTCCAGTAGAAGTGGTAGAGGCCAAAACAGTAATTGAATTTAAGCAAGCATGGGATAGGCATAAGGCTATCCTAAACAAAAGATAAATCCAGGTAAAGTATCCATGTAATTGGGCAGACTAGATGGGCCGATAGGTTCTTATCTGCCGACATTTTTCTATGTTTCTATGTTTCTAAGGGGTAAAGCCAGCCACTGTTTGGAAGGGCAGGCTGTGCCCTTCCAAATGGTGCCTGCCTTTGACCACTGCCCCCAGCCGATTGGGAGGGAGAGAGGTCCAAAGGACCCCCCTCCCTTTCAGACACCTTCCCCGCACTCGGGGGGGCCTGAAATAGATGTCATCGCGCTAGCGCAATGACATCTGTTGTCCCCGCTGGGGAATTCCAGGTGATTGCTGCCTCCTGTGCTAGGACGCGCTCAGCGCGTCCATAGCATAGAAGAACCACTTGGCTGGACGCGCTGAGCGCATCCTTAACAGCCAAGTGGTTTATGTGGATTTATCTGAAAATTACCGTACTACCTCCACTTGATCTTATTGACTTGAACAGATATAATAATAACAGAAAATGCACGGCTCTTACTTGGTATATACTGTATTTCTTTATATGTTTGGTTTTAGTAAATATATAAAGAAGATATTGTCTTTATTGTTGTGTTACTAAAGTTTTCTCAATTGCATTCTGCAAGATTACTAACTGATTCTGTCTGGTCTCTCATTCCCCCAGTAAACAGCTCCTCGTTTGCTTCTTGCTGATGAAACAACACCACCCTTGTACTATTCTGATAACATTGCTTTAGCTGTGCATTCTACCTTTAATCCTGATAAGCAAGACTCAAGCTCCAACCCTCTGGCTAATACTGCTACACTCTACCAGTCGTCCGGTCTAGCCAATGGGATGGTTACTTTAGGGTTTATCTATCCTTCCACTTCCTTTGTTCTCTGTCCTGTTGTCATTTCCGGATACCCTTCTGAGCATTCCTTTATGGTGATTGTTCTGTGTTTTGACCTCAGCCTGTTATTATGACTATACACGTTCTCTCTAATCCCTTGACTTCTGACTTTGTCTCTTCGTGTATCCTGACCTTGGCTCGTTTGTGACTATTCTCTAGATTTGTTCAGTAATAAATTCCTAATAAAGCTTCTCAGTTAGGTCCTCTGATATCTTTTATCTGCTCTTGGGACTTTTCCTGCATGTTTGGACACTACTTAATTGGACACGAGAACAGTGATTTGCAGTTGCATGAATAAAATAAAAGAACAAACAAAAAGGATACTGAGCATGCTGTAGGTAATATATAAACTGTGACTGCAAAATCTGGAGCGCTAGGTGATTTATTTCTTCATTCTATAATTAAGTATAGGAAATTACCAAATGCCACTTCAGGCTTGTGACGTTACTTGCTTTAAAAAAAGTATTACTGCGCCATAAATGGCTCTCGAAATGCCGGAGAAGACAAAGTCGCCACTTGCCTTTGGACAGTTACTCATATTTTGTGAAGGGCTTATTGCATTATACAGATTGGTATTTAAAAAAAGGCTCAAGTCAGCAACAGTCAACCTTTTCACACCCCTGACATTGCCGGTGATCCAAACGAAGTTGAAAAAGGAAAACAGATTGAAGCCATTACATAAGAATAGGATGACCCGTAACAGCTGGCAAGCTAGAATTGGACATCAGGGAATTGAAGGTTGTTGTGCAACTGCAGCGCTTAAGGGTACAGGAGGCCCATGTACAATTAGAAAAGAGATAAGGGTTACGTAACATAAGCCTGGTGGATACAGGTATGACCCTGTAAAACAACGTGGCCTATATACACCATGCAACAGAAAATAATTGATACCAAAATAGCAACTGCAACAGAAAATCAAAAAAATATTGTTAAATGCAGCCACTTCGTGAAGTGTTAACAATATATTATAATATTAAAATGATATATAAATACATTATAAACAGTCGGATTCTTTTAAAGTATTTACTATTTAACTAGTGTTCGGAATAATGATGTATTGCAAAAAGCAAAAATCCAAATAATTATTTACATAATATCTACATTTGTAAAAAGTATTCCTACATATTTATTTTCTGTGTTAATCTGTATATTTGTGTTTTTGTTTTTAATATCTTGCATTTATTACTTTGTATTTCTGTAACGACTGTAAAATTTCAATGTTCTTGAACCCAGGACATACTTGAAAACGAGAGAAATCTCAGTGTATCCTTCCTGGTAAAATCCTTTATAAATAAATAAATAAAATACATAGGGCTCTATTACACTCTTAACACTAACGGTAGCGCTCATCTGCGTGAGCATTACCGTTAGCTGCGGTATTTACTGCATATTTCAATCCAAATGCAAACGGGTTAAAAAACCCGTTTGCGTCTGGTACCTTGTGCTCCTCTGCGCGAGGTTACTGTACTTTGCGCTCCCTATACTTAACATAGGAAGCGCAAAGTGTTAATCAACGTTAGTATTACAAAGTCCCAGCGCTGATTAACGCCTGGCTCTGGTTAGCGAAAAGTTAACCAGAGCCAGGATTTGGTGTTAAAGGATTCCGCTTCTGCAGAATCCGTTAACACCAGGATAAAAAAATAAAAATCAGATACTCACATCCTGTCCCGCGGCGAAGACCGTGGTTCTGTCCGACTCCTGCGGCCGGCGGGAGCAGGGAAAGAATGGGGGAAAAAGTCCCCCCAGTCTCTCCCTACGTATCCCTACACCAACCAGATTTCGCGAGGCAAGATTCGGCTGGTCATGTGACCGGCCAGGAGAAACTCTATGGAGTTTTATGGACTCCATTGAGTGGATGCTCGCGGCTGCACTTAGCGCTGCCACGCGCATCCAGCATTTTACTGCCTGCAAACAATGCAGGCAGCATATTTTGCGCCTGCATTGTGATGTGGCGTTAAAAAGCAGGCGCAAGGGGAAAAACTGCAGGCGCAGTTTTTCCACCTTTGCGCCGGCGTTTTAACGCCAACATCTTAATAGGGCCCATATTGTATAAAATATATCATACTAAAATTAGAAGACAAAAATGTTAATAGGAGTAATTGCACAATGAATATTTTTACAACCCGATGTTAGCATATTCAAGGAGAACAATGGTTTAAACAATGCAAATTCTAGTTTGCCTAGCATATATTCAACTCTTTAAGGCGAACAATAAGAACATGGTAATGTGATTCATTAAAAAATAAACTCTTCACTATCTAGGCACCGAGCGGAATGCTAAGAAAAATAAGGTCATTTCTCTTTGAGCATAATTATAAAATTGAGCTTGAATACCTGATTTGTATCTGCTTGCTCCCATTTGAGCCTATTGCTCATGACGTGATTGACAGAATAAAGTAAATCAAGACTACTTTTTCACTTATTAATATAATATGAACTGTGAAAAGATTAAAGTCCCATTTACATAACCCGAGATGAAAGGAGGTGAAATATTGTAATTATCTTTTCAAGCTAAATTTGAACTGCAGTTTAAAATTAACCTATGCAAATGAAAGGTTAAACCAAAGTAAAGTGGTGTGTCTGGAAAAGTATTATTGCTAGTATAGTTTTACGACCGTGCAGTTAATTGCTACTTAGCGCACAGACAGGCATCAATATTCGGACACACACAAAAAAATAATAATACTTAAGCGTTTTATCGCTATGCTTGTTCTACACAAATAAAATGTGACTTACAAGCTAATGTTAAGAGAACAGGGCATTTCCGAGAGCGAATGGTGTTAATTTAAAATGAATTAAACTATTTTGTACCTGGTCAAAGATTAGCCTATTACATTATTAATATTGTCATGTTAATTTTAGCTGAATAGCATATTTCTAGAATAAGTGGGCTTAGGATGTGTGACTTCCATTGAATGAGTATTTTCATAACATGTAAATATTAAATTTTCAGGGTTTATTCAGAGAGCGGTGAAAAGCAGGAGAATGACTGGAGAATGAAAAATTCTAGGTCAAAATAGCTGATTTGGAAAGTGTGATGAAAGGGAGAATTTTTCTGGTTTGGCTATTTTGACCTAGAATTTTTCATTCTCCAGTCATTCTCCTGCTTTTCACGCTCTCTGAATAACCCTAAGGCTGGGTTCGCACCTGAGCGTATCTCATATGCGCGTTTTACGTGCCTTTTTTGTTGGGCGTTTTATGAGCGTTTTTGACAATTAGAAACGTGCGTCGTTCGCGTGTTTTTTTAAGTCTATGGCTGCAAACGCGCTGTAATACGCCCCAAAGAAGCTCCTGTACTTCTTTGGGCATAGGGCGTTTTACAGCGCGTTCCTATGCGCTGTAAAAGGCCCAGGTGTGAACCATGCCCATAGGAAATAATGGGATTTCAGTGTTTGAGCGTTTTACAGCGCATAGGAACCCGTAGTAAAACGTCCAGGTGTGAACCAGGCCTTATTGTGTTTTTCTGTGGCTTGTTTGACTTTTTTTCACGTTGATCTTTTGTGGAATTGCACCCAACTACAGTAATAACTTGAATGCTTTGTTTACACATTATGCAGCTGTGAAGAATATGTAACAGAACTTTCAGATCTGTCCTTTGCATCACCTGATAGTGGTCCATTTTTCAGGAGCAAAACATCATGTGGCATACTTCAATTTTTCCGAGAATCGATTGTTTAAGGGCAATCCTGGGCCCATCCTTGACTATTACTGGTCCAGTGATGCAAGAAAATATTGTCTGTAAAAAAATTTGTAAGCTGTGCCATTTGCATGGTCATACTTAACCCCTTCACTACTAAAATCGAGATATCTCGAGCTTCATAGGCACCATCCGGTGCCCCGATATCAATAAATCTCGATCTTCAGCTCTGCAGCCCAAAGGCAAATGAAATTTGTTTTCTGCAAACAAATTTCATTTTGATTTTGGGCTGCAGATGGTGCCCCCAAAGTTTTAGCCCCATGGGCATAATGCCCAAAAAGATAAAACTGGGTAAAATTGTCATGACATCGGACATTCAGTAAGTCGATATAGTTGCAGCCCGTGGTCCCCTGCCCAGCTGTAAATTCATTTGGCAGTAGATGGCACCATCTACTGGCCAAATATGTTATTACAGTAAGAAATACACTGGGAATAGTCCTAAATATTGATTACTGTATAATTAATTTAAAATGATTTTTCAAAAAACACTGGCTCCTGACAATGGTTTTTTGGAAAATCACTTGGTAGTGAAGGGATTAATGTGATATTGCTTATTGTTGGCTCTTTCCAATCTTTTGAAGGCCTATACGCAACAATGTCCACAGTAACCCATTCGTTTAATGGCATTCCTTCTGTCCTTCTCCTGCATATTTCTGCTTCTGTGCCAAATGAGGACGTATGAAAAAGGTTACTTACGAGGCACAGTATACTATATAAAACCAATAAATGGCAAATAGGAACTGGCTTTGCTAACGTCTATTCGTGGTCTGAGAATGTGTCACATAGTGCAAAAAATTATCTTTGACAAGAATGCACATTTTAACCATTACTTGCCCTCTGATATATGTGAACTATATTATTTCATAACTAGTCCCTATCTTTCGTTCAGATAAACCTGAAATGACTGTCAGGGTAATTCAAAGAGATTTGAAAAGTCACCACACGTTCGGTGACTTTTTATTCTCTTCAATTCGGTTCCTTTTGCCGATCCCATTTCGGTGACCCTGCGGTGTATTCAGCAAACACCACAGGGTCCCCGAATTGCAAGGAAAAGCTGCCGCAAACCTGACGAAAACTATAAAAACAAAAACCCGAAACAGGAGCCGATCACAGCCTTCCACACAGCAGAAGAGGCAGTGAATAAATTAGGAAAACCGTTTGTATGAAAGATTGAAAAATGAAACGCTGTTTGCAAAGAAACTACTGAGCGAAAATGTCTGAAATTTACACAGGAGGTCCAGGGAATGATAATAAAGAGGGCTGTTACAGAAAAAATAAGTAAACTTAAAAAAAAATAAAAAAATCGGACTTTTAAAAAAATAAAATAATAAGAAAAATGCTTAAAATATCCTAATAAATCTATAAATAAAGAGACTCTTTACTGCAGAATTTTATAATGAACGGTTTATTGGATATTGAATTAAAACGGGAATATTTTTAACATTGAAGCCTATGGGATTCTCCTGAATAAATTTGCCGAATTAAACCACCGAATGGCAGAGCATTAGGGGAACCTTTCACTGCTGGTTTGTGTTCTCTGAATAGCCGAAGCAGTGCTTTCTCATGGGGTTTTCACTGTCCTCGAACAGGCACCGAACAGGCACCGTATGTGCAGGCAATTTGCCAGGATTTGGCGAATTGCCTGCTCTCTGGATAGCCGAATGGCCAAGAAAGGAGCCGAACGCTGATTTTCAGCGTTCGGTTACCTTTCTCAAGCAATTCGGATCTCTTTGAATAACCCTGTGTATCTTAAGGAGTGCGGGGTGAGGAGGGTAAATGTCTGCTACTGGTTCCTCGTTGTCCACCACTTAGGCTAGTGTCAGATGAGTGTCTTTGGAGAGTGAAAGGAATGTCCGTGAGAGTGGACGTTCCTTCCACTCGACGCCCATCAGGCCACCTCGCTGAACGCACTCAGTGCGCTCAACACTGCAAAGCACGATCCTCCTATGGAGAAGCACGCTTTGCAGCTCCGTCAACACGCTTCCTAGCACTTTGACGGAGAGGCTTGGATAACGGACGCTTGTTGAGCGCACATATCGTGCGAGCGCACAAGCGTGCACAAGTGAGAGACCAGCCCTGTTGCAGCTTAACAACGCTGCGACGGATGCCGGTAAGCACTTCAGTACGGGCGCACATAGTGCGCTCGTCTGACGCCAGCCTCAGGACCCAATCAACACTTTTAGGACATTTCTTAACTGATAAAAAGCATAAGATAGAATTTTTGTGACAATTTACAGTTTACGATTAAGAAATGCTCCATGTGCTTGGTTCTCAAGGCAGGGTCAGCAATCTTGGGCCTCCAGATGTTTTGGAACTACATCACCCATGTTGCTCATCCACTCATTAGATTAGCTGGGCCTCATGGGAAATTTAGTCCCAAAATATCTGAAGTGCTAAGGTTGCTGACCCCTGTTCTAAAGTATCCCTTATCATATTGCAATATCATTCAATCAGTAAAATTATTTATTAGATAATATTTATTATTATTTTATTGGAGTGCACTGTTTCCATTCACATTTATTCACATTTTAGAGCATGAGACAAAGTTTTGGGATGGTTCCCTTTATTCATGTATAATGCCCAATGTACAATAATAAAAAGACATTCACCGAAATATATGCAAAAGTGATTCCCGCTCCAGCATCCAAAGAAGTTACAAGTGCATAGTCACATGTGATGGGATCCATGGAGTCCTCCAGCAAGATCTTGAGAGAGCTCAACATTGAAACACAGAGATCAGCTAGCTCCCCATCCACAGCTCTCTGCCTGCTAAATATGTTGGTGCTACTAGGGGGGTCAATTAACTATTTACTGTAGTTCATTGTTGTTTCAACGGTTACAAGTATTTATAAAGCGCTAGCAGGTTCCGTAACGCTGTACAATGAGGGAGGAAGAGTAACAAATACACATACAATTAAAAACACAGAACAGAAGGAGAAAGGACTGTTGTTTTAAGAACAATAAACTTTGATTCCAATAAATGAAATTCAAACAGTGGCAGGAGAGGCTTCACTGTTCATCTTCTCCAACCTCTGTTTCAATGTCCCTCTCAGAGTCGTACGGCATTGTTTGCAACAATGGCAAACTATGGAAGATAGTGAATTACATTGTATATAATAAAATTGATAGGACTGTGTTTACATTCATTATTAGGTAACAACTACCGTGGATACTCGAGTATAGTGTGACCCGAATATAACATGATGGATAGAGATTTATTATGGAAATGAGAGAATACTCACGACTCGAATATAAAGCGAGGAGCAAAATTTTACTGTACTGGTAAACAATTAAGATCCTTCCAGGTTCTCTTATGACAGTCAGGCGCCTCCTCAGGCCAGGGTGCTCTGCTCTAGAATGATTGCTGTAGTTACTAAGTATGAAGCCGCCGGCGACCCGTCTTCTTTACTAGCGATTAGATGGCCGGCGGAGGCGAAGCGAGGTGAAAGGTTGGCTTATACCAAGCCTGCCCTCTGGCCGTGATGGATCCCACCTCTCCTGATTCCGGGAGTTCCTGAAATGTTTGGAAGCATCAGGGAGCCTGCATTCACTTCAGCGAGATTACCGGGATTTCCGGGAGACTTGGGATCCAGAGCAAGGCAAGTTTGTTTTGTTTTTTTTACACGCGATGCAGATGTCTCGAAAATAACGCGACCCCTCCAATTTTATAGTAAATTTTTGTCACCAAAATCTAGCGGTATACTTGAGTATCTACAATACAATTAGCAAATTACCAACAACACTGGCATTTGTAGATGGTATGTAGTGCTGCCCGTCTCCTTGGCAGATATTTTATCGACTATTTTCACTTGCTCCTCTCTCCTCTCTCTCTCTCTCCTGACTATATATCGATTTAGTTGTATTCCTATTCGCAGTTCTGCAACATAATCTCTTCTCAGAACTTGCCGTGAATTTAGGAATTAGTATTTGGAATAATTCCACATTTAGAAAAGCTACGGATATGTCTGTCTAAATCCTTTTAACAACTCTGATGGTAAATCCCTCTGCATGAACTAACAATATTTTATCCCTTTTATTGAAACAGAATTAAATAAAACATATCTGATCTCTGCAATGCATGAACCAATCTATAAACTGTTGCATTAAACCTTTAAAATTGGCAGAACCATCGATTTTTTTTCTGTTATAACCACAAAAAATATCTTTTTAAATACAATGTTTATGACCCGCATTTTACAGTTGAAATAAATGGTAGATGTCCTGTAAGATTATGCTGCATATATTTTTTTCTCGTGATGGTATTAAAGTAGAAATGAAATCATTAACATCGAAAATACCTTACACCTGCATTTTTGTCAATCAATACCCATCTGTTAATGTTATGGTGATATATAAAAATGCAAATAAAATCTAAACATTTCAAAGGCCCACTCTGGGCAGTATTACATTACTACCACTAAGACGGCGACGCTAAAGAGGAAAACCTGCGCCTGCAGGTTTTTTCTTAGCATCCCTGTTTTAGCTCCATATTACAGGCAGGCACAGATTCAAGAGCTTACCCCATAACGCAGCGATAAGCCAGAGGATACTTATGGCAGTGCTAACGCTCCATCCCAAGCATCCCCTCCTGGAGTCCATAGGACTCCATTGAGGTGTCGACTAGCAGGTCACATGACCTGCAGAATCTCCCGTAGGTCCGCAGAGTGATCGCTGAGGGAGACTGGAGATTTTTTTCCCCTAGTCTCACTCTCTCTCCCGGTGGCCAGAAAGCAGTGGATCGAGCCGCCGTTCTTGTTGTGGGATGAGCGGTGATGAGTATCTGATTTTTGGTGGGATTTATAGCAGGTGCTAACTGATTCTGCAGAAGCAGAATCAGCACCAGCTCCAAGCTTTGGATAACTTTTCAGTTATCAGAGTAAATTACATCTTTGGATGGAGATTATCGTTTCAAAATAGTTAAAATATAGAATTTCTGAAAATTTGCTCCTTTTAAATTATTCATGTATTAACTTATTCTGTACAGAAATATTTCTGGGATGAAAGGTTCTGAACTCTAGATGGTGGCCCTCATCTTGCACAATTTCAAATGGCGTCTGCATTATTAGCATACAGAAATGGTAGAGCTAATGAGATACAGACAGTTAATAAAAAGATGATCAGATGTCCTGCTTATAGGGATTTGTAGTGATCATAATGAGATTATTGTTGGACTGAAGGTGGTAAGCGCCCAGAACGAAAAGATATGCCCAGTGCACAGCTAGACCAGAGTGTAGTGGTTTCCCCCAAACCAGAGACAGATATTAACAAATGAATACGTATCTGGTCAGCGCGATATGGAATAACGCCAGGGATATGAGGGCAATCTTGTGGTTACATCCGTAAAAGTTCGACATATGAGAAAATTGGGAGAGAGAAAGGGGATATACCGCATTGGTGCAATATGTTATGTTCCAAGACAACAATTCATATTTAGAGAGAAAAACCACTCACAAAAATAGAGCCCCAACACCGGCTCTGAGTGGGAAGGTGCCTCTGGGTTATTTATCTGAAGATGTTCTCAGGAAACCCACTCCTTCCATCAACCGTTAATCGTCACTCTCTCGATGAGGAAAGTATGTAATGAGAGACACAAAATAGGAAAATTCTGTGTGTATCTGAATATAGGTAACTGAAAGGAAAACTCCTACCGGAGTATAAACTCACATTTGATGGAGCTTATTCAAGCTCAAGGTAAGCGCCTATGGGTTTCGTGTGGTCAAACCAAAAAAGACCAATGGATGCCGGATTCAGTTCCAAAAAATTTATTAAAATTAACAAAAGTTAAAATAAAAGCAAATTAAGAGTCCAGGACGCGTTTCACCGCTATCACGGCTTCTTCAGCTGGTGTCATCTGAACAAGAACATCCAAGCATCATGTTATAGAGTTATAAATCCAAGAAATAAGTGCTTCCACATGTTGTTAATCGGCTAGTGGCGTGCGTTCCACGCCTCTCTGTAAAGTCTGTCCGAAATGTAACAGGTGGGCGCCATTTTGCGTGGTTTCCGCGTTCCAGGATGCGTGTCAGCGATCGGGCGCCATTTTGCGCAGGCGCAATACGTGATTTCCGCGCTTCAAGATGTATATCAATGACATAGCCCGTCTCTGTTACGTTCTTACACATTCGGTCGCCGGAAAAAGGCCAAGAATAACAAAAAAGTACAGTAAATATGCATAACAACACAATATGTAATATCCCAGACGAAAAAGGCTACACTTCTCAAATCGCCGCATGCATAAAGGACAAAAAAGAGGAATGAAGGTTCTGAGATGTTATGGTTGATAGATATTGTATAATCAACCTGTAACAAACACTGAGTCCTATCTATATTATTTCCTCCAATTTAACTCTACTCTGTATAGATAATATAGATATGTTACATGTCAGTTTGTGTACCTGTACACGAATAATTCTTTATGGTCCCTTGTGATGGTGCTACTTAAATAAAATTGATGGATAAACATGGTCTAGGGAGTAAATATTATATTGGAATAAGATATATATATAAGTAAATATATTGCATGTATACCAATCCATCATAGTGAATAGTGGTCTTATATAGGATCAATATCTTGTTATAAGATGTTGAGAATAACTGTATATTAATCACATGTGACTCCAATTAGGTAGAAGGTTTATGGTAAAAAATTGTGAAGTGCTTATAAATATTGTTATAGAAGAGGATATTAGAAGATACATTTTTATAGTAATTATAGTAAATAGGAATTGTGTTATTAGACATATGTCCTCAATAGTTGTGGTGGAATATGAAGACTATGAGGTAGATAGATGTAACCTATAATCCTAAAAATAAAGTGCTTATAAATATTATTATATTAGAGGATATTGGAATGAAATAAACATATTTAACCTTTATGGTGATTATGGTGAATAGTAATTGTGTTATTGGACATAAATCCTCAATTAGTCATAATTTAGTGTAAAGACTGTGAGGTAAATGATATAACCCATACATCCTAGGAATATCATATGGGCTAACCATGAGTGGGTGTGTATATACAAAATTAGTATTAGCTAACATTTGAGAAGTTGACTAAATCGTCTGGGATTACAAGAAATGAGTGACTTCGAAATCATCATTAAGTCCACCCGGTGATAAAGTGCCCATTTCAAAAATAGTGCGCATTTCTTCTTGACCTAACCTTTTAATGAAGTCTTCACCTATCTCTATTTGTTTGATTTGTTTAAGTGCTGTAAATTTCAAGCCTACTGGAATTTTATTATGTACCCTATTATAATGGAGGGAAACCGAGTGTTTTTCAAAACCCCTCTTAATGTTCCTAACATGCTCTGAAATTCGTACATTTAGCGCTCTTTTTGTACGGCCTATATACTGTAGGCCGCATGTACATTCTAACATATAAATGATGTTTTTAGAAAAGCAATTAAGGACGCCTCTAATGGGAATTTCTCGATCGCTTTTGTGGTTTTTATATGATCCGCAATACCCTTTTTTACTATGTGTGGACCTACATGCTAGGCATTGTCCGCAATTATAAAAACCTTCTTTTAATTGAAAGAAATCTTTCTTACAGCTTATTTTTTTGGCTTTACTATGAACTAAGTTTGTTTTTAAACTCTTTGCCCCTCTGAAGATAATTTTTGGGGTTTTTCCTACAAATCCTTTAAGATCTTTATCATTATGTAGTATATGCCAATGTTTCCTAAAGATTTTCTTAACATGTGTGGCTTTGCTGTTGTAGTCACAAATGAAGCTCACTTCTTCATTTTCCAGTGTTTTCTTGGGTTTATATTTTAATAAATCCTCACGTTCTCTATGGGCCAAATTGTTTATGATATGATCCAAATTATCCTCGTTATAACCCTTTTCTAAAAAGTCTTTTTTCAAAATATTGGCTTGTTTGTTAAACATTTCTACGTCCGTACAATTCCTTCTTAGTCGGACAAATTGTCCCTTAGGGACACTTTCTAGCCAGATAGGGTTGTGACAGCTGGATTTGTCTATAAAGGTATTGGTATCGACCTCTTTAAAGAATGTTCTGGATTTAATAGAGTTGCCCTCTCTATATATCTAGATCTAGAAAAGTGACTTTGTCAACGCTCCATTTCCTATCCAGCTTTATACCCCATTCTAAATTGTCCAGGCCATTAAGAAAAGATATTAGGTCCTCCTCTGCCCCTCTCCAAACAAAGAACACGTCGTCAATATAACGCCTATAGGACAAAATTTTATGTTGCGCCCAGCTATGCGAACCGTAGACAAACTGGGATTCCCAGCCTGCCATATATAGGTTCGCATAGCTGGGCGCGAATTTTGTCCCCATAGCGGTTCCCTTGCGTTGAATAAAAAAATCATTTTCGAACTTGAAATAATTATTATTTAATATAAACTCCATGCTTTTTAGGATATAAGATATTTGATCCACTGGTATTTTATGAGTTTGCGACAACACCTCCCCTACTACAGAGAGACCTTTAAGGTGGGGTATGCTACTGTACAGTGCATTGACATCACAGGTGACCATTATGTCACCTGTTTGGTACTGTAGTCCTTGTAATAAATTTAGCATACTTATTGTGTCCTTAAGGTAGGATGGTACTTCCTGAACAATGGGCTGTAATAAAATATCAACATACTCAGATAATCGACTCGTAATAGAGTTAATGCCCGCTACAATGGGTCTTCCGGGTGGGTGAGTAAGACTTTTATGTATTTTAGGTAAAATATATATGTGAGGGGTTTTAATATACTCCATTTTTAAATAGTCATATTCCTTTTCATTAAGTATTTCGTTTTCTTTCCCTTCCAGAAGTAAGGCATTCAATTTTGATCTTATTCCGTTAATAGGATCACCTTTCAATGGTTCATACGTACTAGTATCACTTAAGATCCGTAATACCTCAGTGTCGTAGGCTTCTTTAGAGAGGATAACGGTTCCGCCGCCTTTGTCGGCGGGTTTTATGACAATATTGGAATCATTTTGGAGGTTCTTAAGGGCTTTATTTTCCTCCTTAGTTAAATTGTAGTGTCGTTCCCTTGAGGGCATTTTTTCTAAATCCCTCATCACCAGCTTTTCAAAAGTTTTTATCTCATCCGAGATGGTGTGTCGGGGATAGAACTTGGATTTGTTTTTAAGGGTGGTATGTACAATAGAATTAGACTGTTGAATAATGCCTTTTTCTATGGGATTTTTAAAGAAAAATTTTTTTAAGCTTAATTTACGCTTGAATCTTTGCAGATCTATGTACATATTGAATTTATCTGGTTTATTAGTGGGAACAAATTTTAAACCCTTATTCAAGACTTTAGTCTCTACATCAGAAAGAATTCTATTGCTCAGATTAAATATACCACTAGTTGGGACTACCTCCTTTCTCTTTTCTCTCTTACGTATGTGTTGTCCAGCTCTCGATCCTCTTCTGGTTTTTCCCAGGATCTTTTTTGGCCTCCCCTTTTTTCTAATCTCACATCTAGGTCTCTGTAGTTTTCCTGTTCCTCTCCTCTCTGTAGTGGGTCCTTCCAAAAAACCTCCTCACCCACATGTTCTTTAAGAACAGAAAATCTATTAGAGAGGGGGACAACATTTCTGATTGTTTCCTCTCTTTCTTTGTTGTGTAATCTCCCATTTTGAGGTGTGTTCGTTGGATTCACATATGCGGAACTCCCATTAGAGGGTTGTCTCCGAACAGTGGACCACTCGTTAGAGAATGGCCTTTCCTTTTGTTGCCAACTACCCCCAAAATCCTCCCTAGTCGGCAGTCTATCGGAATGGTAGGTGTTATAATTTCTGTTTCAGTTAGAGGGGTAGTGGTTAATATTATTGTGTTGGTAAGAATTGTTATATCTCCTCATGTTATCAGTTCTCCAATTGTGTTGGTACCTGTTGTTAAACTGCCCATTATTGTTTCCATTATTGGCGTTTTTCCGATGGTGGTCGTACCATGGACGGCCACCATTGAAATCTCCAAATCTGGGTTCTCTTTTATCATTAATGGTGTCAAATTGTCTTTCAATTACATGGTTGTTGTAATTATGACTATAATTCCCATGTACATTGCCTCTTCTATAGTCTTCAATATCTCTTTCATATTTCTTTTTTTTGACCACCAAGATATCCTTTTCTATTTTGTCTAATTTTACTTCCAAAGTTTTATTGATCTCAATAATATTCTCTACCGTTTGTTCTTGGTCTATTTGTTTGGAGAGTGCTTCTATCATCTCATTGACCTTAGGGAGTTTTTCTCTTTTTTTCTGAATAACATAATTCATCATAGAAACCGAAAAACTCTCTAGCAAAGTGTTCCATCCTAGGATGAAGTCAGGATCATCCTTCTCCGAGGATGGAGTTTTATTGAACCTAAGACCTCTAGGGGTAATTTTGTCTTTTTTATATTTTTCCAGAGTGGCTATCTCCAGTTTTAATTTAATTTCTTTAATCAAATTTCTTTCCAGATCAACAAGTGGTTGTCTGTTGGTACCCATTGCTGATTCTTGTAGATGTACCGTTAAAATATTATTACCAAAGATAGCTTCTACATCACTACTACCAACTCGATTTCTGAAGTTGGATAAAGACATGTTCGGGCAGCTAAATTACCAGTGGGAGAATTTTCTATATTATGGACAAATTGGACTGAAGGTGGTAAGCGCCCAGAACGAAAAGATATGCCCAGTGCCCAGCTAGACCAGAGTGTAGTGGTTTCCCCCAAACCAGAGACAGATATTAACAAATGAATACGTATCTGGTCAGCGCGATATGGAATAACGCCAGGGATATGAGGGCAATCTTGTGGTTACATCCGTAAAAGTTCGACATATGAGAAAATTGGGAGAGAGAAAGGGGATATACCGCATTGGTGCAATATGTTATGTTCCAAGACAACAATTCATATTTAGAGAGAAAAACCACTCACAAAAATAGAGCCCCAACACCGGCTCTGAGTGGGAAGGTGCCTCTGGTTATTTATCTGAAGATGTTCTCAGGAAACCCACTCCTTCCATCAACCGTTAGTCGTCACTCTCTCGATGAGGAAAGTATGTAATGAAAGACACAAAATAGGAAAATTCTGTGTGTATCTGAATATAGGTAACTGAAAGGAAAACTCCTACCGGAGTATAAACTCACATTTGATGGAGCTTATTCAAGCTCAAGGTAAGCGCCTATGGGTTTCGTGTGGTCAAACCCAAAAAAGACCAATGGATGCCGGATTCAGTTCCAAAAAATTTATTAAAATTAACAAAAGTTAAAATAAAAGCAAATTAAGAGTCCAGGACGCGTTTCACCGCTATCACGGCTTCTTCAGCTGGTGTCATCTGAACAAGAACATCCAAGCATCATGTTATAGAGTTATAAATCCAAGAAATAAGTGCTTCCACATGTTGTTAATCGGCTAGTGGCGTGCGTTCCACGCCTCTCTGTAAAGTCTGTCCGAAATGTAACAGGTGGGCGCCATTTTGCGTGGTTTCCGCGTTCCAGGATGCGTGTCAGCGATCGGGCGCCATTTTGCACAGGCGCAATACGTGATTTCCGCGCTTCAAGATGTATATCAATGACATAGCCCGTCTCTGTTACGTTCTTACACATTCGGTCGCCGGAAAAAAGGCAAGAATAACAAAAAAGTACAGTAAATATGCATAACAACACAATATGTAATATCCCAGACGAAAAAGGCTACACTTCTCAAATCGCCGCATGCATAAAGGACAAAAAAGAGGAATGAAGGTTCTGAGATGTTATGGTTGATAGATATTGTATAATCAACCTGTAACAAACACTGAGTCCTATCTATATTATTCCCTCAATTTAACTCTACTCTGTATAGATAATATAGATATGTTACATGTCAGTTTGTGTACCTGTACACGAATAATTCTTTATGGTCCCTTGTGATGGTGCTACTTAAATAAAATTGATGGATAAACATGGTCTAGGGAGTAAATATTATATTGGAATAAGATATATATATAAGTAAATATATTGGCATGTATACCAATCCATCATAGTGAATAGTGGTCTTATATAGGATCAATATCTTGTTATAAGATGTTGAGAATAACTGTATATTAATCACATGTGACTCCAATTAGGTAGAAGGTTTATGGTAAAAAAGAATTGTGAAGTGCTTATAAATATTGTTATAGAAGAGGATATTATAAGATACATTTTTATAGTAATTATAGTAAATAGGAATTGTGTTATTAGACATATGTCCTCAATAGGTTGTGTGTGGAATATGAAGACTATGAGGTAGATAGATGTAACCCTATATACTAAAAATAAAGTGCTTATAAAGATTATTAATATTAAAGGATATTGGATTGAAATAACATGTTAAACCTTTATGGTGGTTATGGTGAACAGTAAATGTGTTATTGGACATAAATCCTCAATTATCCTGATTAATAATCCTGAATTATGACTAATTGAGGATTTATGTCCAATAACACATTTACTGTTCACCATAACCACCATAAAGGTTTAACATGTTTATTTCAATCCAATATCCTTTAATATAATAATCTTTATAAGCACTTTATTTTTAGTATTATATGGGTTACATCTATCTACCTCATAGTCTTCATATTCCACCACAACCTATTGAGGACATATGTCTAATAACACAATTCCTATTTACTATAATTACTATAAAAATGTATCTTATAATATCCTCTTCTATAACAATATTTATAAGCACTTCACAATTCTTTTTTACCATAAACCTTCTACCTAATTGGAGTCACATGTGATTAATATACAGTTATTCTCAACATCTTATAACAAGATATTGATCCTATATAAGACCACTATTCACTATGATGGATTGGTATACATGCCAATATATTTACTTATATATATATCTTATTCCAATATAATATTTACTCCCTAGACCATGTTTATCCATCAATTTTATTTAAGTAGCACCATCACAAGGGACCATAAAGAATTATTCGTGTACAGGTACACAAACTGACATGTAACATATCTATATTATCTATACAGAGTAGAGTTAAATTGGAGGGAATAATATAGATAGGACTCAGTGTTTGTTACAGGTTGATTATACAATATCTATCAACCATAACATCTCAGAACCTTCATTCCTCTTTTTTGTCCTTTATGCATGCGGCGATTTGAGAAGTGTAGCCTTTTTCGTCTGGGATATTACATATTGTGTTGTTATGCATATTTACTGTACTTTTTTGTTATTCTTGGCCTTTTTTCCGGCGACCGAATGTGTAAGAACGTAACAGAGACGGGCTATGTCATTGATATACATCTTGAAGCGCGGAAATCACGTATTGCGCCTGTGCAAAATGGCGCCCGATCGCTGACACGCATCCTGGAACGCGGAAACCACGCAAAATGGCGCCCACCTGTTACATTTCGGACAGACTTTACAGAGAGGCGTGGAACGCACGCCACTAGCCGATTAACAACATGTGGAAGCACTTATTTCTTGGATTTATAACTCTATAACATGATGCTTGGATGTTCTTGTTCAGATGACACCAGCTGAAGAAGCCGTGATAGCGGTGAAACGCGTCCTGGACTCTTAATTTGCTTTTATTTTAACTTTTGTTAATTTTAATAAATTTTTTGGAACTGAATCCGGCATCCATTGGTCTTTTTTGGGTTTGACCACACGAAACCCATAGGCGCTTACCTTGAGCTTGAATAAGCTCCATCAAATGTGAGTTTATACTCCGGTAGGAGTTTTCCTTTCAGTTACCTATATTCAGATACACACAGAATTTTCCTATTTTGTGTCTTTCATTACATACTTTCCTCATCGAGAGAGTGACGACTAACGGTTGATGGAAGGAGTGGGTTTCCTGAGAACATCTTCAGATAAATAACCCAGAGGCACCTTCCCACTCAGAGCCGGTGTTGGGGCTCTATTTTTGTGAGTGGTTTTTCTCTCTAAATATGAATTGTTGTCTTGGAACATAACATATTGCACCAATGCGGTATATCCCCTTTCTCTCTCCCAATTTTCTCATATGTCGAACTTTTACGGATGTAACCACAAGATTGCCCTCATATCCCTGGCGTTATTCCATATCGCGCTGACCAGATACGTATTCATTTGTTAATATCTGTCTCTGGTTTGGGGGAAACCACTACACTCTGGTCTAGCTGGGCACTGGGCATATCTTTTCGTTCTGGGCGCTTACCACCTTTTGTCCATAATATAGAAAATTCTCCCACTGGTAATTTAGCTGCCCGAACATGTCTTTATCCAACTTCAGAAATCGAGTTGGTAGTGATGTAGAAGCTATCTTTGGTAATAATATTTTAACGGTACATCTACAAGAATCAGCAATGGGTACCAACAGACAACCACTTGTTGATCTGGAAAGAAATTTGATTAAAGAAATTAAATTAAAACTGGAGATAGCCACTCTGGAAAAATATAAAAAAGACAAAATTACCCCTAGAGGTCTTAGGTTCAATAAAACTCCATCCTCGGAGAAGGATGATCCTGACTTCATCTTAGGATGGAACACTTTGCTAGAGAGTTTTTCGGTTTCTATGATGAATTATGTTATTCAGAAAAAAAGAGAAAAACTCCCTAAGGTCAATGAGATGATAGAAGCACTCTCCAAACAAATAGACCAAGAACAAACGGTAGAGAATATTATTGAGATCAATAAAACTTTGGAAGTAAAATTAGACAAAATAGAAAAGGACATCTTGGTGGTCAAAAAAAAGAAATATGAAAGAGATATTGAAGACTATAGAAGAGGCAATGTACATGGGAATTATAGTCATAATTACAACAACCATGTAATTGAAAGACAATTTGACACCATTAATGATAAAAGAGAACCCAGATTTGGAGATTTCAATGGTGGCCGTCCATGGTACGACCACCATCGGAAAAACGCCAATAATGGAAACTAATAAGGGCAGTTAACAACAGGTACCAACACAATTGGAGAACTGATAATATGAGGAGATATAACAATTCTTACCAACACAATAATATTAACCACTACCCCTCTAACGAAACAGAAATTATAACACCTACCATTCCGATAGACTGCCGACTAGGGAGGATTTTGGGGGTAGTTGGCAACAAAGGAAAGGCCATTCTCTAACGAGTGGTCCACTGTTCGGAGACAACCTCTAATGGGAGTTCCGCATATGTGAATCCAACGAACACACCTCAAAATGGGAGATTACACAACAAAGAAAGAGAGGAAACAATCAGAAATGTTGTCCCCTCTCTAATAGATTTTCTGTTCTTAAAGAACATGTGGGTGAGGAGGTTTTTTGGAAGGACCCACTACAGAGAGGAGAGGAACAGGAAAACTACAGAGACCTAGATGTGAGATTAGAAAAAAGGGGAGGCCAAAAAAGATCCTGGGAAAAACCAGAAGAGGATCGAGAGCTGGACAACACATACGTAAGAGAGAAAAGAGAAAGGAGGTAGTCCCAACTAGTGGTATATTTAATCTGAGCAATAGAATTCTTTCTGATGTAGAGACTAAAGTCTTGAATAAGGGTTTAAAATTTGTTCCCACTAATAAACCAGATAAATTCAATATGTACATAGATCTGCAAAGATTCAAGCGTAAATTAAGCTTAAAAAAATTTTTTCTTAAAAATCCCATAGAAAAAGGCATTATTCAACAGTCTAATTCTATTGTACATACCACCCTTAAAAACAAATCCAAGTTCTATCCCCGACACACCATCTCGGATGAGATAAAAACTTTTGAAAAGCTGGTGATGAGGGATTTAGAAAAAATGCCCTCAAGGGAACGACACTACAATTTAACTAAGGAGGAAAATAAAGCCCTTAAGAACCTCCAAAATGATTCCAATATTGTCATAAAACCCGCCGACAAAGGCGGCGGAACCGTTATCCTCTCTAAAGAAGCCTACGACACTGAGGTATTACGGATCTTAAGTGATACTAGTACGTATGAACCATTGAAAGGTGATCCTATTAACGGAATAAGATCAAAATTGAATGCCTTACTTCTGGAAGGGAAAGAAAACGAAATACTTAATGAAAAGGAATATGACTATTTAAAAATGGAGTATATTAAAACCCCTCATATATATTTTACCTAAAATACATAAAAGTCTTACTCACCCACCCGGAAGACCCATTGTAGCGGGCATTAACTCTATTACGAGTCGATTATCTGAGTATGTTGATATTTTATTACAGCCCATTGTTCAGGAAGTACCATCCTACCTTAAGGACACAATAAGTATGCTAAATTTATTACAAGGACTACAGTACCAAACAGGTGACATAATGGTCACCTGTGATGTCAATGCACTGTACAGTAGCATACCCCACCTTAAAGGTCTCTCTGTAGTAGGGGAGGTGTTGTCGCAAACTCATAAAATACCAGTGGATCAAATATCTTATATCCTAAAAAGCATGGAGTTTATATTAAATAATAATTATTTCAAGTTCGAAAATGATTTTTTTATTCAACGCAAGGGAACCGCTATGGGGACAAAATTCGCGCCCAGCTATGCGAACCTATATATGGCAGGCTGGGAATCCCAGTTTGTCTACGGTTCGCATAGCTGGGCGCAACATAAAATTTTGTCCTATAGGCGTTATATTGACGACGTGTTCTTTGTTTGGAGAGGGGCAGAGGAGGACCTAATATCTTTTCTTAATGGCCTGGACAATTTAGAATGGGGTATAAAGCTGGATAGGAAATGGAGCGTTGACAAAGTCACTTTTCTAGATCTAGATATATACAGAGAGGGCAACTCTATTAAATCCAGAACATTCTTTAAAGAGGTCGATACCAATACCTTTATAGACAAATCCAGCTGTCACAACCCTATCTGGCTAGAAAGTGTCCCTAAGGGACAATTTGTCCGACTAAGAAGGAATTGTACGGACGTAGAAATGTTTAACAAACAAGCCAATATTTTGAAAAAAGACTTTTTAGAAAAGGGTTATAACGAGGATAATTTGGATCATATCATAAACAATTTGGCCCATAGAGAACGTGAGGATTTATTAAAATATAAACCCAAGAAAACACTGGAAAATGAAGAAGTGAGCTTCATTTGTGACTACAACAGCAAAGCCACACATGTTAAGAAAATCTTTAGGAAACATTGGCATATACTACATAATGATAAAGATCTTAAAGGATTTGTAGGAAAAACCCCAAAAATTATCTTCAGAGGGGCAAAGAGTTTAAAAACAAACTTAGTTCATAGTAAAGCCAAAAAAATAAGCTGTAAGAAAGATTTCTTTCAATTAAAAGAAGGTTTTTATAATTGCGGACAATGCCTAGCATGTAGGTCCACACATAGTAAAAAAGGGTATTGCGGATCATATAAAAACCACAAAAGCGATCGAGAAATTCCCATTAGAGGCGTCCTTAATTGCTTTTCTAAAAACATCATTTATATGTTAGAATGTACATGCGGCCTACAGTATATAGGCCGTACAAAAAGAGCGCTAAATGTACGAATTTCAGAGCATGTTAGGAACATTAAGAGGGGTTTTGAAAAACACTCGGTTTCCCTCCATTATAATAGGGTACATAATAAAATTCCAGTAGGCTTGAAATTTACAGCACTTAAACAAATCAAACAAATAGAGATAGGTGAAGACTTCATTAAAAGGTTAGGTCAAGAAGAAATGCGCACTATTTTTGAAATGGGCACTTTATCACCGGGTGGACTCAATGATGATTTCGAAGTCACTCATTTCTTGTAATCCCAGACGATTTAGTCAACTTCTCAAATGTTAGCTAACACTAATTTTGTATATACACACCCACTCATGGTTAGCCCATATGATATTCCTAGGATGTATGGGTTATATCATTTACCTCACAGTCTCTACACTGAATTATGACTAATTGAGGATTTATGTCCAATAACACATTTACTGTTCACCATAACCACCATAAAGGTTTAACATGTTTATTTCAATCCAATATCCTTTAATATAATAATCTTTATAAGCACTTTATTTTTAGTATTATATGGGTTACATCTATCTACCTCATAGTCTTCATATTCCACCACAACCTATTGAGGACATATGTCTAATAACACAATTCCTATTTACTATAATTACTATAAAAATGTATCTTATAATATCCTCTTCTATAACAATATTTATAAGCACTTCACAATTCTTTTTTACCATAAACCTTCTACCTAATTGGAGTCACATGTGATTAATATACAGTTATTCTTAACATCTTATAACAAGATATTGATCCTATATAAGACCACTATTCACTATGATGGATTGGTATACATGCCAATATATTTACTTATATATATATCTTATTCCATATAATATTTACTCCCTAGACCATGTTTATCATCAATTTTACTTAAGTAGCACCATCACAAGGGACCATAAAGAATTTTTCGTGTACAGGTACACAAACTGACATTTAACATATCTATATTATCTATACAGAGTAGAGTTAGATTGGAGGGAATAATATAGATAGGACTCAGCGTTTATACAGGTTGATTATACAATATCTATCAACCATAACATCTCAGAACCTTTATTCCTCTTTTTTGTCCTTTATGCATGCGGCGATTTGAGAAGTGTAGCCTTTTTCGTCTGGGATATGACATATTGTGTTGTTATGCATATTTACTGTACTTTTTTGTTATTCTTGGCCTTTTTTTCCGGCGACCGAATGTGTAAGAACGTAACAGAGACGGGCTATGTCATTGATATACATCTTGAAGCGCGGAAATCACGTATTGCGCCTGCGCAAAATGGCGCCCGACCGCTGACACGCATCCTGGAACGCGGAAATCACGCAAAATGGCGCCCACCTGTTACATTTCGGACAGACTTTACAGAGAGGCGTGGAACGCACGCCACTAGCCGATTAACAACATGTGGAAGCACTTATTTCTTGGATTTACAACTCTATAACATGATGCTTGGATGTTCTTGTTCAGATGACACCAGCTGAAGAAGCCGTGATAGCGGTGAAACGCGTCCTGGACTCTTAATTTGCTTTTATTTTAACTTTTGTTAATTTTAATAAATTTTTTGGAACTGAATCCGGCATCCATTGGTCTTTTTTGGGTTTGACCACACGAAACCCATAGGCGCTTACCTTGAGCTTGAATAAGCTCCATCAAATGTGAGTTTATACTCCGGTAGGAGTTTTCCTTTCAGTTACCTATATTCAGATACACACAGAATTTTCCTATTTTGTGTCTTTCATTACATACTTTCCTCATCGAGAGAGTGACGACTAACGGTTGATGGAAGGAGTGGGTTTCCTGAGAACATCTTCAGATAAATAACCCAGAGGCACCTTCCCACTCAGAGCCGGTGTTGGGGCTCTATTTTTGTGAGTGGTTTTTCTCTCTAAATATGAATTGTTGTCTTGGAACATAACATATTGCACCAATGCGGTATATCCCCTTTCTCTCTCCCAATTTTCTCATATGTCGAACTTTTACGGATGTAACCACAAGATTGCCCTCATATCCCTGGCGTTATTCCATATCGCGCTGACCAGATACGTATTCATTTGTTAATAATGAGATTATTAGCAATGCAATTTCTCCAGAAGCAGCACACTAATCTGGCAAAAAAAGTGCACAGATGGAATGTTTGGTACTGTACTTTATATGTTGTATTACAATGCCAAATCGAGTTTACAAGATTTTCTGTACTGAAAGGGTTAAAGGCTTTTATTTCCGTGAGTAGGAACTGATTGGAACGTAATGAATAAATTTGTAATCATTTCATGCAAATTAACTAAATATAGTAAAGGGTAAAAACAAGAGGGGATAGGAAACAGAAGGGTTAAACATTAACCCCTCCTGACCTCCTCCATATACAACACTCCCGTTTTAACCCTTTAGTTTCCTTTAAAAACTCCCCTGAATCCAGTGCTGGTCTCCCACTGAGCCCTGCAGGATATGATATGTTTCCTGCTCGGTATGTCCTGTGACCAAATGGGGCTGCGTGCCCCAGGCAATCCAGGGGCTCTCAATGCAGGGAGTCTTTGACACCATTGGATAGGACTGTTAAAGGAAGTACTCCACAAGGGCTGCCATCAGAAATCGTGGGGCCCCTTGCCGAACCACTAGTCGGGGTCCCTTCATCTCAGCTGGCTATTTATAAAAACGAATTAAAAATTAAACGTTTTGCCTCGTTTTCTTTTTACCTTATTTTACAGGGAGTGGGCTAGATCCCTGGTGTTAAAATGTGTTTCCTGGTGGGAGAGTGTTCACTCTGCACATCTACCTGGTGCAGAGTAGACCATACTAATCGCTCCCTCAGTGATTAGTTAGAATGCTCTTACCGGCCCCAGATGCTCTGACCCACTGTGAAATTTCCTCCTATAGGGTCAGATCAGTTAGACATGGAGAGGCCCTTATACAGTATCTGAGGCACTTTGACAAGTTACAAAGCGTTTGGCAAGGGTCAGGGCCTCCTTGAGCCACTGGGCACCTGAACATATCATGGGCTCTCACCCCACTGATGGCTGCCCTCAGGGATCGGCGCTAATGTAAGGCAGCACAGGCGGCCGCCTTACTGTCTGAGGGGTGGAAAAATCAGATTTTTTAAACATACTGGAGACGGATTGATCATCTGACAGCAGCCCATGGGCCCAGCGATGCACTGTCAAATCACAGCAGCGCTGCAGTGTACCTGTCTCAGTCCCATCCCACATTCTTAACACGAGCAGGCACACTGTGTAATTTGGCGCCGCCCCCACAGGTGGTGCACATAGCCCTGGCAAGCAACTGCAGGAGTAGCCAGCCTCAGCCAGCCCGCGTGCTTTTACTCTGCTGTGAAGGAGGACAGAGGCAGAGAGGAGATTTCTTACCAGGTGTGAATAAACTAATAGGAGGGGGGTGTAGATTAATATACTGGGGGGCCTGTAAATTGCTATACTGGGTCCAGGGGCTGTAAATCGATATACTGGAGGGGGCTGTAAATTGCTATACGGGGGGGGGGCTGTAAGTAGACGATATACTGGAGGGGGCTGTAAATTGCTATACGGGGGGGGGGCTGTAAGTAGATATACTGGGTGGGCTGTAAATTGCTATACTAGGGGGCTGTAAATTGCTATACTGGCTCTGGGAATTGATATACTGGGTCTGGGGGCTGTAAATTGATATACTGGGTCTGGGGCTGTAATTTGATATACTGGGGGGCCTGTAAATAGATATACTGGGTCTGGGGGCTGTAAATTGATATACGGGGGGCTGTAAATTGATATACTGGGGCCTGTAAATTGATATACTGGGTCTGGGGGCAGTAAATAGATATACTGGGTCTGGGGCCTGTAAATTGATATACTGGGGCCTGTAAATTGATATACTGGGGGGCTGTAAATTGATATACTGGGTCTGGGGGCTGTAAATCGATATACTGGAGGGGTGTAAATTTATATACTGGGTCTGGGGCTGTAAATAGATATACTGGGGGGCTGTAAATAGATATACTGGGTCTGGGGCTGTAAATAGATATACTGGGGGGCTGTAAATTGATATACTGGGTCTGGGGGCTGTAAATAGATATACTGGGGGGCTGTAAATTGATATACTGGGTCTGGGGCTGTAAATAGATATACTGGGGGGCTGTAAATAGATATACTGGGTCTGGGGGCTGTAAATAGATATACTGGGGGGCTGTAAATTGATATACTGGGTCTGGGGGCTGTAAATAGATATACTGGGGGGCTGTAAATTGATATACTGGGGGGCTGTCAATTGATATACTGGGGCTGTAAATTGATACATGGGGAGGCTGTAAATTGATATGCTGGGGTGGGGGGTTTAAAATCATATACTGGGATCTGGGGGTGTAAAATGATATGCAGAGGGTTTGAATAAACTGATATCGGTACATTACCGTTTTTTTATTGCTGTGGAGCTCTGTTATACACTCATACACACCGTACATTACTGTGAGTTTTATTGTTGTGGAGCTCTGTTATATATTCATACACACTGCACATTACTGTGAGTTTTATTGTTGTGGAGCTCTGGGATACGCTCATAAACACTGCACATTACTGTGAGTGTTATTGTTGTGGAGCTCTGTGATACACTCATACACACCGCACATTACTGTGAGTTTTATTGCTGTGGAGCTCTGTGATACGCTCATACACACCGCACATTACTGGAAGGTTTATTGAAGTGAGCTCTGTAATTTGCATTGTGTATAAGTACATCAATAAGGTAGACGTATCTTATAAACCTGAATTGCTCCTGGTGAGGGTATAAATAAAACCCACCAGTCTCTCTCATGGCTGAGAAGCCACATGAGGACATGTGGTTGCTTAGAAAGCAGCTTTTGGTTTCACCTCTGGCTATATTTTTAGAGTTTAATTTAAAAAACGTATTATACACAATACACACATTTCGGAACATTACCAAAACAATTATCATTTCGGTTTAACAGGTTTCTGCTAACATTACCGTCTGCTTATGAACTTGTTAATTTTAGCATATTCGTCAGCTGTTTTCCAGCTTTTCATTTGTTTAGCCACTCAGTTTATACACTGGTCTAATTTTTTTAATTTCAGCACATGCAATGTGTTCTAAGTAAGTTACATTTTTCAGCACTGTTCCCTGTCAGGCAAGCTGGATTTTTTTCTTTTCTCCCACGTCATATCAGGCTTCCTGAGTGTGAACTGCAGCTGTTTGAAAATGGAAGGCGCTCAGCTAGAGAGCATGGCAACCTGGAATATTTTGTCAAGTACTTGTGACCAAAGAGATTAAATTTACCTGAATTATAACGATATGCGATTTTCTTTAATACTAACAGGGTTATTAAAAGAGATCCGAATTGTGACCAAAAGGTAACCGAACGCTAAAATTCAGCGTACGCTTACCTTTCCCGGCCATTCAGCTATCCAGAGAGCAGGCAGTTCGCCAAATCCTGACGAATTGCCTGCACATACGGTGCCTGTTCGGTGCCTGTTTAAGGGCAATAAAATCCCCATAGAGAAGCAATGCTTCATCTATTCAGAGAACACAAAAGCCAGCAGTGAAAAGTTGTTGCATTGCCCTGATGTTCGGTGGTTTCATGCGGCAGATTTATTCAGGCGAATCCCATAGGCTTCAATGTTAAAAATATTCCCGTTTTAACCCAATATCTAATAAACCGTTTATTATTTTATTCTGCAGTAAAAAGTCTCTTTATTTTTAGATTTTTTTTAGGATCTTTTAGGCATTTTTCGGGATTTTTTTCTGTAACAGCCCTTTTTATTATCATTTATTAGATCTTATGTGTAAATTTCAGACGTCTTCGTTCTGTAGTTTCTTTGCAAACAGCGTTTCACTTTTCAAACATTCAAGCATACTGTTTTTATTTTCCACTCCATTCGTCTGCAGTGTCGGGTTTTTCCGGTGGCTGCTCTGCGCTCTGATCGGCTCCTGCTCGGTTTCTCTGACGTGTTCATCGGGGTTAATCCAAATGTTTTTGTGGGTTTCGGTGTGCGTTCGCCGGGTTTGCGGTGAGTGTTCGTTGGGTTTGCGGCAGCTTTTCCCTGCACTACGACGGCCCTGTGATGTTTGCTGAATACACCGCAGGGTCGCCAAAAGGGGAAGGGGAAGTGGAGTGCAGGTATACATAGCTTGTAATGCCAAATGTAAAGTTCGAAGTACCTTGGGGTGATCCAAATCTTGATGCCGTATATACAGGCTTAAGTGGGGGTGGGCAGCAGCGTAGCAAAGTCGGGGTTAACAAGTCCAGGTCAAAAACACAAACAGGCAAATAAGGAGTAGGAGGACAGTAACTAGGGAGCTTCAATACTGAAGAAAGGGCTGAGTGAGCTGAACAGGTTTATATACCCATCAGCTTCTCCCTCATCAATCAGAATGTTGGTGATGTCATTGGTGAGGATATTGGTGCACGATGCATGTCGTCTGCCATATTGGCAGAGCCTGACCACTCGAGGTCTGAAACTTTTGGCTCTGGCGGAGTCTGGCAGCTTGGCAGCTGGAGTTAAGCGAGCTGGCATCTGACCTCAACTGCAACAAGGAGGTGGGCCATGGCAGCCAGAGGGAACAGGATCGCTAGGCGGGTGGCTGGACACATTCCCACAAGCTGGGTCTGGGCACCAGTCAGGAATGGAGTCAGCCGAGCCCAGTGCCAAAGTGGTGAGAAGCTTGGAAAATAGAGCCATATTAGGGCTCTCTGTTTGTGAGTTCACATCTGTATGTTAATATTAGAACCAATATATGACTCTACGTTACTGTACTATTATGTGTCTATGTTTGTTTTTTAACTAATACGTCTACTTTCTTCATGAAGTAGATGACACTCTGTTAAGAATCCAGATCTACCAGATAAATTGCTCTCTGTGACATAAGGGAAAAGTTGATTATATCACAGAGGATTACAGTTGTGGTTGTATTTGTGCGCTCTCACGAGGACCATTGTTCGATTTTATTAATTTCAATGTAAGAAAGTTATATATTTTTTAAAAAATATAAGACCGATTATTCTTTTTATTTTTCTAAAGAAACCTTTTTTTTTTATTTTAAAAGACCTTTCTTTATTTTTTAGGCAAAAATTTTTTTATGACTTTTTATTTTGTAACAGACCTTTGTATTATTTTTTAAGGACTTTTTATTATTCAGCCATTTTTATTGATTGAAACTCCTATTGGAGAATTGGAGACTTCTTTTTTTTTTCTTTTTTGCATTGTGGTGGAATTCAACAATGCCAATTCAGCTCAATTCAGCCCAATTTGGTGGTTATCAGCACTATGCGTTGGTTTTCTCTGACGTCCGATACTGCTTCGATTTCAGCAAAATAAAGTGACCAGTTGATAAATAGGGAATTCACCGTATTTTCGGTGAACTGGAATAGTTAAAATGCACCAAAATGCGCCGAAACGCAAAGCACCAAAATTGCATGCAAATTTGGTGCTTTGTGAATAGAACCTTTAGTGTATCAACAATGTCTAGTTTGATGCAAAGAGCAATTTACGGAAAAGTGAGTTGCCATGAGTAAATTTTCTTGAGTAAAAGTTTGTTCCATCGTAATTTTCTCTTTAATAAACACATCTCTCAATTTAAAAATTGGATACATAACCCAATGCACCACAAGCCTGTATCCCGTTGGGGACAACTGTTGTGACATAGCAATGCACGTTGTAGAGATAATATATAGATCACATTTTTCACAGTCTTATTTCCACAGCACCTGCTTTCATAACAATTGACAAGATAACCGTAAAGGGTGTAGGCATTTATTCTGTTTCCCAAGGGGGTTTGGCAAAATCACTCTTTATTATTACATAGATCATGACACTAAATTCTAAAATTGCCAGCAGTGCCCACACATGCCATGAGTGCTTGTGAAATGACTGCTTTGAGTGTTATACAATCTCACTACATTCCTAACCCCTTCACTACCAACCGGTACTTGTTGAAAAAAAATTTGATCATAACATTTATTTGAACGGGATGCAAAGTTAACAATTAAAAATAGGGGAAAACAGGAAAAGTGCACAGAGATTGATTGTCTGAGATAGTAAAAAAATGTAACTAACGTAAATTTGCTCATTTGTTATTTTTCATGTGTTCGTTTATCCATTCCACAGATATTGTTGGAATGAAACATTCTGAACTTGAGATAGTATCCTTTATCTTACACAATGTCACACAGGGTCTGCATTATCAGCATACAGGCTGAAACAGCCTTTTGCTATATACATTAAATATGATAATACAGAGGGCTGACAACCCTCATTTGGTATGCACCCCTCCCTGTTCACAGGTGCCGCAACGTGGCTGCCTATAAAGGCGTCGAGCTGCTGTGGAGCTCCAGGGTGAGTTAATCCTGTAAATGCAGATTCAGTCAATTTAGATAGGATCTGTCAACGATGGGGTACATTGGCGACTGTGACAGGCTTAAGCAAACTATGATCATACTTTGTGAACTGAACCCCCATCATTTATTACCTCGTCAGGTTTTTGGATATTTTTGAAACTGTGCTTTTTTTTGCTACCGAAAATTATGGAATAAAGTGGTGATTAATATGGAGTGCTCTTTCTTGGGATTTTGTATCAAATATAATAAAATGTAATCTCTCTGCAGGGTGCCTGGAGAAAGATAAGACAGTGGAATTTGTTTCTCCACAGGGGGCACATTAATCTGGCTTTAAAAAGATATCAAAATTGGGTTTTCATATTCTATTGTGTACCTTTTAATGTATTAAAATTCAAAATCTAGATAAATCGAGGTTAGGACTGAAAGGGTTACTCCCTTCAATACTTAGTGATTTCCCATAAAACCACTGAAGCACCTAGCAGTTTTATGGAAAATAACTTTACATTACTCACCCAGTAAATATACAAAGAGGTGTCCCAGTATATTTTTTCATTGTACTTAATACCTGCATGACAGGCAGGCTGGCCAAAAAGCGCTGCTACATTTACACTTTGGCTTGGTGCTTTTGAAAATTTAGTGTACTCGATCTTGGTAGTGAAGGGGTTAATAGTATGTCACGGAGAGAACTGAGCTCATTAGTTATATTCCCAGGCACATAGCCCCTATGCATAATGTGTTTTGTACAAACTCTTTATATTCAAGAATATAGTCACAGGAAAGAGTTTAAAATTCTATTTACTGTGTCCTATTTTTCTTTCTTAGCCCTTTGAATGCCGTGCATGCAGGCTGTTCAATAATACAATTAACATGGGTTTTGCCATTTATAATTATTTATCCAGTGTAGCTCCGATAGAATGCTTACTGTGTATTAATGCATATCCATAGACCTTGATGATTGCCTTTTCATGTATAATAACCATACCTTGTATAATAAGCGTACCTTCGATACTGTGCATATTCAGCAAAATGGTTTGAAATGATTTATGCTGTGAGCCAGTGAAGCAGATGTATGAGAATTTTCACACCATGTAAATAATCTTGACTTGGAGGACTTTTAATATGCAGTGATTTCCTATCAAATACTTCTTTACCATCCGTGCATTAATTAAAACGGCAAGGAAATGTCATGCGAAATGAGCAGCACGCAAAGATTGACAAAAAAATTCTAAAAAGGCAAATAAAAATATATTTCTTAATAGTTCGTGACATTAAAGGTGACATTTTAGCTGCACAAGTCTTTCTTTAGAATGAGTTTGAGAACATCAGGTCCCAAATGGCATTTTTTTTTGTCTTGTGTTAACTCATTTTTGTTTCCGAATTGTATTAACTTTGTGTATTGCATATGGGAATAGAATCATGACACATCCACACCTGCTTTCATAGATCTCTCACATTTGGTGGAGAGGGAATAAGGAACATTCTTGCTCGACAAAAAACAAAGTTATAAAAATATCTTTTTGCGGAGTTGTAAACAGCGAGCCTTGGTAATCACCTTGTTAAGAATGGCAATGCACCTTTACTCTTTTTCAACCCATTTCCTGTTTAACACAGTGACACATAATAAAATTAATGATATTATTATATTAGGACAAAGTATAATATGATACACGACTTTTACAATAATCATAGCAAGATGCACAGCCTGTGGTCTCATACCTTGTACTTGTAAATTCTGCCATTCTTTTAGAATATACAGTGCAACAGTCATCATTTTAATGAGTTTGCAACAGGTGGAAAGTATGACTGTTTATATTTTAACCTTCAAAGTATATAACAACTGATGCTTCTGGCACAGGTCACAGTGCAAGGAGGTCTCTTGGCTGTGTCTCACGGCACACATAGTAATTCTCCCACTTAATGCCACAGGAAGAATCTTGACTTTTATTCAAAGTGGAAAATTGTACCTGTAAATAATCCTACCTGTTTTCTGGCTTGCATTACCCTTCGGACGCAATGAATGTTAAGAATTGTTGATTTATGCTAGATTCCGTCTCTAGTCTCCTACATTAGTATACAAATATTCTGTCTAGCACCATGCGCATCAGTTGCGTTATACTGAAATTTATTGAAGAAATCTGCTTGCTACAAAAAAGCCTCTAATATCACCGATTGTAAAAGTAATGTTTTTGGTTTGATTACAAATTATAGGTGTTATTCAGAGAGAGACGATTTGGCACCGAAATGTCACCGGACACTGAAATTCAGTGTACAGTGACATTTCGGGGCCATTTGGCTATTCAGAGAGCAGGCAGTTCGCCAAATTTTGGCGAATTGCCTGCACGTACAGTGCTGTTCAAGGGCAGTGAAATCCCCCATAGAGAAGCAATGGTTTGTCTATTCAGAGAATATTGAACAGCAGTGAAAATTTGCCAAAGTGTCCTGCTGTTCGGTGGTTTCTTTCGGCAGGTTTATTCAGGCGAATGCCATGGGCTTCAATGATAAAAATATTCCCAATGACAACAGGCAATTGGTGATAAGGAGAAAGGTATTACTTATCTTATAGTAAAATGCTGAGGAAGGTCCCTGGAGATAGTCCGATACTCCACATGAAGATAAGAAGAAAAAATTGGAAGACCTCAGCGTCTGAAGTGGATCCCCGTTGGTCTATTTGAACGGACCACAGGTACTGGAATCACCAAAAATAACAAAAGGATGGGTATAGATAAAAAACTTTTATTCCAAATAAAATATAAATAGCATGAACAGCCCAACGCGTTTCGTCTATGAAATAGACTTTTTCAAGGGCAATAAAAATACATCAATTGCAAAGATCAAATATAACAAATAGAATACCCATCACTCCTTTTATTACCCTCCCAGGTATTTCATTGGCTGGCTAATTGGCCATGGCGTTTTCCTTATATGGTAAAAAGACCAGGCTTTATTTACATTCCCATGAGTCTCTGAGAGACCGAACACATTCAGAGAACACCGAACAGCATTGACAAGTTGCTGAAGTGTCCTGCTGTTCGGTGTTTTAATTCGAAAGGTATATTAAGTGAACCCCAGGGGCTTCAATGTTAAAAATATTCCTGTTTTAATTCAATATCTAATAAACCGTTTATTATCTTAATCTGCAGTAAAAAGTATCTTTATTTATTGATTATTTTTAGAAGCTTTCAGGCATTTTCCGGCAAAAATGTTTTTTTTCCATTTCTTTTTAAAAGCGTTTATACTTTTTTCTGTAACAGACCTTTTTATTATCATTCATAGGACCTTATATGTAAATTTCAGACATTTTCGTTCAGTAGTTTTTTGCAAATAGTGTTTGAATTTGGACACTTTCAAGCGTATTGTTTTTTTTCCTTTTTTTGTTAACCCCGTTCGTCAGCTTGTCAGATTTTTCCGGCAGCTGGTATGTGCTTTGATCGGTGGCTCGTCGGCTTATTCCGTCGTGTTTGGCGTGTTTTTTGCGGCGGTTCTGGTGGGTTTTCGGTGGGTTTTCGGCGAGTGTTCGGCGGGCTTGCGGCGGGTTTTCCCTGCACTCCGGGGACCCTGCGGTGAATTCTGAATTGGGGAACTTTGATTCCCCAAAGTGCAGGGAAGTGTGGGGAACGAGAGAGCACCGAAATGTTGCCGACATTTCGGTGCTATCTGAATAAGCCCCATAGTCAATCATGGCAGCAGTGGTGGCTCATTCATAGGGGCACAAGGGGCAGCGTCCTACCATATTTTTTGGAATAAAAAGATATTAAAAATGTAAACAATATAATTTGTTTCTGCTGTTTTTATGTCATTTAACATGTGCCTGATTGATAAAATGTGTTATGTCAATTTAAGCAGTATCATTGTCTCCTCAACAGTTGCCAGGCAGAGTAAAAAAAAGAAAGATTAAGTGACTACTTGTCTTTGACCAGTGTCCAGAAATATGATAAGAACTCTAGGGGAGATTTTCTAAACAGGATCTGCTGCTGTTATCAGCTCTCCTGCTGCTGGCTAATTAAGCTCTGCCGGGTGGTCAAACAAACCGTCCATTAAAGCTCTGGTTGAGGCTGAAATGCTGATTTTTTTTCCTGCTACACACACACAAGATGCCTGCCTTAACCCTTTAATGTCTGAAAATGCACCTAACATTTGCCTTAATGTGCTAAAAACAGATAAAGAATAGAAATAAAATCTATATAATAAAAGAGTAAGGCTTTGGCTGTCCGTCGCCAAAGCCTTACTGCGCATGCGCGCGCGCAACCAGCGGCGGTTGGTTGCGCGCGCATGCAACCGCCGCGGCACGAGCCGGCTGCCGGCTCGCCGCGGCGGTTACACATGCACACAGCAGCGGGTAGAGGCTGCGCTCGCAGCCTCTACCCGGCTGCCGCGCGCATCCAACCCCAGAGCGGCGAAGGGAAAGTTTCTCCGCCGCTCGGGGGGTTGGATGCGCGCGGCAAGCCGGTAGAGGCTGCGAGCGCAGCCTCTACCCGGCTGCTGTGTGCATCTAACGGGTCCCCCGAGCGGCGAAGGGAAAAGTTCCCTCGCTTCCGCTTTGAAGGACCCAAGCCCCGGTCACGTGACCGCGGCTTGGGTCCTTCAAAGACCGGAAGCGGGAAATCTTCACTTCCCTGGCGGCGCTCGACAGGTAAGTATGAGCGCTGGGGGGGGGTCAATATCCACGAGCTGGGGGGTCCATATCCACGAGCTGGGGGACCATATCCATGACCTGGGGCAAATCCACGAGCTGGGGCAAATCCACGTGCTGGGCAAATCCACGAGCTGGGGCAAATCCATGTGCTGGGCAAATCCATGAGCTGGGGCAAATCCATGTGCTGGGAAAATCCATGAGCTGGGCACTCCATGAGCTGGGGCAAATCCATGAGCTGGGGGCAAATCCATGAGCTGGGGCAAATCCATGTGCTGGGCAAATCCATGAGCTGGGCAACTCCATGAGCTGGGGCAAATCCATGTGCTGGGCAAATCCATGAGCTGGGCAACTCCATGAGCTGGGGGCAAATCCATGTGCTGGGGCAAATCCATGAGCTGGGGCAAATCCATGTGCTGGGCAAATCCATGAGCTGGGCAACTCCATGAGCTGGGGCAAATCCATGAGCTGGGGCAATCCATGTGCTGGGCAAATCCATGAGCTGGGGCAAATCCATGTGCTGGGCAAATCCATGAGCTGGGCAAATCCATGTGCTGGGCAAATCCATGAGCTGGGGGCAAATCCATGAGCTGGGCAACTCCATGAGCTGGGGGCAAATCCATGAGCTGGGGGCAAATCATTGTGCTGGGCAAATCCATGAGCTGGGGCAAATCCATGTGCTGGGCAAATCCATGAGCTGGGCAAATCCATGAGCTGGGGGCAAATCCATGTGCTGGGGCAAATCCATGTGCTGGGCAAATCCATGAGCTGGGGGCAAATCCATGAGCTGGGGGCAAATCCATGTGCTGGGGGCAAATATCCATGTGCTGGGGGCAAATATCCATGTGCTGGGGCAGTATCCACATGCTGGGGCAGTATCCACATGCTGGGCAATATCCACGTGCTGGGGCGATATCCACGTGCTGGGGCAGTATCCACGAGCTGGGGCAGTATACCCACAATAGACTGCCCTCTGGGCAGGCTGGGGCAGTATCCACGTGCGGGGGCAGTATCCACGTGCTGGGGCAGTATCCACGTGCTGGGGCAGTATATCCATGAGCAGGGGCAGTATATCCACAATAGACTGCCCTCTGGGCAGGCTTTACAACTAGTAAAAAATAAATGTGCAGCGTTAAACAGGATTTTGCTCTTTCACACACTAAAGTTTTGTATACTCAGAGTTATTTAAAATAAAATGAGTGAGTTCAGCATTCCATTTTTATTTTTAGCAAATAATAATAAAATCACTATTTTCAATTTTAGATTTTTTTTATACTGAATAGTGTTTTATGTATACATCTTGTGGTTAATTTCTCGATTACACTTGTAATCATTGAATTTATGGCCATTTTATTTGCCTCATTAATAGGAATATATCTATAAGGTTTATTCCCTATATATGGGAAAGACCACATATTTTGGAGGTAGTCGTGCTATATGGACATATTCCTATTCATGATTAAAAACATTCATGTTTCCAATCTGGCTCCCCACCAACTTGAAATGTCACCAGCCGCCACTGCCTGGTAGTGAAGCGGTTAAAAGCAGCATAAATGTATATGTCACTAATCTGTATATAGAAGTATTTAGTGCAGTGATTGGATTTCCCTGATAAACATAGGATTAATCAATACATTTTATAAAATGCCTAGTTTCAAAATTAATTCATAGATTCACTACACTTGAATGAAAATCATCCGGAGAAAGTGTTCTAGTAATTATGTCTGTGATCATCCATAATTTTACATGAAATCTGAAATTATTTGTAAATATAAAACGTCTCCACAGGGAAACAGAAAATGGCAAATGGAGTACAGTGAGAGGAATTCAAACTTTTAATGGCATTAAAACTAAAAATATATGAAAACTGACACAACAGAAGACAATATGCTGTTTAAAACGCCCATATCTTTTGAAGTGTATAACTGCATAGTTAAAGACGCTATAAAATCTGCCCTTTGTTAACTGCGCTCAGTCCAAGAATAATGGGAATAACAAAAGAAAACATTCCGTCTGTTCTAAAAATAGTTATTTTTAACTGAGAGTGATATTAAATAATATGAATTTGTGGTTTAAAAGAGGTCACAAAAAACAAAAGTGTATCCTACAGCAGCAGTCGGCTATGTGAATGGTTTTACCTTTAGTCATGAAAATGACTTTTTTTCACTGCTAGACAAAAGAAAAGGAAAAACGTTAAATGTAAAACACACTGTCTGAGAAATTAAATGAGTGCATTTAAGATTGCATGTTAGAAGAATAATTCAGAGACAACAGAAAATAATTCAGAGCAAGCAGATTATTAGTTGTAGTTCAAATATTAATATAGGCAAACAAGTCCACAATAGAGTATATGTGCACATGGTAAGGGTTGACAGATAAACTATGCTTTCTTGTGCTTATAAGGGATGGGCCGAACACCACCGTGTTCGGTTCGCATTCGAACTCGAACAATTTAAAAAGTTTGAATTCAAACGTGAACACGATGCGAACTCAATGCAAGTCAATGGGACTCGAATGTTCAAACTTTAGAGTGCCCTCCAAGAGGGCATATGTGCAAGATATTGGCCATAAAAGGTGTATGGGGGTCCGGGTAGTGCCCTGGGGGACAGGAAACAAGGAAAAAAAGCTAAAAAAAAAAAACATTTTTAAAGGAACAGTGACTTTTCCATGACATAAAGGTTAAGAATAAAAATGAAAAATGCCTTAAAATATCATGCCTAGGAGGTCCCCATAACCTGCCCGTGAAGTGGCAGATTTGTAGGTGGTATAGAAACATTTAAAAAGAAAAAAAATGACATTTCAAATGACGGTAAATGGTTTTCCTTTAATCTATTCATAAACAACTGCTTGGGGCGGAAGCCTGTAAGAAAAGAGGAGACGTTTTAGGACACGCAGAGCAAGTTTAGTGATTTTTTGGCTAAATTATGGTGCCTCTTATGCAGGCTTTGGATGAAAGTAACAATAGGTGCTTTAAAATTGGGCCTTTAGTGTTGGCAACAGTGCCTTCGCACTGTCCGTAACCCCTCTGAGGTATTGTGGATTCTGTGGAAGAGTGCAGTGGTGGAGGTTTTGGGAATGCAGAAGAGATCCACGATCTATTCAGTTACATCAGCATCAGGGGAGTGATAGCTGCTGATCCAGGACTGATTCATTTTTAAAAATGTCAGCCGGTCTACAGAGTTGGTGGACAGATGCACTCTTTTGTCTGTGACAAAACCTCCAGCGGCACTGAACGTCCTTTCAGAAAGCACGCTGGATGAAGGGCAACCTAGTAGCTCCATAGCATCTTGGCTAAGTTCTGGCCAGTGATCCAGTCTCAACACCCAGTATGCCAGTGGATCATCTGCTGAAAAGTTATCCAGGTCTGCCCTTGCCCCTAGGTAGTCCTGCACCATATGGTGAAGACGCTGGCAATGGGTGCCTACATTTGACATCCCTGGGCATCGTGGACTAAAAACATTGGAAAAGGCATCAGTCAAGCAGCCCCCTTCACCGCTCTTCCTCTGATTAACCGCAGCCTCAGAAGCACCTGTGTCATCACTTGGTAACCTACCAGTGCCTAGAAAGGTGTTACACAAGTGTCGCTTTAGAGCGTCCTCAAGTTGTTTCATCCTGTCCTCACTCTGTGAGGGCAGGATGAGCTCTGCAACCTTACCCTTGTATCATGGATCAAGAAGGGTTGCCAACCAGTAATGATCCCTCTCCTTGACAGCACGAATCCTGGGGTCCTTTAGCAGGCTTTGCAGGATAAGGGAGCCAATGCAGCGTAGGTTGGAGGTGGCATTAGCTTCCGAGTTTTCCTGGTTGCTGAGGATGACCGTATCGTGCACTATCTCCTCCCAGCCACGTACTAGTCCTTGGGTTTCTGGGGACACAAAACCCTCCCTTGAGGAATCCCCACCTTCAATGCCCCCACTACTTAAATATTCCTCCTCCTCATCCTCCTCCTGTCTGATCTGAGGACCCACAGGAATTCTGTCTGCGTAAAGACTGGGGCCTTGAGAGCTAGGGAAGTCCTCCTCTTCCTGCCGCTGCTCTGCCTCTAGTGCCACATCTATAATTCCCCGCAGAGTGCACTCCAGTAGGAACACTAAAGGAATTGTGTCACTGATGCATGCACTGTCCCTGCTCACCATCCTCATTGCCTCCTCAAATGGTGACAGTACAGGGCATGCATCCTTGATCATCAGTCACTGCGGGGGAAAAAAAAACAAGTCGACCTGGAACTGTCCTTGTGCCATACTCACACAGGTACTCATTGATGGCCCTCTGCTGCTTGTGCAGACGCTGCAGCATTGTCAACGTCGAGTTCCACCTGGTGGGCATGTCACAGATCAGACGATTTGTGGGAAGGTGGAACTCTCTTTGAATTTCTGCCAGGCGAACACTTGCTGGGAATGACCGTCTGAAGTAGCTGCAGACTTTTCTGGTCTGGCTGAGAAGCTTTTCCAGCCCTGGGTACCTGGTTAGGAAACGCTGTACCACCAGATTTAGGACGTGTGCCATTCATGGTACATCCGTCAACTTACCCTGGCGTAGGGCGGAGAGAAGGTTGCTGCCATTATCACAGACGACCATTCCCAGCTTAAGCTGGCATGGTGTTAACCATCTCTGCGCCTGCCCCTGTAGAGCTGACAGAATTTCTGACCCGGTGTGGCTCCTGTCCCCTAAACAAACCAGCTAAAGCACAGTATGGCATCTTTTTGCTTGAGCCATTGCGTAGACCCTGCCACACGTCGGTTTAACTGCCAATTCGCCAGAGACAGAGAAGGAGGAAGAGCAGGAAGATGAAGAGGTGGTGGAGCAGACAGACCTCATATCAGCAACTTTCTGGAGGCATGGTGGGTGAGCAAGCTCCAGCACAGAGCCCCGTCCTGGATCCCTCCCAGCTGCAAGCAGAGTTACCCAGTGTGCCATGAAGGAAATGTAATGGCCCTGTCCATGCTTGCTGGACCACGTGTCTAAAGTAATGTGAGTAATTTTGCCAAGCTGGCATTTAGATGCTGTGCTTGGGGATGGTTGGGGCTATATTTTTTCTTACGCTGCAGCAGCTGGGGCAACGAAATCTGACTGCGTAAATCTGCAGCTGATGGGATGCTGTCACATTCTGAGGCAGGACCTGGTACACCCATTACTGTAGCATCATCCCTGTCAGTGGAGGCTGTAGACAATGACATGGCAGGACATATAGTGGGGGCAGGCCAGCCATCAGAAATTTTGGGGCCCCTTACTGACCCTCAGAATAGGGCCCCCCCTCTCCCCATAGGAAATAAATTTTTAATGTGAATCGTGATCACATTACAGAGTGTTAGTCCCAATATCTTAAAATCACACATATTGTTCGCACAACAGCACATTTAACATAAAAAAGTATCTATCTGGTTCAAATAAGTTAAGACAGTAAAAAATTCAATTTTTTATTAAAAAAAATATGAATCAAGATCGGATTACAGAGTGTTGCTCCCAATACCTTTAAAATCACACAAAATGTGTATTCGTGCAAACAATGTAGCATAAAAGTATAATTAAATAATTCCACTGGCAGAGCACCACAGCAACAGAACTCTCAGTAATGTGCAGTGCGTATGAGCATATCAGAGCACCACAGCAATAGACCTCCAACAGTAAAGGCAGGGAGTATGAGCGTACACAGGATCCACAGCAATAGACCTCTAACAGTAAAGGCAATGGGCCACATTACATACTTGGTGCTAACGTTCGCACTCACCTGAGTGAGCATTAACGTTAGCCCAAGTATTTAATGCATATTTCAATCCAAACGCTAAAGGTTTAAGTAACCCGTTTGCGTTTGGTATCTTGTGCTTTTCAGCGCGAGGTTACTGTACTTTCGCTCCCTATACTTAATATGGGGAGCACAAAGTGTTAAATCGGCGTTAGGATTACAAAGTCCAAGCGCTGATTAACGTCCGGCTCTGGTTAGTGGAAAGTTAACCACAGCCAGAACCTGGTGTTAACGGATTCCACTTCTGCAGAATCCGTTAACACCATCCAAAAAAATTAAAAAAGTGAGCAGATACTCACCTCCTGTCCCGCGGCGAGAACCACCTCCTCTGGCTGGTGGGAGCAGGTTAAGACTGGGGAAAAAAGTCCCCGCAGTATCCCACTGAGTATCACTAAGCTCACCGTCCGGATCTCGCAAGGCGAGATCCGGAATGGTTATGTGACTGCCGGCGTCTGCTTCAATGGAGTCCTATGGACTCAATTGAGAGGATGCGCGCAGCTGCGCTTAATGCTGCCGCGAGCATCCCGGGTGTTAACGCGCAGTAACAATGCAAGCAGCATTTTTTGCGCCTGTATTGTAATCTAGCATTAAAACGCGGGCGCAAGGGGGAAACTGCGGGCGCAGTTTTTCCTCCCTAGCGCCCACGTTTTAACTCTAGGAATGTAGCGTTACATCCAGAGGGATGGATGGATAGACAGTGGGCTGGACGGACTGGTATGGATGGACAGATAGACAGACAGGGATGGATGGAGGGATGGATGGATGGACAGATAGTCAGACAGGGATGGATGGAGGGATGTATGGACAGATAGTCAGACAGGGATGGATGGAGGAATGGATGGACAGATAGACAGGGATGGATAGACAGTGGGATGGATGGATAGACGGATAAGGATGGATGGATTGACTGACCTCTGTCACCCTCCCCAGCCCCCTGTGTTCTATCACCCCCCCCAGCCCACAGTGTACAGTCTGTCACCTCTCTAGCCCCCCCCTCTTCTACCCTTCCCAGTGCAGCCCCTGTTACCTGCCTCTGTCCAGATTCACCATGTGCAGGGTGTCAGGGCAGCTGCTCCTCAGCCTGGCTTCTCTCCTTCTCCCATCCACAGGCACGTGCTTGTGGTGGTGCTGTGTGAGGAAGGGGCAGGGCAGGCAGTGTGCAGACTCCAGAGCCAGGGGAAGCAAGGAGCAGCCATGATGGTGGGAGGGCTGCTCCCCCTCCTCTCCCAGACCCACGGCTGTCACATGGAGGGGCGGGGCTTGTGCCGGCCGGGGGCGGAGTTTCTCAGCACAACGTTGATCTCTCCCCACAGAGACACAGCGCTGCTGAGCACACAGAGGCCGGATACAAAGGCTGGCCCTGAGTGGTGTCACCCTCCAAGAGGGTGTCACCCAGTGTGGGCCTGTGGCCCCCTCCCCACGTGACCCGGCGGCCATCTTGCTGCTCACAGGGCAGCCCGGCCCAAGTAGGCCGCAGTACCTCCTCCAGAGGCCTGCGGCCTAAAGTAATCAAAGCTACCGACGGCGGGCCCCCCCAGTCGGCCGGGCCCCTTACTGTAGCATGGGCTGTAATGCCCTGATGGCGGCCCTGAGTGGGGGTAGAGACAGATGAGGAGGAGGACCTATGCAAAGTGTTGGGAGGCACTGTCAGCAAGGGATGCGTGGCAGGTGATCATATGTCGCATCAAGCACGTGGTACCCAAGAGTCTGATGTTTTCCCCACGCTTGATCCTCTTCAGACCTAGCTTACAAATTGCAACTGTGCAGTCTGCTGCACATGTGAAGAAGAACTCCCAGACAGCAGAGCTCCTGGACCTGTGCTTTGAGACAACAGCGCTCTGCACCTGAGCAGCTCTGACTTCTAAAGCCTTGGACTGGATACGGTTACTCATAGAGGACATTGTGCCTCGTTTTTGTTGTGCCTCCTCCTACTCACTTGACTCCTCTGTTCGATCAGGCACCCAGGTGGAGTCAGTGACCTCATCATCGTCATCACCCCCTATCTCCTCCTCACTGGAGCCAACCTGGCAGTATGCTGCAGCTGCTGGGGGAACATGAATGCCAGTTCATTGTGTGTCACTGGCACCCCCTCCCTCTAGGCTGATTTTACTCCCTTCCTCAACCTCAGAGTCAACATCAGAGCACTGGAGTTGCTGTGCATCCTCAAGCAGCATGTCACTGTCATTGTAGTCAAACAATTCAGCTGACTCCTCCGTGTATGATGGTGAGGCTACGGCAGGAGTAGTTGTGGACATGGAGGCTGAATTAGATGCTTTGGCAGCTGAGATGGACTGTAAACCACTACAAGCATGGCTGGCAGAGGACTTGGAGGATGAGGATGGCCCGGTTATCCAATCCACCAAACCCTCTGTATGTTGCTGCTGAATAAGACGGCCAGCACCAGTTAGAAAGGACAAGTGTGCCCCTGCAGAGGATGCACCACATCCACAACGACCAGGGGCACAGCCTTCCGACACAGAGGCTGCTTGCCCTATTATCTGTGTCTGGGAGCGTCTGCCTGTCCTTTATGGTCTTTCTGATATGGTGAGTTATATATAGATTAGAGATATGTAGAACTCTGATTCAACTCTGGTATATATATTGGAGATATGCAGAACTCTGATAAAAACTCTTTTATATAGATTGGAGATATGCAGAACTCTGATTCAACTCTGTTATAAAGATTGGAGATATGCAGAACTCTGATTCAACTCTGGTATATAGATTGGAGATATGCAGAACTCTGATTCAACTCTGGTATATAGATTGGAGATATGCAGAACTCTGATAAAAACTCTGGTATATAGATTGGAGATATGCAGAACTCTGATAAAAACTCTGGTATATAGATTGGAGATATGCAAAACTCTGATTCAACTCTGTTATAAAGATTGGAGGTATGCAGAACTCTGATTCAACTCTAGTATATAGATTGGAGATATGCAGAACTCTGATAAAAACTCTGGTATATAGATTGGAGATATGCAGAACTGTGATAAAAACTCTGGAATATAGATTGGAGATATGCAGAACTGTGGTAAAAACTCTGGTATATAGATTGGAGATATGCAGAACTCTGATTCAACTCTGGCATATAGATTGGAGATATACAGAACTGTGATAAAAACTCTGGTATATAGATTGGAGATATGCAGAACTCTGATTCAACTCTGGTATATAGATTGGAGATATGCAGAACTGTGATAAAAACTCTGGAATATAGATTGGAGATATGCAGAACTGTGATAAAAACTCTGGTATATAGATTGGAGATATGCAGAACTGTGATAAAAACTCTGGAATATAGATTGGAGATATGCAGAACTGTGATAAAAACTCTGGTATATAGATTGGAGATATGCAGAACTCTGATTCAACTCTGGCATATAGATTAGAGATATACAGAACTCTGATTTAACTGCGTTATCTAGATTAAAGATATTCAGAACTCTGCTATAAGTCAGCGATTTCACTGATATTTTCCCTGCAACGCTGCCAATGTCCTCTACTCTCTCTCTGATTCACTTCCTCTCATGCAGGCTGCAACACCCTGATAGCAGGCAACAAGACCCAGATTCAAGTCTGAATAGATAAAGATGAACTCTGATTCAACTTTGGTATTCTGTGGTATCTAGAATTAGATTAAAGATATACAGATTTTCCAGAACTCTGCTATAACAGTGATACACCCTGATAGCTGGCAACAAGACCCAGATTCAAGTCTGAATAGATAAAGATGAACTCTGATTCAACTGTGGTATGATATTTCACAGCCAGGCTACCAGTTTCCCTGCTATTTGCCACTGCCAGCTTGTCCCTGCAAATCCAACAATCTACTCTCCTCTCTGATTCACTCCTGCAACACACACGCTAGGGCTGCAGGGAAGCCTTATATAGTGTGCTGCGGGACTTAGCTCTGTGAGCCCATGATTGGGCAAAATTTGCCCAATCAGGACTCTGAGCCCTGATTGGCATAGTCTTGCACCTGACCCGTGGTCAGGTGCAAGGCTGTAGCCAATTACAAGCTTCAGGCCAGGGCACAGTGCATTGTGGTCCATTGTGGTGCATTGTGGGCGAACAGACGGAAATGTTCGCTGTTCGGCGAACGGTCGAACGGCCAATGTTCGATGCGAACTCATGTTCGCATCGAACCGGCAGCCCATCCCTAGTGCTTATAAGAACTACACATACTAACACAGAACATAAAAAGTGTTATTATTATATTAAGTATATTAATATATTATTAAATATAATTTTTATTTATGTTGTCAAGAAATGGTGGTGAACCTGGCGATGCTACACATGCATTTTCTTAAGACATCAGGATGGATTTAATCTCAACTGCTTTATAAGAGGTTATTTAGAAAGCCCCAAAATGTCAGTGCTTTCTAGTTCGGCGCACTTAGGTGTGCCTCGGCGATTAGATTTCGCCAAAGTAGGCCGAACTGACCGCCGAAGACCACCGAACTGCAGTAAAAAGAAATGAATTCCGTTATTCTTTTAATAGGTGTTTAAACCAATAAAAATTAATGAAAATGTGTTTAAATAATAAAATGGTCTGTTACAGAATTAAAAAACACCTTTTAAAAAAAATTAGAAATCAAAAATTTAGCCTAAAAAATACAAAAAGGTGTTCCAATAAATAAATAGATAAATAAATAAAAAGATGTTTTGCTGAAAGTGAAAAGAATAAACGGTTTAATAATAATACAAAAAAAAGGATAATAATTTTTTACATTGAATTTTATGGGATTCGCCTGTTTAAACCGAAAATCAAAGCATTTCACTGACACTTAGGCGCAGTTCGGCGTTCTTTGAATAGAATAACCATTACTTCGCTATGGGACAAATTCGCTGCCGCCGAAGATCACTGAATTGCAGTGAACTGCACCGAATTTCTCTGCCAATTCACCAGTACTTGGCGAATTGACAGTTTTGTAGACAAACTGCGATGAAATTGCAACGTATGGTGAAATACACGTTCGGTGCAATTCGGTGGCAAGTTCGTTGCTTTGCGAATAACCCCTATAATATAGCTAGGTGGAAGCCCTGTTTCTGACATCATCTCATAGGGGAAGTCCCACCGTGAGAGCTGACTCTGGCAACAAGAGAATACGGCGCTGCGGTACAGAGATGACGATAAACAGGAGTCATCTGTACCACACTGGGAAATGGTCGACATCTCTATACTGTCATCAACAGCAAATGGGTTAATTATGAACAGACATGCCATCAGAAATTCTGGTGCCTTTACTGGACCACTAGTCATGTTCACATGCTCCCAAACCATCCCCACGCACAGTCAGGCATACACACACACAGTCATGCACACAGGCCCCAAAACAGGGTTCCTATTCCAGACATGCATGGAAATATAGGGTACCAAGCTCCCAGGCTCCAAGACAGGCAGTGACCCTCCCCCTCAGAGCAAGTGGCAAAATTACCACCCCTGTCTTCCTGTAGATTACTTGGCCCATATACTGCTGTCCACAGAGTGAATGACTTCAACCCCCCTCAAAGTGAGAGATTTGTCCCCCACGTATCCTAAAATGATATGAACTTGAATCACTCCCACTACCGTCCTGTTACGGTGGACCTGGCCTGGCATGGGTGCAGAAGGGTGTGAGCTAAATATGCAGTGATCAGACATGAATACAGACATGAAACAGCAAAAAGAATTTATTTAAAGCCAGACTAAATAAACAGATAGCAGGGATCCAGAACAAAAAGCACAAAATATACACATGCGACGTAGACCTGAGAACTTTCAGCAAAATACAGGACTAAATCAAAAATACAGCAATGCAAAACCAATACAGGGTATATACAAAAAGCAAAGATGCAGACAGACCTGAACTAAAGTACAAAGAATAACTAAACCAGATAAACACAATATATGTATATACAAGGACCTAGCAGGGCAGCCACCAGAAATGATGGGGCCCCTTACTGAACCTCACGATGGGGCCCGGCACTCCCTCAACCTCTAACAGCTTTTCTCCCCCTTCAAAAAAAAGGACATAACATAGCACCACAGCAATAAAACTCACAGTAATGTGCGGTGTGTATGAACGTATCACAGAATCCACAGCAATAAATCTCACAGTAATGGACTGTATATGATGGCCTTTGGGTCTGGGGTCTGGGCCTGGTCCCTGGGCTGGGCCCTGGGTCAGGTTTGGGCCTTGGGGTTTGGGCCTTGGGGTCTGTGTCTTGGGGTCTGGGCCCTGGGCCTTGTGGTCTGGACTGGGCCTGGTCCCTGGGGTCTGGTCTGGGCCCTGGGTCTGGGCTCTGGTCCCTGGGACTGGGACTTTGGGTCTGGGGTCTGAGTCTGGCCTGGGGTCTGGGCCCTGGGGTCTGGTCCCTGGGTCTGGGGTCTGGTCCCTGGGACTGGGCCTTGGGGCCTGGTCCCTGGGGTCTGGGCCCTGGGTTCTGGGTCTGGGCTCTGGGCCTTGGGTTCTGGGACTTGGGGTCTGGGCCCTGAGTCTGGGGTCTGGTCCCTGGGGCTGGGCCTTGGGGCCTGGTCCCTGGGTTCTGGGTATGGGCTCTGGGTCTGGGCCTTGGGTTCTGGTCCCTGGGGCTGGGCCTTGGGGTCTGGGCTCTGGTCCCTGGGACTTAGGGTCTGGGCCCTGGTCCCTGGGGCTGGGCCCTGGGGTCTGGGTCTGGGGTCTGGAGTCTGGGGCTGGGCCTTGGGGCCTGGTCCCTGGGTTCTGGGCTCTGGGTCTGGGCCTTGGGTTCTGGTCCCTGGGGCTGGGCCTTGGGGTCTGGGCTCTGGTCCCTGGGTCTTGGGGTCTGGGCCCTGGTCCCTGGGGCTGAGCCCTGGGGTCTTGTTCCTGGGTCTGGGCCTTGGGGTCTGGGCCCTGGGGTCTGGGTCTAGGCTGGGCCTGGTCCCTGGGGTCTGGGCCCTGGGTCAGGTCTGGGCCTTGGGGTCTGGGACCTGGGACCTGGGTCTGGGCCTTGGGGTCTGGGCCCTGGGTCTGGGCCTTGGGGTCTGGATCTGGGGTCTGGGCCCTGGGTCTGGGCCTTTGGGTCTGGGCCCTGGGTCTGGGCCTAGGGGCTGGGCCCTGGGTCTGGGCTGTGGGTCTGGGCCTTGGGGTCTGTACCCTGGGCCTTGGGGTCTGGGCCTAGGGCCTTGGAGTCTGGGCCTTGGGCTCTGGGTCTGGGCCTTGGGTCTGGGCCTTGGGGTCTGGTCCCTGGGGTCTGAGTCCTGGGTCTGGGCCTTGGGATCTGGGCCCTGGGTCTGGGCCTTGGGATCTGGGCCCTGGGTCTGGGCCTTGGGGTCTGTACCCTGGACCTTGGGGTCTGGGCCTTGGGGTCTGGTCCCTGGGGTCTGGGCCCTGGGTCTGGGCCTTGGGACCTGGGTCTGGGCCTTGGGGTCTGGGCCTTGGGGTCTGGGCCCTGGGTCTGGTCTGGGCCCTGGGGTCTGGGCCCTGGGTTTGGGCCTTGGGGTCTGGGGTCTGGGCCTTGGGGTCTGGACCCTGGGTCTAGGCTGGGCCCTGGCTCACCACTCCGCCATCTTCCTTCTCTGTCCTTCCTTCAGCTCTTCTTTTCTACTATCTTCTTTTCTTCTCTTCAATCTTCTTTTCTTCTGCTCTTCATTTCTTCTGATCTTCAGCCCGGGCCCTCCGTCTCAGGCGCGCAGCTTTACTGACTGGAGGGGGCAGAGCCAAAGCAGCGTGCTTGGGAGGCCTCCACACGCTGCTTGGCCCCGCCCAGCCAGCCAGTGAAGCCGCCAGGACCCGGAGGAGACACAGTGTCTCCTCCGGCTCCTGCAGCAGAGACACAGCTCCAGATTCGGACTCATAGAGTCCGATACCGGAGCTGTAAAAGGGTGACGCTGCTGCAGACAGGGCCCCGGCGGCCCGGGCCCTGGGCCCCTTATGGCAGCATGGGGCGTAATGTCCTGATGGCGGCCCTGGACCTAGGTAACAATAAACAGACAGTAAATTAACAGAACTAAGCAGGGGAATTGCTAAGAATGAACCTGACACAGAAGTCCTAGAGTGTAACCTGAAATCAGACAGGAGATCCAGAAGCAAAACTGCACCTAACCAGGAATGACATGAAGTGCAGGAGTGAGCTATGAGATCAGATCAAAATGAGGCTTAGATCAAAATGAGGCAGCGCCCTTCCACGGTGAACTGGTTTTCCTGCCACCGAATCACAGGGGATGTTGATATCTGCAATACTGATAGAAATAAAAGCAGTAATACAAATACTGTTTTAATAATTACTGTCCTCAGTGTATACCTGAACTAGGTATCATATAAAATCAGCATACTACGATTCCCGTAATTGTAGAAAGAGGGGGGGTGGGAAAGTATGAGAGCTTCCCGTTCGTCTTTGATTTTGATCCTTAGAAAAACACATTTTAAGTGCTGATGCAAAATCACAACACCAGCTATTTTGCTGTCAGTACTTTTTTTTCTTTATCGACTGAAAGTTAGAATAACCTGCAACCGTGGAATTGCTCGCTATTCTTCAGCTATCTTAAATGAAAAAAATTAGGAAATGCAAATGTGCTTATGAAGAGCGAAACAGAGCTTAAACACCAAAGGACTAATAGGTTCACTTGTTAATGTTAACGGCTCCATCCAATAGGGTCAAGAATTTGCGTGGCACACATGCCTTTACTAGATTTTCCCTGGTTCTATGGCGAAAAGATTAGCTGGTTTCAGGACCTTGATCGTTGATAAAAAAATTACTACAAAAGACAACAAGATGTGTGTCAAAAAAAATCCATTGTACTAACATTGATGTAAAAAGCCACAAGGATTGTATAAACGGTTATTTGAAAACCGCTGGGAATGCTACATGAAGTGTGTTAAATTAGAGATAATTATGGCATTAAGAGAAATGTTGTTGGGGTTGAACTGAAATGGATACTTTGGAGGACAAATTAAGTACTGACAATTTTATACAAGTGTTATGCGTGTAGGTCCATTAAAAACATAATGGTAATACCCTTCTTATGTTTTTATGTCAAATTTAGAATTATAGTACGGATTTAAATAATAATGCATTAAGAACTCTTGGTGATACTTTACTCACTGAGTCACATAAAGAATATTGAAATGTATAACAGCTTTTAGTATTATACTATCTATAATAATACCCATTTGCAATAAACCCAAACCACTTAATTAACAAGCCTGCTAATAAAATATTGTAATGCTGAGTAGTGAATAAAAAAAAAACCTCCTTTGTCTGAGTCGTTATTCTACTCTGTAATGCTCTTGATACTATACAGTATACACCAGCTGGATGGAGTAGAGGTAAAATCATTGCTCTAAAACTGTGGAGACCCAGGTTCGAATCCTGGCCAGAGCAGCTCTCCAGTAAGTGTCCTTGGGCGAGACACCTAGCGGTACATACAGGACTTACCTACTACCCTATATCAGCTGTGAAGTCCAGTGGTAACGTCTCTGCTCTTCGCCCATGGAGAAGCAAGTCAAATCCCGTTCAGCACATCCCTCCAATACAACTGTGGAGAAGCAACTCTCGACTTTACGAGAAGCGGGTTCAACCTAACCACCAGGTTGCTGATCTACAATCATAGAAAGACGACCCGATCCCATTCAGATGACGCCACCAGTGAGTGTCCTTGGGCAAGACACTAACAATATGGATGCGCCTACCTCACAAAAATACTTGTACTTCTCATATATAGATTGTAAGTTCCAAGGGGGAAAAGGACACCCCTGAATCAGGCCGTTTCATCTATGTGTGGTATTCTGATGTATGTAATACACTTATTTTTTAAAGCACTGCGGAATATGTGGCGCTATATAAATAAAGGATAATATTAATAATATATACAGTATATTCAAAATCAGAATGACTGCACACATACGTTTTTCATAAGGGCCTTTCTGAGACCAATAACAAAGGAAATTCAGAGCTTCTACTTTAATATAGCTTTAAAGATTTTAAAAACACCTGATTTAAGCATAAATATTGGGGATTTGACTGATTGTGTATATATATATACACTGCAACTGGTCATCATGCCTAGCTCCTAGCTGATGAGGGTCCAACCAACCCGAAACAGCGCTGTCCTAGGAGTGGCTTTGACCAGTTGCATAAACCTTATCTCTACTAGAAAGCCACAGTGTGGCATAGCATTGATTTTAGGGTTCTGTGTAATAACAGACCCAGGATGCATAAAAGTGGGACAGATATCATTTGCATATCCTACCCGGAATTCGTTGCTGCATATGGGGAATGTGGCACAGGAGCTCTGGGATGCAATTCATTGAATTGCTGTGATGTGCAGGTGGCTTCTGCAATAATAAACACACTTATTATAGTGTGGAGGCCTTTTATCTCACTTGTTGTCCTTCACTACAACCCTTGTAGATATATGTATATATATATATATATACTTATATACAAAAGAGAAATTCAAGCATTGGTAGCTGAAAATTAGTGGATGAAGTTTCTCTTGCAATTGTTTGAATTTCTCTTTTTGAAACTCTGATGTTTGTCGCGGTTGCAACAATGGCGATTTCTGATGTTGTTTTCAAATATAACTTGGATTGTCAGAAGTGATTAGCAACCTCAGCCTGACGTCATGGATTTTATGGAATCTCCACTCTCATGCAGAAGTTAGTTTGGCATCAATTTAAGGGTCTTCACGTTCAACAATATCCACAATTCAGATTTTCCTTCAAATAGGATGTCAATTCAATCTTGCAACAATTGGATTCCTCACCACAAAATTCAGATCTTAAGGGAAGTCGGTTCTGTTGTTTTGCTGAATATCATGTTTCTGACATTTTTTCTGACTCACCATTCTCATTCATTTACAACTCATGGTATCTCTTTCCATATCTCTAAAAGCACAAAGTCGACATCTCCGATTTTCTATCCAGCTGTCACAGAGAGGCCTAATTTATCCCTTTCTCTTTGCCCTAAATCATATGAGCAAGCCACCGCTCCATTTTTAATTACCATCATGCGACTGACTATTCCTTTCTTTCAATTCAATTAATCTGGGTACTTCCATGATGCTAGCCAGATGGATAAAGTGGATCATACAGAAGTTTACTATAGACATTACTGTTTTGGTGTGCAATCTGCAAGCGCAACTATTGCTTCTAAGGAAATTACTGATGGTAGTAGATTTGTAGACTTGCTAAAACTCTCTCGTTTTATGTATTCTTCATCACCTTGAAAAAAAGTTGTGGTAACTGCTCCCTTAGGCCAGTACCAAAACAACAGACCTGCTTTGACTTGCAGCTACCTGATGGTTAGCTGTATTTGTTAGTCATATTTAAATGCTTATTTTTCATACTTTTGATTTTATATGTTCCTTTAAATATTCATTAATATGACACCAGTATTAATGTCATCTCCATGAAGTTGAAAAACTCAACTTTGTCTTTTAATGTGTTCAAAAGAGATCTTTATATATTAGGCACATTTTAAGGTATCCCTGTTTGAGCACTTTTCGGGGAATATTACCTTCATATCAGATAAAAACAATATCAACATAATTAATTTGTTGACAATTTAATGAGTTATTCTCTTTGCATGTGCTACATGATATCACCTTAAGCCTGATGGAGCCTTGGTCTAAAGGACTATTGAAACCAAGTGGCCTCACTGTGTCATTTTTATTTTTCTGGGAAACCATGTCTGGATTTCCGAATGTATTCATCAAAAAGTAACATAAGAACTTATATGCTGATCCAGGTCTAATGTTCTAACTCTTATTTAGTAGTTAGTGCCAGAAGATAATGAGCATATATTTCATACACGTATGCTAGTCACATTGTTCTTTTTATGTTCCTGTGTTTCAGATTATCTCCTCTTACCCAGATGGTTTCCATAGATTCAAAGGTTTCTGAATTAGCACAGGGCAATGGATATTACATATGCTTATAGAAAGTATTCTTATCAAATTTAGCTAGGGACATTGCGTTTCATATTTATGACAGTGTCACCAGGCACTGAAATGTAAAATAATGTCAAAGACTTGCTGACAAAGTTCCTTCTTAGAATGAATACCCAACATGACATATAAGCATTCACTTAAAAAATGGAATACATGTGTGAGTTTCTAGACACAATGCAGTAGAATAAGATTTGCATGCTGAGGAAGGATTCAGATTTTTCTATAAAGAGACGAAAGAGATGAAGACTCACGAGAATTACATAAAGGGGATCTGTACTCTTAACACAAAGGTGCTTTATAGATAAAGCACCATGATGAAAGGGTGGATTATTGAGTAATTACTCCACACATCATGTCCTGTGTAATCAACCTAAACTAGGCATTCAAAACAAGCAACCATGGAACAGTTGGCAATGCGATTTCCCTCATGTAGTGTGTGACAGACTCAGTCGTCACTGGGGCAGTTGGAGGAGCCTTGGGGCTAGCCTCTTTCCTACTGACTATGGGCCAAACTGTTACCTGTGGTTTGCCAAAAGGATTGTCCAGGGAATCCAGGATTTAAATTCTACTGTGTTTTGGCATACTGGTGGGCACGCCTCAGTTATTGTGGACATGTTTCCATCATGTAGATTGAGGGAGGGAGATTTCTTAAACAACCAGATTAAGATAAGGGTTGCCTAGTAACTGTGTAAACTGTCCGTTGTTTGAATGTCGCTTCCCTTCCACTGTTATTGGATCTGCCAATCTAATCTGTGCTGTATTCATGAAGGGGGTTGTCCCTTAACTGATATATCTGTATGTCTGTGTGAGTAAAGAGAGAGTTCTGCTGCAGTTACTCTGAACGCTGGTCTTGCCTAGTGATTTGTGGCAAATCTTTATTATTTTGAGAGTTTGTATTCCTGACCTAAATGTTACTGGTTCTGCCTGGTAGCTTCGGGAGCTTTGGACTGAGATTCCTGGATTTTGGGTTACAACATGGAGAAAGCAAATCTGGCAGAGGCACACAGTCGGGATGTCAGGTGGTCTGTCACATAGTGGAACCCTGATATCTAAATACTTAGCGCCCGATTCCAACCAAGGGCTCCATTTAATAATAACGGCTGATTTTTTTGAAAAATAGTATCCTGTACTTGCGGCTGATACTTATTTTTTAAATAAGTTGAAAAAAATAGGATGAAGCTGATATTTGAAAAAAAAAGCTGGCTGGTAAAATATCGAAAAAAAAGCATATTTTTGGCCAACACATACCACTTTGTGTCTTTAAACATGACTATTAGACTTCTGATGTTTAACCACTTGGCTGCTAAGGACGCGCTGAGCACGTATCTCAATATGGGTATACAATTGATCTTTAGATGTCCACAACCAGTATTTTTGGAATATAAATAATTTCACTAAATTATGGCTCAAGTATTTAGCCGGGAATAGTTTCTTCCTTAGCAATCCTCTGCAGGGGAGTGAAAAGGTTGATTACTAGTCTACTGAGTAGGCTTAAATAGCAAAATAATTCATTTATATTCCTTTAGTTTGTGATGAACATCTAAAGTAAGGACTATGCAATTAGAAAATAGATTTCAAGCTATTCAGGCATACTTTACCATCCGGTTAGTGAAGATAAAGTGGTGGAAGATTAGGGCGTGGTCACGTCTTAAGGGGGGCTGATGATATTTGCCCTTTCTCCCCTCCAAGCGTCCCTCAGGTCTCTCCCCAAGATTTTCTCAGTGTGTTGATCTGCTCTGGATTGTCCCCTCTATATAGTGGTCTTCCGCCCAGTTTTAGATCTAGCCCATCACTATGTGGCTGTCACGGATCCCCCTGATACTAGAGTGGTGGTCCCTATACGCAGGACACTCTCTACCCTTCCGATCCTTAGAGTGGTCGGCACGACTAGACAGACTACAAGAATGGCAGTACAGAGCACGTACAAGAGAGACGTCACGGATCCCTCTGCTTTATCTGAGTAGTGGTTTCTAGACACAGAACAGTCTCTACCCTTCCGATCCTTAGAGTGGTCGGCACGACTAGACAGACACAGAATGATACACAAGAAGTTAGAATGATTAGCTCTTCCCAAGACCCTAACAACACAAGGGGTAGTCTGATGTGTGCTTAGGGTGCCACACAGACTGACCTCAATACCAGAATTAGAAGAGTTGATGCCAATACCAGGGGTTATGCACAGAATGGTTCGTTCGCCAATGCCAGGGATCATACACAGAGTGGTTCGTTCGCCAATGCCAGGGGTCATACACAGAATAGTCGTTTGCCAATGCCAAGGGGTCAATACACAGAATAGTCGTTTGCCAATGCCAAGGGGTCAATACACAGAATAGTCGTTTGCCAATGCCAAGGGGTCAATACACAGAATAGTCGTTTGCCAATGCCAAGGGGTCAATACACAGAATAGTTGTTAGCCAAATATGCAAGAGCTCTGCGGGAAGTAACTACCACGTCAGGGCACCGGCATTTCTGAGAGCCTGGGCTTTAAACCCGGGGGGTCCGCGTCAGCCCGCCAGGCCCCGCCCCCGGCTTCCCCACGTGTGCGGAAGCGACCGCAATATCATTCGGCGCCTGGCCAGCGAGCAGCGAGGAAGCTGCTGCCAGGCGCCGGGGTGCGGGGGCTACCGTGACAGAACCCCCCCTCTACGGGCGGCCACTGGACGACCCCCAGGGGCGCGGGGATGAGCCAAATAGAAAGCCCTCACCAACCGAGGAGCATGAACCTCAGTAGCCGGAAGCCAAGAGCGATCCTCTGGGCCGTAGCCCACCCAGTCAACCAAGTACTGAAGGACCCCCTAGAAACCCTGGCGTCCAGAATGGCCTCAACTTCAAACTCCTCCTCGCCCTCCACAGAGACCGGAGGAGGGGGGACACGGGCCCTGGTGTACCGATTACACAAAAGTGGTTTCAAAAGGCTCACGTGAAACACATTGTGTATCTTGATATGGGAGGGCAGAGCCAGAGCATAGGAGACCGGATTGATTCGCCGCAGAACCTTATAGGGGCCTATGTACCTGGGTGCCAGTTTCATGGAGGGTACTAAAAGCTTAATGTTGCGTGAAGAAAGCCAAACCCTGTCCCCAACTTGATACACGGGTGCCGGCCTCCTGTGTCTGTCGGCTTTGATCTTCTGTGTAACACTACTATCCTCCAGTGCCCGTTTAACCCTTCCCCAGGTTTCTTTCAATGACACTAAATGCTCATCCAGAGCAGGAATCGCGGTATCAGGAAACGTAGCAGGGAGCACGGGAGGATCAAAACCGTAAACAGTGAAGAAGGGGGAACGTCCTGTGGCTTCGCTTACTGCACTGTTCAAGGCATACTCTGCCCACGGTATCAGGTCTGACCAGTTATCTTGTCGTTCGGATATAAAGCACCTGAGATATTTTTCTATATTTTGGTTGGCTCGTTCCGCCGCCCCGTTGGTCTGGGGGTGATAGGCCGAAGAGAAAGATAGGTCTATCCCCACACTCTTGCAAAACCCTTTCCAGAATCTGGAGACGAATTGGGTCCCCCTATCCGAGACAATCCCAAGAGGAATACCGTGTAAGCGGACCACATTGGAAACAAAAGGGCACCAGTTCGGCTGCCGAAGGAAGTTTCCGAAGAGGAACATAGTGACCCATTTTGGAGAATCGATCTATGACCGTGAGTATTACAGTATTCCCTCTAGACTCAGGTAACTCTACTATAAAATCCATAGCTAAATGCGACCATGGTCGTTCGGTTGGCAGAGGCTGGAGTAAACCAATAGGCGCTGTTTTGGGACTTTTATGTCTTGTGCACACCTCACACACGGTTATGTAATCTTTAACGTCACGGCGCACCGTGGGCCACCAAAGGAGTTTACGTATACTAGACACTGTTTTGGTGATCCCCATGTGCCCAGAGATTTTGTTATCATGATACAGTTTTAATACCTCTTCCCTTTCGTTCTCAGGTACAAAGAGTTTCGCAGGAGGTCTCCCCCAGGAGCTGTGCCCTGGGCGGTCTGCAATCTTAACATTAGAGGAGACGAGACACTAATCGTGGTAAGTGCTATAATCCTTTCCTGGGGTACAATGGGATGTTGATCTTGGATGTTATGTTCGTATGACTCGTACTGTCTTGACAATGCGTCTGCTTTAATGTTTCTCGACCCAGGTCTGTATGTGAGGACGAAATTAAAGCTGGAAAGAAACAATGACCATCTCGCTTGCCTGGCATTCAACCGTTTAGCGTCTCCAATGTACGTGAGATTCTTATGATCGGTTATGATGACAATGGGGTCCCTAGACCCCTCTAATAAGTATCTCCATTCCGTCAAGGCTGCAATAACTGCTAACAATTCTCTGTTTCCGATATCATAGTTCCTCTCTGCCGGGGACAACTTTCGGGAATAGAAGCCGCATGGATGCAAGGGCTTGTCGGGTGCCTCCCTTTGGGACAAGACTGCACCAAGACCTAGCTCGGAGGCGTCAACTTCAACCTGGAAAGGCAGAGCCGGATCAGGATGTCGGAGAACAGGGGCAGTGGTGAAAGCCTGTTTAAGTGCCTCAAAGGCTTGACTGGCCTGGGGTGTCCACTTCTGATTCACCACCCCCTTTTTAGTCATAGCCGTGAGGGGAGCTATCAAGGCCGAGAAATTTTTAATGAACCTCCGGTAGTAGTTAGTAAACCCCAAAAACCTCTGGATGGCTTTAAGCCCTTGGGGTAAAGGCCAGTCAAGAATCGCTGAGAGTTTTTTAGGATCCATTTGAAACCTTCAGGGTTTATTATATACCCAAGGAAGTGCACTGTCTCTATGTCGAATAAGCATTTCTCTAGCTTACAATATAACCCAGCCCTCAATAGTCTCTTCAACACTTGTCTCACGTGGGCGTGATGAGTCTCCTTATCAGGAGAGTATATCAGGATGTCGTCCAGATATACTATAACGAACGTTTGCAGAAAATCCCTTAGGGTGTCGTTTATGAGGTCCTGGAAAACGGCTGGCGCATTGCATAACCCAAAGGGCATCACCAGGTATTCATAATGCCCGCTACGTGTATTAAAAGCCGTTTTCCATTCGTCCCCTTCTTAACCCTGACCAGGTTGTACGCTCCGCGTAAATCAAGTTTCGTATAAATACGGGCCCCTTTTAAACGGTCGAACAATTCGGTTATAAGAGGTATTGGGTATGCATTTCTTATGGTAATCCTATTTAAACCTCTATAATCGATGCAAGGTCGCAGGTCACCTCTTTTTTGGAAACGAAAAAGAAACCTGCTCCTGCTGGAGAGGAGGATCGTCTGATGAATCCTCGCTCTAGATTCTCCCTTATATATTCCTCCATAATGTCATTTTCCTTTGAGACAAGGGGTATACGTGTCCTCTAGGAGGCATAGTACCAGGGAGTAACTCTATAGCACAGTCATAAGGACGATGCGGTGGTAGGACCTCAGTCCTGGTTTTAGAGAACACCTCCTTTAGCGCCATATAACATTCTGGGACTTCAGTGGACAAAGGAGGTGCTGTGGCAATGTTGAGACTACCAATCACATTAACCCTGCCCAGGCACTTTGACTGGCAACTAGGACCCCAACACATTATATCTCGCTGGGCCCAGTCAATCACCGGGTTATGTTCTGTCAACCATGGGAACCCTAGAACGACAGGACATGAGGGAGAGTCGATAACCTGGAATCGTATGGTTTCACAGTGCAGAACTCCTGTAGTCATGCACACATCGATAGTGTCGTGTGTGATATGGGGACATGACAGGGGTTTCCCGTCTATGGCTTCTACCATAAGAGGCCTCTCCTTTAGAACCAGAGGTAAGAGGTGGTTGGCAGCAAAACATCTATCCATAAAATTACCTGAGGCTCCAGAGTCTAGGAATGCCTCAGTCTCGAGGTGAACCCCCTCCCAGGTGAGGGAGATGGGTAACAGAATCCGAGTTTTTTTTTTTTCATCATCCACAAAGGAGGCATACAGAGAACCAATAACCTGGGTATTACTTGTCTTTTGACCTGATTTGCCACTCTCACCCCTGCTACCCCTGGGTCTCTGAGGACATTGAAGGCGGAAATGATCTGCCCCGGCACAATAAAAACAGAGCCCCCTTTCTCTCCGGTGAGCTCTCTCTGCCTCTGAAATACCCGTTTTACCTATCTGCATAGGTTCAATGGCCGGTACATCGGTCTTAACGGTCTCCAGGTTACCTGATGCAGTGGTATGCCTGGGTACTAAGGGTAAAGGAGGTAGGACCCTTCTGGGTCTGTCTCTGGTGTGTCTCCTTTCCCTGATTTGATCGTCCATGGCGATGCAGAAATCAATCAAATGATCCAGATGTTCTGGTAATTTTAGGGGAGCCAATTCAAACATAAACGCCTCGTTCAGACCTTCGGTAAAGGCCAGGGTTAAAACGTCGTTCGGCCAGTGTACCTCAGAAGACAAAGTCTTAAATTCTATGGCATAGTCGGAAACCCTCCTATTACCTTGTTTGATGTGAAACAGGGATCTACCCGCATTGGTAGCCCGTCTAGAGGGATCAAAAGTACGCTTTAACTCGGAGGTAAAACCCTCATAGTCATATATGATGGGTTTCTTGTTCTCCCACAAGGGCGTGGCCCATAATAAAGCTTTTTCGGTCAAGTGATTAATCAGATAGCCTACTTTGGCTTTATCAGACATACAGGACCCGGGATTGTTTTCGAATAAGATCTCGAGTTGGGTCAGAAAGCCCCGGCATAAGTTCGGTGTTCCGTCATAACGTACGGGTGCTTTCATACTGAGCCTACAACCCTCGAGAGCGGCCGAACTGACCCTAGGCACCACTGGGTCTGGCGGGCTTGCAGTACCAGAACTGGAGCGGTTTAGCAGGGTTTGCAGGGCAAGAGCAATCTGGTCCATTCTATGGTCCTGCTCTTCTTGTCTGGCTGCAATACGTGTCAATTGATTAGAGAGGTCTGCGGGATCCATGGCCCTGACGTAATGTCACGGATCCCCCTGATACTAGAGTGGTGGTCCCTATACGCAGGACACTCTCTACCCTTCCGATCCTTAGAGTGGTCGGCACGACTAGACAGACTACAAGAATGGCAGTACAGAGCACGTACAAGAGAGACGTCACGGATCCCTCTGCTTTATCTGAGTAGTGGTTTCTACACAGAACAGTCTCTACCCTTCCGATCCTTAGAGTGGTCGGCACGACTAGACAGACACAGAATGATACACAAGAAGTTAGAATGATTAGCTCTTCCCAAGACCCTAACAACACAAGGGGTAGTCTGATGTGTGCTTAGGGTGCCACACAGACTGACCTCAATACCAGAATTAGAAGAGTTGATGCCAATACCAGGGGTTATGCACAGAATGGTTCGTTCGCCAATGCCAGGGATCATACACAGAGTGGTTCGTTCGCCAATGCCAGGGGTCATACACAGAATAGTCGTTTGCCAATGCCAAGGGGTCAATACACAGAATAGTCGTTTGCCAATGCCAAGGGGTCAATACACAGAATAGTCGTTTGCCAATGCCAAGGGGTCAATACACAGAATAGTCGTTTGCCAATGCCAAGGGGTCAATACACAGAATAGTTGTTAGCCAAATATGCAAGAGCTCTGCGGGAAGTAACTACCACGTCAGGGCACCGGCATTTCTGAGAGCCTGGGCTTTAAACCCGGCGGGTCCGCGTCAGCCCGCCAGGCCCCGCCCCCCGGCTTCCCCACGTGTGCGGAAGCGACCGCAATATCATTCGGCGCCTGGCCAGCGAGCAAGCTGCTGCCAGGCGCCGGGGTGCGGGGGCTACCGTGACAGTGGCCTCATTTGATTGGAGGATATATATATTCATCAACTCCAGGGGTCTGTCCAGGTGTTATATTACCTGGCCATCAGATGGTGCTCTCAGATCAACCATCAACCTTCTGCAGGAATTAATTTATGTATTTGGTCAATCTTTTACTGGTTTGGGGTCGTTTTATTCCTATATCCCGGAACTCCATAGATTTTATTAACAAATCAAAATTTATTTCTATTGTGGCATCACCGGCATACTTTGCCACGGCGTGTGTGCATTTCATACCCCCTTTTACTTAAATCCACAGGGATGTGTATATGAGAGGATCCTGCAGACATACATTAATTCATTCATTCGTGATATCGTCTTTAACCTTCACAATTACCAGACTTAATCTGTTTCATGCATGTTAGTACACCAGACATTTGTAATAATCAACTGAATGTGGTAGGGCCTCTGTTTTATATAAGACGCCGAGGTTATCTATTCTAACTGACCACATAAATTAAATATTCAAATACCATATAGTGTTAGATCATATTGCCGAATAGCATAGCATTACAGGCTGGTTTATCCAAGCCATTTAACCTTCTCTGTTTTTTTTTTTCTTTATTGGGCAACCCATTGTTCAATGTTTATGTGGCTTTCAGAGTTTCGATCTGACAAAATAAACACAATACTGAGATACCTATCCTAGGGTAAGATCAGCTGTCATTGTGTTCCCTTACTTTTAAACAATTTGATCTAACATCTGCTTGTTTATTTTTTACAACCAGAATCCATTAGACCTTCTTTGATCAATGGAAATGTCTTCCCTTGTATGCGTAACAATAACGATCCATTGTCTTTAGAACGCATATTCTTGTTATATATTAACGACGCAGACGAGTTGTCTGTGTGAAGCAATTGCTGGCCCCAAATTTAAACAGTCCTGCAAAATATAATGCGTTATAGAAATTTCATATCTGAAAAGGTCTGACATAAATGCCCCTTTTCAATATCTACTCATCTAGATCCATGATTAGGAATTGACATGGACCAATTGGATAGGAAATTTTACATCTGTATGGTAGCCTTAGTCTTTAACAAGTTGTTAGGCATTGACTCCATCTGGTAACTGGTGCAGGAGAAAGATTGGTAAATACATGATTGGTTCTCACGACCATCCCTCTTTTGTGGTACGCCCATTTCTTTTACAAACGGGGTAATCTGAGGGTGAATCAATGAACTCCAGTTGATGAAAAATTGATTTGAATCAAGCAGTGTTTTCCCCGGGTAAGGTCCCTTCAAGCGAAACATCTTGTGGCTTATTAATCTTTTCATCTATGGAGATTGATTTTCAAACAACCAATAATACACTTGACGTCATCCTTCTGTTTCTTTGGGTATCCTTTATGACAGGGTGCTTCCATGACTTTCCGTCACCTCCAGCATGGTTGCTCCTGACATCTGAGTCTTAAAGGACACGTCTCCATGCGAGTGACCAATTGTCACTTTACTCATCTTATCTTTCTAAAATGAGAAACTTCATAAGAATTGATATATACAACATGTGAATATTTAGGTTAACACTTCATCTTGTGACTTTGGACTTTAGGATCATGGTAAATGGAAACAGGTAATCTTCCTTATTTCTGATTTATTCCATGCTTTCCCTTAGATGCAGCGTGGCATTTATTTAAATTTTAATGCATTTCATCAAGACAGTGACACATAGATTATTAACCCTTTCAATTCTTGTGAGCCATTAAGTAAATCATCCCCCTTTCGTGGGCTTGCTTTCCTAATAGGGGACCGAATAGGATATCGCCCTGTAGAGATAAATAATATATACGTATTTATATATATTTTTCCTACAAATTTAATTTCTTTGACCGTATTAACGAGTTAAAACCAGTGATTGGATTCGGCCTTCCCATGAGGTTTACTCCTGCAATCATGCAGTTATTGTATGGATTTATTATAACAGACCTGTTTAATACCCGTTCCTAACCTCTGAGGGCAACTGCATGAACTGGTGTTGAGAATCACTTTACCTGGGGTAGGGAGATTCTCATCCTTACCCACCGTACAGAGAACCTTAGGTTTCTTGTAGGCTAATGCGCAACGGGTAGCTGGCTCTCCATCGGGGCATCTGGCTACGTCGATCTCTTGAGAGTCAGTTGCGGTTAATGGCCTGTTTATATCAGAGGGACTAGAAGTAGGCTGAAAAATAGGAGAGTGGTTAGCATCCAACAGCAGAAATCCTCCTTTACATACTTTAAATTCCTTATTAACCCCTTAGTGACCGGGCGGTTTTACACAAATCCGTCCTTTAGTGACCGCTGCTGTTTTTATGTTTCTGCGCTGTTAGTGTTTAGGTCAAATTTTCCTCTTACTCGTTTATTCAACCCACACATATTATACACCCTTTTTCCCGCCATTAAATGGACTTTCTAGAAATACCATTATTTCCATCATATCCAATAATTTACTATAAAAAAAATATGAAATATGATGAACAAAATGGTAAAAACACACTTTTTCGTAATTTAATCCCCAAAAGCTACAACCACCAATAAAGACCCCAGCTAAATAGTTTCAAAATTTTATCCCGAGAATAGAAATACCCAATTTTTACATGTTTTTGCCTTTTAACCCTTTCACTGCTAAGCCAGTTCACCTATGTGCGCTGCGCTCATTCTGACCATTTTGTGCTAATTATTTTGAGATGACAGCCTAGGTCCTATCTAATTAAACCCCCCCAGACAATTTTTTTTAAAAAAAAACACATTTTTTTATTTTATTTAATTTTTTTATTATTATTTTTTTATTTTATTTTATTTTTGTAATTTTTTTTTAAACCAAACCTGGTCATGTTTGGTATCATTGGAAAGGGGCCATGATCAGGCCTTTGAAATGATGTCAAATATGACCATCTAGCTGCCATGGATCGGGAGATAAAGGGATCCTTAGGATCCCCTTATCTCTACATGGCAGCTAGATGGTTAACTGGCCCACTGACATCCTCCCACATATGGTGAGGTTGTCAGTGGGTGGAAGGGGACCTAGAGGCTAGGCTGACATCCAAGATGTCAGCCCCCCTCCAGGTTCGAATCGCGTTTTGGCGCCAATTCGCGCTAAAACGCGATCCGGCAGTGAAACGGTTAATGCTATACACCGCTGAAAAGGGGAGACTCTCCCCTTTTCAGCGGTGCAAAAAGCATCTCCCTAGCTTCAATGGTTGGGTAGATAGAGGGCTCCGAAGGAGCCCCCCTCCCCTCCATTGATTTGAATGGGGGCACCTGCTGATGACGTCACCACGCAGCGTGGCGACCTCATCAGCCTCGCCTGCCCATGTAAATCACATGGGCAGGCTTCCTCCCTGCCAGATCACCGAGGGATCCAGCAAGGGAGGTGAGTATCGGGGCGGGGGGATTTGCGCCGCTGACGTACCCTGTACGTCCGCGGTCTAAGGGAGACCTGTGGACAGGACGTACAGGGTACGTCAGGGGTCCTTAAGGGGTTAATATGTAGTTAGGTTGTGCCACCTCTGCTATTTCATTCAGTCGTTCCCTCTGATTCAATAACATCTGAGGTGTTATTGATCCTGTGGCCCTTGGGTGGCCACTGGATTTATCCCTAAAGAGTTATCAGGCCGCTGTGCCAAAACATACTCGGTTATCTTCACCAATTGTTCAGCTAATTGATATAACCGGTATTCTAATTGGTTTATTCGGTCATTCGGATAATTTCGGTTAAGGTATCTATTTCTGCGGATCCTATTACGCTCGGGCCTAGAATTATTTGATGTGTCAGAATCAGCATTACTACTTCTGTTCTGATGGTGTGATCTGGGTCTGGGGTCTCCTGTCTGACCTCCCCTTCTATTTTCAGAGACTCTAACGCGAGGGGGTGACCTACCTATTTGAGGGGGATCATCACTTTGAGGAGAATCACTAGATTGAGGATACCTATTTCTTTGGGCAGGCCTAGGCCCTTGGGCATATTCCCTGTGACTATTGTGCGGTCGTGGCCACTACTCAAACATTCTGCAGTCATTGGGTGACCTCTGCTCCCCACTTCTTGATGGGTGCGGGGCAGGCGTAACCCTGGGGTTCCTATCTGGATTATTCCCTTTTACCACCTGAGCATATGATTTCCTCCTAACAACATATACCTGGGAGGCATCCTGATATTGCTTAGGGGCAACTTGGCTTGTGGTATGGGCCCTTTTATCCGTCCTATGACTCCCATGACTGGCCTCATTAGATGGCTGGACCTGCACTTTTATAGGCCTTGAAGGGATCCCCCTTTCACCCTGTTTAACATCATTTGCGGGGCTACTTCCAGAATCTGCCCCACTGTCTCTGGAATGCTCTTTTAAATGAGGGCCAGCATCAGGCTTATGGTCAGTGGAAACAGTTTCTGTTTGTCTACCCTTTACCTGGGATATGGAGTCTATCTGGGCTTTTAGTGCCTCTTTCTTCAAGGTTTCTAGTAAGCATTGAATTCTATTTGTGTCAGTCTCAACACTTTCATCACTGCTCGACACCTCGGACTCACTTGAAAGCATTATTTCCTGCTTATAGCCATACAGTTCCTGCTCTAAATTAGAACATTTCTCTTTAAAACTGTTTAATTCAACACAACTCTCTTTATATACAGCTTGTAAGCTTTGGAGTTGTTCTTGCAGTTTCTGGCTATGTTCGTTTAAAGTAATTATTTCTGTAGTGGCTGTCTCAGGTCTGTCTGTTAAATCATTAACATTTTCTACTTTTGCATTTAAGTCAGCGATGGTCTCCATCATGGCAACCTTTTGTATCGCATTTTGTTTAGCAAATGCACAACACAAATACATTATGGAGGGCCATGATTTCATTATAATACAATCCCTTCTTTGCTTGTCGTTTGTAGTTGCAAACAAATCCAAGAACGTACGCACATCACCTTCTTTGTCCCACATATTGTGTACAAGATTTTGGGCGTGGTCTTTGATAGTATTAACAAACACAATCAGATCGGTTTCAATATGCAGTGACTCTGAGATATGTTCTACCACTTCAAATATTTCCATCTGTCTTCCTGCTTCTTTAAGACTCGATTGAGAGATTTCCTCCTGGCTATCAGTATCTGAATCAGACATGTTTCTATACTACAGCAATCAGATGACAATGCTTTAAACAGGTATCCACAGCCAACAACAAACGTTACTTGATTACCACTGTTTTAATCCAATAGCTTAATCTGCTACTTAACGACCAGCAAGCTTGTGTTACGTTCACAAATACTTGATCTGGCATTCACAACCAATAACTTGCTCTCTTACTTGATAGATAAACTTGATTTTATTGTGAAAAATTCATTTAGCATCTCAGCAGTGCCTCCAAATATGTTAGAGATTATTGACTTCTTTAATAGGTCAGGGATATATTAATTATGACGTATATTTTTCTTATTGTAGATATATATAGATATATATATATTATTGACAGTGCCTCCAATACCAGTGGTATAAATTGGTATTTTACCCTTAAGAAAATAAGATAATAACCAATCAATGAATATACGTCTTAACAAATATATGGCGCGTTATCCCGAGTTCCTTTGATGCTATCTAGATATTTTTAAACACAATAAAATCAATAAAGATGATATGAGACTGAGTAACGGTAAAACAAATCAAACCAAAATTTATTCACACGTCAAGTTTCATACAATCATATGTTATCAACGGATTAGCAAGACACAATTTCAAAAGTGATTATAGATCGTGATTAGTAGCGATACTGCGACACGCAATAATCTAATGGACAAATATTTTAGGTTTATAGACCGCACCACAGATATACACGCCTCAGTTCTTAAACACCAAGCTCTATTCTATTCACTTAAACCTTTCCCATTATAACATAAAAAACAAGAATACCGCAGTATATTCGGGAGCGCAAATGGATGGTTTGTCCCCTTAGGATAGCAGTCTTAAATTCCTTAGGAATCTTCAAAAAGATCTTTGTGGATAAATCTTTGTATAGGATAATCCAGTAGAATCTCCAATCACACAGCCAATATAAAATGAAGAAGAGAGAGAGAGAACATTTGGGCAATATCGTGTACCATATATATGCCAAACTATGTATTCATAGGAAAAAAACTCACAAGCGTGGAGCTAGATAGCTCAAAAGGTATAGGCAGTTGAGTCACTAGGGGGGGGACTCCTCCCTTCGATCGTGGCAGTTCCTATTCTTTTGTTCACTTCAATGGATTTTTCACAGCAGGTATACCTCAAAGGAAATATACATAGCGTGATAACGTCACAATAGGAGAAAGGAGGAACACTTGATGGAGAGGTACTCACATGTACAGGAACCTCCTATTTGGTGGTTCCATATTACCGCAGTAGACCACTTTTCAGGGGGTCTAAGCCTCTGTCTGGATATGTTGATATCATCCAATGGATGTATAGATGGGTGCCGATGGACAGATAGACAAATGGGTCCTATATTAGAAAGATATGAATCTGGTAAAGGCGTCAGTGCACCCAAATATTGTGCCTTTGGTGGCAGCAAGTGCCTTCACACCGTAACCCTTTTGTGGTATTGTGGAAGAGTGCAGGGTTGGACCATGCGGTCCTATATTAAAAAGATATGAATCTGGTAAAGGCGTCAGTGCACCCAAATATTGTGCCTTTGGTGGCAGCAAGTGCCTTCACACTGTAACCCTTTTGTGGTATTGTGGAAGAGTGCAGGGTTGGACCCTGCGGTCCAATATTAAAATGATAGGACCCCCACAATAGCTGCTGGCAGTGAGAACACAGATTACAACAATTTCCAGATATTTTGTATAAATTACTGACCCCCAAAATAGTTGCTGGCAGTGAGAACACACAGATTACCACAATTCCCAGATATTTTGTAGAAATGAGACCCCCAAAATAGTTGCTGGCAGTGTGAACACACAGATTAGAACAATTCCCAGATATTTTGTAGAAGTGAGAACCCCCCAATAGCTGGTGGCAGACTGGCATTGAGAACACACGCTAACAGAGCAATCTCCTCTCAAAAAACACGTGCTGGGGCTGCAAGGGATGCCTTATATAGTGTGCTGCGGGACTTAGCTTTGTGAGCCCATGATTGGGCAAAATTTGCCCAATCAGGACTCTGAGCCGTGATTGGCATAGTCTTGCACCTGTCTTGTACCTAAACTGTGGTCAGGTGCAGGCTGTAGCCAATTACAAGCCTCAGGCCAGTGGAAAAAGTGCATTATGGTCCATTGTGGTGCATTGTGGGCGAACATGCGGCGAACACGCGGAAATGTTCGTAGTTCGCGAACATGCGAACAGGCGATGTTTGAATCGAACTCCGAACCGATCGAACCGAACAGCTCATCCCTAATCGGCTACTGCTTGGGTTTTTCCGACGTGTTCGGTGGGGTTAACCCAGATGTTTTTGCAGGTTTCAGTGTGCCTTCGCCGGGTTTTTCGGTGAGTTTTCGGCGAGTTTGCGGCGACTTTTCCCTGCACTGTGGTGCTTGCTGAATACACCACAGGGTCCCTGAAATGGGATTGCCAAATTTGCCGAATTGAAGAGAATGAAAAGTCACCGAATGTGCGGTGACTTTTTGATTTTCTTTGAATAACCCTGTTAGTATCTGTCAATGTCTGTGCCTGGAGATAAAATAGACAACATCAGTAAAAAGTAATTTTAGAATGAACATCACATACACCATTATTTTTACTGTTATTCCGCTGAATAAGCAAAAAAAATATTAGTTAAGGCACATTAATTCTACTATAAAATTGACACAAAGGTCTGATAACTTAGCTAAACTTACAGATTCTATTTTGGACAAAAAACAGATGTTAGGAGGATCGATATATGACCAGATGTAGAATTTTAATTGGGAACATTGCATCATACTAGAGGTATGATTTTCTAACTGAACTCTCTCGATCTTCATTATCTGGTGGATATAATTTAAGAATGATGTGATCAAATGCCGAATACAGCTGTTATCATTAATATCTTTTTTTTTTCTCGTTTCAACTAGAAACAAAAGTTGTTCGTTGTTTGTTTATGGCTTTCATCATTTTTGCTTCTTTGCTTTACCAACTGTACATTTTGTAAATAGCAATATTCCAATTATCCAGACTGGTGGGATTTGGTGTAAAATATCTTAAACATGTAAAACCAATTATATTTTTAAAAATATATATTTCACGTGGAAAACCTTAGCTATATTAAGTAAAAATGCACACAGGCTAAATGAGCTCTGACCTTAACTTTTTTAAAAAAAATTAAGAAATGAGCATCCTCAGCTCCGTCTCCACCACTATTAAACTGCTGAACCTGATAAGCGCATGTCTTTTCTCACCTTATGTAACTATGTATCTACAGTATGTATTATTATCAGAATGATTGGTCACTATGATACATTTTTTATAAATGTTTCTCAAGAGGAACAGTTTGGGCACGTCTATTCACTTTGAACATATGTCTCAACAGACTTATACGACCAGAAATCTACATTTAATGAGTATAAGATGTAATATTCATTATGATATAGAATAACTTATTTTTAACTCCTTCACTACCAAGTGCTTTTTGTTGGGAAAATTATATAACAATTATGTCAAACGTGAGATGTGAAGTTAATGAATAAATATGGAACTATATTGCCATTTTCCACAGGGATAATGTGACACAGGGTCTGCATTATCAGTATACAGGCAGAAATGGCCTTTGTGTAAAATACAGTAAATATGATATATAGGAGTCAAAATTTCAAGTCCCAAGCTACTAACCAGGCCATAGGAGTTACTCGCCACCAGTTGCTCCACCTAACCCCTACCTAGCGCTTAACTCTGCCCTTAAACACACCCCCTTAAATTATCTTATGAAATTACAATGTTAAAGGTTTTATTTAGAATAAAGTTACAAAAATAATATTAATACCCAGACATCAGACCCCAGATACATGTATACCCAGTCATCAGACCCCAGCGTGAGCAGAGAGAGGAGGCAGGGAAGCTCCACTTCACCACCCCTGCCAGTGATAGAGAAAAGCTTGGTCAGGTTAGGCAACTGATCCCTGCCACCATGCAGCCTGGGGAAAGGGGGCTGCACGGTGGCAGCGCCGGAACACGCAGCATGAAATAATGTTGCCTGCATGTGCATTTCCACTCGCCCTCACTTAATTTCCACTCGCCAAATGCGAGTAGGCGAGTGGAAATTTTGAGCCCTGTGATATAGATATATTATAATATGGTCAGATCTCCTGCTTATGAGGATTTGTAGTGATCATCATAATAAGATTATTAGCAATGCAGCTTCCAAAAAATACCCACAAAATATAAAATGGGGTTTGTAACATTTACATATTTAGAAAGATTTGTTATGTGCATTTTAAAATAGTACGCTTCTAAGTTAACAATTTTTCAATGATTTGCCTTTTTTATGAAAATTGTAGAACTTTCATTTGATTTTTAACACGAGGTAGATCTTCAGCTGCAGCAAGCTAAAATTCTGGATCTCTGGATACATTGTATATCAAAAGTGAATCTAGCCCATTGATTAACTTTCTCAACAATGAAGCAAAACATAGTTAAGAAATCATGATGGAAACGAATGCAATCGCATTAACCCACAAGACCATCAATGTCATTTCTATTACTCCTGTGCTCTTTGGTCACAGGTAAAATACAAACATTGTAAAAAATGTCTCTATAAAACATTTATATTCTGAATTGTATATCTGGGCTATAAACTGAAACTGATTGCTTACAAAATTGAGAGATTCTATCTAGCTGTCTAAATTTCATTGCAATTTTTGAAACAATCCTAGCCCAAAGAAGTGTTTACCATATTTATTTATGATTTATAATGGCAGAATCAATTGGATATGGACAAGCAAAATATTAAAACTTGCATCAGATTTTACGAACTGTAATTTATTTCACAATAATAGGAATTTAATGGCTTAGAATATATTATACTCTGACATAAGACCATACAGGAACTTTAAATTATATACACTGAGAGCAATATTCACACTGCCTGGTATTTTTAAACACTTCCTTTGTTATGAGATGATGGATTTCATATCCCCATAGAGCAAATAAGAAAATGGACTTCAAAGAACAACAATAAAAGAGAAAAAAACTAAATCTGCTTTAACCACATATTGTGTACGGCATTTTCCTTCTTGACTAAGTAATAATACTTTCCAAGTTTCAATTTTGTTAACCCTTTAGAACAGAGAAATTGTAAATAATGCAATCTGTCTCTTAAGGTTTAAAAGCTTGCTACTTAATGCAGCGAGTATTTAGGAAGATAACATTTAGAGCGTGTGGGTGTTGGAAAAGTTATCTAAGGTGGTAAATTGTGCACACACACAAACATTCACTGAATAAACAATTACTTCTTAGATGAAAACCTGCGAGTGCATCCTAACAAATATAATTTTATATTTGTTTTTGCATAGATGTATTTACGTAGTTATAGCTTTGCGTGTGTGTGTTTGTGTATATATATATATATATGTTTATTATTGCAGAAGCCACTTGCACATCACAGCAATTCAAAGAACTGCATCCCAGAGCTCCTGTGCTACATTCCCCATATGCAGCACGAATTCTGGGTAGGATATATATATATATATATATATATATATGTCTATACACAGTACTGTGACACTTTTTTAGGCAGGTGTGATTTAACTGTTTTAAATAATATATTTTATTTGTTTATTTTTATCAATTTACAAAATGTAAAGTGAGCAAACAGAAGAAAAATCTAAATCAAATCGATATTTGGCTTCAAACCAGCATCAATTCTTACCCTTGCACACTTTTTACACTTGGAGGTTTTTGTAGGATCAGAATCCGGTGTATGATTAACCCTTCACAACAGTTGGCCACATCAAGAACACTATCCAGGAGGTCGGTGTATGTGTGTCAATGTCAAAAATCAAGAGAAGACTTCACCAGAGTGAATACAGAGGGTTCACCACAAGATGTAAACCATTGGTGAGCCTCAAAAACAGGAAGGCCAGCTTAGAGTTTGCCAAACAACCCCTAACAAAGCCTTCACAGTTCTGGAACAATATCCTATGGACAGATGAGACCAAGATCAACTTGTACCAGAGTGATGGGAATAGAAGAGTATGGAGAAGGAAAGGAACTGCTCATGATCCTAAGCATACCACCTCATCAGTGAAGCATGGTGGTGGTAGTGTCATGGCGTGGGCATGTATGGCTGCCAATGGAACTGGTTCTCTTGTATTTATTGATGATGTGACTGCTGACAAAAGCAGCAGGATGAATTCTGAAGTGTTTCGGGCAATATTATCCGCTCACATTTAGCCAAATGCTGCAGAACTCATTGGACGGCGCTTTACAGTGCAGATGGACAATGACTCAAAGCATACTGCAAAAGCAACCAAAGAATTTTTGAAGGGACAGAAGTGGAATGTTATGCAATGCCAAGTCAATCACCTGACCTGAATCCCATTGAGCATGCATTTCACTTGCTGAAGACAAAACTGAAGGGAAAATGCCCCAAGAACAAGCAGGAACTGAAGACAGTTGCAGTAGAGGACTGGCAGAGCATCACTAGGGATGAAACCCAGCGTCTAGTGATGTCTATGCGTTCCAGACTTCAGGCTGTGATTGACTGCAAAGGATTTGCAACCAAGTATTAAGAAGGGAAAGTTTGATTTATGATTATTATTCTGTCCCATTACTTTTGGTCCCTTAACAAGTGGGAGGCACATCTGCAAACTGCTGTAAGTCCTACACTGTTCATCTGATTTACATACCCTCAAATTAAAGCTGACAGTCTGCAGTTAAAGCACATTGTGTTTGTTTCATTTCAACTTCATTGTGGTGGTGTATAGAGCCAAAGATGTTAGAATTGTGTCGATGTCCCAATATTTCTGGACCTGACTGTATGTCTGAAGAGGATCAAGCGTGGGAAAAATATCAGATGCTTGGGTACCACGTGCTTGATGCGACATATTGAAGTGAGATCAAGCTGAAAGATGATTGCTACTATGAGCCAGGCAGCCATCTTGTTCAGAATATTGGTTCACCAGTAAATAGAATAGATTTTTACTAGATGTGCAAAGCAGAGCTTACATAGAATTCCAAAAATGTGTGGTAGATTAGAAAGCTAGCAATAAAACCAGGCAGAATCCGGCCGGCTCTTGGCACGGAGAGACAGGAAGATAAATGAATGGGGCAAGGTCACTGAGACGAGCAGAGAAACAAAGAGATTATAGAGAACAGACCAGGCCCCAAGCTATCTCAATAAACACAGCCTATAGGGAGGGCGGCGCTGCCCTGAGAAAGACAGCACAACAAATCACAGACTGTCAAACTAACGTGAAGTGTATCAATTTATAGTTAAATGTGGAATTTCTTTGTACTAACGATGGGAGGTATTAACCCACGTGGGGTGGAATAAAGTGTCATTGGGAGGTGGGCTAATTGGGATGTACCTAATTACGTATTTTTGGGTATAAGATCCCTTGCACGGGTGAAAGGGGGGGCTCACGCTTTGCGATTCAATCCTGTGTGGGCACTTGTGTGACGACACAATAAAGTTTGCCTTTCCTGAAGAGACTCGTGTTCTGACAATCCTTACTTGTGCCCGGTCCGGCGCCGTCTTGAAAGTGAATCTGTTTTTGTCCGCCTACAATATGACCACCTGCCACGCATCCCATTGGCACAACACTTTGCATAGGTCCTCCTCCTCATCTGTCTCTACCCCCACTATATGTCCTGCCATGTCATTGTCTACAACCTCCACTTGACAGGGATGATGCTACAGTAATGGGTGTACCAGGTCCTTCCTCAGAATGTGACAGCATCCCATTAGCTGCAGATTTACGCAGTCAGATTTCGTTGCCCCAGCTGCTGCAGCGTAAGAAAATATATAATCCCAACCATCCCCTTGCACAGCGTCTAAATGCCAGCATGGCAAAATTACTAGCATTACAGCTGCTGCCTTTCCAGCTGGTGGACTCTGCCTCCTTCTGTGAATTTGCTGAATGTGCTGTACCACAGTGGCAGGTTCCAAAACACCATTTCTTTTCACAGAAGGCCATTCCAGCACTATACCAGCACGTGGAACACAATGTTATGGAGTCATTGGGAAAGGCAGTCAGCACCAAGGTGCACATTACTTTAGACACGTGGTCCAGCAAGCATGGACAGAGCCGTTACATTTTCTTCACGCACACTGGGTAACTCTGCTCTGCCAGAATTTAGCCAATATGCTATGGAGCTACTATGTTGCCCTTCATCCAGTGTGCTTTCTGAAAGGACATTCAGTGCCGCAGGAGGTTTTGTCACAGACAAAAGAGTGCGTCTGTCCACCGACTCTGTAGACCAGCTGACATTTATAAAAATGAATCAGTCCTGGATCAGCAGCTATCACTCCACTGATGCTGATGTAACTGAATAGATAGGGGATCTCTTCTGCATTCCCAAAACCTCCACCACTGCACTCTTCCACAATACCTCAGAGGGGTTACGGACGGTGTGAAGGCACTGTTGCCGACACTAAAGGCCGAATTTTAAAGCACCTATTGTTACTTTCATCCAAAGCCTGCATAAGAGGCACCATAATTTAGCCAAAAAATCACTAAACTTGTTCTGCGTGTCCTAAAACGTCTCTTCTATTCATACAGGCTGCCGCCCCAAGCAGTTGTTTATGAATAGATTAAAGGAAAACCATTTACCATCATTTGAAATGTTATTTTTTTCTTTTTAAATGTTTCTATAATCCTACAAAGCAGCCACTTCACGGGCAGGTTATGGGGACCTCCTAGGCACGATATTTTAAGGAATTTTTTGTTTTTATTCTCACCCTTTATGTCATGGAAAAATCACTGTTCCTTTAAAAACTTTTTTTAACTTTTTTCCTTGTTTCCTGTCCCCCAGGGCACTACCCGGACCCCCATACACCTTTTATGGTCAATATCTTGCATATATGCCCTCTTGGAGAGCACTCTAAAATTTGAACGTTCGAGTCCCATTGACTTTGCATCGTGTTCGCGTTCGAATTCAAACTTTTTAAATTGTTTGAGTTCGAATGCGAACCGAACACGGGGGTGATCGGCCCATCCCTACTCCACAGCCGATATTGTGTGATAGGCAAGTGTGTACTGTTAGGTGTCTTGCCCAAGGACACTTACTGGAGAGGTGCTCTGGCCAGAATTTGAACCTGTGACAGTTATAGAGCAGTGATGTTACTTCTACTCCATCCAGCCTGATCGGCATTGAATGATAAATTCCACCCAACAGCATGTAGAATCATTATGAAAAAGTAGGATGAATCCAGATAGCTTAAATTCAAATAATATAGCTTACCACATTAAGGTCACGGTTCACTATATGATATATTCAATGTCCTATATATAAGCGAGGATTAAGTCACTTTTCAGTCACTTTCAAGGAGATGGAAGTGGGAACGTCTTCTGTCCAAACACAGGTCCAGTCGGGATCTCAGAAAAACACAAGAGATAACAAAAAATGGTGCAGAACTCCACACAATTACAGACAGTGAGCGTGTATACGAAAATACACTCACATTTAAGTGAGCCACTAGATAAAATCTGGCCCACTCTAGGCATAATAGGTGGATACCGAACTTCAAGGGTGGCTTAGCCTTATTTACTCCAGGTTCCTTCTCTCTCCTGTCAATGTTGGTGTGAAGTAGCTCAAAGACAAGGAGAGCAAAGCACTCTCATAGTGCAATAAGTTCTTATATTTCAGAAAATAAAGAACACGGTCAAATGTGCACTTACCAATGGTGGAGCCCGCAAATAAATATGCTCATTTGTAGCGCATAGGTAATTTTCTGGGCAAAACACCTAAAAGCCTCTCTGTTCTGCTTGCATACTCCGCTGGGCTTAGTGGTCACCTTAGCTCGGTATCTTAATTAAATTTAGCAAGATAATAACGGATAAAAAACATTTATTAAATAAAACCAAAATACATAGATCCTGAGACGCTTTTCGGCCAGTTAGACCTTCATCAGTCAGTATACAAAAATGTTAAAAAAAAATTGTATACTGACTGATGAATTTGGAGTTACACTCAAAATTAAAGTGGAAAACAACACTACAGGCTGATCCAACTTTGATGGAATGTCCTTCAAACAAGTCAAAATGAGGCTCAGTAGTGTGTGTGGCCTCCACGTGCCTGTATGACCTCCCTACAATTCCGCTATGCTCCTGATGAGGTGGCGGATGGTCTCCTGAGGGATCTTCAGACCCTGTCACGTCTGTCACATGTGCTCAGTGTGAACCTGCTTTCATCTGTGAAGAGCACAGGGTGCCAGTGGCGAAGCTGCCAATCATGGTGTTCTCTGGCAAATGCCAAACGTCCTGCACGGTGTTGGGCTGTAAGCACAACCCCCACCTGTGGATGTCAGGCCCTCATACCACCCTCATGGAGTCTGTTTCTGACTGTTTGAGCAGCCACATGCACATTTGTGGCTCGCTGGAGGTTATTTTGCAGGGCACTGGCAGTGCTCCTCCTGTCCCTCCTTGCACAAAGGCAGAGGTAGCGGTCCTGCTGCTGGGTTGTTGCCCTCATACGACCTCCTCCACGTCTCCTGATGTACTGGCCTGTCTCCTGGTAGCGCCTCCATGCTCTGGATACTACGCTGACAGACACAGCAAACCTTCTTGCCACAGCTCGCATTGATGTGCCATCCTGGATGCGCTGCACTACCTGAGCCACTTGTGTGGGTTGTAGACTCCGTCTCAAGCTACCACTAGAGTGACAGCACCGCCAGCATTCAAAAGTGACCAAACCATCAGCCAGAAAGCATAGGAACTGAGAAGTGGTCTGTGGTCACCACCTGCAGAACCACTCCTTTATTGGGGATGTCTTGCTACCTGCCTATGCTTCCCTCTTTTTGTCTATTCCATTTGCACAACAGCATGTGGACTTGACTGTCAATCAGTGTTGCTACCTAAGTGGACAGTTTGATTTCACAGACGTGTGATTGACTTGGATTTACATTGTGTTGTTTAAGTGTTCCCTTTATTTTTTTGAGCAGTGTATAATGCATGTATTTTTACTCAGTAGTATTACATAACCTGGGTAGAATAGAAAACTTAACCATACATGTAAATAAGCATAAAGGATGGTACACAAGAGATTCAAGGGTCTACCCCTAATTGAAAAGTTCAAAAAAGTCCCCTTGAGTTGCCCAAGGAAAAGCAAAAGTGTCTACCTGTATTTAAAATTTAACTTTTATTATAACAATAAATTAAAAACAAAGAGACACAGATCATGACCACAACATTGTGTCATATACACATAACACCCACATAAAATAAAAACAAATCACCACAACAAAGTGATCCGTCACTTGCTACCTGTAGCACGAAAATTTAAATGGTATAGAGCTTTAAAAGCTCACCGCAATTCCTTATTAACTAGATTGAGTATTTCGTACAGGGAGTGAAAAAGGAAAAATTCAACGAGAGACAAAGATTGTTAGTCACAATTCAAAATAGACCCCGATATCTGGTCCGAACATCATATGGAGCAGACAGATTTATTGAAGAGCGCCAAAGGCACACACACATTGTATGCTTATCAAATCAAATAATGCATCCTAGTTGAATTGATCAATATTAAATTTCTGAATAAATGGCTAATTGACTTTGCCCAAATTAGGTTTCTTAGAGCTATCAATTAGTAATGGCAATCATAGGAGGTATAGCAACCAGAGTCGTGTGGGGTGTAGATTGGTGCCAGATAGTAATGGTTGATACATCAACTGTGCTTCTCACTATCAGAAGCCCTGGCTTGTATGAATACACATCTCATAGAGGAATTAATAAGAGTAACTATATGCTGCATTAATTATACTGTAGAGCGACGCTTCCCAGCAGTGTATGGATTCATATGCTGCATTAATTATACCGCAGAGAGACGCTTCCCAGCAGTGTATGGATTCATATGCTGCATTAATTATACCGCAGAGAGACGCTTCTCAGCAGTGTATGGATTCATATGCTGCATTGAAACCTATGGGTTAAAGAGCCTTGTTTCTTTAACCCCTTCACTGCTATGGACGCGCTGAGCGCGTCCACCCACAGGTAACGTTCCTTGCGATGGACGCGCTGAGTGCGTCCTCCCTTTGGGGCCAGCGTTCGGCCGGGTACCGGCCGATCGCTGCACCCCCCGGTGCGGGCTGACATCCTCGATGTCAGCCAAGCACCCGGAACCGCCGCCGGCCTAATTAGGTGTCATCGCAGCGGCGCGATGACACACCTAATTCAGGCGCCCCCCCGCATGTGCGGAGGAGGCGCCTGAAAGGGAGGGGGGGAGGTCCTTTGGACCTCTCTCCCTCCCGATCGCCGGCATTGCGGGGGTTAGTCCAGGCACCATTTGGAAGGGCACAGCCTGCCCTTCCTAACGGTACCTGGAATTAACCCCATGGGGGCTGGATCACGAATCGGCGCCGAAAAGCGCCGGTTCGTGATCCTTTCCCGGAGCTGGCCGACATCTTGGATGTCAGCCAAGCTTCCGGGAATGCCCCCTGAGGACTGGCGTCATCGTGCACGATGACGCCAGTCCTGGAGTTAACCCCTAACTGCCACCAATGGTGGAGATAGGGGGTTCCAATGAACCCCCTATCTCCCGATCCGTGGCAGTTAGGGGTTAATGTTTGGTATTGTTGGATCTGCCAGAGCATGGCCGTTCCAACAATACCAAACTTGACTATGAAAACAGTTTTTTTAAAAAAAATTAAAATAAAAATAAAAAAATATTTAAAAAAAATTATAAAAAAAAATAAACAATTTTTTTTTCTTTTTTTTGGTTCGTTAATGCAGCAATATTGTTCCCATTTCAATTATAGTGTGAACAATGATGCTGCACTAACGAGTTTTGTATGCGGTGCGTTTGTTAAAAATCGCGTAATTTTCCCCAAAAAAAAATGTACCGAGACCCCATCTCTAATTTTTTTAACAAGAGCACCCCATACAAAATATAACCGCAATTGCTCGCATGTTAAAATGTGAAAAAAAACCACTTTACACATTGTAAATTATTGAAAATTCATATTTTATTGCATTTTTTGTTATAATATACAGACAGGTCATGACGTATACATATAATAATGACATATTATGAATCTGCCGAGTCTGACGGAAAGAACAATATATAATATGTCTGGGTCATATACTAAAATAAGCCTTCAAAACACGTTTAAACATGATGAGCAAAATCGGTAAAAATGAGCTCAGCACAGAGGCGGGAAATGCCTCAGCAGTGAAAGGGTTAAAATAAGTTAGAAACCCTAAAATTTCACCCAAAATATGCCTAAAATATCCTAAAAAAATAGTAAAGAAACATTCATTCTATTGGTAGTAATCTACTTCCCATTCTTAAATAAGCATTAAAAAATTAAATAACTCATAAAAAACGAAAAACTAACTGATCCGAATCACCCGAATCGATTCGAATCGCAAATTGATCTGAATAGATCTGAATCACGATCTGAATCGCTCCGAAATTTCGGATCGATACAAAATTTTTGGATGGTCGATATTTTGTTTTCGGAAATGCTCCCGAAACACAAAAATGGTGTATTTCATTCGAATTTGGATTCGGAATGAAATGAATTGCATATCTCTAATATTCACTACAAATCCCCATAAGAGGGAGATCTGAACATTTTTATTATTTATCTTTATCACATTTAGAGTATTTGACACAAAGGCCATTTCTGCCTGTATAGTGATAATGCAGACCCCATGTGAAATTGTGTATGATAAAAGGAAACCATCTTGAGTTCAGACTAATTCATTCCAACAATAGCTCTGTAATGGTAAACAAATACACAAAAAATTTAAGTTGATCAAATTTACATTATTTTTTTTTTAACTATCTCGGAGCAACAATCTCTGTTCAGATCTTCTATTTTACCCTATACTTAATTATTAACTTTGCGTGTTTCGATTATGTTTCAAATAAATGTTATGATAAAAATCTTTTCAACAAAAATTGCATGGTAGTGAAGGGGTTAAAACCAGCTTGGAATAAGTTTCAAAACCACATATCCACAGCTGGTTTATCACAGAGCCCAATGCTGCAGTAACTCCTATTGGCCGGCAGATGGATCTGCCTGTCAAATAGGTTAGTACAATATGAATATTCCGAAATATTTCTTACTATATAGTTCATTAAATATTATTTTCCAAAAAATCCACTGGTTTTTGACAGCGTTTTCTGGAAAATCCCTAGGCAGGGAAGTAGTTAAAAGCAATCCGCTAAGAAAGCATATGTTTATCAAAGTAAAACTAATATTTTAGTTCCTAGACTCATTTTATTTAGTTCTTAGGATGATCCATTACACACTTATAAAGTGATTGATATTGAATTGAAAATATTGAGGTCATTTGTAAACAGCATAAGTTGTAGGTTTTTGTAACAGATACCAAATGTGTTTAAACCTCTAGGTGGTGAGTGGGCTGGCAGAGTCATTCTTTGAAGAAGAAAGATTGTTTGAAGCGAGTCATGATACCGCTGAATGTCTTTTCTTAATTCTTGTCTTTTTTTTTAAAGGTTGAATTAAACAGTCAAACAGAAACAGAACTTTGATACTAAATTATATGGAAGGTTTTAATTCCTTTAATGTCACTCTGTTTACTTGCCTAATTGGCATTGCTATCCTATAAGATGGTTTGAAATAGAAATTCATGGAATGGTTGTTATCTTTGTGTTTAACTTAGCATAATAACTAGAGTCACTACTTTGCTTGATAGGATTTTGTGCTTAAAATGTTTTGATGTAAATGTTAATTAATTCATTCTTGCAAAAAAAAATTCCCATTGTTCATACGACGCATTAAAAATGTGTTGGGAGTCCAGAGCACATATTTCATGGTATAATTTGTTGATTATTTTTTGCGTATATAATACAAATAATTAACCAGCGGAAATGAACACATGAAAAGTGCAATTTCCACTGTTTCTTAATTAGTGAATAATGTTACTGAGAATTCTTCGAAATGTCATTGAATCAGATAACCATAATAATAAGTAATAAGAGTCAAACTTCAGAAGCCCTATTCCAACCAAGCTGGTAATGTTAACGAGGGGGGCTGTTATGCCTAACGATTTACTCATTAAGACCAAGTGGAGTTCTGAGAGTTTATTGCAGCTGAGCCTCAAACTTTTCTTGTTTGACTATATAGACTCCCTACTGTAAAGTAAGGCTTTCTATTTTTTGCATAGGAAGTGTTAATTTCCCAGCAGAGAACAATGAGTGATTTTTAGGTTGCTTGTTATTGTCACTGGTTACTGTTTTTTTTTTAAATTGTCCAACTCTCAGACCTGGTATTAAGTGAGTTTGCTTTTGTTAACATATCTTTTTACTTGAAGTAGAGTTGGTGACAGGGAAATGCCAAGGGTTAACAACTTGTTCCAAATGCACCCTATATCAACTCGCTATTACCGGCTGAGCTGAAATAGGGAAACAGATAATAATTTTACATCACCCAATTAGTCCTGGGTTTAGGGAAGTATAATGAAGGAGAGGGCAGCATTTTTTTCCTAATATCTCTCTTTTTAACACCTTCACTGCCAAGTTGTTTTCCATAAATCCAAAAACAGGACCCATTGTATTTATGAAAAACAAATTTGGATTATACATACACTGAAACTATTCTTAAAATACAGCTTCAAATATTTACAGCACATTTTCAAATGTATGCCTTTTGATAGCCAGATGGTGCCATCTGCTGGTAAATATCACAATTACAACTCCATAGTTCAGCTTGTGATCCCTTTATTTATTGATGAAAAAAAGGATTACAAGCTGTTTACATTGTTTTGCCACTTTATATATCATGCCCAAGGTGTTAAAATTTTGGAGGTACATTGTTAGCCTATTTTGCAAACTAATTTTGTTTCCCTTTGCTCCAAAATTGGCTCATTTCAAGTACAGTATACTTGATATCGGGGCAACAGCAGGTGCCTTGCAGATTGAATATACTCAATCTTGGCATTAAATGGGTTAGGTTCTCATGCCTATACGCAGGTGTATGGTTGCTACTTACAGTCTATAAGGGATTTATATATATTGTGAGGTAGGCAATAAAATACTGTTAGGTTTCATGTCCAAGGACATTGCTGGTGAGATCTCCTGACTGGCTTCCGAGTCTGGTTTTCATGGTCAAAGAGAAAAGATCTGGTGGTGATGTTGAACTCACTTCTCCATGGTTGTAAGGCAGAGACTTGTTTCTCCACAGTTGTTGAAGGGAAACGTGCTAGTAAAACATTCTGATTGGTGTCAACCACAGTAGGTGTGGGGGAGGGGCATTGATCCTGAACCAGATGGTTGATTGCATCCATGGGCGCAGTGGAAACGTGAGGGTGGATGTAAAGCTGCAATTCAGATGGGAGCTGAGAGGGGTGGCTGCATTAGAGACAAGTGTTTCGGTGAGTGGGTGGTCCAGGGCCAGGTTAACATAGGGGCTATTGGAGCCGGAGCTCAAGGCCCATGACAGCCTGTGAAATGCCCTGCAATCCAAATACTAAACACAATTCAGTTGGTGGATGACATGCACTATTTGGGATCCAAGGGGATCATATGCCTGTTTATTGATTACTTTATGGGACCCACTTGCTTCATTCATGGTGCAACAGATTCAACCTGTTCCTGCAACTGTCAGGAGGAGCACTGGATAAAACAATGATTTAATGAGGAGTGCAGGGAAGATCATGTAGCCAGCAGGGAGCAGTGGGTTCAAACTGAGCTGCTACAGTCTTCTGTCTCATGTTGTAGTGATTTAGCTTCCCCCTCTCTCACAGACCTCTGAAAGTTTGCAGTAATTCTTTTAATTTGAACGCTGTTGTGGACAGCACATGAAAGGTGCTCCCAAAGTTTTAGCCCTGTTGGCATAATGTCCAAAAAGCTAAAACTGTAGCAAAGGCAGCTGAAAGCTCTGAAGTAACGTGCTTTCAGACGCTGTCAGCAGCCGATGCAGGAGAAATAGGAGAAAATAGATCTTCTGTTAAAACCTCTGTAGCTCAATTTAGCAGTAGATGTTGCCATCTGCTGGCCAAATAGTTTATTACAGTAATAGATAGGTATTACTGTACAATTTATTTAAAATGATTTTTCAAAAAACCACTGGTTTCTGACAATGGTTTTTCGTAAAATAACTTGGTAGTGAAGGGGTTAATCTCTCTCCTCATCTAAAATTAAATATCCTCCACCTTTTTATTTTCTATATTGACATTTCAATTTCACACATTATGGGCCCTATTACACTCTTGTTGCTAACGGTAGCGCTCACTTGCGTGAGCACTACATTTAGCTGCGGTATCTACCGCATATTACAATCCAAATGCAAACGGGTTAGGTAACCCGTTAGCGTTTGGTATCTTGCGCGAGGTTACTGTACTTTGCGCTCCTATACTTAACATGGGGAGTGCAAAGTGTTAATCAGCATTAGTATTACAATGTCCCAGCGCTGATTAACGTCTGGCTCTGGTTAGCGAAAAGATAACCAGAGGCAGAACCTGGTGTTAACGGATTCCGCTTCTGCACCAGCAATAAAAAGAAAAAAATGAAGCGCATACTCACCCTCTGTCTCGCGGCGAGGACCGTGGCTCTGTTCGCCCCCTCTGGCCGGCGGGAGCAGGGAAAGACTGGGGGGAAAAAGTCCCCCCCAGTCTCTCCCTTCGTATCCCTACGCCGGCTAGCCGGATCTCGCGAGGCGAGATCCGGCTGGTCATGTGACCGGCAGGGGGGAACTAAATGGAGTCCTATGGACTCCAGCAAGTGGATGCTCGCGGCTGCGCTCAGCGCTGCCGCAAGCATCCAGCTTTTTAACGGGCAGAAACGATGCAGGCAGCTTTTTTAGTGCCTGCATTGTAATCCAGCATTAAAAAGAGTGAGCAAGGGGGAAAACTGCGGGCACAGTTTTTCCTCCCTTGAGCCCGCGTTTTAGCGCTAGGATTGTAATAGTGCCCTATATTTCTTTTGATATTATTTCTGTAGTTGGTGGAGTCAATAAACATAAAATTTTGTGTCCTTGCGCTTTATTTTCATCGTTTTTTTTTCATTCTTCAACCTCCTGTCCTTTTTTTATCCTTTCACATTAAATTAGTTTTTTCTTTTTTGCCCTTCTTCCTATTCTCCTTTCCTATTCTCCTTTATATACATCTTATTATATTGTCCATTTTATCTTTTATGTGGTCCCGTTTGCATTGTTTACTTACACTAACAAATATCATCTCATCGCTGGGGGAGTGCCTTAAAAGTCCCACCAGCCCTTAGTATATGTGTGCCTGTGTGTGTGTCCCTCTGTATATGTATGCCTGTTCATGTGTGTGGAATGTGTATATAACACCCATGTGGGCAGTATACAGTGTATATTGTGTTTGTATAAAATGCACATGTGTTGTATAAGGTATATTATGTGTGTATGTCGTTTATGTAATGTCAATATATAGTGTACAGAGTATATTATACATATATGCAGTATGAGGTGTATATAGTATCTGTATATAGTGTTAGTGTACAATTTGAAAACCTACACAGTCACACATACAGACACACTCTAGGGGTTATTCAGCGAGCACCGACATGCCACCGACATTTCGGTGCTCTCTCGTTCCCCGTAGTTCCTTTCACTTCAGGGAATCAAAGTTCTCCACCCTGCGGTGAATTCAGCATTCAGCAAAAAAACTACTGAACGAAAATGTCTGAAATTTATCTATAAGGTCCTATGAATGATAATAAAAAGTTCTGTTACAGAAAAAGGAAAAAAATATTTTAAAAAAAACGGAAGCATTTTTTTACTGAAAAAATACTGAAAAATTCTTACAAGATCCTAAAAAAAAATCAATAAATTAAGACTTTTTACTGCTGAATAAAGTAATAAACGGTTTATTAGATATTGGATTAAAATGGGAATATTTTTAACATTGAAGTTAAATTGGGATTCACCTGAATAAACCTGCCGAATGAAAACAACGAACGGCAGGGCTTTTTCAGCAACTTTTCACTGCTGTTCGGTGTTCTCTGAATAGATGAAATAAATGAATTTTGCGAACTGCCTGCTCTTTGAATAGCTGAACGGCCACGAAATGGCACCATACGTTGAATTTCGGCGTCCGGTTACATTTCGGGGCCAGATTGTCTCTCTCTGAATAACCCCTTCTAAGACAAACACATGTTCCAGAAGTCACTCACACAAGCACAGTCCAAAATTAAAGAAAAATCTATTTTATAATGACGTCTTAAAACCTCACTCGGAAAATCATACAAATAAATATTAATAAAGATACTTCTAATTTGATCTTTCCATTTTCATTGTCTTTTGTTGATCTCGAACCATACATAGGAGAACAAATAAACATGGAACAATTTTGAACAGCAAGTTCGGGGCTTTAGTTTCCTTTAGTTTATCAATTGCTATGCATATACAGTAGCATCTCAAACGTACTCATCCAATCAACTGAAGAAGTATTACAGGCAGAGTTCACCCTGACACAAATAGAACTTGAAACATGGACAAGTGGATAGACTCAACAGATGGCACATTAACCAAGTGAGCTATATAATGTACTCAACCAGATGCTGTTTTTTGTTAACCAAACTCATGATGTCATGATATCTGATGGAAAAACGGCATAAAATCTTGAAATAACAGATTGTATCTAAACTTGTTTTCTTCACAGTCAGTGAGGTTGAACTTTGTAAAAAATAAGATCAAGTATTTTTACAATATGCATGGAACACTAAACATAGTTATCTGATGCCTAATCCTGTAAATGCTATAGTTTGATATTAAAATTAAAATTTTGCTTTCCTATTCTGTGTAACCGTTATGAATTTACATGTACTTAGCTATTCAACAGCAATGCCTCATGGGTATAATAATTGATATTCTAGGAATTATAGGAAGTGCAGAGATTTGCTCACTGAAGAGCTATTGACACAAAATAGCACGGCACTACAGTCAAATTTGCTGACTATAGAAGGTAATCCATCAGTGAACCCCCTGCTCAAGGTGCCTAGAGTTCTGTCAGCTATACCATCCTGATGAGGCTAAAGGGGGTTACAGCACTTCTCATACGGATATGACGTCTTTGGTATCTCAGTTCTGTATTCCACAAGTCTATTGTTTGGTATATTTTGTCAGTGAGGAACTGATGCCAATGTTTCCAAACCCTGTCCTCAAGTCCCTCTAACAGGCCAGATTTTACGGATTCCGTTGGGGAAATGCAGACTGAATCCTGCAATCACTGAGCAGCAAATCATATCACCTGTGCTGTGCTTCAGATATCTGGCAAACCTGACCTGCCAGCAGGCCCTCAAGACAGGTTTGGGAAACACTGACCTAGAGGACTAAAAAAAAGTCTACTTTCATACACTAAACACTTCTCCGTAAAGCACATCATAACGCCACGTGTCAGCAAACGGGGGTCGTCTCCATCGCCTGCAACAGACCATCCAGGCATGAGAGTGCAGCCTCCAGGCCGAGTCCAGGAGGAAGCAGTGGGACATCCATCTGCCGCCCCACGTGCACTCCAGTCGTCCCTTCCACCAGTTCTGTCGTAATGGCCGGGAGACGGGGGCCCTCCGTCTCCCTAGCCTGCGTCATTGAAGTTTGGGGTAGCCACTCTCAACACTTCTCATACGGTATTTCCCCAATAGTTTATTGGTACCAAATATGGACCCTATTCTGGTCAACACAGCAATAGAGAGTTGCAAAGATACAAATCCTATGTGAACCATTATAGCTTTGAAAGTCCCTAACACTGGCTTAATTGCAAATCTGTGATGTTATGACTTGGAAATGCTTCGGTTGACTGGTGACTTTTTCTTCTGGCCCCAAATGTGAATGACAGGAGGCAGGGTATCTTTTGATATTTACCACCTCCCTATATATTTATTTTACCTAAAAAAGTTAACAGTAGCCTACATGTACAGTAACAAGGTGATTTCAATGTTCTTGAACCCAGGACATACTTGAAAACTAGAGAAAACTCAATGTATCCTTCCTGGTAAAATACTTTATAAATAAATAAATAAATTCCCAACAAGGGTTGCAATAGCAAAAGGGGCCCTTAGATATTCAAGAGATTCACAAGTAGTATATTTATTTTATGGTTTTATTGCAGATATACATGATGATGCTAAAATGCTAAAATGAAAGGGCAGCTTTTTCTTTATGTAACTGCATATTTTGGAAAGAAACTGCAAATATTGGAGATATGGAAATATTAATTTTGTTCAAAAATAAAGTTAGCTATAAATGATAACCTCCCGGATAGACGAAACATTCCAATGCACCACATTCATCATTCTTTCAATTAGTTCATTGTCCACTAGCGAAGTGCAGGGAAAATATGTATTTCCGAGTAGCTTAAAAGAACAGTTACTAAAACAGAATCATGCATTCAAATGGAAAAACAGTTGAATGGGTTAGAAATGCACTTAGAATATAGCTTAAAAAAAGACCTTGCTGTGACTTCAACTAAAATTATATAGTAATCAACAAAGCTGCACTACAAGATTTCAAAGTGTGACCAGGGGGTCAGCAGTTCAGTGGGAAAGGAACAGAAGGTGCAGAGCTATTTGCAGATTATAAGAATTTGAAAGTCAATATGGTGTCTGGCTTTCAGCCAGCGTTACGATTTAAGATACAGAATAATAACCTACGACAGGCCCTGTAGTGCAACTAAGCATTTATATGCCACAGTGTCTAGGTTTACCCGGAGTTTAGGTTACAGCAAACTTAAAAAGGTCAAAAAAAGTGCATTACTGAAGAGAAAAGAGTCAGCTATAACAGGGATAGAATAAACAACATACATATCCAAAAGAGGCAGAAAAAGAACAAAATATGGAATAATCAATGATCAACCGGAGCAGAAATAATTACCATGCCATTATCTGTCAGGGTCACAGAACTGTTGCTCATCATTAGTGCTAAGTGTGCAATGTGATACCCATTCAGGAACCGAGGACAAGGACCCTTCTAAAGACTCTGTTCGATACATCGGGTTAATTGAATCTGTTCGTTAAAATGACTGTTTCTGTTTCTTTCTCCGGCACACATTTAAAAACGAAATGGATATGTGCGACTCTTGTAAAACAAAGAAAAAATAGAATATCTGTTCATTACGTAAAGCATCTAGTTAGGATGATGTCGAAACATGTGAAACATGCTCTTATATTGCAACCTGAGGCTACAATAATTGGATGTTATGTCTTATTCTAAATTGCACATTATAAAAAATGACGGCTGTGAAGAAATTTAATATTTGCCAATGGGCGAGATATATTAGTTTTTTTATTTAGCACTTACTTTAAAAATGGCTGCGGATAGCACTGGTCACTTTACTAAAAAAGTTTGCATAAAATTCCTGTTAAGAAATTGCTCTTAATATTCAGATTAATTAAATATGCTAAATAAAAATATTCCTAGAACCTAAGTGAATAAAGTAAGCTTCTGTAATCCCGTGTTAGTTTTCATTGAGTAAGAAAGTCACTAAAACCAAATCATAACGAGTTATTCAGAGACAGCCGAACTGGACCTGAAATTGCACCGAAAAGTGAATTTCCCCGTACGGTGCAATTTCGGAGTCATTTGGCTATTCATAAACTGGTAATTCGCCAACAGGGTTATTCAAAGAGAATCGAAAAGTCACTGCACATTCGGTGACTTTTCGTTCTCTTCAATTCGGTGCAATTTGGCGATCTCATTTCAGCCACCCTGCGGTGTATTCAGCAAGCACCACAGGGCCATCATAGTGCAGGGAAAAGCCGCCACAAAGCCGCCGAACACTCACCGCAAAACCCAGGCGAATGCACACCGAAACCAGAAAAAACAGCTGGATTAACCCGCCGAACACGCCGGAGAAACCCGACATCGCAGACGAATGGAGTGAAAAAAAAAAACAGTACGCTTGAATGTTTGAAAAGTGAAACGCTGTTTGCAAAGCAACTACAGAACGAAAATGTCTGAAATTTACATATAAGATCCAATGAATTATAATAAAAAGGGCTGGTACAGAAAAAAGAAAAAACTATTTTAAAAAAAACAGAAAAAAAAATTTGAAAAAAAATCCCGAAAAATGCCTAAAAGATCTTAAAAAATCTATGAATAAAGAGACTTTTTACTGCAGAATTTTATAATGAACGGTTTATTAGATATTGAATTAAAACGGGAATATTTTTAACATTGATGCCTATGGGATTCGGCTGAATGAACCTGTCGAATGAAACCATCGAACAGCAGGGCAATTCGGCAACTTTTCACTGCTGGTTTTTGTTCTCTGAATAGACAAAGCATTGCTTTTCTATGGGGATTCACTGCCCTCGAACAGGCAATGAGCAGGCACTGAATGTGCAGGCAATTCGACAACATTTGGCAAGCTGTCTGCTCTCTGAATAGCCAAATGGCCAGGAAAGTTAACTGTACGCTGAATTTCACTGTTCGGTTACCTTTCGGCCACAATTCGGAGCTCTTTGAATAACCCTACCAATATTAGTGAATTGCCAGCGAAATACGGGGGATCTTCAGCAGCAGTGAAATTTTAATCTATTCAGTTAATCTATTCAGAGAACACCGAACAGCACCGAAATGTCAGTGAAATGCCCTGATATACGGTGGTTTCATTCAGCATATTTAATCAGGCGAATCCCATACAGTATGTTTCAATGTCAAAAATATTCCCGTTTTTATTCAATATCTGTTAAATTGTTTATTCTTTTAATTTGCAGCAAAAGTCTCTTTATTTAATTCTTATTTAGAATTTTTTAGGCATTTTTTCGGCAAATTGTTTTTCCGATTTTTTTTAAAATAGCGTTTTTTTCTGTAACAGACCTTTTTATTATTATTATTCATAGGACCTTATATGTAATTTTTAAGCATTCTTGTGCAGTAGTTTATTCTGCAAGCAGCTTTTAAAAGTGGCTGTGTTTTTTTTTTACCCTGTTCGTCGGCTTGTCGGCTTTTTTTAAGTTTTCAGGCGTGGCTTATCGGATCTGATGTTTTCTGGCAGGGTTTTTCGGCTTATCTGATCCAATAATTTTGGCGTTTCTTATTTTTGATTCAGCGTTTTTTTTTGGCGGATTGCGATGAATGCTGAATTCAACGCAGGGTCAGGGAATTTGATTCCCCGAAGTGCGGGGAATGAAAGAGCACCAACATTCCAGTGGAATTTCAGTGCTTTTTGAATAACCCCTATAGGGTCCAAAGCAGGGGTCAACAATTTAAAATCCCTTAGATGTTTTAGAGCTACATCTTCCATAAGTCTCTGCCAACTAATGAGTGGCTAAGCATCAAGGGAGAGGTACTTCCAAAACATCTGGAAGGCCAAGGTCATTGAAAAATCACATTGAACACATAAAGCTAGTCTGGACTTTTGTTTACTCCAAAGAAGGAGTCACTCACTAAACTATTTCATGATTGACATGTCTTCTGTAACTGAGAAGACATACTAGCTTCCAATATAAGAGTGGGTAAGGTGAAAGAATAAACAGAATCGATCCGGGATGGCGGCTCTAACAAAGCTTACGTTATGAACGTTGACAAATTTAGAAATGCCAAAAATAACTTCAGTTGAATGCTTTTGTTTAATTTTGTTGTAATTTCGTTTTTTTAATTGGATGACGCAACAAATAGCTTTTCTTTGCATCTCCAGCTAGCTAAAAAAAACTAATTATGTCTGTACATGGTGACAAAGTGATGTAATGCATGCAACCAGCATATCGCATGGGGAGCATATTTTTTTCTTAGGGTGTGTATTCATTCTGGAAACCCAAGAAAATTAATCAAAACCAGAACAGAGTTGAAAATTCTATTCATTTTATTTCAGATTTAGAGCAGAACGTATAAGCAACGATAATGGAATTAATAAAGGATTGGTATGGAGATACAGGAGAATTGAAGAGCAATGCATGGAATAAGAATGGGAAAGAACAAATTGTGCTCTATTGAGAGCAAGGGCTGAATTTGAAATGTCTGATAATATGGTAGTAATTAAGAGAGAAGAGTAGTAAATAGTGTTTTCAGGCTGTGCATATAACACTTAGCTTCTAGAATGGAAATGAAAGAGAAAAGCAGGAACAATCCAATGCGAAACCAATGCTTCACTTTAATTACTTGACATCAAATTTACTAGTATTTATTACAAACAAGTATTTATTACAAACTATCTTTCAGAGTTAGAGAAGGATCCAGAGACATATTCCAGGAAGGCATGCAACTGGAGTTAACGTGCTCTGTCCTACAAGCCAGGGTTATCCTTGACCAGTGCCTCAACTGGTCTTTTCATGTAAGGTTGCCCTGGATGTTCCGCTCTGCCTTTCAGTGGAAATGGTGTGAGTGTTCTGGTATATGAAGAGTGCATTTGATGTCTTTCCCTGATATGAACTCTTCAGTTTAGGTAAATGTGGAACAGTTGAACACATAGAAAGTGCCAAAAAGTGATAGCCTGGAAGGTGTCTTCTACTGGCTGCAGGTGGGGAAGGCAAGCCATTTGGATGCATCTTTAGTTTGTAGAAACAGTGTTGGCTGGTAAAGCTGGGCAATGCATATGATATGGAACGCCTCTTCTGATGGGACAACCCCAAATGGGTCTAAGTTGGATGTTGCAGGATCATCAGAGTCTGTACAGACTTTTAAAAAACGACTGGATGACTTCCTGCAGACACAGAATATTAAGGGTTATAATATTTAATATGTGGGTAAAAGCTTCTTGATCCAAGGAGAAATCTGACTGCCATTCTGGGGTCAAGAAGGAATTTTTTCCCGGTATGTTGCATATTTCAGACTGGGTTTTTTGCCTTCTTTTGGATCAACAGCAGTAGGTTATGTGGGAGAGGCTGAACCCGATGGACACATGTCTTTTTTCAGCCTATATAACTATGTAACTATGTAACTATGTAACCAGCTCCTCTTGCAGTAAATATATGAATTATGCACGTTATGCCAAAACTCCCTCCTTACGTTTTGGTGCTGTACAATCATCTTGGTTATCACAGCTGAAGTAAAAGAAAAAAAGAACAATATGTGATTGTTTCATTTCTTTTCGAAATGATCACCAACAATGGAAAATGTTAATAAAGCAAACTCAAAGTCAGAAACACTTCCTGAACGAAATTCCTTTTTATTTTGTGATTAGATTCATAGAATGTTTTCATTATTAATAACTAAAAACACCAGTGTCTTGTTATTGATATATTTAAATACATTTTAATTATAATGGATGTACTCTTGAGAGACATGTTGGGCCGTATTAATATATAAGCTTTTGGAGTCTATACCTAAAATAAGCCCTGTGAAAGGTTAACTATATCAGCACTAAGTGGCACCAACACAATGAAATTATGAAGGATGGGATAGTGGCACATTGGAAGATGAGAAGAACGGGGCAAAGGCATACAGGGAAATAAGAAGAACAGGACAGAGACACCATAGAAAGTGAAGAGTGAAAGTGAAGGGGAAGAATATGTCTGAGGCTGTGGCAAACTCAGACCAAGGAATCCATTAAGGGTTATTCAATAAGCAACGAGATTGCCACCGAATTGCACCAAACTGAGAATTTCACTGTATGGTGCAATTTTGTGGCTGATCGTGTATTCAGAAAGCTGTCAATTTGCCAAATACTCCCGAATTGACAGCGAACTATGATGCAATTTGCCGAAGATTCGGCTATCTTTGGCGGCAGTGAAATTGTCCATTGAGAAGTAATCTATAGGCACTGATTAAAACTCAGTAGTGTGACCCAGTAAAGTGAGACTATAGACAGAGGTGGTGCATATCAAGTTTCCTAGTAGTTATAGCTCACTGTGGGGTAAACAGGATCAGAGTATCAACCATGTATCACTGGCCCTAGACTGCAGAGATAAACGTACTCGACGCACATTTTGCCAGAATGGCTCATCAGGAGTACCATTCTGGTGAAGCGTGCGTCAAGTATGTTTATCTCTGCAGTCTAGGGCCAGTGATGAGGAATCTACTGTATATCTAGCTACAGGGTGAGTAGCAGGCCTTACAGGCTTTTCTTCTTTCTCTTTTTTTCTCCTACCTCCAGTGACTTATCCTGGGTAGATTTACATTGGGGAGTGCTATACCAGCAGCCATTCACTCTGTCCTTGATTGACTTTATTATAGAGGTTTATTTATTAAGACATTCTGAATATCACCCCTTGTACTGCACTGCTGCCTGGGTTGTATTTAACCATTTCTTATTTACTGGAAAATATATACATTTAATTTTCCTCCTACTTTGATATATTACATATATTTTCATGGTATGCTCTTCCCTAGGCGGTTTATGAGCATTGGTTTTATGATATCTGTGCTAATTGTGTGTTTGGTTATTGTGGCCACGTTCTTTAGGTACAAAGTATCATACTTGTACATAACTTCAATAAAGTTAAGTTTTATTGTCATTTGGTGGGGACTGGAGCTATCAGCTGTTAGCTCTGTTATTTTCATAGAGAAGTAATGGTTAATCTATTTAGAGAACGCCGAACTGCACCGAAATGCTCTGATTTTTGGTGATAGAGTTCGACAGTTTTAAACAGGCGAATCCCATAGGATTCAAAGTATTAAAATATATATATATATATTTTATTCAACTGTTTACTCTTTTCATTTTCAGCAAAACGTCTTTTTATTTACTTATTTTTTTAAACATTTTGATGTATATTTTGCTTTTTTATGTGAAATTTTTGATTCCTGGATTTTTTTTAAGGTGTTAGTTTAATCCTGTAACAGACTTTTTTATTATTTTTATAGGACTTCTTTTATTATTTACACACATTTGTATCCTTTTTTATTGGTCTAAACACCATTTAGAAGAATAACAAAATTCAGTTTCTTTTTACCCATTTTGGCGGTGCTCGGCAGTCAGTTCAAAGGTCTGTTCGGCGGTCTGTTCAGTGGTCGTCGTCAGTCTTCGGCGGCTCCACGTTCAGCGCACTTCAGGGACCCTGCGTTGAATAGTAATTTAACCTCAGGGTCGGCAAACTGGAATCACGGAAGCGCGCCGAGGTGTGCCAAACAAGAAAGCACCAAAATTTCACTGAAATGTCAGCGACATTTTTCTTTGAATATCCCCCTGTATGTTCTCATCATGCCAGGAAATGTCATCCTTTGCAAACTGGATCCAATTACAGCTACAGGGAGAACATACCAGCTAACCCCACAGGAGATGACAAAAGCATCCAACATGCTAGCCAAGAGAAAAAGAGGTTCTTTATCATTAGATATATACATTTTTTGTCTATGTCATTTTAATTCCTTGTCACTGCCAATCCGGTTATAATTTTTTTGGATTCATTTCAGTTTTTCACAGAATTTTATCAACATAAATTGTAGAAATATGGACTTGGGGCTTTTATTTCTTTGTCTGTAGCTGTGACAGTTATCTTGTAAATGGCATTTGAAATTATGGTGGCTAGTGAATTTTGGTGGTTTTAAGCAATTTAGAAAGTTCAATATCACAAAACTGGGTGGACAAAGAAATTGAAAAAATTTAATTTTCAAAAATCTCGCGGTAAGGTACAAATGTAACAAAAATGAACCAAATTCCAATGAATTTGTCTTTGGTTGATTTGACATGGATTGACCCATATATGGTCAAATTGGGTGAGCACATTGCATATCATAATGAGCAATAGCCGAACGTCAAATAATTTTTCTTCATTCCAAACACAGAAAAAGTATGTGGACAAAATGGCAGCCACGTGTTTATTTCCATCATCTTATTATTATTCATGCATTTCAAAACAAAATGTGGCAAAATGCCTCCTCCAACCCCCCTGAAAACTACAGTATAGTGTCTTCCCCAAATTCACATGCATTAATAGTGTGAACACATTATTCTACTTCTGAATTTTAAACCTAAATATGCGATAACGTGTTTGACAAGTGCAGTTGGTATTTGTTATGTTGGTATTTCAGTTGAAACTATAAAACTTCCATGATTCTCCTGAAAGCTCTACGGTTGCTTTTAAAGTTGAGAACTCAGTAGAATTATGGACGCCAACTGCACACAATACAACCCCTTTTTTTTTTTTATCAGAGTCTGATTGAAAAGTTCACAGAGCGCTATTCAATTTGCAGATCCATATGTCATTTCTAAAGTTCAGCTCCAAAAAAAAAAAAAAAAAATACAAACCTTCGTCACAGTCTCCAAAGAATCAAACATTATTTATCCATTTTTTTCATTGAAATATTACTTCTTTTCATTGCCTTGACAGATACAAAAACGACAAGCTGAAGCATGCACAACATCTTAAGCCTTGTAAGTGCAAGAGAAGTAAACATTTTTATATTATATAATTCTTTTAAACATAAATTGATGCATTATAAAAATGCTTTTAAAGAGTATGCTAAACAAAATATGCCTTGTTAGATTGTTAAAAGCTTTTTTTCGACATACGCCCTTTGAAAATGTAGTCAGGACTATAAAAGACTAGTCACTGCACAGAGTGGTGAAAACCAGCAGCCTGTACTGGACAGACGCCCAAGAAGAACCACTAATACCCCATACTGTAAACATGAATTTTCAATGATGCGGCTGCATGGCAAGGTCTAAATCAGGTATTAATTGAAATGAGATGCTGATAGTAAACAGTCCATAGCGGCAGCTTGAGGAATAGTGGACTCAACAATATGCAGCAATTATTTTCAGCTTTGAATGTGAGTGATTATGTTGAGCACTTATTGTAATGCATTTTCTGTACATTGTAATTGCAACACAGTGATGCACCCTAGGCAAAACTCATTCTGCCGATCTCCTCTCCCCAACATATAGAACCACACACATACACACAGAAACACTGACTGAGGCACTGATAAACACACACAAGCATAAAAACACAAAGAGAGACATACAAATCAAGAGACACACACAGACTTATAAATAAATCAATAGGTATTACATATACAAAACCACTTCAATAAACCCCACCATGCACACAGAATAATAGGCTCATATGGGCACATACTGTAAATACTGTACATGTAGACACACACACTTACACAGACCAATAAAAAGAGACACAGTACTTATAGAGACATACACAGACCAATATACATACAGACAGAAAAACAAATACAGGCCAAAAACCTGATGCAAAAACATACACAGAGCAATACACACATGCACAAACACAGAGAACCATACACAAATCAATACACACATGTACACATACACACACATACACTTGTGACAGCCCTAATAGCTTTACCCCCCTCCCTTCCATCTTTAAGCAGTGGAGAGTGAAGGTGGCTGGTGCTGTTTTAAGCACACTGCCCTCACTTTGAGGAACAGCCTGTCTACCAATTTCCCAGTCTGTAAAGAAGTGTGGAAGGCAGGGTTATAGCACACCTAGTGCTCGTACCACTCATTTCCTGTACACAGCTTTGCTCACCCCATGCCTATCAAAGAGTGCTGACAGGCATGGGGTGTCTGCAATTAGTAAGCACCAGGGTTTCTTTCTGCCAGTATGCACCGTTACACAGTACCGGCACCTATCAGCAGGGCCGACGCTCCTCCGCTACAATACGGAAGACGTCCCCAGCTCATTGTCTAAGTTTTGCAAATCGATGCCACCCAGGCACTAATCGCGGACTTCTCCCACAGGGGGCTGACATCTTGGATGGCATCTCAACCTGCGGGACCAACCCCACCCACTGATGTCATCATGGTGGGCGTGATAACTTCAGAACCGGGACTTCCCCCTCATGCCAGGCAGGAAAATCTCTATGGTGGAGATACAGGGTATCTCCAGACCCATAGAAACTATAGGGTCATGTGAGGTATCATTGGAAAGGCCAGAGCACAGAGGTGTCTATTTTCAAATTGGTGAAGTGTTGCACTAATGGTTGTCTTACAGTACGTTTCTCCCATTATGGCATTTGATCTTTGGCATTCACACAGAGTGACCATCAGCTTCCTGGTCATGTCTCTTATGTCTTGGTTAGCACTTACTCTTATCCTACAATTTCTCAGTTTGACCAGGCAGCCAGCTCTAGGGAGAGCTACCGTGCACATTCCCGAGCATTCAATGCAGCTTGGATATAGTGAAGTCTTTCATTAACACAAAATTGTTTCTGACCTCTACAGGCAGTTCTTTTGAGCTCATGGCTTGGTTGTTCCTCTCATTTGCATTTACAGATGTGGGACCTTACATAGATTGGTGTGTGCGTTTCCAATCATAACCTAAATCCAACAAGTGCTGTATTTAGAACTTGTGTCCAAAAAGGCAGTTATCAACTGATGTATCTGTCCCATGGGACTCCGACAATCCCAGACATGAACCACCACGCAATAGCAGGAGAGGCAACTGATGCTGGAAGACTAAACTCATGATTTTATTATAGATTTCAAAGTGAACCCTGTGATGTGCCATTATGCTTTCAATGGGCTAGTTAGGCTAAAATGTTGCTGTGTTTTTTTATTTGTACCACCAATAATATCATGATTTTGGCCCTTAAGCACACATTGTCTGTGGTTTCAAAGTCATGTCATGTAGATTCAATTTGACAATTTAGGTAGGCGCCAATGAAAGTGTAGAAACATCTCACAGATGATCCAAAGAAATGTGATGCATCTCAGCTAAAGTTCAAGTGTTATGGCAAAGGATGTCAATACTTATGTCAATGGCATTTTCCATTCATATTGTTAAATAAATACAACAATGTTAAAATCTGTTTTTCGCTTTGTCATTATGTGCTATTGAGTGGAGACCAACGTAAAAATGATAATTTAAAAAAAAAGGCTTTAGGCTAGGGTCAGACTAACGCAGTGCGAATGCGCGTGCAGTCGCACTTTATTACGGCCGTAGTAGCAGCAAATGACGGCCAATGACGGGCAATATACGGAGTACGGCCAACGCAAGCGGCAAACAAATGCATTTTTTCGAGAACGTGATACCGCTAGTACTGACATACTGCTGCGTCCGCTAGCGGCATGTGTGCGTGATTAGGAGACGTCAGATGCTGCTAATGTCCGGCCAACATAACGTCCAGACACAAAAAGTGTTTTATTGATGATCCGTACAAAATCACGGACGAAAATGCGCATCGTATGACCGCTATCGCGTATTCTGTGAAAAGATACGTCCATTCGTTCGAACGCACTTTTTCACGGACAACGCAAAAAATGCGTTCGTCTAACCCTAGCCTAAAAATTAAGAGATCTGAATACTTTGTGAAGTAATATAAAATATATATATATAGTGGATAGCAAAAGTCTGCACACCCTTATTAAAATGTGAAGTTTCTGTAATGTAAAAAAATGAGACAAAGATAAATTACCTTTAATGTGACCTATAAACTGTATAACTCAATTGAAAACCAAACTGAAATGTTTTAGGTGGAGGGAAATAAAAATAAAAAAATAAAATAATATGGTTGCATAAGTGTGCACACCCACCCTCTTATACTGGGGATGTAGCTGTGTTCAGAATTAAGCAATCACATTCAAAATAATGTTAAATAGGAATCTGTACAAAAGTCAGTGCCTGTCATCATCTAAAGTGCCTCTGATTAACCCCAAATAAAGTTCGGCTGTTCTAGTAGGTCTTTCCTGACATTTTTTTAAGCTGCATCCTACAGAAAAAGCCATGGTCCGAAGAGAAGCTTCCAAAGCATCAGAGAGATCTTATTGTTAAGACAGTATCAGTCAGGAGAAGGTACAAACGAATTTCCATGGCATCAGATATAACATGGAAGACAGTGAAGACAGTCATCATCAAGTGGAAAAAAATATGGCGCAACAGGACATTACCAAAAACTGGACGTCCCTCCAAATGTGATGAAAAGACAGGAAGAAAACTGGTCAGGAAGGCTGCCAAGAGGTCTACAGCAACATTAAAGGAGCTGCAGGAACATCTGGCAAGTACTGGCTGTGTGGTACATGTGGCAACAATCTCCCGTATTCTTCATATGTCTGGGCAATGGGGTAGAGTGGCAAGACGGAAGCCATTTCCTACAAAGAAAACCATGTAAGCCCAGCTAAATTTTGCAAAACCACATCTGAAGTCTCCCAAATGTGTGTCGGAAAATGGGTTATGGTCTGATGAAAACAAGGTTGAACTTCTTGGCCAAAATTCCAAAAGATATGTTTGGTGCAAAAACAACACTGCACATCACCAAAAGAACACCATACCCACAGCGAAGCATGGAAGTGGCAGCATCATGCCAAGGGGCTGGTTTTCTTCAGCTGGAACTGGGGGCTTAGTCAAGGTAGAGGGAATTCTGAACAGTTCCAAATACCAGTCAATATTGGCACAAAACCTTCAGGCTTCTGCTAGAGACCTGGACATGAAGTGGAACTTCATCTCTCAGCATGACAAAGACCCAAAGAATACATCCAAATCAACAAAGGAATGGCTTCACCAGAAGAAGATTAGCGTTTTGGAGTGGCCCAGCCAGAGCCCAGACCTGAATCTGATCAAAAATCTGTGGGAGTGACCTGAAGAGGGCTGTGCACAAGAGATGCTCTCGCAATCTGACAGATCTGGAATGTTTTTGTAAAGAAGAATGGGCAAATACTACCAAGTTAAGATGTGCCATGCTGAGCGACTCATATCCAAGACTGAGTGCTGGAATAAAATCAAAAGTTGCTTCAACAAAGTGTAGCGCTCACTCCCGGAGGAGCCGCTGAATAATCCTCGGGTTAGTCTCTCCGCACTAGGGAATAAATATACACCAACACTGTTGTGGATTTTATAAATTATATACTTTACTGATCCCAATAAAGTGACACATATAATACAATTTCGGTATAGGAACGACAGGATTTTCGTAATGCGGGAAAACACGCGGCGGGAAAACACACGGCGGGAAAAAGGAAAGAATTAACCCCCTCAGTTCTGGAGTGTAAGTCCTGTGAGTGTAAGGTCTCAAAAAGGTGTACGTGTATTGATTCGGGTACCCGGGTACTGTATTCAACTGGCCAGTGAATGTGATAAGCAAATCTTCGACTAGTCAAGTTGGGGCCCTGTAGAATTGAAACAATAATGCAGCGTGCTGGATTTTACTTGGACTTTCGGCCTGCAAGGCCTCTCACCCATCCGTTATACAGTCTGTCCCTCTGTCTGGTCGAGGATGTCTCTCCGCTGGTCCTCCGGAACTCTGTGCCACCGAATCCGCTCTCTGGCCCGTCCGATCTCCGAGTCAAGAACCACGGCCTACCGCCTGCACTCCCTATGGGTCGTCACGGTCTCCTTACAGGGGGTCCAACTGGAATGGAAGTTCTTGTGTACACCTCCCGGTGATGACGGGTATGCCTCCGCAAGTTACTGTCCCGATCTCCAGCGCCCGAAAGGTAGTGTCTGCGCTCCGGCCTGGTCTCAATCCCGAGCAGTCTCACTTGTGTCCTCTCTCTTTCGTCGCTCCGCTCACTCTGGCGCTCCTCCGTACGAGGCTTCTTACGTCCTTCCTCCCTGTCCCACCCACTTCCTGTCCCCACGCAAAGCCTGATGGATATTGTAGTTCATTTAAGTCCCGCATTGTCCATATGGCTCTTGTCTCCCTCTGGTGGCTAGAACCCAGTAATTACAGCAATATAGTTTAAAACAGCGCTACACTCTCCCCCTCCTAGAACTCTTGGGTCTCTCTAAGGAGGTGTAACATTTATATGACATTTCAACATTTACATTAGGCAATATATACAGGCTCAGCAGCAAACATAGAATGGGTCAGATATACGTCCTCAAGCTGACTCATGCTCCTGACTACCTCAGCTAACATAGCAGACACTTCGGGCAGCCTTCGCACTGTGGTGACAGCCTCTTCAGTGCTATGTCCTGGTGAGTCGTAAGTGAGTCTCTGAGGGGGTCGGATAGAGCATTTTGACTCTGGCTCGATCGTCTCCTCTTCCGGTGGAAGTGCCACAGATGCAGGCTCAATTCTCTCGTCCACAACTGGAGCAGACACCTCATCAGAATATGACCCTTCCAGTGAAGGCATAGAACTGTAATCTATGGACACCTTTTCCGGAACTACAGGAACCTCCAAACTCTCAGAAACTTCCAATTGGAACTCAGGAGCCTCAGGTCTCAGGTTACTTTCCCACCGTTCAGAAACGGGGATGACCTCTTCAGGCTCAGGCGAGCGCACCCAGTCCAGACAAAAACTTCCTTCCTCACTGTCTCCTTCACTATCTTCAACAACCCGGGTCTGTTGAGACCGAGTAACCGGAATCGAACATGGAACAGGCGGTTTCGGCAAAGAAAGTTTGTCTCCAACTGGTACTCTTACAGCTTCTCTCAGAGGCAACAAATGGTTTCGGTGCCAGTTTTTTAGAGGCCCAGCTTTTCCATTAGGTCGGATTTGGTAAACTGGCAGACCTGGCAGTTGCTTGCAGACAATGTAGACTTGAGAGCTCCATCTATCCGCCAGTTTATGTCTTGCAGAAACACCCAAGTTCTTAAGCAACACTCTATCACCCGGCTGTAGATCTTGTATGCGAACTCTCCAGTCATAGTTTCGTTTGTTCCTCTGCTCTCTGCTTCCTGAAATCAAACGAGCCTGTTCAAATGCAGATGCCAAATTCTTCCGAAGTCTATCCACATAGTTTCTATGAGAGGCCACAGACGTCTGATCAAGAGATAACCCAAACGCCAAATCGACCGGCAGTCGAGCTTCTCTTCCGAACATGAGACGGTATGGTGAGTATCCAGTAACGTCACTCTCTGTACTGTTGTACGCATGCACCAGCGTAGCTATGTGACGACTCCAACCCTGCTTCTCTCTGCTTGACAATGTCCCCAACATATTTAGCAGCGTGCGATTAAACCTTTCCGGTTGAGTGTCACCTTGAGGGTGATATGGTGTAGTTCAGGTTTTCTGAATTCCTAGCAGTTCCAGCAATTGCCCAACAAGCCGGCTCTCAAAGTCTCTGCCCTGATCCGAGTGGATTCTCCTTGGTAGGCCATAGTGAACAAAAAACTTTTCCATTAGGACCTTCACCAATGTAGGAGCACGTTGGTCTTTAGTAGAGAAAGCTTGGGCATAACGCGTGAAATGATCAGTCACTACTAGAATATTTCCCTGCCCACTAGCATCCGGCTCTAAGCACAGGAAATCAATGCACACCAAATCCATAGGTCCTTGACTTTGCAGGTGGCTCATTGGAGCAGTTCGAGTGGGTAGGGTCTTCCTCTGGATGCACCTCAGACATGAAGGGCAGTAACTTTCAACTTCAGATCTCATACAGGGCCAATAAAATCTGTCTCGCACTAGCTTAAAAGTTCTCTCTGCACCCAAATGCCCACGTTCATCATGTAATGACCGCAGCACACCCTCTCTGTGTTTGGTGGGAAGGAACAACTGCTGGGTCTCTTCAGCATTGTTTGAGGGGCCCCTTTGGTAGACCACCCCATCCAACATCTTCAACCGTTCCCACTCTTTGTATACTAATCGGGCTCCTTCTGGGGAATTTGTCAGTAGAATTTCCCATTTGTTCGTGGTTAGGGCCTTCACTGTTAATGCAATCAGAGGATCTCTAGCCTGATCGGTTCTCAGATCCTGCTTTGAAAAGGTAGGCAGACTTTCATCCCTCAGCTGTGTAGGATTACAATAGAACTCTGGAACAGCCGCAGCCATAACTCCTATAGCTTCTGTTTCAACCACTCCCTTGACCCGGCGTTCTGCCCCTTGACATAAGGCTTGCACCCCATCTGGAGTCAGCTGAGTCCATTCCGTAGTGTAGGGCCTTCTCGACAAAGCATCCGCATCTAGATTATTCACTCCAGGCCGATACTTCAGGCTGAACCGAAACCCTGACAGAGCGGCCAACCACCGATGTCCCGTTGCATCCAGCTTCGCAGTAGTAAGGACGTATGTAAGAGGATTGTTGTCAGTCTTGATCACGAATTCAGCCCCATACAGATAATCTTTCAGTTTGTCTACTACCACCCACTTCAAGGCTAGGAACTCCAACTTGTGGGTAGGATAGTTCTTCTCTGAAGGCGTAAGACTTCGGCTCACATATGCTACAGGCCGCAACAATCCACCATATTCCTGGTAAAGGACTCCCCCTAGGCCTTCTCTGCTGGCATCCACATTTAATTTGTACGGCTTATGAGGGTCAGCGTAAGCCAAGACGGGAGCTCGAGTTAGACTCTCCTTCAACTTCATGAAAGCACCTTCACATCGATCAGTCCATTCTTCTTGAATGGATTCTCGGGCCTTCCTTTGCCCATTAGCCGATGAACCTTGATCAGAGGCCTTGGAGCCTTCTTCCACATCTTCCTTCTGTAGAAGCTTATTCAAGGGTTGAGCTATCTTGGCAAATCCTCCTACGAATCTTCAGTAATACGAGCAGAACCCCAGGAAAAATCGAAGTTCAGTAACATTTCGGGGTCTAGGCCAGGAAGCTACGGTTTCCAACTTTCGAGAATCCGTCGAAACACCTTCTGCTGAAACAACATGTCCCAGGTACGTAACAGAAGGTAGGCAAAATTGACACTTCTCCAGAGACAGTTTCAACCCTTCTTCGTGGAGCGGCTTCAAAACCTTCTCCAACTGCTGCTCATGTTCTTCCAGAGTCTTCCCGAACATGATAATATAATCAAGATACACCAACACTTCGATCAGGTTCATGTCTCCGACTGTCTTCTCCATTAACCGTTGGAACGTGGCGGGAGCTCCCGTAAGGCCTTGAGGCATTCTGTTGAACTCAAAGAACCCCAATGGGCAGATAAACGCAGTCTTCTCTTTGTCCTCAGGATGCATTGGTATCTGATGATACCCACTTCGCAGGTCTAGTACACTAAACCATTTTGCTCCAGACAAACACTGCAAGGCATCTTCTATCCGAAGAGTGGCATATTGATCCGAAATGGTTCTCTGATTTAACGTGCGATAGTCTATACATAGACAAATAGAGCCATTCTTCTTCCGAACCATCACTATTTATTTATTTATTTATTTTATTTATTTATAAAGGATTTTACCAGGAAGGATACATTGAGATTTCTCTCGTTTTCAAGTATGTCCCGGGTTCAAGAACTATTGGAGAGGCGTATGGACTCCTGGACTCTTGAATCACCTTAGTCCGCTGTAATTCATTCAGCTGTTCTCGTAGATCATCCATGTCTCCCAGCGGAACTCGTCTTGACCTTTCTCGAAACGGCTTATCCTCCTGTAGTCGTATGCGATGTTCAGTGCTCTTGGCTAAACCCACGTCGAACTCATCCTTCGAGAACAAGTCCCTCCATTTTAGGATCTGAGACTGAAGTCGTTTCTTCCACTCAGGTGAGATGGGAGCGTCCTTAGGATAGAACCTTTCAGCAGGAATCTCTTTATTCACTCCCCCTCCTACATCGGTAGGGGAGAGAGGCGTAGCGGATGCTACTTGCCCGATGGGCATTCGTGCTTTCAGGATCACTGGAGAATCAGACACATTACACACACTAACTGAGACTCTTCCTCGTGTCCGTTTCAGAGCTTTTGTGGAGATTATCTCAGGGATTACTTCTACTCCGGCTTCACTCCCATGACTGGGATCAGTTTCCAGCACCACATAGGGACCCGGTTGTGTTCCGTTCAACTTAACTGAAGCCCGGAAACTCACCACTTTTCCTGATTGTAGAACCTTCTCTGTTCCGGCCAATCTCCACAGACGCCCCACTTCGGCAGGTGCCCTCTGTTCTTCGACCATTCGCTGATAGACCGGACGTAACATCGGGTGCACTCCTCTAGTAGAACTTTCCTCCATCACTATTGGAGTCAGAAGACGTCTCACCAGATCAGTATTCGTCCCCACTATCATCGAACTTCTGTTGGCCCCTGAAGGCCGAGGACACACAATGGCCAATGCATCACAACCTCCAGACTGTCTGATAACTTCGGATCCAATTTCTAACTTCACCTGTAGATATCCATCATAGGGAAGCTTCTCGGTTCCGATACCCCAGATCTCGAGGTCCTTTATCTTCTGCAGAGGTATGTGCTTCAAGTGCTTCTCGTAGAAGTCGCGATAGATCAATGTCACTTGAGCCCCCGAGTCTAACAGAGCTTTAGCGTAGACTCCCTCCACTTGGATTGGAACGATGGGAGAAGGACCTATCAGCTGGTCCGGAAACTTTGTCGTAGCCGCAGGAGGTTTAGACCCAGTTCGCTGTACCCTGGCCTTCTTCTTGTCTCGTGGAGGTTTTGGGTGTGCATTGCTTCCCCATGACATAGGACCGGATACTAAGGGAGTAACTCTTTCAGTCCTGGTAGGCTCAGCAGTTGGCAAGACTCTGGGCCCTCTCGGCCTTTCGGTTCTGGCTTGCATTTTGGAGTTTTCAACCATTGGGCACCTAGTTTGCTCCTGCACTTGGGCCCTCTGGCATTTCCCGCCTGTGAGGTAGATAGCAGCCCTTCCAGGGCCTTTAGGAACTCTTCCAGTTTATTTCCCTCAGGCCTTTGGTTTTTGCACTGTGCTCGGAAATGACCCATTTCCCCACAACTGAAACACCTCTTCTTTGAAGATGGAGGTACACTTGCTTGTGGTGATTTGGTTGAAGGACCTGGGCAAGACACCACAGCAACTCCAGTTGTCCGCATATCAGTAAGGAACTTCTGCATATCGGTCTGAGTCTCTGCCACCTTCAAAAGTACTCGGCACAGGTCTGTGTGTGCCTGTTTCAGTTCAGCTTGAGCTTCTTGTGCCTTCTTAACAGTCTTGTGTATTTCACTATGGGTGTCACGGTTAGGGATGGCACTGGGGTGGCACCAGGGTTGAGGAGAGTATGAGCCCAGCGTGCAGTGGTCTGCACTGATAAACAGAGGATATGGATGGTGGAGGGTGAATGGAAATAAAGACTAACCAGGTTGATCGTGGAGGAATGATGGGGATGAACGTTGTAATTTGCACAAACCAGAAATGAAGAATCAGGATCAGGTAGCAGAGTAGCAACGTAGCAAGGATGTTCACTCTTCGTGAGCATTAGCCGTAATGAACCAGCAGTGTGTGTGTGCGGGGCTGAGCCCTTTATTTCATGAGTCACGTGTGTTTTGGTGTTAACTTTTACACTGCTGGATGCTGGTTGCTGGCTGCAGGGCAGGAACAGAATGGAAGTGAACTACCAGGGGGGGTTCAGGATGGTGGCAGCCATGGGGCATGACAGTACCTCCCCCTTCAGGGTCACGCTCCGAGTGACCAAGGATGGCAGCAGGACTGCCCATGGCCAGGCACGGGTCACTCTAGTGGGTGCTGGGACCAGTACTCGTCTCACCACTGGAGGGCAGAACGGTGGTCAGGAGTGGTGGCACAGGGTTGGGCACATGCCTTCCTCTGACACCGCCGTGCCTTGGTCTTGGTCTTCTTGTGGATAGCAGATACATCGGGAAGGAGAGTGCCCATGTACCCAGATGGCATTCTCTCTTCATCGTCTTCAGTCACAATGGGTGAAAAACAATCACAAGATAAAACAAAGTCCACATCAGAGTCTTTAGGGATCCTGGGGTTACGCTCTTTTCTCATAGGTGATGCATCAGGAATGAGGGTGCCCATGTAATCGGATGGCACCAAGGTGGGTATAGCGTAGGTGCCCTGCACCGTATGAGGAGCTGGATCCTCAGGTAAGGAATCTGGAGCGACAGGAATGTACCTGGAACGTCTGGCATTGGCGACAGTGGGCAAGAGATAGGAGGCAGAGTAACCATTGAACCTTGTGCCCACATAAGAAGATGGCATCAGGGTAGGTGTCTCCTCTTCACCATAGTCCCCCTCAAGGTCATCGCTGGATGAGGAGCAGACATTACACCAACCCTTGACGAAAGTATCAGACCCTAAAGACTCCGTATATTGACTCGGGGGGTCATTAGAGACCGTGGTGTCCTCTGGTATACAGCCAAACGGGAAGAAATCATTCAGAGGGTCAAACTCACAGATGGTCGGATCATGTGGGCTGTGAGTGATGGGAATAGTTACGCCTGGAGCCTGTATACACATAACGTCCATTGGCTCCGGTTCCATGGATGCATCTTCCAAGTCCATAGGGATGCCAGGTTCGGGCTCCCTGGGTAAGGGCATAAAGGTCTCCATATCCATGGGGGTGTCACTGACCTCTAAAGACATCACATGCCTGGATACAGTTCGTCTGGGGACAGGTGTAGGTGCATGAGTTGTTCGGGGTGCAGGTTTGGGTTCAAGAAATCTCTTGGGGGCCGGTCTGGGTAGGGGTACCGGCTTAGGGACGGCAGGTCTCTTAGAAGCAGGTGTAGACACAGTGGCTGTAGCAGGCCTGGAAGCCTGGGGCTGCTTCAGAGATCTACGCACCTGAGCGTGCTTGGGAGTTGCAGCAGGCTTAGAAACTGGTGCTGGTGTTGGTTTGACAACCGCAGAACTGGGGTTTTTTTCTGGGCAATTGGATATCCAATGTGATCCTGCCCCGCAGTACAGGCACAAATTGCTATTGTGTCTCCTGACACGCTCTTCAGGAGATAGGGAATCATGGCGTTTGTTTGGAGGAGAGCACACCTTAGTTGAGGTGCCCAGAATAGTTTGCAGTAATGTCATCAAGGAATCAGCCAGGTTTTTAAACAGGTCCTGGAAGGTCTTTTTTAGTAACTCCACCATAAAGTGCAGCACTGCGGGCTCATTAGTATTGGGCTGGTTCATTCTGTCATGGTTAGGGATGGCACTGGGGTGGCACCAGGGGTGAGGAGAGTATGAGCCCAGCGTGCAGTGGTCTGCACTGATAAACAGAGGATATGGATGGTGGAGGGTGAATGGAAATAAAGACTAACCAGGTTGATCGTGGAGGAATGATGGGGATGAACGTTGTAATTTGCAGGAACCAGAAATTGGGAATCAGGATCAGGTAGCAGAGTAGCAACGTAGCAAGGATGTTCACTCTTCGTAAGCATTAGCCGTAATGAACCAGCAGTGTGTGTGTGCGGAGCTGAGCCCTTTATTTCGTGAGTCACATGTGTTTTGGTGTTAACTTTTACACTGCTGGATGCTGGTTGCTGGCTGCAGGGCAGGAACAGAATGGAAGTGAACTACCAGGGGGGGTTTCAGGATGGTGGCAGCCATGGGGCATGACAATGGGTAGGAATGATTGACTCTTTTGCAGCACTCTCTGTGGATATAGGAATAATCAGATGCTCTTGCCCGTCCACTTCGGATCCATAGGTGTCCAAAGAATCATCTTCAGTTTGCAGATATTCGTTATGACTCACGGGTTGTGCGTAAGCTCTTTCTCCTCTCCTTAAGGATTTTTCTTCCAGTAGAGCCTCTTCCTCTCTGACAGCTCGAATCAGTTCCAGATATTTCAATTCTCGGTTACCTTCTCTGGTTCTCAGCTGTAACATCACAGGATCCAGAGGTTGAGCGCCCCTCGGATTGAGCTGCATTCGGATTTTGTCTATTGTGGCCGGTTCGGCCCCTTTCTTAAGAAGTATTTGGTGCAGAATCTTATCTAGGCGCCTCATATATTCAGTCATTTTCTCACCTTTTCTCTGGTAGGTATGTTCATACTGGTACATGAGCTCGACAGCCTTTTCCGTTCGCCCAAAGACTTCCTGTAACACATTTAGGTAATCTAAAGCAGTGCAGTCTTGCTTACTCAACTTCAGGTTTCTGACAGCCTCTGACGCAGGTCCCTTTAAGCTCTCAGTAATTCTCTGCTTCTTCTGCGCTTCAGGGACGTCCCACTCATCCAAAGCCTGCATCGCCTGTTCTACCCATTCTTCAAACGCTTCTTCTTCCGCCGGAGTTGGTACGTTTCCTGTGAAATTTCTCAACCGTCGATAACCTAAGTTAGTGTGTGGAGGGCTTGTTCTTTGACATTTAGCCAGCAAATCTCCGATAGCCACTATGAATTCAGGCCCGATCGCAGCCAGCGGACTGGGCGCGGGAACACTCGCGGGATCACCACGTGACGCACTTGGCTGAATCAGTTGAACTTCCACCTCATCGGTCAGCTTCACGCTTGCGCCCCGGAAAACATACTGGAACACCCTTTCTCCACTCAAAAAGAACATATGTGTGAGAAGTATCCGGGTTCGTTATAATGTCCAGGATTAACCCCCGATGATCTGGTGTCAGCACGGCCACGGCCCGGCGAATCTGATCTTCGGCCCAAGTGTCTGCAGGAATATCCATGACTATACTTAACTCTGTCTGGCTATTTTGCTCCTCACACCATTTGGCAGCAGTGTCTGGATCCATATTTAACCCTTTAAATGCGGTTTAATCTAGAGACTAAAATCCCGGAAACGAGCCCCCACGTGTAGCGCTCACTCCCGGAGGAGCCGCTGAATAAACCTCGGGTTAGTCTCTCCGCACTAGGGAATAAATATACACCAGCACTGTTGTGGATTTTATAAATTATATACTTTACTGATCCCAATAAAGTGACACATATAATACAATTTCGGTATAGGAACGACAGGATTTTCGTAATGCGGGAAAACACGCGGCGGGAAAACACGCGGCGGGAAAAAGGAAAGAATTAACCCCCTCAGTTCTGGAGTGTAAGTCCTGTGAGTGTACGGTCTCAAAAAGGTGTACGTGTATTGATTCGGGTACCCGGGTACTGTATTCAACTGGCCAGTGAATGTGATAAGCAAATATTCGACTAGTCAAGTTGGGGCCCTGTAGAATTGAAACAATAATGCAGCATGCTGGATTTTACTTGGACTTTCGGCCTGCAAGGCCTCTCACCCATCCGTTATACAGTCTGTCCCTCTGTCTGGTCGAGGATGTCTCTCCGCTGGTCCTCCGGAACTCTGTGCCACCGGATCTGCTCTCTGGCCCGTCCGATCTCCGAGTCAAAAACCACGGACTACCGCCTGCACTCCCTATGGGTCGTCCCGGTCTCCTTACAGGGGGTCCAACTGGAACGGAAGTTCTTGTGTACACCTCCCGGTGATGACGGGTATGCCTCCGCAAGTTACTGTCCCGATCTCCAGCGCCCGACAGGTAGCGTCTGCGCTCCGGCCTGATCTCGATCCCGAGCAGTCTCACTTGCGTCCTCTCTCTTTCGTCGCTCCGCTCACTCAGGCGCTCCTCCGCACGAGGCTGCTTACGTCCTTCCTCCCTGTCCCACCCACTTCCTGTCCCTGCCGCAAAGCCTGATGGATATTGTAGTTCGTTTAAGTCCCGCATTGTCCATATGGCTTTTGTCTCCCTCTGGTGGCTAGAACCCAGTAATTACAGCAATACAGTTTTAAACAGCGCTACAAAAGTATTAGTTTAAGGGTGTGCACACTTTTGCAACCATATAATTTTATTTTTTTATTTTTATTTCCCTCCACCTAAAAGATTTCATTTTGTTTTTCAATTGAGATGTACATTAAAGGTGGAAAAAGTTCTGAAATGATATATCTTTTGTCTCATCCTTTTTACATCCCTGAAACCTGACATTTTGACAGGGGTGTGTAGACTTTTGCTATCCAATGTACTGTATATACATATGTTAGTATTCATTATCACTTTAAAAATACATTTTAGATACATTAATGGAGGATTATTAAAATAAAAGTAATACGCTCACAGCAAGTATCTCGAATTTGTTTTTCCTCCAAATTCTTTTTTACTGCAAACCATTAAATAATGAGTTTTTTGAATGTTATATCAATACTTGCTTTAATGCCTTATGTCCATATTCATTCCAATGTCAATTGTACCTGTGAGGCAACAGACTTTTAAGTGAAAGTCATTTTGTCTATTCCTTATTACCTGCTGAACAGTGTTATTTCAGATTAATAGTGCAGTTTCAAACCCAGAATCCTTTTAATCACATTTGAGCCACATATATTTTTTTTTTCCGTCCACTGGATCTGATCTTAAAAAGTGTCTTTCAGACTCTTGAATATATTGTAGGATTTTGTGAATTCTTTGTTCTCAGCTTAGACGAAACATTGTACACCAAGTTTTTGTGGTGCGTAGATGTCCTCCAGATATGTTTTCTACACTTTTTTTTCTCTTCTCTGGTTAGTCTTTCTACTAGAGCAAAAATATTTTCCCCTGAGTATGCATCATTATACAGGCAAACATTTCTTATTCAGTTACGGACAGGTTCAGAGAATTGATGTTGCACATCATAACAAGACAAAAAAAAATCTTTGAAGTTGCATTCCTTGGGAAAAGAGAGACGAGTTCCAATGAATTCTGGGAAATCATAAGAGCGATACTGGAAATATGTCTCATTTGACAATATAAGAGATGAAAAAATTATAAAGAAATTAATTCATTTTTATCTCAAAAATGTATAAAATGTTTGATTTTATATAGGAGTTCTCTAATATGTAAACGGTCAACCAGTGAAAAATGTAGCAAATCTGAAAAAATAAATCCAACAGGAAAATGCATTTTATTAATTTATAATACTTAAAAATCACATGCCATAGCATTTCTTTTTATATTACATTCAGCTGAAACAATATCCAATTGCATGATTTTTATCCACATTAGCAGCATTTACACTTAGAAAAAGATGGTGTCAGTAGGAAATCACGCAGACTGTTTTCAGAAATGTTCTTATATGGTAGTTGTAATTAGTGTATTTCAGTTTCAACAACTGTAATTAAATTTGACCTTTTTCCTTAATTATGTCTTGACATTTATGATTTTAAACTAACTTTCCCCGTGGTGTCAACATGTTAGATATATGGATGCTAATAAGCAGCTTTTACATTGTGCGAAAACCCTACTTACTGACTTCAGATGTTTCTACATTGTGATCCGCATCAATTTTGTCATGCTAGAAAATAGAAAAAAATAAAGTGGTTAGGATTTACTATGTAGAGAGACTCTAACAAAAATGCATGTGAAAGAAAGATTATGGAGACTTTTTTTTATTAAAATAGACTACAGTTGACGATGTGCTTGCAAACTGTAATTAAAAAGACAAACAATAAATATGGGCTCTGTATAACCTGAAATCCTGCGGAATTTTTAATGCAGCCACTGTTGTATACATTTAAAAACAACAATGATTTTCATCCTTGTGACAAGTTGCTATTTATTTGTAACCTGTAAATACACTAAACAATTTATCATTTTATGAATTATGATTTATTATTAAAAATGCATTTTCAAACTGTGAAAGTGTTAAAGTGCGAAAGGCTGACATTCTACTAGGGCTACCAATGGAGCTCATGAAGAAGGTAACACAGGGTTATTCAGAGAGCACCGAAATGTCACCGACATTCTGGTGCTCTCCCGTTCCCGCACTAGTCCGATTCACCGACCCTGCGGTGAATTCAGCATTCACCGCAGGGTCCCTGAAGTTGAGGTAACAAGTCGTTAAACGCATTTGAAAAACCACTGGATCGATCTGAAAAAACACCAAAAAAACACTGAATCGATCCAAAAAACTGCTAAAAACCCCCTGAATGCATCCAAAGATTCGCTGGAAAACTGCCGAATTGATCCAAAAAAAGCCGATGACCTGCCGAACAGAGTGCTGAACAGTTGCCGGAAAAAGCTGACAAGATAACAAACGGGTTAAAAAAAACCTGCAACTTTTAAAAAGGTGTTTGCAAAAGAATTACCACACGAAAATGGCTGGAAATAATATATAATGTCCTATGAATAATAAGAAAAAGGGCTGTTACAGAAAAAAACCACGCCATTTTTAAAAATTCGGAAAAATAAATGTTGCCAAAAAATCTCTAAAAAATCCTAATAAATAAATAAATAGACTTTTTGCTGCAAGTGAAAACAATAAATGGTTGAATAAATATTTTATAAAAATGGGATTTTTTTTCCATTGAAACCTACGGGATTCGCCTAATTAAAACCTGTAGAACTGAACCAACGAAAATCACTGACATTTTGGTGCTGTTCTGTGTTCTCTGAATAGATTAACCATTAGTACTCTATGGGGATATCACTGCTGTTGAAGATCACTGTATTTTGCTGGCGATTTGCCAATATTTGGCAAACTGCCAACTTTTTGAGTAGCTGAATGGCCACAAAATTACACCGTACGTGGAAATTCACCTTTCGCTGAAATCTCTTTGAATACCCCTGTATAACTAACATTAACAGATGATCCGTGTTCTCAAAGTATATTGTGGTTATTCAAGCTGGGAGCTGTTGAGAATGGAAACAAACTATGTTGAAACATTAACTTATCTTTTGTAGGGTTTGCAGGAAAGGGTGGTTGGGTTTGTGGAGTTCTGTTCTTTTCTTTTAGTGTATTTTATTGAATGTGTATTTTTGAAAACTATTGGCCAGTCACAGACTTTTTACTCAAAGCATACATACAGCTAAATATAGTTTAGTATATCATATGCGAATATGTAGTATTCCCGTTATATTGGCATATATTTTGAATGAACTTTTCTTCATTTTTAGAAGTTCTATGGAGAGATGGGTCATTGAGAAGATTGTTTCCATTGTATACTGTATCGAGAGGTGATCATTTCCAATATATTGGATTTATGATATTTCTCATAATTCTCATGAACAATCCTTTGGAGATTGGTGCTGTACCTATCCTTTGAGTATAATTTCTGCTGCGGTTCTATGGGTAAACCACCATAAAGTTATTTATTGATTGGGATCCTTCACATATACTTCCTTTAAGAGTTGTGAGCTTATTTGGGCGCGTCACTATTTTATCCTCTATCAGTGATTCAGACATTTACCGCATCCAGTTGCAAATAAAGTACCTTCACCTTATGTGTCATAATAAAAGCAGTATTTTGATAAAATGTTATCCGTTGTATCTATTTGTCAAGCCTAACTAAATTGAAAAGTTGATAAAGCACCCATTCCTTATTAATGTAAGAAAAGTATTTGTGTACCTACTTTATGACTACTATTGGATTCCTGTACTCCATGTACGATCACATAGCAGATGGACAGTGAGTGAGTTCATTGCACAGTATGTTGTATTATGAAAACATTGTTTACTCATTCAACTTAATTTAACAGATTTAAATTTTTAGGCCTAACAATGGTGCCATGATCAGGATGTTTACCAGGTACATATGGACATTTCTGCAAGCTTGGTCATAACTGTGGGCTACAATGTTTTTGGGCTATAGGCCGAATGAAGCATCTCTTTCATGCAGTCCCATTGGTTATTTTCTGCAGCTATCCAGTTGACACTAAACAACACCTGTCAACAAGCCAATATGGCAGAACGCCTGCCCAGGATAACTAGATGACTCAATCAATTTCCATAATACGTCTTCCTTTATACTATTTCTCACAGTGGGAGAAACCTAGTGATGAGTTGACACAACTGATTCATTTTTGGATGATCAGGAAGGCAGTTACCTAGAGGAAAGGGGAAATGTGCCTGAAGCCAGGTATGTTGACTTAGAGATCCATTTATGTCAAGACTATTGATGGGTTAAAATATTGCAACGTTTGCTAGACTGTTAAGAGTTCTGATAGGAATAAAGTTTATTGTGGCTCCACCCCTTCCTGTCTTGGAAGCACAAGCTGTTGTTTTTCTTCAATTAAATAGTGTTTTGTATATACAAGTTTATCCCCACTCTTATTACTTGAAATGCATACAATATGTCTTAGAAATTGAGTACTATGGTATAGTAACAGGCATATGGCATGTATACATATATTTTATGACTATATTCCCACTATTTTGCCTAGGATACGTGTTTAAAGCTGTTAAGCTTGTTTGGTATGGTACATTCTCCATTTTCTACAATCAAGATGACAAAAGCCTATTTCGCAAAATAAATTCTCCCGTGCCCAAGAAAAGAGAACATAGGGTAATCCTAAGTATATACAATTAGCTCAAAACAAACAAGTAATATGCTAATCAGTTTTTTGATTCTGCATTTTGAATTTCAGAAACAATATAACTGAGCCCTGGTATGCAAACCTTAATTTCATATCCAGCATCTTGTTCATATTCACCTCTTAAGTACAAAATACAATTACTATTACATTTTTATTGTTGCCTTTTATTATATTGCCGCTATAAAATACAAAAAGTATGTATACATTATAGTATTAAAGAAAAATGCCTTTTCTTATTGCAATATAGTTTAACTTCCCGCTTGGGTAAAGAATGAATGCGCTCTAATTACACATGCATTCCTAAATATATATTTGGACTGCAAAGTTCCACAATTGTAACAATTAACCAATGCAGTTGAACTACTGAACATACATGAGCAGACCGGTGAATATATTGTCATTTGTTACTAAGAGGTTACTACCACAGCCCAACTACATCCAAGTAAAAAAAAATATGTATATAAATCACCAGAGTATAGCAGTATGTAGTGATACCTTTTTTAGTGGACTAACGTTACATTTAAAAGACAAGCTTTCAAAAGTATATCTCTCTTCTTCAGGTCTGGAAGCTATACTGAGCAAAATCATAGAATTAAACAATAAAGAGCCAAGCAGAAGGGGGGGGAGCGGTTAGGATGGGTGTTGTAAATACTAATAGTGAAATAGTATAGTCAAGAAGGGTAACAAACAGAGGAGCGATCATAGGCCATAAAACAACAGAGAAAAGCATTACATATACTGTATATCACACACACAAACATACAATATGCTCATTAGGTTGAGTATTGTAGGACCTGTCAGAGCTGGGATCTATTGACGCTTGTTAAAGTTCCACTACCACAAAAAATGAAATGTCCTTATTGTGTTTATGTGTTGCTGATATCTTACTTACAAGTGCTTTGTTTTTCTCTTGTATGTTTAGTTAAGAGAATATTTTACTCTATATGTGTCACTTGGTGCAACCATTTTTTTTGCGTTGTAAACTGCCCCTGTCCCCATGTTGGGCCCTATTACACTCTTCGCGCAAAAAAGTGCTCGTGGGCAAAAACGCATTAACGCGAGGGGCAAAACCCTTTGCGCTGAACGTCATATTACGACGTTCGCGCATACGATGCGCTTTACCGTTTAACGCAAGTGACCCTGCGCGAACCCTGCGCGAGCGCAAGTTCGTGTGTGCATCCCATACTTAACATTGAGCTATCCATAAAAGTGGTGACAAGACTTTGGTATCCAACTACCGCCCGATGTCATTGCTCCCAATAATGTCAAAAATTCTGGAAAAATGTGTCTACACTCAATTACGTGATTATTATCAGTATTGGAACTATTTAACCCTTTCGCTGCGGAGGACGCGCTCAGCGCGTCCACCCGCAGGTAATGTTCCTTGCGGAGGACGCGCTGAGCCCCTTTGGGGCCAGCACCTCGATGTCAGCCCAGCACCCGGAACCATCACCGGGCTAATTAGATGTCATCGCAGCGGCGCGATGACATCTAATTCAGGCACCCCCCCGCATGTGCGGAGGAGGCGCCTGAAAGGGAGGGGGGAGGTCCTTCGAACCTCTCTCCCTCCCGATCGCCGGCATTGGGGGGATTAATCCAGGCACCGTTTGGAAGGGCACAGCCTGCCCTTCCTAACGGTACCTGGAATTAACCCCATGGGGGCTGGATCACGAATCGGCGCCGAAAAGCGCCGGTTTGTGATCCTTTCCCGGAGCTGGCCGACATCTTGGATGTTGGCCAAGCTTCCAGGAATGCCCCCTGAGGACTAGCGTCATCGTGCATAGCACGATGACGCCAGTCCTGGAGTTAACCCCTAACTGCCACCAATGGTGGAGATAGGGTGTTCCAATGAACCCCCTATCTCCCGATCCGTGGCAGTTAGGGGTTAATGTTTGATATTGTTGGATCAGCCAGAGCATGCCCGTTCCAACGATACCAAAGATGAGTATGAAAAAAGTTTTTTAAAAAAAAAAAAAATAGAAATAAAAATTAAAAAATATTTTAAAAAAAAATTATAAAAAAAATAAACAAGTTTTTTTTCTTTTTTTGGTTCGTTAATGCAGCAATATTGTTCCCATTTCAATTATAATGTGAACAATGATGCTGCACTAACGATTTTTGTATGCGGTGCGTTTGTTAAAAATGGCGTAATTTTCCCCAAAAAAAAATGTAACGAGACCCCATCTCTAATTTTTTTAACAAGCTCACCCCATACAAGATATAACTGCAATTGCTCGCATGTTAAAATGTGAAAAAAAAACACTTTACACGTTGTAAATTATTGAAAATTCATATTTTATTGCATTTTTTGTTATAATATACAGACAGAACATGACGTATACATATAATAATGACATATTATGAATCTGCCGAGTCTGACAGAAAGAACGATATATAATATGTCTGGGTCATATACTAAAATAAGCCTTCAAAACACGTTTAAACATGATGAGCAAAACCGGTAAAAATGACCTCAGCACAGAGGCGGGAAATGCCTCAGCAGCGAAAGGGTTAACCCCAGATCAATCCAGCTTTCGTCCAAATCATTCAACCACAACTGCCCTTTTAAAAGTTTGTAATGGTATTCAAGCTGGCATGGAACAAGGAAACCTAACTGGAGCCATCTTCCTTGATTTTGCCAAGGCCTTTGACACAATAGACCATGGCATCCTATTACAAAAATTTAAAATCTCTGGTATTGAGATTGCACGCTAACCTGGTTCCAATCATATGTATCTGATCGGTCGCAATATGTGTCCATTTCTGGCAGTCTCTCCCTCCCCCTCCCAGTCACATGCGGTGTACCCTAAGGCTCGATACTTGGCCCCCTGCTATTCACAATATTCATAAATGATCTGCCCAACGTCTGCAAAGCCTCAACTGTACACAGACGACACCTTAATCTATACCAGCAAACCAGATCTCCCACAGCTGGAGGCTGTGCTGCAAGAACAATTCGCAGAGGTAGAAAAGTGGATCAAAGATAACAAACTTTTTCTAAATACTGACAATACTGTTACGATGCTCTTTGGTACAGCACCTAAACTACATAAATTACAAACACCCAATCTAGGTGTCAGGACAAGATCAACTGACACGCTGACCACAGTCACTTCTCTCAAATATCTAGGTATGTGGTTAGACCCAAATCTATCCTTTGGCCCCTACATCGAAAAACTCTCATCTAAACTTTACCCCAAAGTAGGTGCCCTGTACAGAAACAAATCCTGCCTAAGCCCCGCGGTAAGAAAGCAGATTGTACAGCAAATGCTTATGCCAGCTTTTGAATATGGAAATGTAGTGTATACAGCCACCCCGCAAACACACCTTCATAAACTTACTACATTGTATAACTCATTCTGCCGCTTTGTGCTACAATGTAACTACATGACCCACCATTGTGATATGTTAATAGAGGTAAACTGGCCGTCACTGGAATCTAGACGCACTCTTCACCTTTCCAACCTGGTGTTTAAGAGGTTTTCTGGAAAGCTACCACCCTACTTGAATAGGCTGCTTCCCCCAGCAGTTCCATCATCCTATAACCTCCGATCCAGGACCAGCACCTTACTTGCAATACCACAATACAAAAAGACAGTGGCTCGATCCTCATTTTCCTACAGAGCACCACAATTATGGAATAACCTCCCAGACACCATCAAATCTTCCCCCAGTCTAAAGTCACTTAAAAGCTCCCTATTAACATACCTCAGTACAGAATGCACCTGTAAACATGTAACATAGTGAATATATTTATTTTCTGTTAATCTGCATATTTGTGCAATTTATTTTTAATATTTTGCATTTTATTACTTTTATATTTCTGTAACACTGTGACAATTTAATGTTGTTGAACCCAGGACATACTTGAAAACGAGAGAAATCTCAATGTATCCTTCCTGGTAAAATCCTTTATAAATAAATAAATAAATTGTGAGCGCAAATGCATTCGTGCGCTGGTACGCGGATGGTATTACAATCGATGCGCAAATTTTTACGAACGATTTTAACATCTTTTAAAAGCTGGTGGTAACCGCAAATCTGAACGTTCTGGCGAAACCAAATACACCAGCACGAAAAAAAAATACCGCACAGTATAGTTACACATTCTACACATACCCAAACAATAAAATTGAGAGGTTGTGCGTGTTTTTATTATTGCTGCAGCATATATACTCAGATTGATTTTGGCAGGCGGAAAAAATGAACAGGAGACAATTGTGGTTCTTAATTCAGATTGGCAGGATCGCGTGGAAAAACAGTATGCCCAACGAATTCTACGTGCAGCGTTAATACGCGCAGCGTTTTTGCACGTCTTTTTTACGTGCAATGTTTTTTGACGGATCAAAAAATGCGCTCGGATCATAATACCAACATTAATTTACGCTCGCTAACATTTAGCGCTACGCGCAAAAAAAATTGCGCTGCGCATACGAATTTGCACGGAGAATGTAGTAGAGCCCGGTATCTTTACATCACTTGCTCCTCGCTGTGTGGCTTTGGCCACAGCATGGAGTCTATGCGATCAATGACTCAAATCATTGTATTGTGTGGAATGTATTTAAAGGACATCACCAGATTAGAAATCTTTTAAACTCCCTGTCATTCATCTGCCATCTCTTATCTCAAATAGCCTGGAGAACACAATACACCACCTGCTGCCTTTTCTAATCATCCCCTCCTCCATTTCAATAACCATTAAATATTGTATAAGATAAAGCACAGTTCACAAAGTAAAACCTTTGCACAGATTATCAGGGTTATCCAAAGAGATTCGAATTGCTTGAGAAAGGTAACCGAACGCTGAAAATCAGCGTTCGGTTACCTTTCCTGGCCATTCGGCTATCCAGAGAGCAGGCAATTCGCCAAATCCTGTCGAATTGCCTGCACATACGGTGCCTGTTCGGTCCCTGTTCGAGGGCAGTGAAATCCCCATAGAGAAGCAATGCTTCGGCTATTCAGAGAACACAAACCAGCAGTGAAAGGTTCCCCTAATGCCCTGCCATTCGGTGGTTTAATTCGGCAAGTTAATTCAGGAGAATCCCATAGACTTCAATGTTAAAAATATTCCAGTTTTAATTCAATATCTAATAAACCGTTCATTATAAAATTCTGCAGCAAAAAGTCTCTTTATTTATAGATTTTTTAGGATACTTTAAGCATTTTTCAGAATTTTTTAAAAAAAAATTAAAAGTCCGATTTTTTTTTTTTTTTTTTTCAGTTTGCTTATTTTTTTTGTAACAGCCCTCTTTATTATCATTCCCTGGACCTCCTGTGAAAATGTCAGACATTTTCGCTTAGTAGTTTCTTTGCAAACAGCTTTTCTTTTTCCCAGATTCATACAAATGTTTTTCTAATTTATTCACTGCCTCCTCTACGTCACAGCTGCTTCGGCTCTGTGTGATTCGGCTCCTTTTCGGCTCCTTTTCGGCTCCTGTTCGGCTTTTTCGAAGGTTAATCCAGATGTTTTTGCTTGTTTTCAGCGTGCATTCGGTTAGTTTTCGTCAGGTTTTCGGCAGCTTTTCCCTGCAATTCGGGGACCCTGTGCGGTTTGCTGAATACACCGCAGGGTCACCGAAATGCAATCGGCAAAAGGAACCGAATTGAAGAGAACGAAAAGTCACCGAACGTGCGGTGACTTTTCGAATCTCTTTGGATAACCCTGTATGGTAAATGTTATGTCATTGTAAAAATCCACAAAATAGAAACATGAGTTAAAAAACATAATTTTACCTAGTTACATGAAATTACTTCAAGAATGAAAAAAGGCAGCATGTGTTTTATAATGTGTTTTTGATTGTGATACACAAGTAATGTAGTTACAGCTTATGCAAATTATAGTGTACCATTAAGTAAGATGTGGTTATTCTAAATTCTCATCATTTATTATCCAAGTAGGGTGGTTAAAAATCATTGAAAATCTTTAGAACAGTGTGATCTCTATGATGGTGTGATCTGTGAAATGGAGTCCCTGCCCCTTGAGACTTATTGATAGTCATCTCAAAACAAACATTTAAGGTGAACTGAAGTCTTTTGAATTGAAACGGATATTCTGAATCTATAAGAGGTATTCGTGGTATGAACACCGACTCCCCCCGCCTGAACCGGTTAGCATAGCTTAAATCACATTTCTGTGGAGTGCTTTTACTTGCAATCTGGTGCCATTACAGAGCTTAGGTGGGTTGAGGTTCTGCAATAATATCACAGGTTCTCCCACGCTGGAGCATTGAGGGTGTGTGTGTGTGAAGCCTTGCTGTGAGAGGGAAGCAGACATGCTGGAGCAGTAATGGAGTGTATGATCACTGACTGTGAGAGGGAAGCAGACATGCTGGAGCAGAGAGGGAGTGTGCGAGCCAAGGCTGTGGGAGGGAAGTAACATGCTGGAGAGGTGAGGGAGTGTGCGAGACCTGGCTGTGAGAGGAGCTGTATAAATACTCCATTCTGTGCGAAGTAACAGCATCCCTCTGATCTGCTGATCCAGGGTATCAAGTTGATTTTCGGAAAATGGTAAAATATAAGGTTTTGAAATATAAGTATACTGGTGAAAGTATTCCCCCACATTTTAACCCCCCCCCACTGGAATTTCTGAGAATTTAAAAATGCGTGTTTTTTTTTAAATTTTTCATGAAGTTTGTAAATACCAATTTCCATGCCTGTAACATCTTCGATTTTTGAGATACAGGTATCCTGTTTAAAATATTCACCCCCCTTTTCATCCCTTGGGGTGCAATTTTCAAAGATAGAAACATAGAAACATAGAAGCATAGAAAAATGTCGGCAGATAAGAACCTTTCGGCCCATCTAGTCTGCCCAATTACATGGATACTTTACCTGGATTTATCTTTTGTTTAGGATAGCCTTATGCCTATCCCATCCTTATGCCTATCCCAGGATAAAGATCCTTCTTTAGTGGGTGCCTATGTCATAAAAACAATATACATACAAAACTTCACGTTCCTAGGTTAAATGGTTTGAGCTGAGCGTTGATGAGTCAGGGAGACAACTTTGTCAGGCCAATGATCTAATGCTATCAGTTCCTCGTAACTACACCCCCAAATCCGGCCTTCAAGACTTCTCCCGAGCTGCCCCCTTTCTATGGAACTCCCTCCCCCACAACATCAGACTCTCATCTCTCCAGTCCTTCAAGAAGTCTCTGACTACACATTAATTTAGAGAAACTTATCGGCTCACTCCCTAATCCCCCATTGTTCATTTCTTGCTCCTTCTTCCCACACAGCCCACATGCACCCGCTACTTCTTGCACACTATTCACCCTCACCTAATGTGCCACTCCTCTCCTCTTAGATTGTAAGCTCTCGAGCAGGGTCCTCTCTCCTACTGTTCTGTGTGAGTAATGTGTATGTATATTTGTTATTCAGTCTCTCCCTTTTACAGCGCTACAGAACTTGTTGGCACTTTATAAATGCTTGTAAGTGTAGCTGTAACTGTCAGCCAGTCAGGACTTTTCCTTTTATATATAGATTTCTGGAGGTAAAAAAGGCAACATATATATATAAGTGATATCACTTAGAATTACACATGGACTGGGGGCGTGGCCAGCCGAGCAGGGGAGCAGACGTGGTTTGAGTGAGCTCCGCTAGATCTTGCTGACAAAGGGGATTTCTGCCCAGATTCCATTGCATGATTTTTCACATCAGTGTGCCCCTGGGAGGCTGGGCATCAGGTGGCAGGCTCCGGTGCTCATTTCAGCCCCCCCTCCGGAGCCAAGCAGAGGACAAGGCCTTTGTTCCCCCATCAGGCGCGACCTGCCGTCAGCCATCTTGAGGCATAGGTTCCAGTCTGCTCCTATACCCGGGTGTTCGACTGCTGGGGGATGGAGGGCCCCATCTTTCGACTGCTGCAGTTGTCCTCGTAGTGGAGACGGCGGAGGAGGGTAGGGACTGGTGGCAGCTGACTCACCCATCCTCTGCCAGGAGCCTGGGGACCGTGCTGGAAGGTCTTGAGGCCTGTATGGAGCAGATGACTGGAGATGATGAGGCCCCGATTGATGGCTGCCCTGGGGGTCGTCCGGTGGATGGATACTTTAGCTGGAGCGGCGTTGGGGGATGTCCCCCCTGCAGGCCGCATAGATGACCGTTCTGTGATGGAGGTTGAAGGAGGCACTTTTGAGACTAATCGACCCGAAGGGGACCAGAGTGACTGTTTGGAGACATAGGAGATGGTGACTAGGGCGCTGCAGGATGAGGATGGAGAGTTGGAGCCGGGTGAGCGGGAACAGCCGATTGACCGAGACTTGCCTACCTGGGTAGCGTCCGTGGGAGCCGTGGCGGCCTGCACCAGACCGATTAAATGTCTGCTGAGTATACGACGATGGCGTCCTCCCGCGGTGTTGCTGACGGTGGCTGTATGGAGGAGGACTTACCTGACCGGCCGGCCTCAATGATTCGCTCCGGCCTGGTTTTTCTACCTGGCCCGGCCTGTTCTGCATCACCGTGCCTGTGGAACATCTGCCGCCATTTCGGGACACTGGCTGAGAACCTCCTCCACCTTTTACTAGGAGTGTCTTTTTTTTTTGCTATCCCCCTTCTCATTTTCGTTTTGTTTTCTTTCCTATGGACTTTCCGCCTCTTTTTTTGGTCGAATGAGAGGACTTTCTTGTTGCTTTTTTTTTTTATCATTTTGTTTTGTTCCCCGGCTGGGGACAGTTTTATGCCTCTTTGAGACACTTTCTGCCGACCTTACAGAATTTTGTGATTTTGCAGGTTTTTGGTTTTCTTGTCTTTTTTTCTTTTTTATTATTTGTATGTTTACTATGCTTACTCAGATGACTATTGTTGCTTCTACTCCCCCCCCCTTCTTTCTATTTAATTTGGCTTCTTCGGGATATCTCGGGGAGCGCGACCGTGGCCTGATGCCCGACTTGATCCGAGTGTACGGGCCTGGGTGCCATTTACCCCCCATGGCCTCCCCGCAGTCTTTTTGGCCGTATGGGAATTCACCAGGGAAGGCACTATTTGGCCTTTGCCATCTTTCCCGCCATTCCCTTTTTCTTTCTTCCTTTCTTTCTCCTCCTCTACCCTTTTTCTGTGCTAGTTGTCTTCAGCTGATTTTCTCCTCTTTTAGTGTAATGTTTTCATGCAGTGTTTGCAATTGTTTAATCGTTATTTTGAGACTCATATTACAGCTGACATATGTTGGTCCTGCGCGACCACTTCTCGCTTATTTTCGCTGAAATATATTGGCCCTGCGAGGCCTCTTTACATGTACACATTTCGTTGACTATCTTGCACGCTAATAACGTCTTAATACATAAAAAAGAATTAAACATGGACTAATTTGTGGATCATATTTTGATTTACTTTTTAACATACAGTATGCATTCTTTACTCATGAGATGTACATATATCCTGTCATTCTAGCTATATTTTTATTTGTATTTCATTAGCTTTATCTTGACGCAAAAAATAGTCTTATTTTAAGAGCTTACACTCCTTACAGGTTTCTGTTTTTGACACTTTAAATAGTTGACAGGACTATTTTAAATTTTACTATCAAAAACTTAAAGCCCCTTTACAATAAACAGCTTATCTTTATAACCCTATAAGCTGCTTTTAGAGAGCAGTTCAAATTTAGTAATATGATAAAATATGCACATAATTTATGAAACACATATAACAGGCAAAAGAAAAATAGTAAAAAACCCCGCAGAAAACTGGTTTCACAGATTTAACATCTGTAAATATAACACAACTTGTACAACTAAAAATAAATGCTAAAAATAAAATGCTATAGACCGCATGATTTGGGGAATACCTCATATGTATAGGATTCTCTTTTATGTTCTAGTTACAGGTCACATGATGGAAGGATTGCATAAATGAGCTAGACAAAATTGGACTTTTTGTATTTAATACAGTAAATATGATGGAGACAGATAATAAAATGGTCAGATCTCTCACTTATGTTGTTTGTAATGATTATAATGAAATTATTTGCAATGCAGCTTCCAGAAAAATAGCAATAGAATATAAAAATAATATACATGGTTATTCAAAGAGCACTGAAATTCCACCGGAATTTTGGTGCTCTTTCGTTCCCTGCACTTTGGGAAATCAAATTCCCCAACCCTGAGGTGAACAACATTCACCGCAGGATCCCCGACGTGAAGGGAAAATCCGCTGAACACATCCGAAAAAACCCACCACAAAACCGCTGCAAAACCGCAGAAAAAAACCCTGAACGCACCCGAAAAAAGCTGAAGATCTGCGACAAAACTGCTGAAAAAAACCTGAACGCATCTGAAAAAAGCCGATCAGCCGAACAGAGCGCTGACCAGCCGATGAAAGGGGTAAAAAAGACAAAAACAACAACACTTTTCAAAGCAAGAAAAAAACTGCATGAAAATGCCTGAAATTAATATAGAAGGTCCTATGAATAATAATATAAAGGACTGTTATAGAAAAAAAAGACGCTATTTAAAAAATATAAATTGGAAACAAAAATTTGCCATAAAAATCCAAAAAAATTATTAAAGAATAAATTAATATGCAAATTAATAGAATAAACGGTTTAATAGATATTTAATAAAAACTGGTTTATTTTTTACATTGAAACCTATGGGATTTGCTTGATTAAACCTGCCGAATTAAACCACCAAAAATCAGGGCATTTCACTGACATTTCTCTTTTGTTTGGTGTTCTCTGACTAGATTAACCATTGCTTCTCTATGGGGACTATACCACTGATGTCGAACAGGCGCCGTATTTTGCTGCCAATTCACCAATATTTGGCGAACTGCTTGCTTTTTGAATAGTCGGATGGCCACGAAATTATACCTTATGGAGAAATTCACTGGTCGGTGCCCTTTCAAAGTCAATTCAGCTCTCTTTGAATAACCTCTATAGTATCTTTATGTGAGCATAATGTCTGCATGTAATAATTACAGTAACACCTTGTAGCTGGGCTGTACAGGGATTTTCAGCAATTATAACGCCCTGAATCTTATCCCTCTACAGTAATGATTGACTCCAGGGCTCTCCCTGTATTGTACAATAACACAATCGCAAGGAGTAGATAGTAACATAAAAATACACATATATGTATCTTACAGGGCTGTTCAAAGAGAGGTGAAAACCTTGAGAATTGGCAGGAGAATGAACAATCTAGACCAAATAGCCAATTTGGAAAGTGAGATAAATGGGAGAATTTTTCTGGTTTGACTATTTTAACCTAGAATTTTCAATTCTCCAGTCATTCTCAAGGTTTTCACCTCTCCCTGAATAGCCCTGTTAGAGTATAGATCCTCAAAAGGTGGCTTCTCCCATCTTCACCCAATCTGTTGACAATCATAATAAATAACGTGAGGATCACTTTATAAAGCAAAACCAAAAACACATAGAGCAGCACAGCACGGATAAGGCGTAGTTAATGAAGCTCCTGCTACTACATAATGCTCACAAGATAGAGATTAGGCACATCAAACATATATACTCAGCCATCAGATGGTGCTGGAGGTCCTTGGAGCCAACCCAGTATAAAGAAGGGACCACAGGATCAGGAACAGCTAGCCAAAATTATGTATAAATGAATACATATGTTGAATATAGATAAAACAGCAATATTTATTAAATAAAAACACAGATTGGGATACATAATTCTGATGCGTTTGGTCACTCACTAGCATGTAACTTTATCAAGGAAAATGTCCATATGACTGTCTATAGTCTCCCCTCAATAACCATAAGAACCATAATGATCAAACCCAGCTGTATCTGATAATAATGGACCAACATATACAGGTTGGGGGCTGCACCCTAAGAGGAAAGAGCACTCTCTGCTAAACAGTGCTGCAGGCCACTACCTAACTTGTGTAGAACTGTGTCCTGCCTAGGACATCTCATTTGTGACCACAAGAGTGGCTCACATGGGGACTGGCCTGGGGCCAACAGCCTCCCTGCCACCCAATTCAGCCCACTCTGGTAAGAACAGGAGATGGGATATGCAGAATAAAACACGATGAGAAAAACATTCTGAAATGCATAGTTAGTTGTAGATAGCATGCACCACTTTGCAAGATTCTTTGAATTCTGTTTACTTTATTGATCAACCGTTTCTAACTGTGAAACTCTATTTCAATGACCTGTACATCTGAGTTTATATTTTTCCATAGGCAAAACGACTAGCATTTGTAAGAACAAATATTTTTTCTGTTTGTTTTGTACACCATGATGCGATCTCCAGTGATTAGATAGAGGTCATGAATAAAAGTTAAGGGAAGCTTAAGGCGTAGTCTGACACAGTCTCTGGACTTCAAGAAGCCTGACCTATTCATTGACTGTATTTACTAATTGGGGAGCTACCGGAGTTCTGCTAGCCCTATACAGGGATAATATCTGATTGCTTAGTTCTAACACGAAAATCAATCTGACAGTAGATGACCAAAAGGGCATAGCAAACCTTACCGTGGAATAACAGTGGCCCTTCTGCTTTGACATGTATAGATAAAGTCTGAATATTTGTCAAGGATTCCTATATATTATTTCAGAGAATTAATAGGATGCAGTGTGTTTATAAAGTACATTTAAAGACTACTACCAATGTCACAGATATGCTGTGATTATTGACATATCTGTAACCTTTATGCTAAAAGAAAAATAGATTCTGTTTGTCAATGCAACCGAATGGGTAACTTATGCAATTTATTTTGCGCCCTTAAACCCAGGAAGAGCAATTACGGATTTAACATAAACGTTTTTGCACTGTGTTTTATTTAAGTTTTTTGTGTGATTTTTTTATTTAAACAATAGATATCGAACAGCTGAATAGGAGACTAAATATCGATATACAGCTCGAGAAATGACTGTCTCAGTTTTTGGATTGGCTCCCTTATTAAAATTCAGTTATTTTCCTGTTTTTTTGCTTGTGCTGTGTTCTGTACTGGACTGCATGTAGGACAGTGGACCCTATTCTGATGTTGCTGCAGAACGGCTCGAGCTCTGTGCTCTTTTTTTTTTACGGCATATTTTAAAGCTTGGTTACTGTACATTATTGTCTCCTATACTTTGTATGGGAGATGCTTACGTTGCCTGAACAGATAGAGGGAGCAGAATGAAATAGCTAGTTCTCCATCTGCATCTGTCATTATTCTGCAAAGAATAACGTCTTTCCGACCCTGGTGTTATATGATTGCACTTCAGCACAATCACATAACACATTGATTTAACCTCAGCAATAAACCCCAAACTCACCTTAGATCCCTCGGTGGCAAGAGTGTTGCAATCTGCCCCTCCATCGCTCTGCGGGAGAGGTACACTGGGAATAAATAGTTCCCAGTGTTCCTCCGCGTATCCGTCCGCCTGCCCGTTGGATCTCATTCGTGCACGCTCTGCAAGATGTCGCATGAGATCACGTCCAATAATCCATGGAGTCTTATGGACTCCTTGAGCTGATAACACCAGTGGCACTAAGCGCCAGGTTGTTACTGTTTAACAGCTCAGCGCTGCTGAGAAAGTAGCTCCGTCGTAATATGGGTATTAAATAGCAAGCGTTAATAGTAATCAGCAGATGCTCAGATTTTTCATTAGCGTCTGCCATTTTTTACGCCAACATTAGAATAGGGCTCAGTGAGTGACAATAGCTTCACCCTCAGAGAATATGGGCTCTATTAACTTCTTCGTGCAAAAACGCATTAACGCGAGGGGAAAAACCCTTTGCGCAGAACGTCGTATTACAATGTCCGCGCAAAAAATGCACGTTAACGTCTACCGTGGGTGAACCTGCACGAAGCCTGCGCGAGCGTAATGTACATTGCGTGTCCTATACTTAACATTGTGAGCGCAAATGCGTTTGTGCGCTGGTACGCGGATGGTATTACAATCTATGCGCAAATTTTAACGGACAACGTTTGCGCGCATAATTTTAACGTCTTTTAAAAGCTGGTGTTAACGGCAAATCTGAACGTCCTGGCCGAAACCAAATACACCAGCCCGAAAAAAAAATACAGCACACAGTATAGTTACACATTCTACGCATACCCAAACAATGAAATTGAGAAGTTTTATTATGGCTGTATAGTATATATACTCAGATTGATTTTGACAGGAGCAAAAACTGAACGGGAGACAATTGTGGTTCTTAATTCTGATTGGCTGAATCGCGTGAAAAAACAGTCCGCACACCGTTTTTCGTGTCTTTTTTACACGCGTTATTTTTTGACGGATGAAAAAATGCGCACGGATTGTAATACCAGCGGTTTTTTTGCACGTTAACGTTTAACGCTTAGCTCAAAAAAGATAGCGCTGCGTGTGCGCTTTTGCGCGATGAATTTAATAGAGCCCCATGTGTTTCTTTTTTGCTGAATATAAACACTTGTCCTTTTAATTTCATTTTTAGTGTACAGCTACATAGCTTACACGTTTCATATATTTTGTAAATCCGTTAGATAGACCCTCAATCAGTCTGATTTGCTTTATTTGCTCATTTATGGGATAAATGCAAAAATATGCTTAAACTTCCACCAAAGGGACTTGTTCTTGATATTTGTTTCATTTGATTAGTGTCTGCAAATTTCTGTGGTTGATTGGAATGCGAGACTCTAAAGAACACCTCAGCAAAATCTATCAATCATTTTACAAGAGTATAGCAGCAAAAAGAGTCTGTCATTTCTTTATATATTGAACTCAATGGTATCCCACAAGTAGTGTGAGACCCCAGTGGAAGCCATCCTTTAGTTGAGTTATCTTCCCTTACCTGACATCAAAATAGTCATCAGCACAAACGAAAATCCAAGACTGTAAATAAATATAAAAAAGCTGCAGTGCCAAGGAGGACATCAGGTCAATTGTCCATTGTGAACCTAGCATGCATGGTTTGTGGACATTTGTCCACTGTCCCTTTGATACAGCAGGTGTGATGGGCTGTTTAAATCACAGCAATGCAGTATTAACCCTATTTTACTACTGGCATGTTATGCCATCCTGGTGGTGGACAGGCCTGAATGGTAAATCCTGCAGCCCACCCCCCTTCCTTGCGGCCGATCAACGTCATTGGTTGCAGCGGGCTGAGTTCAGGCAGTCCCGCTGCAGCCAATGACAGTGATAGGCTAAAGGGAAGAGAGGCGGGTTGTAGGAGTTGCCGGGATTCGGACACGCCTGCCTACCTGCGGTGCCCTGTTGGCAAGGGATTGAGCCAATACTATTGGGTTAATATCCCTAATTTTTAGGGTTTTAAAAATACTATATTACTATTCATTGAAATATGTTTACTATTGATTCACTGCCAAGAATCATCATAAGCACCGGTCGGTGGGCCGATAATGTATTCTCGGTTTGGCCTAGTTCTGGAACAATGCCAGGAAAATTAGTTTATTGTGAGCGGAATTAATTTGCAATTGGGGTCGAGAACATGCACCCAAAGATTGATAACAACATCGGACAGTGAAGGTGCTAAAACAGCTTAATCAGCTTGGAGGTCCATTATTTTTTTCTTAGCTCCAAGCTGTATTATAGAGATGTTGTAGCACTTTTTGGCTAGCAGAAGGCACCACCTACCTGCCAAAAAGTGCAATCAATGATTCTACCATTCTAGGATTCTCCCTCGCGTGGAGCGTGGCTGACGTGCAGTGACACTAGGGAAGAGGAATATGACAAGGTAGCAGTTATAAAAAGTTGACATTCGAAAATGCTCCTTGACATACTTTGCTCCCATGGTGGTGCATTCTATCGGCTGCCATAATTTAAGCAGCATCAACCAGCTGTGGAGGTTCGTATGTGCAGAAGGTTGGGTAGCACTATCTGCCAAAAGAAGCAGATTCTGACAGAACACTAGATGAGGCGAATGTGTAGACACATAACACCAGATTATCAGGAGAGAATATTAGTATTCCACAACAGCGGAACTGATCAATATCTTTGTCAAGCTTCAACTGTTGTAAAATTGGGGGATCCCAGTGACTACGACCCCAGGCATTAACAGTGTGCTGTAGTATTCTGTATTGTTTCTACATCTGACAGAATATCGGCTGGTAATTTCAAAAATGTACAATTTATAATTACATGGGATTCAATGGAATTATACCTAAAGCACTTTATAAACTGAATTTTTGCAGAAGCGTAGCTCAGTACTCTATGGTTTGAAAAAGAAATGCTAAAATGTTTTAAAAATGATTAAAGATTATAAAAAGCTCATTAAGTAGTTGTGTGAAGAAGTAATTCAAACCACCTTTTACGCTTGCATCTATTAATATTTTGGTTAAACCCATGCTCTCATATTGCCTCCGCACCCCCTTACCATGTCGTAAATATCTGGCATATGCAGCCCACACTGTGTAACTCTGCAACCTCTTTATTCACACAGTGCTGCTACAATCTCACATCACCTCCTGCCACAGCGCTTACTTCTGGACTCTGTTGTCCCACCCACCCTCTCCATCCAGTGCTGGTCTAAAATTTGTAGCTTACTTTCCAGCTGCTTCCACTTTGCAAATCACCTAATTATCCCAAGGTTCTAGCCCTTCCTATGAAATGTTAATCTGTATATTTGTGTTTTGTTTTTAATATCCTGCATTTATTACTTTGTATTTCTGTAACAATTCAATGTTCGTCAACCCAGGACATACTTGAAAACAAGAGAAATCTCAATGTATCCTTCCCGGTAAAATCCTTTGCAAACAAATAAATTGATAAATAAACAAACACAAAAGAGCATTAATGAACCTTGTGAGTCTCCAAAAACCAACCACAATGGAACGCTCCCATTCTGCTTCCCAGTACTTCCTTCTTCTGTTTTTTGAGTTCTGATGCAATTTATATGTTTATGGTTGGTTTGATATAAACACATTAAGACTTAGTTATAGAGATTTGTAAATCTTGCAAAGAAGTAATAGCATGGTACTGAACACTCTTACACACTCCCTGCATTACAGAAGGCAGGCATGAAGTGTTGACCTACAAAGACAATCATACCATGTGAGCGAGAGATTGAAATTTATTGCAAACTTTCAGCAATAAATGGAGAAAAGCATTTTGTATTTTTCTGCTGCATGAAAGCTAATGCTGGACTAAATAAAATAATGAGGACTTTTTAATGAAATTGGTTTTGCATTGCTTTGCAATTCAAAAGAGAAAAACTATTTTGTGAGTACACGGTGCTGGTAGGTTGCTATTAATTCTTTCTATATCTCGCTTTTTATTTCTTCCTCTTCAGTGGTTTAGAATTTCAATCTGCGAAATACATCAATTAATAAAATTAAAAATATGTTTTAAAGAAAACAAAAATGCCATATTTTATGCAGTTCTGTGTGAGTAATGAGCTGCTAAATGAGTGTGGGGATACTTACCGGAGAGTATAGCAGACACTGCCGGACGATAGACCAAGAGCTTGGGCATGATAAGGTTAAATCGAAAGAGGAGTGAAGCAGCTGAGAAAAGGAGCCTATATAATTATGATAGGTGCTGGGTGGGAGGATGGATAGGACGGACGAGTGGGACAGCAGAGGGAAAGATGGGAGTTAAGTGTGGCTAAGGATAAGAAAATGCAGAGTTTAGAGAGGTAGCCATTGCACGCAAAGAACTTACAACAGGGAGGAGCAGAACAGATTGAGAATCAGCACCGAATTAAACTATCAAAAAAAGAGGGAAGAAAAAAATAAATAAACTAGCAGCAGTAACAATACGGCAAAAATTGTGTTGATTGAAGAATACCTTTCTGGCTGGAAACAGAGGGAGAGATTGCTTAGAATATGACTTGCCGTTACAGTGCTGGTTCCGGGGTGGCGGTTTGAACCCAATGTGCCATGATAAAAATGGAAAACACAAGATAAAATCTGAACAGGGGGTTATCAATATAGGTACGGAGCGAGGAATTAATAAGGCAAACTAAATACAGAAGGAGAGCTCAGACACAGGGCAGAAATGGGGTTGACTAGAGAGTACACTACAGAAACAGAGGAGTGATACAGGAGGAGGGATGAATACAGAAACACAAAAGCAACAGAGATAACTTACAGCCACTGGATAAACAGGATAAGGGCTGAAGGATACATAATACTGATTACAGTGCTTTACACAAAAGTCCAGAGATAACCTGTCACGCTGGGGGTATCCGGCTTGCGCCAAGGTGAGGCTCTGGTTCATGGGAAAGCCCCAATATGCACACAACAGATGTACAGAAAAACACTGAGTAACACAGAATAAACCAGAGACCTCTGCACAGCCAATACTACAGCAGCTCTGCTCTGATAGACGAGGTCTTTAAGATAGCCGGATCTGCTCTATAGAAGTACCTAGAAGCTGTGCAGAGTCTAGACAAATACAGATGGCAGGAATCACTATAGCGAGAACAAGAACGTCATACAGAATGCAGGTAACAGAACTGTGAAGGAAGTCATACAAGCCAAAGGATCAAAACCAGGGAATCAGCATACATATAACATGAACAGAAAACCAAATCACAGCGAGGAAAAATCAATAGGAATAACTAGACATAAACTAGAAAACACGGCGGTAGGAGATACAGACAGACAGACAGGAGAAACAGAACCAAAAGTATAAACCAAAACTATACTAACATCGGCAGGTGTAACATTTCAATGTTCTTGAACCCAGACATACTTGAAAATGAGAGCAATCTCAATGTATCCTTCCTGGTAAAATACTTTGCAAATAAATAAATCAAATAAATAAATAAATTACCAAAATACAGGCAGCTGTAGAACACAACAGGCCGAATACTCAGGCAGAGTGAAAATGACAGAGCCAAGCATAATGGGCTCATTTCTCCTAAATAGGGAGGAAATCAGAACACAAGGTCCAATAGGTGAGCTGAACAGATGTGAAACAATTAACCCCTGGGCTTCACCCAGGAAAAGCAACAACAGAAACGCAAGGGCAAAACAGGTGTATGCCTATACAGAGGACAGGGAACAGGGCTGGAATGAGGAAACGTGACATAACCAGGGCAGAATCTGCAGCAGAGGGCCTTGAAATAACAGAGGGGTCCTTGGAGTCAACAGTAGAGCCTTTGGTGTCCAGCAGTAGGAAATCCTTCAAGTCAAGCGGGGTCTTTAGTAAACAACAGCAGTAGAGGGATTCTTGAAGACAAGCAGGGTCTTTGGTAACAACAACAGTAGAGGGATCCTTGAAGATAAGCAGGGTCTTTAGTAAACAACAATAGTAGAGGGATCCTTGAAGACAAGTGGGTCCTTGGTAAACTGGAACAGGGGATAAGGTATACAAAGTTCTTAGGAGAGTAGGCTTCTTCTTTCTTTTTTTATGATTTGTACCTATTCTTTTGCACATAGTATTCGTTTTAATAATGTATGTTAAGTGCCAATAAATTGTATTAAGTAAAAAAAAGTCATCTTTTGTCATGTTGAACATGCCTGGGTACTGTTGACTAAGCACTAAATGCTATTATTCATTCTTATCTCTTGGAAATTTTTACAAGGCTACCATTTTAATAAATAACTTTCAAAATAAGACTGGCTTGCTAGAGTCACAGCCTGCAAATCACTTTATGTTTGTTCTAGGCTTCAATGATTATTAACGATGGCCTTTTAATGTATTCATATAATAAACTTCTAATTTACAGCAAGCAGGGAGCATTTTTCTCACGAGCAAATTACCTTGCAATAATGGTCATTGCCAAGCATTTATAATAAAGAATGTGTTATGCTGTGCAGTACATTAGGAGTTGACTTTGACCCCATGCTAAATTATTTTAAAACACCAGTGAAAAAAAAGAACAATATATAAATAATCCTTTTAAACTAGAAAATACGATGACTACACCCTGTTGATTCAATATTCAGGCAATGTGACACAGATATTGCCCTAAGAATGTGTCAAAAGTCATTTTTACATGTTAAAAATAAGCACCATAACAAAAGCATCTTGAGGAAAAGTAATCGCTTTTCCAGGATATGCAAAAGAAGTCTAAGGGTGAAGGATAACCATTTAAAATTTAACCTTTATGGGGTTGACAATAAAAATCACTAGAAGATGGCCATGTACAGAAAACCTAGGAGACAGTTGGTAATAGAACAGATACTTGTACAGTAAATTCATAACACTCCCTCAGTACAATTTCTATATAGTCCATTGTCTTTATCTACTTTGGAAAAGTAAGGGCCATATTAAAATCTTCACGTAAAAACGCTTGCGCAAAGCATGAATTTTTGGGCCAAGCGTTAAACGTTAACGCGCATAAATCACTGCTGGAATTACAATCCTCGCGCATTTTTCATCCGTCGAGTAATAACGCGCGTAAAACGGACACGCACAAATGCTCGCGCAGTAACGTTGCGCGCAGAAATCAGCCTATTTTATTCACACGATTTAGCCAATCAGAATTAAGAATCACAATTATCTCACGTTTTTGCACCTGTCAAAGTCAATCTGAGCATATATGCTGCAGCAATAATAAATACACACACAACTTCTCAATTTTATTGGTTTCGTATGAGTAGAATGTGTAACTATACTTTGCTGCATTTTTTTTTTTGGGCTGGTGTATTTGGGTTTGGCCAGGTCGTTCAGATTTGCCATTAACACCAGCTTTGAGGAGTTGCTAAAATTATGCGTGCAAAGGCTATTCGTTAACTCCTGCACATAGATTGTAATACCATCCGCGTACCAGCGTTCATTCGCGTTTGCGCTCACAATGTCAAGTATATAAGATGTGCGCAGTACAGTATGCTCGCAAAGAGTTCACGCAGGTTCACTCGTGTTAGTCGATTAGGCGCGTTTGTTGCGCTGACTATGTAACACGACGTTCAGCGCAAAGGGTTTTACCCCTCGCGTTAATGTTTTTTTGCGCCTGCGCAAACGTTTATGCGAAGATTGTAATATGGCCCTAAGTAAACTAAACTACTGCTCAAAAGATAAAAACGACTTAATTATTTTATTAGTGTCCTATAGTCAATGAAGACACAGCATTGAATTCTGTAATTCAATTACATACCCCTGTGTTAAGGATGATAGAAAGAGTTGAAACAAAAAATATGGCTTATTCCTACAATCTCAGATTTTTCAATCTATTCAACATAGAAAGCGGGAGTAAAAAGGGTAAAAAATACGTCCACATAGCACAGAGGCTTTATCAAGAACCGACAAAGCAAATTTGGGTCTGAGTGAATAGTAGCTAAATAGCTTATCTATGCGATATACATGGATCAGCCACAGCCTTAAACCACTGAGAGGTGACGTGAATAACATTGATTATATCCTACTATATCACCTGAAAAGGGGTGGGATACTGTATGTATATCTCCTCCATATCGCTATATTCATATTTGTGTCTGACCATTTGGTAAGTGTATCTCTGGGTCCACAGCTGTTGAGGAAGACCTGCTAAAAAGGTAATTAGAATGGTTAGCTTGCTCCCCTGGGGTGTGGATATAACACGTAGCTGTAAAATGGAATGTCTTTTGTACTTGGACATATTGGGTATCCTGTTCGTCACACCTTGGTAGCCGACCCGGCAACAAGATTTAGACCCTATCTTCAAAGACAGGAAGCACATCCTTGATCCCTGGGGGAGAGATGGACACTTTTGGGCAATTAAAGATTAATTGACCAGCGTACTGAGTACGAGCGAGAAGGGCACTCTGGGATATGTAGTACTGGAGCATGGGCCATTTGTGGGTGGGGGTTGGAAGGATCAGGAAATGAATAAATTCTGAAAACTGGCCATGTGCTTTGGCTGATCACTTGGGGTACCTTCGAAAGAGGACTGATCTGTCCATGCTCTATCTCCAGGCTCCAGGAGACCATTGATGCTAGCTTAATGAATAGCTCTTCGTAAGTAATTGCTCTATGGTTAACCCTTTTTCTTTTATTTGCTGTGTAGTGTGTAATTAATTGATTTATTCTAGTTATAATTTTTTCTGTAACAAAGCACTGTAATTTTTTTATATCATAAATAAACAAAAAGTATTTAAGTTTTGACTCTGGCTGATGATATCCACGCTAACTAAGAGATTGGGAGTATTGCTATTTGCTTTAAGCTCGGTTATATATAAGAAATTGCGAGTTGCGGTCGTCAGAAGGCAGGGATTGTGGGATCTGTAGTCACTGTCAGCGTCTAGGGTAGGCAGATAGTGCAGCTGCTAAGCCCTGCGTCTCCCGTCGCGACGCGCGTAGTGTCCATAAGGACTGGTGGCAGCGTTACGAATAGAATAAGAAAGTGAGCTCAGGGATTGTGGGAGACGTAGTCATTACCCGCTTCAAGAGAAGATTTGTACTGCGTTGCAATCCTGGGATCAGTATATCGCTCTCTACGTGCCTGTTGTGAGAGAAAGTGTGGCCGGGACGGGTAGATAAGCGCGTGTGATTATCTGGGTCTAGGATATATAGAGCGTGGCTTAATCCGGCGTCTTTGCGCAGCAGCGCGCGTAGTGGGTCGTGACACACACTGCGCTCAGTAAAGAAAAAAAACCTTGTCTTTTTAAAATAATTGGGAATCCAAAAATTTCACAAAAAAATATAAAAATACTCAAAAAAATCAATGAATAGAAAGGTTTTTGCTGAAAATGAAAAGAATAAACAGTTGAATAAATATTTAATAAAAACCTGGATTTTTTTTACTTTGAAACCTATGGGATTTGCCTGTTTAACCCTGTCGAACGATACCACTGAAAATTGGGGCATTTCATTGACATTTCGGTGATGTTCGGCATGCTCTGAATAGATTAACCATTACTTCTCTTTTGGGGAATTTCACTGCCGCTGAATTGCACCGAACAACACCGTATGTCGCTGTCCATGGACTGTGGTGCTGAATACAACAGATTCAGCACCACAGTCAATGGACGGGGACGTGGTGCTGAGTCTAATCGAAACGGTATAATGAATAGATTCTTAAAAATTTAATCTATTTGTTCTATAACATGTCGTTTCATTTTCATTCCGGACAAAATCGATTCGTTATTTCAGAAGTGCTTCCGAAATGAGAATCGGTATAATTTCGTCCAAATTGTGATTCGGTACTATCGTACACCATGTACACCCCTTCATGGCAATAGTGTTCTGTTCCCTGATTGCGGTGGCCTCTTTCAGCAGGGTAATGCACGGTGCCACACTGCAAAGATCAATCAGGAATAGTTCGAGGAACATGGCAAAGATTTTAAGGTGTTGCCTTGGACTCCAAATTCACCAGGTCTCAATCCAATTGAGAATCTTTGGGATGTGCTGAAGCAACAGATCTATACAATATTAGGCAGGTTGGCTGAATGTTGTGGTTGATCAGTGTAGATATTCTCATTCTCCATTACAGCCTACTGATATATGTAAGTACTGTGTCTCTCTATACATATATTTATCTAATATGTATCCTTGTGTAGCTTGTGTGACTTACAAATTTTTAGACCTGTGATATCTAGTTTATTCTTTGACCATCATTGTGTTAGGGCCTCTAAAATATTTTATACAATGTAGTATAGTTTGGAAAAAATAGAGATATATACCAAAACTTGTGTAACCTCAACCCGTTCATACTCAAATATCTGTGTTGTTTCGCTTCCCAACAACAAGACAATTGGTCTGAGTTGTTGCCTTGGGTGGAATGCGGTCGCAACAATGACATCAACTAATCCACTCTCCTTTTCATACTGTGTATGGGTTGGACACTCCATCCCTTCTGTCTCAATTTCCCACTCATGGCTTGTCTGCCTTGAACAATCAATTGCAATAATTGCAGGAAACTTGGAGAAACGTTAATTCTGCCATGGAGAAGAACATTGAGGTGCAGTATAAGAAAGCGGATAGGCAAACTCCGCACACCTACGTACAGCATAGGGGGGGACAGGGTATGACTGTCCACCAGGAACATCCGCATGCAAGCTCCTACAAAGAAAATGGCACCCCGGTACATCGTCCAGTACAATTTACAGAGTTGTATTAACCCAGTGCCTTATACCCTGTCATTGCCCAGCAACATATGAATACTGCATGTGTATCACGTTAGTCTGATGAAGGCATTGCTGTGTAATATACTAAATGCAATACGTGTCCTCCTCCTGTCATGATTGAAGAAGAAGAGGAGTATGAGGTCTGTGCTAGACGACACCTTCAGTATTTAGTTGACTGGAAGGGATATGGCTAGTAGGACAAGTCCTGGCTTCCTGTTTCTGAGTTCCATGCACCACGTCTTGTTTGAGCCTTTATTTGGTGCAGCCCCTTTGTTCCAATGATCCTCCAGTGGCCTCCCGCTGAGGTGGGGTACTGTCACGGCCGGTCCCACGGTGCTCAGCGGCTGGCAGCACCGTCCTCGCTGCTGGCTGCCAAGTGATATTGCCGGCTTCCACAAACTATGACGTAGTGGTCGGCGGGAGGGGCGGCTCAGAGACGCAGTGCCCGTCTTATTTAAAAGTCAGGCAATTCCTTTGCCTCGTTGAACTGAACTGATGATGGCTTTGTTTCTGACTACTCTCTTGGCTTGCACGCTTGTTATTCCTGGTTTACAGTGTACCTAACTTGGCTACGTTTTCTGACTATTCCCTTGTTTGCATAATATTTCTTGTTCTACCCTGTGTACCGAAAATTCTTGTTTTGAGATAAAAAATTTAAATACTTTAAATGTGCCATTTGTTTTTTACATATTCTTTTATCCTTTACAGTAATATTAATGGATTGAAAGATTCTGAAGTCTAAATGGTGTCCTTTATCTCACCGCAATCTAACATAGGGTGTGCATTATTAGCATACAAGAAGTGGCCTTTGTGTCAAATACAGTAAATATGATAAAGCTAGAAGATAAAAATGGTGAGATAACCCGCTTATGGGGATTTGCAGTGATTATAATGCTATATCAGCAATGAGTGTATTCTGCCATTTGGTATTACATTAAAGTATATCCTATATTATAAAAAAAGATACAGATGAGAAAAAATAATATTGATAATAAAAAAAAAAATCAAAGATCATACAGCAACAAAGTGGATTTAGGCGCTCGAATTGAAAATCCTAAATTAACTCAACGACAACTAAAATTAGCATGGTTTTATATGATTAAATATCAAACTTAGTATGTGAATGTGTTGGATTGGAAGAGATAGAATTTAAGAGAGGGACATTATTGGTTTTCTCACACTTTAGTAATATTGGAAGTTTAATTTTGTCCGCAAGATCCATACTATAATTAAAATAATATCCACTTCTTGAACTAATTGAAAGAGATGAATGGTCTGTTAAATCATGATGCTTGACCCTATGATAATCTCAAAAACAGCTTAAGCGGGCTTTGATTTACATCACAATTTGTAAACTCTCTGTAATGGTTATTGACAATGGAAACAAGGCTACAATTACTTTATGCAATTTGCTGAGAGGCCACTAGCCTTGCACTTTGCAGCAATTAGAAAATGTTTCTCTGTGAGATGCTCTAGAGCTCTGAGCTGAATAACCAACGGTTAGAGTATATATAAATATATATATATATTATATATATATATAATATACACAAGAAGGGCAGCACTCAACCTTAACTACGCTTTCAGTGCGGGTGCATCTCAAGACAATATGATACAACAAACCAGAAAGAGAGCACACGAAACAACATGTTCAAACAGTACAGAAGAAACCACATCAATAGCTAAATTCATTTAAACAGGAGATTTTACAAGGTTTAACCCTTTAAATGCCTACAAACAATTCTTATGCCCATCAAAAGCACTATAGTTCTTAACCCTTTAATGTTGAGCTCTGTTGAAAAATGGTGGAAGTATATATATATATATTTCCATATATCTATTTGTGATGGGTGATATTTGACTCTCTTGGAGCTTGATCAGACTTAGGAAGGGCGTTTTTTTTTTTCTACGTTTCTGAGAATTATCATTCTCTTTGGATGGAGAACGAACCTTGATTTCACATTCTCACAGGTCTTTCAACAAAGCTGTGGCTTTCCAAGCATAGCCTTCATAATCAGAAAGAGAAGTGAGCAAAGTGGGAATCCAGCAGGACTGTGGGAAGTAGAGGAGAAAAGTTGATTCCATCCATTCCGACATGACTTATTTATTTATAAAGTATTTTACCAGGAAGGATACATTGAGATTTCTCTTAACTCCTGCTATGAGCTGATACATATTAAGATTTTTTTATTTTTCATTTTTTACATAGTCCAAACACATTTGCACGATTATCGTCTTCCAGTCATCTTTCCTTCAGGTCATTGTTTTCTGTGGTTTTGCTTTTACATCATTTTGTAAACATGTAGGTAAAAGCTATCTTTCTAAAGCTTCAAGGAATAAGCTTACAGGCAGTTTGTAGATTTCATCACTGGTATAAATAAGTAATTCACATGCTACTTAATGGTCTTTGAAGAGGTGCTCAGCAGACCACAAAACCTGTAGTACCACCTGCTATTTATTTAAGTTCTTCAGATCTGCAGATATATTTGAGTTAAGATGGCATTTCATTCACACCCTGACCTGATTATTATTTACTTGTATCTTGTTAAGTTGTTCTTAGGTAGCATGAAAACGCTAAAGTTCTCTGGATTTGCATTGTCCCTATATGATTAGGTACAATTGTTTAGACAAAATATAGTTAGGTTTTAAGACAATCAGTTAAAGGCTCACGTCTTAAGTTTCAGGTTTTAAAAAATGATATTTTACTCCACAAATACATTTTTTGCATTTCCCATATAAAAAGAACTAACTTTGTTTCAAACTGTTTTCATAATATAGAATAACTATATGTAACTCTTGAACTCATATTAAATACATGTTTTATTAATTGACTCATTATTACACATTCAACATATTAGTAGTCAATTAAATCATCATACAGCTTAATGTAAATGTAGAATCATGTTATTTTGTAATAAATATATAATAGACAATAACTTGGTTCTACAATTATGTCAAGCTGATTTAATTGTCTCCTAATATGATGAATGCATAATAACGAGTCAATTAATAAAAAAAATGTATTTAATAATGAGTTCTAGAGTTATATGAAACATAATACACACATTCTCTATTATGAAAACAGTTGGAAACAATGATAGTTTTATTTTAATATGGGAATTGCAAAAACTGTGTTTGTGGAGTAAATTGTGGCAGGCTTAAACAAGTTAAGACCATAATTTGCAACTAGATATCATCAGTGTTCCCTTAGGTGATTTTAAAATCTTTAGTATTATATTTAAGTGTAGTATTATATTTAAGTGTAGAGCACTGTATATTATGGGCTCTATTACATTCTCTGCGCGAATTCGTACGCGCAGCGCAATTTTTTTTGCGCAGCGTTAAACGTTAACGCGCTTAAATTAACGCTGGTATTACAATCCGAGCGCATTTTTTCATCCGTCAAAAAATAACGTGCGTAAATAAGACACGCAAAAATGTGCGCGCATTAACGTTTCACGCAGAAATCGGTGGGCAGACTGTTTTTTCACGCGATTCAGCCAATCTGAATTAAGAACCACGATTGTCTCCCGTTCAGTTTTTACGCCTGTCAAAATCAATCTGAGTATATATGCTACAGCAATAATAAAAACAAGCATAACCTCTCAATTTTATTGTTTGGGTATGTGTAGAATGTGTAACTATACTGTGCTGTATTTTTTTCTTTTCGTCCTGGTGTATTTCGTTTAGGCTAGAACGTTCAAATTTGCAGTTACCACCAGCTTTTCAAAGACGTTAAAATTATGCGCGCAAACGTCGTTTGTAAAAATTTGTGCATCGATTGTAATAACACCCGCGTACCAGCGCACGAACGCATTTGCACTCACAATGTTAAGTATGGGATGCGCGCACGAACTTTCGCTCACGTAGGGTTCGCGCAGGGTAACTCGCGTTAGACATTAACGTGCATTTTGTGTGCAAACGTTGTAATACAACGTTCAGCGCGAAGGGGTTTCCCCTTGCGTTAATGCGTTTTTGCGCACGCGCAAAATTGTGTGCGAAGAATGTAATAGGGCCCTATATGTATTATCAATACGAACGAGAAAAGTGACTCGTCTAAAATCACAAATCCAAGGTCCAGTTTCCAACTGACCAACTGGAAAAAAGTTAATTGTCTGCCCTGAGGGTCCAAATGGCTAGTTAATTGCATATCCCCTTGTTAAACAAAAGCCAGATCTTATAGCAGTGCTGTATAATTGTATTATGGACAATTCTGGTGGGTTCACTGAAGGAGAGCAAATTCTATTAATGTATAGAAGACTCTCAGAAAACATCTTACCAAAAGAGTTGTACATTGCTGTACAGACATCAGTAGTTCTGAATTAAGATCACGTGAGATTCTGAAGAAATCAGTGTGTCAACAGAAAGCCTGTTTGCCACATATTTCTTTATTTATTTATAAAGTATTTTACCAGGAAGGATACATTGAGATTTCTCCCGTTTTCAAGTATGTTCTGGGTTCAAGAACATTGAATTGTTACAGTTGTTACAGAAATACAAAGTAATAAACGCAAGATATTAAAGACAAATCAAATATACAGATTAACACAGAAAATAAATATGTAGGAAATATAGTCACTATGTTCATGTTTACAGGTGCATTCTGTATTGAGGTATGTTAAACCCTTCCCGACCACTGATGAACATAATACGTCCTGCGGGGAAATCCCCTTAACGACCGCGAACGTACTTCACGGTCTCCTAACCTCCCTCCCTATACTCACCTCTCTTTTCAGGCTCCCGTGGCATTCTGGCAGGCCTGGAGTCTGCCTCACCTTTTGAGGGGGCCCAGCAGTCACGGTCATCATGGTGCTTTATAATCATAAAGATAAAGTACAATATATAGCACCTTACACAATATGTCACTATAGCCAGAAAAATAAGTTGTCATTTGCGCTGGTCACTGTGGCTCCATGCGAAATAAAACAGAGATTTTGGTTTACTTGAATGGCCATAAAAGTGTAAGCCCACCTGCCACGTCACGGCACCTCTGGGTCAGGTGGATCTTACCTAATGAAACCAAGAGCTGATTTTCTAAGTAACCAAATTTCCCCATGCTGCTAATCAGCTAAGGGGCAGACTGGTGGGTTTATTTATACCCTCATCAGGAACAATTCCACTCTGGGATTAAAGACAAAACATGGAAATGGGTAGCAGCAATAATGACCTGGCTGGGGACACAGCAACATATACATATATTCAGAAGAAACATTTTTGTGCCTGTTCACTATCAGGGCGGCTGCGTGGATCAGAAGTATCCAGCCTGCTTCATGTAGAAAACAAAACAAGTTCAAACGTGTTTTTTTTTTCTTTTTATGAATAACCAGTGGCGGAAGTACCAGGGTCGCAGCGGTCGCAGTTGCGACCGGGCCCTGGCATTCCGCCACTGGAAGGGGGCCCAGCGCCGCCGCCAGGTTCCGGCAAAAAGCGCCAGAATCTGGGAGCAGCGCCGCCGGCTGTTCCTCTCCCTGTGAGCGGCTCGCTGGCTTGCAGCTTGGCCGCTCGCGTGGGATGGGAACTAGCTGACCAGCGCACGAGATCTCGCGAGAACTCGGCTGCGCTGGTCAGGTGGTTTCCGGTGAGCGGCCAGGCTGCATGCTTTCAGCGGCCGCTCACCTCGGAGAGGAACGGCGGCAGCAGAGGAGCCTGAGGTAAGCTGGGGGGGCCCTATATACCCATAAGAGCTGGGGGCAAATCTATCCATAAGCTGGGGCAATATATCCATGAGCTGGGGCAGTATATCCATGAGCTGGGGCAGTATATCCATGTGCTGGGGCAGTATCCATGTGCTGGGGCAGTATATTCATGTGCTGGGGCAGTATCCATGTGCTGGGGCAGTATTTCCATGTGCTGGGGCAGTATATCCATGTGCTGGGGCAGTATATTCATGTGCTGGGGCAGTATCCATGAGCTGGGGCAGAATATCCATGTGCTGGGGCAGTATATTCATGTGCTGGGGCAGTATATTCATGTGCTGGGACAGTATCCATGTGCTGGGGCAGTATATCCATGAGCTGGGGCAATATATCCATGAGCTTGGGGCAAATATATCCATGAGCTGGGGCAATATATCCATGAGCTGGGGCAATATATCCATGAGAATATATCCATGAGCTGGGGCAATATATCCATGAGCTGGGGCAAATATATCCATGAACTGGTGGCAAATATATCCATGAGCTGGGGCAATATATCCATGAGCTGGGGGCAAATATATCCATGAGCTGGGGGCAAATATATCCATGAGCTGGGGCAATATATCCATGAGCTGGGGCAAATATATCCATGAGCTGGGGCAAATATATCCATGAGCTGGGGGCAAATATATCCAGGAGCTGGGGGCAAATATATCCAGGAGCTGGGGGCAAATATATCCATGAGCTGGGGGCAAAAATATCCATGTGTGAGCTGGGGCAATTTATCCATGTGTGGCCTGGGGGCAATATATGTCCATGTGAGCTGGGGGCAATATATATATCCATGTGAGCTGGGGGCAATATACAGTATATATCCGTGTCAGCTGGGGGCAATACTATCTTTTTTATATTGCAGGAAAAAAAAAAGTAAAAATATAGATCTTTTTTTGAGGGGGGGGGTTGGGGGGGCCCTTCATGGATTCTTGCACCGGGGCCCTCAGGTTTCTAGTTACGCCACTGTGAATAACCTTGAATGAACTATTAAAATAACAGAATGTAAACCTTGTATTAGGACGCTTTTTACATCTTCTAGATATAGACACAATAGTGAAGCACAGCTAAAATAGAAACTAAAATAATGAACTGATGAACATAGTAAATTGAGCCTGAACAATGTATTCTGGCAGAGAAGAACCACTTTCAGGGATCAAATGAAAAGTCTAATAATAAAGACAGGATCGTTGCCCTCATTGCGTTGACCACAGTCACTTCTTTCAAATATCTAGGTATCTGGTTAGACCCAAATCTATCCTTTGGTTCCCACATCGAAAAACTCTCATCTAATCTTCACCCCAAACTATGTGCCCTATACAGAAACAAATCCTGCCTGAGACCCGCGGTAAGAAAGCAGATTGTACAACAAATGCTTATGCTGGCTATTGAACATGGAGATGTAGTGTATGCAACTGCCCCACAAACGCACCTACATAAATGTACTGCATTGTATAAATCATTCTGCCGCTTTGAGCTACAATGTAACTACATGACCCACCATTGTGACATGTTAAAAGAACTAAACTGGACATCGCTGGAATCTAGACACACCCTTCACCTTTCCAACCTGGTGTTTAAGAGCTTTTCTGGGAAGCTACCACCCTACCTGAATAGACTGCTTCCCCCAGCAGTTATTTATTTATTTGCAAAGTATTTTACCAGGAAGGATACATTGAGATTTCTCTCATTTTCAAGTATGTCCTGGGTTCAAGAACATTGAAATTTTACAGTTGTTACAGAAATGCAAAGTAATAAATGCAAGATATTAGAATCAAAACACAAATATACAAATTAACACAGAAAATAAATATGTAAGTAATATAGTCACTATGTTACATGTTTACAGGTGCATTCCGTATTGAGATATGTTAATAGGGAGCTCTTGAGTGACTTAAGACTGGCGAAGATTTGATGGCGTCTGGGAGGTTATTCCATAATTGCGGTGCTCTGTAGGAAAATGAGCATCGAGCCACTTTCTTTTTGTATTGTGGCATTATAAGTAAGGTGCTGGTCCTGGATCGGAGTTATAGGATGAGGGAACTGCTAGGGGAAGCAGCCTATTCAGGTAGGGTGGTAGCTTCCCAGAAAATCTCTTAAACACCAGGTTGGAAAGGTGAAGAGTGCGTCTAGATTCCAGTGATGGCCAGTTTAGCTCTTTTAACATGTCACAGTGGTGGGTCATGTAGGTACATTGTAGCACAAAGCGGCAGAATGAGTTATACAATGTAGTACGTTTCTGAAGGTGTGTTTGCGGGGCAGCTGCATGCACTACATCTCCGTATTCAATAGCCGGCATAAGCATTTGTTGTACAATCTGCTTTGTTACCGCGGGCTCAGGCAGGATTTGTTTCTGTACAGGGCACCTAGTTTGGGGTAAAGTTTAGATGAGAGTTTTTCAATGTGGGGGCCAAAGGATAGATTTGGGTCTAACCACATACCTAGATATTTGAGAGAAGTGACTGTGGTCAGCTAGCCATTTGATTTTGTCCTGACACATAGATCGGGATTTTGCAATTTATGTAGTTTAGGTGCTGTTCCAAAGAGCGTTGTTACAGTTTTGTCAGCATTTAAGAAATGTTTGTTATCTGCAATCCACGTTTCTACCTCTGAATTGTTCTTGCAGCACAGCCTCCAGCTGCGGGAGATTTGGTTTGCTGGTATAGATTACGGTGTCATCTCCGTACATGTGTACAGTTGAGGCTTTGCAGACATTGGGCAGATCATTTATGAATATAGTGAATAGCAGGGGGCCGAGTATCGAGACTTGGGGTACTCTGCACATGACTGGGAGGGGGAGGGAGGAGCTGCCAGAAATGGACACATGTTGTGATCGGTTGGATACATACAATTGAAACCAAGTTAGCGTGTGATCGCTATACCAGAGTTTTTAAGTTTTTGTAATAGGATGCCATGGTCTACTGTGTCAAAGGCCTTGGCAAAATCAAGGAAGATGGCTATAGTTAGGTCTCCTTGTTCCATGCCAGCTTGGGTATCATTGCAAACTTTTAAAAGGGCGGTTGTAGTGGAGTTATTTGGACGAAAGTCGGATTGATCTGGGTTAAATAGTTTGAGGATTGATAATAATCACGTAATTGCGTGTATAAGCATTTTTCCAAAATTATTGACATTACAGGGAGCAATGATATCGGATGGTAGTTGGATACCAAAGTACTGTCACCACTTTTATGGATAGGTACCAGTCTCGCAGTCTTCTAGAGTTTGGGTATGTATCCAGTCGCCAGTGATTAATTGATTAGGGTTGTGAGAGGATTTGCAATTGCCAGCGCACTGATTTTCAGCAGCATTGCTGGGATTTGATCAGGTCCAGACTGGTATTTCATTTTTTGATTACGGAGAAGTTTAGTAACTACACTGAGAGGCACTGGCTTAAAGTAGAATTTATCTGTGATATGGGGTCTCTGAACGGTTGGAGGAGCCTGACCTGCATTTGGCCTTTCTGCAGGTGTGTCATTCTTTAGCTTAGCAATCAGGGTGGTGGCGCATCCAACAAAATAATTATTAAAGGCACTTGCTACATCTAGGGGGTGTTGTACGGTTTGGTTGTTTACTTTGACAGCGGCTGGTTGGGAGTGGACAGGGGGTGCTTGTATGTTACTTATGATTTTCCAAAAATGTCTAGGATTTGATATGTTATTGTTTAAATTTTCATTGAAGTATTGGGCTTTAGCCATTTTTGTTTGTTTTGTGCATGCATTCCGGCATTGTCGGTATTCACAGTGATCGTTCATGGAACCAGTACTCTTCAAATTTGACCACAGCGAATCTCTAAGCTGATACATTTGTGTAAGATCAGCTGTAACCCAGGGTAGATGGATCCCTTTTACTCACACTTTACGCAGCGGGGCATGGGAATTCCAGACTTGTAGAAGCTCAGATCGAAAGTATTCAATTGCACAGTCCAGGCCTGGGATTAAGTTTAGTCTGTACCATGGGAGCTGTTTGAGATCATTTAGGAAGGATTCTAGATTAAATTTCTTGAGAGACCTGGTGATTATTATCTTTGGGGGAGATTTTGTGGCCTTTATTTTGCATACTCAGTATACTAGACAGTGGTCACTGAAGCTATTAGGGAGCATGCCTGCCTCCTGTATTCTACCAGGATATGAAGAGAGAATCCAGTCCAGCAGGGTATGGTTAGGGCTCTTCATATTAATGCGAGTGAGGGAGGAGATTAATTGAGATAGTTGCAAGGCCTTAAACAGTGAGCAGTGTTTATTGGCTGTAGGATTCAGCCAATCTGTATTAAAATCCCCGAGGACCAGCAGTTCACTTTTTTGATTTTGTGCAAGTAAGTTATTAAGGATTTGAGTTATGTCAGAGAGGGAGTGCACTGGAGAGCTCGGTGGGGATAGAATCCTGCAACAATGATTGATTTACTGAAAGGGATCTCAATTATACCAGAGAAGAAGTCAAAGGTGGCCGGGGAGATAGAATTCTGTAAAGGGGTGAACTTTATGGACTCCTCAACATAAATAGCAATTCCTCCTCCTCTCTTTGCTCTGTCCTTTCTATAACACGAATACCCCTGTATTGATATGTCAGAGTCGGGTACTTTTGGGGTTAACCATGATTCTGTGAGCACAATGACTTTGGGTTTGTAATAGCAGCACCAGGATCGCAGCACGTCCAGTTTAGGGAGTAAACTGTGGATTTTGTAGTGCACAAATGAGAGGCCTTTTTTAGTGGGAGACTAAAGGTTGTATCAGCTATAGGACCAGGGTTAGATTCCACATCGTTTGCCAGGGAGAGTAGCAGAATAAATAGGAATTCCAACATCCTATAACCTCCGATCCAGGACCTGCACCTTACTTACAATACCACAATACAAAAAGAAAGTGGCTCGATCCTCTTTTTCCTACAGAGCACCGCGATTATGGAATAACCTCCCAGACACCATCAAATTTTCCCCTAGTCTAAAGTCAACTAAGAGATCTCTATTAACATACCTCGATACAGAATGCACCTGTAAACATGTAACATAATGAATATATTTCCTACATATTTATTGTCTGTTAATCTGTATATTTGTGTTTTGTTTTTAATATCTTGCATTTTATTACTTTGTATTTCTGTAACAACTGTAAAATGTCAATGTTCTTGAAACCAGGACATACATGAAAACGAGAGAAATCTCAACGTATCCTTCCTGGTAAAATACTTTGCAAATAAATAAATAAAATTTCTCCTCAGCATTGCAAACAACACAGAAACTCCCTCCTCCATGCTGTCAACCAGGAATGAAACTGGTACACTGCTATAGTCAGCTGAGTACAGTAGACTTCTATAGAAATTCCATGTGTTGTATTTTATTCTGACCTAATCTTTACACTTAAGTCAGTTGTTAAATTTAACCACTTGGATGCTGAGGACGCGCTCAGCGCGTCCTCAGCATTCCCGCTGGTATGCGGAGGACGCGCTGAGCGCGTCCTCCCATTGGGGTCAGCGTTCGGCCGGGTTCCGGCCGATCGCTGGCCCCCCCGGTGCGGGCTGACATCCTGGATGTCAGCCGCGCATCCGGGACCACAGCCGCCGGTATTAGGTGTCATCGCGGCAGCGCGATGACACCTAATTCAGGCGCCCCCCCCGCATGTGCGGAGGAGGCGCCTGAAAGGGAGGGGGGGAGGTCCTTCGGATCTGCGGGGGTTAACCCAGGCATCATTTGGAAGGGCACAGCCTGCCCTTCCAAATGATGCCTGGCATTAACCCCTGGGGAGCTGGATCGCGAATCGGCGCTGAAAAGCGCCGATTCGCGATCCTTTCCCGGAGCTGGCCGACATCTTGGATGTCGGCCAAGCCTCCGGGAACTCCCCCTGAGGACTGGCGTCATCGTGCGTAGCACGATGACGCCAGTCCTGGACTTAACCCTTAACTGCCACCAACGGTGGAGATAGGGAGTTCCAATGAACTCCCTATCTCCCGATCCGTGGCAGTTAGGGGTTAAATTTTGGTATGGTTGGATCGGCCAGAGCATGGCCGTTCCAACGATACCAAACATGAAAGTGAAAAATGTTGTAAAAAAAAAAAATGAAAAATAAAAATAAAAAAAATTAAAAAAAAATTATAAAAAAAAAATAAACACTTTTTTTTTATTTTTTTTGGTTTGTTAATGCAGCAATATTGTTCCCATTTCAATTATAATGTGAACAATGATGCTGCACTAACGATTTTTGTATGCGGTGCGTTTGTTAAAAATCGCGTAATTTTCCCCCCAAAAAAATGTAACGAGACCCCATCTCTAATTTTTTTAACAAGCGCACCCCATACAAAATATAACCGCAATTGCTCGCATGTTAAAATGTGAAAAAAAACACTTTACACATTGTAAATTATTGAAAATACATATTTTATTGCATTATTTGTTATAATATACAGACATGACATAACGTATACATATAATAATGACATATTATGAATCTACCGAGTCTAATGGAAAGAACGATATATAATATGTCTGGGTCATATACTAAAATAAGCATTAAAAACACGTTTAAACATGATGAGCAAAACCGGTAAAAATGACCTCAGCACAGGGGCGGGAAAAGCCTCAGCAGCGAAAGGGTTAAAGGCCCCTTTTGTTTAAAAGCTGGATCTACTATCAAAAACATTGCTTGTTGCTCAACTATAAGGGCTCCATACTGTAGGTTAGACATGTGCACAGCACAAAATTTCGTTTTGAACTAATGGATTAGTCCTAAAATGTAATTTATTTAGTTGCTAAAGAAATTCGGTTTCAGTTCTTTAGTATGAAAACTAATTTCATTCATCCGAAAACCAGTGGATACAATTACTATTGTAGTGGCTCCTCAGAGAGCTGAGATCGCTGCTTGTTACAGTATCTCTCACTCTCAGCACAATGTGGGCCATATTACATAGCTGGTGCTAACTTAACCAGAGCTGTTGTAAACTTCCCAGAGCCATTATAGCCTATGGAGCTTTTCAGTCTACAACAGCTCTGGTTAAGTTAGCACCAACATTGTAATACTACCCCGTGTCAGGCAAAGCTGTTACAGTAACTGACTGCTGCTCATCACAGCGCTAAGAGTTTCAGTAAAACTAGTAAATAATATTTTTATATATGGGAGGTTAGAACAATATTATTTCCTTGTTTTACTGAAACTGAGCGCTGTTACAGTCAGTTACTGTAACAACTGAGCCTGATACATTGTACTGAGCGATAATGTAACAAGCAGCCGATCTCAGCGCTCACAGCCACTGGATTTAAAGTGCTAAAAAAAAAAAAGCCTTCTCTCTGTATAATGTTTAGAACATCCTCCTGCATTAATTAATACCCCTCTCTGTATAATGTATACAACATCCAACTGCATTAATTAATACCCCTCTCTGTATAATATATAGAACTTCCTCCTGAATTAATTAATGTCCCTCTCTGTATAGAACATCCTCCTCAATGTATACCTTTCTCTGTATAATGTATATAACATCCTCCTGCATTAATACCCCTCTCTGTATAATGTATAGAACATCCTCCTGCATTAATTAATGTCCCTCTCTGTATAGAACATCCTACTGCATTGGCATGTGGAGGGTGCAGAACTTTGGATGTTGTGATGTTGCGCTCTTCATTGCTGGTCTCCTTCACTCAATGTAATATCACAAAAAGGACTGAAACTAAAATGTAATGCATTTTATTTTAGTTTCTTTCGTTTTTTGTACTGAGCAGTTTCGTTTCTCTTGAGTCATACGAAAACTAAATTTTCCCAAAATTCGGACTAAATCGTTTTAGTACTAAAACGAATGCACATGTCTACTGTAGGTTAACATTTCATATATTTTGTAGTCCCTGGTAGCTTGTTATTCTTCTCGGGAGCCTGTGTTGAAAAAGAATACCGGCTTGGAGACCCTTGTATTTAGCGATGGTGCTTTTGTAAAATCACTTAATAGTTTAAAATACACGCATAAAAAAAACACTTACCTCTGGTCCCACAATCCACCAATTTTGGAAAATACTAGAACCTTTTAGAGGAACCACAAAATATTTATCATGCAATCATTGTCATTTTTTATTAAGAAGTTTGTATAAATCCAAATCCAATGTGAAAATCTAGATTTTAATCGTGTGTCACATTCTCATGCTATGCGGGATGTCGAATGAATGCCAAGAAAAGATTTCATTTCTTTTACACGTTGATGTGTTCATTGTTTAAACAATACAGAAGCAATCTGTAAATATCCAATATGGTAATTAACTTTTTTATCGTTATGCTCAGTTATATACTTATTAAGAGTGGAGCCTATTTGAATTTCTTTCAGATATTATCTGTATCAATGTATGCACCAAGATCTCAACACCCACACTGAGAAACATGACATGCCAGAAAAAAAGCACAGCATTATTCCAGAGGAAATATCAGATGATCTTTTGATGAAACTGTGTGTTGCTATGAGAACATTTGACAATCTGGCAGCAATATTATGAGGTTCGATGGCCTGAAATGATAACATTTTATCAAGGTGTCAAAAATTAATTGTCTTTAATTGTGTCAACTTTTTTCTGGTTTCAGAAAGTGCATGAGGAGGTAGGTTCATAAAACATATATCACACATTCAATGTTATATGATAGAGAGATAGAGAGATAGAGAGATAGATAGATAGATAGATAGATAGATAGATAGATAGATAGATAGATAGATAGATAGATAGATAGATAGATAGATAGATAGATAGATAGATACAGATATGACTAGTGATAGTTAGATAGATATATAGATAGATAGATGTATATAGGTAGCTACAGATACATATGGCTAGAGATAGAAATGGATAGAGATAGACAGAATGAGATAAATAGATACATATAAACAGTGATATATTGACATAGATATGGTTATAGGTAGATACAGATACATGTAGCTAGAGACAGAGAGACAGATAGATATAGAGATATTATAGAGATATGATGGACATAGACAGATATATGGATAACAGGTAGAAAACATGTACATGTACTAAAAAAAGCACACTCCACATCTAGCTTTAGGAACTTTAGGTATAACAATTGAGGTTTACTTTAGATATGATCACATACAGCCAGGGGTGGACTGACCATTAGGACAATAGGGCACTGCCCTGCCATTTCAGTTGGACCCATGCCAATGCAGATACAAGTCATGGATAAATAGTATCAGCAGCCAGCTTTGACTGTATATGCAGTATATCTGCACCGCTGTATATAACTATACCAGTCTCACTATAGCGATGAGTAAGTGATGGCTGCCGCAGCGCAACAGCCGCTTTATTTTCATTTTGAAGATAATGTTAAGATTAAGAAATAAATGTAGTAATTCAACAATATATACATGGGTGATGCTTGTATGTGGCTTTTGTGTGGGCAGGCACCAGGGGCCCCCATTATCTCCTACTGACCGGGCCCCAAGAATTGAGAGTCCGCCCCTGCATACAACATAAGCATAGCATAATGTCAATGCCCCTTATTTTTGGCAGATCTTATTCTTAATGACTGATTTTCTGAGATTAATCAGGCACTCTATGCAAAAGTATATTTAGGGCTTTTTCAATCCAGTATTAAGATAATATTATAGAAAGTAAAGTTCTCCTGTCTTTTTTTTAATCAAAAATGTTTACCGTCTTCATCCCATGGCCATACCCCCAGTGTGACCCTGCCACTTGATACCCCGCAACGTTCTTGATCACATCCAATCAAATGCCTCTCATAGAGAAACACTAAGGATCCACACAGGATTATACACAAAAACACACAATTACACTCACACAAAATCATAAAATTGATGCATTTTCATTCATAAACCTATTTATAATATTAACAAATTGAATAATTTATCTGGCTCCCTAATATGCCTCTGTATTTCTGAACACATATGTCTCTTTCCGGAAGGGGAGCACATGGAAGAATCAGTACTGTGACATAGAAACATAGAAACATAGAAAAATGTCAGCAGATAAGAACCTTTCGGCCCATCTAGTCTGCCCAATTACATGGATACTTTACCTGGATTTATCTTTTGTTTCGGATAGCCTTATGCCTATCCCATGCCTGCTTAAATTCAATTACTGTTTTGGCCTCTACCACTTCTACTGGAAGACTGTTCCATGTATCCACCACCCTCTCAGTTAAATAATGCTTCCTGATGTTACTTTTAAACCTTTGCCCCTCTAATCTAAGACTATGTCCTCTTGTTTTGCTATTTTGTTTCCTTTTAAATATACTCCCTTCCTCTACCTTGTGGATTCCCTTTACGTATTTAAATGTTTCTATCATATCTCCTCTGTCTTGTCTTTTTTCCAAGCTGTACATGTTAAGATCATTAAGCCTTTCCTGGTAACTTTTCTCCTTCAAGCCGTACACCATTTTAGTAGCCCTTCTCTGAACTCTCTCTAAGATGTCTATATCCTTCTGGAGATACGGTCTCCAGTACTGCACACAGTACTCCAAGTGAGGTCTCACCAGTGCTCTGTACAGTGGCATGAGCACTTCCCTTTTCCTACTGCTAATACCTCTCCCTACACATGCAAGCATTCTGCTAGCATTTCATGCTGCTCTATTACATTGACTACTTACCCTTAGATCCTCTGAAATAATGACCCCTAAATCCCTTTCCTCAGATGTTGAGGTTAGGACTGTATCAAATATTCTATATTCAGCCCTTGGGTTTTTATGTCCCAGGTGCATTATCTTGCACTTATCCACATTAAAACTCAATTGCCACAACTCCGACCATTTTTTTAGTTTACCTAAATCATTTGTCATTTGGCTGATCCCTCCAGGAACGTCAACCCTGTTGCAAATCTTTGTGTCATCAGCAAAAAGATATACTTTTCCATTAATACCTTCTGCAATATCACTAATAAAAATATTAAAGAGAATGGGTCCAAGTACTGAGCCCTGAGGTACCCCACTGGTAACAAGACCTTGCGCCGAATAAACTCCATTTACCACAACCCTCTGTTGTCTGTCACTCAGCCACTGCCTAATCCATTCAACAATATTGGAATCCAAGCTCAAAGATTGCAATTTATTGATAAGCCTTCTATGCGGAACAGTATCAAAAGCCTTACTGAAATCTAAATAAGCAATGTCTACTGCACCACCTGTGTCTATTATTTTTGTTACCCAATCAAAAAAATCAATAAGATTAGTTTGGCATGATCTCCCTGAGGTAAACCCATGTTGTTTCTGATCCTGTAATCTATGTGTTTTTAGATGTTCAACAATCCTTTCCTTTAACATGGTTTCCATTAATTTCCCCACTACTGACGTAAGACTAACTGGCCTGTAGTTCCCCGATTCCTCCCTACTACCCTTCTTGTAAATGGGCACAACATTTGCTAATTTCCAGTCTTCTGGGACGACTCCCGTTAACAAGGATTGGTTAAATAAATCTGTTAACGGTTTTGCTATTACATCACTGAGCTCTTTTAATAATTTAGGGTGGATCCCATCAGGCCCCATTGACTTATTTGTCTTTACTTTAGACAGCTGCTGTAGAACCTCCTCCTCTGTAAACTCATATGTAAATGTCTCTTTAGTGTTCTCTCCAAACTGAGGTCCCTTTCCTTCCTTTTCTTCTGCAAAGACTGAACAAAAATATTCATTGAGGCAGTCAGCGAGACTTTTATCCTCTTCTACATACCTTCCTTCCTTTGTTTTTAATCTAACTAATCCTTGTTTTACTTTTCTTTTCTCATTTATGTATCTAAAAAATGTTTTGTCCCCCTTTTTTACTGACTGAGCTATTTTCTCTTCTGCGTGTGCTTTGGAAGCTCTTATAAATTGCTTTGCCTCTTTCTGCCTAATTTTATAGGTTTGCCTATCTTCTTCACTGTGAGTTTTTTTATAATTATTGAATGCTATCTTTTTGTTCTTCACTATTTTGGCCACTTCTGTGGACATTGCAGAATGTGGACATTGCAGAATGGAAATCAATGCAGTACAATTTAATTAGGCCAGATAGATGAAATTAGAAACTTTTTGGCCATTTTCCAGGTTGGGAGATTCAGATTTGGGCTTGCACCTTATAATAGGACTGAGGAAATGTTCCTGTGCGGACTTGCACGTTTTAAATTTACATTATAGAGCACTGATACATTAGACACAGAACTCACAACCTCTGTACATTGTATCCACATATACAGTAAGGATCAGACATGAAAGAAGTAAATGTCACAAGTTAAACTTAAATGAGATATTTTGGGGCTTCTTATAATTGCAGATTAAGTTAAAAGATTTTACATTGTATCTAGACGCTTATGGACTGACACCCTCAAACATAATAATTTAACCGTTTTAGCAGCAGCATAAAAATAATCTTGTTTGCCGGAAATTCCAGTAATTTCTCACAAGGGGAAATCCTTTTTGATCCTAAAGTGCTGCTTGGAACAAATCTGCACTAGATGAGCTTGCTCAGCACATTTCTCTGCATCTTTCATTTGGAAAATGATATCCAGTTTTTTACTCGGGGATTGCAATGCACAGTTCATCCTCTGCCTTTGAGTTGCCTGCAGTTCCAAACAATCCTTTACTTTGCTAATGGTCAAATCTAATTTTACAGCAGCAATGGTTGGATTAAATGCATTCCACATTGTCACTATGCAATTTATTTTTAGGGTGCCCTTTACAAAAGAGAGAGATGTCTTGTGCTAGAGTCTAAAAGTCCCCCTTCAATTCTGTGTGGAAGTAGACCATATTTCGCAGGATGTGATAGAGGTGTTCCTGGAATACCAAGGCATTAAGATGGGCTACAGCCAACAATATATGGTTAGTGGGTCCTCTCTATGGTTCTTAGCAGTGGTAATTTTGTCAACTAATAATTTTCTTCACAATTAGTCGACTAAGGGCTCTATTACATTCCCAACGCAAATCTTAACGCGTGCGCAAAAATGCATTAACGCGAGGGACAAAACCCTTTGCGCTGAACGTCGTATTACAACATCCATGCAAAAAATGCACGTTAACGTCTAACACGGTTGGACCTGTGCGAACCCTTTGCTAGCGTACCGTACTGCGCGTGTCCTATACTTAACATTGTGAGCGCAAACACGTTTGTGCGCTGGTACGCGGATGGTATTACAATCTATGCGCAAATTTTAACAGACAACGTTTGCCCGCATAATTTTAACGTCTTTGAAAAGCTGGTATTAATAGCAAATCTGAACGACCTGGCCGAAACCAAATACACCAGTCCAAAAAAAAATACGCAGCAACGTATAGTTACACATTCTACACATACCCAAACAATAAAAAATAGAAGTTGTGCGTGTTTATATTATTGCTGCAGCATATATACGCAGATTGATTTTGGCAGGCGCAAAAACCTATCGGGAGACAATTGTGGTTCTTAATTCTGATTGGCTGAATCGTGTAAAAAAACAGTCCGCACACCGATTTCTGCGCGCAACGTTAATGTGCGCGTTTTTGCATGTCTTTTTTACACGTGTTATTTTTTGACGGATGAAAAAATGCACGCGGATTGTAATACCGGATTGTAATTTACGCGCGTTAACGTTTAACATTTGCGCACAAATTAACGCGCTGCGCAAGCTTTTTTGAGCAAGGAATGTAAAAGAGCCCTAAATGTTTTGTGTGACTAAAACTAAATGTAAACTGAGCTATTTGACTAAAACTATGACAAAAATCCATTGACATTTTAGACGACTAATAAAAACTAGACTAAAATGTTAGGAAGGTACTATCTGAGAAGAGAACCAATCAGAACTAATCTCAAATAAGAGAGAAATTCAGAATTGCACATTGCACGCATCCGTCCCTTTCTTCTTCCAGATTCTACTAAAATGCTTGTCCAAGCTCTCATTATCTCACGCCTTGACTATTGCAACCTCAATTCAATCGAGATTTTGTTTTTAAATTGGCTGATGTTTGAAAAATGATGCTGGTCCAAAAACGTGATTCGAAAAACTCCCAAATATGCCTTTTTTCAGCCAAAATCATATTATTTTTGCTTTTAACCCTTTCACCCCCAAGATCAAGCTAACTCAGGTCCTCAAAGGCACCATTAGGTGTCCTATGTCGAGTCTGGATCTGCATCTGAGCAGGGCAAAAGCAAATGAAATTTGTTTGTTGGAAACAAATTGTGTTTGCTTTTGGGCTACAGACCATGCCCCCAAAGTTTTAGCCCTGTGGGCATAATACCCGAGGTGCTAAAACTTTTTAAAATTGGCTAACTGAATGTCCTTATCGGACTTTCAGCAGCCGATGCACGAAGCTTGAAACTGTAGTTCTAACTGCTATAACTCTTTTTGGCCAACAGATGGCGACAGGTTATTACAGTAAGGAATACATTGTCAATATTCCCAAATATTTCTTACTGTACAATTAATTAAATTGAATTTTCCAAAAAACTACTGGTTGGTTCCTGATAGTGTTTTTTTTTTTTTTTTTTTTTTAAATCACTTGGTGGCGAAGGGTTTAAATATGACTATTAGAAAAATACAATGTTTAAAAAGAAAAAGATTCCAATATTTTTCCCCCTCTATTCCAATGCCTGAAAATCCATTTATTTATACCTTTCAGCACTTGTCATTTTTACAGAAATCGGCATTAAGATAAATTTGAGTTGAATCGCTAAAGCCAATATTTCCATTAAATAGTATAGCTGTGAGGGCTGATATTTGGGTTGTTTTATTTCTCCACAGCAGTTCTTATTTTTCTGTTAAGAAAGGCACATACAGTAAGATGTTGGATCATGACAGTGGAAACAGTTGACAAGAAGCTTGCGCAGTTTAACAGATGCGAGTACTGCCATCAATCTATAGACTGAAGGGGTTATTCAGAGAGAGACGATCTGGCCCTGAAATGTCACCGAACAGGGAATTTCAACGTACGATGACATTTCAGAACTATTCGGCTATTTAGAGATCAGGCAATTCGCCAAATTTTGGCGACCTGTGGACAAGGACGTGCTGTTCGATGGCAGTGAAATCCCCCATAGAGAAGCAATGGTTAATCTATTCAGAGAACACCAAACAGCAGTGAAAAGTTGCCAAAGTGCCCTGCTGTTCAGTGGTTTCATTCGGCAGGTTTATTCAGGCAAATCCCATAGGCTTCAATGTTAGAATTATTCCCGTTTGTATTCAATATCTAATAAACCGTTTATTATTTTAATCTGCAGTAAAAAGTCTCTTTATTTATTGATTTTTTTAGGATCTTTTAGGTATTTTCGGCAAATTTATTTCCGTTTTTTTTTTTAAAAGAGTTTTTTCTTTAACAGACCTTTTTATTATCATTCATTGGGCCTTATATGTAAATTCCAAGCATTTTTGTTAAGTAGTTTTTTTGCAAACAGCGTTTCAATTTCGACACTTTCAAGTGAATTGTTTTTTTTGTTTTTTTATTCTATTGTCGGCATTTACCGGCTGGTCTGCGCTGTGATCGTCGGCTCGCTGTGTTTTTTGCAGCGGGTTTTCAGTGGGTTTTCGGCAGGATTGCGGCAGGTTTTCCCTGCACTCCGGGGACCCTGCGGTGAATTCACCGCAGTGTGTGGACCTTTAATTCCCCGGAGTGCAGGGAAGTGCGGAGAACGAGAGAGCACCAAAATGTCAGCATCATTTTGGTGCTCTCTGATTAACTCTGAAAAACCCCCTCTGCCAAATTTTTATGGGCAGATCAGTTGTCCATAAGCCCGAGTTTGAATCTCTTTTCGGGATGAAAAAATAAAAATATAAATTGACCACAATGTGGACGAAAAAGGCACCGATTTCGGCTATTGGGCAGAATTAGATCGAGGCACAAAATTTGTGAGTAATATTAGTTAAAAGCTTCCAATCACTCCAAAAAAGGGGACAATTACATATTCAATACAATGATGCTTCCCGTTTGAGTTAAAATATAGGGACCCATTGGCCCCTATTACACGCTTTGCGCAGCGCATTTTGCGCGAGGACAAAACCATTTGCGCGGAACGTCGTAGTACGATGTTCGCACAAACGATGCGCGTTATCGTTTACCGCGATTGACCCTGAGCGAACCCAGCGCGAGCGCAAGTTCATGCGCGCATCCTATACTTAACATTGTGAGCACAAATGCGTTAGTGCGGATGGTATTACAATCTTCGCGCAAAGTCGTACGAGCGACGTTTGCGCGAATTTTCGTAACGTCTTTGAAAACTTGCTGTTAACTGCAAATATGATAGTTGTGGCCGAAACGAAATAACTCAGCAATAAAAAAAAATACAGCACAGTACAGTTACACATTCTACACATACCCAGACATAAAAAATGAATAATGTGTCAAAAAATTTTTTTGCTTCAGCACATATACGCAGATTGACTTTGACAGGCGCAACAACCTAACTTTAGAAAATGGTGGTTCTTAACCTCCCTGGCGGTCTAATTTTCTCAAAATTTCGTGTCTAAAACCGTCTTAATTTTTTTTAAAGGAAACGTGTTTTTGTACATAGTTAGCCTGTAATAATTAGGAATCACGCATTGAAATCCGTGAAATCAAGAGTCCTTACTGGTAAAATCCTTTATAGATAAATAAAAAAAAAAAATAGTAGATACACTGAGTCCGATAAAGTTTGAAACACGACATAATAATTTATTATCCCAAAAATAATTATCATAATGCAAATAAATGATATTCAATAAAATCCAACAAAAAACACTGAAATCTGTCTGAAAACAAGGGTGAGAGGATGCATGATCTATTTCTTATCCTGTACTTTATAAAGTTTATAAACATATTATACAGTGTAAAATTATATTTTTCTAAGTTTGCTGCTGGTCCCGCCCCCTGCATCGTGTAACTCGCAGGGAGCCTTACCAGGAAGCAGCTCGCCGCGATCACACTGCGGGGGACAGCCAGGGAGCGCAGGAGGAGGTGAGTATGCATCCAGCCCGAGAGTGGCTCGGGGTTACCGTTCACGGCAGTGAAATTTAACCCTGAGTCACACTCAGGAATACCACCAGGGAGGTTAATTCTGAGTGGCTGAATCCCGTGAAAAAACAGTCTGCCCACCGCTTCCTGCACGCAACGGTCATTTGCGCCCGGCTTTGCGCGTCGGATTTGCGCACGTAAAAAGTTGAAGGCTGAAAAACTTCGCTCGGAGCATACTACCACATTAATTTGCGCGCGCTAACGTTTTTTGCGTGCGCAAAAAAAATAGGGGCCATTGTGTTTAAAAGCATGATTTCCAAGACAAGTTTGGAACTAATGTAAAGCTGAAACCACTCTTCCCAGTAATTCAGTTTATAAATAAACAACTGTAAGATCTAGTTCCATAAAAAACACGTGCAGTAATTATGATGAATTATCTTGTAAAACATATAATTAAGCTGTTTTAGGGATTCTAATTGGATGCTCCATTTGCTGACATACATGTACCTCTTGCTTGCTCTTTGCTGCACAGATTGTTATGAACATGTGGGAAAGCATTATTGCATAATTTGCCTTAAAATTACATTCAGCTATATGGCAAATTCACCTCTAAAAAAACCTTTGTTCTCATCATTTTTCAAGTACCCTTAAAAGCATGTTTTTGTGCCCGCTCCTCTAGCCAAAGTGATGTGAAATGAACTATAGTGCGTACGTTGTTATTTACTATACACTTTTTACGGATGGAGCTCACTTCCCATTTATGTAGTTTTTCTCTTATTTTCTTCTATTTCTGGTTTACAAGGTTTTATTGCAAATATTGCCTTGAGAGACTTAAAATAATAAAACATGAATTATAATGCCCTACGTAGTTATTTATCCTACAACTTCTACGCATGGAGACCACACACCATCACTGTATTTTTTTTAATAAAGAGACTTTACCAGTTATAGTATCTCATTAATTTAGATCAGTGTTACATTTCTATTACAGAATTTTCATAATCAAACATAAATGCAAGGCATTTAAACGCCCTACAAACATCAACAAATACACGTGCAGTGGTAAAAGTATTTCACTATAGCTAAAGGTGTAAAATAATTGAAATGTACATACAGATCCGTCCCATGATCTTTTTCCCACCTGGACCATAGAGTAAACCTTAAGTAACCAGCCCCACTTTGGGCTCTATTAACTTCTTCGCGCGAAAGTGCATGCGCAGCGCTATTTTTTTTGCACGCAGCGTTAAACGTAACGCGTATAAATTAACGCTGGTATTACAATCCGAGTGCATTTTTTCATCCGTCAAAACAAAAAAGAGGGGGAAAAAGACATGCAAAAAAACGTGCGCATTAACGCTGCGTGCAGAAATTGGTGGGCGGACTGTTTTTTCAAGCGATTCAGCCAATCTGAATTAAGAACCACAATTGTCTCCCGTTATGTTATTTCTCCATTTGTAGATAGTCTGTCTTACCGTGGACACATGAACATCAAGGCTTTTGGAGATACTTTTGTAACCCTTTCCAGCTTCATGCAAGTCAACAATTCTTGATCGTAGGTCTTCTGAGAGCTCTTTTCTGCGAGGCATGGTTCACATCAGGCAGTGCTTCTTGAAACTAGTTAACCCAAAACTGGTGTGTGTTTTTAAAGGGCAGGACAGCTTTTAGCAACACATCCAATAATATCACATTGATTGGACTCAAAGTTTGCTCACTCCTGGCTCCAATTAGCTCTTGGAGAAGTCATAGGCTAGGGGTTCACATACTTTTTCCACCCTGCACTGTGAATGTTTACATGTTATGTTCAATAAACACATGAAAACATATAATGTTTGTGTTGTATTATTTTAAGCAGACTGTGTTTTTCAAATTGTTGTGACTTAGATGAAGATCAGAGCACATTTTATGACCAATTCATGCAAAACTCCACGTAATCCCAAAGGGTTCACATACTTTTTTTGCCACTGTATATTATAATTTCTCTTGTAAACTGCTTTTATTATATATGTGTAAGATGCTGTTTTAGTACATAACCAATAGGGTGCGCCTGGAACCCTTTCTCTTGCTCAATCCTGTCCTTAAGTACCCCTAAAAGGCCGGATTTTAACCCCTTTGATGCTGAACCATTTCACCATATGTGTTGAACTAATTTTTGTACCTTTTGTACCGTTTTGTGCTCATCATGCTTAAACGTGTTGGAAGTCAAGTTATATTATAGGACCCAGACAAATTATATATCCTTTTTTGTGGTCTCAGAAGACTCACAATATTTCACAGTTATGTGTATACATCATGTTCTGTCAGAATACTAGTTCAATGTGACGTTCATGCAAAAAGAAAAAGAAAAAAGAATTCCCCAGGCGCTTAGTTGCCCCTAGATTCGCTTCCACCCCAGTGCACACTTCCCAATATCCACAGTACAAATATCGTGAAAGGGATAATGGGTGTGGGTTTAGCGCTTCATAGAAGTCCCCAGAGGAAAGGCACAAGATTGGAACGTGACGTTCAAAATCAAAGGGTTAAGGGGGACCTTGGGGAAATGCAGACTGAATCCTGCAATCACTGAGCAGCAAATCATATCCCCTGTGCTGTGCTTCAGATATCTGGTAAACCTGACCTGTCAGTGCACCCTGAAGAGTTGGGAATCCTTGGCTTAAAGAATTGTTGCAGCCTAAGTGGTTGTCATGTGCCTTGCCGCCGGCGCCGCAAGAGAACTAAGAACAAGTTGCCTTATAGTGGTATGAGTAGCAGTGGCCCTCCTGAAAAGCCTTGCTGAGCTAGTAGCCAGGTGCTAGCTAATGCCTCCTGATTTCTCCTCTATAAAAGAGGACCACACCTATCACTAAATGCTTCTTCATTAACTTAGTATTTTCTTCACTAGCAAGAAGCTACTCCAGTTCCTGATACCTGCTCAGACCCTTGTTGCATCCTGCCTTCCCTACGTTCTGCAGATAACCCCTCTACAGTCTCCAGCCTTAAAGATATCCTGCTACAGATCCTGTCTAAAGGTATTCTGCTACAGAACTTGTTTAAAGATCTTCTGCTACAGACCCTGTATAAAGACCTCCTGCTACAGATCCTATTTAAAGATCTACTGCTGCCGACTCCTCACAATCCTGCTGCCCTGCATGCTGCAGAATCCTCAACCCGCTGCACTGCATCCTGCAGAATCCTCAACCTGCTGCACTGCATCCTGCAGAATCCTCAACCTGCTGCACTGCATCCTGCAGAATCCTCAACCTGCTGCACTGCATCCTGCAGAATCCTCAACCTGCTGCACTGCATCCTGCAGAATCCTCAACCTGCTGCACTGCATCCTGCAGAATCCTCAACCTGCTGCACTGCATCCTGCAGAATCCTCAACCTGCTGCACTGCATCCTGCAGAATCCTCAACCTGCTGCACTGCATCCTGCAGAATCCTCAACCCGCTGCACTGCATCCTGCAGAATCCTCAACCCGCTGCACTGCATCCTGCAGAATCCTCAACCCGCTGCCCTGCATCCTGCAGAATCCACAACCCGCTGCCCTGCATCCTGCAGAATCCTCAACCCGCTGCCCTGCATCCTGCAGAATCCTCAACCCGCTGCCCTGCATCCTGCAGAATCCTCAACCCGCTGCCCTGCATCCTGCAGAATCCTCAACCGCTGCCCTGCATCCTGCAGAATCCTCAACCCGCTGCCCTGCATCCTGCAGAATCCTCAACCCGCTGCCCTGCATCCTGCAGAATCCTCAACCCGCTGCCCTGCATCCTGCAGAATCCTCAACCTGCTGCCCTGCATCCTGCAGAATCCTCAACCTGCTGCCCTGCATCCTGCAGAATCCTCAACCTGCTGCCCTGCATCCTGCAGAATCCTCAACCTGCTGCCCTGCATCCTGCAGAATCCTCAACCTGCTGCCCTGCATCCTGCAGAATCCTCAACCTGCTGCCCTGCATCCCGCAGGTCCTACAGTTGTCGCCGCCCTATATCCTATCCAGGACCCCCTCACTCTACAGATCTAAGACCCCCTCACTCCGCGGATCCCTGCATACCCAGGACCCTCTGCCTCAAAGACTCTTCCGTTTCTATTTTCCTATTTATTGTTCTAAAGATCTTCTTCTCTCTTCCTTCTCCTATTTCTCTCCATATCTGGTTTAACCCTGCTCTATCTACACTTTTCCTTTATATGTAGTAGTATAGTTTAGTGTAGTTTAGTTTTGTTACTTTTGGTCTACCTTTCTCTCATCTTGCCTTTTAGTTTCCTATTGCTGATTATTATTTATACAGTGTTTCCCTTCCTCGTCTTATCCAGCTCCTTGATATATATATATATTGTAGAGGTCGGCAGGGCTGGGTCCTGGATGGACAATATGTTTCACCCCTATTTGGGTTGTGGACCCTTTAAGGGCAACCACAGGGTTAATCTTCCTGTCCAGGAAGAGTTTTAAAGCCAGCAACTCCCAGAGAGGATGGTGGGATTTCAGGAAAAGGAAAGTAATCAGTGGAGGCTGTGTGTTTGTGTTCCAAAAGCAGGAGACGTGCTGTGCCTTGCTGGAGAGGCTTCTACATACTGGGGAAAGGATTCCCTAGGTTTGGGACTGTTTAAAGCGTTGGTGAGCCACTATTATTTCTCTGTTTATTTGTGCTGAAGATCAGGACTTTGCTTTAATTTCGCTGAACCAAAGCGTGTACTTATTATGTTGCCTTTTTGACTGCCCTGAAAGGGTGAATAAAACTGTTTTGTTTGTGAAAGACATTGTGCACGTGCTCTGTGGGCCCCCAAACGTCACTATATATATATATATATATATGTTTATTGCCTTTTTGTGTTACTCCTAAATAAACCCCTTTTGTTCATATGTCTTTCTATTTCCCATCATTGCACATTGGGCTCAGACCTGCCACCCCGGAACCAGCTCCCTGACAAAATGAAGAAGCCTTTACCAATTGAGCCCGCAATGATGCAAGCCCTCACAGGGTTAATTCAAAAGACCCTTCAGGAGTTCCTGACTCACCTGATTCAACTCCTAAATCTACAGCTTCAAAAACCATGGAATCCTTCCTCTAACGAGAATATTCCTACTACTAAGGTAACCCATGGTCCCTTATCCCCAGCAGAACGTGCCAGGAGACTTAATGCCAACCTCTGTATCTATTGTGGGGCGCCAGGCCATTATATACCACTCTGCCCCGTAAGACCATCTAAGTCTAAAGTTACCCCTGCAGCCAAATCCGGTCCTAAGAAATTCGTCCCAGTGCCCAAATCTACACCTACTAAGTCTACTTTCAAATCTCCAGGGAGTCTACCTGAGTTAAGCAAGACCACCCGTGCTGATCCAAATAAATCTGTGTCCCCAGAAGCGAGCTTTGAAGAATATTATGACTCTGTTGAACCCATGGAGGCTGAAGACATCACACCTATAGAGCCTGATCCAATGGGCTGTGAACCCTCTCTGCCCTTGGAACCTGAGGTTATGGAGATCATGGCTACCCAGGTTTCAGACCCTGTACCACCTGGCTGTGTGTATGCCTCTAACGGAACTATGGTTCGCCTAGAAGACCTAGTGAGATTTGAAGAGGTATTGAAGACCAGGGAAGCTGCACACCAATCCAAGAACCCCACTATGGTGGCAGCAACTACTCCCATCACCCCCAGCCATCAGTCTACCTCTGATCCTGGTTCAGAGGGCTGGGACACTGACTCTTCAGGGATATCTCTACAAACTGCCCGTCATCCCCATGGTGGCCCAGGTTGGCATAGAAGACACACCACTTCTACTACGTACACGTCCTATAGTAAACCACAGAAAGATGGCATATCTTCCTGCTATGTACTACCTACAGATGATGAAGAGATTGGGACTGCTACTCCCACCTCTTGTACAATTCAGGGCTCCTATGCTCATGTACCTATTTCCTCTTCAGCCGCAGACCCTACAACTGGAGCACCTTATCCAATGTTCTGTGGTGCCGCGTTTGTAACTGTGCCTATTCAACCCCCAAACAGTTCTCCCTTTTCCTGTGCCTCTAATACTGGCATCCCGGACCCGGCTCCTTCGATAACCACCCAAGAGGATGAGAAACCTGACGCCTTAACGGCAAAAGAATTTCAACTGGATACATTGGTTCAAATTGCTGTGCCTGCTGCAGGAGCTTCATTTCACGCCAAAGAGCCCGTCGCCGAGACTTCGGTTCCTGCCGAGGTGTTCGTTGCTGCATCGCCCGCTGATGAAGTTCCTAGACATGCCAAAGTGCCTGCTATCCGAGTACCACCAGTCGCATTGCCAACTACCAAGACACCTACTGCTGAACCGCCTCTAGTTGATATACCCGCTACTAAGGCAGTACTGTCTGGTACCACACATCTACCTGCTGAGTTGTCTAATACCAAGATCGTATTCACTACCAAGACTCCATCAGTTGCAGTGGGATCCACTGATGAAATTCCGACCCACACTACAGTCTGTGCTACCGACACCATACCTGTTATTGTATCCTCCTTGGCAATACTTACTGGCAAGTTAGTGCAATAGCTCAAACTTTAAACAAACAACAGTCTTTAATATTCGCTTTACAGAACGCTCTCGATCCTGTATTGCCTTTGCTTTTTGATACCTCTACTGTTTTATCTATACAGAGCCCAGATACAGAACCGTACGGACTTGGTGTTCCCATGAGACACCCCGGGATCGCTAAGGTGGATCTTCCCATCATCAATACCAGGAAGATCATGCCAATAAGGTGCCGAACCCTGGATACACGCAAATCTCCCATTTCTTCGGATTCTGAAGACCTTTCTGGAATCGCTACCACTGCAGAAGATTCTGAGGTGCCTGCGACAATCTTGGCCACCCAGAGTGTGTCCCTTGTTGGGGGGCTCTGTCATGTGCCTTGCCGCCGGCGCCGCAAGAGAACTAAGAACAAGTTGCCTGATAGTGGTATGAGTAGCAGTGGCCCTCCTGAAAAGCCTTGCTGAGCTAGTAGCCAGGTGCTAGCTAATGCCTCCTGATTTCTCCTCTATAAAAGAGGACCACACCTATCACTAAATGCTTCTTCATTAACTTAGTATTTTCTTCACTAGCAAGAAGCTACTCCAGTTCCTGATACCTGCTCAGACCCTTGTTGCATCCTGCCTTCCCTACGTTCTGCAGATAACCCCTCTACAGTCTCCAGCCTTAAAGATATCCTGCTACAGATCCTGTCTAAAGGTATTCTGCTACAGAACTTGTTTAAAGATCTTCTGCTACAGACCCTGTATAAAGACCTCCTGCTACAGATCCTATTTAAAGATCTACTGCTGCCGACTCCTCACAATCCTGCTGCCCTGCATGCTGCAGAATCCTCAACCCGCTGCACTGCATCCTGCAGAATCCTCAACCTGCTGCACTGCATCCTGCAGAATCCTCAACCTGCTGCACTGCATCCTGCAGAATCCTCAACCTGCTGCACTGCATCCTGCAGAATCCTCAACTGCTGCACTGCATCCTGCAGAATCCTCAACCTGCTGCACTGCATCCTGCAGAATCCTCACCTGCTGCTGCATCCTGCAGAATCCTCAACCTGCTGCACTGCATCCTGCAGAATCCTCAATGCTGCACTGCATCCTGCAGAATCCTCAACCTGCTGCACTGCATCCTGCAGATCCTCAACCCGCTGCACTGCATCCTGCAGAATCTCAACCCGCTGCCCTGCATCCTGCAGAATCCTCACCCGCTGCCCTGCATCCTGCAGAATCCACAACCCGCTGCCCTGCATCCTGCAGAATCCTCACCCGCTGCCCTGCATCCTGCAGAATCCTCAACCGCTGCCTGCATCCTGCAGAATCCTCAACCTGCAGAATCCTCAACCTGCTGCCCTGCATCCTGCAGAATCCTCAACCTGCTGCACTGCATCCTGCAGAATCCTCAACCTGCTGCCCTGCATCCTGCAGAATCCTCAACCTGCTGCCCTGCATCCTGCAGAATCCTCAACCTGCTGCACTGCATCCTGCAGAATCCTCAACCTGCTGCCTGCATCCTGCAGAATCCTCAACCTGCTGCACTGCATCCTGCAGAATCCTCAACCTGCTGCCTGCATCCTGCAGAATCCTCAACCTGCTGCACCTGCATCCTGCAGAATCCTCAACCTGCTGCCCTGCATCCTGCAGAATCCTCAACCTGCTGCCCTGCATCCTGCAGAATCCTCAACCCGCTGCACTGCATCCTGCAGAATCCTCAACCCGCTGCCTGCATCCTGCAGAATCCTCAACCCGCTGCCCTGCATCCTGCAGAATCCTCAACCCGCTGCCCTGCATCCTGCAGAATCCTCAACCCGCTGCCCTGCATCCTGCAGAATCCTCAACCCGCTGCCCTGCATCCTGCAGAATCCTCAACCCGCTGCCTGCATCCTGCAGAATCCTCAACCCGCTGCCCTGCATCCTGCAGAATCCTCAACCCGCTGCCCTGCATCCTGCAGAATCCTCAACCCGCTGCCCTGCATCCTGCAGAATCCTCAACCCGCTGCCCTGCATCCTGCAGAATCCTCAACCCGCTGCCCTGCATCCTGCAGAATCCTCAACCCGCTGCCCTGCATCCTGCAGAATCCTCAACCCGCTGCCCTGCATCCTGCAGAATCCTCAACCCGCTGCCCTGCATCCTGCAGAATCCTCAACCCGCTGCCCTGCATCCTGCAGAATCCTCAACCCGCTGCCCTGCATCCTGCAGAATCCTCAACCCGCTGCCCTGCATCCTGCAGAATCCTCAACCTGCTGCCCTGCATCCTGCAGAATCCTCAACCTGCTGCCCTGCATCCTGCAGAATCCTCAACCTGCTGCCCTGCATCCTGCAGAATCCTCAACCTGCTGCCCTGCATCCTGCAGAATCCTCAACCTGCTGCCCTGCATCCTGCAGAATCCTCAACCTGCTGCCCTGCATCCTGCAGAATCCTCAACCTGCTGCCCTGCATCCTGCAGAATCCTCAACCTGCTGCCCTGCATCCTGCAGAATCCTCAACCTGCTGCCCTGCATCCTGCAGAATCCTCAACCTGCTGCCCTGCATCCTGCAGAATCCTCAACCTGCTGCCCTGCATCCCGCAGGTCCTACAGTTGTCGCCGCCCTATATCCTATCCAGGACCCCCTTGCTCTACAGATCCAGGACCCCCTTGCTCTACAGATCCAGGACCCCCTTGCTCTACAGATCCAGGACCCCCTTGCTCTACAGATCCAGGACCCCCTTGCTCTACAGATCCAGGACCCCCTTGCTCTACAGATCCAGGACCCCCTTGCTCTACAGATCCAGGACCCCCTTGCTCTACAGATCCAGGACCCCCTTGCTCTACACAGATCCAGGACCCCCTTGCTCTACAGATCCAGGACCCCCTCGCTCTACAGATCCAGGACCCCCTCGCTCTACAGATCCAGGACCCCCTCGCTCTACAGATCCAGGACCCCCTCGCTCTACAGATCCAGGACCCCCTCGCTCTACAGATCCAGACCCCCTCGCTCCACAGATCCAAGACCCCCTCACTCCACGGATCCCTGCATACCCAGGACCCTCTGCCTCAAAGACTCTTCCGTTTCTATTTTCCTATTTATTGTTCTAAAGATCTTCTTCTCTCTTCCTTCTTCTCCTATTTCTCTCCATATCTGGTTTAACCCTGCTCTAAGTTCAATCTACACTTTTCCTTTATATGTAGTAGTATAGTTTAGTGTAGTTTAGTTTTGTTACTTTTTGGTCTACCTTTTTCTCATCTTGCCTTTTAGTTTCTTATTGCTGATTATTTATACAGTGTTTCCCTTCCTCGTCTTATCCAGCTCTATATATATATATATTTGTTTATTGCCTTTTTGTGTTACTCCTAAATAAACCCCTTTTGTTCATATACGTCTTTGTATTTCCCATCATTGCACATTGGGCTCAAACCTGCCACCCCGGAACCAGCTCCCTGACCGTGGTATGCTGAAAATGACCAGCCTGTCAAACACAGTGCATTTGGTCTAAATCTACTGTATTTATTTATTTATTTAGAAAGGATTATACCAGGAAGGATACATTGAGATTTCTCTCGTTTTCAAGTATGTCCTGGGTTCAAGAACATGGTTACAGAAATACAAAGTAGTAAAAATACAAGCTATTAACACAAAACAAATATACAGATTAACAGAAAATAAATATGTAGGAAATATAGTCATTATGTTACATGTTTACAGGTGCATTCCTTATTGAGGTATATTAATAGAGATCTCTCTTGAGTGACTTTACACTGGGGGAAGATTTGATGGCATCTGGGAGGTTATTCCATAATTGTGGTGCTCTGTAGGAAAAGGAGGATCGAGCCACTTTCTTTTTGTTGTGGTATTGCAAGTAGGGATGAGCTGTTCGGGTTCGGACGGTTCGGGGTTCGACCCGAACTTAGCCTGTTTGGGCGGATCTCGAACCCCGAACATTTCCGGGTGTTCGACCACAATGCATTTTCCCACTGCCTGAAGCTCGTAATTGGCTACAGCCTTGCACCTGACCACAGGTCTGGTGCAAGACTGGTTGAACACTATGCCAATCACCGCTCAGAGTCCTGATTGGGCAAATTTTGCCCAATCATGGGCTCACAGTGCTAAGTCCCGCAGCACACTAAGGTTTCAACGCGCCAATTCTGCACGCATTTCAGAGGAGATTTCAAAGAAGATAGTTGTGTGTGTTGTTACTGCCGGTCTGCCACGCTACTGGGGGGTCTCATTTCAACCAAATATCATTGAATTTAGGTGATGTGTGTCTTGTCACTGTGCCAGCAAGTTTTTTTTGGGGTTTACAACTTTATTTAAAACATTTGTGAATTGAGGTGACTTTCTGGGTCTTGTCACTGTGCCAGCAAATCTTTTTGGGGCTCACTAATTTCTTTAACCCTTTCGCTGCTGAGGCTTTTCCCGCCCCTGTGCTGAGGTCATTTTTACCGGTTTTGCTCATCATGTTTAAACGTGTTTTGAAGGCTTATTTTAGTATATGACCCAGACATATTATATATCGTTCTTTCCGTCAGACTCGGTAGATTCATATGTCATTATTATATGTATACGTTATGTCATGTCTGTATATAACAAAAAATCCAATAAAATATGTATTTTCAATAATTTACAATGTGTAAAGTGTTTTTCACTTTTTAACATGCGAGCAATTGCGGTTATATTTTGTATGGGGTGCGCTTGTTAAAAAAATTAGAGATGGGGTCTCGTTACATTTTTTTTTGGGGAAAATTACACTATTTTTAACAAACGCACCGCAAACAAAAATCGTTAGTGCAGCATCATTGTTCACATTATAATTGAAATGGAACAATATTGCTGCATTAACAAAACAAAAAAAAGAAGAAAAAAGTTTTTTTTATAATTTTTTTTAAAAAATTTATTTTTATTTCAGATTTATTTTTTACAACATTTTTCACAGTGTTTGGTATCGTTGGAACGGCCATGCTCTGGCCGATCCAACCATACCAAACATTAACCCCTATCTCCACAGTTGGTGGCAGTTAGGGGTTAAGTCCAGGACTGGCACCATCATGCTACGCACGATGACGCCAGTCCTCAGGGGGAGTTCCCGGAGGCTTGGCCGACATCCAAGATGTCGGCCAGCTCCGGGAAAGGATCGCGAACCGGCGCTTTTCAGCGCCGATTCGCGATCCAGCTCCCCAGGGGTTAATGCCAGGCACCATTTGGAAGGGCAGGCTGTGCCCTTTCAAATGATGCCTGGGTTAACCCCGCAGAGCTGCCGATCGGGAGGGAGAGAGGTCCGAAGGACCTCCCCCCCCCCCCCCCCCCCCCCCCTCCCTTTCAGGCGCCTCCTCCGCACATGCGGGGGGGGGGCGCCTGAATTAGGTGTCATCGCGCTGCCGCGATGACACCTAATACCGGCGGTTCCGGATGCGTGGCTGACATCGGATGTCAGCCCGCACCGGGGGGGCCAGCGATCGGCCAGAACATGGCCGAACGCTGACCCCAATGGGAGGACGCGCTCAGCGCGTCCTCCGCATACCAGCGGGAATGCTGAGGACGCGCTCAGCGCGTCCTCAGCATCGAAGTGGTTAAAACACTTGTGAATTAAGGTGATCTGTGTCTCGTCATACATACAGAGGACTTGGTGGATTGGCTAACCAGACCATCCTCATCCTCCGAGTCCTCTGCCAGCCAGGCTTCTATTGCTTTACAGTCCACCTCAGCTGCCAAAGCATCTAATGCAGCCTCCATGTCCACAGCTACTCCTGCCATAGCCTCGCTATCACACACGGAGGAGTCAGCTGAATTGTTTGACTACAATGAGAGTGACATGCTGCTTGAGGATGCGCAGCAAGTACAGTGCTCTCATTCAATCTCTGAGGTTGAGCAAGGGAGTATAATCTAGGTTTGTGCACTTTGTTTTTTGTTTTTTTTTCGGTTCGATTTGGTTCGATTTTGTTCGCGTTTTTAAAATTTTCAGCTCGTTTCGACCAATTTCTGTTTCGGTTCGACTCGTTTTTCGTGTACATTTTTTTCGGAATATCGACCATTTTTCGTATTTTCGGGTCTCTTTGCTCGTTTTTTTGTGTCGACTTTTCGTGATTTCGGAAATTTTCTGTTCTATTTGTGCGTTAAAAAAGGCAGAGATGTAATTATTTGGCCTTTTCAAAGCTTTCAAAAAGATTCTGATGGGATAGAAGAAACTTTTTTATTTTGGAGATGGAAACAATAAATACCTAAAGTCTCACATATATTAAATTCTGCCTTTAACCCCTTCGCTGCTGCGGAGGCGCTGAGCGCGTCCAGCTGCAGGTAGCTTTGGCTGCGGAGGAGGCGCTTAGCGCGTCCTCCCTTTGCAGCCAGCGATCGGCCAGATTCCGACCGATCGCTGTGCCCCCCGGTGCGGGCTGACATCCTCGATGTCAGCCCAGCATCCGGGACCGCCGCGGGGTCTAATAGATGTCATCTCGGTGGCGCGATGATATCTATTTTAGCCCCCCCCCCGCGAGTGCGAGGAAGGTGCCTGAAAGGGAGGGGACCTCTCTCCCTCCCCTTCCTTCGGTGCAGCAATCAAAGCCAGGCACCGTTTAGAAGGGCACAGCCTACCCTTCCAAATGGTACCTGGCTCTAACCCCTTGGCGACCGGATCGCTATTTGGTGCCAAAAAGCGCCAGATAGTGATCCTCTCCCGGAGCTGGCCGACATCTCCCCCTGACGACTGGCGTCATCATGCATAGCGCGATGATGTCAGTTCTGGAGTTAACCCGTAGCTGCCACTAATGGTGGAGATAAGGGGGTTCTAATGAACCCCCCCCCATCTCCCGATCAGCTAGGGGTTAATGTTTGGTATCCTTGGATCGGCCAGAGCATGGCCTTTCCAACGATACTAAACATGATCATGTTACAATTTTAAGAAAAAAAAATTAAATAAAAAAATATTAAATAAATTATAAAAAAAAATAAACTTTTTTTTGTTAATGCAGCAATATTGTTCCCATTTCAGTTATAATGTGAACAATGATGCTGCACTAACGATTTTTGTGTGGGGTGCATTTGTTAAATATCTCGGGATTTTCCCCCCAAAAAAAATGTAACGAGTTCCCATTTCAAATTTTTATAACAAGCGCAACCCATAGAAAATATAATCGCAAACGCTCACATGTTAAAATGTGAAAAAAACACTTTACACGTTGGAAATTATTGAAAATTCTAATGTTATTTCATTTTTTGTTATAATATTCAGACAGGACATGACGTATACATATAATAATTATATATTATGAATCTGTCGAGTCTGCCGGAAAGAACAATATATAATATGTCTGTGTCATATAATAAAATATGGCTTCAAAACGTGTTTAAACATGAGCAAAACCGGTAAAAATGACCTCAGCACATGGGCGTGAAATGGCTCAGCAGCAAAAGGGTTAATTATTCTATGTATAAATGCAATGGTTTAATGCTGCACCCAAGGCACAGTTCACTTGAAAGTCTGCCATTTAGTGGCCAGTTCTGACGGGACCGGTTCAACCATATAGTGCGTCCGCCAGGCATCTTAAGGTGCATCAGCTAAAGGACACTGACATTTCCAGTCAGCGCACTGAAATGTGAGCCATTTGTTCACCTGGCACCGGCTGGGTACTGCACAGAACAGGAGACGCATAGGAACAAGTTCCTGTAACCCCTGGAGTACAGTAATTCTACTACCCTGCAGTTTCTATGTAGTAACCAGCAGATGGCGACCTTCTGTTTGCTCTGGAGATTCAAGACTGTGTGGCTCTATGGTTTTGTGTGTGGAGGCAGGGCTGCAAGAGAGGAAGCAAGAGAGAGGAAGCTGGAAGATGATGGTGGCTGAGATTTGTGGTATTGTGTCCAGTGCTGAAGCATCCTGCATAAAGGCTCCCAGCAGACTCTGTATCCAGATCAAAGCACAGAACTGTTCCTGGCAGTGACTGTTCTGCAGAAAGAAGGAATCCCAGTGGAGCAGCTTCTCCCCTTCCTGGACAAAATCTGATTGCAGACTGGAGTGGTAAGCTGAAACCTCTCCCCTTGGTTTTACAACAAGGCACTCTGACACTGGTTACTAAAGCAGCAGTCTGACTTCTCTGATCCCTGGAACACCCCAGCATATTACAAACAAATGGAGGCACTGCTGAGATGAATTGGGGTACAACCAACAAGGATATATTAATCCCACGGCCCACGCTCTTATTTGCAACAGAATGGGCCCAGCAACAGAAGATACCATTACACCATGCAGTGATGATATGTCAAGTACCTCCCTACAGCGAGCTGAAGCATGTCACCAAGTGTTTGGAGATTTTACTGGGAATAGAGATTGTTACCATCAGGGATATCTTGCAGGATTTAAATGGTCAAACTTATATGTTAATATATGCCCATACAGATTTGAGAGGCCGCCAGAGGGCCACAAGCCTACACCTTCTTGGAGCAGCACCCGAAGGATGCCCCTTAGTGTACGCTCTTTTGGACAAAGAGGAGGGGCATACTCCACAGCAACCCCTCAGTATAAACCTGAGGGATTTTGATGTATCAAGTCATTCCCAGCCTCGGACCCCTATGTTAGAGAAAACTACCTGGAGATTACCGGTTACACCATTCGAAGTTGGAGCCATTCCAAAACAGACTGTACGATTTTCCAAAGAGCAAGGGGAAATCAACCCTAAGACCACAGGTCTTGTAGTGGTCTCATCTCCAATATCGCCACAGCCAGACAGCCCCTTCTTGAGTACCACAAATTCAGGGGAAAGTAACATGGCCGAAATACTACAAAAACTCTCAGAGGCCATAGTAACGGCTACACACACCCACAGCTACCGCAAGCTGAAGGTGTTTTCTGGGAACCAGCCTGTGCCTGTAGGAGAAGAAACCTTTGAAGCCTGGAAGGATAATGCTTTACAAATACTGGAAGAATGGTCTTGTACTGATATTATAAAGAAACAACGGTTAATGGAGAGTCTCCGATCCCCAGCTACAGAAATAATAAGGCTTTACAAGGGAGTGAATGCACAAACTACCGCACAGGATTACATTCAAGCTTTGCAAGATGCTTATGAAAAATCGGAGGACTCTGATGATCTGTTAGTCAAGTTCCTAGCCACCAAGCAGAAGGAGCATGAAAACTCTACTGACTATATTAATCGATTACAACTGCTACTAGGAAAACTATTTCAAAAAGGAGCAGTCACGGCATCTGAGTTGGATACACGACTATCCAAGCAAATTCAGAGGGGAGGCCTTAGCAATGACCCAATAATGATTATGTTAAGAGTTAAGCTGGATGATCAAGTTTTGTCCTATTCCACACTGATCAACAAAGCAAAAAGATTGGAGGATCAAATGTCCTCCTCTCCTTTACGCAAAGGGAATACATTTAAAGCAGCAGAGAAAGAGGATATGGATCTGGAAATTCTTAAAAAGAAGATAGCTGAACTAGAATTATTGTCCATGCCAGCGGCAAAAAGGAGAGATTCTTCTCCTCGTAGACAACTCCACAGGGGGACAATGAGAAGATTGTTACCTGAGGATTCGTCCCCCCAAGGAAGCTGTTTTAAATGTGGAAAATTAGGGCATTTCAAGCGGGAGTGTCCCACCAATTCATCAGAGACAGATGTCGAAGTGCTAGCTATTGGACTAGAGAATGCCTCCGCTTCCAGTGTTTCTAAGAAAAGTAAGAAAGATCATATATCTGTGGGAGCCAAGATCGGGCCCAAATCAATCATACACCTGCAAATAGAGGGTATTTACGCATCTGCCTTGCTAGATACTGGATCTCTGGTCACCATCATTTATAGAGACTTCTATGATCATCATTTAAGCCATATTCCTCTGGAGCCTGCGGGAGAGTTGCAGTTGTGGGGAGTGGGATCTCAGGCTCAATCTGTACAGGGATGCATAAGGGTTACTGTAGCCATCCCACAATTAAACACAGGAATGATCTGTCCTATGGAATTGGAAGCTCTTATATGCCCAGTGGAAAGAAAACCATGTGCTCCAATTATTCTGGGTACCAATGCAAGAATTGTGCAGGACATGTTCAGGACCTATCTTTCTGAAGTGGGAGATGTATCTCTAGCACGACTAATGGAGGTCAGCCCTGTTTTAGGAAAGGAGTGTCGTCGACTAGCCCTACAAGCTAAACCTGGGTCATGCTATTACTCAGGAAAAGAGTCTGTATTTCTGAAGCCTGGAGAAACCAAGACTCTACGAGCCATAGCTTCTATGCATCATGAAATATCAGGAGGAACCAGGCAATACCTAGTTGAGTCCTTGACTGAGGAGGATACGAAAAATGGATGGACTCTCATACCTGAAGTGAAAGATTGGCGGAATCACTGGTGTAAAGATTTCCCCGTAATGATATAGAATTTCACACCTACAGAGGTCAGAATTGATCGTCACCAGAAGATTGGCGTAATTCACTTGATAGAGCAGGTATCTTCAGTAATGTCCATGAAAGCAGAACTGGGGAGTAACCTTGAAGGATGTATAGATTTTGATCTGGAAGATTCTCCTTTACCACAAGAATGGAAAGATAGACTCCGATCCAAACTAATTACAAGAGAGGAAGTCTTCTCCAGGGAAGAATTGGATGTGGGATGCGCAAGAAGTGCCACACATGCTATTAGACTTTCTAACTCAACTCCTTTCAGGGAGAGATCAAGGAGAATACCCCCACGAGATGTGGAGGATGTCCGTGATATATTACAACGGATGGAAGAATCTGGTATTATTAAAGAGTCCAGAAGCCCATATGCTTCACCCATAGTGATAGTTAGGAAAAAGAATGGCACAGTTCGGCTCTGCATAGACTATCGCACTCTGAATAAGAGAACAGTGCCAGATCAGTACACACTACCACGGATAGAAGATCTGTTAAATGCCCTTTCTGGAAGCCAGTGGTTTAGTGTTCTTGACTTGAGATCTGGGTATTATCAAGTTCCGCTGAATGAGGAAGATCAGGAAAAGACAGCCTTCATCTGCCCTTTGGGGTTCTATGAGTTTACTAGGATGCCTCAAGGAATCACAGGAGCTCCTGCCACATTCCAAAGGCTAATGGAAAAGACTGTGGGGGATATGAATCCCAAGGAGTGCCTAGTGTATCTGGATGACCTCACAGTGTTCGGAAGGACCCCGGAAGAACACGAACAGCGATTACTGAAAGTGCTGGATCGACTCCAAGCAGAGGGTCTGAAATTATCATTAGACAAATGTCAAATTGCACGGGACTCTGTCACATATATAGGTCATATCGTTTCTGCAGAAGGAGTAGCAACAGACCCGGGCAAAATTGAAGCAGTGGTGAATTGGCCTAGGCCAGATACCATCAGTGAGCTACGTTCATTCCTAGGATTCTGTGGTTATTACCGAAGGTTCGTGAAGGACTACTCAAAGATTGCTCGAGAATTACATAATTTGTTAAAGGTTACCTCTGTTATAGAAGGTGCTAAGGTACCCAGTCCTAAAGACTCCTTCGGAAACAAATGGACTTCAGGATGTGAAGAAGCCTTTTTAACCTTGAAGGAAAGACTTACAGAAGCCCCAGTCTTAGCGTATGCAGACCCGGAGAAGCAGTATGTGCTCCATGTCGATGCCAGTATGGAGGCCCTAGGGGGTGTATTACATCAAAGCTACCCAGAAGGGTTAAGACCCGTGGCATACATAAGCAGAAGTCTAACTGGTGCAGAGAAAAACTATCCAGATCACAAGCTAGAATTCTTGGCTCTTAAGTGGGCAATTGTAGACAAATTGCATGACTATTTATATGGTACAACATTTGAAGTAAGGACAGATAATAATCCACTTACATATATTCAAACTACGGCTAAGCTAGATGCCACAGGACACAGGTGGCTGACAGCATTGTCGAGCTATAATTTCAGCCTTAAATACAAGCCAGGCCCCAAGAATGTCAGTGCAGATGCTCCGTCTCGCAGACCTGGACTGCTTCCTCATGAAGAAAAGGAAGAATGGGAAGAAATTCCTGGGCCAGGGGTAGGGGCTTTTTGCCACACCTATGTAGTGGCCGAGAAACAGGAGGAGTTCTCTGACCTTAGAGGAATAGATTCCATCAGTTACTCCTCAGAAGCAGTACCAGAGATATTTTGTGCTCCAGTCATCCTTCAACATTGGTCTCAAATAACCAATGAAGAAAAAAAGAGAGCCCAATCACAGGATTGGTACATAGGGACAGTCCTCAAGGCGATGAGAGTTAAGAATCCTAAATTTCTGAGCTCCCTTCCAATAGGACAAAGAGACGTGTACCGGAGAGAGTGGAGTAAACTACATCTGGAAGATGGGATCCTTTATAGAATTTTGAAATACCATGACCACCCAGGTCGAAAGCAGCTGGTACTACCTCATAGATACCGGGGAATAGTCATGAGAGCTCTTCATGATCAACATGGTCATCTTGGAGTTGACAAAACCTACGGACTGATACAAGACCGGTTCTATTGGCCTCGTATGAGGGAATTTGTTGAACATTATGTCAAAACCTGCAGAAGATGTATTCAGAGAAAGACCCTACCTGTGAGAGCTGCCCCTATGGGCCACCTTAAAAGCACAGGGCCCCTGGATCTTGTGTGCATGGACTATCTATGTATTGAGAATGATACTACTGGAATCGGGAATGTTCTAGTGGTTACAGATCATTTTACCAGATACGCTCAGGCCTTTCCTACTAAAGTCCTGTGGCAGAAGTATTTCATGCACTACGGTCTACCCAATCGAATACATTCTGATCAAGGTAGAGACTTTGAGAGCAAGTTGATCAAAGAACTGCTGGATATGTTGCAGGTTCAGAAGTCCAGAACAACACCCTACCACCCAGAGGGTGATGCTCAGCCTGAGCGTTTTAATAGGACCCTCCTAGATATGCTTGGGACTCTGAAAACAGTGGAGAAGCGGTCTTGGAGTAAGCATGTGGAAACCATGGTCCACGCATATAATTGCACAAGAAATGAGTCTACAGGATTTTCACCCTACTTCCTGATGTTTGGAAGGGAAGCTAGACTACCAATAGATGTCCGGATGGGGGTGTCCCCTGATGGGACAACTTCAAGCTCACACTCCCATTATGTGAGGACCCTCAAGCAAAACCTCCACAGGGCCTATGAGTTGGCTACTCAAGCTATGACAAGAATGGAGGAGCGGAACAAGAGAAGATACGATACCAAAGTCAAGTATCGGGAAATACAAGCAGGCGATAAGGTTCTACTGCGGAATCTAGGGGTGCTTGGAAAACACAAATTAGCAGACAGATGGAAGGATACTCTGTTCGAAGTTGTGTCTAAGCTAAAAGGACTGCCAGTGTACAACATAAAAGGGCCTGAAGGACGGATAAAGGCTTGGCATAGGAACCATCTACTACCAGTAGCCTATACAGATGATGAGGAAGATTTACATGGGCAGGCGAGGCTGATGACGTCGCCACGCTGCGTGGTGACGTCATCAGAAGGTGCCCCCATGTGTTTCAATGGAGGGGAGGGGGGGCTCCTTCGGAGCCCTCTATCTCCCCAACCATTGAAGCTAGGGATATGCCGTTTGCACCGCTGGAGAGGGGAGAGCCTCCCCTTTCCAGCGGTGTATGGCATTAACAGTTTCGCCGCCGGATCGCTTTTCGGCGCCAATTGGCGCCAAAACGCGATTCAAACCTGGAGGGGGGCTGACATCTTGGATGTCAGCCAAGCCTCCAGGTCCCCCCCCACCCACTGACAACCTCACCATATGTGTGAGGATGTCAGTGGGCCAGTTAACCCTCTAGCTGCCATGTAGAGATAAGGGGATCCTAAGGATCCCTTTATCTCCCGATCCATAGCAGTTGGATGGTCATATTTGCCATCATTTAAAAGGCCTGATTATGGCCTTTCAAATGATACCAAACATGACCAGGTTTGGTTTTAAAAAAAAATGTAAAAAAAAAATTAAATAAAATAAAATAAAAAAATGTGTTTTTTTTTAAAAGTTTTTTTGTCTGGGGGGAGTTTAATTAAATAGGACCTAGGCTGTCATCTAAAAATAATTAGCACAAAATGGTCAGAATGAGCGCAGCGCACATAGGTGAACTGTCTCAGCAGTGAAGGGGTTAAAAAGCAAACGCATGTTAAAATTGGGTATTTCTACTCTCGGGACAAAATTTTGAACCTATTTAGCCGGGGTCTTTTGGGTGGTTGTAGATTTTGGGGATTAAATTACGAAAAAGTGTGTTTTTACCATTTTTTTCCTCATATTTCATATTTTTTTTTATAGTAAATTATTCGATATGATGGAAATAATGGTATTTCTAGAAAGTCCATTTAATGGCGGGAAAAAGGGTGTATAATATGTGTGGGTCGAATAAACGAGTAAGAGGAAAAATTGTCCTAAACACTAACAGCGCAGAAACGTAAAAACAGCAGCGGTCACTAAAAGATGGATTTGTGTAAAACCGCCCGGTCACTAAGGGGTTAAATAACCTAAAATATATTTTCATTTCACAAAATTCCAAGAAAAGCCCACCGAAATATTCAGCTCCCGGCCCATAGAGATCTTAATCTGGCCCTGCATCTTACACATACATATACACACACTATATAAACAATATACTGTGTTTAATAAATCCTCTGGGCACTATCGCATGCCGCTCGCTAAAACCGGGAGCTAAGGGGAAAAATTATAGATCACCGGTTTAAGCAACGGACTGTGGGGCAGATGCTGAGTCCAGCACCCTGCCCCATAGTGGCCACTACACTCGCGGATGCTGGGGGCAGCGCTAACGCATCATCCCAAGCATCTGCTCCATGGCATCCATAAGACACTATAGAGGATTCTGCTGCTGGGTGACATGACCAGCAGGATCTCGCCTCCCATTAGATCCTGCTGGTCGGCGGAGTGATCGCGGAGGGAGACTAGGGACTTTCTTCCCCCAGTCTCCCTCTGCTCCCGGCAGCCAGAAGCAGCGCATCGGGCCACCATTCTTGCCGCAGGGTGAGAGATGAGTATTTGATTGGGGGGGTGTTCAGCTGCTGCTAACTGATTCTGCAGCACCTCTGAGCTGGTGTTAGCGTTAGCGCCAGCTCTTAGTAACTAGCGTTACGACCAAGTGATTCTAACGGTAGTTAATCTGTGCTTTCACTTTGCGCTCTCCATGTTAGGTATGGAGAGCGCAAAATACAGTAAACCCGTACAAAAAAGCGATACTACTAATAGATTTTTCAACCCATTAGCGAATCTGAGGTGATTCACTGGCAGCGCTAACACTCACGCTAGCGTCGGCTTGAAGGAGGTGATAGAGCTCTAGGTGTTTTCTTTGCAAGAGCAAGAAATTATTTGATAAAATGTGTACCAGATCAAACACACACAGGGTTATTCAGAGAGAGGTGAAAAGCAGGAGAATGATTGGAGAATGGAAAATTCTAGGTCAAAATAGCAGATTTGGAAAGTGAGATAAATGGGAGAATTTTTCTGGTTTGGCTATTTTGACCTAGAATTTTCCATTCTCCAGTCATTCTCCTGCTTTTCACCTCTCTCTGAATAACCCTGACAGTGTTTTCCCTTTTCAGGGATTTTCACACCTTCAGTGTTGTGCAACTACTTATCCCACAGTGCTACAATCTGGCTGCCTGAATATTGTGGTATCTGTAGTTATAAAACATGCAGTTCCTTAGAACTAAACAGCAAAATCGTACATCAATAGAAATGAAAAGGAAATAAAAGCTATTTTGCATTTGTTTTTAGAAAATATAGTTAACACACACGCGTAATATACACGAACAGAATGCCCCCTTCCTCCCTTCTGATATACTTACTTCTTCCTGGGGAGTGGGAATCCAGCAGCTCTGTCCTCCTGTAGCAGTAGCACATTGCACTCTCCTGCACTTTCTTTCACCTCTCTCTCCCTACACACAGAGGAACCTCAAGTCATGTGATCAGCCGGTCTCATCTCTGTTTAAAGAGCTATCCCAGCAAGCAGGCACTGGACAACATTGTAACCCAGATCTGGGGACACCGGCCCCACAGAGCAATGTTACAGCCCATATCTAGGGACATAGAGAGAGAGCCCAATGTGCTAGTTCTACAGCCAGCCCCCTCCCCTACTTCAGGGACATGTGCTGCACTGAGTATACTGTCTGCACCTCACATCTACAGAAGCACAGAGCATCCAGGTCCATGTGCAGCCAGAACAGCGCCCCCCTCCAAAAAAACCCCACCCAGCACCAAGAGGAAAAAAACACACATCTCCCCAGTTCTGTCCCAGCTCCATGTGTTGAGGAAAATGAAGGAACACAAGCAACAGGGCCAGGGTGTGATTCGGAGTGGGAGGAAAACTCACCTTTCCACGACTCCTCTGGTAACTCACTGCCTCCTCACTGCCTCTTCTGGGCTCGTGTGTCACACAGACCACCCTGGAAGCTGGAGACATGTGACTCCTCCCAAGTACTGCGGCCTAAAAAAAAACCAGACCAGCCACTATAAAACGGCCCCAACGACTAAAAAATTAAGCAGCCTACCGGGATTCCTCCTGGTATCCCGGTAGTCCAGTCCAGCCCTGAGTATGCCTCACTTCCCAGCTGCTGAAGCAGGCCTCTTCTCTGGCCCGCCTACGCAGATGACACGTGTTGCACATCATTTGTTACAGAGAGACGGCCTGAGTTCAGGCTGCCCAGCAGCAGCACATGATGCGCACCAACTAGTGGGTGGGCCTGTTGTGGCTCTTAGATGTCAGCAGGGCGCCAAGGTTTTCTGACTGATCTCCAATAAACACTTCCTATACAATGCATAATAAGCATTTATTTACTGCTTGCAGCCACAACAGCTGTGGCGCGAGCAAAGTTTGCGGCTCATCTGGAATAGCTAGAGAGTAATTTACAAGTTGGGCAGTGACACATAATGGCTCAGTCGTTAACCATAACAGCTTGCTTGGAATAGGACTCTACATGGTTTATGTCTATTGTTAAATATATGTATTAACTTAATAGAAGAACTCAGTCACATTGTGCTTTTATAACAAGTGGTCAAATCATTTGTCAGATCAAAGCTTACAGACAATTTCGAAACAGTTGCAAGAATCTCTATGGCATGCAGTTACAAAATAAACTGTCTGCCAAGGGCATCAAAACTATGTACAGAAAAGCAGACTCAGGAACAATAGAATTTCTCATTTCCTTGCACTAACTTTCTACAAAAGTCAATTTACTGATGCTTGATACTTTGCTTTCAGAAATTGCAAAGATAAAAATAAAAGGGATTTTTTGAGCTATGTCTCACTATTATGGAAAATGTGTCTGCAGCACAATTCCCTTTTATATCTGCCACAAATATCTATTCACACTACTTTTCTGCTTATGGTCTGTACTTCAGCTGATTAAGAACACTTGTAGGATTTCATAATTTGAACATAAAGAATCTTATGCTTTTTTATATCGCGTTTTTCAGCTAACACATACTTTTCTGATGCAATCCTTTGTAACTAGGTGGATCTCTTTCCTTTATACTAATGTGTTTACATGGACTAAAAAACTTAAAACAAAATCCCTTTGCTGGATATAATACTGGTATTTGTCTATTAAGAAGGGAAAAATATTATCTCTGTTTTAAGAAAATGGCATGTGTATCCCACACAACACAACAGTTTGATTTGGGGTTTTCAGGGTCTACAAAATAGTAGTCCTGTAAAGAGAGAGGTCATGGAAATGGCAATAATAAGACTCAAGGGGTTATTCAGAGAGCACCAAAATGTCGCTGACATTTCGGTGCTTTCTCGTTCCCCGCTCTTCCCTGCACTTCGGGGAATCAAAGTTCCCCACCCTGCGGTGTATTCATCATCCACCGTAGGGTTCCTGGAGTCAGTGACGTAGCGTGGGGGGGGCCACAGGGGAGGTGGGCCCGGGCACAAATCTCTGAGGGGAAAGAAAATTGCGCCCCTGATGGTGTCCACCAGGGATCAGCAAGGTGTTCCCTCACAGATACTGACTCAGAGCTCTGCCTGGCTGTGGGAGCCTTGCGTCGCCCCAGGAAGCCCCCGGTAAAATCCGGAGAGATCAACATGTGCATCACATCACTGGCTGTTGCACAGCAAAAGGAGCGACTAATCAGGTGCCCGGCAGCCGATAACCAATAGGCACCCTGGATACAAGCTCGATCTGTCAGCGAATAGATGTCACGGCACTGCTGATTGGACGCTCTGTGAGTGATGTGTAGTCTGTGCACAGAGTGGCAAGTAGAGATGTATAATATATAGGGATGAGCGTTCGGTTCGGATCTGTTCGGAGTTCGATTCGAACATTGTCCGTTCGGCTGTTCGTCGAACTCCGAACATTTCCGCATGTTCGCCGCATGTTCGCCCACAGTGCACCACAATGGACCACAATGCACTATTCCACTGGCCTGAAGCTGGTAATTGGCAAGACAGGTGCAAGACTATGCCAATCACGGCTCAGAAACCTGATTGGGCAAATTTTGCCCAATCATGGGCTCACAGAGCTAAGTCCCGCAGCACACTATATAAGGCTTCCCTGCCTGCAACCCCAGCGTGTGTGTTTGCAGGAGTGAATCAGAGAGGAGAGGAGATTGTTCTGTCAGGGTGTATCAGTGACATTGTAGGAGATTTCTGGGAATTAGAATCTGTGTTGCCAGGCTATCAGGGACAGTGTGTTTCAGTGAGTTGTAGGAGATTTCTGGGAATTTGAATCTGTGTTGGCACTGCCAGGCTATAAGGGACAGTGTGTATCAGTGAGTTGTAGGAGATTTCTGGGAATTAGAATCTGTGTTGGCACTGCCAGGCTATCAGGGACAGTGTGTATCAGTGAGTTCTACCACAGTTCATCAAATTAAAATCTGTCTTGGCACAGCCTGTTATCAGTGTGTATCAGAGAGTTATACCACAGCTCAGCAAATTTGAATCTGTCTTGGCACAGCCTGTTATCAGTGTGTATCAGAGAGCTATACCACAGTTCAGCAAATTTGAATTGGTCTTGGCACAGCCAGGCTATCAGTGTGGATCAGTGAGTTATACCACAGTTCAGCAATTTGAATCTGTCTTGGCACAGCCAGGCTATCAGGGACAGTGTGTATCACTGACTTATAGCATTGTTCTGAAAAATCTGTATATCTTTGATGTAATTCTAGAAACCATACAATAACACAGTTTAATCAGAGTTCATCTGTTTATCTATTGAGAGTTGAATCTGGCTGTTGCCAGCTATCAGGGTGTTGCAGCCTGCAGGAGAGGAAGTGAATCAGAGAGCGAGAGTAGAGGATATTGGCAGCCTTGCAGGGAAAATATCAGTACAATCGCCGACTTATATCAGAGTTCTGAATATCTTTAATCTATATACCAGAGTTGAATCTGAGTTCTGCATATCTCCAATCTTTATACCAGAGTTGAATCAGAGTTCTGTATATCTTTAATCTATATATCACTCACCATGTCAGAAAGACCAAAAAGGATGCTCCCAGACACAGATAAGAGGGCAAGCAGCATCTGTGTCGGAAGGCAGTGCCCCTGGTCGTCGTGGATGTGGTGCATCCTCTGCAGGGGCACGCTTGTCCTTTCTAACTGGTGCTGGCTGTCTTATGCTGCAGCAACATACAGAGGATTTGCAGGATTGGCTAACCAGGCCATCCTCATCCTCCGAGTCCTCTGCCAGCCAGGCTTGTAGTGGTTCACAGTTCACCTCAGCTGCCAAAGCATCTAATGCAGCCTCCATGTCCACAGATACTCCTGCCGTAGCCTCACCAACATACACGGAGGAGTCAGCTGAATTTTTTGACTATAATGACAGTGACATGCTGCTTGAGGATGCTCAGCAACTCCAGTGCTCTGATTCAAACTCTGAGGTTGAGGAAGGGAGTAAAATCAGCCTAGAGGGAGGGGTGCCAGTGACACACAAAGAACTGGCACTCATGTTCCCCCAGCAGCTGCAGCATATTGTCAGGTTGTCAGGTTGGCTCCAGTGATGAAGTGATAGGGGGTGATGACAATGATGATGAGGTCACTGACTCCACCTGGGTGGCTGATTGAACAGAGGAGTCAAGTGAGGAGGGGGAGGAGGAGGCGCAACAAAAACAAGGCACAACGTCCTCTATGACCAACCATAGCCAGTCCAAGGCATCAGAAGTCAGAGCTGCTCAGGTGCAGAGCGCTGTTGTCTCAAAGCACACGTGCAGGAACTCTGCTGTCTGGGAGTTCTTCACAAAATGTGCAGCAGACTGCAGCGTTGCTATTTGTAAACTATGTCTGAAGAGGATCAAGCGTGGGAAAAACATCACACACTTGGGTACCACGTGCTTGATAAGACATATGACCACCTGCCACGCACCCGGTTGGCACAGCACTTTGCATGGGTCCTCACCTTCATCTGTCTCGACCCCCACTATATGTCCTGCCATGTCATTGCCTACCTCCACTGACAGGGATGATGCTACAGTAATGGGTGTACCAGGTCCTTCCTCAGAATGTGACAGCATCCTGTAACATCCTTGGCCCCCACAGTGCTTCCTGGGGGGGGCAGGGTGCCCGGTGGCATCGCTGGCTAGCCTGTTGCCAGTACTGAGAGCTTGCAAAATGGCATCTGAGGGGGCGGGGCTTAGCATAAGTGCAAGGAGCCATCAGCCTTTAAAAGAGGCTGAGAGAAGCTGCTCCTGGAACTGTCGTGGGAGTAATTTGGAGTGGAGTTCTAGTTCATGTATCTGATATTTCTAGTCCTAGTTCATGTCTCTGTTATTTCTAGTTCTAGTTCATGTATCTTGATTTCTAGTTCATGTATCTTGATTTCTAGTTCATGTATCTTGATTTTCTATTTCTAGTTCATGTATCTGTTATTTCTAGTTCTAGTTCTTGTATTTTTATTTATAATTCTGGTATTCGAGTTTCATGTTCATGTATTTGAGTTTCTAGTCTGGTTTTTCTGGTTTATGTTTTCATGTCTGTTTGTCTGTCTTTGCTATACAGAAGCCTATCGTTGATAGTAGGTCTGCCTGCAAGCTATTGAACTTTGTGTTCCACCTCTGTTTATCTACGTTCATGCTTCTGAGTATATTCTGTTTCTAGTCTGGTTTTCTGGTTCATGTTTTCATGTCTGTTTGTCTGTCTGGTTCTTGAGATACAGATCTGGTTCTTGAGATACAGATAGTTAATGTGTTTCCACCCAGCGACCTCCTGGCCACGAAGCCACTTGGTGTTGAGGAGTTAATTAGGTTTCTTGTAGTACCTTCCTGGTGTGGGAATCAAGGTATTACAGCCTTTCTTGCTGTCTGTGTTTCCAGTATCTGTATCCAGGTATTGTGTGACTGCCCTGCAGTCCGCACAACTCATGTATCATTGATATCCAGCAATCTTGTTCACGCCTGTTTTTGTATCACGTTATGTCTATGTGTCAGGACAAAGATAGTTAATGTGTTTCCACCCCGCAACCTCCTGGCCACGAAGGCACTTGGTACTGAGGAGTTAATTAGGTTTCATGTAGAACCTCCCTGGTGTGGGAATCAAGATATTACAGCCTTTCTTGCTGTCTGTGTTTCCAATATCTGTATCTAGGTATTGTGTGACTGCCCTGCAGTCCGCACAACTCATGTATCATTAAGATCCAGCAATCTTGTTCACGTCTGTTCATGTATCACGTCAAGTCTATGTATCTGTACACAGATAGTTCATGTGTTTACACCCAGTGACCTCCTGGCCACGAAGCCATTTGGAGCTGAGGTAATAATTAGGTTTCTTGTAGTACCTCCCTGGTGTGGGAATCAAGGTACTACAGCCTTTCCTGCTGTCTGTGTTCAAAAATCTGTCCTAAAGGATCCAAATAAACGCTACTCCAGGGTAGCGCCGATACCGCTACCGTTACACATCCCATCAGCTGAAGATTTACGCAGTCAGATTACGTTGCCCAGCTGCTGCAGAGTAAGAAAAAATATAGTCCCAACCATCCCCAAGCACAGCGTCTAAATGCCAGTTTAGCAAAATTACTCGCATTACAGCTGCTGCCTTTCCAGCTGGTGGACTCTGCTTCCTTCCGTGAATTTGCCGAATGTGCTGTACCACAGTGGCAGGTTCCAAAACACCATTTCTTTTCACGGAAGACCATTCCAGCACTATACCAGCACGTGGAACACAATGTTATGGAGTCATTGTGAAAGTTAGTCAGCAGCAAGGTGCACATTACTGTAAACATGTGGTACAGCAAGCATGGACAGGGCTGTTACATTTCCTTCATGGCACACTGGGTAACTCTGCTTGTAGCTGGGAGGGATCCAGGACGGAGCTCTGTGCTGGAACTTGCTCATCCACCACGCCTCCAGAAAGCTGCTTATATGAGGTCTGTCTGCTCCACCACATCTTCCTCTTCCTCCTCCTCCTTCAATGTCTCTGGCGAAGTGGCAGTTAAAGCGACGCGTGGCAGCAGCTACGCAATGGCTCAAGCAAAAAGATGCCATACTGTGCTTGAGCTGGTTTGTTTAGGGGACAGGAGCCACACCGGGCCAGAAATTCTGTCAGCCCTGCAGGGACAGGTACAGATATGGTTAACAACACGCCAGCTTGAGCTGGGAATGGTCGTCTGTAAATAATGGCAGCAACCTTCTCTCCGCCCTACACCTGCGTAAGTTGACGCATGTACCATGCCTAGCACACGTCCTAAATCTGGTGGTACAGCATTTCCTAACCAGGTACCCAGGGCTGGAAGAGCTTCTCATCCAGACCAGAAAAGTCTGCAGCCACTTCAGACGGTCATTCCCAGCAAGTGTTTGTCTAGCTGAAATTCAGAGATAATTCCACCTTCCCACAAACCGCCTGATCTGTGACATGCCCACCAGGTGGAACTCGACATTGGCAATGCTGCAGCATCTGCACAAGCAGCAGAGGGCCATCAATGAGTACCTGTGTGAGTATGGCACAAGGACAGGTTCAGGTCAACTCGTTTTTTCCCCCCCGCAGTGGCTGATGATCAAGGATGCATGCACTGTACTGTCACCATTTAAGGAGGCAATGAGGATGGTGAGCAGGGACAGTGCATGCATCGGTGACACAATTCCTTTAGTGTTCCTGCTGGAGCACACTCTGTGGGGAATTATAAATGTGGCACTAGAGGCAGAGCAGCGGGAGGAAGAGGAGGCCTTCCCTAGCTCTCAAGGCCCCAGTCTTTCCACAGACAGCATTCCTGCGGGTCCTCAGATCAGACTGGAGCAGGATGAGGATGATGAGGAGAGGAGGAGGAGGAGGAGGAATATTTAAGTAGTGGGGGCATTGAAGGTGGGCATTCCTCAAGGGAGGGTGTTGTGTGCCCAGAAACCCAAGGACTAGTATGTGGCTGGGAGGAGGAAGTGCACAATGGGGTCATCCTAATTGACCAGGAAGACTCGGAAGCTAATGCCACCTCCCACCTACGCTGCATGGGCTCCCTTATCCTGCAAAGGCTGCTAAAGGACCCCAGGATTCGTGCTATCAAGGAGAGGGATCATTACTGGTTGGCAACCCTTCTTGATCCACGATACAAGGGTAAGGTTGCAGAGCTCATCCTGCCCGCACAGAGGGAGCACAGGATGAAACAACTTGAGGACGCTCTAAAGCGACACTTGTGTAACACCTTTCCAGACACTGGTAGGTTAGCAACTGATGACACCGGTGCTTCTGAGGCTGCTTTTTATCAGAGGAAGAGCGGTGAAGGGGGCCGCTTGACTGATGCTTTTTCCAATTTTTTTAGTCCACGACGCCCAGGGACGTCAAATGTAGGCACCTATTGCCAACGTCTTCACCATATGGTGCAGGACTAACTAGGGGCAAGGGCAGACATGGATACCTTTACAGCAGATGATCCACTGGCTTACTGGGTGTTGAGATTGGATCACTGGCCAGAACTTAACCAATATGCTATGCAGCTATTAGGTTGCCCTTCATCCAGCGTGCTTTCTGAAAGGACATTCAGTGCCGCAGGAGGTTTTGTCACAGACAAAAGAGTGCGTCTGTCCACCGACTCTGTAGACCGGCTGACATTTATAAAAATGAATCAGTCCTGGATCAGCAGCTATCAATCCCCTGATGCTGACGTAACTGAACAGATCGGGGATCTCTTCTGCATTCCCAAAACCTCCACCACTGCACTCTTCCACAATACCACAAAGGGGTTACGGTGTGAAGGCACTTGCTGCCACCAAAGGCAAAATATTTGGGTGCACTGACACTGACGCGTGTACCAGATTCATATCATTTTAATATTTGACCGCAGGGTCCAACCCTGCACTCTTCCACAATACCACAGAGGGGTTACTGTGTGACGGCACTGTTGCCGACACTAAAGGCCCAATTGTAAAGCACCTATTGTTACTTTCATCCAAAGCCTGCATAAGTGTCACCACAATTTAGCCCAAAAAAATCACTAAACTTGTTCTGCGCGTCCTAAAACATCTCCTCTTTTCATACAGGCTGCCGCCCCAAGCAGTTGTTTATGACTAGATTAAAGGAAAACCATTTACCGTCATTTGAAATATACATCCTACAAATCCGCCACTTCACGGGCAGGTTATGGGGACCTCCTAGGCACGATATTTGAAGGAATTTTTCGTTTTTATTTTTAACCTTTATTTCATGGAAAACTCACTGTTCCTTTAAAAACTTTTTTTTAAAACTTTTTGTCCTTGTTTCTTGTCCCCCAGGGTACTACCCGGACCCCCATACACCTTTTATGGCAAATATCTAGCATATATGCCCTCTTGGAGGGCACTCTAAAAATCAAACGTTCGGGTCCCATTGACTTACATTGAGTTCGGATCGTGTTCAAGTTCGAACTCGAACTTCTGAAATTGTTCAAGTTTGAAGTTGAACCAAACACGGGGGCGTTCGGCTCATCCCTAATAATATATAGCTGGGGAGCTGGCAGGCCGCAGAGCCCGGCGAGGCACAGGGGAGCCCAGCTACTCCTAATGCAGGAGAGAGACTGGTATGTGAGGCCAGGGAACATGTGCCAAGTGCCTTGACAGGACCGTGTCTGAGGGCAGGATTCCTACACCCTGTGTGATGCAGGGAGATGTATCCAGGCTGGGGATGTGGTATTTTGTATGAACAGAGCATCTTCATTCTTCATGCTGCTGTAACTGTATGTATGCAGCCTGGGCTGTGTGCATGGGAAGGCACTACTTCAGCCCCTACATCCAATAACGCTCATCATCTTGCTGCAATCACCTCTGTAACATTACCAGAATTCGTCCATTTCTGACTGCTAACACCACCAAACAACTTATCCACTCGCTTGTTATCTCCCGCCTGGACTACTGCAACAACCTACTGACCCGCCTTCCTATCTCCCACCTCTCCCCCCTGCAGTCCATCCTAAACACAACAGCCCGGCTTATCTGTCTCACCCGTCGCTCTGTCTCTGCTGCTCCACTCTGTGAATCCCTTCACTGGCTCCCCCTCCACAGCAGAATCAAATTCAAACTACTCACCCTGACCTACAAAACCCTCACTAACACTGCCCTTCACTACCTGTCCTCACTAATCACCAAATACACCCCAACCCGTCCCCTATGATCCAACAATGACCTGCGCCTGGCATCCTCCATCATTACCTCTTCACATGCCAGATTGCAGGACTTTTCTCGTGCGGCGCTGACCCTATGGAACGCGCTTCTTCGCAATATCAGACTGTCCCCAAATCTGGCTTCATTTAAACGCTCCCTAAAGACCCTTCTATTTAGGGAAGCCTACCACCCGACTCCGTAACAAGACATCCGACCGACCCAAAAACAGTCCTCACCTCTCCCTACATTAGCTCATCACTGCAGTCCCCCCCCCTCCTGTTTCTAATCCCCTCACCATCTAGATTGTAAATTCCCATGGGAATAGGGTCCTCATATCCTCATGTATCTGCTGGCAGGAATACTGACCTGTCTCCTGTATGTATTGTAGAATTATCCTCTCTTTACCCATTACACCTTGTACAGCGCTGCAGAATGTGTTGGCGCTTAATAAATAATAATAACAGACTCCAAGCATTAATTTTATATACACAGCATATCCTGTGATTGCAGGGGCACAGTCTTTCCTGCAGCTCTCCCTGTGTAGGTTTGATAGACTTCCTCTGCATATGCCAGTATGGGCTGGTGCCAGGCACTCTATACAGAATCTCTGTTGGAGCACTGTCACTAATCACTGGGATTGTTGCAATGAGCAGCCTTCAAAAATGCCGTTTCCTTTCCCTGCATATATTAATAAATACAGCTTGGGTACTAGCATCTACAAATGGGTACTTAATGTGATTTAAAATGGACTTACAGGCAACAAGACATTTTTGCTTTTGTATTATGTATGTTTGCAGTTTCTGCAGGCTGGGATCTGTATGGTTGGTTGCAGTTTCTGCAGGCTGGGATGTGTATGGTTGGTTGCAGTTTCTGAAGGCTAGGATTTGTATGGTTGGTTGCAGTTTCTGCAGGCTGGGATCTGTATGGTTGCAGTTTCTGCAGGCTGGGACCTGTATGGTAGCAGTTTCTGCAGGCTGGGATCTGTATGGTTGGTTGCAGTTCCTGCAGGCTGGGATCTGTATGGTTGCAGTTTCTGCAGGCTGGGATCTGTATGGTTGGTTGCAGTTTCTGCAGGCTGGGATCTGTATGGTTGCAGTTTCTGCAGGCTGGGACCTGTATGGTTGCAGTTTCTGCAGGCTGGGATCTGTATGGTTGGTTGCAGTTTCTGCAGGCTGGGATCTGTATGGTTGCAGTTTCTGCAGGCTGGGATCTGTATGGTTGGTTGCAGTTTCTGCAGGCTGGGATCTGTATGGTTGGTTGCAGTTTCTGCAGGCTGGGATCTGTATGGTTGCAGTTTCTGCAGGCTGGGATCTGTATGGTTGGTTGCAGTTTGCGCGGGCCGGGAGTTTTATGGTTGCAGTGAGCGTGAGCTGGGAGTTGTATGGTTGCAGTTTGCGTTTTTTTTATTATATCAATATTTTGTTAAGAAACAATACATATGATTGTGAGGTAAGGGGTTCAATACTCTACTGGTGGAAGGGAATCAGGGGCGTGCTAATGTGTCCACGGGTTTTTGGAGGGGGCGCAATTCCTACCTTGCCCCGGGCGCTGACAACCCACGCTACGCCACTGCCCAGAGTGCAGGGAAAACCTGCCGCAAACTCGTCGAACACCTGTCGAACACTCACCGAAAATTCACTGAAAACCAACAAACTGCCGCAAAAACCACGCCGAACACGCCGGAAAAAGCTGACGAGCCGCCGATCACTCGCAGACCAGCTGCTGGAAAAACCCAACAAGCTGACGAACGGGGTAAAAAAAAAAAACAACAGTACGCTTGAAAGTGAAAAATTGAAACGCTGTTCGTAAAAAAAACTCCTGAATGAAAATGCCTGGAATTTACATATAAGGTCCTATGAATGATAATAAAAAGGTCTGTTACAGAAAAAAGAAATATATGCTTTTAAAAAAATCATGCCATACTATGGCTTCTTTTTAGAAGAGATCTGATTTTCCCTATGGGTCCAAGCATCCACTGCAACTGGTCATGCCTAGCTCCTAGCTGAGGGTCCAATAAACCCAAAACAGTGCTGTCCTAGGAGTGGCTTTGACCAGTTGTATAAACCTGATCTCTGGTAAAAAAAAAAGCCATAGTACGGTATGGCATTGATTTAAGGGTTCTGTGTAAAAACAGACACAGGATGCAATAAAACTGAGACAGAGGTCATTTGCATATCCTACCCAGAGTTCCTTGCTGCATATGGGGAATGCAGCACAGGGGCTCTGGGATGCAGTTCTTTGAATTTCTTGATGTGCAGATGGTATATATATATATATATATATATATATATATATATGCCAACAAAAATAAACAGACACTCAGCTCTCAGTATTCAAAATGTTTTACAAAAAGCTCTATTTTTTCTGCTGAGAAGTTCATAAGTGAACTCTCATTCTAGATTCGGTGAAGGGATTTAGGTGAATCCACTTCATTGATTACAGTGATTCAGGTTTACCATGGTTTGGTATTGAAGGGTGCCAAGAGCAGAACTGGTATTGAAAGCGGGGGTCTGGAAGATATATTGAAGCTTGTTAACTGGAGAACAAAAAATGTAAATAAATATTTTATTTAGGATTCAATCTGGAGATTACACAGGAAAAGTGAGTGAGTGAGAGATTAGAGATGTGATAAGCATAGAACTTTTTGATTGGTAACAGGGTGATAGGATGCTGAAGAAAGAGGTAAGAAGAATTTTACAAAACACTTTTTATTGATCTGAAAGAATACATTTCCCAAAAGCAGCACTGAGCTGCTTGGCGCCATCCACAATAATTTAATATTATTATAAAACAGCACACAATTCTCCAATTTGGGAAAAGTGAACAGGTAAGAAGGAAAAAGGGGGGATTTTTATCTTTGTAGGCTTGGGAAGCCTAATGCCATTTAGCATGTAGCTGTGCATAAATCCTTAAATTTCAATTTCCCTTTAAAACATAAGACAATAATGTTAATATTTGCTTAAAAATAATAAGTGTATGTTTGTCTATATTAAGACTTCTTTTAAAGGCTGAGTGCACTCTCCAGCCATCAAATGAGGAACACCGTGTGGACATTAGTTTTTAACAGCTTCACTACCAAGATCGACTATACCTAATCTACAAGGCACCTCCTGCTTCCCCGTTATTGAGTATAGTCGAAATGGAGTTCCACAGGAGAAATGTAAAGGAACTCATTTTATTGCACACAAAATTAATTTGCATCAGGCTCCAGAACGTGTCCTTAAAGTTTTAGCACCATGACCAAGATAACACTTTTTAAATCCAGCTGGAAATACACTATATTGCCAAAAGTATTCGCTCACCTGCCTTGACTCGCATTGTGATGGAGGACAATATCCTCTTCCTTCGGATGCCAGTCTCTGTTCTAATCAGTGGAGAAATCAGGTAAGTTAAGGTGCGCACTTAAAGAAATCACACAGACAACGAATGGGTCTATGCAGCCTCTCTGGACAAGATCCAGCGAGTTCTCCTTTTACTGATAAATTCTGATACATGTTTTATAGCAGTTTGGTGAGTAAGCAAGTGGGAGTCAACTTAACATTTTGGTCAACTTCAGCATAAACTTGTACGCATACAGATTATTTTATTAACTATATAACAATCAAATATCAGCTATTTCTAAAGGTCAAGGTATCATGCATCATTGACAAGTGTCAGCCGTTTTTCTCCATCATGGGTGTGTGTGGATGTTCTGTTCTAGGATGCAGGATGGCCGACACCCGGCTTGATACCGAAATAAATTCCTCATGACTTTGCAGTTAGCTTATTCTGTCGAAACAGCGGAGTTACGCAAGATACATTTTGGTTTTATCTGAAAAGACAGTTATATTAATCATCTCTTAAAGACATATCAAACTCAAATGAGCATTTTTCTAGGCCTTTGAATATAATTAAAGCAGATACATATTCTTGTCCATAACAGCATATGGAGTTAAGTGACGTCCCATTCCTAATCCATAGGGTTCAATATGATGTCAGTCCACCCTTTGCAGCTATAACAGCTTCAACTCTTCTAGGAAGGCTGTCCACAAGGTTTAGGAGTGTGTTTATAGGAATTTTTGACCATTCTTCCAGAATGCATTTGTGAGGTCACACACTGATGTTGGACGAGAAGGCCTGGGTCTCAGTCTCCGCTCTAATTCATCCCAAAGGTGTTCTATCGGGTGGAGGTCAGGACTCTGTGCAGGCCAGTCAAGTTCATCCACACCAGACTCTGTCATCCATGTCTTTATGGACTTTGCTTTGTGCATTGGTGCACAGTCATGTTGGAAGAGGAAGGGGCCAGCTCCAAACTGTTCCCACAAAGTTGGGAGCATGGAATTGTCCAAGATGTCTTGGTATGCTGAAGCATTCAGAGTTCCTTTCACTGGAACTAAGGGGCCAAGCCCAGCTCCTGAAAAACAACCCCACACCATAATCTCCCTCCACCAAACTTTACACTTGGCACAATGCAGTCAGACAAGTACCGTTCTCCTGGCAACCACCAAACCCAGACTCGTCCATCAGATTGTCAGATGGAGAAGCGTGATTCCTCACTCCAGAGAACGCGTCTTCACTGCTCTAGAGTCCAGTGGCGGCATGCTTTACACCACTGCATCCGACACTTTGCATTGCACTTGGTGATGTATGGCTTGGATGCAGCTGCTCGGCCATGGAAACCCATTCTATGAAGCTCTCTGCGCACTGTTCTTGAGCTAATCTGAAGGCCACATGAAGTTTGGAGGTCTGTAGCGATTGCCCCTGCAGAAAGTTGGCGACCTCTTCGCACTATGCGCCTCAGCATCCACTGACCCCGCTCCATCAGTTTACGTGGCCTACCACTTCATGGCTGAGTTGCTGTCATTCCCAAACACGTTCTTATAATACAGCTGACAGTTGACTGTGGAATATTTAGGAGCGAGGAAATTTCACAACTGGATTTGTTGCGCAGGTGGCATCCTATCACGGTTCCACGCTGGAATTCACTGAGCTCCTGATAGCGCCCCATTCTTTCACAAATGTTTGTAAAAACAGTCTGCATGACTAGGTGCTTGATTTTATACACCTGTGGCCATGGAAGTGATTGGAACACCTGATTCCGATTATTTGGATGGGTGAGCGATTACTTTTGGCAATACAGTGTATGTTTGACTGACCTCTCCCCAGCTGAACCTGCATGGAGACCAGAACTGCAGTCACTCCTTTTGGCCAACAGATGGTGACATCTGCCTGACAAATAGGTTATTACAGTAAGAAATACATTGAGAATATTACCAATGTTTTCCTTACTGTATACGTTTTTACTTTATAATTGATTAAAAGTGATTTTCCAAAATATATTTTGGATACTGAATCTATTTTAGAAATATCTATAAGTAGTAAAATGGTTAAATTCCAGTCATGCATAGTGACATATAATGCAAACTATTACATTATAATGGTTGGATGGTATATGCCTACATTACCATGCAAAAAAGGTGAAGTATTGCTGGCAAATCATTACAGGTAAAGTCTATTTATGTCCTGTATTATTTAAACATTATCTGCCGCTCTGTGTGTTTATTTAGGTATCTGGATAGCCTATTCTTAGAATAAAGAGAAATGATCAGCAAACTGAAATGAAACAATTATTAAAGTATAAAAACATGTTTAAGGTATTCAATATGCGCATAGACTGACATAGAATGGTTTTGTAACTTTACATTGAGAATTATTAATGGGCTTGCATTATTAAAAAGAAAAAACAGTTAGAATATATTTGCATATTATGGCTGTTTGATAAGATTTGTTATTATACAGTTAAGTTTAGGCTCATGGTCTCCATCGGTGACATTCAAATATCTTCATGGAATGCCTCTAGCACTGTTCTCAACATATCATCATAATACAGTTTCCACGTTGGAAGTGCAACACTCTTCAAATTTATATTTTTTACTTGCAGCACATTATTAATCTTGTGCTTAAAAATATTTTGTATGCTTGTTTAAAAATAAAGCCACACATAATTTATTATCTGATGCTTTTTTAAAAAAATTATGGCTAACTCTTGGCATTATACTTAACAAAATATATATGTATTTCCTGGCAAGGTTCGTGACAGAAAATAATATGGACAAAAACTATCATCCACTAAATAAACAACAGTATGTCTTGACCTGACCATGAGTATTTTTATATAATACTTTATAATATACAAGGTGGAAAGCCTGCCCAGAGGGCAGTCTATTGTGGATATACTGCCCCTGCTCATGGATATATGCCCCAGCTCATGGATATTGCCCCAGCACGTGGATACTGCCCCAGCACGTGGATACTGCCCCCAGCTCGTGGATACTGCCCCCAGCTCGTGGATATTGCCCCCCAGCTCGTGGATATTGCCCCTAGCTCCTGGATATTGCCCCCAGCTCCTGGATATTCCCCAGCTCCTGGATACTGTTCCCCAGCTCATGGATACTGCCCCCAGCTCATGGATACTGCCCCAGCTCCTGGATATTGCCCCAGCTCATGGATACTGCCCCCCAGCTCATGGATACTGCCCCCAGCTCCTGGATATTGTCCCCAGCTCCTGGATATTGTCCCCAGCTCATGGATACTGCCCCCAGCTCCTGGATATTGCCCCCAGCTCCTGGAAATTGTCCCCAGCTCATGGATATTGTCCCCAGCTCATGGATACTGCCCCCCAGCTCCTGGATATTGCCCCCAGCTCCTGGATATTGCCCCCAGCTCCTGGATATTGCCCCCAGCTCATGGATACTGCCCCCCAGCTCCTGGATATTGTCCCCAGCTCCTGGATATTGTCCCCAGCTCATGGATACTGCCCCCAGCTCCTGGATATTGTCCCCAGCTCATGGATATTGCCCCCAGCTCCTGGATATTGTCCCCAGCTCATGGATATTGTCCCCCAGCTGGTGGATATTGCCCCCCCAAGCTCTCATGGATATATGCCCCAGATCAGACCCCAGACCAGACATGGGGCGGCTGTTCCAATGCTCTATCGGGATTCGAACAGCCGCCCCATGAGCTCCGCGCCATACTTACCTTTCCGAGCGGCGCCGGGGAAGTGAAAGTTTCCCCGCTTCCGGTCGTTGAAGGACCCAAGTCGCGGTCACGTGGGACTCCCACGTGACCGGGGCTTGGGTCCTTCAAAGAGCGGAAGTGAGAGAACTTTCCCTCCGCCGCTCGGGGTTGGATGCGCGCGGCAGCCGGGTAGAGGCTGCGCTCACAGCCTCTACCCGGCTGCCGCGTGCATCCAACCCCCGAGCGGCGGAGGGAACTTTCCCTTCGCCGCTCGGAGGTTGGATGTGCGCGGCAGCCGGGTAGAGGCTGCGAGCGCAGCCTCTACCCGGCTGCTGTGTGCATCTTGTAACCGCCGCGGCGAGCGCACAGCCGGCTCGTGCCGCGGCGGTTGCATGCGCGCGCAACCAACCGCCGCTGGTTGCGCGCGCATGCCCAGAGTAAGGCTTGGCGACGGACACGCCAAGCCTTACTCAATTATAGTATAGATATTTAGGTGTGTTTGCCTTTTTTTGGCAGGGCACTGGTCTCCTGACTTCTCAATGAATGAGTCTACATCTTCAACCGGCTTTCCTTTGTACGGAGCTTTAGAGAGGTTGGTCTCTCTTTCATTATGAGCTGTGTTATTTGATATCACACCAAGACCAACCCCTCACAAACCTCATTGTCAACTGGGAACAAGCTGCAGTGACTCTGTAGGATAGCACATGTATTAGAAAATATGTGCAGTGTAAATCCACTATTTGGGTATTTTCAGGTAATTAAACTAGACCTTCTCAAACAGGCTTCTTCTGACTATACCTGATCTTCAATGCACTTACTGGTGCCCCAATATCATGTATTCAATATGGTGTTCTAATGGAGCAATGCATATAAATTAGCTTGTTGTAAGCTAAATTAACTTGCAATTGGGCTCGAGAATATACACCTTAAACATTATATAAACATTAATGGCCCAGTTTTGTTATAGCTGCTGATGTAACTGAATAGATCGGGGATCTCTTCTGCATTACCAAAACCTCCACCACTGCACTCTTCCACAATACCACAGAGGGGTTACGGTGTGACGGCACCGTTGCCGACACTAAAGGCCCAATTTTAAAGCACCTATTATTACTTTCATCCAAAGCCTGCATAAGTTTCACCATAGATTTGAATAAAATGAGGGAGGGGAGGGTGTGTGTGTGTGTGTAATGTTCTGCTCGGGGGGTGTAATGTTCTGCTCGGGGGGTGTAATTTTCTGCTGGGGGTGTAATGTTTTGCTGGGAGGGCTAATGTTCTGCTGGGGGTGTAATGTTCTGCTGGGGAGGTGTGTGTGTAATGTACTGCTGGTGGCGTGTGTGTGTGTAATGTTCTGCTGTGGGTGTGTGTGTATAATGTTCTGCTGTGGGTGTGTGTAATGTGCTGCTGGGGTGTGTGTAAAGTTCTGCTGGGTGTGTGTGTGTGTAATGTTCTGCTGGGGGGTTTGAGTAAACTGATATCGGTACATTATTGTGAGTTTTATTGCTGTGGAGCTCTGTCATACGCTCATACACCCCGCACATTACTGTGAGTTTTATTGCTGTGGAGCTCTGTCATACGCTATATGAAATGAATTTAAGGGGGGAGGGGGTGAAAGTAATTAAAGGGGAAAAATGAATTAAGGGGGAGTGAATTGAATTAGAGGACGAGTACCCTGCTGCCAGTCTGCTTCTGGAGACCTGGAGTCAGACAGTGGACCACAGCAACAGAGTGAGAGTGGTAGGTAGCAGGATCACAGGGAAACACTGGGAGTGGCAGGCAGTTTGAAATATGTGGGTATATTGACACAGCAAGACCAGGGGGCACCACCAGGCCACATTGCAAATTTGTGCAGTGCCTGGTGCCCCTCCTATGCCACATTGCCAAAGGAGGGGACCACACACTCTGTAGATTGGCCCTGTGGCACAGGAGGGGCACCAGGCACAACATAGATTGGCAATGCGTGAGGAAACCAAACACTCCCGATTGGCATGGCACGGATTGGGTGGAGGGGGCACCAAAACACAACTTCGCTTGAGTAAACAAAAATGCTTGCACCGGCCCTGGATACCACACACAGACATATACGTATATATCAACACGCAGACCTATATATACATATATATCAACACGCAGATATACAGTATATATACACCCACCCATAGACCTCAGACCATATATACACATACGCACATGGGGGGGTGGCTGGCATGTGGGCAAGCTCAACTAAATGGGCCCCCCCATTTGGCTGATCCCTCCAGAAGAAATGTTGAGCCCGATAGAGCAGATAATATATATATTCTCTGATCTATCGGGTTCAATATTTCTTTTGGAGGGATCAGCCGAATGGGGGGGGATTAGTTGCCAAAATGTGTGTGTAATACAAGTCTGGATATATATATTTATAAGAATATAGATATATATCTTATCTATATATATATATATCATACCTGCCCTTACCTTCCCCTATACATTTGCTAAAAATATACACACAAAAAAAACAAACCACTGCCTGAGACCCCGCACAGCCCACATGCAACCCCCCTCTACCTGGCTGAATGTATCTAATATATATAATTAAATACATTCAGCCAGGTAGAGAAAAAAAAAAGTTTTATTTTATGTTCCCGGGGACATTTAAAAATGTCCTCGGATTTTATTGTTTTTAGAAATGTGTCACCTTACCTTAGCCTGGTGGTCAGTGGGGCTCCCTGGATCCTGGTTGTGGGGGCTGGGGGGGTCTGCCGTGGCCGCAGGTGCAGTGGCTCCCTCCCTGCACCGCCTGTCTCTGCCACGTGCACCCGGGCGGCTAGCCAGCACAGTCGCAGCTCTGTCATCCGGCGGCTGCATGCTCCTCAATGCTCCTCAAGGGGATCCTTGGGAGGCCCCTGCAGGCTGCCCTCTAGAGTGCCTGATTAGAGGGCTGCGTCTGCCTGATGTTTTAGTAACAAGAATTTTTATCACATAGGCTTCAATGTTAAAAATACTCCTGTTTTAATTCAATATCTAATAAACCGTTGCTTATAATATTCTGCAGTAAAGAGTCTCTTTATTTCTCGATTTTTTTTGTATTTTTTAAGCCTTTTTATACTTTTTTCAAATTTTTTTTTTTTTTTCGAACTCGAACCGAGCACGCGGAAATGTTCGAAGTTCACGAACTGTCGAACGGCCGATGTTCGATGCGAACTCCGAACATATCGAACCGAACAGCTCATCCCTATTCAACAGGTGACTCCAATAGGTTTCAATGTAAATAATGGAATTTATTTTTAAATTTCTTTATAAAGGTCATCTATTATTTTTTATTTTTGCGAAATCCCTTTTTACTTTTTATTGTTATGTTTTAACAGACTTTTTATTATTTTGTGAAGAACCTTTTTATTATTTTGTAAAGGACATTTTTACTACATTTTTATTAGTTTGAGCTACTATTAGGAGAATATGAAACTTCATTTTTTTACTTCATTGGAATTCGTTGTGGCAATTTCAGTGAAATTTGTCGCTTATCGGCGCAATTCATCACTTTTTGCCGACTTTCGATAATTGCTCTGGCAACTCCATTTGCATTGAAATACAGTGACCAGTTGGTGAATAGAGAATGCACTGTATTTTCAGCAAAATTAAGTTCTAAGTGTGCCGAAATGCAAAGCACCGGAAATGGGTTCAATTTCAATGCTTTGTGAATAGGAGTGTAAAAGGAGATTAAACCATAGATTAGAGAAAGCCATAAAAACTTTAAGCTTCCATTCAGAGTTCAAATATATACCGAAACTTTGTTTATCGTTTTTACATTTTCCATGGTCATGTTTGGTACTGTTGGAAAGACTCTGGCTTTTCCAATGATACCTCACTTGACTTTATGTGGTGTAAAAAAATTAGAGAGGCAGTTTTCAAAATACCCCCTGTCTCTTCTCACTGCAGGGCCGTGGTTTAGGTATTCGATAATCTAATGTATAATAATGCGTTGTGCCATCACCTCCTCACTTGCTGGCAGTGTGGGAAATGAGAATGTGCTTTAGTGCAGCAATACTGTTCACATTATAATTGAAGAGTGAACAATAGTGCTGTGCTAGAAAAAAATAAAAGAATAAATGCATATATTTAATTTGTTATTTCATTGTTAAGCGTGTATATGTGAAGGCAGCGCTTCCGTGCAAAATAAATAGATATTAATTAGGGTAGGTGCTGCCGTAGTGGAATGTACAGTGTCCACACACCTCCAAGGACACAAATAATATAAAAGGAACAAAACATAAATTCCTGGCGCACCTTGTATATTAGAACATTGTTTTAGAATACAATATGCATGATACAATTGTAAGTGAACAGTGGGTAAAAAATATTGAGTATGTTTTTTTTTTGTTTTGTTTTTTCCTTGTGTTTTTTTTTTTTCCTCTTAACACTGAAAACACTCAAAAAATTCAAACAAATTAAAAAAAATAGAGAAATCAGAATACTTATATTAGTAATGATGGTATCTTTATATTCCTCCTTTCCTCCTTGGCAAATCCTCTGGAGTTAGCTTTTTTTTCCCCCAATGGTGACTCGTTTATTCATTAGCTCATTCGATGGTACACTATATGGAGTAGACATGTGCACAGCACAAAATTTCGTTTTGAACTAATGGATTAGTCCTAAAATGCAATTTATTTAGTTGCTAAAGAAATTCGTTTTCAGTTCTTTAGTATGAAAACTAATTTCATTCATCCGAAAACCAATGGATACAATTACTATTGTAGTGGCTCCTCAGAGGGCTGAGATCGCTGCTTGTTACAGTATCTCTCACTCTCAGCACAATGTGGGCCATATTACATAGTTGGTGCTAACATAACCAGAGCTGTTGTAAACTTCCCAGAGCCATTATAGCCTATGGAGGTTTTCAGTTTACAACAGCTCTGGTTAAGTTAGCACCAACATTGTAATACTGCCCGTGTCAGGCAAAGCTGTTACAGTAACTGACTGCTGCTCATCACAGCGCTCAGGGTTTCAGTAAAACTAGTAAATAATATTTTTATATATAAGAGGTTAGAACAATATTATTTCCTTGTTTTACTGAAACTCTGAGCACTGTTACAGTCAGTTACTGTAACAACTGAGCCTGATACATTGTACTGAGAGATAATGTAACAAGCAGCCGATCTCAGCGCTCACAGCCACTGGATTTAAAGGGCTGAAAAAAAGGATCCTCTCTGTATAATGTTTAGAACATCCTCCTGCATTAATTAATACCCCTCTCTGTATAATGTATACAACATCCACCTGCATTAATTAATACCCCTCTCTGTATAATATATAGAACATCCTCCTGAATTAATTAATGTCCCTCTCTGTATAGAACATCCTCCTCAATTTATACCTTTCTCTGTATAATGTATATAACATCCTCCTGCATTAATACCCCGCTCTGTATAATGTATAGAACATCCTCCTGCATTAATTAATGCCCCTCTCTGTATAGAACATCCTACTGCAATGGCATGTGGAGGGTGCAGATCTTTGGATGTTGCGATGTTGCGCTCTTCATTACTGGTCTCCTTCACTCATCAATGTAATATCACAAAAAGGACTGAAACTAAAATGTAGTGCATTTTATTTTAGTTTCTTTCGTTTTTTGTACTGAGCAGTTTCGTTTCTCTTGAGTCATACTAAAACTAAATTATCCCAAAATTCTGACTAAATCGTTTTAGTACTAAAACGAATGCACATGTCTAATATGGAGGTGCTATATAATTTTCAGGGAGGGGAGGGAGGAAACCTTATATAGACAGGTGCTAAAGTAATAAATATGCAGCAGGACGATATGCTACTATATTCAAAAATTTATTCCTATAAATTCATATAAAAATAGACCATATGGTATGCATAATTAAAAAAGTTATTTAAAAAGTAATCTTGAAAGGGGATCCCCTTTCACGATTACTTTTTAAATAACTTTTTTAATTATGCATACCATATGGTCTATTTTTATATGAATTTATAGGAATAAATTTTTGAATATAGTAGCATATCGTCCTGCTGCATATTTATTACTTTAGCACCTGTCTATATAAGGTTTGCTCCCTCCCCTCCCTTAAAATTATATAGCACCTCCATATACCATTGAATGAGCTAATGAATAAACGAGTCACCATTGGGGGAAAAAAAGCTAACTCCAGGGGATTTGCCAAGGAGGAAAGGAGGAATATAAAGATACCATCATTGCTAATATAAGTATATTTATTTCATTGTTACACAAACCTGGTCATGTTTGGCATCATTGGAAAAACCATATCCTGACCTTTCCATTCAGACCTCATATGACTGTAAGGCTGAGGAGATACAGTGGGCTAAATTATTGTAAAAAAAAAAATATATTTATTTTTTTGCAGAGCAAGGGAGACACCACAGGGAAACGCCTTTAGGCACACGAGGACTATACCTAATTAGTAATCCAGCCTGCGTATAATGAAATCTCACAATAATAGAAACGTGTTATGGTGCTCCAGAGGAATGCTGATGATGTGATAAAATCAGCTTTCACTGATCTTAATGCTAGTAATATGAAGAACCCACAGATGTTTTAAATGTAACATAGTTTGTTTCTTTTTTGTTTTCGTTATCAAAAGCTACAATTACACAATTCTATATATATTTTTTTCCAAATGTACTAATTTACTACGATTCAAATTTTAAAAGACTTTAAAAATAGTGCTTTATCTAATTCTGGTCTCAAGCAATACATCATATCTCTGATTAAGGCATACTTGCACATAAGACATTTTAATGAAATACTTGAAACAAATGTCTTTTAATCAGTTGCTTTTATCACTGTGAAATTATGATTGTTTTTTACTCAAATGTAATATTTGATGACTGTTTTAATAAAACCATAACTTGAACTGTTGCCTCAAATTAGTAATTTACTGTTGTCTTTAAGTGAAGTTTAATAACCATCATTAAATATGAACACTGTCTTCAAAAGTAAATTATTAATGACAAATAAGTAATGCTGGCACATATAAATTAATTTCTTTTTTTTAAAAAACCTCTTCTTAACCATGGATGTTTAATTCTACATTTTCTAAAATGAGAAATTGGAAATAAACAGCATGCAAGACAATTCATTTCCAAGTATGTTGTCCAGCTAAATTAACTTGTCAATAAACAGCATCATTAATTTTATTTTTATACTGAAAGGCTCTTACATATTTATGCCATATTAATTTCCAAGTTAAACCTGCAAACAAAGAAAACTGTTGATTTTAGAAATAGTTTTTAATAGGGGCATGTTTGTGCAGTTTATATGAATGCTGAATCCCGACATAGGAGTTATCCTGGTGTTATTTAAATGATGCAATAATCTTGCCATCTATAAATGAATCATATCAGTCATTCCACATATTGACCTTTCACTACCAAGTTATTTTCCAAAGAATCACTGTCAGGAACCAGTGGCTTTTTTGGAAAATTATTTTTAAGAATACAGTATTAAATATCTGGGAATATTCCCAATGCATTCCTTACTGCGATAATCTATTCGGAAGGCAGATGCCATCTGTTGGCCAAATCGAGTTACTACAGGTCTGAGCTCCATGCAGGATTGTCACGTTCCATGCCGTCCGGAAGTCCGGGCAGCCAGCACGCCTTCCTCGCCGCTCACTGGCCATCTGTCGAGTAATATACTGGCTGCACGTGGTAAGGAGTCGAGGACGCCTGCCAGGTGTGGCGTGATGATACGCGTCTGCCGGATTTAAATGCAGACGCTTGAGACCTGTTCCTTGCCTTGAAGTGATTCTCACTCCTCTCAGTGCATTCATACAAATTACCCATTGATACCTGAGTATGACCTCTGGCTTAGCTTACGATTCTCCTGGTTCTTAACCCATGGCATTTCTCTGACTACCCGATCTGGCTCACGACTCCTTGTATCTGGCTGACGTTCTATTTTGGCAAACCGACCCCTGGCATCCCTCTGACTACCCGACTGGTATTAACGCTGTGTGTCTTGCTCATGAGCAATCCTTGTATTTACCCCTGGTGTCTATTGTTCTGTTCACATGTAACTTTGGTTCTGTCTGTTTCTGGACATAGGTAGTATTACCGACCATTCTAAGAATATGCAGTGTAGGATAGCCTGTCTGCGTGTAGGGATCAGACATCATATCTAGAAGGTACTTGACAAGGATCAAATGGGGAGCTGTCAGACACATTTCCCAGCTTGTTTTAAAATATGTTAGCAACTCAGCACCATGCCCATGGCATGTCCTGAAGCCCAATTGTAAAGAAATTATTTTGCAACAAACAAATTCCCATTGCAATGATTAAATATAGTTGTGTTTGCTGCTGATGATCGTGTAAACACAATCACACTAGTGAAGGGGTTAAAAGCACTAGTGGACCTGAATAAAGTAATGCACAATATCTTGCAAATACATTATGTCAGCAATAAGAAGTCAAAATTACATCTAAAATCTAGATCCATATGTCTAGCTGAAATACCATGGACCCAAAAACTGAGGCTGCCGTTAATTGTTCTAGGCATTATGTATAATGGACACTGGACACATAATAATGAAAAATAAACCCACCAAAACAATCTCTTACCCTTGATCCCAATGTGTAGAGTGCAGCATGATCCACCATGTCCTTTGTGTGCAGCGGAACAATGGGAGCAAATAGTTCCCAGTGTTCCTCCACAACCTCTGATTGATTCCCCCATATACAGGATTGCGCTTGGATCCAAGGAGTTAGCGGCTCCCAAATATTATGACTCAAACCTCTAATAAAATAATTCATTCGGGATAGAGTCAGATAACAGGGAGCCACAAAAGGTCATGCTGGTATTTCCCCTTAGTGGTTACCTGTTACCGACAAAAAATTCTGACATGGGGAATAGGAACCCCATATTGGATGTTTTGTGCAATTGCAAAACAGAGTCCTGTAAATTGTTTATCCCATGCAAAAGAAAACACATGTTATTGGTTAGTAGACTTGTGCATGGGGAAGATTTTGATTTACTATCTCTTTAGTTTTAGCAACATTTTCGTTCATGCTACAATTTGGTTTCTCTGTAATATTTGATTTGGACAAACTAAATGGTAAAATAAACTGCCATTCAGCACTAGCTACCCGCGAGCAAATAGTTGACTTCATGCAGAGATTCAGTTCTGACCTTGCCAACCCTGTATAATAAATAAATATGTAAGGGTTGTTTAAAATGACACCCATAATACTGTATGCCCACGTCTGACATGGCGCGAGGAAGGACATATTACCAAAGAGGCCATCAGCTGCTCACTGCAATAATCCCTTGTGCTTAAATATTAGTGCCAAAAAGGTGGCTGATCTCTAAATTGGAGCATGACAAATGAATATAAAATGTAGGTACAAACAACTTCTCTATTGAGCTATACAATACTTCTCACATTGACTTTTGTAAAATTATGAAAAAATAGGCCTGTCTGCCTGCTCCCCAGGCCCTGGGTTACCCAGCCTTATGGTGTCTTCCGTGGCCTCTGGTTCTCTGGGTCCTGGAGTGAGCCAGGAATGTCACCCTCTTTATGACAGCTACCCACTCCCGCTCCTTTTTATTTTCCTTTTACTTCCCCACTCCGCTCTGCGCTTCAGCTCTATCATTCTATGGATGTTTGGATGATGTGTCCACCCTCTACTGCTGATATTTGACTGTCTTCTTTGTTTGTTTTTGTGCATACTTCCTTAGTCGATTTGCAGATTGTCTTTTTATACCTGCATGCATGACAATGTTTTGTACCACTAGATTTATAAATAAAGAATTAGAAAATAAATAAATAAATAATTATTAGTGCCTGGAAGGCTAGTGGGGAGGCATGATATTGTCTTTCTCCTTACCCATGGAGGAAAAAGTAACAGGTAGCATATGGTATCCACATGGCAGTGTCCACCCCCAAACCCCTATTGCTGGCCCATGGGGACTTTTAAAGTGCCTGTTTGGAAAAAAAACACAAATTTTCTTTATATAGGTCAACAGTTTTATTTTTGCTGACCTTTACTGTCATGTTCGCTATGGTGCTCACCTAGGATCAGTGTAGTTTGGATCCTTATGGACAGATTAACCTGATGCTTGGCTTGATAGCAGTTACTACTGCCACACCTAGCACTCCCAGCCAGGGAGGTGATGTATAAATCTAGATACCACTCAGCAGCAAGTGATTTTGTGACCAAATGTCTGCTGAGTGAAGGCAAGTTAACTATAGACAGATAAAGATAGTATAGTAAGACAGAAACAGAACTTGGTTCAGAAAAAGCGTAGTCAATAGTATGTTCCAAGTTGGCACCATAGAGGGTAGTCGTACAAACAGGATTTGCAAAAGAGCGGACCCCCATACACTTGTGCTCTTAAACGTCTAAAGCATGCACAATGAATGCAGCAAGTTGCAGGGCAGGCCCGCAATGTGAGATTATACAGAATGCAGTATATACAGTTGTGTTCAAAATTATTCAACCCCCCAATGCTGTAAAGGGTTTTAGGGAATTTAGTGTACATTTGTAATTGTATTCAGAATGAAACCCTACAAGGACTTTTTAAAGAACCATATGCAACTAAAATGACATCAATTGGTTTTGTAATACCATATATGTAGTAGTAAATGTTTCTTTTGTGAATTCTTCATTGACACAATTATTCAACCCCTTAAAGACTACCACTCTTAAGAACAGAGGTTCATTCAAGAGTTTTCAATCAGGTATTGAAAACACCTGTGGATGTCACGGAGCAGCAATAAAGCATAATAAGCACCAATTAGGCAGCTTTAAAATAACTGTGATACTCAGCTCCTTCTAGACATTTACTGGTGTGGTTACAAACTTGGTGAAGTCAAGAGAATGGTCCAGGAAGACAAGAGAAGAGGTGATTACTCTTCACAGGAAGGGCAATGGCTATAAGAAGATTGCAAAGATGTTAAACATACCAAGAGAGACCATAGGAAGCATCATTCGCAAATTCAAGGCAAAGGGCACTGTTGAAATGCTACCAAGTCGTGGCAGAAAAAAGATGCTGACTTCGACTGCTGTGCGCTACCTGAAGCGTAGAGTGGAGAAAAGTCCCCGTGTGACTGCTGAGGAACTGAGAAAAGATTTGTCAGATGTGGATACTGAAGTTTCAGCTCAGACAATACGGTACACACTGCGTAATGAAGGCCTCCATGCCAGAACTCCCAGGCGCACCCCCTTGCTGTCTCCAAAGAATAAGAAGAGTCGACTGCAGTATGCCAAAAGTCATGTGGACAAACCACAGAAGTTTTGGGATAGTGTTCTGTGGACTGATGAAACAAAATTAGAACTGTTTGGGCCCATGGATCAACGCTATGTTTGGAGGAGGAAGAACAAGGCCTATGAGGAAAAGAACACCTTGCCTACTGTGAAGCATGGCGGGGGGTCAATCATGCTTTGGGGCTGTTTTGCTTCTGCAGGTACAGGGAAGCGTCAGCGTGTGCAAGGTACCATGAATTCTCTTCAGTACCAGGAGATATTGGATGACAAGGTGATGCAGTCCGTCACAAACCTGAGGCTTGGGAGACGTTGGACCTTTCAACAGGACAATGATCCCAAGCATACCTCCAAGTCCACTAGAGCATGGTTGCAGATTAAAGGCTGGAACATTTTGGAGTGGCCATCGCAGTCACCTGATTTAAATCCGATTGAGAACCTCTGGTGGGACTTAAAGAAAGCAGTTGCAGTGCGCAAGCCTAAGAATGTGACTGAACTGGAGGCTTTTGCCCATGACGAATGGGCGAAGATACCCGTAGATCGCTGCAAGACACTTGTGTCAAGCTATGCTTCACGTTTAAAAGCTGTTATAACTGTAAAAGGATGTTGTACTAAGTACTAAGATTGAATGTCACTTGGGGGTTGAATAAAACTGATAATGATGTGAGCACAGAAAAGACATTTGTGGTTATTTCATTATAAATGTTATGTTATATTTGTCTGACCTACACGTGCCTCTTTGATTTAATTGTAAGCAAGATGACAGAATGATCAAAATCAATGTCAAACTGGCCAAAACACTCAATTTCAGTGGGGGTTGAATAATTTTGAACACAACTGTATATGCTTAGTACCAAACAGTTGACGTGAGGGGTTGATAGATTCAGCAACCAGCAGGGCAGACCCACAATCAGAGACCATGCAATATAATTTGTACGTATGTTTAGTACCACGCGGCTGACATGAGGGGTTTTATAGATTCATCAACCTGCAGGGCAGACCCACAATCAGAGACCATGCGGTATGAGTTGTGCATTGGCTTACTACCAGACGGCTGACATGAAATACCAATAGATTCTGCAAGCTGCAGGGCAGACCCACAACTGTAGACCATGCAATATGAACAGCACATACACTTAGCATACGTAGAGTATAACATACAACAGTAAAGTGTAAAAGCATAAGAATAGTCAACAGGCAATATGGGTTTGATACACAATCAGGATCCTCGTACAAGCAGAAATTGGCAACTAAGCAAAAGCAGATAGACAATAACGAGATCAGCTGGCGATGCGGGAATAACTCCACATCAGGGCGACGAGCAGATCCTTGCGCCTTGTATTTAAGGTCGGCGGCTCCGCGTCACGATGCCAAGCCCCGCCCCCTGAGACGCCGGTCTGCCAGCTCGAGCTCCTGGCACCCAGGTCAGCAAGCGATGCCGCCGGGCGCCCAGGCCCCCCAGGCGCTGCAGGGGTCGAAAATGTGTCATTTTACAATTAGAAAAAAAAGGTTAAAATCCCTTTCAAAGTTTCTTAGTCCCACATGTGACCATAGAATGGATGTGAAGTATATCTCTGGCACCACCTTTACACCCACTGATGAAGCTGACCATAGCATAGAAACATAGAAACACAGAAAAATGTCGGCAGATAAGAACCTTTCGGCCCATCTAGTCTGCCCAATTACATGGATACTTTACCTGGATTTATCTTTTGGTTAGGATAGCCTTATGCCTATCCCATGCCCGCTTAAATTCAATTACTGTTTTGGCCTCTACCACTTCAACTGGAAGACTGTTCCATGTATCCACCACCCTCTCAGTAAAATAATGCTTTCTGATGTTACTTTTAAACCTTTGCCCCTCTAATCTAAGACTATGTTCTCTTGTTTTGCTACTTTGTTTCCTTTTAAATATACTCCCTTCCTCTACCTTGTGGATTCCCTTTACGTATTTAAATGTTTCTATCATATCTCCTCTGTCTCGTCTTTTTTCCAAGCTGTACATGTTAAGATCATTAAGCCTTTCCTGGTAACTTTTCTCCTTCAAGCCGTACACCATTTTAGTAGCCCTTCTCTGAACTCTCTCTAAGATGTCTATATCCTTCTGGAGATACGGTCTCCAGTACTGCACACAGTACTCCAAGTGAGGTCTCACCAGTGCTCTGTACAGTGGCATGAGCACTTCCCTTTTCCTACTGCTAATACCTCTCCCTACACAACCAAGCATTCTGCTAGCATTTCCTGCTGCTCTATTACATTGACTACTTACCTTTAGATCCTCTGCAATAATAACCCCTAAATCCCTTTCCTCAGATGTTGAGGTTAGGACTGTATCAAATATTCTATATTCAGCCCTTGGGTTTTTACGTCCCAGGTGCATTATCTTGCACTTATCCACGTTAAAACTCAATTGCCACAGCTCCGACCATTTTTTTAGTTTACCTAAATCATTTGTCATTTGGCTGATCCCTCCAGGAACGTCAACCCTGTTGCAAATCTTTGTGTCATCAGCAAAAAGACATACTTTTCCATTAATACCTTCTGCAATATCACTAATAAAAATATTAAATAGATTGGGTCCAAGTACTGACCCCTGAGGTACCCCACTGGTAACAAGACCTTGCGCCGAATAAACTCCATTTACCACAACCCTCTGTTGCCTGTCACTCAGCCACTGCCTAATCCATTTAACAATATTGGAATCCAAGCTCAAAGATTGCAATTTATTGATAAACCTTCTATGCGGAACAGTATCAAAAGCCTTACTGAAATCTAAATAAGCAATGTCTACTGCACCACCTGTGTCTATTATTTTTGTTACCCAATCAAAAAAATCAATAAGATTAGTTTGGCTTGATCTCCCTGAGGTAAACCCATGTTGTTTCTGATCCTGTAATCTATGTGTTTTTAGATGGTCAACAACTCTTTCCTTTAACATGGTTTCCATTAATTTCCCCACTACTGACGTAAGACTAACTGGCCTATAGTTCCCAGATTCCTCCCTACTACCCTTCTTGTGAATGGGCACAACATTTGCTAATTTCCAGTCTTCTGGGACGACTCCCGTTAGCAAGGATTGGTTAAATAAATCTGTTAACGGTTTTGCTATTACATCACTGAGTTCTTTTAATAATTTAGGGTGGATCCCATCAGGCCCCATTGACTTGTTTGTCTTTACTTTAGACAGCTGCTGTAGAACCTCCTCCTCTGTAAACTGATATGTAATTGTCTCGTTAGTGTTTCCTCCTAACTGAGGTCCCTTTCCTTCCTTTTCTTCTGCAAAGACTGAACAAAAATATTAATTGAGGCAGTCAGCGAGACTTTTAACCTCTTCTACATACCTTCCTTCCTTTGTTTTTAATCTAACTAATCCTTGTTTTACTTTTCTTTTCTCGTTTATGTATCTAAAAAATGTTTTGTCCCCCTTTTTTACTGACTGAGCTATTTTCTCTTCTGCGTGTGCTTTGGAGGCTCTTATAAATTGCTTTGCCTCTTTCTGCCTAATCTTATAGGTCTGCCTATCTTCTTCACTCTGAGTTTTTTTATAATTATTGAATGCTGTCTTTTTGTTCTTCACTATTTTGGCCACTTCTGCAGAGTACCACAGTGGTTTCTTCCCTTTTTTGTTTTTGCTAACAACTCGAATGCAATTGCCTGTGACCTTCAATAATGCTTCCTTTAAATAATCCCATTTCTCCTGGACTCCCTTTAAACTCCTCCAGTCTGATAATGACTCCTTCACACAAAGTCTCATTTTAGAAAAATCAGTTTTTTTAAAGTCTAAAACATTTGTTTTTGTGTGGTGCGGCTCCATCCCTGTTCTTATATTAAACCATACTGACTGGTGATCACTAGATCCCAAATTTTCACCTACAACAAAGTCCGATACCAAACCTCCATTTGTGAGTATTAAATCCAATATGGCCTCTTTACGGGTCAGCTCCTCAACTACTTGTGTTAGAGATAATCCCAGTAGGGAGTTTAGAATATTTGTACTCCTGGTGCACCCAGCTGTTTTGGTTTTCCAGTTCATATCAGGAAGATTAAAGTCCCCCATGATAATAACTTCCCCCTTCATTGCCATTTTGGCTATCTCCTCAAGCAGCAGATTATCTAGCTCTTCTACTTGTCCAGGGGGTCTATAGATCACACCTACACGAGCTACTGTATGATTGCCAAATGTTAGCGTAACCCAAACTGACTCTATGTTCACCTCGCTCACTTTTATTTGGTTCGTTTTTATGTTGTTTTTCACATACAGGGCCACTCCTCCTCCTTTCCTACCTTCTCTGTCTTTTCTATATAAAGAGTACCCCATCTGGTACGATGCACATCTGCTGTTTTTTATTGTATTGTAAACTTTCAATAAATTTGTTTTAAACATAGCCAGCAACTGCCTGTCCTGTTTTAGTGGATGAGCTTGTGAGCTTGTGAAGCCTAAGTGCAAGTCTTCAAAGTGAGCACTTAGAGATCTTCTGGTGAGTGATTTTGATTTTTGTTTCAAACAGATCTTTTCTATTCATTTTAAGGTTTTAAATTAGGTCTGGTGAGTAAATTAGGTTAGGCTGGTGACTCATTTTCATACTGATTAGCATAGAATTGGAATCAATTGGGTGCTATTTGCTAATCAGGTTTAGCTTGTCCACGCCTTGCTGGGGGAGGTGTACTTAGGTGAATATATAAAGCTTGGGGATATTAGCTTTTCTAATTGAGCTTGTGAAGCCTTCTAAGTGCAAGTCTTCAAAGTGAGCACTTAGAGTTCTTCTGGAGATACTCTGGAGGTAGTCTGAGGTTAGACAGGAGGTAGAAAACCTACAAAAAGGTAAGATTTGCTGGTTTTAAATCCATTCTTTTATAATGGCAGGCTTGGTCCAGTGTAAGAGCTGTCATGCATTTGTTTTTAGATCCAATTTTTGGAGGTTTGGAGTGTGCCTGATATGTAGGCAGTTGTCTTTATTGCAGCAGGAAATTGCCTGTTTGAAGTCTGAGATTTGTAAATTATCTGTTAGTCAAACTCAGGCTATGACTGTTACAAAGCCACTGCCACAGAGGCCTCCTAGGAGTGGCAGATGGACTACTGTAGGATCTGGTAGACTTAGAGTTGTGGATAGAAGGCATGTCCCACAGTCTGTGGCTCTTCTTAATTCTTTTGAGGCACTTTCAGAGTGTAGTGGTAAGACGGATGTAGGCTCAGACACCATAGTTGAGGAACTATCATCCCCTATGCCTAAGGTATGCAGAACTGCAACCAAGGACAAAAAGGAAAAGGTGGGACTTGATAGAAGGCAATTGTTGCTTGGTGATTCTATCATAAAAGGTGTTGAGCTGGAGAGTAGTGGTTTGGTGAGATGTCTTCCTGGGGCTACTGCACTTAGAGGCAAGAGACGTATTCTCAATATTGTCAAACAAGCAAAGCAGCAAGGGGAAGTGGACATTCTAGTCCATCTGGGGACAAATGACTTGGCTAGCAATGAGGTTTCTGAGATTAAGGAAGATTTTTGTGTTCTTGGAGGTGAAATACAGCAGATTGCGTCCACTGTGTCATTCTCTGAAGTTTTGCCTGTGCATAACATTCAAGATAGGCAGATGCGCAATAGGGAATTTAATTTGTGGCTTCGGGAATGGTGTCGGAAGCAAGGATTTGGCTTTGTGTCCCATGATAGCTCTAATTGGAGCAGAAAGGATGGTTTGCATCTTACTCATAGGGGAACATATGTTCTCAGTGAGAAGTTCAAAGGTTTCACAAAGGAATATTTAAACTAGGAGGGGGGGACAAAAGGGTAAAAAACAATCTGCTCGATTGTCCCCCAAAACTAAATCGGAGGGTGCAAGCAACATGCGGGGTAAAAAATGACAAGCTCAGAGTCGTGTCTATAAATGCTCGCAGTTTAGTCAGTAAAATCAATGAACTTGAGGCATTGATGGCAGCTGAAAAAGTAGATTTAGTGGCGGTTACTGAGACATGGTTCAGTGAGAAAAATAACTGGGACATAACAATACCGGGGTACTCTTTATATAGAAAAGATAGAGAAGGTAGGAAAGGAGGAGGAGTGGCCCTGTATGTGAAAAACAACATAAAAACGAACCAAATAAAAGTGAGCGAGGTGAACATAGAGTCAGTTTGGGTTACGCTAACATTTGGCAATCATACAGTAGCTCGTGTAGGTGTGATCTACAGACCCCCTGGACAAGTAGAAGAGCTAGATAATCTGCTGTTTGAGGAAATAGCCAAAATGGCAATGAAGGGGGAAGTTATTATCATGGGGGACTTTAATCTTCCTGATGTGAACTGGAAAACCAAAATAGCTGGGTGCACCAGGAGTACAAATATTCTAAACTCCCTACTGGGATTATCTCTAACACAAGTAGTTGAGGAGCCGACCCGTAAAGAGGCCATATTGGATTTAATACTCACAAATAGGGATGAGCTGTTCGGGTTCGGACGGTTCGGAGTTCGACCCGAACTTTGGCAGTTCGAAAGTTGGCGAATATTGAACTTTTTGGGCGTGTTTCGGTTCGGGTTCGAAAAAAAAAAGAAATTTTGAAAAAAGTATATAAAATGCGTAAAAAAATACTAAAAAATCTAGAAATAAAGAGACTCTTTACTGCAGAATATTATAAGCAACGGTTTATTAGATATTGAATTAAAAACTAATGTGTACGTGGAAAGATTATCAACTCTAAATGACCTCTGTTCACAAACGGGCATAACACCAGGTGTTTTCAGTCTGGTAATCAATTTGATACATTGTACAATATAGTGAGGGGGTGGGGTGGTGTCTGTTTCTGATTGAGATTTGAGAATTAATTTCCCTTCTAAAACATCCTAATATGCTGCATTTAACCCTTTCGCTGCTGAGGCTTTTCACACCTCTGTGCTGAGGTCATTTTTACCTCTTTCGCTCATCATGTTTAACCGCGTTTTGTAGCCATATTTTGATATATGACCCAGACATATTATATATCGTTCTTTCCGGCAGACTTGGCAGATTCATAATATGTCATTATTATATGTATACGTTATGTCATGTCTTTATATTATAACAAAAAATGCAATAAAATTAGAATTTTCAATAATTTATTATGTGTAAAGTGGTTTTTTTCACATTTTAACATGCGATCGTTTGCGGTTATATTTTGTATGGGGTGCACTTGTTAAAAAAATTAGAAATGGGGTCTCGTTACAGTTTTTTTTGGGAAAAATTTAGCTTTTTTTAACAAACGCACCGCATACTAAAATCGTTAGTGCAGCATTATTGTTCACATTATAATTGAAATGGGAACAATATTGCTGCATTAACAAACAAAAACAAACAAAACATTTTTTTTTTTTTATTATTTTTTTTAAATATTTTTATTTTTTTATTTTGTTTTTTGTTTTTTTTTAAAAACATTTTTCATGCTCATGTTTAGTATCCTTGGAAAGGCCATGCTCTGGCCGATCCAACGATATCCAACATTAACCCCTAGCTGCCACGGATCGGGAGATAGGGGGTTCATTGGAACCCCCTATCTCCACCATTGGTGGCAGCTAGGGGTTAACTCCAGGACTGGCGTCATCGTGCTATGCATGATGACACCAGTCCTCAGGGGGAGTTCCTGGAGGCTTGGCCGACATCCAAGATGTTGGCCAGCTCCAGGAGAGGATCACGATCCGGCGCTTGTCAGTGCCGATTCGTGATCCGGCTCCCCAGGGGTTAATCACAGTTGCCGTTTGGAAGGGCAGGCTATGCCCTTCCAAACGGTGCCTGGATTAACCCTCTGCCCCCGGCGATCGGGAGGGAGAGAGGTCTGAAGGAACTCCCCCCTCCCTTTCAGGCGCTTCCTCCGCACATGTGGGGGGGCGCCTGAATTAGATGTCATCGCGCCGCCGCGATGACATCTAATTGCTCCGCCGGGGTCCCAGAGTGCTGGGCTGACATCCAAGATGTCAGCCCGCACTGAGGGGCGCAGCAATCCGCCGGAATCTGAGCGCGTCCATAGCACAGGAGAACAACTTGGCTGGACGCGCTGAGCGCGTCCATAGCAGCCAAGTGGTTAACTGGTGTTTGAAAAAAATCTAAAGCAATGTTATTTTTCATCTCGGGATTAAACATTCACAGGGTTATTCAGAGAGCGGTGAAAAGCAGGAGAATAACTGGAGAAGTGAAAATTCTAGGTCAAAATAGCCAAACCAGAAAAACTCTCCCATTTAAACTCACTTTCCAAATTGGCTATTTGGTCTAGATTGTTCTCGTCTCCTGCCAGTTCTCCTGGCTTTCACCTCTCTCTCAGGGTTGTTCAGAGAAAGGTGAAAACCAGGAGAATGGCAGGAAAAGAGAACAATCTGGACCAAATAGCCGATTTGGAAAGTGAGATAAGGCTAGGGTCAGACTAACGCATTTTTCGCAGCGACCGTCAAAAAGTGCGTCCCAACGCATTGCCGTATTTTATTCACGGATTGGGCGAAAACGGTCATACGATGCGCATTTTTGTGCGTGATTTTTTACGGATCGAAACCAGGAAACTTTGGGTGAATGGACGTTATGTTGGCCGGACATGAGCAGGGTCTGACGTCTCCAAATCACGCACACACGCCGCTAGTGGACGCAGCGCATTCTGTACGTCCGTACTAGCGGTTCTGCATTCTCGAAAAAATGCGTTCATTTTCCACTTGCGTTGCGCAGCCGGACTTTCGTGCGACCGTACTTCGTATATTGGCCATCATTGCCCGTCATTTGCTGCTAGTGTGGCCGTGATTAAGTGCGCCTAAACGCACGTTAAAAATTCGCTAGTCTGACCCTAGCCTAAATAGGAGAATTTTTCTGGTTTGGCTATTTTGACCTAGAATTTTCCATTCTCCAGTCATTCTCCTGCTCTTCACCGCTCTCTGAATAACCCTGACAGGGTTATTCAGAGAAAGGTGAAACTCAGGAGAATGACTGGAGAATGGAAAATTCTAGGTCAAAATAGCCAAACCAGAAAAATTCTCCCATTTATCTCACTTTCCAAATCGGCTATTTGGTCTAGAATTTTCCATTCTCCAGTCATTCTCCTGCTTTTCACTGCCAAAGAATCTGTAAACTTTTTCTGCGTGTCCGAAATGTCTCCTCTTTTCTTACAGACTGCCGCCCCAAGCAGTTGTTTATGGATAGATTAAAGGAAAAGCATTTACCGCCATTTGAAATGTCATTTTTTGGTTTTTACATATTTCTATACATCCTAAAAAACTGCCACTTCACGGGCAGGTTATGGGGACCTCCTAGGCACGATATTTGAAGGAATTTTTCGTTTTTAGTTTTAACCCTTATTTCATGGAAAACTCACTGTCCCTTTAAAAACGTTTTTTTTTCTACTTTTTGTCCTTGTTTCCTGTCCCCCAGGGCACTACCCGGACCCCCATACACCTTTTATGGCAAATATGTAGCATATATGCCCTCTTGGAGGGCACTCTAAAAAACCGAATTTTCAGCCCCATTGACTTGCATGGGGGTTCGGGTTCGGGTTCGGACCCGAACAAATGGGAAGTTCGGGTTCGGGCCCGAACCGAACTCGGGGGGTGTTCGTCTCATTCCTACTCACAAATGGAGATTTGGTATCAGACGTTGTTGTAGGTGAAAATTTGGGATCTAGTGATCCCCAGTCAGTGTGGTTTAATATAAGAACAGGGATGGAGCCGCACCACACAAAAACAAAAGTTTTAGACTTTAAAAAAACTGATTTTTCTAAAATGAGATTTTGTGTGAATGAGTCATTATCAGACTGGAGGAGTTTAAAGGGAGTCCAAGGAGAAATGGGATTATTTAAAGGAAGCATTATTGAAGGCCACAGGCAATTGCATTCGGCTTGTTAGCAAAAACAAAAAAGGGAAGAAACCACTGTGGTACTCTGCAGAAGTGGCCAAAATAGTGAAGAACAATAAGATAGCATTCAATAATTATAAAAAACTCAGAGTGAAGAAGATAGGCAAACCTATAAGATTAGGCAGAAAGAGGCAAAGCAATTTATAAGAGCTTCCAAAGCACACGCAGAAAAGAAAATAGCTCAGTCAGTAAAAAAGGGGGACAAAACATTTTTTAGATACATAAACGAGAAAAGCAAAGTAAAACAAGGATTAGTTAGTTTAAAAACAAAGGAAGGAAGGTATGTAGAAGAGGATAAAAGTCTCGCTGACTGCCTCAATGAATATTTTTGTTCAGTCTTTGCAGAAGAAAAGGAAGGAAAGGGACCTCAGTTAGGAGGAAATACTAACGAGACATTTACATATTAGTTTACAGAGGAGGAGGTTCTACAGCAGCTGTCTAAAGTAAAGACAAATAAGTCAATGGGGCCTGATGGGATCCACCCTAACTTATTAAAAGAGCTCAGTGATGTAATAGCAAAACCGTTAACAGATTTATTTAACCAATCCTTGTTAATGGGAGTCGTCCCAGAAGACTGGAAATTAGCAAATGTTGTGCCCATTTACAAGAAGGGTAGTAGGGAGGAATCGGGGAACTACAGGCCAGTTAGTCTTACATCAGTAGTGGGGAAATTAATGGACACCATGTTAAAGGAAAGGATTGTTGAACATCTAAAACACATAAATTACAGGATCAGAAACAACATGCGTTTACCTCAGGGAGATCATGCCAAACTAATCTTATTGATTTTTTTGATTGGGTAACAAAAATAATAGACACAGGTGGTGCAGTAGACATTGCTTATTTAGATTTCAGTAAGGCTTTTGATACTGTTACGCATAGAAGGCTTATCAATAAATTGCAATCTTTGAGCTTGGATTCCAAAAGTGTTGAATGGATTAGGCAATGGCTGAGTGACAGGCAACAGAGGGTTGTGGTGAATGGAGTTTATTCGGCGCAAGGTCTTGTTACCAGTGGGGTACCTCAGAGGTCAGTACTTGGACCCATTCTCTTTAATATTTTTATTAGTGATATTGCAGAAGGTATTAATGGAAAAGTATGTCTTTTTGCTGATGACACAAAGATTTCCAACAGGGTTGACGTTCCTGGAGGGATCAGCCAAATGACAAATGATTTAGGTAAACTAAAAAAATGGTCAGAGCTGTGGCAATTGAGTTTTAATGTGGATAAGTGCAAGATAATGCACCTGGGACGTAAAAACCCAAGGGCTGAATATAGAATATTTGATACAGTCCTAACCTCAACTTCTGAGGAAAGGGATTTAGGGGTTATTATTTCAGAGGATCTAAGGGTAAGTAGTCAATGTAATAGAGCAGCAGGATATGCTAGCAGAATGCTTGGTTGTGTAGGGAGAGGTATTAGCAGTAGGAAAAGGGAAGTGCTCATGCCACTGTACAGAGCACTGGTGAGACCTCACTTGGAGTACTGTGTGCAGTACTGGAGACCGTATCTCCAGAAGGATAAAGACATCTTAGAGAGAGTTCAGAGAAGGGCTACTAAAGTGGTGTATGGCTTGAAGGAGAAAAGTTACCAGGAAAGGCTTAATGATCTTAACATGTACAGCTTGGAAAAAAGTCGAGACAGAGGAGATATGATAGAAACCTTTAAATACGTAAAAGGAATTCACAAGGTAGAGGAAGGGAGTATATTTAAAAGGAAACAAAGTAGCAAAACAAGAGGACATAGTTTTAGATTAGAGGGGCAAAGGTTTAAAAGTAACATCAGGAAGCATTATTTTACTGAGAGGGTGGTGGATACATGGAACAGCCTTCCAGTTGAAGTGGTAGAGGCCAAAACAGTAATTGAATTTAAGCAGGCATGGGATAGGCATAAGGCTATCCTAAACAAAAGATAAATCCAGGTAAAGTATCCATGTAATTGGGCAGACAAGATGGGCCGAAATGTTCTTATCTGCCGACATTTTTCTATGTTTCTATGAATTACCACAAATATCACCACTGAGGATCATTTCAACCAAGAAGGTGGTCCGGTCCCCTTGGAATCACTGGCTGCTTGATATTTGTTGACTCTAGAATAATAGGCACCATTAAATGTGAGTAGACATCTTATATTCTACTATAACCATTTATTTGAATGGTCTGCACTTTGCATTTTATTTGTTTTTATCGAGGAACATCCCATGGAGCAAAGACCTAATTTTCAAGTGTAAATTCTGAAAATTGGATGAATTGATCACCAGTGTGAGCGTGATATCCACTACACCCTGCATGTGACCATGGCATGCCACAGGGGGTAGGGACCACTGGGAACAGACAACCATCCTACAGGACATTCTCCTGCTCAGTCAGTGTACTACTCTGTCAGTCATGAGTGGAGTGGTATGTTAATAACATGGGAAGGAATACATGAGTTGACATCATATCCCACTGCATCCCCTACCCATAGGAATCAGGTGTGGGGGACTCACAGACAACTTGAGGGATGGAGATGCTAGTGTCCTGTCCACCCCTTAGGCCCCCCTTCCACAGCTGGTAAATGGGGTCTACTAAAATAACATGGAAGAGGGGCATGCAACTGCTCAGCCATCATACCTCAGAGCCATCACCAGCAAGGAGGGTAACAGTTAAATGTTGGGTGGATATGCTTGATAAAGACAGATAACATCTTGCTTTATACTGAGCAAAATATAGGATTAAATATAGGACTGAGAATCTCTTGCACTACTTTAAACAGACTGGTTCATCTTTTTCTACCTTTTTCTAAACCCTATTTATCTCAGCATTTACCAGTTCCTACAGAGCTTTAAGACCACTCTACTAGAGCCCTGTCCTCTCTGTGGACTGTAGTTGTAGAAGCAGATTTGTTGAGCAGCCACACGGGATGCTAAAATACGTTTATTCACCATTATTCCAATAATTAGTCCAGTGGGACTCCGTAATGTCAAATAGTTCTAAACAAATGTTTATAAAATAGTCCTGACATGTGGCTGCTCCTGTGAGGCTTGAAGAGGAGCTGCCATGGTGCATTTTTTCTGTACTAAAGCGTTTTCCATAGAGGAAAACCTATCAATTTTTTTTCTAGATAGTCAGTAGAAGTGTGAATAAATTCAGTTGTTATCTGCTCAATGAAGTACACAGCAAGCGTCACCTTTTTCCATAAATAAAACTCTCAATTTCCCCCTCTGTGTGCATATGTACTTGTTTTTCTTTGATTCCTTTGTGATTTCCCATGTTACTGCAAGTTATTTCAACTGAGGGAAATGAGGTCATATTTCTATGAGGGCTCCAAGGATTTTTTTGAGAACATGTTCAGTTACTCACATGACATAAAAGAGGAATCCAGGAAAATGGAACTTACTTTCCAGGATATGCCCTTACTGTGGTTTTTCAAATGGCAGCTGAGAGATGAGAATGGATTTCTGTCGGTCCAAAGTCTGAGAAAACAACTTTAACAGCAGCAAAATTAAAAAATAATAAAAAAGGAAGAGACATTTCTCAAATGTAGCAATGTTAGCATGTAGAGATTTGCTAGATTTAAAAAAATCATTAACACTGCACAGTCAGTCATGTTTTAAAATAACTTGACCCCTTTTAATATGTCTTCATTATTCCACAATCACGTCCTGTCGAGATCACTCCGGGCAGTGAGAGACCTCCACCTGTCCTCTGTCTAAACCCGCACTGCCAACTCTCACCTCCAAGACTTCTCATGGGCAGCTCTGGTCCTGTAGAATGACTTACCTCGCCCTATCAAACTCTTCCCTAATCTTCAGGCCTTCAAGAAATCCCTCAAAACCCATCTCTTCAGATTAGCAGTCCGTCACAGTGGGATGCTAGTGAGAGCCCAATCTGCAGTGATACTGACAGGTGTGTAGAGCTCAAATGACATATCATGAAGAGAACATAAGGGTCTAATGTCGAAACACAAGAGCCAAAGTGGATGATACGTTTCAGCCATTTCTTGCCAGAATCTCACCACAGAGGCTGTGCATCTTTGTTGCAAAATTTAAATTATCAAAAGTATTTTTTTTTTAATTTAAGGTTTTGATTTTCAAACAAAGGGTCACAGACTGACCATTGAACTTGTCCTCGCAGGGCCAAATAGACGCAAAAGACACATAAAACATAAGGGATGGGGGGTCTCGCAATAAAGCATCAATATATCGAAAGGTGGGGGAAGGGGAAAAATAAAATAAAATAAAAAATTAATGTCTTCCAAAATCTATGTCCTCGAAAAAGCTGCAGAATGTTGAAAAAAGAGGGGTTAGGGTGACATGAAAAGTCATCGAAGGGCAACAATCGAGAGGGGGGTTCATCCCCAGTCGGGGGGTCTCATCAAAACAAAAAGTCTCCATGTGTGAGGGGGGGGGAAGGAACAACACAGCAGACAGGATGGCGAAGCAGCCTCAGCCCACATCTCAGAACTGGGGAGGTGCCAAGACTCCCAGCAGGACAGGAAGGAGGCATCTTGGGTCCCCAAAGCCCCCATCTCTGCCTAGGTCAGATAAGGCGTATCGCTCCAGCAAGGGAAGCCGGGTCGCCACCGGCAGGGCCATGCAGGGTCTTCCAGAACCACCGGGTGGACCGGCCCAGCAGAAAGGCTGCTGGAGAGCCAAGGCCAGGGCGAGGTCCCCTCCCATCTCGATCGGTCCTCGAGGAAGGTCAGCAGGCAACTCCTCAATCTTGACTCCCCCTTGTAAGGTCCGCCATATGGACCATATGGACAAGCCCCTGAGTGGCTTAAGAGAAGCTGGAGCCATCTCACAGCACATCGCAGCTTCCTCCACACCAACCTCGAACACAGCAAACGGAGCAACCTCACCTTCGCTCGGCCCCGGATCCACTCCTGGATATAGAGGGTCAAGCAGCAGCACAGCCAATGGATCCGGGACATCAGATTCTGGCAAGGCTGCTCCATCCCCATCTGGGACAGGTATGTCCTCTTCCGACGTGCGTGGGTAGGAGGTGGGCGGCACTCTGCAGCCCCTCAGTATGGCCATCATCCGGCACCAGGTCCCCTTCGTGAGCGGGCTCAAGACGTCCCCCCCAACAGCACCAAGCAGGCCTCTAGGCCCTCTATCGTGGCCATTTTCTCTTCAGTGGGAGGAGGGGAAACAACCGGCGCCCAGACTCACCAGTCCTCAGCATTCTGTCCTGAACAGTCAGCAGGAGACAGGGGCTCTCTGTCCCCGCCGCTCCCGTCACGGCCCTCGCCAAGGATGCAGACACAGGGGGGCACAGCAAGCAGGTGACTGGCACCAAAGGGTAGGCCACAAGATGGCTGCCGGCAGCGACCTCCATCAGGTAAAAAGCCCGGCAATGGGCTGTCTCCGGTCCGGTGGGGGGGGGCAGAACGGGCCCCAGACAACGCACCCCGATGGCCAGCAACACAGGGCTCACAGCATAAAACGTTTCGTCGTCAATAATGTGTCTTAAAGAACCCTCAGAGAGAGGACGGGTCGGAGCTCCACAGACACACGTCCTCTCTCTGCAGCAGCTGGCCACGCCCCCATCAAAAGTATTTTTAACTGTATAAAGTTAAGTAGGGATCAAATCTAGCCAAGAGTAAACATTTCATGCAATTTTGTCTTTAAGATGCCTATAGCCAGTCCTAGGATTTTCAAATCAGCCATATTTCCATGGACGCACATAACGTCTGCATGCTAACGTTAGCAAAATTAATTTGATCACAAGTTAAGGCAATTTTGGGGATTCTTCTATCAAACGGTAGTGAAGAAGGTTAACCCTGTTTATCAATCTAGGATTTTGCTCATAACTGTAGCTTTAAGTAGTGGGATAAACTATTTTCTCCTTTCTTTTTAAACAATCTAAAGTATATTAGCCTATAATATTACTAATTCCACTTTTAATGGCACGTGACCAAACATACAATGTGTAAGGTATGATATATTACCGCTTTACCATTTAAGAAGGATCATATAAAATGCTCAGTCAATGTAATAATAGCTAAATTTAAAGACTTCTTCAATATCTATTCTTTTCAAATGTTTTTATGATGATGAGTCCTATTTTATAGAGCATTTCAAGCAATAAATTCCATAAAGTGTTAAGTACTTAATTAATTATAAAAGTCCATTCTTCAGTCACAAATCACATAACACCTTCAAACCGCGTCCCTATTCACTTGACTAAGGCATTTATTTCAAAATACAGACATCAGTTGTGTGCAGAGACTCCGAATTCCATAATGTGATAATGCTCAGCTGATCGTAAAATTCCAATCATGACTCAAAATTCATGTAATGTCTTCAAATAGCTGTTATTGTCAAATAAAGAACAAATCAATATTCCACTTTCCCGCAGAGTGAAAAATATTGTGATATGCGCAGACTAAAAAACAGCTAATTGAAATGCTTCATCATTTAAAGTGTTCTGTTCTCAGGGGAAAAATTAAAATAATGACAAATAATAATACCACAAAGTAATAAAATGCAAACAAAATAATCCATGGAAACATGTTTATAACACATTGATTTTAGAATTAACCCCTCAATTCATTTGTATTTTATTGCATGATATAAACTGACATCATTATGTGGCAATAGCATGTCCTATATTTGCACGTGCGTGAGTTAACATGAAAGTATTTCACGATATCCTTTCTGACAGTTATGCCCAACTTTATTTTAAAGGGATACTCCACATACCCTGGACATTTTATCTTATTAAAGTTATCAGGCTGAGTGGAGTGCCCCCCACCTTAACCCCCATACCTCCCTCCTATGTTGCTTTGCAATTATTGCCTTATTGCTGTGTGAAGAGGAGGAGTTTCTGCATCAACAGGCAGATGGGATTTGAATATCGGACCTTTCGGTCACTGATGATGTCACAACGCTCTGTGTGCTGATGTCATCCTGTCTCTGGATGCTAGCAGCCAGGATTATTATTATTATCCTTTATTTACATAGCGTCACAAAATCTGCAGCGCTTTACAAGATCTGTGTACAAGGGGTTGATACATTAGAATACCACACATTGAATAATGACCTGATTCAGGGGGACCCTGTTCCCTAGGGAACTTACAATCTATGAGAAGTACAAGTATTTTGAGGTAGGCACATCCATATCGTAAGGTGACTTGCCCAAGGACACTTGCTGGTGGTATCTTCTGAGTGGGATCGAGTTGGCTTTTCATGATTGTAGAGCAGTGACCTGCTCATAAAGTCAAGGCTTGCTTCTCCACAGTTGTATTGGAGGGTTGTGCTGAACAGGATTTTGACTTGCTTCTCCACCGTCGAAGGGTAGAGATGCTACCACTGGACTCCACAACCGATATTGGCCCCTATTACACGCTTTGCGCAAATGCGCTCGTGCAGCGCAATTTTTTTTGCGCACGCAAAAAAACCCTAGCGCGTGCAAATTAACGCGGTAGTACGCTCCGAGCACAGTTTTTCAGCCTACAACTTTGTACGTGCGCCAGTCCGACGCGCAAAACCGGGCGCAAATGACCGTTGCGTGCAGGAATCGGTGGGCAGACTGGTTTTTCACGGGATTCAACCAATCAGAATTACGAACCACCATTTTCTAAAGTTAGGTTTTTGCGCCTGTCAAAGTCAATCTGCGTATATGTGCTGCAGCAAAAATATTTTTTGACAAATTATTAATTTTTTATGTCTGGGTATGTGTAGAATGTGTAACTGTACTGTGCTGTATTTTTTTTTATTTCTGAGTTATTTAGTTTCGGCCACATCATATTTGCAGTTAACACCAAGTTTTCAAAGACGTTACGAAAATTTGTGCAAACGTCGCTCGTACGACATTGCGCGAAGGTTGTAATACCATCCGCACTAACGCATTTGCGTTCACAATGTTAAGTATAGGATGCGCGTAGGAACATACTCTCGCGCTGGGTTTGCGCAGGGTCACTCGCGTTGGACGTTAACGCGCATCGTTTGCGCGAACGTCGTACTACAACGTTCTGCGCAAATGGTTTTGTTCTTGCGGAAAAGCGCATTTGCGCGCACGCAAATGCACTGTGCGAAGCGTGTAATAGGGGCCATTGTGTGGTAGGAAAGTATGTACTGTTAGGTGTCTTGCCCAAGGACACTTACTGGAGAGGTGCTCTAGCCGGTATTCAAACCTGGGTCTCCACAGTTCTAGAGCAGTGATGTTACCTCTACTCCATCCAGCTGGTACATTGTCTTGTGAGAGAGAAGCCAAGGATTGGAGCTGAACATGAGCTTGCAGCACCAATACATCATTTTGCGCAGGTGCTGTAGAAACTGTGTACAAAAGTATGTAAACGTATGTACACAAAAGGTGTATGGGGGTCCGGGTAGTGCCCTGTGGGGACAGGAAACAAGGACAAAAAGTTTAAACACACACAGTGAGTTTTCGATGAAATAAGGGTTAAAAATAAAAATGAAAAATTCCTTCAAATATCGTGCCTAGGAGGTCCCCATAACCTGCCCGTGAAGTGGCGGATTTGTAGGATGTATAGAAACATTTAAAAACAAAAAAATGACATTTAAAATGACGGTAAACGTTTTTCCTTTAATCTATTCATAAACAACTGCTTTGGGGCGGCAGTCTGTATTAAAAGAGGAGACATTTTAGGACACGCAGAACAAGTTAAGTGATTTTTTTAGCAAAATTATACAGGCTTTGGATGAAAGTAACAATAGGTGCTTTAAAATTGGGCCTTTAGTGTCGGCAACAGTGCCGTCACACCGTAACCCCTCTGTGGTATTGTGGAAGAGTGCAGTGGTGGACCCTGCGGTCCAATATTAAAATGATATGAATCTGCTAATATAGGCGTCAGTGGCAGTGCACCCAAATATTGTGCCTTTGGTGGCAGCAAGTGCCTTCACACCGTAACCCTTTTGTGGTATTGTGGAAGAGTGCAGGGTTGGACACTGCGGTCCAATATTAAAATGATATGAATCTGGAAATATAGGCATCAGTGGCAGTGCACCCAAATATTGTGCCTTTGGTGGCAGCAAGTGCCTTCACACCATAAGTAATCTATCTGTGGTATTGTGGAAGAGTGCAGGGTTGGACCCTGCGGTCCAATATTAAAATTATATGAATCTGGTAATATAGGCATCAGTGGCAGTGCACCCAAATATTGTGCCATTGGTGGCAGCAAGTGCCTTCACACCGTAACCCCTTTGTGATATTGTGGAAGAGTGCAGTGGTGGAGATTTTGTGAATGCAGAAGAGATCCCGATCTATTCAGTTACGTCAGCATCAGGGGATTGATAGCTGCTGATCCAGGACTGATTCATTTTTGTAAATGTCAGCCGTTCTACAGAGTTGGTGGACAGACGCACTCTTTTGTCTGTGACAAAACCTCCTGCGGCACTGAACGTCCTTTCAGAATGCACGCTGGATGAAGGGCAACCTAGTAGCTGCATAGCATATTGGCTAAGTTCTGGCCAGTGATCCAATCTCAACACCCAGTAAGCCAGTGGATCATCTGCTGTAAAGGTATCCAGGTCTGCCCTTGCCCCTAGGTAGTCCTTCACCATATGTTGAAGACGCTGGCAATGGGTGCCTACATTTGATGTCCCTGGGCGTCGTGGACTAAAAAAATTGGAAAAGGCATCAGTCAAGCGACCCCTTTCACCGCTCTTCCTCTGATCAACCGCAGCCTCAGAAGCACCTGTGTCATCACTTGGTAACCTACCAATGCCTGGAAAGGTGTTACACAATTGTCGTTTAAGAGCGACCTCAAGTTTTTTCATCCTGTCCTCCCTCTGTGAGGGCAGGATGAGCTCTGCAACTTTACCCTTGTATCGTGGATCAAGAAGGCTTGTAGTAATGAGCCAAACACCCCCATGTTCGGTTTGCATTCGAACTCGAACAATTTCAAAAGTTCGAGTTCGAACACGAACCAAACTCAATGCAAGTAAATGGGACTCAAAAGTTCGATTTTTAGAGTGCCCTCCAAGTGGGCATATAAGCAAGATATTTGCCATAAAAGGTGTATGGGGGTCCGGGTAGTGCCCTGGGGGACAGGAAACAAGGACAAAAAATTAAAAAAAAAGGTTTTAAAGGAACAGTGAGTTTTTCATGAAATAAAGGTTAAGAATAAAAATGAAAAATTCCTTCAAATATCGTGCCTAGGAGGTCCCCATAACCTGCCCGTGAAGTGGCGGATTTGTAGGATGTATAGAAACATTTAAAAACAAAATAAATGACGTTTCAAATGATGGTAAATGGTTTTCCTTTAATCTATTCATAAACAACTGCTTGGGGCGGCAGCCTGTATGAAAAGAGACGTTTTAGGACACGCGGAACAAGTTTAGTGATTTTTTGGGCTAAATTATGGTGAAACTTATGCAGGCTTTGGATGAAAGTAACAATAGGTGCTTTAAAATTGGGCCTTTAGTGTGGGCAACAGTGCCATCACACCATAACCCCTCTGTGGTATTGTGGAAGAGTACAGGGTTGGACCCTGCGGTCAAATATTAAAATTATATGAATCTGGTATAGGCGTCAGTGCACCCAAATATTTTGCCTTTGGTGGCAGCAAGTGCCTTCACACCGTAACCCCTCCGAGGTATTGTGGAAGAGTGCAGTGGTGGAGGTTTTGGTAATGCAGAAGAGATCTCCGATCTATTCAGTTATATCAGCAGCTATAACAAAACCGGGTCAGCAATGTTTAGGCACTTGTACTGCGCTACTGTATATGGTGAGAATCAGCGCACACCAGTAGCAACAGGAAGCAAACAGAACAGGCAGGGAGACACAGAGAGAATAGTCAAATGGCAGGCAAAGTCAGCAACAGATCGGGTCCTCAGAATAAGTAGGGTCAGTAACAAGTATACAAACTGATTCGGTAAGCTAGCGATGCGGGAATAAAGGCTGAGACACACTGAGCGTGTAGCAACGCACAGCGTAGCGAAGCGAAGAGAAGCAAACATTTTGCAGGCTTGACTTCACTCCGCTCTGCCTCGCAGCGTGTCTACACTGCATTACGTTTGCTTCTCACCACACTGGACAGGAATCCACTAACTAAATTAAAATGTACAAACAAACCATTTTATTTTCACAAAGCACATGTTATATAGCCAAAAAAAGTTTCTACTGAATAAAATACAACAAAAATTACTGTTAATTTAATAGGAATAGTATAAAAATATAAAAAAAGGTAACCCCTGATCATATATATTATAGGGACACGGAGCGCTGTGTATAGAGTAGGGATGCATTAATACCATACCACACACAGACATATACATATATATCAACACGCAGACCTATATATACTTATATATCAAAATGCAGATATATATACACCCACCCACAGACCTCAGATCATATATACACATACGCACATGGTGGTGGCATGTGGACAATCTCAAATAAATGCACCCCCCCATTTGGCTGACCCCTCCAGAAGAAATGTTGAACCCGACAGAGCAGAGAATATATATATTATTCTCTGCTCTATCGGGTTCAACATTTCTTCTGGAGGGATCAGCCAAATGGGGGGGGGCAATTAGTTGCCAAAATGTGTGTGCAATACAAGTCTGGATGTATATATTTATAAGAATATAGATATATATCTTATCTATATATATATATATATATATATATCATACCTGCCCTTACCTTCCCCTATAAATTTGCTAAAAATATACACACAAAAAATAAAAACACTGCCTGAGACCCCGCACAGCCCACATGCCACCCCCCTCTACCTGGCTGAATGTATCTAATATATATAACTAAATACATTCAGCCAGGTAGAGAAAGGAAAAAAGTTTTATTTTATGTTCTCGGGGACATTTAAAAATGTCCTCGGATTTTATTTTTTTTAGAAATGTGTCGCCTTACCTTAGCCTGGTGGTCAGTGGGGCTCCCTGGATCCTGGTTGTGGGGGCTGGGGGGGTCTGCCGTGGCCGCAGATGCAGTGGCTCCCTCCCTGCGCTGCCTGTCTCTGCCACATGCACCCGGGCGGCTAGCCCGCACAGTCACAGCTCTGTCATCCGGCGGCCGCATGCTCCTCAATGCTCCTCAGTGGGATCCTTAAGAGGGCCCTGCCTGATTAGAGTGCCTGATTAGAGGGCCGTGTCTGCCTGATGTTTTAGTAACAAGAATGTTTTATCCCATAGGCTTCAATGTTAAAAATATTCCCATTTTAATTCAATATCTAATAAGCCGTTGCTTATAATATTCTTCATTAAAGAGTCTCTTTATTTCTAGATTTTTTTTGTATTGTTTAAGCATTTTTTTATACTTTTTTCAATTTTATTTTTTTTCGAACTCGAACCGAACACGCCGAAATGTTCGAAGTTCACGAACTGTCGAACGGCCAATGTTTGATGCGAACTCCAAACATATCGAATCGAACAGCTTATCCCTACTCATTATACCCAGGAGCACGTTCATCGAAATCTGATACTTTGTGTGCTGACTTTGGCTATCCCTCCTGACTATTCTGTTCTCTGATGCCATTACTTCCTGGCTTGTACGACTACCCTCTGTGTTGCTGACTATTGGCCTGTATTACTACCCTCTATGTACTCTTTTGTGTGTATTTTCCTTTAGCTAGCTTTTACCGGCCATTTCAAGGACCAGTAGGTTCAGGTCGTGTCCTGATCTGCATGTTTGGGGCAGACACTGTGATACTATACCTCTGTGTAGTGTACATCTCACATTGTTGTTGAGCTTTACCAGATTGTTCAAACTAATTGCTCTTAATATATAGGAGTAAGGATCTCGTCAACATATTCTGACTTCAATAACAGGTGTTGAAAGAAACCAGCAGGAAAGAAAAGGACTATGGCAAATCTAGAAGGACTATGGTAAATCTAGAAGAACTATGGTAAATCTAGAAGGACTATGGCAATTCTGCTGGACCTCTGTTCACAGTTATTTTATGCTGTTATCCAGGGCATAAAACATATAGGGATTTTTTTTAAGCAATCTTGAGATAAAATCTGAACCTTAACTGGCATTGCAGATTTTGCCTTTGCCTGGATTCTACTGCCACCAATACACAATTCAAAAATTTTCAATGGATTATCCTTGGAAATACAAAAGACAGATTCCTGCCAGAAATAAATTGTGCCGCACTAAGAACTTTACAGCAGGTTTTCCAGACAAAGACAAACTGAAGGTAGACAGAGCTAAATATAGACAGATGGACATACTGTATATAGTAAGATGAAGGTAGACAGAGCTAAATATAGACAGATGGACATACTGTATATAGTAAGATGATAGATAGATAGTAGATAGACAGATAAATGTCAAAAAGATAGATAGTAGTTTAGTAGGAGATATAGGGCCATATTACATTCTTGGTGCTAACTTAACCAGAGCAGTTGTAAACTTAAAACCATATTACATAGTTGGTGCTAACTTAACCAGAGCTGTTGTAAACTTCCCAGAGCCATTATAGCCTATGGAGGTTTTACGTTTACAACAGCTCTGGTTAAGTTAGCACCAACTATGTAATATGGTTTTAAGTTTACAACTGCACTGGTTAAGTTTGCACCAAGTATGTAATATGGCCCATAGTAAGATAGATAGTAGAAAAGATAGATAAATGACAGAAAGATAGTAGGATGATAGGATAGATAGATAGATAGATAAATGACAGAAAGATAGATAGTAGTAGAGTAGGAGATATAGTAAAATAGATTGTAGTATAGTAGCAGATATAGTAGGATAGATAGTAGAATAGATAGATAAATGACACAAAGATAGATAGTAGGATGATAGGATAGATAGATACATAGATAGATACTAGATAGATAAATGACAGAAAGATAGATAGTAGTATAGTAGGAGATATAGTAGGATAGATAGTAGTATAGTAGGAGATATAGTAAGATAGATTGTTGAATAGATAGATAAATGACAGAAAGATAGATAGTAGGATGATAGGATAGGTAGATAGATAGATAGATAGATAGATAGATAGATGATAGATAGATAGATAGATAGATAGATAGATAGATACTAGATAGATAGATAGATAGATAGATAAAGGACAGAAAGATAGCTAGTAGTATAGTAGGAGATATAGTAAGATAGATAGTAGAATAGATAGATAAATGACAGAAAGATAGATAGTAGGATGATAGGATAGATACATACATACAGTAGATAGATTTATTAACCATCATCCATATGAACATTGAGAAGCAATCAAGTTACTACGAAGCTAAATAAATTGAATTTCAGCGTTGTGCTGAAAAAATATTTAAAATGTTTAACACTTAATAAATGCCATACATAGCTATCTAAGTTAAAATAAGATTCCTTTAGCTCACTTGAGAAGCAAAACGGTGATGTTAAATAAAAGGAAGAAAGTAACAGGTTCATCAATATTTCAGGGGAACAATAGAACATGCAAAGCTGATGTTAAGACACTTCAAGACTCTCTGTTGGCAACTTATTGATTGCATGGCTTGTTCACTAATGAGCTAGCTATATGAAGTTTAAAACAAAAAAGTTTACAATGTCAAAAGATGCTGACACAACGTAACAGCAAGTAAAGAAAGCAGAATCTAAAAAGACTGAAAATCTCCAGATAGCTGCTCCAGGTCTAGCAGTTCTGATGATAGCGTAACCCACCGATTGCTTTAAAGGTAGCTCTATGTCGCGACACTCGAAAAAGGAATCCTTTAAAACCATTCTCACCGAAGGCTGTCGGTATTTAAACAGTTAAGTCGTGATATTTATAGGGCTTTATACAGCTATACAATACATAATAACACAATGTGCATCTGTCATAAAGATAGAAACTTGGCTCTGGCACCCGAGGCATTAAAAGGTAATGGAATTTGCCTAAGGTCAAAGAGAATTTATTTTGAATGTTGATCTCTAGCTTTTTCTTTTCTCTATTAATACAAGGATAAATGCATAATATCTTTGCAGAGGTGCGTGTAATATATATATATATATATATATATATTTTTTTTTTATTTGTCAAATTTCATTATAATAGAAGCTTCACTATTCAGTAGCAGCGGTAAGTGTTTCTACTTAAGTACACTTAAAATATATATTACAAAAAGAGAATACTTGTACTTTAGTATATACGTAGTTGTGCAGTGACTGAAATAGGAAACAGTTTTTCTTTTTAGAATTTAATACCTGCATAAACAAATGTAACATCTTAAGTAATTGATGACACATTCCTAGTGGGACTAAATATATATATATATATTTAAATATATATATGTCAATACCAGACAATCTCCAGATTCAGGTATTAATACTATGTTGAGAGTGCTATTTTAGAATATGTGCTGGGACACAACTCATTTCCATAACCACTTTGCATTCACTGCCTAAGGGAAAAACAGGAGCACAAAGTTACAATGTTGGAATATACAATAAGGAAAAATTATTAAAGCTGCCAAGTGACAATAATAAAGCAGATTTTTATTTGAGATCTGAAAAGCTAGTCATGATAAAATGGTTGATTTCAGATAAAGTATTTCAATCTCATTTTAATAATGTAGCTGACAGTTTAACCTCACTGATGATAAAGGATAAACGTTACTTTTTTTTCTGGTTGTTGTTGTTGGGAAAGCCCAAATCTTCAATTGACATACCCATTATTCCACCCATCCTGCATTTAGCATCTGCGGAATTAATGTACTGCTACAACACTTACAAAAAAATAGATATATTTTTATAATATTTCCATCAAATGTGTAGTAGGAGATGCTGTTTGGCTCTTTTTTTTTATCCATTCAATAAAGAGTCTTTAATATCTATTTTCCTCTACATCAATTCAGTTTTTATCATTCATGGTCTTGTCTCTTCTTCAAAAGGCTCTCATAACTAGGACCGTTACCAAGGTTTTCTTTCAAAATAAATTCGCATACTGCGCATCACCAATTTTAAAGCACAGGACGAGTTTTACAAGGTCACAGAAAGCAGGTCTGGAACAGAGTGTTACATATTATCTCTGTAGATTTCAGGATTAAAAGTCTGCAATTCGTCTTTGAAAAGTAAAAACAAGAGAAGCAAAATGGGAAGTGAAAATGTGGATCCCGGTGGCATAAAGCAATTAACTGCTGAGGTATAGTGCACAGTATGTATTAATTAATGCAGGCTTTAGTTCACTCTGAGTTGTGGTGACCTGTTGGGCAGTGATCATTAGCAGTCATCAGTGACTGGCAATTTTTTTTTGCCTAACCTATAGGGGCAATTGCCTTTAATGATTTGAAGAAGCATGAAAAAAATAACTATTGAATACTTGGCTGAAATAGTGAAATGCATCACTTACAAAAAAAGCTGTAATTTAGCTGAACAGATCATTAGTAAACTATCCATCCTTGGCCTGTGATATCAAGTTAATTTATTTATTTTTGCCTGTTTTATGCGTAATCAAGCATCTGCCATATTTCACTTACCATTCGTAGCTTCCATGAAATGGAATTAAAACTGTGAAGCCAATATAGTCCAACAAACATAAATAATTCAACCTATATCGAATTGCTTTTAAGATAATAGTCATAGATATTGTCACAGACACCGGATGCAGAGACTTTGGGCTTTGGTAAAATCTCGCTCCGCTGTTCTCCTCCATTAAATTTATTACGTTGTTTTTTGTGTTTGTGCTAAAAGTGTTGCTTTTGTGACTTTTCCCCCATAATCCACATGCCTTAAGTCTGTCCCTAGTGTTCCCTGTGTTCCCCCAACACCAGGTAATCTTGTTTGAAACCCCAGTTAATGTCCAGAAGGGAAGAAGGAACGGAGGCTTCAGTACTTCTTAGATATCAATGGTATATGTAGTCAGGGAAAACCAATTTTCGCTCAGGAATGATTCAAATCCAAAATCATTTAAAGGATTTATTCTCATAAAACTTTAAAATAATAATTCTAAAAGCCCGACGCGTTTCGTCTATCAATTAGACTTCCTCAAGGGCAGCATGTTATACAAATAATCAGAAAATATTAATCTAATAAAACATTTCCCATCATTCCCTTTTATAGTCTTAGAGCATCTCTGATTGGTTCCCATTCTTCTCTGGCGTTGTCCTTATATGGATACTTCCTGTACTTTCCCATCGTTCCATACATCCAATCTCCCACAACCCCCCGCGTCCCTTGGACGTCACCTCCACTTCCTCTCCCATTGCACATGTCTCTGAAAACTCCCAGCGTCTCACTTGAGACGTGAGATGCCGGGAGTTTTCAGAGATATGTGCAATGGAAGAGGAAGTGGAGGTGACGTCCAAGGGACGCGGGGGGTTGTGGGAGATTGGATGTATGGAACAATGGGAAAGTACAGGAAGTATCCATATAAGGACAACGCCAGAGAAGAATGGGAACCAATCAGAGACGCTCTAAGACTATAAAAGGGAATGATGGGAAATGTTTTATTAGATTAATATTTTCTGATTATTTGTATAACATGCTGCCCTTGAGGAAGTCTAATTGATAGACGAAACGCGTCGAGCTTTTAGAATTATTATTTTATTGTTTTATGAGAATAAATCCTTTAAATGATTTTGGATTTGAATCATTCCTGAGCGAATAATTGGTTTTCCCTGACTACATATACCATTGATATCTAAGAAGTACTGAAGCCTCCGTTCCTTCTTCAATTTTGCTGTTTTCTGGAGTGGTGAACCACCTCCTGGGAGTCAACTTCAGTACCAAAAAAGCTGAGTATAACTTATCCTCCTAAACACCATTTTTTGTTTCATAATGTCCAGAAGGGGCCAGACGTGCCAGCCAATCCCCATCAAGGACGTTATTCACTTTAATGGAAACATCCTCAGAAAATTTAACCACTGGTTCCCTGAAAAATCTTTTGCCCCATTAAGGAGCTCGTTTGGGGTTTGGATACCCTCATGGGAGCTGTAGCTGGGGTGATTTTCGTGAGGGAGTTCCATCGGGAGCCTGGGTTTTGGAGCCATTCTTAACCCTCGAGATTCCCACAGTAGCCACTATACAGCATCACTTGGGGCAACTTCCACACTCTGCCGCTCAGCGCTTCACCAGTGGATTTGAGCACTTTTTGGGGACCATGGGGACCCGAGCTATTAAACGATACCCCAGGAATGCTGCAGCTCCCTCACAGTCCCCCGAAAAATGGACGATCTTCGTGACACGCGAATGTCTGTTAATATGGCCACTGATGGAGGTGCCAGGCTGTCTGGGTCCACCCTATTGTCTATTGTTCAATTAACAGGATTATGCTTTGTTATCAAGATTGCGTGGTGTATAAATGTGCTGTCCAGTCCCCTGTCCAATAAACCAAGATGCTTCTCACTCAGTACTAGTTTCGTCCAGTTCCTGGGTGAAGATACTCATAATGAGAGCACTTTCTTGGGAGATCCTGTAGCAAGGGACACCCTTCTGACGGGGATGCCCAGGTGGGGTACCAGCTAATCTTTCACAGATATCAATTTTTTCAGATATAGTATTTGGATGAAAGACAATATCTTAAAGCTTTGTGATTAACTGCATTCTAACAGTAGAGAAAACATTTTGTAATTTGTACTAGTTTCATGCTTTAGAGTAATTAGTTTAGGAGTAAATTACTCCTGTGTTGCAAATTGCTTTTGCCTAGTAACAGTTTTGCGACTGATAGTGAAATGATACTGAATACATATTGGAAATTAATACATACATTGTTTACTTTCTATTTTCTCTGTAGGAACGCAAGTATGCTTAATGGAAGTCAGTAATATGGGGACCAGCGGTTAGAAATTGAAGGGGCCAGCTGTAGACCTATCACTTTGCTATACATGGGGAAAAGTCCCACTGATTCTGTCATAATCAAAGTTCTGCCGTCAATGGAGACAGAGGCTCTCTAGACAGCAGGTTTGCTCAGGAGGCCCAGAAAAATGGATTTTTGCCCCTAGTGGCCCAGAGCTATTCAGTGTCCCTGTGACTCCAGGATGCTTGGACCCCCTTGAGCCACCAGGGTCCTGGAGCCTTTGATGTATTTTCATGGATCCCCCTTTCGTTTATGATACAAGTCCCTGTACACAGTACCCTACCTACCCCTCCGATCCTTGGATGGTCGGTAACGCTAAAACTACCTGCAGGGAACCGATCTTGTAGCACCCTTTTAAGGGTTAACAGATACCAGATGAGGAGGACACTCTTAGCCCAGGTAGCAGAGGTCTTAGTACCAGGAAAGACGATCGGCCTTACACCAAGGATGACATTCAGAGCAGGGTTGTCGGGAATAGCCGGGTCAATACACAAAGCAGGGTTTTCAGAAATAGCCGGAGTCATACACATAGAGGGTTCTTTTTCAATAGCCAGAGTCATGCACTTAATAGAAAATCACAATTAGCACTGAGGGAAGCAAAACCACGTCAGGGCAATGAGTTTGGGACTGATTTTAAACCTGGTGACGCAGCATCATCATGCCGCACCCCACCCCCTGACCACCCACGTGACTGACGTGAGCCTGCACATCAATCGGTGCCCAGTCAGAGAGCAGCGAGGATGGTGTAACTTGGTTGCCCTGTGTGTGAACAAAGTGGTCTGCACCAAATAATGTTCTCTCATGCTAGCTGGCACTCAGTTGGAGTCAAATTGTGTGCACTCTGCATACTGTACTGTACACCAGCTACCAACTCATTAGGCAATATTGACTATGGCTGCACTACATGCAGTCCAATGAAGTGGATACAATTACACTGGTTCTATTGGATATACAGTCAGGTCCAGAAATATTGGGAGATCGACACAATTCTAAGATCCTTGGCTCTATACACCACCACAATGGAGTTGGAATGAAACAAACACAATGTGCTTTAACTGCAGACTGTCAGCTTTAATTTGAGGGTATGTACATCCAACTCAGGTGAACAGTGTAGGATTTACAGCAGTTTGCAGATGTGCCTCCCACTTGTTAAGGGACCAAATGTAATGGGACAATTGGCTTCTCAGCTGGTCCATGGCCAGGTGTGTGATATTCCCTCATTACCCCAATTACAATGTGCAGATAAAAGGCCCAGAGTTCATTTCAAGTGTGCTATTTGCATTTGGAATCTGTTGCTGTCAACTCTCAAGATGAGATCCAAAGAGCTGTCACTATCAGTGAAGCAAGCCATCATTAGGCTGAATAAACAAAACAAACCCATCAGAGAGATAGCAAGAACATTAGGTGTGGCCAAAACAACTGTTTGGAACATTCTCAAAAAGAAGGAACGCACCGGTGAGCTCAGCACCAAAAGACCCGGGAGACCACGGAAAACAACTGTGGTGGATGACCGAAGAATTCTTTCCCTGGTGAAGAAAACACCCTTCACAACAGTTGGCCAGATCAAGAACACTCTCTAGGAGTTAGGTGTATGTGTGTCAAAGTCAACAATCAAGAGAAGACTTCACCAGAGTGAATACAGAGGGTTCACCACAAGATGTAAACCATTGGTGAGCCTCAAAAACAGGAAGGCCAGATTAGAGTTTGCTAAACAACACCTAACAAAGCCTTCACAGTTCTGGAACAAGATCCTATGGACAGATGAGACCAAGATCAACTTGTACCAGAGTGATGGGAAGAGAAGAGTATGGAGAAGGAAAGGAACTGCTCATGATCCTAAGCATACCACCTCATCAGTGAAGCATGGTGATGGTAGTGTCATGGCTTGGGCATGTATGACTGCTAATGGAACTGGTTCTCTTGTATTTTTTGATGATGTGACTGCTGACAAAAGCAGCAGGATGAATTCTGAAGTGTTTCGGGAAATATTATCTGCTCACAATCAGCCAAATGCTGCAGAACTCATTGGACGGCGCTTCACAGTGCAGATGGACAATGACCCAAAGCATACTGCAAAAGCAACCAAAGAGTTTTTGAAGAGACAGAAGTGGAATGTTATGCAATGGTCAAGTCAATCACCTGACCTGAATCCCATTGAGCCTGCATTTCACTTGAGAAGACAAAACTGAAGGGAAAATGCCCCAAGAACAAGCAGGAACTGAAGACAGTTGCAGTAGAGGCGTGGCAGAGCATCACCAGGGATGAAAACCAGCGTCTGGTGATGTCTATGCGTTCCAGACTTCAGTCTGTGATTGACTGCAAAGGATTTGCAACCAAGTATTAAGAAGGGAAAGTTTGATTTATGATTATTATTCTGTCCCATTACTTTTGGTCCCTTAACAAGTGGGAGGCACATCTGCAAACTGCTGTAAGTCCTACACCGTTCACCTGAGTTGGATGTACATACCCTCAAATTAAGGCTGACAGTCTGCAGTCAAAGCACATTGTGTTTGTTTCATTCCAACTCCATTGTGGTGGTGCATAGAGCCAAAGATGTTAGAATTGTGTCGATGTCCCAATATTTCTGGACCTGACTGTATAAGCTAAATAGTGCAAAATATCAGAATGATACATTTATGTGTGAGTGTGAAGTGACAATTTGATAAACATGTAGTGAATCATTGGTGGATATATTTGTAAATTTACATATTGTATATGGGGCATACTAAATGGTGCTTTGTAGCAGTTTGCATTTGTCCTGAGTGTGATGTGCAATTGGGAAACATGGATATGAGTATGTTGATTCTACAAATCTCCTGGATTATTTTACTGTTATTAGTAAAATAGAGCAGAGATGTCAATCAGTGTAAAATGCATCAGGTTCATACATATGAGTGTGTTATTTTGTGTTTGTCTTCTTGAATTACATTATGTATGTGATATATTACACAAATATAAAACATGTGTCGATAATGGTTTGTATTATTAAAACTTTAAGTATATAATTTCTTAGCACTCATTGGACCTTATTGCTGTTTTACTGGAGATGGTTTGGTGGATTTCCCTGAATAATCCACACATGCTTTAAAAGACCCGGGGGTGGCTCTGCTTCTTGTGAGTTTTAATTAATATGCTTTTTGATTTATTAATTAATAATTAATGAATTATACACTGAGCTCCCAAGGTTTATGTTGGCTTCTGCATACAATCCAAGGAGGATTATAAAAGAGTATATGAAACTTCCATCTGCTGTGAGTGTCTGTTTATTATTTCACTAACAATAAATGTTAGTAATGTTCTACTTTATAATATGTTACATAGTTTTGTTCTTAGGTTTCAATAAACTACATAAAAAGAAAGCCAACAGTATTAAGAGCATTTACCTGAGCTAATAGCTCAATATTAGAATTTGCAGAAAAAGCTTTTTTGAGCCTATACCCTAACAGAGCGGCTGCATAGACCAACAGTATCCAGCCCACTTCATGTATATAATCATAATATATCTTAAATATAAACCCATCAGTCTCTCTCATGTCTGAGAAGCAGCATGAGGATATGTGGTTCCTTAGAGAGCAGCTCTTGGCCTCATTAGGTAGGACACAACCCAGAGGTTCCATGACGTGGCAGGTGGGCTTACACTTTAATGGCCATTCAAGTAAACCAAAACCTCGGATTGTGTTTCGTTTCGCATGGAGCTACAATGATGAGCGCAAATGATAACCTTTTTTCTTGTTATGCTTTATACATGAAACAGGCTGCATACTTCGGGTCTACACAGCCACCCTGGTAGGGAATAGGCACAAAACCATTTTTTTCTGCATATTTGTATATTTTGTTGTATCCCAAGCCATGTCATTGTTGCTGCTTCCACTTTCTGTGTTTTCTTTATGATCCCGAAGTGGAATTGTTCCTGGTGAAGGTATGAATATTAACCCACCAGTCTCTCTCATGACTGAGAAGCAGCATGAGGATATGTGGTTGCTTAGAGAGCAGGTTTAATTAGGTAGGACCCACCTGACTCAGAGCTACTGTTACATGGCAGGTAGGCTTACACTTTAATGGCCATTCAAGTAATCCAAAACCTGTGTTTTGTTTCACATGGAGCTACATTGGTGAGCGCAAATGACAACTTTTTTTCTCAATATTAGAATTTGACACAGATCCTGTGTCAAGTAAGCTGTTCCAAAAGTCTTAACATCTATCTGGTTTTAAAAGTTTATACTAAAGGGGTTATTCAAAGGCCGCAAAATTGCACTGAACAGTGAATTTCCCCATACAGTGCAATTTCGTGGCAATTTGCCAAATATTGGCGAATTGCCAGCGAAATATGTTTGTCGTCGGTGGCACTGAAATCCCCTTAGAGAAAAAAAGATTTATTTATTCAGAGAACGCTGATCTGCACTGACATGTCAGTGAAATGCCCTGATATTCAGTGGTTTTGTTCAACAGGTTTAAACAGGTGAATCCCATAGGTTTCTATGTAAATAAATTTCCAGTTTTTCATAAATATTTATTCAACCGTTTATCCTTTTCATTTGCAGCAACAAGTCTTTTTATTTATTTCTTTATTTTTTAGGCATTTTTTGGATTTTTTCAGCAATTTTTTTTTTATAAATGGTGTTTTTTTTCTGTATCAGACCTTTTTATTATTTCCAGGCATTTTCATGCAGTATTTTTTTTCTAAAAAATGTCTTTTAAAAGTTGCGGTGTTATTTTTTTTACCGTTGTTCAGTGGCTTGTCGGCTTTTTCTGCCAGCTAATCTGGAGTCTGTTAAGCGTGTAGTCTGATTTTTTTCATTGATGTGGTAGTCTATTCAGTGGATCGTAAGGGACATTTCGGTGCTCTCTGAATAACCCTTTAAATGTGATGTTTTCTAACAGATCTGAAGAAATGTGATTTCATAATGGAATTCCCATAGTGGGTCAGTAGCAGTTGATGGGGGAGCTCGTCCAGTATTGTAAAATGGTTTGACATAGATCAGAGTAGTGATTCCCACAGACTCCCAGCTCATTGATTATCACCATAAGCTGTACTGGCTAACTTGCTTGGAGTTTGGCCTTCATTTTCACTCAAACACATTAATAGTTTGAATCTCAACACTGCAATGGCATTTCTCTTATTTTAACATTCACCTCTTCCTCTATTCTGCAGGAGCGTAAAAATTCATAAACTGTGTGACTACTTTTTACTTGGATTTGTAGCTATGCTGTAATTATATTCATATGAAAAAAAAAATTTCTTTCAAAAAACATTTCTGTCCTGTCTGCAATCATTATGCCAAACCTAGAGCCTGGTTTAATTTAACTAAGTCCCTGATATTTATGGCACTTTTGGCCACAGTTTGATCATTTTTCAGCTACAGTAGGTATATTTAATTAAGGGTCTCACAGGGTTTATATTTCCATAAAAAATAATGGATCAGTTATCTGCACTGTCACATGTACTCGATATTAAAAATAGTGATTTTTTTGTAGTACGTCGATAGTATGCTCCCTTGTCCCTCAGCTTTCTGGGATCTATTTGTTCTGCCCTTTTTAACCCCTTTCTGCAGAAGACATGTGCGGTCGTCATGGGGATTCTCTGCACCATGCGGAGGATGACTCAATGTTTACCCACAGCCTCGGGGGGGACCTCCACAGGTCTAGGGGGAATCCTGGACTGTTCTGACTTCCTGGAAGTCAGACCAAACCTGTGGACTTCCCCCACCCACTGATGTCATCACACATGCCCACGTTGATGTCATAAAGGGACCTCCCCCCAACCGGGAAGGGAAATCTCAATCCTTTGGACTTGAACTGGACTATCTCCTGAACCGTACAAGATACTGGGCCATGCTTTCCATGTCTGGAAAGGCCAGAGCATGACTTCTTTTGGAGGGACCTCCCGGCGCCTAGGATGTGATGACATCAAAAAGGGCCTTCCTCTGGCATGGCAGGGAAATTCCAATGGACCCCCGTATCTCCTGAACCATGAAAGGTAGAGAGTCATACATGGTATTGTTGGAAAGGCCACAGCATGACCAGATTCTGTGTTCAAATATAATAAAAATAAAAGAATAAAAAATTCTATTTATTCTATAATGCAGCACTATTGTTCATTTTACAATTATAAAGTAAACATTAATGAGCACTAACTCACCTTTTCATTTCCCACAATGCCAGCAAGTGTAGAGGTGATGGCATCGAAAACTGAAACCGGTGCACTGCTGCGATGAACGAGGGGGTTCTTTGGAACCTTGCGACATTGATCTTTAAAATCAGAAAATAACACGCGTAAAAAGTCGCGCAAAAACGCGCGCGCATTAACGCTGCGCTCAGAAATCGGTGGGCGGACTGTTTTTTCACGCAATTCAGCCAATCTGAATTAAGAACCACAATTGTCTCCCGTTAAGTTTTTGCGCCTGCCAAAATCAATCTGAGTATATATGCTACAGCAATAATATAAACACGCACAACCTCTCAATTTTATTGCTTGGGTATGCGTAGAATGTGTAACTATACTTTGCTGTATTTTTTTTCGGGCTGGTGTATTTGGTTTCGGTCAGGACGTTCATATTTGCCATTAACACGAGCTTTTAAAAGACGTTCAAATTATATGCACAAACGTTGCCCGTTAAAATTTGCGCATAGATTGAAATACCATCCGCGTACCAGCGCACAAACGCATTTGCACTCACAATGTTAAGTATAGGACGCGCATGTACATAACGCTCGCAAAGGGTTCACGCAGGTTCACCAGCGGTAGACGTTAACGCGCATTTTTTGTGCGGACATTGTAATACGACGTTCTGCGCAAAGGGTTTTTCCCCTCGTGTTAATGCGTTTTTGCGCACGCGTTAACGTTTCGCAAAGTATTTAATAGAGCCCAGAGATGGGTAACTTGAAACCTTGTGTAGCGCTGTTTAAAGACTGTGTTTGCTGCATTTACTTATTATGGCCACCAGGGGGAGACAGAGGCAATATGAACTATGTTGGACATAAACGGAACTACACTTTCCATCATGCTTTGTGGGAATACAGGAAGTGGGTGGGAGGAAGAGGAAGGAGATCAGCAGCCTCGTGCGGAGGAGAGGCAGAGTGAGCCGAGCAGCGAAAGGTGGAGGACACATGTGAGACTGCCAGGGATCATGAACAGGCCGGAGTGCAGGCGCTGCCTTGCTGGTGCTGGCGATCGGGACAGTGACCTTGCAGAGACTTGCCTACGCACCGTTGAGAGGTTGGAGTAGCTATCTAGTTCCGGCTGGACCCCGAGTTAGGAGACCGCGATGATACATTGGGAGTGCAGGCGGTAGACCGTTGTTCGCAGTGTGGAGATCAGACAAGCGAGGAGCGGATCCGGTGGCACGAAGTCCCAGTGCATAAGCGGAGAGACATCCTTGGTCGGGCGCTGAACAGATTGTCTATCGGATGGGTGAGAGCCTCCCAGGCCGCAGTTTCCAAATCTAAGAACCTCACGCTGCATTATTGTTTAAATCTACAGGGCCCCTGTAGTGAGCGCTACACTTGCTTTTGCTTAGTTGGGGGGCAGATAATTAAGATCTCCTCAACATTCCTGAACCTCCTCAACATATGGCATCTATCTGCTGAACAACCCCCATAGTACCCCACAACCACACATGTGTTTTAAATTAGTCCTTCAAGGACAAACAAAGAAAAACTTCCCGCTCAGATTTGAAACACAACATTTTTTTCTATAGGATATTGTATTTCATACGTAGTCCCTTAACCCAATGTATGCTAATAAAGTAGGAAATAGTGGGATGGAGCTATCTTTTCTTATAAAAGCGAAGGTAACTTTTGTAAGGTACCAATTGATCAGGATCCAACTGAATGCTTCAATCTAGCATGCTCCAGCAATGGTAACATCTGGCATTGCAAACACATTACCTCAAAGAAACAACTAACAGAAGAACTTTTAATTGCTACAAATGAATAACTGAAATTCAATTGGTCCTTTAACTTATTTTTATTCATCACATCGATGGCGAATTCGAAGTGTCGTATGTATTATTAAAAAAAATAAGTTTTTCTACAAAAAGCAAGTCGTCTTCTTCTGTATCCAGCTGTGTAAAGTAAACATCTATATCTTTGGAAGAGACCCAGAAACAGGAATTCTTACAGTTTTACTTATAAAGCAAACAATGTGACCGCCCTAACTCACCTTCTCGTTTCCCACGCCGGGCCTAAATTTGGAGGTGATGGCGCAAAGCGTTTTTACACATTGGTCCATTTAAAACACAAGCTGCATCACTGCTGCAAGGACAGTGGGGTACATTGGACCCCTGTATTTCCATTCTTTACACTGCAGAGAGTCGTGATAAGTGTTATTGGACAGGTCAGAGTCTGGCCTTTCTAATGATACCAAATATGGCCATGTTAAATGTCAGTTAGAAAACACACACACATAAACCAACATAAAATAATTAAAAAAAAATGTTTCTAATGCATTTAGTTTTTGTTCCAATGCAATGGCTTTCTCCAGTGTCCATTAGCCAAGCAAAACATGTCACTTTCTCATTTCCCACATCGTGAGCAATTTCAGTGTTTTATACAGTCATATTATTCATAAAACACAATGCGCCAAAATACAAGCAAAACATTTTGGGTTTTTTCAGTTTCAATTAAAATTGCATATTTTCTCAGAAACATGCAGTTACAGGTTCCCATTTCTATTTTTTTTAACAAGAGTGCCCCATAGAATAATTAAGCACAATGGTTTGAATGATAAAATGTGAAAAAAAAAATTTAGAAGCTCTAAATGATTGAAATCTGAATGGAAACTTGCTTTTTTTTTAAATTATTTTTATTGCATTCTAACAGGACATGACATATACATACAATAATTATATTTCTTAAATCTGCAGAGTCTGCTGATAATAAGGTCACCAGTCTTGAGATCCTGAAGTCTGGAGTGTGGACTGATCAAGTTTTATCTACAGATAGAGGGTATCCAGAAAACCAGTGTCCGGTGACCACTGTTTATTGTCAAATGCTTTTTGCTCTTAACTTTTTATGTAGTGCCACTTGTTTTGTGAGTGAGTTCATTCACTTTTTAATACCATATTAAATGTAATGGTTTTACGCTATGATTTTCCTGTTTGTTTCTGCCTTTAGAACGTCCAGCACGCCATTTATCGAGTGGTACATGTGTGCTATATTTATGGTGCCAATCCAAGCTCCATCTATTTGTTTTTATTTGTTTTGTGGGTAGGGATGAGCCGAACACCCCTGTCTTTGGTTCGCATTCGAACTCAAACAATTTCAAAAGTTCGAGTTCAGACGCGAACACGATCCGAACTCAATGCAAGTCAATGGGACCCGAATGTTCGATTTTTAGAGTGCCCTCCAAGAGGACATATATGCTAGATATTTGCCATAAAAGGTGTATGGGGGTCCGGGTAGTGCCCTGGGGGACAGGAAACAAGGACAAAAAGTTTTAAAAAAAAGTTTTTAAAGGAACAGTGAGTTTTCCATGAAATAAAAGGTTAAGAATAAAAATGAAAAATTCCTTCAAATATTGTGCCTAGGAGGTCCCCATAACCTCCCCGTGAAGTGGCGGATTTGTAGGATGTATAGAAACATTTAAAAACAAAAAAATGACATTTCAAATGACGGTAAATGGTTTTCCTTTAATCTATTCATAAACAACTGTTTGGGGCGCCAGCCTGTATGAAAAGAGGAGACGTTTTAGGACACGCAAAAAAAGTTTAGTGATTTTTTGGGCTAAATTATGGTGAAACTTATGCAGGCTTTGGATGAAAGTAACAATAGGTGCTTTAAAATTGGGCCTTTAGTGTCGGCAACAGTGCCGTCACACCGTAACCCCTCTGTGGTATTGTGGAAGAGTGCAGGGTTGGACGCTGCGGTCAAATATTAAAATGATATGATTCTGGTACAGGCATCAGTGCACCCAAATACTTTGCCTTTGGTGGCAGCAAGTGCCTTCACACCGTAACCCCTCTGTAGTATTGTGAAAGAGTGCAGTGGTGGACCCTGTGGTCCAATATTAAAATGATATGAATCTGGTACAGGCGTCAGTGGCAGTGCACCCAGATATTTTACCTTTGGTGGCAGCATGAGCCTTCACACCGTAACCCCTCTGTGGTATTGTGAAAGAGTGCAGTGGTGGACCCTGTGGTCCAATATTAAAATGATATGAATCTGGTACAGGCGTCAGTGGCAGTGCACCCAAATATTTTACCTTTGGTGGCAGCAAGTGCCTTCACACCGTAACCCCTCTGTGGTATTGTGGATGAGTGCAGTGGTGGACCCTGCGGTCCAATATTAAAATGATATGAATCTGGTATAGGTATCAAATTTGCTGAACTGCGGTATAACTCACTGATACACACTGATAACAGGCTGTGCCAAGACAGATTCAAATTTGCTAAACTGTGGTATAACTCACTGATACACACTGATAACAGGCTGTGCCAAGACAGATTCAAATTTGCTGAACTGTGGTATAACTCACTGATACACACTGATAACAGGCTGTGCCAAGACAGATTCTAATTTGCTGAACTGTGGTATAACTCACTGATACACACTGATAACAGGCTGTGCCAAGACAGATTCAAATTTGCTGAACTGTGCTAGAACTCACTGATACACACTGTCCCTGATAGCCTGGCAGTGCCAAGACAGATTCAAATTCCCAGTAATCTCCTACAACTCACTGATACACACTGTTCCTGATAGCCTGGCAGTGCCAAGACAGATTCAAATTCCCAGAAATCTCCTACAACGTCACTGATACACCCTGACAGAACAATCTCCTCTCCTCTCTGATTCACTCCTGCAAACACACACACTGGGCAGGAAAGCCTTATATAGTGTGCTGCGGGACTTAGCTGTGTGAGCCCGTGATTGGGCAAAATTTGCCCAATCAGGACTCTGAGCCGTGATTGGCATAGTCTTGCACCTGTCTTGCACCTGACCTTTGGTCAGGTGCAAGGCTGTAGCCAATTACAAGCTTCAGGCCAGTGGAAAAGTGCATTGTGGTTCCATTGTGGTGCATTGTGGGCGAACATGGGGCGAACACGCGGAAATGTTCGGAGTTCGACGAACAGCCGAATGGGTGATGGTCGAATCGAACTCCGAACAGATCCGAACCGAACGCTCATCCCTATTTGTGGGCACAGTGTGTGGGGGTGCCTGAAGCTTGGTGGCTTCTATTAGCTGGGAAATTTACACTCAATCTGTGCTTTAATAGTATCTCATTGTTCTATCTAATAGTATCATTCATATTTCAAACCAATAATTTAATATATGCAGACATATTGTGCATTTTAGGCAGTAGGTTTGTACATTTTTTGCATGCTTTCTTTTTTAATACAAATCCTTGTTGCAAAATGTTGAAACATTAAATAATCATTGACACAGAGAGGCTATAACACCCCTACGAAGAGATTTACTATTAGACATTGTTTTCTTTTTTTCAGATTCACCATTTATAAAAGGTATAACAAAATCGCTTGAAAACCAGTGCAGCATATCATATTGATTCCACAGTGAAAACTGTTTTTTCAAGGTTGTATTTGTAAAGTAGCGCTCTATAAAGCTGAGGTATAGGACAATATATTTTGTGCCATTTGATGCACTGTCAATGTGACCTTGTTCAAATACCTGATCTAAAATGTATTCTAAACATTACATGACTGACTGCTCCCCTGTTCAGATTAAAATCGAGACACATTTCATATTGTTCCCTTTTAATATATGTTCACAATGTTGCATGAGAAAGCCACTAGATGGCAATGTAGATTTTAATAATGATAATGAGGAACTGCTTGTAATCATTGTTTATCAGGTAAGCATAGCTCCAGAATTCGCTCCAAAGTCAATCTACAGGCAGATTCCTGTGCTGTCAAATATGCAAAACAGAAATAGAATTTACAAACTAAACAGAACACTTTTAACACAGATGCTGTAAAATGTCTTGCATCTGCATTCTTAGGTCTCAATTTAGTTCCTTTGGATAAGCATTTTCAGATAATTATGTTTAAAAACTTCAAATGGTTTATCTACAATAATTCCCTATAATGGTGAATTCTGTAGATAACCACTCGAAATTAGTGTGACTGATTGTAATAATTTGCTATTGCTTATCCACAGAACATTAAATCGAGTCCTAAGGACAAAATATTTGGTGACTTTTCTGAGCGGACCTAATTTAGACTTCCTCTTAAAACAATTGTATCTGTTTTAATTATTTGCTTCTTTGGGATGATTGAATATATTTAGAGGTACACTGCTGCTTTTGGACATTACATATATGATTAACATATGATGGAGTACCCTCAAAGGGTTAAAGTGTGTAAATGGCGCTAAATATATATATTCTAGAATTCACAAAATGTTACAACTGCATCAGTTTAGTGTATCCTTCACTCCAAAAGTTAGAACATTTACACACCAAAAGGTGTATGGGAGTGCATACCATATCAATAAAGCAATTCAATATAAACAAAAAGATGTAATAGAATGTCAAGTGAATAAAATTGATTGAATCATCCAATGGTTAATGTCCCAGGTGTGGTCGTAAGCCATCGTTTCCTATGAAGGGAAAACAAAACGACTAATAGCACAGTATATTATGTAGAATATATCAGCAAGTAGTAATCTACAAAGGAAACACTCACAAAGATGGAGCCTTCAAGACTCTATTCGTACGCATATAAGCCTCTCTGGGGGTTCCTCCCATCAGACCCGAATCTTGTTCTGTGTTTATCCTTCCTGGGATGTTCAGATGGTATCTCGAATGAATAAGCAAATATAGCACAGCTCTGTATGATAATCACAAATAGTGGCAAAAAAGATGGAACACTCACATGCTATAGAGCCTCCTGGGTGGGTGCATTTCCAGCAATTATACCCATCTGAAATATATCCCTGAACAGTAGTGAATGAACCCAGAGCTCTCCCTCTTTTCTCCCCTTTCTCTGGCTTTTGTAATCCAGTAGTACATTGTGTTGATCTTTTTGTTACAGTGATGGTTATGGGCTGTCCCTTGTAGTTTCCTAACATTAATACAAGGTGACAGAAGGGAATGCTCAGAAAAGAATATAATTTCTCTCAACGGAAACCACTGCTCTTGCAATAAAAATGTGTGCAATTTGTGTTATATGTGCTAACATTGATTTTTCATTGCTTTGTAATGCAAAATCATGCGAACACATTTTTGGTAGTGACAGGGTAATAATATTTGTTCTACTCAAATAGGATCTATATTGAATAATATCTTTGGGCGTAAAACAACACTTGCATGAAAATCAAAGTGCATTCATATACTAATCTCTAATAATAACACTTAAATAGAGGAACATGTAGCTATCTACATGTTCCTCTATTTAAGTGTTATTATTAGAGATTAATATATGAATGCACTTTGATTTTCATGCAAGTGTTGTTTTACGCCCAAAGATATTGTCAGAAGATGTCAGTTTCTCAAAAGCAATGTAAGGCTAAAAGTTTTATGTAGAATATAAGTTAATGTAAAACAGATTAAACCATACAATAAAGAAATAAAGGAAAAGTGGTATATTGAGTATAGATAGAGAGCTGGTGGATTTGGCAGTCAACATAAAATGTGGTGGGACCACCATAATATGTGGTGGGACCCTTCTGAAATAGTTAGTAGCTAAAGACCAGTGGTAAAACTCCCAATCATGCAAGTTGTCGATAATATAAAATATAAAAATAAATACATTGAAACAATAACTTTCCTCTGTGCATTGTAAATTGATTTAAGTTTTAAAAAGTAATGTATCCACCAAACGCATACATACAGGTCTATTCACTGAAGGGTTAAAATCTGAAGAATTGGCAGGGGAAGAGAACAATCTAGACCAAATAGCTGATTTGGAAAGTGAGATAACTTCTGCCAATTCTTCTGAGTTCACATTATAGTGAATAGACCTGATAGTTTGTTTATATAAAACTGATTATATCTAATTCTTCATTTGGTCTTCTTGGTGACATTGTAACTAAAAATCAAGATAGGTTTCTTCTGCTCTGCTTCCCCTCCAATGTGGACTAATTCTGTTCCACAAAGCTGGAATTGGCTCGAATTAAAAAAACAACTGAACCTGGCCCCAAAGGAAGTCTGTGAAATGGATAACCTATTTATAATTATTTTGTCTATCAATACATGGTCTTGTTGGAATAAGATGTGCTTTAATTAGATAAATAGAGTATAATATCTGCATGACATTCAGTCCATATGATTTTGTAGCACAGAGAATTTTTATTGCTCTCGTCTCACAGAGACGTGAGACTAAGGACTCCTGGACATCTACAGATCCATTAGGACTGCTATATCTGATGTGCTGAAATGTTAGGCTGTAATTCAAATGAATTTCATTAGCAATAAATTCCTCTGTATTGCTCCAGAATAAAACCGGATACGTTAAATGGATCCCAGCAGATCATGGTGCGGTTGAAGATCAAGTTAACTCGATCATAGTAGTGAAAATGTGAATTATATTTCTCAATTAAACAAATGTTACTTGAAGAAGGAATAAACTGGACATTGCAGCACAATTCCACTCATTTGAAAAATAGCAATTTTTTTGTAAAATCAGTTTCACATTGTAGGATAATTAATAAGAAATAAAGCAGACATTTTTCAAATTTATTTAAAAAATGTGGTAAATTCATTTTTCTTCATATTAGTTTTTTTTAAATCATGTTGCATATCATAACATGGATGATCACTGAACAACTAAGGAAAATATATTTTTGTTCATAACTGGATTCATGTGATGAAGTGTGAATCCATATAGATTAGTAATTATTTTAATATGGAGATGTTGGTTTTCATTTTAATGATGCTTTGGAGCTGTTATTGCCAAGTTTATTTTTTTTATTTATATATAAAGGATTTTACCAGGAAGGATACATTGAGATTTCTCTCGTTTTCAAGTGATACTCTTGGTAATGCTAAATAATAACCAAACTTTGCAGATAGCCAGATAGTTATTTTCATTAATCTGGAATAGGATGTTTCAATGTTTTTGAAAAGTACAACCTTGATATTACTAAGAACATTTATATGAAAATGAGATCATGACCTCTTAAAGTTATCTGAGTACATTTTCCAAAAAGCCTGGGTGGATTTATTAGGATGTCCATATGATATAGTGTCATTCATTTCATTTATTTATATTCCTTTATTTCTTTTCTGCGCGTGAATCACCCAAAACCTACCATATTTACATGGAATGCACAAAAAAGGATTTTTTAAAAAAATATGTCACTAACTAGTGTCAGTTCTCTGATTTGTTTTTTATAATATTGCTTGCCAACCATGTGTTTTTTTAATAGTTCTTTATATATAATGACTTCTTGTGCATCATGGCATGTACAGTATATATATAGTCTAGGTATTGCGCAGTAAAATGTGAAAAGAACCTAGAATGTACATTATTATGCTCCGAATAGTCTAAAAAAAAAATCTCCACACCAAATAATATATCTGCTGTCGGTTTGCAAAAATAGCTATTACTGTGATCTAACGAGCAATTCTGATCACCCTTACATTTGTTGTATAATAACAGACATATATATCTTATTATAACTGTGATCTCTCCATTGTAGATTTTAAAAACATCTGATATAGTAATAAAAGGAATGATGGAAAAGTGAAAATAACACACTTTTTCGTACAAAAAAGACCTCAGCTAAATAGTTTCTAAATTTTGGCCTAAGTTTAGAAATACCCAATGTTTACATGTTTTTGCCTTTTAACCCCTTCCCTGCTGCGTCATTTCACCTCTGTGTACACCTGGTCATGTTTGGTTTCATTGGAAAGGCCATGCTCTAGCCTTTCCCATGAAACCAAACATGACACTCTAACTGCCTCCAGTTAGACACCAGGGTCCAACTCCTCTATCTCCACTTGGCAGTTAGGGGGTTAGCTGCTCAACTGACATCATTGTGCATATAGCAACAATGTCAGTGGGTGGGGGATGTCCCAGATGATTGGCTGACATCCAATATGTCAGCCACCTCTGGGAGAAGTCCGTACCAGCAAATAAGGGGTTAAGGAGTGAGGCCTCTCTTTTTTTTAATCCTTTCCATTCAGGAGGGAGAGGGGTCCAAAGGACCCCCACACCCTTTCAGGCACTCTCCTGGCTCTTACGGAAACTGACGCTTTTGTCCCCAGTGATGACGTCAGTGCAATGGACAATGTCCTTAAAACCGGAGGTATGACTTCAATGAAGTCAGACCACCATGGGATTCTGGCCAAAGAGGTAAGTATAGGAAGAGAGGAGGGTTAGAGGACCATTACGTACAGGATACAACTTGGTCCTTAAGGGACTTTTTCCAGGATGTATCCTGTATGCCATTCATCCTTATGGGGTTAAATAGAGCCTGTGATAGAACCGCTGTGACAGGGAAGAGTGCATACCAAAGAGGAATGTCAGCCCTCAACATGTAAAATATAGTGGAGTGTACGGATTCAGTCAAGCTAGACTAAGCATAACAAATAGATGCTACTTCAAAACAAATAATTACAACATATCAAGGGAAGAGAACTCCACTTCAAAGATAATATCATTCATATGTTTTCCTTTTACCTTTATACATACAACTCTTGAAAAAGCTGTGTTTACAGCGAAACGCGTCGAGCGTCATGTCTGACTAACTTTTAACTGCTTGTCTTCATGTTGATCCCTTGCATGGGTGTTGCCCTATTGTGGGCATTTGTTATTGTGTAGCATTGGCTGTCGACTTTGTAAGTTAGCTTGGTAATGTAGGTGGCTTGAAACACCGAGGTCAGCACAGGGCAAGATCTTTTGGATGAGGTATTCCTCCTTATTATTTAATAGTCCCCATTGCTATACCTATACCCACTCTACTCTATTGGAGGCATTTATACCAATAATAATTCTAACTATACAACTGGTCGCAACCACTAAATTTATTAGATATCCAGCATCTCTCTATAAGCAGCAATTTATCTTTATTTAGCTGACAAGATATCTATTTAGGAATTGTTTAACAATAACTTCCTATTTTCCGCAATCTAAGTCATTTATGCACCCCTCTGCATATATTCGTTCACCAAACTCTATATATGTGTGTTAAGTTACAAATTTTGTTGTATATACTAATAAAAGTTACGTTTTAACGGTACACCTATTACTAATTGGTTCGTATACCAATACCTTTTTTGCTCTACCTTTATACATAAGCATGTTTAATTACTAAATATACATGTTTTATTACATTCATACGGCAAAAAGTAAAACTTTGAATTGCAGAAAGTTTGGACATTTGATAATGGCTTAATATTTCTTTAACATAATAGCTTTGATTTGCCTTTTATCACATGCAGTAAAAACCACTTGCAAGTACACTTGCGAATAACTTGAAACGCATCAAACAAACATTCAGAGAAACGTTTTATGTGAGCAAAATGATACATTAATGACCAATATTTTACAGCAGTTCCAAAGCAAATAAACAATGAAAGCAGCATGCTTAGATGTTAAACTGATAGCTGTGTTCCGTTGGGTATCATGTACAGCACACCTATCCCAGTACATTCTGTCCTACTGAAATGAAAAACAGATAAAAAGCAATAATACCATATGCAAAGACAGCTTGCAAGTAAGAGATTACATGTTCCAAGTATTATGTAAAAGACGTTAACCCTTTCGCTGCTGAGGCTTTTCCCGCCCCTGTGCTGAGGTCATTTTTTACCTGTTTTGCGCATCATGTTTAAACCTGTTTTGAAGGCTTATTTTAGTATATGACATCGACATATTATATATCGTTCTTTCCGTCAGACTCGGTAGATTCATAATATGTCATTATTATATGTATACGTTATGTCATGTTTGTATATTATAACAAAAAATGCAATAAAATATGTATTTTCAATAATTTACAGCGTGTAAAGTGTTTTTTTCCACATTTTAACATGCGAGCAATTGCGGTTATATTTTGTATGGGGTGCGCTTGTTAAAAAAATTAGAGATGGGGTCTCGTTACATTTTTTTTTGGGGAAAATGACACCATTTTTAACAAACGCACCGCATACAAAAATCGTTAATGCAGCATTATTGTTCACATTATAATTGAAATGGGAACAATATTGCTGCATTAACAAAACAAAAAACAAAAAAAAAAAGTGTTTATTTTTTTTTTTTAATTTTTTTTTTTAATTTTTTTTATTTTTATTTTTATTTTTATTTTTTTTTTACATTTTTTTTTACTTTCATGTTTGGTATCGTTGGAACGGCCATGCTCTGGCCGATCCAACGATATCAAAATTTAACCCCTAACTGCCACGGATCGGGAGATAGGGAGTTCATTGGAACTCCCTATCTCCACACTTCGTGGCAGTTAGGGGTTAATGCTAGGACTGGCGTCATCGTGCTGCGCACGATGACGCCAGTCCTCTGGGGGAGTTCCCGGAAGCTTGGCCGACATCCAAGATGTCGGCCAGCTCCCGGGAAGGATCGCAAATCGGCGCTTTTCAGCGCCGATTTGCGATCCAGCTCCCCAGGGGTTAATGCCAGGCATCATTTGGAAGGGCAGGCTGTGCCCTTCCAAATGATGCCTGGGTTAAGCCCCTGTGAGCCGCCGATCGGGAGGGAGAGAGGTCCGAAGGACCTCCCCCCCCTCCCTTTCAGGCGCCTCCTCCGCACATGCGGGGGGGGCGCCTGAATTATGTGTCATCGCGGGGGCGCGATGACACATAACAATGGCGGCCACTGCTCCGGATGCCGGGCTGACATCCAGGATGTCAGCCCGCACCGGAGGGGCCAGCGATCGGCCGGAACCCGGCCGAACGCTGACCCCAATGCGAGGACGCGCTCAGCGCGTCCTCCGCATACCAGGGGCAATGCTGAGGACGCGCTGAGCGCGTCCTTAGCATTGAAGTGGTTAAATTAGCCATCAATTTAAAACAACCTGCTCTGACAATGCTAATTATACATAATTTTTCCCTGAAATCTGCATTCAACACAAAATCTACAAAAGACAGTATTTATCTAAACAATAGTCGATGCAATAGGATAGACAATAAAGCCTCTTCTTTGTAGGATTGCAGATGTATTCTCACAAAACTATTAAATCTTATTTTTTTTTTGTGCTGATGATTATACATGATGTAGTTTTACCAATCAAGTGTTTGAAGGAGGCCATATGACACAATTTGCGGGATGTGACAGTAAAATTTACATCTATAAATATAGCTATAGTTTCACTCCATATCAGTGAAAGGCTTGTATGGAGGTTTTTTATGTTACATTCAGATTTGCAAACCTTAATTTTGTCTTAAGTCTTCTTTCCAGTGAGTTGTATGGCCAGTGTGGCCACATGCCATATTATCACCATGGAAACGAGGCCAGGATGAAATATGGGTTCCCTCTTTCCTCTATGTCCATAAAAGTGTTGCAAAAGAAAGAAACTGTGTGATAACATAGCTTACATTCAATGCAGAGCTCATTACATCATGAGAAAATTGCACTGGTGCCTGGGCCGTAACCTGCCGTATTATCCTAGTCAGGTCTTGCATACACTTGTTCAATAAATCACCTGTAAACCGTGTGACATGGACAGAGGGTTGAAAACATGGGATGTTGTCAGATTGCTCATCACAGGGCCTGTTTAAAACCTTGAACTGCAGAAAACCTCATGAGGATGTATATGTCCAAAGTAAGTCTGCTAAATTCGTTAGTGCAGGCATTAGGTTAGCACAGATAGGAACTGCCTCTGATGAGGTTCATTGACATTATGGCTGGCTCACGTAATGTGTCATCATACTTTACTTTGTAAAGATACGCTAATCTCTCCATCACTCCTCACATTCAGTCACCAAATCTTGCTACTTCCACCTAAAAACATTGCACGGCCAATGTGCAAACATCAAATGAATTAATATTTAAACAAAACAGTGGTTATATTATGATAAATGTGTATAACTTAAGGAATACTTATATTTCAGTGGTGTTTCTTTTTTTTCCCTCTCTCAGCATGGGGTCCTGCGATGTAGCTGTTCGGTATCCCAAGAAAAAAGGAGGGGGGAGGGTATTTCTCCACTTGATATAAAAAAAGGCAGCAGAGCGGCAGATAATTCAATTAAAATGCATTTATTAATCAATAAAAAGGTAGACCTTCAACTATAAAATCAATTGTTAAAATACTAATTAAGGAGGATCAACAAAAACGCGCTTTCACCAATAGGCTTCATCAGTTATTATCCTTTCTGAATGATCAGTCTGTGCAGGAAGTGCAAAAAGTCCAAATAGGTTTTTGGCCTTTTTGGACTTTTTGCACTTCCTGCACAGACTGATCATTCAGAAAGGATAATAACTGATGAAGCCTATTGGTGAAAGCGCGTTTTTGTTGATCCTACTTAATCAGTATTTTAACAATTGATTTTATAGTTGAAGGTCTACCTTTTTATTGATTAATAAATGCATTTTAATTGAATTATCTGCCGCTCTGCTGCCTTTTTTTATATCAAGTGGAGAAATACCCTCCCCCCTCCTTTTTTCTTGGGATACCGAACAGCTACATCGCAGGACCCCATGCTGAGAGAGGGAAAAAAAGAAACACCACTGAAATATAAGTATTCCTTAAGTTATACACATTTATCATAATATAACCACTGTTTTGTTTAAATATTAATTCATTTGATGTTTGAACATTGGCCATTTTTGGTTTTAAAAAAAGTGGAAATTTTAGTAAGGTGCGCCTGGAAGTGTTTTTTCTTTTCTATTATATTCGTGTTTTTGAGGTTGTAAACACATATCTTCTAGCTTGCAGCACCGACCTATATTGAGCACGCCTTAATAATCTCACAACCACTAAGAAAAGCGCCAGATTCACGCTGTCTTTTACTTCTAGTATATTGTAAGTAGATAATACAGGTTAATACTGTTAATAATAAGATAACAGCATATTTCACACAAAAACATAACAGTAGGATGGGTAAATCCTAGGGAATCTGATGACGCAGTAAAGAATCTTTTGGGTCAGTGTCTCATTGTTGCATATGTAGCGCTCACTCCCGGAGGAGCCGCTGAATTTGAACCTCGGGTCAGTCTCCCCGTGTCACGGGATGGCCCAGCACCCTCAGCCAGGGGCGGTGCAGTGACAGTGGTGACATGGACACTTGGGTGTGGTGGCACGCACCCCGTTTTACCAGTATTTTATTTAGATGTGATTATTGTGTGGTGTAATAAAGTGTTCCCCGTTGGTTTATTGTGTAATGTATTTTCCCTTTGTTTGCCTTGCTCGCCGCCATTTTCCGATCCTTGTGGCGCAGTCAGAATTCTCGATTCGGAAAATGGCCGATTCGAACCATCCGGTTCGAATCGTAAAATGGCCGATTCGGACCATCCGGTCCGAATTGGCGACTCCCTGAAGGCCAAGGGCCAATGGGTCCTGGGAGGGCGGGCAAGGAGTCCCATTGTATTCTAATTTATGTGAAGTTGTTAAATGCTTGAACCGTGCATAATAAAGGCAGATTTTGCAGTGCATCCAGCTTTGACTGATGTGACTTTGTCTCCGCCGTATTTTCGTATCTGAGAACCCCTCGTGGTCTCAGGGTGCGGCGTTCAGATCCGAACCGAACCGAGCGCTCTGTGCCTGCATCGAGGATCAGGGCAGAGGCGCAGCGGAAGGGGATTTGGTTCCCAGAACGAGAGATCCGAACCGAAGGGCGCGGCCGTGTACCGCGCTTCGGTATTGCGAGGGATTGCGGTAGATCCGAATCCCTCGCCAATCCCGGAGGATCCGAAGATTCCTTCATCCTCGATCCGATCCGAAAAGTCATCCGCTGAAGATCCGACTATTTTCCCGCACCGCGATCGGAAACGTTTCCCGCAAGATCCGAAACGTTTCCCACATCAGATACGAATATTCCTCCGCGGCAGAACCGATCTCCACAGACGTCCCACACCCACAAGGTCAGTGAACCAGCTGCTCGGGACGCTGAGTGCCGTATGGCTCAGTGGTCGGGCTGGTTCTAGGCAGGGGTCCCCTCCACCGCCCGCTAACCCCTTCCCGGGGTCACGCCAGGCCGCACGAGACGCCGAGTGCGCGCCACTCGGTAGTCGGGCCAGCGGTAAGCGACGGGGCCACGCAGATAGAGCACACCCGCAGGCGGAACAACATCTCCATTCCGTCATACTGGTGGCAGCGGTGGGATCGCTCTCTGCAGGCCCCTAGGAGACCTACGCCATGGTGGTGTACACCCACTATGACCGGGACACCCTGTGTGGGATGTTGGAGAACCGGGGAGGAACGCCGGGGAACAAGAAAAGAAAGACCCTGATCAAGGAGCTGACTAGGATGGATCAGGACGAGGCGATGACGCCCGTCCCCAGCCCTGTCCACGCGGAGGTGGAGGAAGATGCTGGCCTTCGAGAGGTGCGGCGTCGGATTGCCCTGCTCGGGGATGCCCCAGCGACGGCGGACAGATGCCGGGTAATCCGGGAGTTCTACCGTGAGGTTGAACAGGAAAAGGACCGCCAGCACGAGCTGCGGTTGGCAGAGCTCCGCGGAGCAGAGCCAGAAGGTTTGGACCCCGAACCCTACCCCGTGGAACCCTGGGTCGAGGCTCACAGCTCGACTGGAGCTTCACCTGGGGAATCTGCAACCCCCAGTGACTACGCTTGCGGGACTCTCAGCTCGCCTGGAGCCTGTACTGAGGACGTCACTTATCCCAGCGACCCTCGGATGAAGACTCACAGCCCGCCTGGAGCTGCATCTGAGGACGCCACATTCCCCACTGAGGAGCGGTGCTCCTGCGCTGGCACCTACGCCGACATGAAGGTCGTGTTGGCAAGAGAGCTGCAGGAGGGCCTGGAGCAGGACCAGAGGTCCACAGAGGAGCTGTGGTACGAGGCCCTGGACCATGAGCGGGACTGCCATGGGGTGTACATTCCCTCCGACGCTGTCGTCCATCGAGTGCAGTACGATGTGCGAGCAGCGTTCCTGCAGGGGCGGGCCCCAGAGGAGTGGGAGGACGAGCTCCGGAGTCTGGTGCAGCAGGAGATCGCACTGGACGCCGAGTACCGCGCGCTCCGGTGGCTAACCGCCTCCCCGACAGTGCGCCCTAGTGAAGGCAGTTCCACTGCAGGGCCTCGCTACGGAGGTACGGGGCTGCTCTACGAGGGCATGGCCGCCGACCCCGAGTTTGGAGAGGAGACGGAGGAACGGATGGAAGACATCCTGGAGCGACGGGAACTGGAGATCCCGTCAGACAGCAGGGACTCGGTGTTTGAGGAGCTGGAGTCCCTAGCCGAGCGAGAATGGGAGCTCGAGGTGGCTTATCGGAGACTGTTGGACGGCGTTCCGCAGTCGAGCCTGAGCTCCCCATGGTGGGACGGGTCGGCGGAGGAAGTCGACAGTCCCCAGGTTTGGGACCTATGGGAGGCCGAGGCGGACCCATGGGTGCCCGTGGGGGTTTCGACTGAGGAAGTTACCCCCTTCACCCCGCAAGAGGACAGGGTGGCCGAGGCCACGGGTCCAGCGGGGGAGGAGACGGATGGTCTCCCCGGGATGGGTTGTGCGCAACCATGGTTTGCCCCGGGGGGTGAAGTGACCATCCTGCCCCAAGGAGATCTCCAACCAGCAGAAGAGCTGGCTACGGGGCAGAGTGCCGCTGGCCTCTGCCCGCTACTCAAAGTCTGCCAAGAGGAGCAGACGGATGGTTCCCCCGGGATGGGTTGTGCGCAACCATTGTTTGCCCCGGGGGGTGAAGTGACCATCCTTCCCCAAGGAGATCTCCAACCGGCAGAAGAGCTGGTTACGGGGCAGAGTGCCGCTGGTCTCTGCCCACTACTCAAAGTCTGCCAGGAGGAGCAGACGGATGGTTCCCCCGGGATGGGTTGTGCGCAACCATTGTTTGCCCCGGGGGGTGAAGTGACCATCCTTCCCCAAGGAGATCTCCAACCAGCAGAAGAGCTGGCTACGGGGCAGAGCGCCGCTGGCCTCTGCCCGCTACTCAAAGTCTGCCAAGAGGAGCACACGGATGGTTCCCCCGGGATGGGTTGTGCGCAACCATTGTTTGCCCCGGGGGGTGAAGTGACCATCCTTCCCCAAGGAGATCTCCAACCAGCAGAAGAGCTGGCCACGGGGCAGAGTGCTGCTGGCCTCTGCCCACCACCCACAGTCTGCCAGGTGGGGCAGACAGATGGTTCCCCCGGGCTGAGTTGTGCGCAACTGCTGATGGGCCTGGGGGGGGGAGAAACCATCCTCCTGCAAGGAGATCCCCACCCAGCGGAAGAGCTGACACCAGGGCAGAGCGCCGCTGGCCTCTGCCCGTCTCTCCCAACTTGCCCCGAGGGGCAGAGTGAGGATGACCCCGTGCAACTGCGGTTGCATCCATTTGTCTCCCTTGTCGGCTACCAGGGAGAGCAGTCAGGTTTGGCCCTACTTGCTCCTTCGGTTGCCGTGTCCGTACCTGGCCATCCAGTGGAAGAGCTGGCAACGGGGCAGAGCGCCGCTGGCCTCTGCCCGTTTCGGCAACCCTTGGGAGGGGGGGCCCCACGCAGCCACGGTTTCTTCCCACGGCTGACCTGGGCACCCGGGGCGTGTGCATTTAGCACCCGGGTTCCCCGGGTGAGCGGTAGCTCTGGAGGGGACACAGGAGGCACGCCGGCCCAGAGGTATGTCCTCTCGCCCAGCCGGGGAAACCCTAAGGACATGGGGTCCCGACCAAGCTGGCACGGCCGCAAGGCCAAATGGAGAGGCCTGGTGACTCGGCCTCCCCAGACTGACTATGGGCCTGGGAGCACCGACTTCCCCGGTATGACCCGGTGGGGTCAGACCAGGTGCGTCGAACTGGGGGAGGGGGAGGAGTGTCACGGGATGGCCCAGCACCCTCAGCCAGGGGCGGTGCAGTGACAGTGGTGACATGGACACTTGGGTGTGGTGGCACGCACCCCGTTTTACCAGTATTTTATTTAGATGTGATTATTGTGTGGTGTAATAAAGTGTTCCCCGTTGGTTTATTGTGTAATGTATTTTCCCTTTGTTTGCCTTGCTCGCCGCCATTTTCCGATCCTTGTGGCGCAGTCAGAATTCTCGATTCGGAAAATGGCCGATTCGAACCATCCGGTTTGAATCGTAAAATGGCCGATTCGGACCATCCGGTCCGAATTGGCGACTCCCTGAAGGCCAAGGGCCAATGGGTCCTGGGAGGGCGGGCAAGGAGTCCCATTGTATTCTAATTTATGTGAAGTTGTTAAATGCTTGAACCGTGCATAATAAAGGCAGATTTTGCAGTGCATCCAGCTTTGACTGATGTGACTTTGTCTCCGCCGTATTTTCGTATCTGAGAACCCCTCGTGGTCTCAGGGTGCGGCGTTCAGATCCGAACCGAACCGAGCGCTCTGTGCCTGCATCGAGGATCAGGGCAGAGGCGCAGCGGAAGGGGATTCGGTTCCCAGAACGAGAGATCCGAACCGAAGGGCGCGGCCGTGTACCGCGCTTCGGTATTGCGAGGGATTGCGGTAGATCCGAATCCCTCGCCAATCCCGGAGGATCCGAAGATTCCTTCATCCTCGATCCGATCCGAAAAGTCATCCGCTGAAGATCCGACTATTTTCCCGCACCGCGATCGGAAACGTTTCCCGCAAGATCCGAAACGTTTCCCACATCAGATACGAATATTCCTCCGCGGCAGAACCGATCTCCACAGACGTCCCACACCCACAAGGTCAGTGAACCAGCTGCTCGGGACGCTGAGTGCCGTATGGCTCAGTGGTCGGGCTGGTTCTAGGCAGGGGTCCCCTCCACTGCCCGCTAACCCCTTCCCGGGGTCACGCCAGGCCGCACGAGACGCCGAGTGCGCGCCACTCGGTAGTCGGGCCAGCGGTAAGCGACGGGGCCACGCAGATAGAGCACACCCGCAGGCGGAACAACATCTCCATTCCGTCATACCCCGCACTAGGGAATAAAAATACTCCAGCACCGTCGTGGATTTTATAAATTATATAGTTTACTAGAATAAATGGCATATAATGAATAACACGGTATACGTAGATATATTTACAGTACTTCGTAATGCGGGAAACGCGCAGCGGAAAAGAAATACAAGGCTTCGTAATTCGAGAAACGCGCAGCGGAAAAGAAATACAAGGCTTCGTAATTCGAGAAACGCGCAGCGGAAAAGAAATGAAAATATATATCTTTACCCCCTTTGTGGTTGGGGAGTGAGTCCCGTACAGGTTATGTCCCAAGAATGTAGGTGTGTGTGTGTGATGGTACCCGGGTACAATATTCAACTGGCCAGTGAATTATTTATGAGGTATCTTCGACTAGTCAAGTTGGGGCCCTGTGGGTTTTGAGACAAACAGCAGCGTGCTTTCTATTTTCGCAACGGCCTGGAAGGCCTCTCACCCATCCGCCCGATACTTGGTGCTCCGCTCGACCCAGGACGTCTCTCCGTTCGATTTTGACTGGGATTCTATGGGTTACTGGATCCGCTGTCTTGCTTTCCTTTAGCTGCCGCAAGATGTCCAGCTCACCGCCTGCACTCCCTGTCAGATCGATCTGCGGTGCTCCTAACTCGGGGTCTTCCAGCTCACTCGATATCAGGATGGGTATTCTGGTGAATCACTGGGTCTTCCTCTTGTAAGGCTGAATAACCCGGTCTTTATCTCTGTCAGGCCCCAGCTGCGCTCCGGCCTGGTCACTGTCACGCTCTGCAGCGCTGTGTCTTGCTTCTCTCACTCCCTGGCGCGCTGTGCCAGCACTCTCCATGAGGCTCAGGATGTCAGCCTCTGTGTCCCACCCACTTCCTGTGTCCGCTCCCAAAGCATGCCGGGAAATGTAGTCCCAATGTTCAGTGTCTCACATCGCACTTGTCTCCCTCCGGTAGGCCAAAAACAAGTACTACACGGCAGGGGATTTAAAACCAGCGCTACACATATAATAGCAATGAATTGCCAGTGGTAAAGGCTATCTGTTTTCCAGCTGGTGATAGCAGATTGTAATTCAAGTACCTGGAGGAGTTTGAACCAAGAATAGTAGAAATAGGGTTAAAATAATATTTCATTGGCTGAGTCAGGGAAATATGCAGAATCATTGTGAGTTTATCAAGTGCATATTAGATTTAATAGAAAATCTCCACTGTGATTAAATCCTGGCACTCTGTTTAATGAGGTACCTGTATTAACTCTTTCAGGGTTATTCTAAGAGATCCGAATGGCTGGAGAAAGGTAACCGAACGCTGAAATTCAGCATACGGTTACCTTTCCTGGCCATTCGGCTATTCAGAGAGCAGGCAATTCGCCAAATCTTGGCGAATTGCCTGCACATATGGTGCCTGTTTGGTGCCTGTTCGAGGGCAGTGAAATCCCCATAAAAAAGCACTGCTTCGGCTATTCAGAGAACACAAACCAGCAGTGAAAGGTTTCCTCAAATGCCCTGCCATTCGGTGGTTTAATTCGGCAGGTTTATGGCAAATCCCATAGGCTTCAATGTTAAAAATATTCCCGTTTTAATTTAATATCTAATAAACCGTTCATTATAATATTCTGCAGTAACAGTCTCTTTATTTATAATATTTTTTAGGATATTTTAAGCATTTTTCTGGATTATTTTTTATTTTATTTATTTTTTAACTTTACTTCTTTTTTCTGTAACAGCCCTTTTTATTATCATTCATTGGACCTCATATGTAAATTTCAGACATTTTCGCTCAGTAGTTTCTTTGCAAACAGCGTTTCACTTTTCACACATTCAAGCAAACTGTTTTTCTAATTTATTCACTCCATTCGTCTGCGGTGTCGGCTTTTTCCGGCAGCTGCGCTGCATGTGATCGGCTCCTGCTCAGGTTTTTCTGGCGTTTCGGTGGGTTAATTCAGATGTTTTTGCGGGTTGCGGTGTGCATTCGCCCTCGTTTTGCGGTGAGTTGTCGGCAGGTTTGCGGCTACTTTTCCCTGCATTTTGGCGGTCCTGTGGTGCTTGCTGAATACACCACAGGGTTGCTGAAATCGGATCGCCAAATCACACCGAATTGAAGAGAAAGAAACGTCACCGAACGTGCGGTGGCTTTTTGATTCTCTTTGAATAACCCTGTTAGTTTAGAACACCGTCAAATTCCAAATTCCAATGCCTGACCATCTTAAAACAATGGTTCAACGAACTAAGTGCTGGATAAATAAATTCTTAATACTTTTCGTTTAGGTTTGGGGTAAACCCCTCCCCCTTAAAATGGTGACCGTTATCATGAAAATTTTAACCATTTCCATTTGGTTGAAATAGCATCTCAAAACAATTTTGATACGTTGTTGTTACATTTTACCAACTGTACTGTCAGTAACAAATTAATTATATAAATGACACCTAAGACTATCAGGGTTATTCAGAGAGCGTGAAAAGCAGGAGAATGACTGGAGAATGAAAAATTCTAGGTCAAAATAGCCGATTTTGAAAGTGAGATGAAAGGGAGAATTTTTCTGGTTTGGCTATTTTGACCTAGAATTTTTCATTCTCCAGCTTTTCACGCTCTCTGAATAACGCTGTATGATTTTCGATGCGTTAGTTACAGTTCCAAGATTTTATAAAGCGCTAACAAGTTCAGTAGCGCTGTACAATTGGAGGCAGAATAAAAAATATACATACAGGTTCAACAAGTTAGAGTAAATTATGTGCAGATTTTGCCATATGGAATAATCCTCATGTGTTTAACCACTTGGCTGCTATGGACGCGCTCAGCACGTCCAGCCAAGTGGTTGTTCTGTGCTATGGATGCGCTGAGTGCGTCCATGCACAGAAGGCAGCAATCCGCCGTATTTTGGCAGATTGCTGCGCTCCCCCGGTGCGGGCTGACATCTTGGATGTCAGCCCAGCACTCCGAGACCCCGGTGGAGCAATTAGATGTCATCGCGGTGGCGCGATGACATCTAATTCAGGAGCCCCCCCGCGTGTGCGGAGGAGGCGCCTGAAAGGGAGGGAGGGGAGGTCCTTCGGACCTCTCTCCCACCCGATCGCCAGGGGGCACAGGATTAATCCAGGCACCGTTTGGAAGGGCACAGCCTGCCCTTCCAAACGGTGGCTGTAATTAACCCCTGGGGAGCCGGATCACGATTCAGCGCTGAAAAGCGCCAAATTGTGATCCTCTCCCGGAGCTGGCCGACATCTTGGATGTCTCCAGGAACTCGCCTGAGGACTGGCCTCATCGTGCATAGCACGATGACGCCAGTCCTGGAGTTAACCCCTAGCTGCCAGCAATGGTGGAGATAGGGGGTTCATTGGAACCCCCTATCTCCCGATCCCTTGCAGCTAGGGGTTAATGTTTGATATCGTTGGATCGGCCAGAGCATGGCCTTTCCAACGATACCAAACTTGACCATGTAAAAAGTTTTTAAAATTTTTAAAAATTAAAAATAAAAATAAAAAGATATTTTAAAAAAAATGAACGAGTTTTTTTTGGGTTTTTTTGGTTTTGTTAATGCAGTAATATTGTTCCCATTTCAATTATAATGTGAACAATGATGCTGCATTAACGATTTTTGTATGCGTTGCGTTTGTTTAAAATAGCTACATTTTCCCCAAAAAAAATGTAACGAGACCCCATTTCTAATTTTTTTAACAAGCGCACCCCATAGAAAATATAACCGCAAACGATCGCATTTTAAAATGTGCAAAAAAAAAAACTTTACACATTGTAAATTATTGAAAATTCAAATTTTATTGCATTTTTTGTTATAATATACAGACAGGACATGACGTATACATATAATAATGATGTATTATGAATCTGCCGAGTCTGCCGGAAAGAACGATATATAATATGTCTGGATCATATATTAAAATAAGGCTTCAAAATGTGGTTAAACATGATGAGCGAAACTGGTAAAAATGACCTCAGCACAGAGGTGTGAAATGGCCCCGCAGCGAAAGGGTTAAAGGGACGCCACCACTAACATAAACTGTAACTAGATTACTTGTGCATTGCAAATAAATCACTTTATAAAACACATGCTTCTGTTGTTTTTTTCTTTGTTTGAAGTAATTTCACGTACAAAGGAAAAATAAAATTAGTTTTTTTATCTCCTTTTTACTGTTTTTTGGATTTTTCCCATGATGCAACATTTACCAAAATCTGTGCAAAAACCTTTCTTTACTGCTCTAGTTTATTTAACCTACATTATAACAGTTAATGAGATGAAAGAGGGAATGTTTAGATAAGGCTGCGGGAGGTCTATAGTTCTCGAGGCTGACTGAGATACCAGATAACAGCTGAATGAGATATGAAGGGGAGTTTAGAAGACTTCTAATCTACCCCCTGGTGATCTCCTTTTGTATACATCCTACACAATCCCAACAGGTCAGTTGTGAGCTGGTCCCACTTTCTGTCAAGTATTTCTGATAATGTGGAATAAAATTGGTATCAAATATTTTTTAGCTTCTGACCAATACCAATGTATATTCTCTATAAAATGATCCATATGTACTTTCAAATTACATACTTCCTCCATTTGCGCCGACCCTATGGAACGCGCTTCCTCGCAATATCAGACTGTCCCCACATCTGGCTTCATTTAAACGCTCCCTAAAGACCCTTCTGTTTAGGGAAGCGACCACCTGACGCCGTTACAAGACATCCTACCGACCCAAAAATGGTCCTCACCTCTCCCTACATTAACTCGTCACTGCAGTCCCTCCCCCTTGTTCCTTATCCCCTTACCCACCTGGATTGTAAATTCCCACAGGTATAGGGCCCTCATGTCCTCCTGAATCTGCAGGCAGGAATACTCACCTGCCTCCTGTATGTATAGTAGAATTGTCCTGTCTTTACCCATTACACCTTGTACAGCGCTGCAGAATGTGTTGGCAATAATGTTAATAAATAATAATAAAAAACAATAATAATATATTTTTATGCATTAAATAATGATTTTGTGGTTGGAAGCAATCTGCAACTGGTGGAAAATGGATTGAATAGAAAAAAGCAAGGTCAAACATGGCTAAATAAATGGGCTGATAATATTTTCGGCTGTCGTTTTAAAAGCTTTGCTGACTCCATAAATACAAAGGTACACTTTTAAACATTGTTTCAACATAAATGGTCTTGCTTAAAATTGCAAAGGTCGTTTTACCTGCCAATCAACAGAACCTAAAATAGGTACTGAAAATATCAAGTCTTTGGGGAAATTTTATATATTGAGTATTGAAAAAGTTCTGTGCTTGTATGGTTGTATGGAATTAGAATTCTGCAGTTGAACAAAACTATCCATGCAAGTATATAATTATAAGGTCCATTATTATTATATTCTAGTATAAAAAAAAAACTTGTTTCATTTAGATAAACAGGGTAATTCAAAGAGAATCGAAAAGTCACCGCACGTTCGGTGACTTTTCGTTCTCTTCAATTCGGTTTGTTTTGCTGATCCCATTTCGGCGACCCTGCGGTGCATTGCAGGGAAAAGCCGCCGCAAACCCGATGAAAACTAACCGCAAAACCCGGCGAATGCATGCCGAAAACCCGCAAAAACATCTGGATTAACCCACAGCAAACGCCGGAAAAACCCGAGCAGGAGCCGATCACACGCAGCGAAGCCGCCGGAAAAAGCCGACACCGCAGATGAAGGCAGTGAATAAATTAGAAAAACTGTTTCTTGAATGTTTGAAAAGTGAAACGCTGTTTGCAAAGAAACTACTGAGCGAAAATGTCTGAAATTTACATTCGAGGTCCAAGGAATGATAATAAAAAGAGCTGTTATAGAAAAAATAAGTAAACTTAAAAAAAAAATTAAAAAAAAAAAAAAAAAAATCCAGAAAAATGCTTAAAATATCCTAAAAAAATATATAAATAAAGAGACTCTTTACCGCAGAATTTTATAATGAACGGTTTATTAGATATTGAATTAAAACGGGAATATTTTTAACATTGAAGCCTATGGGATTCGCCTGAATAAACCTGCCGAATTAAACCACCGAATGGCAGGGCATTCCGGGAACCTTTCACTGCTGGTTTGTGTTCTCTGAATAGACGAAGCAGTGCTTTTTTATGGGGATTCACTTCCCTTGAACAGGCACCGAACAGACAACGTATGTGCAGGCAATTCACCAGGATTTGGCGTATTGCCTTCTCTCTGGATAGCCAAATGGTCAAGAAAGGTAACCGAATGCTGATTTTCAGCATTCGGTTCCCTTTCTCCAGCTATTCGGATCTCTTTGGATAACCCTGATAATATTCTTAGCACACTAATACATATTGCTCTCTGAAACGGGGATGCTAAGGTGGAAAACCTGCGCCTGCAAGTTTCTCCTTAGCGTCCCTGTTTTAGCACCATTATTATTATTATTATTATTATTATTCTGTGTTTATAAAGTGCCAGCATATTCCGCAGCGCGGTACAATGGGGGAGTGCAGACATGAGACACGAGACATACTAGAACACATAAGGAACAGATGGCCCTGCCCTTATGATAATTGTCCTACTGATACAGCACTTTACACAAGTGCTCAGCTAGACATCCCTTGAGTTTACAATCTAAAGGACAGGGGTGAGTGAAACAGAAGGGGAGCTGGGGGAGTGTGGATCTGGTGGCAAGAGAGAGAATAGCAAGCCACAGGTTGATTAGAATAAAGTGGCTACATGTGGACACATGACGCTCCCAGACACAGATGAGAGGGCAAGCAACCTCTGTGTCGGACGGCTGTGCCCCTGTTCTGTCCGTCTTAAGCAGCAGCAACATACAGAGTATTTGCAGGATTGGCTAACCAGGCCAATCTCATCCTCCTCATCCTCTGCCAGCCAGGCTTGTAGAGGTTTACAGTCCACTTCAGCTGCCAAAACATTTAGCCTCCATGTCCAAAGCAACTCCTGCCGTAGTCTCACTATCATACACGGAGGAGTCAGCTGAATTGTTTGACTACAGTGACAGTGACGTGCTGCTTGAGGATGCGCAGCAACTCCAGTGTTCTGATTCAAACTCTGAGGTTGAGCAAGGGAGGATAATCAGCCTAGAGGGAGGGGGTGCCAGTGACACACAAAGAACAGGCACTCATGTTCCCCCAGCAGCTGCAGCATATTGCGAGGTTGGCTCCAGTGATGAAGAGACAGGGGGTGATGACAATGATGATGAGGTCACAGACTCCATCTGGGTGCCTGATCAAACAGAGGAGTCAAGGGAGGAGGAGAAGGCACAACAAAAACAGAGCAGAACGTCCTCTATGAGAAACCGTAGCCAGTCCAAGGCATCAGATGTCAGAGCTGCTCAGGTGCAGAGCGATGTTGTCTAGCAGCACACATCCAGGATCTCTGCTGTCTGGGAGTTCTGTGCGACATGTGCAGAAGACTGCAGTGTTGCTATTTGTAAGCTATGTCGGAAGAGGATCAAGCGTGGGAAAGACATCAGACACTTGGGTACCATGTGCTTGATGCGACATATGATCACCTGCCACGCATCCCGTTGGCACAACACTTTGCATAGGTCCTCCTCCTCATCTGTCTCTACCCCCACTATATGTCCTGCCATGTCATTGCCTACAACCTCCACTGACAGGGATGATGCTACAGTAATGGGTGTACCACGTCCTTCCTCTGAATCTGACAGCATCCCATCAGCTGCAGATTTATGCAGTCAGATTATGTTGCCCCAACTGCTGCAGCGGAAGAAAAAATATTGTCCCAACCATCCATATGCACAACGTCTAAATGCCAGCTTGGCAAAATTACTCACATTACAGCTGCTGCCTTCCCAGCTGGTGGACTCTGCTTCCTTCCATGAATTTCCCGAATGTGCTGTACCACAGTGGCAGGTTCAAAATGCCATTTCTTTTCACGGATGGCCATTCCAGCACTATACCAGCACAAGGAAGACAATGTTATGGAGTCATTGGGAAAGGCAGTCAGCAGCAAGGTGCACATTACTTTAGACACGTGGTCCAGCAAGCATGGACAGGGCCGTTACATTTCCTTCACAGCACACTGTTTAACTCTGCTTGCAAATGGGAGGGATCCAGGATGGGTCTCTGTGCTGGAGCTTGCTCATCCACCACGCCTCCAGAAAGCTGCTTATATGAGGTCTGTCTGCTCCACCACCTCTTCCTCTTCCTCCTCCTCCTCCTTCAATGTCTCTGCGAAGTGGCAGTTAAACTGATGCGTGGCAAGGGCTACGCAATGGCTCAAGCAAAAAGATGCCAAACTGTGCTTGAGCTGGTTTGTTATGGGGACAGGAGCCACACCGGGCCAGAAATTCTGTCAGCTCTGCAGGGGCAGGCGCAGAGATGGTTAACACCACGCCAGCTTGAGCTGGGAATGGTCGTCTGTGATAATGGCAGCAACCTTCTCTCCGCCCTACGCCTGGGTAAGTTGACGCATGTACCATGCCTAGCACACGTCCTAAATCTGGTGGTACAGCGTTTCCTAACCAGGTACCCAGGGCTGGCAGAGCTTCTCAGCCAGACCAGAAAAGTTTGCAGCCACTTCGGACGGTCATTCCCAGCAAGTGCTCGCCTGGCAGAAATTCAAAGAGAATTCCACCTTCCCACAAACCGCCTGATCTGTGACATGCCCACAAGGTGGAACTCGACATTGGCAATGCTGCAGCGCCTACACAAGCAGCAGAGGGCCATCAATGAGTACCTGTGTGAGTATGGCACAAGGACAGGTTCAGGTCAACTTGTTTCCCCCCCCCCCGCAGTGGCTGATGATCAAGGATGCATGCACTGTACTGTCACCATTTGAGGAGGCAACGAGGATGGTGAGCAGGGACAGTGCATGCATCAGTGACACAATTCCTTTAGTGTTCCTGCTGGAGCACACTCTGCAGGGAATTATAGATGTGGCACTAGAGGCAGAGCAGCGAGAGGAAGAGGAGGACTTCCCTAGCTCTCAAGGCCCCAGTCTTTACGCAGAGAACATTCCTGTGGGTCCTCAGATCAGACAGGAGGAGGATGAGGAGGATGAGAAGGAATATTTAAGTTGCGGGGGCATTGAAGGTGGGGATTCCTCAAGGGAGGGTTTTGTGTCCCCAGAAACCCAAGGACTAGTACGTGGCTGGGAGGAAGTAGTGCACGATTGGGTCATCCTCAGCATCCAGGAACACTCTGAAGCTAATGCCACCTCCAACCTATGCTGCATGTGCTCTCTTATCCTGCAAAGCCTGCTAAAGGACCCTAGGATTCATGCTATCAAGGAGAGGGATCATTACTAGTTGGCAACCCTTCTTGATCCACGATACAAGGGTAAGGTTGCAGAGCTCATCCTGCCCTCACAGAGGGAGCACAGGATGAAACAACTTGAGGATGCTCTAAAGCGACACTTGTGTAAAACCTTTCCAGACACTGGTAGGTTACCAACTGATGACACCGGTGCTTCTGAGGCTGCTCTTTGTCAGAGGAAGAGCGGTGAAGGGGGCCGCTTGACTGATGCCTTTTCCAATTTTTTTAGTCCACGACGCCCAAAGATGTCAAATGTAGGCACCCATTTCCATCGTCTTCACCATATGGTGCAGGACTCTCTAGGGGCAAGGGCAGACCTAGATACCTTTACAGCAGATGATCCACTGGCTTACTGGGTGTTGAGATTGGATCACTGGCCAGAATTTAGCCAATATGCTATGGAGCTACTAGGTTGCACTTCATCCAGCGTGCTTTCTGAAAAGACGTTCAGTGCGCTGGAGGTTTTGTCACAGACAAAAGAGTGCGTCTGTCCACCGACTCTGTAGACCGGCTGACATTTATAAAAATGAATCAGTCCTGGATCAGCAGCTATCACTCCCCTGATGCAGATGTAACTGAATAGATCGGGGATCACTTCTGCATTCCCAAAACCTCCACCACTGCACTCTTCCACAATACCTCAGAGGGGTTACGGTGTGAAGGCACTAGCTGGCACTAAAGGCCCAATATTTGGTTGCACTGATGCGTGTACCAGATTCATATCATTGTAATATTTGACTACAGGGTCCACCCCTGCACTCTTCCACAATACCTCAGAGGGGTTACGGTGTGAAGGCACTAGCTGGCACCAAAGGTCCAATTTTAATGCACCTGTTGTTACTTTCATCCAAAGCCTGCATAAGTGTCACCATAATTTAGCCAAAAAATCACTAAACTTGTTCTGCGTGTCCTAAAACGTCTCCTCTTTTCATACAGGCTGCCACCCCAAGCAGTTGTTTATGAATAGATTAAAAGAAAAACATTTACCGTCATTTGAAATGTCATTTTTTTCTTTTTAGATGTTTCTATATATCCGACAAATCCGCCACTTCACAGGCAGGTTATGGGGACCTCCTAGGCACGATATTTGAAGGAATTTTTTCGTTTTTATTCTTAACCTTTATTTCATGGAAAAATCACTGTTCCTTTAAAAATGTCTTTTTTTAACTTTTTTCCTTGTGTCCTGTCCCCCAGGGCACTACCCGGACCCCCATACACCTTTTATGGCAAATATCTTGCATATATGCCCTCTTGCAGGGCACTCTAAAAATCGAGCGTTCGAGTTCCATTGACTTGTATTGAGTTCGGATCGTGTTCGCGTCCGAACTTGAACTTTGAAATTGTTCGAGTTCGAATGCGAACCGAACACAGGGGTGTTCGGCTCATCCCTAGTGGTCTACCACCTTACCCCACAATGGTGGTGTCCCTGAAAATCTGTAATATACAGGGTTATTCAAAGACATCCGAATAGTGGCCGAAAGGTAGCCGAACACTGAAATTCAGCATACGGCTACCTTTCCTGGCCATTCGACTATCCAGAGAGCAGGCAGTTCGCCAAATGTTAGCGAATTGCCTGCACATACGGTGCCTGTTCGGTGCTTGTTTGAGGGCAGTGAAATCCTCATAGAGAAGCAATGGATCCTCTATTCAGAGAACACAAAACAGCAGGGAAAGGTTGCCGAATGGCCCTGCTGTTCGGTGGTTTCATTCGAGGTTTATTCAGGTGCTTCCAATAGGCTTCAATGTTAACAATAGTCCCGTTTTAATACAATATCTAATAAACCGTTGATTTTAATATTCTGCAGTAAAAAGTCTCTTTATGTATAGATTTATTAGGATCTTTTAGGCATTTTTCAGTATGTTTCCTTTTTTTCCCGTTTTTTTAATCGTTTTTTCTTTTTTCTGTAACAGCCCTTTTTATTATCATTCATTGGACCTCATATGTAAATTTCAGACATTTTCGCTCAGTAGATTCTTTGCAAACAGTGTTTCACTTGTCAAACATTCAAGCGTACTGTTTTTTTTTTGTTCACTCCATTCGTCTGCTGTGTCGGCTTTTTCCGGCAGCTGCTCTGCATTGTGATCGGCAGCTGCTCGGGTTTCTCCGACGTGTACGGCAGGGTTAATCCAGATATTTTGCGGGTTTCGGTGTGCGTTCGCCGGGCTTTGCGACTGGTCCTGTATTGAGAATCTCCCCGCTGAGAATATTTATCTATTTTCTTCCTATATTTGATGCAAAACAGTGGGAGGCGAGTGGTGTGTGTTACACGTCTTACTCAATTGATTGATAAGCATAAAGGGATGTACTTTGTCTCCTTTACAATGAAGTTCAACTTGGATAGCACTTACTTGTTCTCATATTACTTACCTTTAAGGCTAATGTCAGACGAACGCATTCTGAGCACACTGTGCGTCCGTGCACAACTGACGTACTTTCTGACTGATGATACTGTAGACACCACACGGTCCGGTTTTTTGACTGATGTTTTTTTTTGACTGATGTTGATGGGAAATAAAATTAAACTGTTCACTGCTGACGACGTGTGGGACACGTCCTCATTGACACACGTTACGTGTTGAGGACGTGCCCCACACGTCTTCAGCTTTGCGGGACCCCCAGCGGAGATACTCACCTCTCTGTCCGGGGTCCCTAGGGAGTCACGGAGGGTGTCATTCGAAAAGGCCTGAGCATGGCCTTTCGAATGATACCCAACATGATCATGTACAAAGTAAAATAAAAATTAAAATAATAAATAAAAAATAAATAAATAAAAAAATTGATTAAAAAAAATACAAACATTTTTTTTTGTGTGTTGTTTTTATTAATGCAGCAATATTTTTCACATTTCAATTATAATGTGAACAATGATGCTGCACTAATGATTTTTTTCTATGGGGTGCGTTTGCTAAAAATCATGTAATTTCCCCCAAAAAATTTAACAAGTCCCCATTTCTAATTTTTGTACAAGCGCACCCCATAGAAAATATAATCCCAAACGCTCATGTGATTAAATGTGAAAAAAAAACACTTTACACGCTGCAGATGATTTAAAAATTCAAATTTGATTGCATTTTTTGTTATAATATACAGGCAGGACATGACGTATACATATAAAAATTATATATTATGAATCTGCCGAGTCTGCCGGAAAGAACGATATATAATATGTCTGGGCCATATAATAAAATGTGGCTTCAAATTGCATTTAAACATGATGAGGGAAAGCGGTAAAAATGAGCTCAGAACACAGCGGTGAAATGGCTCAGCAGTGAAAGGGTTAATATGTAAAATGAAAAAAATTGATACATGATATGAAAAAACATTTTGTCTGTCAAAAATGCTGGTTGTCAAAAATTCAGTCCGTCTGACTACGTTCCATCACTCACACACAAAGCTATGTGGACGTGGCGCACGTGTGCGTCCGTCCTAGTGGTTTGACGTTCTTGCCTAAATTGCGTCCGGTGCCACATGCGTTGTGCATCCGCACTTCTGTGCGGACGTACTTAGCGTGTGGGTCTCTATTGATCATAATTTTATGCTACGACGGAAGTGAAAATGTGCGGCAACACAGACGTTAGGACTGTGTTTGTCTGACACAGGCCTTAAAGACAAGGTTTTGCAGAATTTTACTCTATCCGTAAACCGGCTTTGATGGTGGAGGAGACTATTTGTGTGTCATCCAGGTTACCACTGTGATTGATATCAATAGGATACTATGATTTGTTGCCGGACAACGAACTGCCACTGTGGAGGTATCAACACCTCTGGGAGACCGATATTGGTAGCTCTATAGAATCTGCGGCATGGGGTAGGGTATTCCAGAGAGATTTGAGGGTGACCAAAAATGCAACAGTAATGGAAACAAGTCGGAAGGTGCTTTTCCATTGGTTCTGGACTCCAGACAGGGTTTCTAAGTATGTGCAGGCATCTACATTGCAGTTCTGGCAGTGCAAGACGCCGGGTGCCATCTATATACATATCTGGTGGCATTGTCCCAGTATATGTGCCTTATGGGCTCAAATTGAAAAATTGGCCACGACCATTGGGGGGACATAGGTTCCCTTAAATCATGGTCTTCTGCTGTTGGGGATGGGAGGAACACAGCTTTCCAGATAGCAAACTAGAATGTTTTTCCACATCACCTCCACTGCAATGACTTAAAAAACTATTTAGATAGAATTCGAGGTAACAACAGAATGGCTATCCACTTATTAGATGTGACGCCTCCAAAGGAAGACCCATGAGTATTGTGGGATTTATACTTGGTGAAACAATATAAATGAGGGGGGCCTGTTCAGGAGGCTATTTAAGAATGGGAAAGAACCGGTAGCGGAACGGTAACTGGCAATGAGAGATCTTTATTCGAGCCCAGGTTGTGGGTTTATTTCTATATGATATCCTTTGGACAAACATTACATTTTATGAGCACACACAGGCTTGTCCAAGGCTTGAGTGATAAAGCCACACTTGATGAAACACGTTGCTTTAAATTAATTTTTATGTTGAGTTTATTATATTATGTTTATTAATGTTATAATAAAATCTGTTTCACAAAGATATCCTGGATCTCCCTGTATATTGAAGAAGATGTTACCTTATCTATGGATTTAAATCTGGTCCATCTGACTTAATAATTTTATTCAATGAGCTAATTTCTAAACTACGTGAGTTCTGTACCAGCCACTCTTTGGCACAGTAGAAGCCTCTGTGATGTTGTCTTCTGTTTTGTATGTATTTGAAGATGCGTTTCAAAGCAGTAGCTGTATCACATATTTTTGGGTGATTAGTCACTAGGAATTTGGCTCCTCGCTGTGTGTTTATTTACTACAAGGTGGAAAGCCTGCCCAGAGGGCAGTCTATTGTGGATATACTGCCCCAGCTCATGGATATATGGCCCAGCTTGTGGATACTGCCCCAGCTCGTGGATACTGCCCCAGCTCGTGGATATACTGCCCCAGCACGTGGATATTGCCCCAGCTCCTGGATACTGCCCCCCAGCTCCTGGATACTGCCCCCCAGCTCCTGGATATTGCCCCCCAGCTCATGGATATTGCCCCCCAGCTCATGGATACTGCCCCCCAGCTCCTGGATATTGCCCCCCAGCTCATGGATACTGCCCCCCAGCTCCTGGATACTGCCCCCCAGCTCATGGATACTGCCCCCAGCTCATGGATATTGCCCCCCAGCTCATGGATACTGCCCCCAGCTCATGGATACTGCCCCCAGCTCGTGGATATTGCCCCCAGCTCATGGATACTGCCCCCAGCTCATGGATATTGCCCCCCCAGCTCATGGATACTGCCCCCCAGCTCCTGGATACTGCCCCCAGCTCGTGGATACTGCTCCCCAGCTCATGGATACTGCCCCCAGCTCCTGGATATTGCCCCCAGCTCCTGGATATTGCCCCCCAGCTCCTGGATACTGCCCCCCAGCTCATGGATACTGCCCCCAGCTCATGGATACTGCCCCCCAGCTCGTGGATACTGCCCCCAGCTAGTGGATATTGCCCCCAGCTCATGGATACTGCCCCCAGCTCATGGATACTGCCCCCAGCTCATGGATATTGCCCCCCCAGCTCATGGATACTGCCCCCAGCTCCTGGATACTGCCCCCCAGCTCATGGATACTGCCCCCAGCTCCTGGATATTGCCCCCCAGCTCCTGGATACTGCCCCCCAGCTCATGGATACTGCCCCCAGCTCATGGATACTGCCCCCCCAGCTCGTGGATACTGCCCCCAGCTCGTGGATATTGCCCCCCAGCTCATGGATACTGCCCCCAGCTCATGGATACTGCCCCCAGCTAGTGGATATTGCCCCCCAGCTCATGGATACTACCCCCAGCTCCTGGATATTGCCCCCCCAGCTCATGGATACTGCCCCCAGCTCATTGATATTGGCCCCCCAGCTCATGGATATTGCCCCCCCAGCTCATGGATACTGCCCCCAGCTCATGGATATTGGCCCCCAGCTCGTGGATATGCCCCCCAGCGCTCATGGATATATGCCCCAGCTCAGACATGGGGCGGCTGTTCGAATGCTCTATTGGCATTTGGACAGCCGCCCCATACTTACCTTTCCGAGCGGCGCCGGGGAAGTGAAAGTTTCCCGCTTCCGCTCGTTGAAGGACCCAAGCCGCGGTCACGTGACCGGGGCTTGGGTCCTTCAAAGAGCGGAAGTGGGGAAACTTTCACTTCCCCGGCGCCGCTCGGAGGTTGGATGCGCTCGACAGCCGGGTAGAGGCTGCGAGCGCAGCCTCTACCTGGCTGCCGCGCGCATCCAACCCCCGAGCGGCGGAGGGACCTCTACCCGGCTGCTGTGTGCATCTTGTAACCGCCGCGGCGAGCCGGCAGCCGGCTCGTGCCGCGGCGGTTGCATGCGCGCGCAACCAACCGCCGCTGGTTGCGCGCGCATGCGCAGAGTAAGGCTTGGCGACGGACACGCCAAGCCTTACTCAATTATAGTATAGATTAAACGTGTTTACTATTATTGGTATTGAGTGTCCAATGGAAACCAGACTCTCAAAGAATCTTAATCAGTCACCATAACTGTCACTGAGCATATTATTGCATATTAGAGTTGTTACCAGTGCAAATGAAAATAATTAATGTAACAAGTTGCCAAAAAAACAGGAAAATTTAACATAAGGAAACTATTTTAATCTACTAATGAATCCAAATAAAGATTGCAAGAAACTGAACCATCAGTAAAGTAATAGATAGGGCACGCTTGCATAGTAATATACACGGTAGGGACCATTTTAAAGTGTGACTACTGGGTGCTACTTCTTACATGGTTGAACTCTCAGGTTCACATGCAAGAGATCCAGGCCCTATTCTAACATAATCATTAGAATTAACGAGTGAACAGTTAAGTATAAAGGTTCCATTTGGTAAAGTTAATGGCTCCCCTGCTATTCTGGCTGCCTACTGTTCATTAATGCTTCCAAAACCTTGTATAGGTTCTATAGGTGTTCCAGTCTAGACATTTGCTGTATACATACTTGGTTTATCTTGCGATGGGGCCAGCCTCATTGTTTGTCATCTGCTCAGCACTTTGGAATTGACAATATGGCCACTGTTTAGTATGGTTACATGTTCATCTACACCAGTGATGTCCTGTCGGATATAATCTCTGCACGTGAATACAACACGTTTATATATATTGGATTTATCAGCCAAGCCTCCAATATGTCTATATTGGATTTACTGGACCTACCTCGGCAGTTGCCTCCAATATATCAGGGATTATTATTTCATAAGAAATTTATACGAGACACAAATATCAATCGTTTATATTTCCTAGAAATTATCCTGAATTCTTTTAATTGTCGGTGTTTTGCTTTAAAAAATACAATAATCAATAATCGGATAAAAACATATATATATTTATTACGTATACAAAAGAATTTCAAATCTCATATCATAAACAACAATTTATAAACCACAATCCATCAGCATATAAAAACTAGCTTCACAATATATGTATCTCCGGTTAGTAACTGCATATATGATTAATATCATTTACCTTATCAGTTAGTAACTAATACACAAATGGTTAATAAACATTTCTGCTTACTACAACATGCATTTCCCAGCAAACAATGTTTAACCAGCCAGCTCTTATAGATATATATATATATCTCTATGCTACATGAATCAACAAAAGATGAGCTAATTTAATGATAAGTAATAAAAATTTATTTAGTGAATCCTCCCCTAATCTCGAGAATTAAACTTCTAATCTTTTGCCCTTTATTTTGTAGTTATATAATTCCTTGCTTATTAATTTTAATCACAGTAATTTCCAAATTCAATATATATTGGTATCAATCTTACAACATTTCTTTAGGAATAAATCCTTATATCCACCTCTTCATATTTCCATCTGCAGATTAGAAATACTTAGAATTTGGATTTTAACCGTATCCGAGAAGTCTCAGTCTACGTTGCAAGAATCTCTACAAATATATTTGATTAGTATGTATCTCTACATCTTTCTGAGTCTCAGTTTCTGACTCAGACATTTTTACACTGTTTAGTAGACAACCATAACCACAAGTCAAAATACAACAAGGAGTCAAAATATATATATTTTATCTCTGTCTAATCAGACAATACTGACAATTATATTCCAAACAAAAACTACAATCTCGGTACAGTGCCTCCAATTTGTCGGATATAATCTCTGCACGTGAATACAACACGTTTATATATATATTGGATTTATCAGCCAAGCCTCCAATATGTCTATATTGGACTTACTGGACCTACCTCGGCAGTTGCCTCCAATATATCAGGGATTATTATCTCATAAGAAACTTATACGAGACACAAATATCAATCGTTTATATTTCCTAGAAATTATCCTGAATTCTTTTGTCTGTGTTTTGCTTTAAAAAATACAATAATCAATAATCGGATAAAAACATATATATATTTATTACGTATACAAAAGAATTTCAAATCTCAAATCATAAACAACAATTTATAAACCACAATCCATCAGCATATAAAAACTAGCTTCACAATATATATATCTCCGGTTAGTAACATATATGAATAATATCATTTCCCTTATCAGTTAGTAACTAATACACAAATGGTTAATAAACATTTCTGCTTACTACAACATGCATTTCCCAGCAAACACTGTTTAACCAGCCAGCTCTTATAGATATATATATATATCTCTATGCTACATGAATCAACAAAAGATGAGCTAATTTAATGATAAGTAATAAAAACTTAGTTAGTGAATCCTCCCCTAATCTCGAGAATTAAACTTCTAATCTTTTGCCCTTTATTTTGTAGTTATATAATTCCCTGCTTATTAATTTTAATCACAGTAATTTCCAAATTCAATATATATATTGGTATCAATCTTACAACATTTCTTTAGGAATAAATCCTTATATCCACTTCTTCATATTTCTATCTGCAGAATAGAAATTACTTAGAATTTGGATTTAACGGTATCTGAGAATCTCAGTCTAATGTTGCAAGAATATCTACACACATATATATATAATTACATTAATTCCCCTTTTTCATACATTACCTGCCCAATTTGGATGTTGATAAATCTGCCTTGGAATTCCTGATGTAATAATTTTTGGAATGTGTGAAAATTATCGATATCAGATAATCATTGCATGTGAGTTAGAGAGTTGGTGAGAATCTTGATTGCCTCATGTCTTGGGACCTGCCTGCATCGTGGTGTGAGTCTGAGTGTTGGAATCTTGGACTCTCAGAGGGTCATGTGTAATGCATTGCGTTGTGAGTCTCTGTCTGCTGGAATCTCCGACTTCTCAGAGTGTCATGTGTAATGGACGTCTGAATGCATTGCGATGTGAGTCTGTCTGCTGAAATCTCCGACTTCTCAGAGTGTCATATGTACTGGACGTCTGAATGCATTGCGATGTGAGTCTGTCTGCTAAAATCTCTGACTGCCTCACAAAGAGCCTTGCCGCTTATTATAGCCAATTTGACGTCATGGTTAATTAATAATAATATGAATCATTATTTTTACTATCCTCTAGAGGGCAGTATTGCACTTCTTAATTAATTCACCCTTTTCTTTTTAATAGTCTTATCTCTAGTCAAGAGTTCAACCTACACAAAAGACCTTCTCTTCTCCCAGCTATTAGACACAGTGTCTCCATCTGTCATCTTTGATTTATATCCCTACTCCCTTTTAACTCAGAGTCCTATCAACTGAATTCTTTTCTGGTTCTCAACAGAATCTATTCTTTAGTAATTTTATTATTTACCAATTATATACTTTCTACAATATTTTGGAGTATATATTTCACACTATAATCACAACAAAATATACCCTGATTATAAACATATATTTTGTGAATATAAATCTATATTAGAGAACTTTTAACTCTTTTTCCTATACCCAAAAGACAAAATCTCTTTTGTTTTAAAAACTTAAGACAGACCAATAAATTTAATTATGACACGTCTTAGCACTTAAACCTTAGCCTTATCACATACACACATTCTAGATTCCTTCATGTCTGGCACTTCTTAAAAAATATAAAAGACTTCACCCAGGAATGAACTCTGTAAAAAAAAATCTCGTTCATTTTTAAATTTAGAGAAATTAGAAAGAAAAACTGCCTTTCAAAACAAAATGGCTACAGGCGTCCATTTTAAAATTCTCTTCTGTGTGTAATATACCCGACATAACCCCCCTTTGGTTTCATCTATTTATTGACCAATTAAATAAATTTGAGGAAAACATACAATATCTCCCCCCTTTACCAATTAGGCTAGGTTTCCACCTTTCGCAACACGTTTTTCTTCTTTCATCCATTTAATAATTGAAGACTCAGTGTTTTTAAACTTCAATGTACGTACTTTCTTTGTTAGTACAATCATCCAGACAGTTAGAAACATAATTACTATACAAATCACAATCTCTGTAATCTTTGGCCCGTTATAAGCAGATAGCAATCGATGATCAATCTGTGAATACATTGGAGCATAAATTGTTAGATTATCTTTTTATTAGAAGTTCATTAGTATGGTCATGCTAGTTCTTTAGCAAAGATTTCAAATCTGGATTCATAGGGATCTCTTGCCCTTGGAATACGACAACGATTTGTTCTCGTCATACCAGACTTCATTTATAAAAAGTAACTTCTCGATAACAACTCTTGATTCTTTAGAAACTTTCACGAGAATCACTGGTGTGGGTATGAACACTCTCTTGTTTTGTACCAGATTCTTCCGGTAAACATTTGCTTCTCTTTCTGTGTATCAAACAGCGGTTGCAATAAAATATGCGGCAAATCTTTTCCTTCGGTGGTTCTTGTACATAGCAATCAACGGTATCCTAGCTTTATCCAGCATGTCTTTCAGGCTTACATGAGCTTGATTCGCATGGAACTTGAGCAATGGATCCGCTTGAAATTATGCGGAAAACCGTAGAAATTCCAGATAGTCGTAGTCTCCTTGGTGGTCCGATTCATCTTTGCGAATTAAGCGTCGCAGTTCGGATTAACCATTTATCTCAATTTCTGTTGAAACAAAGAGTATAAATAACCATTCATAGACTAGCGATTTCACTCAAATTCCCTATAGATACCTTGATCTCTGATTAATTTTAATTAACCGTACGGATCTAGTCTAGCTACTAGCTTGAGTTAAACATCTGAATGCTGGGAAGAAGAATCACGTGTTAATTAAAACATCACTTCACATGATACCAGTTAAGTGTTTTCTGTTGTTCCATCTTCACATCCTGAGATGATCTAGAATGACAATCATGCAATTGAGCTTGGCAGTTTTATTTCTTCTAGAAATACATAACATAACTTTTTCCAATAACATTAGGACTGTCTCCATCATTATCTAGATCTGTTATCCACTCATCTTGAGGATTTGGGTATCTGATCACTTCAGGGTCACTATGTCCATTTGGTACTGTTTCCCTTTTGTGGAGGTGAATAATTAGCACGTCATTTTCCAGACATATATCTCGAATTCTCTCGGGGGGGAACACATATGGTGTTATCCTCCCGCTCTCCTGGAGTCAGGGGCTTTGGCCTTAAGAAAGAGATATCAGGTGTCTGGCTATTTCTGAAATGGACTTCAATAGAATCCGGCCTTTCCTCAATCACATGGCAGTTACGCTGAGTGTGATGGGATTGGGATCTATCATAGCTGATTGGAACATTTACTTGGGACCAAATAACCTCATTGATAAAATCAATGATTGGATTTAACCTTTTGAGAAGGTCCATTCCAATAATTAGGCGATTTTGGGGCAGATCCACAACAAGCGTTGGATGCCGAATTACTTTATTCCCCAATTTAAAATCCAATTTAGCCGTGCCCAGAACTTTCAGAGATGCGCCACTCACACTCACTAGATTAGCATTAGATTTATCTAATCTAGGCTTCCTGGAGGACAGTTCTTGGACCTGTTCAAAATAATGTGCTGATATTAACGTAACTTGGTTTCCAGTGTCTAGCAAGGACGGAATATGTGGTAAATTATCTTGTAATTCTACATTCACATAATATCGGTCTTCAATGCTATGCAATTTACAGAGAAATTTAGAGTGAGATATGAAATTAGGTTTTGTACTGATTTTACCAACTGATTTTGCTCTCTCAAATGTGCTTTTGGCAGCTGTGCTTTCCATTTCGGATCCAGTCTTCTCAGCTTGCTCGCACTTAGTCTGGGGAGATAAAATACATTTTCTTTCTCTTTGCAGGGAAGGGTTTAAATCGTCAACCATACAAACATTTGTATTAATCATTTCATCATCACTTTCTGGTAAATTGTCATGGATACTGGTTACTTCATCAGAAACATCATCTAGTCACTGGTTGGGTGGGGCTGCAGGTGTTGCATCGCTTACAACCTGACCAGAGTTATTTCCAGTCATTAACTGAGTGATCTGATCCAGTTTTTCGGTCAGCACACGGAAATCTTCCTGCATTTGACCAATACGCTGGCGTACATTATATCTCCGCTTTCTATTCGTCCTTGGGGACGAAGCTTGCGCATTATCAGACACATCAGATTCAGTCTTACCTCTGGTTGCTTCCTGTCTAGGTACATTTTCCCTTGATTTAACCCACTGACTTCTAGGTACCCATTGCTTCCTAGATTGAAATTTACTTCCTGAATTTTCTCTGGCAAACCCTCTTTCCTGATCTGGCTTGGATTTTTCCCTTTGCGGTATGGAGTCACGCAATATTTCCGCTTAACTCTTTTTGTGGGACTAAAATTTTAATATCACCCCTTTTAACGTGAGTTTCTGCTATTTCCTCAGGTGAGTTTTTCACTCTTTTCCCCTGAGTTTCTTCACTATATTAAAATACAGTAAATAGGGTCATACTTTCTTTTAGTACCCAATCCAAACCATTCCTCGGGTCATAATCTCTTGCCAAAATAACCTTTATTTTAACTGTCTTTCAAAACAAAATGGCTACAGGCGTCCATTTTAAAATTCTCTTCTGTGTGTAATATACCCGACAGTCCAAACTCCGACCCCCCAGATGTTCCTGAACTACAACTCCCAGAAATCTCTGACTGCATTAGATGGATGGAGAAGCATGGGAGTTGTAGTTCATGGACATCTGGGGCGGAGTATGGACAACCCTGATCTACACTTTGGAATAATTTTGTATGTTTGAATATGTGTTGGAGATGTATATTTTTCTCCAAGCCTTATTTGCTTTCATTTCAGACGGTCAAGGCTCATGTCATCTTCAGGTATGACTACGACTACATTATGGGTGGTGTGTATGTTGAGGAGATGGTGGCTCTGCTTTGCTGCTACAACTTGTAGGAACTTTTCACGTTTTCCGGCTTTGATTTACTCGCAGGAATTCACAGCTCAATCATCATTACAATTTCAATGCTTAGTGATTCTAGGTCACTGTCTTTAGAGAAAATGTTATCTTATTCAACTACAGTACTAAAGTGCATAAAAAGTAATGTTTCTGATGCTTGTTCAATGCAGAACTTTTCAGAGGTCAGTTAAAGTAACAATCTTTACTCTTAATGAAATGTCAAAATTCCCCAAATAAAGAAAATTATTTTAGAAACCAAACATAAATTGCACATCTATGGGTCATTTTGTCTGCTGTGTAGGATCAGACAAAACTGTATAATTTTAAGTGGTTTCCTGCTGAAGGTCAACATTGTCAAAAATGGCAATTTCATATTGCACAAAGAAATAGATCTGTACATTTATTTAAGATAACAGTAAAATAAGTGAGGAAGACATAAATGTATTGGCTCGAAATATTTACAATACAAAGAATATCTCATCTCACTCAAATCAAGCATTTATTCTTTATTGTATCGTGCAGCACCTGATCACTTATAAAAAAATAGTATAAATAAATAGTATTATTAATTGTAAATGCTAATGTAGCGAACCAATCATGTCCTAAAAATTTAGATTTTCAATAAGTAACTCTACCCTATTCTGCTAACCGGCTATATGGCAGTTTTTAAGCATTTATTCATTCACCTTAGCTTGTGATAATACTGCACTGCGTAAAACCTGAAGCGAATCAAAACTAACCAAAAAGGCCATTTAAAAAGTCAAATTATTGCCAAAATACGTCCAGATTTTAAGAGACTTCAGTTTAAGATTTTGGAGATGAAAAACCTGAAGAAATATAATTTTACTGCCCACTTTCAAGCTAGAATGCATTTTTTAAATTATCCTAAACCATTCCAGATTTTACCATGTTCCTTTAATATCAAAAGCCTCTTGATAGGCAAAATAGAGCAGCTTGTTTTGACCACGACATATGGAGGTGATGTTCATTACTAAAAAGTGAGAATGTCGCAGGTATACATTTAGGGCTCTATTACATTCTTCGTGTAAACGTAAACGCGTGCGCAAAAACGCATTAACGCGAGGGGAAAAACCTTTTGCGCAGAACGTCGTATTACAACTTCCGCACAAAAAATGCACGTTAACGTCTAACACGGGTGGACCTGCGCGAACCCTTTGCGAGCGTATTGTACTTTGCGCGTCCTATACTTAACATTGTGAGCGCAAATGCGTTTATGCGCTGGTACGCAGATGGTATTACAATCTATGCGCAAATTTTAATGGACAACGTTTGCACGCGTAATTTTAACGTCTTTTTAAAGCAGGTGTTAATGGCAAATCTGAACGTCCTGGCCGAACCCAAATACACCAGCCCAAAAAAAAATACAGCAAAGTATAGTTACACATTCTACACATACCCAAACAATAAAATGGAGAAGTTGTGCGTGTTTTTGTTATTGCTGCAGAATATATACTCAGATTGATTTTGACAGGTGCAAAAACTTAACGGGAGACAATTGTGGTTCCTAATTCTGATTGGCTGAATTGAGTGAAAAAACAGTCCGCACACCGATTTCTACATGCAGCGTTAATGCGCATGCGTTTTTGCGCATCTTTTTTACGCGCATTATTTTTTAACGGATGAATAAATCCGCTCGGATTGTAATAGCAGCGTTAATTTACGCGCGTTAACGTTTTTAAGGCTTCACGCACAAATTAACGCGCTGCGTGAGCATTTTTGCGCAAAGAATGTAATAGAGCCCTTAGATTTTAAAGTCACCAATAATAACCACTCAAGATATATATATAATATATATACAGTCAGGTCCAGAAATATTGGGACATCGACATAATTCTAACATCTTTGGCTCTATACACCACCACAATGGAGTTGGAATGAAACAAACACAATGTGCTTTAACTGCAGACTGTCAGCTTTAATTTGAGGGTATGTACATCCAACTCAGGTGAATGGTGTAGGATTTAGGTGCTATAGAGACACACCATGTGTCCTATTTCCTATATTTTCAATTTTATTTAGTCACCCAATATTAATAGTCATGGTTATCTGCAGTATATTTTTTAACAGTGACCCTAATATGTTTTAAATAGACGTCCACAATACGGTCCTCAAAGATTGGTTTGATTACCTAGTATGTACTGCCCCCTATTTTATGTAATCCATTCACTGCGCGGAAAGCCCTGAACATGCATTCCATATATAGATGTCAAGATATAATGTTAAAAGTAGACCATTGTTATATGTGTATCAGCCCCCTTATATGAGTATGTTTTCAGTGCAAAGGTATATGAACCATGTGTTTATGTAAAATGTTCACTGAGAAACTCCTTTAATTCTGCTATTGCTTCCCATTGGAAGCAAAAAAAATTAAAATAATAATTTACATTTACACGTATGCACATGCAGGAGCCCTGGTATACTCCAATCTAAAGTACAATATATAACACCTGAATCTATAAAGTATATCAGCTCTCTAATATGATTATATTGGTTTAATGCAAAGTATATGAACTATGTGTTCATTTAAAATGTTTATTCAGAAACCCCATGAGTAATTACTATTGCTGCCCATTGGAAGCAAAAAATGTTTTACATTTGTACGTATGCACATGTAGGGGCCACAGTATACCCCGGTTTAAAGTGCACTACACAACACCTGAAGTGCAAAATGTATACCGGCCCCCTAATGTGCAGATTATATTAACTATGTGTTCATTTAAAAATGTTCATCTAGAAACTCTATTAAAATTACTTCAGATGTTTTACATATGCACATGTAGGGGCATCAATATACTTCAAATTTGCACTGCACAACACCTAAAGTGTAAAATGATGTTTCTTGTGCAGAGATGTGTGCTTTTTAATAATACATGGTATTGTCTCTTATCTTATTTATTCTGCTGAGTTCTTCAATACACTGAAGGCCCTGGTATATGCATAGGACTATTCCAGCTATAGGTAATGGAAGTAAAAATCTAGGATGTGAAAATGAAAGTGTTAAGTGTTAATCCCAGGAAAGGGCAAACAGGAGCTGCCCCATGAACAGATTTATGATGTTTTTGGTTGGAGAAAGAGGATGACAAGCAGCAACTGTCCTCACTCGCAGCCTCCCGATGACATCATGATATGCAAAAACGGAGGTGATTGCTGATTCCTTCCCATGTGGTTTCACTTTGCTGTTCTGGATATATTTTTATTATTTTTTTTTGGCTATATAAACCCTGAAAGGACTATGGGTGCCACATGCTTTTTGTCCCTTGCCACTGATGAAGCGCCCCTGAGGCGAGAAACGCGTTTGGCTGTTCGCTTATATATTTTATATTTTCTTTTAAGAAATATTTTTCCAGCATATCTGGCCTTTGTGTTACCTTTGTTCTTATACTGAGGTTTACACACGCGGCTACCCTGGAATATTTCTGCTGGAGATTCAATTCTATTTGGTGAGTGGATATTTGCTTACCCTTTACAATCCTGTTGGATTATATGCAATCCATGTTCCTGTGCTTTTTTGGAGGTCTGAGTGCGGGAGTATGAGGCGAACAGGTTGGCCCTGAACACCTGTGAGGTCTACATATGAGAGCTAGCAGCTCTCGTAAAGTGTGAGTAGTGAAGATTACAACCTTACTATAGCAGTATATTCTGTGCAATACTGTACCATTATCTGTATTTTCTTTTGAGGTCCTCCTATTTTGAAGACTTTGATTTAGTCCACGTCTAATCATCAAGGGACCTACCATTGCTTGTGAGCATATATCCATATTTACCACTTCACTTATACACTGCATCCTTTTAAGTTGAAGCGCTGTCTCCATTTCTTTACTTCACATACTGTATTGCAATTTGTTCTGTGACGGGAGCACCACAGTGTGGGAATATAGCGAATTCTTAAAAGTGTATATCTAGAGCCATGGAGTATAGCCATTTTTCCTTTTTATTACCTCCTGGCTGACTTGATATATTCCAGCAAGGGACCATACGCCGGATCGCTACCGCTGCTCACTGCAGAGCAACCCCGGCACCTAAGGTGGATCTACTCCCTCCGAGTAGCGGCGTCCGTCACAGGCGTCAGTGGCAGTGCACCCAAATATTGTGCCTTTGGTGGCAGCAAGTGCCTTCACACCGTAAGTAACCCCTCTGTGGTATTGTGAAAGAGTGCAGGGTTGGACCCTGCGGTCAAATATTAAAATGATATGAATCTGGTATAGGCGTCAGTGGCAGTGCACCCAAATATTGTGTCTTTGGTGGTAGCAATGTGCCTTCACACCGTAACCCCTTTGTGGTATTGTAGAAGAGTGCAGTGGTGGAGGTTTCGGGAATGCAGAAGAGATCCCCGATCTATTCAGTTAAGTCAGCATTAGTGATGAGCCGAACACCCCTGTGTTCGGTTCGTTTCCGAACAGCCGAACGGCGAAATGTTCGAATACGAACTCGAACACAATGTTAATCAATGGGGGCCGTACACGCAAAATGTGTCCACAGTTCTCCTAAATGTACCGGCGGCTGCTGGTACATTTAGGAGAACTGTGGCTGCGGCCCCTGTAACTCACCTGTCCTGCAGCTGTCCCGGCCTCCTGTTCCCCGGTCCATCAGCTCCTCCGGTCCGTCTGCCCGCGGCTCCTCTGCCCCACATCTTCATGCTGAATGATCTGATTGGGCAAAATCCTGTGCCTGACCTGGACTTTGCCCAATCAGGGCTCTAATTCAATATTGAGCCCTGATTGGGCAAAGTCCAGGTCAGGTGCAGGACTTTGCCCAAGTAGAGCTCAGCATGAAGATGAGGCGTGGGGCAGAGCTTTAACCAAGCACTGATTGGTTAAAATCGGCGCAAGACTTTAACCAATCAGAGCTTGGTTAAAGCTCATCTTCATGCTGAGCTCTGATTGGGCAAAGTCCTGCACCTGACCTGGAGTTTGTCCAATCAGGGCTCAATATTGAATTAGAGCCCTGATTGGGCAATCAGATCATTCAGCATGAAGACGTGGGGCAGAGGAGCCACGGCCAGACGGACCGGAGGAGCTGATGGACCAGGGAACAGGAGGCCGGGACAGCTGCAGGACAGGTGAGTTACGGGGGCCGCAGCCACAGGTCTCCTAAATGTACCGGCAACCACCGGTATATTAAGGAGACCTGTGGACGCATTCTTTATTATGGAATGTTCTCGGTCGAACAAACCGCAAACATCCCATAATGTTTGGCGTTCGCCGAACACCCGAACGGCCGATGTTCGATTCAAACTCACATTTGAATCGAACCGAACACCCATCCCTAGTCAGCATCAGGGGATTGATAGCTGATGATCCAGGACTGATTCATTTTTATAAATGTCAGCCGGTCTACAGAGTCGGACAGACGCACTTTTTTGTCTGTGACAAGACCTCCAGCGGCACTGAACGTCCTTTCAGAAAGCACGCTGGATGAAGAGCAACCTAGTACCTGCAAAGCATATTGGCTAAGTTCTGGCCAGTGATCCAATCTCAACACCCAGTAAGCCAGTGGATCATCTGCTGTAAAGGTATCCAAGTCTTCCCTTGCCCCTAGGTAGTCCTGCACCATACGGTGAACACGCTGGCAATGGGTGCCTACATTTGACGTCCCTGGGCATCGTGGACTAAAAAAATTAAAAAATGCATCAGTCAAGCCTTCCCCACTATTCCTCTGATCATTCGCAGCCTCAGAAGCACGTGTGTCATCACTTGGTAACCTACCAGTGCCTGGAAAAGTGTTACACAAGTGTCGCTTTAGAGCGTCCTCAAGTTGTTTCATCCGGTCCTCCCTCTCTGCGGGCAGGATGAGCTCTGCAACTTTACCCTTGTATCGTGGATCAAGAAGGCTTGCCAACCACTAATGATCCCTCTCCTTGATAGCACGAATCCTGGTGTCCTTTAGTAGGCTTTGCAGGTTAAGGGAGCCCATGCAGCGTAGGTTGGATGTGGCATTAGCTTCCGAGTTTTCCTGATCAATGAGGATAACATCATTGTGCACTTCCTCCTCCCAGCCACGTACTAGTCCTTGGGTTTCTGGGCACACAAAACCCTCCCTTGAGGAATCCCCACCTTCAATGCCCCCACTACTTAAATATTCCTACTCCTCCTCATCCTCCTCCTGTCTGATCTGAGGACCCGCTGGAATGCTGTCTGCATAAAGGCTGGGGCCTTGAGAGCTAGGGAAGACCTCCTCTTCCAAACACTGCTCTGCCTCTAGTGCCACATCTATAATTCCCCGCAGAGTGCACTCCAGCAGGAACACTAAAGGAATTGTGTCACTGATGCATGCACTGTCCCTGCTCACCATCCTCGTTGCCTCCTCAAATGGTGACAGTACAGTGCATGCATCCTTGATTATCAGTCACTGCGGGGGGGGAGAAAACCAAGTTGACCTAAACCTGTCCTTGTGCCATACTCACGCAGGTACTCATTGATTGCCCTCTGCTGCTTGTGCAAATGCTGCAGCATTGCCAATGTCGAGTCCCACCTGGTGCGCATGTCACAGATCAGGCGGTTTGTGGGAAGGTGGAATTCTCTTTGAATTTCTGCCAGTCGAACACTTGCTGGGAATGTCCGTCTGAAGTGGCCGCAGACTTTTCTGGCCTGGCTGAGAAGCTCTTCCAGCCCTGGGTACCTGGTTAGGAAACACTGTACCACCAGATTTAGGACGTGTGCTAGGCATGGTACATGCGTCAACTTACCCTGGCGTAGGGTGGAGAGAAAGTTGCTGCCATTATCACAGATGACCATTCCCAGCTGAAGCTGGCGTGGTGTTAACCATCTCTGCACCTGCCCCTGCAGAGCTGACAGAATTTCTGGCCCGGTGTGGCTCCTGTCCCCTAAACAAACCAGCTCAAGCACAGTATGGCATCTTTTTGCTTGAGCCATTGCGTAGCCCCTGCCACGCGTCGGTTTAACTGCCACTTCGCCAGAGACATTGAAGGAGGAGGAGGAAGAGGAAGAGGTGGTGGAGCAGACAGACCTCATATATAAGCAGCTTTCTGGAGGCGTGGTGGATGAGCAAGCTCCAGCACAGAGCCTTGTCCTGGATCCCTCCCAGCTGCAAGCAGAGTTACCCAGTGTGCCGTGAAGGAAATGTAATGGCCCTGACCATGCTTGCTGGACCACGTGTCTAAAGTAATGTGCACTTTGCTGCTGACTGCCTTTCCCAATGACTCCATAACATTGTGTTCCACGTGCTGGTATAGTGCTGGAATGGCCTTCCGTGAAAAGAAATGGCATTTTGGAACCTGCCACTGTGGTACAGCACATTCGCAAATTCACGGAAGGAAGTCCACCAGCTGGAAAGGCAGCAGCTGTAATGCGAGTAATTTTGCTAAGCTGGCATTTAGATGCTGTGCTTGGATGGTTGGGACTATATTTTTTCTTACGCTGCAGCAGCTGGGGAAACATAATCTGACTGCGTAAATCTTCAGCTGATGGGATGCTGTCACATTCTGAGGAAGGACCTGGTACACCCATTACTGTAGCATCATCCCTGTCAGTGAAGGTTGTAGACAATGACATGGCAGGACATATAGTGGGGGTAGAGACAGATGACGAGGAGGATCTATGCAAAGTGTTGTGCCAACAGGATGCATGGCAGGTGGTCATATGTCGCCTCATGCACATGGTACCCAAGTGTGGGATGTCTTTCCCACGCTTGATCCTCTTCTGACATAGATTACAAATAGCAACGGTGCTGTCTGCTGCACATTTCTTAAAGAACTCCCAGACAGCAGACTTCCTGTACATGTGCTTTGAGACAACAGCGCTCTGCACCTCAGCAGCTGTGACTTCTGATGCCTTGGACTGGCTACGGTTGCTCATAGAGGATGTTGTGCCTCGTGTTTCTTGTGCCTCCTCCTCCTACTTCCTTGACTCCTCTGTTCGATCAGGCATCCAGGTGGAGTCAGTGACCTCAACATCGTCATCACCCCCTATCTCCTCGTCATTGGAGCCAACATGGCAGTATGCTGCAGCTGCTGGGGCAACATGAGTGCCAGTTACTTGTGTGTCACTGGCACCCCCTCCCTCTAGGTTGATTATACTCCTTTCCTCAACCTCAGAGTTTGAATCAGAGCACTGTTGCACATCCTCAAGCAGCATGTCACTGTCATTGTAGTCAAACAATTCAGCTGACTCATCCGTGTATGTTGGTGAGGCTACGGCAGGAGTAGCTGTGGACATGGAGGCTGCATTAGATGCTTTGGCAGCTGAGGTGGACTGTAAACCACTACAAGCCTGGCTGGCAGAGGACTCAGAGGATGCGGATGGCCTGGTTAGCCAATCCTTCAAATCCTCTATATGTTGCTGCAGCATAAGACGGCCAGCACCAGTTAGAAAGGACAAGCGTGCCCCTGTAGAGGATGCACCACGTCCACGATGACCAGGGGCACTGCCTTCCGACACAGAGGCTGCTTGCCCTCTTATCTGTGTCTGGGAGCATCTGCCTGTCCTTTTTGGTCTTTCTGACATGGTGATATATAGATTAAAGATATACAGAACTCTGATTCAACTCTGGTATAAAGATTGGAGATATGCACAACTCAGATTCAACTCTGGTATATAGATTAAAGATATTCAGACCTCTGATATAAATCGGCGATTTTACAGATTTTTTCCCTGCAAGGCTGCCAATGTCTTCTATACTCTCTCTGATTCACTTCCTCCCCTGCAGTCTGCAACACCCTGATAGCTTTCAACAGCCAGATTCAACTCTCAATAGATAAACAGAAGAACTCTGATTAAACTGTGTTATTGTATGGTATCTAGAATTAGATCAAAGATATACAGATTTTCCAGAACAATGCTATAAATCAGTGATACACACTGTCCCTAATAGCCTGGCTGTGCCAAGACAGATTCAAATTTGCTGAACTGTGGTATAATTCTCTGATACACACTGATAACAGTCTGTGCCAAGACAGATTCTAATTTGCCGAACTGTGGTAGAACTCACTGCTACACACTCTCCCTGATAGCCTGGCAGTGCCAACACAGATTCTAATTCCCAGAAATCTCCTACAACTCACTGAAACACACTGTCCCTGATAGCCTGGCAGTGCCAAGACAGATTCAAATTCCCAGAAATCTCCTACAACTCACTGAATCACACTGCCCCTGATAGCCTGGCAGTGCCAACAGAGATTCTAATTCCCTGAAATCTCCTATGTCACTGATACACCCTGACAGAACAATCTCCTCTCCTCTCTGATTCACTCCTGCAAATACATGCGCTGGGGCTGCAGGCAGGGAAGAAGCCTTATATAGTGTGCTGCGGGACTTAGCTCTGTGAGCCCATGATTGGGCAAAATTTGCCCAATCAGGACTCTGAGCCGTGATTGGCATAGTCTTGCACCTGACCTGCGGTCAGGTGCAAGGCTGTAGCCAATTACAAGCTTCAGGCCAGTGGAAAAGTGCATTGTGGTCCATTGTGGGCAAACATGCGGCGAACACACGGAAATGTTCAGAGTTCGACGAACGGGCGATGTTCGAATCGAACTCTGAACTGATCCGAACCGAACGCTCATCCCTACTAGGGACTCCCCTAACAAGGTTTGCATTAACGTATTTTGGCCAAAAATTTTTACCAAAAAACTCCTTTTTCATATATATTAAAATAAGGTAGGAATAGTGTGCTAGTATTTTTTTCTGTTTGCAAAATATGGCGATTATTATGTTTGCAGTCAACCACAAATATACGGGTAGTCACAATATTCCTTGAGCTACAAATCAATGCATGCCAGGAGTTATAATGCTTTTTAGAGTTGGTACACAGATTGCTTTAGTTTAGACATGAAAAGCCATTCACTTCTTTGCTTACTTGCTCTTCAATTCTGCCTTTAAGAGTAATTGACTATCAAGTATATGGAAAGGCTCTCATAACCTATTAATAAACCATAGCACAGTATTTTGGTGGCATCTATTGAACAAGATGCATTTAATAAGATCTTGAAATGTTTGTTTTGGGAACAACGACAGAAAGGTAATAGCTGCTTTGCTAAAAAGGGGTAGAAATATGGTTAATAAAATCTTTTTTATGAGACAAGATCAAAGATATAGATGACATCCTACAAACAGATGCTTTAAGTAAAAAAGTGGCATATAAATCTGTCCTGTTGAAAATATTGGTGGATATAAAGTGTATAGGAGAATCTTCTATCACTGACAAGAAATCTCTTCTACAGTTTAGTTATATAAGCCTACCACTTAAATAAAACACCTTAGTCTGTTGCACACAGAGCATTGTCCGTCCCTTACAGAATATTTTTATGTACAGCATTACCTTGAAAAATTCAATAAATTACAGAAGTGTCATATAACAGATTAGAGAGAAAATAATAATATACTACACTTCAGAGTATGTTGGTGTCATAAAAATAAATAAATATATATATATATACTATTTTAAATACATTACAAAAGTTTTGTTTTCTACTCAGTAATTAACCCCTTCACTACTGTCCAATTTTTGTTGAAAATGTTTTTTTCATAATATTTATTTGAAACATGGGATGTGAAGTTAACAATTAAATATAGGGTAAAATAGAAGTTTCGCACAGCAACTGTTATTCTGAGATAGTTAAAAAAAATAAAATAATGTTAATTTGCTCAGATTTTAGTTTTCATGTATTCGTTTATCCTTTGCAGAAATTGTTAAATTATAAAATATTGTTGAAATGTAAGATTTTGAGCTCTAGATGGTGTCCTTTATCTTACACAATTTCAAACGCGGTCTGCAATATTATCATACAGGCAGAAATGGCCTTTGTGTTAGATACAGTCTAACTGTGATAAAGATACAAAATAAAAATGTTCAGCTCTCCTGCTTATGGGGATTTGTAGTGATCATAATGAGAGTATTAGTGATACAGCTTCCATTATAACCCCCTGAATCTTGTTCCTGTACAGCTGTGAGTGACCCCAGACCTCTCCATGTATTCTGCCAAATCCCTGGCTGCTGTAATGCTGCAGTAATGTGTTTGAACTCTTTGTTACAGTGAGGTTTACGGCTGCTATTTTCAGATGGTTTTACCTCTCTCCAGGGTGCTTTGAGAGACATAAAACAAAGGATTTTGTTTCTCCACATGGGACACACTAACCTCGCTTTAAAAAGGTGTTAAAATGGACTTTTGATATGCTAATGAGTGCTTTTCAATGCATTACAATGCAAAATCGAGATAACTCGATTTTGGGTGTGAAAGGGTTAAAGATCACCTCCAAATAGCTTGTTGAAGGTTTTTCTGTTTTACATTAGAGACATATTTTGCAAGTTGGAAGTCTTACTAATAGTAATTATTAAAATATGTTGTTAAATTTGTTGCTAAACACTAGTCCCACCAATGTATACCAAGGCAGCCTAGTTTATATCCTCTGGTTTGATGTGATTGATCTCTCATCTGGCCTATACAGCAGTGATATACTTTAACAATAATCGAAAGGGGTCACTACTGTTCTGCTCTATGGGAAGGATCTAAATATTTTCCTCGTTGGCCCAGCATTTCCTTATTGGTGTACATGGTCCTGTATGATAATGTGTAAGAGCTCTGCTGCAAGCTTAGAACAAGATAGCCTATTGTGTCCACCGGAAGGCGAGCTCATTTTATAGGGAATTACCTCAAATACATATGTTAGCAAAATGGATATATTTGAAAACCTTGAGACATTCCTATTAAATGTGTCACTGTCAATTCCTTTCAGCACGGTCCATACCGGGTGTGACAGCTCTGTTCTCTCTGTGCACCTGAGTGTCTACTCGCAGACTGATCAGCCTGCCGTTATCTTCACTGAGGGCCAATAGGCAGTACTGTTAGACAGTTCACAGCAAGCACTGCTCACAGAAAGGGAAACGGTGCTGAGACTGGATATGTACCAGCTGTGACATCTCATCAAGGGATGAGATATTGCATGATTTGTAAGACCAATGCAATAGCGACCCCTGATTGCTTATTATCACTGTAAAAATGTACCTGATCACAAAGATGCTCTTTAATAAGTCTCAGGCGACAGTGGTGATGATCTGGAGACAATGCAATCCACCATCCACCAATTCAGGAATCCACCAACCAAGCACCTATCTGGTTTACACTATGATCCCTAATATTTTTGGATTGCAATCATTGCTCTATTGTTTTGCGTTGTGTATCCAACTGAGCTGCTTCCTCTCGCATCCCCTAGATTTTGAAACCTTTTGTTATTTTGAATCTAAGAATCCTAGTCCTAAGTATTACATGATGTTAGAAGCCTTATGTAGTTATTGCCACACATCCTGCTATTAAATAGACATGTGCATTCGTTTTAGTACTAAAACGATTTAGTCCGAATTTTGGGATAATTTAGTTTTAGTATGACTCAAGAGAAACGAAACTGCTCAGTACAAAAAACGAAAGAAACTAAAATAAAATGCACTACATTTTAGTTTCAGTCCTTTTTGTGATATTACATTGAGTGAAGGAGACCAGCAATGAAGATCGCAACATCGCAACATCCGAAGTTCTGCACCCTCCACATGCCAATGCAGTAGGATGTTCTATACAGAGAGTGGCATTAATTAATGCAGGAGTATGTTCTATACATTATACAGAGAGGGGTATTAATGCAGGAGGATGTTATATACATTATACAGAGAAAGGTATAAATTGAGGAGAATGTTCTATACAGAGAGGGACATTAATGCAGGAGGATGTTATCTACATTATACAAAGAGGGGTATTAATTAATGCAGGAGGATGTTCTAAACATTATACAGAGAGGAGCCTTTTTTTTTTAGCCCTTTAACCCCTTAAGGACGGGAGTAATTTTACAACTTCGGCGCCGTTTCGGAAGTAGAAGTTTGCTGAGCTCATTTTGACCATTTTTAAGTCACGTATTATTATACCACCCAGACAAATTATATATCGTTCTTTCCGGCAGACTCGGCAGATTAATAATATATCATCATTATTATATGTATATGTCATGCTATAACAAAAAATGTAAAAAAAGTAAAAAAAATTGAATTTTCAATAAAATTTCAATCTTCCACAGTGTGTAAAGTGTTTTTTTTTTAAATTTTATTATCCGAGGCTGTGCGGTCATATTCTATGGGGTAGATTTGTTAAAAAATTAGAACGGGGAACCCATTTTTTTTTGGGGAGAAATTGCGTGATTTTAGCTAAAGCCCCCAAAAATAAAAATCATTAGTGAAGCATCATTGTTCACATTATAATTGAAATGTGAACAATAGTGCTGCATTAAAAAAAAACAAAAAAAAAGTATTTATTTTTTTATTATTTAATTTATTATTTTTTTATTATTTTTATTTTTACTTTTTTAAAACTTTTATTTTACTTATAATATGGTCATGTTTGATATCATTGGAAAGGCCATGGTCTGTCCTTTCCAGCAATATCATACATGACCCCCTAGCTGCCACCGATCAGGAGATAAAGAGGTTCAAAGAACCCCCCTATCTCCTCTAAGGGATTTCCATAGGAAATCCCTTTGCAGCTAGGGGGTTCCCCGGTTAACTGACATCATCGCGCATGGCGCGATGAGTCAGTTGACCGGGGGGGGGACCCAGAGGTGGGGGCTGCCATCCAAGATGGCGGCCCCCACCGGAAATAGGCCGCGATCGGGCACAAATTAGTGCCCGGTCGCGACCTGGCAACTAAGGGGTTAACCCCCCATACATCGCTGGAAAGGTCAGGCTGTGACCCTTCCAGCGATGCTGGCCACAGCCGCCTGGTCCCCGGCGATCGGGAGATAGAGGGATCCAAAGGATCCCCCCCTCCCCTTCAGGCGCTTCCCCTGCTCCGGTGGGGGGGGGACGCCTGAAACTGACGTCATCGCGCCACCGGCGCGATGACGTCACTGCGCCGGAGGAGGGATTCACACTGATCTGACTCCGCGGGAGTCAGAGCAGCGTGGGAACGACCGGAGGAGGTGAGTATTAACGGAGGGGGGCTGTAAACGCCGAGGACGTACATTTACGTCCTGCGGCGTCAAAGCCCGCCTAATGCAGGGCGTAAATATACGTCCTGCGGCGTTAAGGGGTTAAATCCAGTGGCTGTGAGCGCTGAGATCGGCTGCTTGTTACATTATATCTCAGTACAATGTATCAGGCTCAGTTGTTACAGTAACTGACTGTAACAGCGCTCAGAGTTTCAGTAAAACAAGGAAATAATATTGTTCTAACCTCTTACATATAAAAATATTATTTACTAGTTTTACAGAAACTGAGCGCTGTGATGAGCAGCAGTCAGTTACTGTAACAGCTTTGCCTGACACGGGGCAGTATTACAATGTTGGTGCTAACTTAACCTGTTGTAAACTGAAAACCTCCATAGGCTATAATGGCTCTGGGAAGGTTACAACAGCTCTGGTTAAGTTAGCACCAACTATGTAATATGGCCCACATTGTGCTGAGAGTGAGAGATACTGTAACAAGCAGCGATCTCAGCCCTCTGAGGAGCCACCACAACAATAGTAATTGTATCCACTGGTTTTCGGATGAACGAAATTAGTTTTCATACTAAAGAACTGAAAACGAATTTCTTTAGCAACTAAATAAATTGCATTTTAGTACTAATCCATTAGTTCAAAACGAAATTTTGTGCTGTGCACATGTCTACTATTAAATAGTTAGGTGTAATCAAACACTAGTGGCCACAATTGTGGAAACACCTTCTGATTTTGTCAGTTTTGGTTGACAAGAAAATTCATCTGCTTCCCTGGCCTGGAAATAGCCCTGACTTGAATCCCATCGAAAATATGTGGTCAAGATTGAAACGCATGGCCTCGAGCAAGAATCCAAGCGAGGACTCAATGAGGCTATAATCCTCATTTTCCTACAGAGCACCGCATTTATGGAATTACATTCTAGACACCATCAAATCTTCCCCCAGTCTTAAGTCACTCAGGAGCTCCTTACTAGCATACCTCGGTACAGAATGCACCTGTAAACATGTAACATAGTGACTATATTACTTACATATTTATTTTCCATGTTAATCTGTATATTTGTGTTTTGTTTTTAATATCTTGCATTTATTACTTTGTATTTCTGTAACAACTGTTAAATTTCAATGTTCTTGAACCCAGGACATACTTGAAAACGAGAGAAATCTCAATGTATCCTTCCTTGTAAAATCCTTTATAAATAAATAAATAAATAATTCCTGGCATCATTTGATCACAGAAGAGGATGTCAAAAGACTTGTAGAGGCAATAGTACAGGAGGGGTGGGGTCGCGCCTATTCCCCGATGGTGTGGCTGCAACCACCAAATGTATCCAGCCCAGCAACATGTATAAAACATAACAAGGAGAAAGAATGTCATCTGCGCTTATTCCCATTATACCGTGTGAAACAAAATGCAATTAGAGGCTTTGGTTTCTGTTAATGGCCATTAAAAAATTAAGCTCACCCGCCGAACGTCGAGGTACCTCTAGTGAGGGTGAGTCCTATCCATAAAATGAAGCCACACTTGTAGAGTCAATGCCTAGAAGATGTCAGGCAGTAGTTAAGACCAAAGACTATCCAACACGTTATTGAAAAAACACATTGTGACAAGCTGGAAATTATCATTTTTTTTTGCTATATAATAGTCAAGATGCATTATGGTACATTTCCAGCCAAAATTGAACTTATTTAAAGATTTTTTGTTGTTAAGGCATTCATTTACTACATTAACTTTTACTTGTGCTATGACATTTTTAGAGATTTTTTTACATAAAAAATACTTTAAACTGCAAAAGTTTGTAAAAATGTAAGGTGTATCCACAAAATTTTGGCCACCAGTGTAGATTGTAGATATGCGTATATTTTATGTAGCTATATAGTTTGCATGTACATGTTGAGTGCAGCACAGTTTTTGTATATGGCTGGTTAGTATGGTACATATATACCATAAACACAAACCTGTTACATATATATAAACAGTAGAAGCCAGGGTATAATATACAAAATTGGCTTGTGTTTTTTATTTATGTGTCACACACAAAGTAACCCTATACATGATTGTTGAGCTCCTTCCAAAACCCAAATATTAGTTATATTGACCAATCCAGGTGTTTCAGAATAGGCACCCCTTCTCTAAAATCCAGAAGTCTCCAGAGACTGCAGTTTGTTGGAGCAGTCCAGATTTTAGTGATTCCAGGCAAAGGAGCCCAGTACGACTGCTCCCACTCGGGAACTTTGGTCCCAAGGGCTTCAACACACCACAGTGCATTCTGGGAGCCTCTGGGCAGTCCCGGCATGTGACATGCTGCCCTGAGTCTCGATGACTCCAGAAGTCATGTGTCACGTGTTGTGCCACAGGTCGAGGTTGCAAGCCCAGGATGCAAGTGATACACAGGAAATACTTGATATGTTGCAAATCAAATGGGGATTTATTAAAGGAAAACAATAAACATGGAGAAGCAATGCTGGAAAGTCTCTGGTTGGGGAGTGCAGAAGGGAAGTCTTGGGACAGGTGTAATAAAGGGGTCTCGAGGCACAATACCAGTAGGGATGATCCAGAATGCAGAGTCCAGGGGGAAAGCCAGGGGTTCGGTACACGGATATCAGAACAGCTATGGAGCTTCTGGACAGGCTTGATGTCAGACTGGGAGTGTTGGCACTTTGCAAGCAAAATGCAGAAGCATCCTGGGACAGGCGTGGCTCTGCTAAATAGTCACTGCAGGTCCTCATTAGGTGCACCTGCTGATCCTGCAAGTGTGAGTCTCGAAGCAAATTCCAGCAAGACAGGGCTTGAAGGGTGCTGCCTGGGGAAATCAGGATGGTGCAGCACCAGATCTGCCTTTCTTCCGCCGGCGGCGGCGTGGCACGTGACATTGTGTTCTCGAGGAAATGCTGCAGAGCGCTCCAAGTGTGTGTTCACGCTGGGAGCTGCAGCAGGAAAGAGACTGGGACTCTTCCTCTGCGATGACCTTCCTCTAAAAAAAACAAAAAAAATATCGGATTTGTCCAGATTCTGAAATCCGGAAGAACCAAAAATTCATATAACAGGTACCTAACCTGTACTTGTAAGGAGGTGAAAGCACAAGTTTAGATAAATAAACTCAATACTGCAAGTATTATTTGTAATAAAACAGAATGATAAAATTGACTAATAAGATGACCTTCCAGACAAGACACTGTCTGATAGCACATAATCTCTTTTTCTAAAGAAAACCTAAAAATCTCAAGAAATCTCACTGCCTCTTATGATACCTTGAGCTTGTTTAAGCACATTACAGTAACACATTTTGTGAAGGATATGTCAGCAACTCAGCATATATACAAAATCTTCAATGTGGAATTAAGAGACGTGGCTAGACAAAATTTCCTTTGGGCAATTTTTCTCATCTTAGTAACCACAATTCCAAAGAAAACAGATGATTTTTGCAACAAACTGGGAATATTAGACTTATTTTTAAAAGATTGTTTCAAACGGTTTGTAGAACTGGATCATTGGTTACAAAACAAGACTGTAGAAGTAAATGATGCCTCAATTATAATTTTACCTTTAGAGAGAGGGATTAGATATATGCACTGCCAAAAGGTACGGTTTAGTTTGCAGCCAGGAGATGAAGGCACTACCAGCATTACCTATTCACCAATTGTCTGTAATTGATAAAGGATTTGCACAACTGAGGCTATCAGGTCTATTCAATAAAGGTGAAACTCCGGAGAATTGGAATGAGAAGTGGAAAAATCCAGGTCAAAATAGCCAAACCAGAAAAATTCTCCCATTTATCTCACTTTCCAAATCTGCTCCGTGGGCTGGATTGTTCTTTTCTCCTGTCAATTCTCCTGAGTTTCACCTATTAATGAATAGACCTGCAAGACAACTGAACTGAAATATTTTACAGCTCTGGTATTTTAACATAGAATTTGAAACCTGTAATTCAGAGCAATTTCATGTTTGGCAATCTTGAATTTTTATCATCTCAAACACAGGGTCAATCACCCATCAATAAAATGTGTGCAACATTTGGTCAAAGAGCAAAATGCTATAAATATAATTTGGGGAATATGTCTAATTTATCAATTACCTTTTAATCTTATGCCTACCATGCACTCTTTTCTTGAAAAAAAAAACAGTGTTTTTTTTAAATAATCAAACAACAGAAACAAATACAGTTGTGTTCAAAATTATTCAACCCCCAATGCTGTAAAGGGTTTTAGGGAATTTAGTGTACATTTGTAATTGTATTCAGAATGAAATCCTAGAAGAACTTTTTAAAGAACCATATGCAACTAAAATGACATCAATTGGTTTTGTAATACAGTAGTAAATGTTTCTTTTGTGAATTCTTCATTGACACAATTATTCAACCCCTTAAAGACTACCACTCTGAAGAACAGAGGTTCATTCAAGTGTTTTCAATCAGGTATTGAAAACACCTGTGGATGTCACGGAGCAGCAATAAAGCATAATAAGCACCAATTAGGCAGCTTTAAAATGACTGTGATACTCAGCTCCTTCTAGACATTTACTGGTGTGGTTACAAACATGGTGAAGTCAAGAGAATGGTCCAGGAAGACAAGAGAAGAGGTGATTACTCTTCACAGGAAGGGCAATGGCTATAAGAAGATTGCAAAGATGTTAAACATACCAAGAGAGACCATAGGAAGCATCATTCGCAAATTCAAGGCAAAGGGCACTGTTGAAACGCTACCTGGTTGTGGCAGAAAGAAGATGCTGACTTCGACTGCTGTGCGCTACCTGAAGCGTAGAGTGGAGAAAAGTCCCCGTGTGACTGCTGAGGAACTGAGAAAAGATTTGTCAGATGTGGGTACTGAAGTTTCAGCTCAGACAATTCGGCGCACACTGTGTAATGAAGGCCTCCATGCCAGAACTCCCAGGCGCACCCCCTTGCTGTCTCCAAAGAATAAGAAGAGTCGACTGCAGTATGCCAAAAGTCATGTGGACAAACCACAGAAGTTTTGGGATAGTGTTCTGTAGACTGATGAAACAAAATTAGAACTGTTTGGGCCCATGGATCAACACTATGTTTGGAGGAGGAAGAACAAGGCCTATGAAGAAAAGAACACCTTGCCTACTGTGAAGCATGGCGGGGGGTCAATCATGCTTTGGGGCTGTTTTGCTTCTGCAGGTACAGGGAAGCTTCAGCGTGTGCAAGGTACCATGAATTCTCTTCAGTACCAGGAGATATTGGATGACAATGTGATGCAGTCCGTCACAAACCTGAGGCTTGGGAGACGTTGGACCTTTCAACAGGACAATGATCCCAAGCATACCTCCAAGTCCACTAGAGCATGGTTGCAGATTAAAGGCTGGAACATTTTGGAGTGGCCATCGCAGTCACCTGACTTAAATCCGATTGAGAACCTCTGGTGAGACTTAAAGAATGCAGTTGCTTTGCGCAAGCCTAAGAATGTGACTGAACTGGAGGCTTTTGCCCATGACGAATGGGCGAAGATACCCGTAGATCGCTGCAAGACACTTGTGTCAAGCTATGCTTCACGTTTAAAAGCTGTTATAACTGTAAAAGGATGTTGTACTAAGTACTAAGATTGAATGTCACTTGGGGGTTGAATAAAACTGATAATGATGTGAGCACAGAAAAGACATTTGTGGTTATTTCATTATAAATGTTATGTTATATTTGTCTGACCTACACGTGCCTCTTTGATTTAATTGTAAGCAAGATGACTGAATGATCAAAATCAATGTCAAACTGGCCAAAACACTCAATTTCAGTGGGGGTTGAATAATTTTGAACACAACTGTAAACTAGGTCTCTTTAGATTAGAATTTACAAAGTGCTGAGCTGTGTTTGACTCCTTGGTATGCACCAATGACAATTAGGTAGTGTCCAACCATATCAAAGGAAACTCTCCCCGAGTCCTCTCCTGCGCTGCTTTGCTCCTCCATGTGGTCAGGGTCCAAGGGCTAGTAACCTGATTGGAGCCACTTTGGGGTCCCCCAATGATGGACACTGATATATACAGTGGCAAGAAAAAGTATGTGAACCATTTGGGATTACGTGGAGTTTTGCATGAATTGGTCATAAAATGTGCTCTGATCTTCATCTAAGTCACAACAATTTGAAAAACACAGTCTGCTTAAAATAATACAACACAAACATTATATGTTTTCATGTGTTTATTGAACATTACATGTAAACATTCACAGTACAGGGTGGAAAAAGTATGTGAAACCCTAGCCTAATGACTTCTCCAAGAGCTAATTGGAGCCAGGAGTGAGCCAACCTTGAGTCCAATCAGTGTGATATTATTGGATGTGTTGCTGAAAGCTGTCCTACCCTTTAAAAACACACATCAGTTTTGGGTTTACTGGTTTCAAGAAGCACTGCCTGATGTGATCCATGCCTCGCAGAAAAGAGCTCTCAGAAGACCTACGATCAAGAATTGTTGACTTGCATGAAGCTGGAAAGGGTTACAAAAGTATCTCCAAAAGCCTTGATTTTCATGTGTCCACGGTAAAACAGACTGTCTACAAATGGAGAAAGTTCAGCACTGTTGCTACTCTCCCTAGGCGTGGTCGTCCTGTTAAGATGACTGCAAGAGCACAGCGCAGAATGCTTAATGAGGTAAAGAAGACTCCTAGAGTGTCAGCTAAAGACTTACAGAAATCTCTGGCACATGCTAACATTTTTGTTGACACTTCTACAATAAGGAAAACATTAAACAAGAATGGAGTACATGGGAGGACACCACGGAGGAAGCCATTGCTGTCCAAAAAGAATATTGCAGTACTTTTGAAGTTTGCAAAAGAGCACCTGGATGTTCCACAGCACTACTGGCAAAATATTCTGTGGACAGATGAAACCAAAATTGAGTTGTTTGGAAAAAACACACAACACTATGTGTGGAGAAAAAAAGGCACAGCACACCAACATCAAAACCTCATCCCCACTGTAAAACATGGCGGAGGGAGCATCATGGTTTGGGGCTGCTTTGCTGCCTCAGGGCCTGGACGGATTGTTGTCATTGATGGAAAAATGAATTCCAGAGTTTATCAAGACATTTTGCAGGAAAACGTAAGACCATCTGTCTGCCAACTGAAGCTCCGCAGAGGATGAGTGATGCAACAGGACAATGACCCAAAGCATACAAGTAATTCAACAAAAGAATGGCTTCAACAAAACAAAATATGCCTTCTAGAGTGGCCCAGTCAGAGTCCTGACCTCAACCCGATTGAAATGTGGCAATTCACACCAGACATCCCAAGAATATTGCTACACTGAAACAGTTTTGTGAAGAGGTGTGGTCCAAAATTACTCCAGATCGTTGTGCAGGTCTGATTTGCAACTACAGGAAACGTTTGGTTGAGTTTATTGCTGCCAAAGGAGGGTCAACCAGTTATTAAGTCCAAAGGTTCACATACTTTTTCCACCCTGCACTGTGAATGTTTACATGTTCTGTTCAATAAAAACATGAAAACATTTATTTATTTATAAAGGATTTTACCAGGAAGGATTCATTAAGATTTCTCTCGTTTTCAAGTGTGTTCTGGGTTCAAGAACATTGATGTGTTACAGTTACAGAAATACAAAGTAATACAATGCAAGATATTAAAAAAAAAAAACACAAATATACAGATTAACAGAAAATAAATATGTTGGAAATGTAGTCACTAGGTTACATGTTTACAGGTGCATTCTGTATTGAGGTATGTTATAATGTTTGTGCTGTATTATTTTAAGCAGACCGTGTTTTTCAAATTGTTGTGACTTAGATGACGATCAGAGCACATTTTATGACCAATTCATGCAAAACTCCACATAATCCCAAAGGGTTCACATACTTTTTCTTGCCACTGTATATATATTGGTGGGATATATATTACATTTTTTCAGAATAAAGAAACTAATAAAAACAATGTTTTGGAAAGTTTTTCATGTAGCTCTTTGGAAAGTTGTTCATATTTGGGGTTCATGGTAGCGTCAGTGTTTGAATTGTTTGTTTCTTTTATTTGTTTAAGCTGTTTGTTTTATTTTGTAAAGCGCTCCCTGCATAATTGCTCTTTAAAAAACCAAATACATTTGTTTACTGAAAAGAATTCAGAAGAATTCTGATATTTTAGCTGAGCAGCAGAGACCCAGAGCTTTTTGAATGACACCTGCTGTCTTCTAGAGATGAGTACACTTAATCGTTTTTGCGGAATTGGAATTTTCCGATGTTTTGCAGCTATCTCGCCAACTTATTGCCCATTATGCCTATTGGCATGTAGGGCAGCAACAAAGGTTCGCCACTTCTGTTTGTTCTAGGCCAGCTTTTGTATGGTACCCCACGTGTGATTCATAGTCTTGAGTTCTCGGCCCACCATTCGACGCCAGGTGCTCTTTGGTCTTCCTCTCTTGCGTTTTCCTTCTGGTGTCCAACGAAGGGCTGTTCTGGTGATGTCCCCATGCTCTTTTCTGATGACATGCCCAATCCATCTCCATCGCCTTCTTGTGATGATAGTCTTCATACATCCTTTTCTACACTGAATGAGGAGTTGTTGGTTGCTGAGATATGGGCAAAAGTGATAAGCTCGACCAGTGATTCCACAAGATGTCGCCCATTTCAGGTATAAGTAGTAGAGCTCGCACACACAGCCTGTGTAAGCTTCTGTACCTGGTGCCGAAACCCGATCTGCAGCACGGCACAATCTGAGTGCTCCATATATGTGCCAGGATGCCGTGCATTGATTACAGGCACATTGCACCCATATCAAATGTTTTTTGAATCCCGCCCCTAGAATTATAGTTTTGAAAATAACATTTCTATGTCTAAATAAAACCGTGGATAAAATAAAAACTATCTGCATATTGTTAATCTATAAATCTTTTATTTATGTGTTCTGCTTACCCACAATTAAAGCAGCACAAGGCTACTTTTACAGAAAGGATGCTATACGATATTCTACTGTACATAAAGCACCTTTAATTACAAAAGAATCAAGGGGACTGTTATTGTGAATGTATACCCTAAAAGTTTTTACTATAGCTTTTGATATGTATATACATATGATTTAAACACACGAAGACTAATGTGATTCAATCAGAAATTTGTAAAGAGTATTATTTAATACAAAAAAGGATAAATGCCTTTCACCTTCTACAGATCTGGATTTTTATTTCTACTTGATGAATTATTATTATTTTCAAACACTTCTCAAGATAGGCAAGAATACTTTTATTCAGTGGCAGACAGAAATGCAAAAAGAGTAAAAATAAGCAACAGATGCTGTAGTCATTGTGAATTTGTGACAAAAGATAATTACACAGACATACCGTACACAGGAGAATTTTCAACAACATTGTAACTGCAACAGACCTTGATACATTACGAAATAAAGGAAACTTTTTTATTTTGTGAAGTATATATCAGAGTATTGTGAGAGTAAATCCAGTAGAAAGGAGACTTGTATTACATTTTAACCACGAAGAAGACTAACAAGGTTATTCAAAGAGAGCCGAACTTGCCCTGAAATTACACTGACCGGTGAATTTCCCCGTACAGTGCAATTTCGTGGCCATTCGTCTATTCAAAAAGCTGGCAGTTCGCCAAATATTGGCGAATTGCCAGCGAAATACGGCGATCTTCGACGGCAGTGAACTCCCATAGAAAAGTAATGGTTAATCTATTCAGAGAACACCAAAAAGCACCAAAATGTCAGTGAAATGACCTGATTTTCAGTGCTTTCATTTGACAGATTTAATCAAGCGAATCTAATAGGTTTCAATGTAAAAAGAACTCCACATTTTTAATTAAATATTTATTCAACCATTTATTCTTTTCACTTGCAGCAAAAAGCCTCTTTATTTATTTTTTAGGAATTTTTAAGGCATTTCTCAGGATTTTTTTGGCGAAATTTTATTCCCCCGATTATTTATATATATATATATTTTTTTTTTTAATGCCGCTTTTTTATTTTTCCTGTAACAGATATTTTTATTATTATTCATAGGACCTTATAAATTATTTACAGGCGTTTATGTGCAGTATTTTTTTGCAAACACCTTTTAAAAGTATTTTTTTTGCCGGCTTTTTCCGGGGGCTGGTCAGCGCTCTGTTCGTCAGGTCGTCAGCTTTTTTCAGATGGATTCCGTGTTTTTTCAGCGTTTTTTCGAATCAATTCGGCGGGTTTTGTGATGGTTTTTCAGATGCATTCGGTGGCTCGTCGGCTCCACTTCGGGGACCCTGTAGTGAATGCTGAATTCACGGCAGGGTTGGCGAATCAACTAGCTGAAGTGCAAGGAACGTAAGAGCACTGAAATGTCACCGACATTTCGTTGCTCTCTGAATAATCCTGTTAAAATAGCAAATATGTTGTATTTCCAACTATTTTTGAGAAGCATATCAAATAAACTATTGATTATCTAGTATTGTACTGTAAATATTGCTTCACTATTTGTTAGTGTCAAATTTGCAATTTTGAATGCTGCCTCTATGATCTGTATGGTATAATGGAGGAGTGACCGCCCTCCTAATTTTGCTTCACCAAGTGAAGTGCCAGATTTCCAGTTCCAACTTCTATCCTGAAACTCAGAGAGCCCAGGAGGATAAGTAAGGGGCTTAGTCTCATAAGATCGTTAGGCCACATCACAGTGGGTCCTGCTAAATAAGGTACGGTAATGTTATGACAGCTGATGTAATATGATCATATCTTGTAATCAAATGTCCTTTGTAAATCTTTAACACTCCTTAACTGGTGGAGTATGCTGCTTGTTGAATGGTGTCTCGTCTTGTGTCTGGGTAGAAGGCAAACCAATGGTTCTTTTTGTCTTATGCCTAGATGCAAGGCAAAAATAAGTTCCTTTGGGAGAGAAAGTGAAAGCTGTGCCTCAAGTGATTTACTGAGACATACTACATCAAGATATTAAGAACGCAAAGATAAATGAGATACTTGACATGTATAACTCACTAGTTGTCAGAAATCTTGCCATGTCTGAAGACATCAAACAACTTCAAATGAAGCCAGACCTTCAAAACGTTTCCCAAGACTGCATAAAGGCTTCAAAACCAGAACCCAGATGACATTCCTTACTAGAACAATACGTGAGAATGTGTATAGTTACACAAATGTTGAATATGCTTAAGTGGCAATATTAAAAGCTTTTTTGATACCAAATTTATTGTGATCTCTTTGTTCATATATTTGTTAATTGATACTTTGAAGAAGCAGATCATTTTTTAGCCCATCATAAAACTACTTAATACATTTTTATTATTGCAGCTTTCACTCCTAACCTGTATGAAACAGAAATAGAAGCATCTTCCTCAGAAGAAGACCTTAGGCTCAAGTCAGATGAGCGCACTGCAGAGTGGAAGGAAAGTCCGTGAGAGCGGACGTTCCTTCTACTCTCCGCTGCCACTGAGTGAGCTCAGCTGTGCAAATCGTGATCCTCCTATGGAGGATCACGCTTTACAGCTCCATTGACACGCTTTCTAGCGCATCAACAGAGAGATTCGGTGCACGGACGCTTGCTGCGCGCGCAGTTAGTGCGCCGCACAAGCGTGTGACCGGCCCTGTCGCTGCATCACGCGGCTGCGACGGGCGCTGGTAAGTGCGGGCGCAAGTGCGCACTAACCTAAAATGACCAAAGTTAATTCCAAAAGACGCAATGAGTCCTCAGGTTTTGAAGCAAATACGTAAAGATCATGTTCTGGTGGTGCATGTCCAAAACAAGAGGGGTTATTCAGAGAGAGACGATCTGGCCCCGAAATGGCACCGAACAGGGAATTTCCCCGTACGGTGCCATTTCGTTGGCCATTTGATTATTCAGAGAGCAGGCAGTTTGCCAAATTTGGCGAACTGCCAGCAAGTACGGTGCCTGATTGAAGGCAGTGAAATCCCCCATAGAGAAGCAATGGTTCACCTATTCAGGGAACACCAAACAGCAGTGAAAAGCTGCCGAAATTCCCTACTGTTCGATGATTTCATTCGGCAGGTTTATTCGGGAGAATCCCATAGGCTTCAATGTTAAAAATATTACCTTTTTTATTCAATATCTAATAAACCATTTATTATTAATCTGCAGTAAAAAGTTTCTTTATTGATTTTTTAGGATCTTTTAGGCATTTTTCAGGATTTTTTAGGCAAATTTTTTTTCCTTTTTTTTATGAGCAGGTTTTTTTGCTGTAACAGATCTTTTTATTATCATTCATAGGACCTTATATGTAAATTTCAGGAAGATTCATTGAGTAGGTTTTTTTGCAACCAGAATTTCAATTTTGGCACTTTCAATCGTTTATTTTTTTTACCCCATTCATCAGCTTGTTGGCTTTTTTCCGGAGGCTGGTCGGCACTGTATTTGGCGACTTGTCAGCTTTTTCCTGACGTGTTTGGTGGTTTTTTTTTTAAGCGGTTCGAGTGATCCGATACTTTGGATCGTATCGGATGTGTTTTTCGGCGGATTTAATAATCATAATGCAATCATAGAGGCAATGATTCGCAAAATACACATTAGGAAAGTTTTAGTTGTAGAGTATTTGCGTTATATCTTTGGTGTGTTATTGTTGTCTTTTCCTTTATGTTCTGTTTGAATAATACAAAACTGCTAAAGGCTAGTCCTTGTTCACAATAAAGCAGGATTTGGGTTTATTTCCTCTTACTAAGATTTTTGTTTATTGTGGGGGGGCTTTTTCAACAGTGTATAAAGCAGTGGTCCCCAACCATGGTCCTCAGAGACCACTAACAGGCCAGGTTTGCAGATATCTGAAGCACAACACAAGTGATATGATTTTCTGCTCAGTGATTGCAGGATTCAGTCTGCATTTCCCCAAGGTGATCCTTAAAACCTGGCCTGTTAGTGGGCCCTGAGGACCAGGGTTGGGGACCATTGGCATAAAGGACCTGCTGTGGAGTAAACCATACCACTTGGCTTGCAAGTGGTGTTGTAAAGGCTGCAGTGTTATCAGGCAGAAGGAATAATACCAAACTAGGAATAGAAGCAAGCAGACTGCCAGGAAAACAAAAGACTATTATCAGCTCTCAAAAGCTGGAATTAAGTGATTTTGATTTTGCAAAGTCACGAATACTGAAAGAAATGGAACAGGAAATTGAAAATTTATCCCTGAATCCTCAAGAAAGTCCAGAGAGCAATCCACCACCTCCTCTCGATGCTTTTGGAGAGAACATATAAGGCTGGGGTCGGACGAGCGCACTACATGCGCCCGTACTAATATGCCTCCCGTACTGTATATGCCTCCCGGCATCCGTCGCAGAGTTGTGACGCTTCGACAGGGCTGGCCACACGCTGAAACACACTCACTAATTGCATTTGGTGGCGCTGCAAAGCGCGATCCTGCAAAACGCTTGTTTGACCCCGGCCTAAAATTTTGCTTTCTTTCTCCAGGTCTTGTGTAAACTTGTGAGCATGTCTCCCGTGATGCTTCATGGAATTTTTTTTTTTGAGAAAATATTTTATCAGAAGATTGAGATTTCTCTCAGTTTCAAGTATGTCCTGGATGGTGAGTATGTACCGTTAGGTGTCTTGCCCAAGAACAATTACTGGAGAGTTGCTCTTTCTGGGATTCTAACCTGTGTCTCCACAGTTATAGTGCAGTGATCTTACCCCTACTTCACCCAGCCGGTACCTATGGATGCCTGGCATGAAAACCAGCAACAGAGCATTTTCTCTCTTTTTTAAAGGCTTTTACCAGGAAGGATACATTGAGATTTCTCTCATTTTCAAGTATGTCCTGGGTGGCAAGTATGTACCGTTAGGTGTCTTGCCCAAAGACACTTATTGGAGAGGTGCTCTGGCCAGTATCGAACCTGTGTCTCCACAGTCTCTCTCCACAGTTATAGAGCAGTGATGTTACCTCTACTCCACCCAGCCAGCACAGCTACATTAAATGCTTTACACTTCATTGGTGTTAATGCCACTACTGGTAGTGCTCATTAGAAGTGGTGATTTCATTTACACATCAAAGCATTTAAAACTCACAAGCAGAATAGTGGCCCATGGTTTCATCCTTAATTTTTTCACTACCATAAACGTGTATGCAAGATTTTACTTTGAAATACAATGAAAACTCTAAATTATCGTATGGTAACCCATTTGTATAGCTTTATACCTGGTGTGTACAGCTACTGATTAATCCATGCTTTGATAATGACAAAAAAACTAAATAATTGCATGTATAATTGAGTTTTATGGTGTATTTTTCCATCCCTTCCCAAAACCAATAGAAACGAAAAAAAAAGCCCAACCCTTCAAAGGGACACTGTACTCAATGTGACCACTTTATTAATGTAAAGTGGTCAGGATTGAGGAGTGCTCCCCCTTCTCTCCCCCGATCTGGTGAAATCTAAGGGTGAAGTGGAGGAGTTTCCTCTTCCCAAACAGCATCACTGGCAGCCAGGATTTTTTAATTTCCTTGCTGCCGGTCGCCAGATCGATCACTAGTGATATCAGCCTGGAGAGAGCAGGCTGACGTCAACCTCTGAGACCAGTTGCTGTAGCTGTAGAGTAGTCTCAGAGAGGAAGCAGATGGATCTGATCTGTGCCTGCATGCAGCTCCGACTATCCTTGTGCTCAAACGCCACACGAGTGGCTTCCGGGTTCAGGAGTCCCTGAGCTGAAGCGGAACAGCTGCGCATGGAGGGGAATAAAAGGTGAGTAAAATCAACCAAAGTTAAAAATAATAATAATAGTAATTGGTCAGAGGCTGTCAGCAGCATCTGCCCAATTATTTAATGGAAAAAAGGGAACTATAATTCTTAACAGAGTTTCCATTTAATTCTGTGCCTAGCCCTAAAAAAAACACGCAACTTTTAAAAGGTGTTTTAAAAAAAAAAGTACTGCACGAAAATGCCTGGAAATAACATATAAGGTTGCATGAATAATAATAAAAAGGTCTGTTAAAGAAAAAAAATGCCATTTTGAAAAAATCTGAAAACAATTTAGCTGAAAAATTCCAGAAAAATGCCTAAAACATAGAGACTTTTTGCTGCAAGTCAAAAGAATAAGGCTAGGGTCAGACGAACGTGATTTCTATGGACTGTACATCAGTATGGAAGACGCAGTAGTGGCCACACAGTCCGTTTATCACTGACGTATATTTTGACGGATGTAGGAGAGAAAATAAAATAAAAAGCAAAACCATTTTGTCCGTGAAAAATGCTGGACGAATAAATGCAGTCTGTCTGACCACGTTCCATCACTCACACACAAAGCTATGTGGACGTTGCGGACGCAACGCACTTTGTGCGGCCGTTCTAGGAGTTGTACGTTCTTGCCTGCCTTGGCCGTTGTGCGTCCACAGTTCAGTGCGGACGTACTTCGTGTAATGGGCTCCGATGGGCTTTCTGTCATGCTATCACGGATGTACTTTTAGGCGCAATCACGGATGTGAACACTACGCTCGACCCCAGCCTTAATGGTTGAATAAATATTTAATAAAAACAGGAATCTTTTTTTACGTTGAAACCTATGGGATTCGCCTGATTAAACCTGTCGAGAATAAAACCACCGAAAATCAGGGCATTTCACTGACATTTTTCTGCTGTTTGCTGGTCTCTGAATAAATTAACTATTACTTCTCTACGAGGAGTTACTGCCGTCGAAGACCACCATATTTCGCTGGCAATTTGCCAATATTTGGCAAACTGTCTGCTTTTTGAACAGTCAAATTGTTCTGAAATTGCACCGTACGCAGGAGCGTACCTAGGAGGGGCGGGGGCAGGACGCACCGGGTGACACCACCCACTAGGGTGACACCCTAAAAAAAGATTTTTTTTCTTTTTTTTTTTACTTTTGCAAAGTATTTTACCAGGAAGGATACATTGAGATTTCACAAATTTTCGGGTGACACCACCCCCTAGGATGACACCCTAAAAATATAATTTAATTTATTTATAATTTTTTTTTATTTTTGCAAAGTATTTTACCAGGAGGGATACATTGAGATTTCACAATTTTCAAGTATGTCGTGGGTAGGCAAGGCCTAGGCTGGCACTTTCCAGGGGGTGGCAAAAACCCACCACTAAAGGGGTTACTCACAGAGCACCAAAATGGCGCCAACATTTTGGTGTTCTGTTGTTCCCTGCACTTCGGGGAATCAAATTTCCCCACCCTGCAGTGAATTCACACTTCACCGCAGGGTTCCCGAAGTGCAGGGAGTCGGCCTACTTAACGAAAATGTCTGGAATTTACATATAAGGTCTCTTATATATATTATGATTGATAATAAAAAGATCTCTTACAGAAAAAGAAAAACCACTATAGGATGGATATGTTGTGAGTTTGCAAAATCACTTAAAAATAAAATGTTTCCAAAAATAATCTACACTCGCCCCTTATTGCACAGCACAGAGGACGCAGGAATTATCCACCATCGGCAGATTCATAATATATTATTATTATTATATGTATACATCATGTCCTGCCAGAATGCTATAACTAAAAATATTTTTGAAAACATTAAAAAAAGTGCATGTGATTTTTTTTTTTTTACATTTTAAAGTTGGGGGGGGGGTGCTAAATATAGGATCCGCCCCGGGTGCCAAATGTTCTAGGTACGCCCCTGACCGTTTGGAGACATTCCCTGTTTGGGGCAATTTCAGAGCCAATTCAGCTCTCACTGAATAACCCCTCTAATCTAACCCAGAGGATGAATCAGTAAAAATAAGTTGCTTCATAAAATCTCTATCCCTTCAATTATATCAGTAAAAAGAGAAATAAATTCAATATTAGGACTAACCTTCCGGTAACCGTAATCATAAAGTCCTACCCGAAAAGTAGCCTTGTAAGCAGTTGTCCCAGCTAATCGCACCACTCATTACAAAAACATCAAATGAATTTGATAAATTTTCAGGTAATTAATTACTAATCTCTACTTGAGCTACTTAAGACGATTTTTGGACCATTCAGGCTGTCTGGAACGGGCTCCAGTGGAGAGCTCATTATCATAGATTGGAAAGCAGCTTACTGAATTTAGCTAATCACATATTTAACTCAACACCGCTGAAATATTGTCTTTGTGTCACCCCTGAATCTTACAGGTTCTCTGAAAAATACTTTGCCAATTTTAAGAATTATAGATCAATAGGAAAACTTAACTTCAAGATGTTTTTTATGGTGTCCAGGTAGGTTTGACCTGGTCTGATCTTATTTCCAAAATCACTTTGTGACACATCAATGCGTCTCTTAACATATTTATTGACATATTTGTAGAATCCGATTCTAACAATGCAGTGATTCACTTCTTACCATCATTTAATAGTTAACTGAGATAAATGTCTCCTAAAATATACATTCATTTTGTTGGGATAATATATTTTAGACATGTTGTTAACCATTTTTTTATCCTTTGTTTGTAGCAAGGGTAAGAAGAAAAAAAAGAAAGTGTTTCGCACATTAGAACCGCAATATGTTGCTATTGTCACAACATGAGTGTTCACATTTTTTTTTTCTAAAGCTAATATATTCCCCAGGTTTGCCAGCATGCATCTCAATCTCACCTTCCTCAATTTTGACCTTGCGTTATGGGTCACTAGGTACCCTGTTCTCCATAAACAGCGGTCTTAATCCCAGTGTTTTTCCTCCTGTGCTTATTTCCTACACCGTAAAAATCGTATATTGTTCTGCTTCAATGAAACACAGGCATGTCCAAAAGTATTTGCTGCAATATTTGTTATACGCTGCTAATGTTTTCAGAAGCATTTGCAAAAGGAAATTATTATCCCCTTCAATATCAAGTGATTTTTCTTAAAACTACAAACCGGATCCATTGATTTTATGGAAATGTATTTTCCATTACCCACACATTTGTCCCACTGTATATGTTCACTGTAGGTAATCTCTATTTGACAGCCAGAGAGCTGTCTCTGCTGGCCAAAAAGTGCTACTACATTTAAATTATAACTTGGGTTCTCTGTGTCTGTGAAGGAAAACTACAGCTTTTGAGATACTTTCAACACATCAGCTATCATGTCTGATGTGTTGAAATTTCAGGGGTATGTCCTGGTGCCCAATTGAAAGTTTGCAATCAACAAAATTCCTTTGCATTACCCCAGAATCAGATTCAGTCTACTGGATATCAAGGCACCAGCAGGGGCCTTTGAAGATTGAGATTATTAGACAAATTTTTGCATTATATAAGCCCTTGACTGTGGAAGAAGTGTGGGGGATGTCATGGGGTTTGCATGCGGAGGGCATAACGCGGAGGGCATCCCCAAAAATGTCACAAGGTTTCTGCAGCCAAGGAGGAGAGCAGAACTGCTCCGGTGGGAGTCCCACGGTGGTCTGACTTGCTGGAAGTCAGGCTGTTCCGTGCTACCCCTCCCGGTGCCATTCAGCTGGAATGCAATTGCGTCGTTTTCAGGCACCACCCAGCAAAGTCTGGTGAATGCCTGAAGGGGAAGGGGTGTCATTTGGACCCCTCTATCTCCTCATCCGAAGGGGCTACAAAACCAAGAGAGGCATTGCTGGAAAAGTCAGTCTGACCTTTCCAATGATGTGCCTTTTAATCCCTGAATGTTGGACAATGCATTGAGCAAGTCCTCTGGTATGATGTGGAGGAAACCCTCAGTGTGACATCCCAGTACCGCGGTCTTGCAGCAATCATGGACTTCTCACGGAGGGAGCTGACATCTTGGATGTCAGCCCTTCTACCAGGGCCTCCCCTGTCCACTGACATCATCGCGCATGGGCATGATGACATCAGAAATGGACTACCCCCACCAAGCAATCCCTATGGTAGAGATACGGGGGTCCTTTGGAGCATGGCCTTTCCAGTGATCCCAAACATAACCTGCTTATGTGTATAAATAAAATAGAAAATAAATAAATGTAAAAATGTCCTTTTTTTGTTCCAAGGCAATGGCATTGTCCATTTGTCACGTGTAAAATTAGAAACACCACTGTCGTTACCCACCTTCTAATTTCCCATGCTGTGAACAAGGTCAGTGTTTTATACAGTCATATTATGCATAAAACACAATGTGGCAAAATACAAGCAAAAATATTTTTTTCAGTTATAGTTAAAATCACATATTTTCTCAGAAAAATTCTGTAACAGGTTCCCATTTCTATTTTTATTTAACAAGAGTACCCCATAGAAGATATAACCCCAAACGTTAGGATAATAAGGCGTGAACAAAAAAATTTACAAGCTGTAAATGATGGAAATCTGAATGGAAATTTTAATTTTTCAAAATACTTTTTTGTATATAATTCTGATGCGACATGATGAATACATACAATGAAATATTGTGAATCTGCTGAGTCTGTTGAAAATAAGGATATATAATTTGTCTGGGTCCTATAATAAAACATGACTTCAAATCACGCTTAAGCTTGATGAGCACAAAACGGTCTAAATGAGCTCGACACGGGCGTGCAATGGCTCAGCAGTGTTGGGGTTAATGGACAAAATTATCAAAACAATGGTAAATTTAGAAGAGATAACATTTCTGACAATGTACAGGTAGATTTTATACTAATACTAAGAAAATAAGCTGTCATAATATGACAAATAATGTGCTTGACATGCTAGATATATTGTATTGCTAATATTGACGTACGATTAGTGAAATGTCTTTTTCTATACATGTCATTGGTTCAGAATGTTCTGTATGGGCTTGGTATTTTTGAGTCTAGACATTTATTTATACGAAGGAACTTTTGACACAGGAGTTGACTATGATTAATACAGAAAGCTGTCAAGATGGTTATCAACTTAAAAATAGAATGCCCTTTGTTGAGCAAGAAATAATAGGAACAATAACTGCTAGAAGACTCCGCTGAAAAAAAATATGTTTTCACAACACCAGGGAACTATATTACATCTGTGGAATCTCTCCTTGTTAGGGATGTTATGGCAAGAAAAAAAGATCATAGCTAAGTTCACGGTCGCTTCATGGAAAACTACAAAATGTCTATTAAATCCTGCTGTGTATACAATTGATCATCATGACCAATTGGATAACATAACAGTGGCAGCATGAGGCATAAGATAGACCCATGATGTGTATCACTGTAGCCTTCTGTAATAGGGCTAACCAAATACCAAACATACAGGTCAAATCGGACACAACTGTACAATAAGTAAGCTGATCATTAACCAGTTCACTACAAGTGATTTTCCTTGAAACCACTGGCAGAACCAAGTGGTTCAATGGAAAATTACTAAACATTACCCACACAGTAAGGGCACTATTACACTCTTCGCACACAATTTTGCGTGTGCGCCAAAATGCATTAACGCGAGGGGCAAAACCCTTCGCGCTGAACGTCGTATTACGACGTTCGCGCACAAAATGCGCATTAACGTCTAACGCGAGTGACCCATGGTGAGTGCAAGTTCGTGCGCGCATTCCATACTTACCATTGTGAGCGCAAATGCATTTGTGCGCTGGTGCGCACATGGTATTACAATCTTAGTGCAAATTTTAACGGACAACGTTTGCGCGCATAATTTTAACGTCTTTGAAAAGCTGGTGGTAACACCAAATCTGAACGTTCTGGCCGAAACCAAATACACCAGCCTGAAAAAAAAAGACAGCAAAGTATAGTTACACATTCTACGCATACCCAAACAATAAAATGGAGAGGTTGTGCGTGTTTTTATTATTGTTGCAGCATATATACTCAGATTGATTTTGACAGGCGCAAAAACTTAACGGGAGACAATTGTGGTTCATGATTCAGATTGGCTGAATCGTGTGAAAAAACAGTCCGCCCACCGATTTCTGCGCACAGCGTTAATGGGCGCCCATTCTTGCACATCGTTTTAGCGAGAGTTATTTTTCGATGGATGAAAAAAATGCGTGCGGATTGTAATACCAACGTTAATTATCGCGTGTTAACGTTTAACGCTGCGCGCTAAAAATTAATGCGCTGCGCAAGCTTTTTTGCGCAAAGAATGTAATAGAGCCCTAAATATATACAGAATTGCCCCACTGTATGACAGGCTGAGGGCTCCCTCTGTTGGTCTTAAAGTGCTACTACAATCACATTATAGCTTGTGCTGTGTGTTCTGTGAAGGCAAAACTATTCTCAAAGCTTTTCAAATATTTTCAAAGCATTGCTTGCCATGTCCAATGTGTTAAAGTGTCAGGGGCATGTTCTGCTGACCATATGCAGATGAATTTTCCTTTGCAATAAATGAAACTTCTTTGCATTGCTGGAGAATAAGCCCACATCAATTATACTCAATATTGGAGGACCAGGAGATGCCTAGCCCATTGTTACATGACTGGTTTGCCAATACGGTTGATGGATGCTTCTAAATTTGTTTTGAGTGTCACTTGCTAAAAAATTTAGTTTTCTTTATTAACACTTTAAATGGATTATGTGCAGATTTTTTTTCCCGCCTATTCCTTACCAGGGCAGTTGCGTCAACCAGAAATATCCAGCCTACTTCATGTATAAAACGTAACAAGAAAAAAAGGTGTCATCTGTGCTTATCCTATAGCTCCATGTGAAGCATAACTATTCAGAGATATTGGTTTACATGAATGGCCATTAAAGTGTAAGCCCACCTGCCACATCATGGCAACCTCTGGTTAAGGTGGGTCCTAACTTAATTAAACCAAGAGCTACATTTCTAAGCAACCATATATTCTCATGCTGCTTCTCAGCTAAGAGACAAACTGGTGGGTTTTATTGATACCCTTACCAGAAACATTTCCACTTTGGGATTAAAAACAAAAACATGGAAAGGTACAGCAGCAAAAATGACCTGGCTGGGGATGCAACAAAAGTAAACTGCCACATTTTAGAAATTGAGTATCTGCCCCTTCTCTTCAGATCTTCATTCTCAAAACTTATTCTGAAACAATGGGCACCATTCTTTACCTTAATGCATGTATTGCTATTTGGATTTTTAAGAGGGGTATCTTGACATTCTTATAAATCAATCTAAATATGAAGTGTTTGGTGTTTTCTGGTTGTAGCACTAAACTAGACTTTATGCTTCATCAGTTTTAAATTGGCGTTATTAAACTGTATAAAAAGGCTTGACCTTGATGGCTTTTACCCTGTTGGTTAGTGATATAGTGATTAGGGATGAGCTGTTCGGTTCGGACGGTTCGGAGTTCGGCCCGAACTTAGCCTGTTCGACCAAAATGGACCACAATGCATTTTCCCACTGGCCTGAAGCTCGTAATTGGTTATAGCCTTGCACCTGACCACAGGTCTGGTGCAAGACAGGTTCAACACTATGCCAATCACGGCTCAGAGTCCTGATTGGGCAAATTTTGCCCAATCATGGGCTCACAGAGCTAAGTCCTGCAGCACACTATATAACGTTTCCACGCACCGATTCTGCACGCATTTCAGAGGTGATTTCAGAGGAGATAGTTGTGTGTTGTTACTGCCGGTCTGCCACGCTACTGGGGGGGTCTGGGGGGTCTAATTTCTACCAAATATCAGGGAATTTAGGTGATGTGTGTCTTGTCACTGTGCCAGCAAGTTTTTTTGGGGTTTACAACTTTCTTTAAAACATTTGTGAATTGAGGTGATCTTCTGTGTCTTGTCACACAGCCAGCAAGTCTTTTTGGGGCTCACTAATTTCTTTAAAACATTTGTGAATTGAGGTGATCTGTGTCTTGTCACACATCCAGTACCATGCAGTATTTTGGGGCTCACTAATTTCTTTAAAACATTTGTGAATTGAGGTGATCTGTGTCTTGTCACACATCCAGTACCACGCAGTATTTTGAGGCTCACTAATGTCTTTAAAACATTTGTGAATTGAGGTGATCTGTGTCTTGTCACACATCCAGTACCACGCAGTATTTTGGGGCTCACTAATTTCTTTAAAACATTTGTGAATTGAGGTGATCTGTGTCTTGTCACACATCCAGTACCACGCAGTATTTTGGGGCTCACTAATTTCTTTAAAACATTTGTGAATTGAGGTGATCTATCAGTGTGTCTCACTGAGTTATACCAGAGTTCTTTAAATCTTTATACCAGAGTTGAATCAGCGATCTGTATATATTAATCTATATATCACTCACCATGTCTGAAAGAACAAAAAGGACAGGCAGACGCTCCCAGACACAGATAAGAGGGCAAGCAGCCCCTGTGTCGGGAGGCTGTGCCTCTGGTCGTGGTGGACGTGGTGCATCCTCTGCAGGGGCACGCTTGTACTTTCTAACTGGTGCTGGCCATCTTAAGCAGCAGCAACATACAGAGGACTTGGTGGATTGGCTAACCAGGCCATCCTCATCCTCCGAGTCCTCTGGCAGCCAGACTTCTAGTGCTTTACAGTCCACCTCAGCTGCCAAAGCATCTAATGCAGCCTCCATGTCCACAGCTACTCCTGCCGTAGCCTCGTTATCACACACGGAGGAGTCAGCTGAATTGTTTGACTACAATGAGAGTGACATGCTGCTTGAGGATGCGCAGCAAGTACAGTGATCTGATTCAATCTCTGAGGTTGAGGAAGGGAGTATAATCAACCTAGAGGAAGGGGGTGCCAGTGATGACACACAAATAAATGGCACTCATGTTGCCCCAGCAGCTGCAGCATACTGCCAAGTTGGCTCCAGTGACGAGGAGATAGGGGGTGATGATGACAATGATGATGAGGTCACTGACTCCACCTGGGTGCCTGATCGAACAGAGGAATTAAGTGAGGAAGAGGGGGAGGAGGAGGCACAGCAAACACGAGGCACAACATCCTCTGAGACCAACCGTAGCACAAGCCAGTCCAAGGCATCACATGTCAGAGCTGCTCCGGTGCAGAGCGCTGTTGTCTCAAAGAACACATGCAGGAACTCTGTTGTCTGGGAGTTCTTTAAGAAATGTGCAGTAGAGCGCAGCGTTGCTATTTGTAACCTATGTCAGATGAGGCTTAAGCATGGGAAAGATACCGGACACTTGGGTACCACGTGCTTGAGGCGACATATGAACAACTGCCACACATCCCGTTGGCGCAAAACTTTGAGTAGGTCCTCCTCCTCCTCATCTGTCTCTACCCCCACTGTATGTCCTGCCATGTCATTGCCTACAGCCTCCACTGACAGGGATGATGCTACAGTAATGGATGTAACAGGTCCTTCCTCACAATGTGACATCATCCCAGCAGCTGAAGATTTACGCAGTCAGATTACGTTGCCGCAGCTGCTGCAGCAAAAGAAAAAATATAGTCCCAACCATCCCCAAGCACAGCGTCTAAATGCCAGCTTAGCAAAATTACTCGCATTGCAGCTGCTGCCTTTCCAGCTGGTGGACTCTGCTCCCTTCCGTGAATTTGCTGAATGTGCTGTACCACAGTGGCAGGTTCCAAAACGCCATTACTTTTCACGCAAGGCCATTCCAGCACTATACCAGCACGTGGAAGACAATGTTATCCAGTCATTGGGAAAGGCAGTCAGCAGCAAGGTGCATGTGACTTTAGACACATGGTCCAGCAAGCATGGACAGGGTCGTTACATTTCCTTCAAGGCACACTGGGTAACTCTGATTGCAGCTGGGAGATATCCAAGACGGGGCTCTGTGCTGGAGCTTGTTCATCCACCACACCTCCAGAAAGCTGCTTGTATGAGGTCTGTCTGCTCCACCACCACCACCTCTTCCTCCTTCTCCTCCTTCTCTGTCGCTGGTGAAGTGGCAGTTAAACCGACGCCTGACAGGGTCTACGCAATGACTCAAGCAAAAAGAAGGGATACTGTGCTTGAGCTGGTTTGTTTAGGGGACATGAGCCACACCGGGCCAGAAATTCTGTCAGCTCTGCAGGGCCAGGTGCAGAGATGGTTAACACCACGCCAGCTTGAGCTTGGAATGATCGTCTGTGATAATGGCAGCAACCTTCTCTCCGCCCTACGCACTCAGCCACTTTAGACGGTCATTCCCAGCAAGCGTTCGCCTGGCAGAAATTCAAAGAGAATTCCACCTTCCCACAAACCGTCTGATCTGTGACATGCCCACCAGGTGGAACTCGACATTAGCAATGCTGCAGCGTCTGCACAAGCAGCAGAGGGCCATCAACGAGTACCTGTGTGAGTATGGCACAAGGACAGGTTCAGGTCAACTTGTTTTTTTCCCCCCGCAGTGGCTGATGATCAAGGATGCATGCACTGTACTGTCACCATTTGAGGAGGCAACGAGGATGGTGAGCAGGGACAGTGCATGCATCAGTGACACAATTCCTTTAGTGTTCCTGCTGGAGCACACTCTGCAGGGAATTATAGATGTGGCTCTAGAGGCAGAGCAGCGGGAGGAAGAGGAGGCCTTCCCTAGCTCTCAAGGCCCCAGTCTTTCTGCAGACAGCATTCCAGCGGGTCCTACTCAGATCAGACAGGAGGAGGAGGAGGCAGAATATTTAAGTAGTGGGGGCATTGAAGGTGGGGATTCCTCAAGGGAGGGTTTCGTGTGCCCAGAAACAGAAGGGCTGGTGCATGGCTGGGAGGAGGAAGTGCACGATACGGTCATCCTCATTGACCAGGAAGACTTGGAAGCTAATGCCACCTCCAACCTACGCTGCATGGGCTCCCTAATGATGCAAAGTCTGCTAAAGGACCCCAGGATTCGTGCTACCAAGGAGAGGGATCATTACTGGTTGGCAACCCTTCTTGATCCACGATACAAGGGTAAAGTTGCAGAGCTCATCCTGCCCGCACAGAGGGAGCACAGGATGAAAAAACTTGAGGACGCTCTAAAGCGACACTTGTGTAACACCTTTCCAGGCACTGGTAGATTACCAAGTGCTGACACACGTGCTTCTGAGGCTGCGAATGATCAGAGGAATAGTGGTGAAGGCCAGGGCCTCTTGACTGATGCATTTTTTTATTTTTTTAGTCCTCGATGCCCAGGGACTTCAAATGTAGGCACCCATTACCAGCGTCTTCACCATATGGTGCAGGACTACCTAGGGGCAAGGGCAGACCTGGATACCTTTCCAGCAGATGATCCACTGGCTTACTGGGTGTTGAGATTGGATCATTGGCCAGAACTTAGCCAATATGCTATGCAGCTACTAGGTTTCCCTTCATCTAGCGTGCTTTCCGAAAGGACGTTCAGTGCTGCTGGAGGGTTTGTCACAGACAAAAGAGTGTGTCTGTCCACCGACTCTGTAGACCGGCTGACATTTATAAAAATTAATCAGTCCTGGATCAGCAGCTATCAATCCCCTGATGCTGAAGTAATGGAATAGATCGGGGATGTTCTCTTCTGCATTCACAAAACCTCCAGCACTGAACTCTTCCACAATACCACAAAAGGGTTACGGTGTGAAGGCACTTGCTGCCATGAAAGGCACAATATTTGGCTGCACTGACGCCTGTGCCAGATCTATATCATTTTAATTTTTTGAACCGCAGGGTCCAACCCTGCACTCTTCCACAATACCACAGAGGGGTTACTGTATTATGATGGCACTTGCAGGCCTGGCATCAAAAGCACAATATCTGGGTGCACTGACGCCCATTACCATTCTGCGTGTACAAAAATGTCTCTTTTCATACAGACTGCCGCCCCAAGCAGTTGTTTATGGATAGATTAAAGGAAAAGCATTTACCGTCATATGAAACGTCATTTTTTGTTTTTAAGTGTTTCTATACATCCTAGAAATCCGCCACTTCACAGGCAGGTTATGGGGACCTCCTAGGCACGATATTTGAAGGAATTTTTCGTTTTTATTTTTAACCCTTATTTCATGGAAAACTCAGTCCCTTTAAAAACGTTTTTTTAAAAACTTTTTGTCCTTGTTTCCTGTCCCCCAGGGCACTACCCGGACCCCCATACACCTTTTATGGCAAATATCTTGCATATATTCCCTCTTGGAGGGCACTCTAAAAACCGAATTTTCAGCCCTATTGACTTGCATTGGATTCGGGTTTGGGTTCGGACCCAAACATATGGGAAGTTCGGGTTCGGGCCCGAACCGAACTCGGGGGGTGTTTGGCTCATCCCTAATAGTGATGAAGTAAGACTTTAAATTAAAAAATAAATAACAACATGGAGGTCTAAAGAAAATAGCTTTTCTGTTTTTTACCTGATTGTTGTTAGCATTAGTTATTTTGAAGTCAGAATTGTATGGATGCCATTACATTTGAGGTTATTTGTAAGGTCATTAGCAATAGCAATGTCATTTTTAATCCCTTCACTATTGTAATCGTGTATACACGATTAACATCAGAAGACACAGGAGCCTGAAATCATGCTTACGTGATCAGGGTCTATGCTGTGTTTTTGCAAAAGAAATTTCTTTGTCAGAAACTAATTTGGTTTGCGTTTGTTCTCCAGAAGTTGCCCCCAAGTTTTAGTGGGCATGAGGCTCCTATAGCTAAAACTTTTTAAAACCAGCAGGAGAATATCTGTAAATTACATCTCCCCTGATGATCATGCACAAAGCTCAGAACTGTAGTAACGCCATTTGGCCAGTAGATGGTAACCTCCGTCTGCCAAAAAGGTTATTACAGTAAGGAATACATTGGGAATATTCCCAAACATATAATGGGGAGTGCCCCGACACTCGAGAAAAAAACATATATAAAGAAACTATACGTATCTTATAGTGCTTCCTCGGATGGTTCCTCCTTTTCATCCAAACAGCAATATGTAAATAAGAAATTGAGGAGCACTACAATATAAAAATATAAAAGCAATAATGGTATAGCACAGTTTGACTTTGGCAGTGTTAACCCTTGTTGCTTAAATTCACTCACAAGATATATATAAAATATAAGCTCTTCAATCAAATACTCAGCCTCCTCATGTCACCCGATTTTCCATTCAGCTGAGCCGCAGGCTTCAGTTTCTCCAGATGATAGAGAAATCACTATATGGGAGGATAAGTGTAAAAGTATTTAATGGGTTAATGTTAAATGTTAATGTTTAATGTTAAAACAATAAAACAATAAAAACAAAATACGAGGTTTACATCCGACGCGTTTCATCCCTAAGGACTTTTTCAAGGATAGCCTGCCTTGTAACAACTGTTTTTATATACCATTTACAGTAAATCTTTAATGAAATCCCAGTGTAATTGTCCTTCCGTTCAATTAGCGTAAGTTCAGGTCTTTACTTGGCTTCCGGGACGTGCCTGAGTTGTCATTGGACTTCCTGGACTTCTCTGAGTCGTCATACGTCATTCTGCTTCCTGTTCTGCATCTTGTGAGCGTTTGCATCATATCTGGTTTCTCCACATCTCGATCATGACATTCTCTAGTGTCCTTTCATCCCCATTTTGTTTACCGTAAATCCTGTTCACTTTCGTTTTCGTTTTTGGGGGAACATGAATAGATTCCATCACTGAAACCAAACAAGTTCATCAAAAACACATTGTGCAATATCCACAGTCAATCTAACCTTTCAGGAAGCGGACTGATGCAAAAATCACATGGTATGAAGGAGTTAAATCCATTTATATTTATCTATCAAAGATAGAATATATTAAAATCTAATTTCTAATATATACAGTTGTGTTCAAAATTATTCAACCCCCACTGAAATTGAGTGTTTTGGCCAGTTTGACATTGATTTTGATCATTCAGTCATCTTGCTTACAATTAAATCAAAGAGGCACGTTTAGGTCAGACAAATATAACATAACATTTATAATGAAATAACCACAAATGTCTTTTCTGTGCTCACATCATTATCAGTTTTATTCAACCCCCAAGTGACATTCAATCTTAGTACTTAGTACAACATCCTTTTACAGTTATAACAGCTTTTAAACGTGAAGCATAGCTTGACACAAGTGTCTTGCAGCGATCTACGGGTATCTTCGCCCATTCATCATGGGCAAAAGCCTCCAGTTCAGTCACATTCTTAGGCTTGCGCACTGCAACTGCTTTCTTTAAGTCCCACCAGAGGTTCTCAATCGGATTTAAGTCTGGTGACTGCGATGGCCACTCCAAAATGTTCCAGCCTTTAATCTGCAACCATGCTCTAGTGGACTTGGAGGTATGCTTGGGATCATTGTCCTGTTGAAAGGTCCAGCGTCTCCCAAGCCTCGGGTTTGTGACGGACTGCATCACATTGTCATCCAATATCTCCTGGTACTGAAGAGAATTCATGGTACCTTGCACACGCTGAAGCTTCCCTGTACCTGCAGAAGCAAAACAGCCCCAAAGCATGATTGACACCCCGCCATGCTTCACAGTAGGCAAGGTGTTCTTTTCTTCATAGGCCTTGTTCTTCCTCCTCCAAACATAGCGTTGATCCATGGGCCCAAACAGTTCTAATTGTGTTTCATCAGTCCACAGAACTTCTGTGGTTTGTCCACATGACTTTTGGCATACTGCAGTTGACTCTTCTTATTCTTTGGAGACAGCAAGGGGGTGCGCCTGGGAGTTCTGGCATGGAGGCCTTCATTACGCAGTGTGCGCTGTATTGTCTGAGCTGAAACTTCAGTACCCAGATCTGACAAATCTTTTCTCAGTTCCTCAGCAGTCACATGGGGACTTTTCTCCACTCTACGCTTCAGGTAGCGCACAGCAGTCGAAGTCAGCATCTTCTTTCTGCCACGACCAGGTAGCGTTTCAACAGTGCCCTTTGCCTTGAATTTGCGAATGATGCTTCCTATGGTCTCTCTTGGTATGTTTAACATCTTTGCAATCTTCTTATAGCCATTGCCCTTCCTGTGAAGAGTAATCACCTCTTCTCTTGTCTTCCTGGACCATTCTCTTGACTTCACCATGTTTGTAACCACACCAGTAAATGTCTAGAAGGAGCTGAGTATCATTCATTTTAAAGCTGCCTAATTGGTGCTTATTATGCTTTATTGCTGCTCCGTGACATCCACAGGTGTTTTCAATACCTGATTGAAAACACTTGAATGAACCTCTGTTCTTCAGAGTGGTAGTCTTTAAGGGGTTGAATAATTGTGTCAATGAAGAATTCACAAAAGAAACATTTACTACTGTATTACAAAACCAATTGATGTCATTTTAGTTGCATATGGTTCTTTAAAAAGTCCTTGTAGGATTTCATTCTGAATACAATTACAAATGTACACTAAATTCCCTAAAACCCTTTACAGCATTGGGGGTTGAATAATTTTGAACACAACTGTATGTACAGTATATATATACACACCTGCATATGCGTATTCTCTACTTTAATTTTAGATTAGAAACATGAACTACATGTGAAAAACAGATTTACAATTGATAGAAAAATCTTGTAATCACAAAATCCACATCTTCAGATGAACGACATAATCGTAATGCCATGTTAAATAAAAGCATCTGCAGCGTAAACCAAAAGGGAAAAATGTTGTGTTTGTCTGTCAAGATATCAGGTTTTTTTTACATGTGAAAACGACAATAATTTTTATAAATTGTTAGAACAATATAATAGTTCACACACACTGAATGCTGAGACGTTGCAAAATAAAAACCTGCTGAGGCTTCACTGTGAGCTGAAACAACTCCCAGGCCTTTTGTGATGGTTGTTTAAAGATTTACAATGCTCGCAGTAAAAAAACAAAAAAAACTATACAAGCCACAGAAACATAATGAATTTAATTGACATTTTAAGTTCAATTAACGATTTAATGTTTGAACATGATATTTTAGCATTTATTTAACTAACTTTATGTTTATAATTAAGTCATCCTGAATTCAATATACCTATGAGTCCGATATCAGTGCTTAACAGAGTGTAGCAGTGGTGCATTTTACAGTCAGCATACAGTTAGCTACTATTTGGGTTAGCTTACAGTGAATCACCTTTCTGGTCTTATTAAAACTTCCAATTGCTGTGCACTTTAAACGTATATTATGTAAGCAGCTAGTGGTGTGATATACAGGTATTGCCCCCCCCTAGTGATGGTCTTAGATCGCACAGCAACAATAATGCAAACCACACCATGCAGATACACCCTGAACAGCACAGTCAGATGAAAAACATACACCATTTGGAGAGATATTTAGATGTTTCTGTAAAACATAGGTTGTATTTTCTTCAGAAAATGTGTTATCCACATGCATTGGCTCTTCCAAATACCAGGAAAAATATTGAAAAGAATCATTAGTGGTCTTATCTTCCCTGACAGGTGACCATTATACTTATATTTCAATGCTAAGTGATTATCCCTAAAAGCAATGTCAGGAAAAAGTGGGTTAATTGAAAATAACTTTGCATTAGCCATACATTGAAAATGTGCTTGGAAATCTCAAAAGCACATTTTCACACTATATGCACTTTTTGAATGACAGACACCCCCATCTGCTGGTCAAAACGTGCTACTACAACTCTGCATATCAGCTTGGGCAATGCTTTTTTCTTGAAGAAAAAAATGGAACACTAAGCTGATCAAATTGTCTTAAAGGGCTATTCAGAGAGCGGTGAAAAGCAGGGGAATGACTGGAGAATGGAAAATTCTAGGTCAAAATAACCAAACCAAAATAATTCTCCCATTTATCTCACTTTCCAAATAGTTTGACCTAGAAATTTAAATTCTCCAGTCATTCTCCTGCTTTTCACCTCTCTCTGAATAACCCTGTTAGTATCTTGGCTGTCATGCACGAGGTGCTAAAACTTTTGGGGCACGCATTGTGGAGCCCGCTTGCAAATTCATTTAAAATACAAAATTAATTTGTATTGCTACAGAATTATTATACTCAATTGTAGTGCACCAACAGGCACTTTTAAAGATCGAGCATACTCATTTGTGGTAACTAACGGGTTAAGAAATAACAAGATAGCAAACATTTGTCACTTTAACCCCTTAAGGACGGGAGTAATTTTACAACTTCGGCGCTGTTTCAAAGTAGAAGTTTGCTGAGCTCATTTTGACGGTTTTTAAACGCGGTTTTAAGTCACGTATTATTGTACCGCCCAAACAAATTATATATCGTTCTTTCCGGCAGACTTGGCAGAATAATAATATATCATTATTATATGTATACATCATGCCCTGCCAGAATGCTATAACAAAATTGTAAAAAAAAAGTGATTTCAATCATCCACAGTGTGTAAAGTGGTTTTTTTTTGCATTTTATTACCCGAGCCTTTGCGGATATATTCTATGGGGTAGACTTGTTAAAAAAAATTTGAACGGTGAACCCATTTTTTTTTTTGGGGAGAAATTACGTGATTTTAGCTAAACCCCCCAAAAAAAATCATTAGTGAAGCATCATTGTTCACATTATAATTGAAATGTGAACAATACTGCTGCATTAAAAAATGCACGTTTTTATTTTTTATTAATTATTTTTTTATTATTTTTATTTTATTTACACTTTAATTTTACTAGTAATATGGTCATGTCTGATATGGTCATGTCATGATCAGCCCTTTCAAACGATACCCTACATGACCCCTTAGCTGTCACCGATCGAAGAACCCCCCTATCTCCACCATGGGATTTCCTTAGGAAAGCTAGGGGTTCCCTGGTTAACTGATGTCATCGGACCACGCCCGATGACGTCAGTGGACGTGGGGAGTTCCGGAGGTGGGGCTGCCATCCAAGATGCCAGCCCCCACAGGAAAAAAGGCTGCGACCTGGCCCCGATTGGTGCTGGGTCACAGCCTTGCCACCAAGGGGTTAATGTCATACATCCCTGGAAAGGCCAGGCTGTGATCTTTCCAGGGATGCCTGGCTTTAGCTGCTGGCCCCTGGCGATGGGGAGATAGAGGGATCCAAAGGCGCCTCCAGGCGCTTCCCCTGCTCCAGCTGGGGGGGACGCCTGAAACTGACGTCATTGCGTCCGGCGCGATGACATCAGTGCACCGGGAGGAGCCAAAAGTGCCGATCTGACTCCACGTGAGTCAGATCAGCGAGGGAGCCACCGGAGGAGGTGAGTATCGGCCACCGGGGGGCTGCAGACGCTGGGGACGTACAGTTACGTCCTGCGGCGTTAAAGCCTGCCTAATGCAGGACGTAACTGTACGTCCTGCGGCGTTAAGGGGTTAAACCCTTAGTGACCAGGTGGTTTAGCAAAAGTCTGTCCGAAAGTGCCCGCTGCTGTCTTTTCTTTTCTGCACTGTTTGTGTTTAGGTCAAATTTTCCTCTTACTCGTTTACGCAACACACACAAATCAAATCAAATCAAATCAAAATAAGCTTTATTGGCAGGACCAAATACATTTTAGCATTGCCAAAGCATATGGGGAGAAGGGGGGGTAGTGGGACATATATACACATTATTTCCATCATATCATATAATTTATGAAATATGATGATATGAAAAAACACACATTTTTTCAAAATTGAATCCCCAAAATTTACAACCAACAATAAAGACCCAGCTAAGTAATTTCAAAATTGGGTCCTGAGATTAGAAATACCCAATCTTTACATGTTTTTGCTTTTTAACACCTTCACTGATGAGCCATTTCACCTCTGAGTTCATTCGTTTTATGCTCATCGTGTTTAAATGCCAGGTTAAGTCTTATTTTATTAAACCCCCCAAGACAAAATAATTTTTTAAAAAAAAACATTTTTTTATTTTATTTTACACCGAATCTAGTCATGTTTGATATCATTTGAAAGGCCACAATCAGGCCTTTCCAGTGATATCAAACATGTCTAGATTTGGTGTAAAAAAAAATCTAGCTGCCACGGATCAGGAGATGGGGGTGTCATGCCCAGCCCTAGGAGCTTGCTTTTAGCCACGTTGTTCCTGTTGCTCCATGTCTGCATTACACTCAGGGGTTAATCCCTGTGACAGATCCTGTGTGGTTGTGCATATAACCTGGACACACCCTTCCTTCCACGCTCTCTCATTTTGTTCCTAACCCTGTTCGTGTGAGGTCCTGTGAGCTGCCTCCTCCTGTTTGTCAGTATACCCCTTTATCCCTGGTTGTCCTGTAGTTTAACTATTCCTGGTTCCTATTGCTGGACTTCTCCTGCATAGAACTGGAGTGGGACTGGAGTTCTGCCTTGGTTCCTGAGTTCGTTATCCACCTTACCTGAGAATCACCACTACCTGGCCCTTGGTGCTATTCCTGTGGAGTCTGCAGCTTCCTGACTTTGTGGCCCACTATCCTCTGGGGCCTAGAGACTTTCTTGTCTGTCAGACATCCATCCTGTGTCTGCTGCTTAAGACCTTCAATCAAGGTATTGCTACCCCAGCTTCTGACTGCTAACCTCTGCTTATTGTATACGTTGCCTGTTTGTATTGGACTTCCTATATGAAAAGACTGTGTCAGTGTGCTGTGCATTCAATATACATTTATTACCTGCATTTCAAGTCTCCTGAGTCTGCTTACCTGCTCACCCCAGCGCTTGGGAAATAAACCTAACCACAAGACCCTGCCATGGCTGAATCATGGCGCGAGCCTGACAGGGGGATCCGAAGGTTCCCCTTTCTCCACTTGACAGCTAGGGGGTTAACTTGCCCACTGACATCACTGCACATATGGTGACAATGTCAGTGGGTGTAGGGTGACCCAGAGGCATGGCTGACATCCAAGATGTCAGCCTCCTCCGGGAGAGGACCGTGATCCGGCGCCAATTGGGGCTGAAATGCAATCCTGCACCTAATAGGTTAAAGAGAGGTGGGTTAATGGGCTGAAAAGGGCAGACAGTGCCATTTTCAGTGGTGCCTGCTTTTTTTAAAAATCCTGGCCGTTCGGGAGGCAAAAAATGTCAGCAACATCCTGGTTTGAATCGCGATCCGGTGATGGAGGGGTTAAGGAGAGGCACCACTGAAAAGGGGAGACCTTCCCCTTTCCAGCGGTACCTTTCTTTTTTTTTGGAATGGTTTGTGAGGGAGAGGGCTCAAAAGGAGCACACCCTCCCCTTTCCTATTTTCCACTACAGACACCGGGGGGGGGGGGACCGGGTGATGACATCATCACACACGTTGATGACATTGTCGCAACTGCCAGGCCCCTGTCCCCAGTCTCACTTTGCTTCCAACTGCCAGAAGCGGCGAATCGGGTCACCGTTCTCGCCAGGGGATGAGAGGTGAGTATCTTATTTTTTGGGGAGATTTTCAGCTGGTGCTAACTGATTCTGCAGATGTTGGTAGAACACATCCATATGGATAAAACTGCTGTATCATATTGACAAGACTCAAGCTAGCCTATTTGACTATTTAAAACCATGCAATTTAATTTATTTTAATCTAAAAGGATCTAAAAGGATTATAAAACATGTCTGAGTGCATCATAAAATGTCAAAATGTCCTTTAATTCTGACAATAAAGTAAATTTATTAGATATTCATGTACAAATGCCTCTGCATATAAATCCTCCTTCAAACAACTTGCAATTATAGTTTAAATTCTTTAATAATGATATATCTCTGGGGCATGCAACAGTAATTTTACATTCCAAACTCGAAGTTTTAAAAAGAAAAAGGTGCTTTCACGGTATCATGAAAGTGTGCATACAGTGAATAGAATATGTTTGTAAATGAATACTAGATAGCCTTGAGAGCAAATCAAGCCCTGATACAGGTTTCCAATTTTTTTCGTAACTCTTAAAGCTTAATAATGCTACCACTACAATAAATAAAAATTTGTGAAAGTAGCTATTATTAAGAGAACAAACAACAAGTAACTAATGTTATCTTTCTTATTTTGTTTTGCCTTGAACAATAAATATCTACTGTTATTATTTTATTCTTAACAAAATTTGTTCACAAATATATGTGTATACTAATTCATAATGTCAATGTCATAAAGAATTTCCTTCCAATAGACTCTTTGTATTTATCCTTGGACAATTAACTACATTACTCTCACAATGGTTCCATAAAGTTCTACAGGTTTTTAATACAAAGAAAAATTAAGATGATTTAAACTTACCTTTATACATCATACAGGAATTTGTTAACCATTGAGAATAACACTTTTTACTGACTAGTTTTTTGTCCCTCTGTGTTCCTTAACCCAATCACTACCAATATCTCAATATCTCGGGTTTCAAAGATATCTGGTGCCCCGATATTGAGATATCTCGATCTGCTGATCTGCAGCCCAAAAGAAAATTAAATTTGTCTGCTGCAAACAAATTTAGTTAGCTTCTGGGCTGCAGAAGGTGCACCCAAAGTTTTAGCCCTGTGGGCATAATGCCCAAAAGGCTACAACTGTAAAATCGGCAACTGAAAACTCTGAAATATCGGGCTTTCAGCAGCTGATGCAGACAGAAATAGAAGAACATAGATCTTCTGTTAAAACCTCTAACTCAATTTGGCAGTAGATGGCACCATCTACTGGCCAAATAGTTTATTACAGTAATAGATAGGTATTACTGTACAATTTATTACAAATTATTTTTTAAAAAAACACTGGTTTCGGACGATGGTTTTTTGGAAAATCACTTAATAGTGAAGGGGTTAAGAGGGTCTTTAATTAGCAACATTTCTCACTTTTCAATGGTTCTTTATTGCTGCAGTAAGGACCGAGAACCTTAGTGCCAATTCAAAAAAGATTTTACGTAGCAGGTATTTGCTCAGTTTTTTTAAATCTCTTTCTTACTCTAAGTGATAAAATATGATATGGAAATACACTATATTGCCAAAAGTATTTGCTCACCCATTCAAATAATCAGAATCAGGTGTTCCAATCACTTCCATGGCCACGGGTGTATAAAATCAAGCACCTAGGCATGCAGACTGTTCTTACAAACATTTGTGAAAGAATGGGTCACTCTCAGGAGCTCAGTTAATTCCAGCATGGAACTGTGATAGGATGCCACCTGTGAAACAAATCCAGTCGTGAAATTTCCTTGCTTCTAAATATTCCACAGTCAACTGTCAGCTGTATTATAAGGAGGTGGAAGTGTTTGGGAATGACAGCAACTCAGCCACGAAGTGGTAGGCCACGTAAACTGACGGAGCGGGGTCAGAGGATGCTGAGCCGCATAGTGCGCAGAGGTCGCCGACTTTCTGCAGAGTCAATCGCTACAGACCTCCAAACTTCATGTGGCCTTCAGATTAGGTCAAGAACAGTGCGCAGAGAGCTTCTAGGAATGGGTTTCTATGTCCGAGCAGCTGCATCCAAGCCATACATCACCAAGTGCAATGCAAGGCGTCGGATGCAGTGGTGCAAAGCACGCCGCCACTGGACTCTAGAGCAGTGGAGACGCGTTCTCTGGAGTGACGAATCATGCTTCTCCATCTGGCAATCCGATGGACAAGTCTGGGTTTGGCGGTTGCCAGGAGAACGGTACTTGTCTGACTGCATTGTGCCAAGTGTAAAGTATGGTGGAGGGGGATTATGGTGTGGGTTGTTTTTCAGAAGCTGGGCTTGGCCCCTTAGTTCCAGTGAAAGGAACCCTGAATGCTTCAGCATACCAAGACATTTTGGACAATTCCATGCTCCCAACTTTGTGGGAATAGTTTAGAGCTGGCCCCTTCCTCTTCCAACATGACTCTGCAACAGTGCACAAAGCAAGGTCCATAAAGACATGGAAAACAGAGTCTGGTGTGGATGAAATTGACTGGCCTGCACAGAGTCCTGACCTCAACCCGATAGAACACCTTTGGGATGAATTAGAGCGGAGACTGAGAGCCAGGACTTCTCGTCCAACATCAGTGTGTGACCTCACAAATGCGCTTCTGGAAGAATGGTCAAAAATTCACATAAACACACTCCTAAACCTTGTGGACAGCCTTCCCAGAAGATTTGAAGCTGTTATAGCTGTAATGGTTGGACCGATGTCATATTGAACCCTATGGATTAGGAATGGGATGTCACTTAAGTTCATATGCGAGTCAAGGCAGGTGAGCGAATACTTTTGGCAATATAGTGTATGTCAGAGGTATTGCAAGACAAAACACACAGTATAGATTTTACAATTTGTATCCAAACATTATATATACTGTACATATCTCTATTCCCACACCGTTGATTATACCACATTTAACCCTTCCCCTGCTGAGCCATTTCACCTCTGAGTGATGAGTTTACTTTAATCTTTTTGTGCTCATCATGTTCAAACATTATTATCAGTGCCATGTTTTATTGTAGGACCCAGACAAATTCTATATCCTCATTTTCAGCAGATGCAGCAGATTCATAATATTTCATTATTATATGTATATGTCATGTCCTGCCAGAATGTTATTACAAATAATGTAAAAAAAATGTGAATTTCCATTCAGAGTTTAATCATTTACAGTGTGTAAAATTCTTTTTTTTCACATTTTATTATCCAAGCCTTTGTTGTTATATATTCTATGAGGTACTCTTGTTAAAAAAAATTAGAAATAGGAACCTGTTACTGTATTTTTCAGAGAAAATTCACGATTTTAGCAAAGACTGTAAAAACTAAATGTTTCATCGTGCAGCATCAATGTTCATAATATAATTGGAAAGTGAACAAGAGTGCTGCATTAATAAATAAAAAAATATAAAAATATATATTTATTTTATTTTTACACATAACCTGGTCATGTCTGTTATCATCAGAAATGCCATGCTCTGGCATTTCCAATGATACCAAAGTTGATCATCTAGCTGCCACCGATCAGGAGATAGGGTGGTCCAAAGGACCCCCTATCAACACATTAGGGATTTCCATAGGAAAATCCTTGGGCAGCTAGGGCTTCATTCCCTTACTGACGTCATTGCGCCCATGTAGGATGATGACAGTGGGCAGGGATTGGCCGCAGAGGCTGGGCTGACATCCAAGATGTCTGCTCCCTCTGGGAGAAGTGTACGATTCGGCCCATTAGGTTGAAACCTAAGGGGTTAAGTGAGGCATGGCTGGAAAGCTCAAACTTTGACCTTTCCAGTGATGCTTCTCTTTTTTACTGTAAGCTTTACCAATTGGGAGGGAGAGGGGTCCAAAGGACCTTCCCTCCTTTTCAGGCACTTTCCCAGCTCCGCTGGGGGGCGGGCGCCTGAAACTGACATCATTGCCCGCTGGCACAATGATGTAATTGTGCCAGGAGGGGTCTAAATGAACATTCTGGATGGCTGGGTTCTCCCCCCTTCACTGTGGAGACCCCATGACATGTGGGGGACATCATCTGAAGACAGCAGGGAATCCCCAAGATGCTCCCCCACATGTCACCGGCAGTGAAGGGGTTAAATGCTATCTATTTTTACTCATTTTATAAATGTCAATATATTTTAATCCTTTCATTTCCAAAGTGTTATATATGCAATCATCAAAAGTACCTGTTGGTGCCCCAGTTTGGAGTATTTGCGATGTGGTGTAATTTTGGAGCAATGTAAAGGAATTGTGTTTATTGCAAATGGAATTTATTTGCAACATGGCTCCAGAATCTGCCCCAAAAGTGTAATCACTTTGGGCATGATGGCAAAGGTGCAAAAATTGTTTGAACAGCTTGGAGCTTTGTGTTTTCATTCGAGGAGAAAACTGAGTCAGAGCTGTATTATATATATCATATATTATATGTAGTAGCTCTTTTTGGCCAGGAGATGGCACAATCTGTCAAATAGTGCATACAGTATGAAAAAGTGCTTTTGGCAATTTGAAGCAAATTTCAAGGTATGACGACTACAAAAGGCGTTTTCCATAAATCCACTGGATCCTGGCAGTGGTTTCATGGGAATCAAATTGGTAGTGAATGGGTTAAAAATTGCTTGTTAGTAAAGTGGATAATTCTGACTACTGTCATTCTATGGTTTTACTTGTAAGAAGAGTGAGCTGGTTAGAAACTAATAAACAGTTTCACTGTGTGTCAATGTAGTTGTGTGTATCTTGTTGGTTAAAGACTGCCTGTGTGTATTTGTCGGTCTTTATCTGTGTCTGTGAATGATCGATTATATAAAAAAATAAAAGGGCAGAGATATATATACATGTATATAAACACACACACTAATATTTGTGCCGTGAAGAGAGAACCTGGGAGGTAAGGGAAAATCAAGGAAGATATATGACGTTGAGGTGACAGAGAAAGACACTATGGGATAAGGGAAATTGTTGAGATGGTTGGGAAAAGAGTATCATTAACCCCTTTGCTACTAATTGATTTTTCAAAAAAAACATTGTCAGAAACCATTGTTTTTTTGTAAAATAATTTTTAATTATAAAGTAAGACATATTTGAGAATATACCTATTGTATTTCTTAATGTAAATAACCTATTTTGGCCAGTAGATGGTGCCATCTACTGTCAAATTGCATTACAGCCGTTTGAGCGGCTCACCTATTTTCTTCTATTTTTCCCTGCATCAGCTACTGAAAGCCCGATATGTCTGAGCTTTGAGCAACTGATTTTACAGTTTTAGCTGTTTGGGCATTATGCTCAAAGGGCTAAAACTTTGGGGGCACCTTCTGCAGCCCAAATGCAAATGAATATCATTTGCTTTAGGGTCTGCAGATCAGCATATCAAGATATCTCGATATTGGGCGCCAGATAGCGCCTTTGAAGCCCGAGATATCTCTATCGGTACTTAAGAGAACAGAGACAATATTTGATGTTAAAACACTTGGGAGAGGGGGTCTGCACAATGCTTTTTGCCTAGGGTGTGATTTGTGGGAGTAATTCTCTAGAGAACCTACTCACCCATAACATAAACAGGGAACACTGAAGATAATTATCGCTTTTTCCTACTGGTTTCCATACAACTATGACATGTCAATAAGCCTTTTGATTCCATTAAACATCTGTACAGATCATTGCCTTTCGACTTTTTGAAGTAGTTGGACTATGCTATTTGGATACATTTAAATATTCGCTCTCATTTGGTCATATACTCACTCTATACCTTTGAGAAATCTTGGTTGCGCACAAAAAAAAACACATTCTTGTTTCCAACATATATCTTAAGTTTGTTACCTTGTTAACAATCTATTCTTTAATGGTATTACCATGTCTTGCTTGGTTTCTGTAAAAGTATATGCACCTACGGACCAAAGATCACAGGTAAAAATTAATTCCTAGGTTGGCATTGTTTTATTTCCATAGTAATTACTGGGTCATGAAATATATTTTGATACAGCATTTTATTTTGCCTTATTACTCTAAGACTTGATCTATACCACAGTATTAATTTGGTTTTAATCCTTTAAGTTCGACTATTGAACTAATACCTTCAATGCAAATGCAATTCAAATATTATGTTAATCAAGTAATAGTCAACTATTAATTATCTCATCTTGTAATTTCCATTTTCTGGTTTATTCATTTGAATAGCTTTAACCACTTCACTACCAAAATCTAGCATAGTCAAACTTTAAAAAAAACTGCTGGTGGCCTGATAACGAGTATACTCGATTTAGTCTAATTCTTGTGCAAGTCAAAGGAATTTAGTTTATTACAAACTAAATTCATTTGTAAATTGACTCCAGAATGTGTCCCAACGTTTTAGCACCTCGGGCATGACAGCTAAAGTGCTAAAACAATACAAACAGTTGTGACACTGTGTGTCTTAGACACTGTGTGTCTAAAGCAGAGTGTCCCAGCTGATTCAGCACAGAGCCCAGCTGCAATAATTATTTTTGGCCAGCAGATGACGATGTCTGCCAGTCAATTACGGCTATTACAGTAAAAAATACATTCAGGGCTATTCAGAGAGAGGTAAAAACCTTTAGAATTGCCAGGAGAATGAACAATTTGGAAAGTGAGATAATGGGAGAATTTTTCTGGTTTGACTATTTTGACCTAGAATTTTCAATTCTCCAGTCATTCTCAAGGTTTTCACCTCTTTCTGAATAGCCCTGATTGTGAATGTTCCAAGTAACTTTTTACCATATAATTAATGACAAGTGATTTTCTAGAAAAGATACAAAAAGAAAACTGGGCGCTACAAGAGATTTTAATGAAAATCACTTGGTATTGAGGGAGTTAAATGGTTATTATACAGTTCACTGTATTATAGTTACATAGTTACATAGTTACATAGTTATATAGGCTGAAAAAAGACATGCGTCCATTGGGTTCAGCCTCTCCCACATAACATTCTAAAAATAAAAGAGTAAAAGAAGAAACTTTTTGAAAGGCGGCTTAATAAGCCGGATTTGGCAAACCCGTGTTTGTACTAAGAGTGATAAAATTGGACAATTTGTAAATATTATGAAGGCAAATAAAATATTTGTGGTTTTTTTTATATGAAAGAAAGCATTTAATAACTAGGAAGCAGAATGTTTTGAAGTGCCGCAGAATATTTAATAGGCCCATTACCTGACTTCACAAAATAGCATATTGCATTACAAGTTTATAAAAACTGAATTACAGATGTACCTTTTCTGAAATTTTAACTTTGTTTGCATTTGATATTATGCAGGCAATATAAACTGTTGTTATGTACTAAGCAATCAATATAATCTGACTGGGGAAAAATAAATCTTATTCAGGCAGCACAGTAATATTTTTTTGCACTTGTTATTGCAGAAAATATAAACTTGTGTCTGCTTTTTTCTTAATAAGAACATTGTAAGTTATTTACAGACAGCAAGCTCAGTAAGCAAAACTCCATAATAATACAGCAGAGGAAAACACATTAATAAATCTATGATGATGTAAGCTGTTGTACCATTTGTTCAAATGTAGAAACTTGTCAGCGATGTTGGATTTTAAAGCAGAAGAATTCAACCCATTATTAAATTGGCAAAATTGTTTCAATTCCTAACAGCACACATGCACATTATTTTCCATTAACATGGAAACAAACAGAAATATAAAAATTGATGTCTGATCACAATTATTCAGCCCTGATACATTTGACAGATATAATATATATTTGATTGTAAATATATGTGTAGTAAGACTCGGTTTTATAATTGGTTTTTCGTCTAGATGTACGTTAGATATATCTATCTTAGCCTGAAGAGTTTAGCTCCGCTAGCACAGTCATTGTAAAGCCACAAAAGATCCTAATAATATGACTTCTGCATGTCTCAATCTGTCAAACAGCCAAATTGTAATAATTACCATATTTGCATGATATTAATTGCTACTGTAATTAACGAGCAGCATTTTCATTTTGGGAAACAATACCGTAGATTTTTTTTCTAATCACTTTTTTGTCTTGATTCAATCTAGTCAAGGCTTGTGGAGCACCTGAACTATAGCTATGTCTGGATGCTTCCTCAGAAGCCACAGGTGACATATCTCCTATCCCTGGCCCTGTAACAAATCCAAAACTTCCTTCTCAATCCATCACTGAATTCACACTGGATGGCTTATTCAGAGAGCACCTTCAGCATTCACCACAGGGTCCGCAAAGTGCAGATAAAATCCTCTAAAAATTGCCGCAAAACCGCTAAAAGTTTTGGATCGGATCCAATAAGATGCCGAAAACCCACTTAACCCATTCTGAAAAAAGCCGATAATCTGCCGAACACAACACTAGGGTCCTGGATGCTCGGGACAGCGCTAAAGCGCCGTCTTGAGCATCCCCCACCATCGAGTCCATAGGACTCAATGGGGGTTTCTGCTGCCAGGTCACATGACCGGCAGGATCTCGTCTCTCATGAGATCCTGCAGGTCGACGTAGTGATCGCAGAGGGAGACTAGGGACTTGTTTCCCCAATATCACTCTGCAGCAGCAGATCGGGCCGTCATTCTCACCACGGGATGAGAGGTGAGTATAATTTTTTTGGGGGGGGTTCAGCTGCTAACTGATTCTGCAGCAGCTGAATCGTTTGGCTCCAGCATAGAGCTACAGCAAGCTTTTGTAGTTAGTGACAGGTCTTTGTAATTAGCGTTAGGACCTTGTGATCCTAACACTAATTACTCTTTGCTTACACTTTGGGAACGCAAAGTACAATAAGCTTGCGCTAAAAAGCGCTAATACCAATTTGCTAACTTTTTTAACCCATTAGCGATTGGGAGGTGATTCAGGCAGAGCGCTAGCACTCACTTATGTTATGTGAGCACTAGTGTTAATGAGGTGATAGAGCCCATAGCGTGCAAACACAATAGGTGCAGAGGCCAAGAGAAAAGGCCTTATCTGCATATAAAGGAAATCCATCAGGCTAATGAGGTGCACATGACTTGTTTGTAGTGGTCCTCCAGAAACCAGGGGAAGATACAAAACCTGGGATGGAACATTATCCATGAAATAGCTGCCAATGTTTCAGGTGGTATTGGAACCAGTGTGAAAATGCTTCTCCTGTATGAACGTGTACTTGGTCCCTGACAAAAATCTGGAAAAACTGTTAAGTGAATTCATTTATTTATATAGGCCATGAAATTATCAGTTTCTAGTTTTTATCAACCTACCCCCAGCACCTCAAACATTTGGCTTAGCTTTGCCATTTTCTCCTCCTGACCCTCACTCAGCTTCTAACTGATAACATCACAATATCACTCTCCCAATTTGATGTGTCTTACTTTATACATGTTGGACCTGATTCGAAAAATAGGGTAACACAAACGGCAAAACATGTGAGAGTCAAACCGTTAGCTGCTCTATATTACTAGCTCTAATATGATAGAACTGTTGCAGGTTTCCTCTCCTGTCCACAGGAGCATGATATGTTTAGATGTTCCTAATATGTATATCTAGAGAAGTTTTCTTAAACCAATATACAGTTGTGTTCAAAATTATTCAACCCCCACTGAAATTGAGTGTTTTGGCCAGTTTGACATTGATTTTGATCATTCAGTCATCTTGCTTACAATTAAATCAAAGAGGCACGTGTAGGTCAGTCAAATATAACATAACATTTATAATGAAATAACCACAAATGTCTTTTCTGTGCTCACATCATTATCAGTTTTATTCAACCCCCAAGTGACATTCAATCTTAGTACTTAGTACAACATCCTTTTACAGTTATAACAGCTTTTAAACGTGAAGCATAGTTTGACACAAGTGTCTTGCAGCGATCTATGGGTATCTTCGCCCATTCGTCATGGGCAAAAGCCTCCAGTTCAGTCACATTCTTAGGCTTGCGCACTGCAACTGCTTTTTTTAAGTCCCACCAGAGGTTTTCAATCGGATTTAAGTCAGGTGACTGCGATGGCCACTCCAAAATGTTCCAGCCTTTAATCTGCAACCATGCTCTAGTGGACTTGGAGGTATGCTTGGGATCAGTGTCCTGTTGAAAGGTCCAACGTCTCCCAAGCCTCAGGTTTGTGACGGACTGCATCACATTGTCATCCAATATCTCCTGGTACTGAAGAGAATTCATGGTACCTTGCACACGCTGAAGCTTCCCTGTACCTGCAGAAGCAAAACAGCCCCAAAGCATGATTGACCCCCCGCCATGCTTCACAGTAGGCAAGGTGTTCTTTTCTTCATAGGCCTTGTTCTTCCTCCTCCAAACATAGCGTTGATCCATGGGCCCAAACAGTTCTAATTTTGTTTCATCAGTCAACAGAACACTATCCCAAAACTGCTGTGGTTTGTCCACATGACTTTTGGCATACTGCAGTCGACTCTTCTTATTCTTTGGAGACAGCAAGGGGGTGCGCCTGGGAGTTCTGGCATGGAGGCCTTCATTACGCAGTGTGCGCCGTATTGTCTGAGCTGAAACTTCAGTACCCACATCTGACAAATCTTTTCTCAGTTCCTCAGCAGTCACATGGGGACTTTTCTCCACTCTACGCTTCAGGTAGCGCACAGCAGTCGAAGTCAGCATCTTCTTTCTGCCACGACCAGGTAGCGTTTCAACAGTGACCTTTGCCTTGAATTTGCGAATGATGCTTCCTATGGTCTCTCTTGGTATGTTTATCATCTTTGCAATCTTCTTATAGCCATTGCCCTTCCTGTGAAGAGTAATCACCTCTTCTCTTGTCTTCCTGGACCATTCTCTTGACTTCACCATGTTTGTAACCACACCAGTAAATGTCTAGAAGGAGCTGAGTATCACAGTCATTTTAAAGCTGCCTAATTGGTGCTTATTATGCTTTATTGCTGCTCCGTGACATCCACAGGTGTTTTCAATACTAGGCTTGTGCACCGATTTTTTTTCCGGTTCGATTCGATTCAATTTTTCGGATTTTTAAACTTTTCGATTCGGCTCGTTTCGACCGATTTCTGTTTCGATTCGGTTCGGCTCGACCCGTCTTTCGTGTACATTTTTTTTCGGAACATCGACCATTTTTCGTATCGACTTTTCGTATTTTCGGAAATTTTCGTTTTTCGGAATTGTAAATGGTTTCGGAATATCGACCATTTTTCGTATTTTCGTGTCACTTAGCTCGTTTTTCGTATCGACTTTTCGTATTTTCGGAAATTTTCGTTTTTCGGAATTGTAAATGGTTTCGGAATATCGACCATTTTTCGTATTTTCGTGTCACTTAGCTCGTTTTTTGTATCGACTTTTCGTATTTTCGGAAATTTTCGTTTTTTCGGAACGTCTGTTCTCCTCATTTCAAAGCAATAAATTTCGATTTGACACATTTCAAGTACATTCGAAAATTCCGAAAATATTTAGATTCGGCTCGGAAAACTTTTCGGATCTGCCATTTTCGGATCTAAAAATTTTCGGAAAATCGGCCGCATCCGAAAACACGAATCGGGAAATTTCGTGAAAATTCCGAAATTCCGAAACGCACATCCCTATTCAATACCTGATTGAAAACACTTGAATGAACCTCTGTTCTTCAGAGTGGTAGTCTTTAAGGTGTTGAATAATTGTGTCAATGAAGAATTCACAAAAGAAACATTTACTACTGTATTACAAAACCAATTGATGTCATTTTAGTTGCATATGGTTCTTTAAAAAGTCCTTGTAGGATTTCATTCTGAATACAATTACAAATGTACACTAAATTCCCTAAAACCCTTTACAGCATTGGGGGTTGAATAATTTTGAACACAACTGTATATGTTATCTGTAATATATATATATACAGTATATACCTCCATAGATACATTTACACATATATTTATATATGCTCACCACATATACTGTATATAAATAATATATATTTATATGTCAGAGATAGAAAGAACACATATCTAAGATTTTTTTTGTATTTTAGTACTCATGTCTGTGATTGATCTTTCATCTGTTCAGCATACACCTGTCAACAACTCAATCACCTGGGTATTTACTGAACCTCATTTATTCTCACAAATATGTCATTGTTATTCCATGCGAGTTTTATAGTAAATTCAGGATCACTTGGGGCAATCAATGTTCTCTTTAGAACTTTACGATGCATTCTGACATTCTTCTCAAATGATACAGCTAAAAGATTTGTGTATATATTCACCACACTGAATTTTTTTATACTTTCTTATGTTCTTAGCTCAGAAAATGCATTGCCGAATATAGAGACTGTTTATTTTTTAACAAAATAATTTTTGCCTGCATTGACATTCATCATCAGTGATCCCTTGATTCTACATACTGTACAGTATATAAAATTACTTTTAATATTAAACTTTATACTAAATATAATTAATATTTAAGTATTATATTAAATACACTTGTCAGGTTCCTGGACAGCCTGGACAGCCCCTTCGAATCTTGTTTTGTTCCTGTGCTGCTCATTTTCCAGCATTGTGTCCACCACAAAAACAGTTAAAAAAAACACACACACACACACACACACACTATGGGCCATGTTACATTCTTCACGCAAAAACGCACGCGGAACGTGTGAATTTTTGCGCTAAGCGTTAAACGTTAACGCATGTAAATCACCGCTGGTATTACAATCCTCGAGAATTTTTTCATCCGTCGAGCAATAACGTGCGTAAAACGGACGCTCAAAAATGCGCGCGCAGCAACGTTGCGAGCAGATATCAATGTGCGGATTGTTATTTTCACGCGATTCAGCCAATCTGAATTAAGAACCACAATTGTCTCACGTTAGGTTTTTGCACCTGTCAAAGTCAATCTAAGTATATATGCTGCAGCAATAAAAAAAAAACACGCATAACTTCTCAATTTTATTGGCTTGGTATGTGTAGAATGTGTAACTATACTTTGCTGCGTATTTTTTTTTCGGCTGATGTATTTGTTTCAGCCAGGTTGATAGAATTTGCCATTAACACCAGCTTTTAGGAGTTGCTAAAATTATGCGCGCAAAGGCTGTGCGTTACAAACTGTGCATAGATTGTAATACCATCCGCGTACCAGCGCACAAACGCATTTGCGCTCACAATGTTAAGTATAGGAAGCACGAAGTATGGTAAGCTCACGCAGGTTCACCTGCGGTAGACGTATACGCGCGTTTGTTGCGCTGATATTGTAATACGACGTTCTGCGCAAAGGGTTTTGCCCCTTGCGTTAATGTGTTTTTGCGCTGGTGCAAAAGTATGCGCAAAGATTGTAATAGGGCCCTGTAAGTCATGTGACTTTCCTGAAATAAAGTGCCACACCTTCCGCTCCTCCTTGCTGCAGCATTAGCAAACCACTTCCAGTGAGAGAGGTCCTATGCTGTGGCTCTCCTGTGATCTCCTTAACCCCAAATCCTGCCATTGTTATCAACCTTTCGAGTGTCTGCATACCCTCCAGTACCCAATGGATGTCCAAGATCCCATTGTCTTGGTCTGTTTTCTGCTTCCCCTTTATAAAGCCCGCATATGTAAAATGCAGTGTATTCAGCAAGCAACACAGGGTACCTGAATTGCAGGGAAAAGTCGCCGCAAACCCGGCGAAAACTCACCGCAAAACGAGGGCGAACGCACTCGGAAACCCGCAAAAACATCTGGATTAACCCACCGAAAACGCCGGAAAAACCCGAGCAGGAGCCGATCGCACGCAGCGCAGCCGCCGGAAAAAGCCGACACCGCAGACGAGTGAAGTGAATAAATTAAAAAAACAGTTCGCTTGAATGTTTGGAAAGTGAAACGCTGTTTGCAAAGAAACTACTGAGCGAAAATGTCTGAAATTTACATATGAGATCCAGGGAATGATAATAAAAAGGGCTGTTACAGAAAAAATAAGTAAAGTTAAACTTTTTTAAAAAAAATCTCTTTATTTAAAAAGAAAAATCCCAAAAAATGCTTTAAATATCCTTATAAAATCTATAAATAAAGAGGCTTTTTACTGCAGAATAGTATAATAAATGGTTTATTAGATATTGAATTAAAACGGGAATATTTTTAACATTGAAGCCTATGGGATTCACCTGAATAAATCTGCCGCATGAAACCACCGAATGGCAGGACATTTCGGCAACTTTTCACTGCTGGTTTTTGTTCGCTGAATAGACGAAGCATTGCTTCTCTATGGGGATTTCACTGCCCTCGAACAGGCACTGAACAGGCACCGAATGTGCAGGCAATTTGCCAAGATTTGGCGAATACATTTTCCACATGATGACAGTTGACTACTTCGTAAACCAGCAACGCAAATGTACTATTCAGTATGATTGCCTGTCGAATGCAGAAATGCAGATTTCTTGCTAGGGCTGGAAATGCAAGCAAAGAAGTCAGAATTTTGCACGAGATCTATCTGAAATCCGTGCAATGGATGCTTGCACAATTTTAAAGGAAAAAATCCATGAAATTAGGAATCTTCCATAAAAAACCCTTCACATACATAATCCAAGCAAGAAATAAAAAACCAGTGTGAAAATATCACACGTGTTTCATGTAACTGCGGGTCTTACAGAATGGACATTGCGCATGTACTGTAAAATGTGGACTTTCAGTGTAAAGAGGTTATGCATGCACTCTTCCTGCAGTGACATTGGGCGTTCAGTCTCATTGTAAGGACATTGCGCAGTTAATGTAAGATTGCAGACTTTACTTTACGGAGATTGCGTGCTCCATGTCTTAATGTAAAATAGTGTGTTTTACAGTAGTGGGATTGTGAATTGTAGATTGTATTTTAAATTGTGTATTTTATAGTAGATGCACTGAGAGTTTCAGATTAAATTATAATTTTAATTAATGTATTTTACAGTAGACAGTGCGAATTACGGGTTATAATGTAAGAGTAATCGTAACTTGTTATATAAAAGTGCAGGCTTTACTGTATGGACACTACGACTTACTCTTTTTTTTTCAAAAAATATTGTTTTACTGTACAATTGTTTTTAAATGACTTTTTAATATAAAAAATGATTATTAATGTAAAATTAGTGTTTTGCTGTAGCAAACTTTTTTGTAAAGAAAACATTTTTGAATGTAAAATTCTTTTTATATAACGAATTTTCTATAAATAATTATTTTATATAAAAAAAAATTGTGTCAAATAGCAGATTTTACAGTAGGGATACCTTGCGAGTTACAGATTGACTGTATTGCTATGGCTACAGGGGGGTGATATTTATCATCACATATAGATAACCTAATACTACTTTCTAATTGTAATAAAAAAATAGTTTTTTCTATTATTATAAGCCTACCCATGCAACACCAATTCTTAATTTGCAAGAATAACATTTATATTGTTTGACATGAGTTAGGAGATATTTGTGTATGAATCATCACAGAGTTTGATAAGAAGACATATTATCAATGAGTTGCAGAAGATCACGGAAAACCTGACCTAGCCTAAAGATTTTTTTTAAAAATAAAATAAAAAATACAAAGCTGATCATGCAACAGAGCTAGTAAATTGCTTGCAAAGATCATTAGGGACATGTTGAGTTTAATAAATCACTAGCTCATAAAAGAAAACTATTTATTTTTAAAGACATTTCCCACAGTGCCCAAAGGAAAAAAAAAAAAACTTGTTTTAAAGAAAATTGTATACTGCTTCCCTCAGCATGATTAACTGCTAAGACAATGTTTAAAATGAAGATACTGAATAGCTATGCTCCAAAAAATGAATGAGGCTATTAAAAGTATAGCAGAAGAAGAATTCTTGCTGGAATATTAATCATACACATTTCTGCATTAATCATAGTAGCACAAAAGTGACTTTTAAGTAAAGTAGAACATGATGAGAAAAAATTAAATAGAACAGACGCAGAGAAAAGATGTGTGAAAATCATTGACACAAAAGTCAGTGAATACCTCTTGAAATCTTGTGTGAAAATATATATCATCTAATATTCCATTCCTGAACTTATAATTTAATACTAAAGTTCTCCGTAATAGCTTCACAATTATTGCTGGACTAACAGCTATCAAAATGTAAAATAAAATTAGGTTTGGTTTCCAACTGCCATAAATTACTCCCTCTGTCTATATCGTCGGCATTAATTATTTAATTGCAGAGATTTTCAAAGTGTTAAACATACTTCTAATGAAAGTCATTTAATTACATGAGGTAATTGTCAGCTTTTTACACCCACTTGATAAATGACCTCTATTTTATCACTCCGAGAACTGTATTAGAAGCACTCACATAAAGCTGCTGCATTGTCACAAAAGAATATTGAAAATCTCTCCCCGAATAATATAAAATAACATGACAGTATGTCATAAAAAATTCCCATGTAAATCTTGGGGGTAAAAAGAACGGAAGCAAATTTAGGCTCAACTTTTGTTAAAACTTTCAGTTAATGCGCTTGAGCAACGTAGCTTTTATTTGTTTGTTCTTTTACATAGTTCAATTTAAAAAAAAGAATACTAACGTTTTATTTCATTGGAGTCAGGGCCAGCCTTAGACTTTTAGACAAAGCATGGGAAAAAACGTCCCCAGTCTGTTCACTGGACACACCCCTGGCTGACCACAACCATCCATGGATAAACAGTACTTAACAAAGGGCAATTATGCACTATAGACCAGGGCTCAAAATTTCAGGTCCTGAGCTACTAGCCAGGCTTATAAATTACTCCTCGCCATCGTTACTCTTCCCTCTTTCTCTGTGGTTCCTCTTGCTTTCATCCCTCTCTCTCTGTGATCCCTCTTTCACCCCATCAGTCTCTCTCTCTGTGATCCCTCTTTTTTATCCCATCAGTCTCTGTGATCCCATCAGTCTCTGTGATCCCTCTCTCTTTCATTCCATCAGTCTCTCTGTGATCCCTCTTTCATTCCATCAGTCTCTGTGATCCCTCTTTCATTCCATCAGTCTCTGTGATCCCTCTCTCTCTGAGATCCTCTGTGATCCCTCTCTCTGTGATCCCTCTCTCTTTCATTCCATCAGTCTCTCTCTGTGATCCCTCTTTCATTCCATCAGTCTCTCTCTGTGATTCCTCTTTCATTCCATCAGTCTCTCTGTGATCCCTCTCTTTCATTCCATCAGTCTCTCTCTGTGATCCCTCTTTCATTCCATCAGTCTCTGTGATCCCTCACTCTCTGTGATCCCTCTCTCTTTCATTCTGTCAGTCTGTCTCTGTGATCCCTCTCTCACTGTGATCCCTCCCTCTTTCATCCCTGTGTGTCTCCAAACTGTGTCTCCATTGTGTACTTTCCCCCCTCCGTACTGTCTCACCCCCTGCATACTGCCCCCCACCTCCTCCTTCCTGCTGAGGTGAGATCAGACAGAGTGAAAGCTGAGGGGGCGCTCAGTAAGTTAAAAAAACAAAAACACTGCACAGAGGAATCTTACGTATCCCTAGGTGCTGCTCTGCTGGTTCTGCTTTCCTGCTGTGACTTCTAGCCTCGCCCTCCCTTCCTTCCACATGGTGTGGAAACAGGAAGACGTGCAGGAGGATGGGAAGGAGCAGCCGAAGGTGTCTCCGTTAGCGGCTGATGAGCGCCACCTACTGGCTGCTCCCTCCACAATAATCCTCCTGCACATTTACAATACAGACTGACAGCCGCTTCAGTGTGGTGAGTGTGTGTGTATTGGGGCAATTTTCACTCGCCCTGTCTCAATTTCTACTTGCGAGTGGAAATTTTGACCCCTGCTATACACTATTACATTAGACACTAGGAGACACACAGAGACAAAGACAAAGAGGCATACACATATAGCTAGTCAAAGACTATGACAGAGACAAAGATACACAGAGATACAGAAAAAGCGGTGTCGCACCCATGCTCACCAGTGCGGCTCCAACAACCAGGAGTAACAACCCAGTTCATGTATAAAATATAGCAAGAAAAAAGGTTTTCCCTGCGCTCGTTTCTATACAATTCCATGTGAAACAAAACACAATTAGAGGTTTTAGTTTGCTTGAATGGCCATTGAAGTGTCAGCCTACACTTCAATGAACATTCAAGTGAACTAAAACCTCTAATTGTGTTTTGTTTCACATGAAATTGCATAGAAACGAGCGCAGGGAAAACCTTTATTTCTTGCTATAAAGATACACAGAGACACTAAAAAAGGTGCTGTAATACACAAAGACACTGACAGAGATACACACAGATGTAGTTACAAACACTGACAGAGAACATTATAAATACCCTTACAGACATACACACAGATACTGATAGAAGCACACTGAAAGAAGCACAAATTCTATGGGCTCTATTACATTCTTCGTGCAAACGTTAATGCGTGCGCAAAAACGCATTAACGCGAGGGGCCAAACCTTTTGCGCAGAACGTCGTATTACAATGTCCGCGCAAAAAATGTGCATTAACGTCTAATGCGGGTGGACCTGCGCGAACCCTTTGCGAGCGTACTATACTTTGCACGTCCTATACTTAACATTGTGAGCGCAAATGCGTTTGTGCGCTGGTACGCGGATGGTATTACAATCTATGTGCAAATTTTAACAGACAACGTTTGTGCGCATAATTTTAACTTCTTTGAAAAGCTGGTGTTAATGGCAAATCTGATGTTACACATTGTACGCATACCCAAACAATAAAATTGAGAAGTTGTGCATGTTTTTATTATTGCTGCAGCATATATACAGCAGATTGATTTTGACAGGCGCAAAAACTTAACAGGAGAATGTGGTTCTTAATTCTGATGAATTGCTGAATCGCGTGAAAAAAACAGTCTACACACCGATTTCTGCGTTTAGCGTTAATGCGCGCGCGTTTTTGCACGTCTTTTTTACGCACGTTATTTTGTGACAGATAAAAAAATGCGCTCAGATTGAAATACCAGCGTTAATTTACACGCGTTAACGTTTAACACTTTGCGCACAAATTAACGCGCTGCGCGAGCGCTTTGCGCAAAGAATGTAATAGAGCCCTATATGGGTTATTCCAAGAGCCGAACTTGACACCAAAGGGCACTGTATGGTGCAATTTTGTGGCAGTTCGGCTATACAGAAAGCTGTAAATTTATCAAATACTGGCAAATTAAAAGAGAAATACAGTACAGCTCACAGCAGATCGTCACAATTCATCAATCTTTGCGGCACTGAAATTGTCTCATATCTATTCAGAGAACTGCTCTGAAGTGTCTGTGAAATTTGCGGTCTCTCGGCAGCGTTTAGCGGGCTGATCAGCGGTCTTCACTGGAGTTTGGCTGTCTGTTCGGCTGCAAACAAAGTTCTGTCTGTTTGGCTGCAGAAAACAAACTTCGCTAGCTTTTGGGCTGCAGAAGGTGCCCCAAAGTTTTAGCTCTGTGGGCACAATGCCCAAAGAGCTAAAACTGTACAATCGGCAGCTAAAAGCTCTGAAATATCTGGCTTTCAGATGCTGTCATCAGTCGATGGAGGAGAAATGGAAGAAAATAGATCTGCTGTATAACATCTGTAACTCAATTTGGCAATAGATGACGCCATCTACTGGCCAAATAGTTTATTACAGTGATAGATATGTATTACTGTAATTACTGTACAATTTATTAAAAATATATTTTTTTTAAAAACACTGGTTGCTGACAATTGTTGTTTTTTTTGTAAAATCACTTGGTAGTGAAAGGGTTAATCTGCATTTTGAATATTGTTACCATCCTTGTTTTCTTTTTCTTTTCTGGTTTTCTCTGTATCAGATTGTTTTATCCATGTTCTTGTACTGCTATATGTTATTCATACTACTAAATAATATTTATTTGCATTCCAGTTGGACGAAAAGTTATAAAACAAAAAAAAACAACTCAGAATGTTCACAAGTTTACCTTCTGGGCCCAATGTATAAAAAAAACTGTTTGGTATAAGCATATTATTAAACTATGAAATTGGACTATATGAACCCAGGACATACTTGAAAAACGAGAGAAATCTCTATGTATCTTTCCTGGTAAAATACTTTGCAAATAAATATGATTACAAAAAATGGAAAATACTTGTTAAATACTTGAGTGCAACAAAATACTTCAGAACCATATTGTGCTAGCATATTGTAAACTGTGAACTTGTCCATTGTACCACTTAACACCTAATATGAATGCCTGTTCATTATGCCTTCCGCAATTACTGCATTATTATGTGTATTTATATACTCAACATGAATATGTATCAGAAATGCATTGGCTTCTGATGTCATCACCATAGTGACTTGTGGTACCCTGGATTACTTACAAGCAACTTATGTGAAAAATATACCATTTGTGTTTTCTTGTAGTAAGAATTGGCTTTATTTATTAAACAAAGTCTTTATTATTCTAACATTTTGTTTAGGAAAAAGATATCCCATCACCTAATATTTCATATTTCATCGCTTCTTTGCGAATAAAATCCACAAGCATGTCCACAACACTTTGAAAAGTTAACCTGCCTAAAGCAATTATTTTTATTCAGCTAGTCTTTGTGTTACTTTTTATATTAAACAACACATTTTGGAGTTTGGCAAGAGGCACCTTGTATATTTCAAATGTTATGTATGCATTATCTAAGAAGAACTCTCTTGTTGATCCATTAAAATGAAAAACATTGGTAGTGGGAGCTGCTGAAGTGAAGTCCATCAACATATAATACATTTTGCTTTTCTCTTGATATAAAATACTTATCATTTTTATATAAATTATGAAGTTAATTTCAGCTTGTGGATTTTAGCAAAAGAAATGTGCATTATTTGCACAATAATAGACAACAAAAATGTATCTGATCTTAAAGCAATGTTTATTAGCATCTTATAATATATGAAATATTTAACAAAATACTCTTTTTATCTGACATATAAAAAAAAACAGACTTAATGGATATCCAGGAGCCACTAGTGTTTCCAGAGAAATATTGTTGCTCTCATATTTTGAATTAATCTTTTAAAGGATGACAACTTTTGACAGCACCTAGTAATTTATGATTTCTATAGGATTTTTACGACACATTTAATTAGACAGTTAAGATTCACTTGTCAAGAATCCTTATTAAATTGACAGTAAACACTAATAGCATATAAGAAAAAAAAAGAATTTATTGATCATTTGTTTATACTGCCATGGTTCATTCAACTCCAGTTAAACAAGTAAAAATGAACACAATCCTTAAATTTTTTTTGCATAGAATATGTAAGAATTTTAATCTTTATCATAGAAAAATAAATATAAATACATTGTTTAATAGATGAAGGAGACAAAAAAAAATGATTTTAGTGGGGTGGAGTGGACTAGTGAAAATACGAGCGTACAAAAAGAGTGTATAAAGATCACACTATACAATTTACCTTAAAATCAAATCATTTGCAAATTCCAAAAAAATAAAAAAAGTCATAAATACAGATTTTAGCAGCTTTGCTCAAATCTTCATCATTGCAATATGTGAAAGACACTCGGGGTTATTCAGAGAGAGCTGATCTGGCCCCAAAATAGCACTGAACAGGGAATTTCTCTGTACGGTGACATTTCGGGGCCACTCGGCTATTCAGAAAGCAGGCAGTTCGCCAAATTTCAGCAAACTGCCTGCAAGTACAGTGCCTGTTCGAAGGCAGTGAAATTCCCCATAGAGAAGCAATGGTTAATCTATTCAGAGACACCGAACAGCAGTGAAAAGTTGCTGAAATTCCCTGCTGTTCAGTGGTTTCATTCGGCAGGTTTATTCAGATGACCCCATAGGCTTCAATGTTAAAAATATTCCGGTTTTAATTCAATATCTAATAAACCGTTTATTATTTTAATCTGCTGTAAAAAGTCTGATTAATTTTTTAAGATCTTTTAGGCATTTTTCGGAATTTTTTTTACTTTTTTTAATGGCGGATTGTCTTTTTTCAGTAACAGATCTGTTTATTTTCATTCATAGGATCTTCTATGTAAATTCCAGGCATTTTCGTTCAGTAGTTTTTGTACAAACATCGTTTCTCTGGTGCTCTCTTAATAACCCCTCTAATGTACAGAGCAAAAGTAATCCTTATTATCCTAATTAACCTCCAAAAATAAGTGAATTTACAAACTGACAACTCACAAGGACCAGAGCTATTATCTCCTGCTCTGAATCATCTAACATTTCATTTTATCTGAAGCAGTAACTTCTGAATGATCACTACTGCTAACTTCTTACCATCCATAGTTTCCCTGAACACAAGTTATCTAATGCTTATTTTTATAAGATAATATTTAATATCATGTTATTTAAAATTTTCATTTTGTTTATGTATAACACATTTTTGTCGTCCCCCCCACTGTCGTTATCACATATTTTAATGTTTACTAAAAGAATAAATATTACAGTAGATGCATTTATATAGATATATGCATTATCCTGGCTTAGGGGCTCTCTTCTCCATCCAAACCTTGAATAGCTTCCGCACTGCTTCGTACATCTTTCATGAAAAGAAACTTAAGCGGCTCTTTTTCCTTTCACCTACTGAGAAGGAAACATGATGGTATGGATTATAACTCTTTCAAACAAGCAAGAGGGGTACCACCATGGCCGGATCTACATCTCAGGAGCCTGAAGGCACAAAAATCTGAAGTGAGCACTCAAGCCAAAAAAATGCAAAAATTGGGGGAGACGCTTTTAAAATTTTTCATCTGGCACATTACACATTTTAAATAACTTGTAAAGCAGTTCTCCATGAGTGGGTAAAAGATGATTGGAAGGGAAAAGCTAAGGACGAGCATCTGCAGAGCTGGCTGCTCAAGCTACTCAGTCATGATAGCTTACACTTCCTGCCAAGACCCAGCTCCACATTGAACATTGTACATTCCAGCCGCCTCCAGAAAGGCCAGGGTCACCATTAGCATTAGTGGGGACCTCTGAAAACATGTTTAATTCAGTTTTGCTCTTCAAACGCCAATAAATGGAGTTATCGTAGTGATAATTAATGTATGAGAGCACGAAATTTACAGGAATCTACAGTGGTTTATAAAACAGTGTGTGGGGCATCCGACATTTATAATCGCTGAGATAACTCCCCTTATCAGGGCTCGATTGGCCATACTGCCTTTTACATGCAATCTTAGAATGTTACCTGAATCGATTTAACCTTATACAGTAAATAAAGCATTTTCCTGCTGTTTTCCATTATTTTTTAGCTTGAGTCATTCATGATTAAAAGAAAAGTCCACGGAAAATAATTAACTTTCCTTACCAGCTACGTCCAGATTTTTTTGTTCTGCAGAGCACAGCAGACCCCCATGGTGGGCACTTGTAGGCACATTCCTACTTTACCTAATTGTAAATCCAGCCCAGGATACCACTTCTAATTCCAGTATATCCACAAACATTAACGGAGCCTGAGTGTTGATTTAATGCACAGAAACATAGGACATTAGTACACCAATGGTTTTAGAAAAGGTGGACACAATTGTAGGTAAAACAGTGAAACAGAACCGGTGATTTATTTGCAGTAAGGGCTCAATTGTTCTTTGACCAATCAGTGGAGGCACAGCTGTCTGACAGAGACGATGGGAGGAGGTGATGAAGGCTGGACAACAAAACAAATGCCTAACTGATTTGTGTAGCAGTCTTTTTCTTGGATGCTTTTAAGCACAGCCAGAGGTTAGAAATTCAGAGTGAACAGACTTTATATTTCCTCCAACAGTTAAATTAATCAAGGTCAATTCTGAGGAGCTGAGCTTCAAGATGCACTGTGTCAGTCGGAGGGTCTATGTAGATTTTTTCCTTGCACAAAGGTAAGCACTGTCTACACTAGTGGCCAAAATTGTGGATACACCTTCCAAGTTTGTCAGTTTTGGTTGACAAGAAAACTCCTCTGCTTCCCTGGCCTGGAAATAGCCCTGACTTAAATCCCATCGAAAATCTGTGGTCAAGATTGAAACGCATGGTCTCGAGCAAGAATCCAAGCAAAAACTCATTGAGGCTATAATCAATTCCTGCCATCATTTGATCACAGAAGAGGATGTCAAAAGACTTGTAGAGTCAATGCCTAGAAGGTGTCAGCCAGTAGTTAAGACCAAAGGCTATCCAACACGTTATTGAAAAAACGCATTGTGAGAAACTTGAAATGATTATTTTTATGCTATATAATAACCAAGATGCATCATGGTACATTTCCAGACAAAATTGAACTTATTTAAAGATTTTTTGTTGTTAAGGCATTCATTTACTATATTAAATTTTAATTGTGCTGTAACATTTTTACAGATTTTTATGTAAAAAGTACTTTAAACTGCAAAAGTTTGTAAAAATGTAAGGTGTATCCACAATTTTGGTTACCAGTATAGCCTCTTTCATAGACATTTCAGTAATCGAATTTGAGGGATGAATCATCCTTCATCCCACATGGACTCTGAGCTTCGTTGAATAGATGCCATGTAGTAGATCAACCTCAGAGTGGTGACCAGTGCTGAATTGTAGTACTGTTTGAGTTTGGCTAAGTTCACTAAAAACTCTCATGGTTTTTTGCCTCTTAATTGGCTTTTATCTGGATTATAGCCAAAACTGCCTGGATCATCTATACAGTATGTATTGTTTAAGAAAAAAACAAAATGCTGACTGACACCTCCTAGATGGGAAAGGTTGAAGGAATATTCTGTAAATCTGTGAAGTTGTACAGAATTGCATGTAGGAAGGCAATAACAGTGAACCCTTTTAGGCTAGGGTCAGACGAAAGCATTTTTCCCCGCGAACGTGAAAGAGCGTCCGAACGCATTGACGTATTTTTTCACGGAATGCGCAAAAACGGTCAGACGACGCGCATTTTCGGGTGTGATTTTGTACGGATCGTCAATAAAACTCTTTTTGCATCTGGACGTTATGTAGGCTGGACATTAGCAGCGTCTGACATCTCCTAATCACGCACACACGCCGCTATGCCGCAGCTGCGCACTCTGTACGTCAGTACGAGCGGTTCAGCGTTCTCAGAAAAATGCGTTCAAATTCCACTTGCGTTGCACGGCCGGACTTTTGTGTGGCCGTACATCGTATATTGGCCGTCATTGCCCGTCATCTGCTGCTAGTGCGGCCGTAATTATGTGCGCCAGAACGCACGTTAAAAGTGCGCTGGTCTTACCCCAGCCTTAGACACTAACAAACTGCAACATAATACATAATATATTAATTTGAAGAGAACACATTGATAATATGCAGCTGGAAATATTATTTTAAATAGCAATACACCCAGTTATAGATTTTCTGTTATGCGAGAAACAGTAAGAAGTTGAAATACAATTAAATCAATTTAGCCTTTCGCAATTTATTGGTACTTTTAATTAAAGAAAAAAAAATGCATTGCTAACCTTTTTTTCTCCTTACAGGAATAAGATATTAAGAAAGATTACAGTGTAATACTAAATTAAAGCTGTTATATTTTGACATTGGTCTTATTCTTCCAATATTAAATAAATAACTAAATAAAAAGATTAAATCAGATTTTTTGTATAGGCCACAGGCAAAATATTGGATTAAATTTTAATATAAAGTTTTCTGGTTATTTGCTTGCTGAACTTATTGAACAAACAAATCAAACATCAAAGCTTTCTGTGCGGAACAAGTAATCCATCTTTTGATTTAATTGAAATCGCCAGTAAAGAGAAAAATATATCTTACAATATTAATCTGTAATATTCTTTAAAAATTTTAATTTATTGATAACAAGTATTTTACAATAAAGTACCTGAAGTTTCACTAAATGGGTTATTGACTAAGCTGTGTAGAGGACGTAATGCCTGCTTTTGTTGCAAAGAACTGTTTAAATCAATGGTCTTGAAACTATATGCTGAGCTTGAGTGTCACCTATCCAGAATACAATAGACACGTGCATTTAATTTCGTTCGAATTTGTCTGAAAATCCACCATTTTCCGTTTTTAGAAGCATTTCTGAAAACGATACTCGATCATCCGAAATTTCGAATCGGTCCTAAAGAATGAATCGAAATGTTCCGAAATGATCCAAAGGAAAAAAAAAAAAGGTTAATGGGAATTGGGCATCTCACAGGGCACAGCGTATGTCCCAAGCAAAGGGTTAATGGACATTGGGCATCTCACAGGGCACAGCGTATGTCCCAAGCAAAGAGTTAATGTGAATTGGGCATCTCACAGGTTCCCTTGTATCTTTTTTTTTTTCTTATACTTACTTTTTGGTTTTAATCATTACAAAGTTATATAAAATGGAAAACAAATCGATCCGAAATTTCGAATCAGTCCAAAAGAACGATCTGAAATTATCTGAAATGAAAGGAAAATTGATTTGAAATGATCCTAAATGAAACCCCATGGACCGAAAAGATCTGAAAAGAAAACTACCGCCGTGCACATGTCTATAATTCAACAATTGGAGGTGATGAACAACGCTGAATTGACGTACCATTGTTATTCTGTCGTACAATTAGAAAATTACAGCTATTCTCCATGTCAAGTTGTTCCACCATTGCTGAATCAGGGGGTTATACTTTGGCAATTTTGAAGTCGAGCTTTGTTAGGAACAAGACTAAAAACAACGGTAGACTCCTTTGACTGCAACACTTGTGGAAAATATGGACATAGCTAAGCAACTTTGCATAAACTACAGTGGAAACCCCTTGCAAAATGTGCTGAGAACTACACTTAAGTCGCCCACTGATGACCGGTCGTCCGCAAGGAGATAAAATAAAAGACTCAACACAATAATAACTCCAACTACTTTGTACTGTGGAATGATATATATTTATTATCGACCACAGCTACAACCCCCACCAAATATAAAATAACATATAAACAGTAAAACAACAAAAAGACAGAGATGACAGGGTACTCCACACTTACTCTATACCTCTCCTAAACCAAACCAACTTAACTCCGCTCCCATCTCCCATACTTCTAATCCGCCAAATTCTGCCTTAAATCAAGAAACCCTACCTCAGCACTGCCTACCAACCCCCGCTGTGACAAAGGGGAAAAATTAAAAAAAACAATATTCTACCCAACCCCAATTTTAACCTCTATCTAAAGGGAGGGAGGGTGGGGATCTTGTCTTCTCAGTTAACTCAGGAGAAAAGGCGTGCAGAGCCGCTGAGTACGTGCCTTTTATCTCCCCCTGAAAACCCCACCCCTCAACTTCCCACTCAAACTCCTACACTAGCTAAAAAATCCTCCTTGCATACTGGCCTCAGGGGCAACTTAACTCCCCTCTGCCTGAGTTGCTCCAGGCCTTCAAAATACATCAGATGAAATTAATGTCAATTGATGAAACATTTGGCTACTTTGATGCAAAATCTCTTATCACCCGCTTATGTAAGCTGCTAATATTTTTACACTATGAGCTGCAGAGAAGATTTATAAATGACCCCAACACTTTGTCATGAAGGTGTATACAGGGCCAAAAGACTGTTGGTGGGAAAACAGGGATCTGGAAAGGGAGTGGCACTGACAGATGTGACCCAGTCAGGGTAGGAAGATCTGTTACATGCAGTAACTGAAAAGCATGCAAGGGGTACCTGTAATTAGTGCACATTTTAGGGATTATTCAGAAAGCACCGACACTTCAGTGAAAATTCGGTACTTTCTCGTTCGTTGTACTTCGGCGATTCCAGTTCACTGACCCTGAAGTGAATTCACTACTCACCGCATGGTCCCCAAAGTGCGCTGAACGTGGAGCTGTTAAAGACCACCGCCAACCACTGAAAAGACCGCCGAAGACCGCTTAGCAGACCGCCAAACTTTATTTCTCTATGGGACAATTTTTCTGCCCCCAAACATCTCTGAATTGTGGCGATCTGTGTCAAATTGCGCTGTATGTTGCTGTCATTTTGCCGGTATTTGACGAATTGCCAGGTTTTTGAATAGATGAACCGCCTTGTAATTGCAGTGTACGATGAAATTCACCGTTCGGTGCAATTCGGTGGCAAGTCCGTTGCTTATTGAATAACCATTTAAGTCTAAATTGCATGGCGATTGTCAGTAGAACAGTCAAGCAGTAGCAGCACTTTACCTGCAAGTTGTAAAAAGTGCTGCAGTTGCAGGATTATTAACAAGCACAATTGATGGGTGCTTGAAACTTCTGTTATACTTGCCATAGGCAAATCACTGAGGTCGAGCTCAGGTTAATGATAAACAGAAAATCATCTGAACAATAAAAAGTGAGATTAATTATATTGAGAATGTTATTTAATTTATTTGCATAAATTAACCCAATCATAAGGACCTGGGCATTCTGAGGGTAGGTTTTCTAGTTGTGATCATTGATTTTATATTTGCAGAGTATTTACGAATTTCCTTGCTCTGCATACAAGCCTCAACAGCTCAGAATCTGCAATGTCTCACATTTTACATATTTCTTCTTATGTAATATCTTATTTTGCAATGTAACAATTTTTAAATGATATGTGCTATTTTGTTACCATGAGAAAATTTGTCTTGATTGTGTCAAACATACATATTTACGGTTCAGTTTTAAACAGCAGCAGAATTTCAGGGCCCACAAACATAAATTGGCACATTTCTGTTTGTTTAAACCCTTCACTACCAAGATCGAGATATATGTTGGGCTTCAAAGGTACCATCTTGTGCCCCAATATCGAGATATCTCGATCTGCTGATCTGCAGCCCAATAGCAAATGAAATTAGTTTGCTGCAAATGAAATTTCATTTGCTTTTGGGCTGCAGAAGGTGCCCCCAAAATTTTAGCCTTTTTTTTTGCCCCCCAAAGTTTTAGCATAATTCCCAAAGAGCTAAAACTGTAAAATCAGCTGATGGCTGCTCTGAAATATCAGCCTTTAAGCAGCAGTCAACAGCTAACTCGGGGGGGGGGGTTGAACTGTAGCACAAACCTCTGTAGCTCAGTTTGGCAGCAGATGGTGCCATCTACTGGCCAAATAGGTTATTTACAGTAACAACTATTAAAAATTACTGTATAGGACTTCCGGTGGGTGCAGTCGCACATTGCAGAGCTCTCCAGCTTTATCTGACTTTATTTGCGGGACACAGCGATTCACCCATGTGAAACTTATACCCCAAACCGACGGAACCTTGCTGGCACGCCACCTTGGCTACAGACTACAGCCCGTGAGTTTTTTGGAGCAGTTGAGGGGAGATTTGTGGCCTGCGGCCTGATTTTGCGGCCTATGCCTGGCAGCCATCTTTGAAGCACTACTATAGCCTCTCAGAGCGCTCCACTTTGCAGAACTTCCTGGGACTCCTCTGTAGCTATGGGAAAAAAATCTGGCAAGAAATCCCAGGTACCGGAAAGCCCCCAGCAGAGGGACATCCGTGACTCTTTGGGAGAGAGCCGACAGAAGCAGCAGATGGCGCCCCAAGCATACCTCTCCCCCACGGCGAGCTCCTCTGAAGACGGGGATCCGTATTGGTCGGAGGCCTCCATCGTTGCACGGGATCGCCCCGAGACCTGGGGAAAATGAAACGCCCGAAGGACACACCTCGCACCTCAACACTGATGGCAGTAGGTGGCTTGGCTGAATCGTGCGGCGCCGCCCAAGATACTGCGCCCCTCACGGAAGGCGCCATGCAACGTTTACTGGGGGACACAATGGAAGAGATGAGGTCGATGTGGAGGGCAGATTTTGCGGCTATGCAGAAGGACATTGTGAACGTTAAAGGCCGTTTGTCAGTGGTGGAGACACGCATGGAGGAGACTACGGCGACGCAGGCCCTTTTTGCGCCACAGGTGCAGGCCTTACAGAGCCAGGTGAAGCAGCTTACCGGAGCGGAGGAGGCAGCAGAAACTCGGCACCGCCGGAAGAATGTGCGAATCAGGGGGATCCCGGAGTCAATTGCTGCCGACGCTCTGTTGGCTTATGTTAATAAATTTGCCTTGCATGTTTTGGGGACCCCAGCGGAGACGTCACCAGTTTTCTGGCACGTTATTCGGCTGCAGAAGGCAGTGACGGCCCCAGCTGAGTCGCCGCGCGATGTACTCGCGATGGCAGTGGAGGAAACAGAGAAACGTCGGCTGATGTCGAGCCCGATTGCCCGGGCCCCGATTTTATATGAGGACATATCATTAACACTTTTTAATGATCTCCCATTTATGACGCTCGTCGCCCGGAGGCAATTCCGTGAGGTGTCTGCATTTTTGAGGAGTAGTGGAGTTCGCAACCGTTGGGGGGGTTGCGGGTTCAATGTATATTTGCCACGACAATCTGTTGCATTTAGTTACCAACCCCGCAGCGGCCTGGCACTTGTTGCGCTCTTTGGGTCTCTCCTCTCCCCGGGAGACGTCTGCCCCTGCTCGTGGGGATTCCTCGCCTAGCTTATTAGATCCGGGCTAGGTTACTTGAGTGGTCCACGATTTATTTTTGTCCTTCCCTGGGATGAGGGTTTTTCTACCAGTGACCTCCCTACCTTTTTATTTTTATTTCTTTTGGCGGGAGGTTGGCTATGTTTCTCTTTTTCTCTTCTGCTTACTGCTGTTATTCACACCTTTTCCTTATTTTTATATATTATTATTTTTATGACTTTTTAGTCTGGTACCGATTTGCCGTGGACAGTTCGGTTTTTTGTTTATATCTGACTTTTGTGCTGACCCTGCGCGGTCTACTGTTGTTTTTGTTTTTTGCCTTGTTGCCTATTGTGACCTGTAAAACCTTTAAAATAAAGAATTATAATAAAAATTACTGTATAATTAATTTTAAAATATTTTGCAAAAAGACACTGGTTTCTGACAATGTTTTTTGGAAAATCTTGGTAGTACAGGGCGTAAACATTATTACTTACAATGGCAAAAATACATACAGGGTTATTCAGAGAGCGGTGAAAATCAGGAGAATGGCTGGAGAATGGAAAATTCTAGGTCAAAATAGCCAAAACCAGAAAAATTCTCCCATTTATCTCACTTTCCAAATCGGCTATTTTGACCTAGAATTTTCCATTCTCCAGCCATTCTCCTGCTTTTCACCTCTATCTGAATAACCCTGATAGTTTTCAGGTGTGGTTCTTAGTGAATATCATTGTGACTGAACCGAGCCCTCTTTTGTTTGCAGAGTGTTTGTATTTTCTGTGCCCTGCTCCCTGATGTCTGTGTTATATTATTATTTTCTTATGTAGATAGTGTAGAGTGTTGTGTGGCATATACTGTGCTGTTTCCCTATTCTGCATGAACCATTTGCTCGGCTTCCACAGGGAGCGCTCCCTGGACCAAGAAGACAATTCTCTCCACACCTCCCCACCAGACAGATCATTAATTAAAATATCTATACATAAACCTGTGCAAGAGCAGCTCCACACTTAGCTTGTAATGCAAAATATTTGAGCATACACTTTTGTTAAAATTAATATATATATTAACAAATAAAAACCAAGACGAAAAAGACAGCAAGTAAAGCACTTTACACCTTCAGACTCCCTGTCAGTCCCCATACACCCCCAAACAGGAGCATAACTACCAGGGGTGCAGTGGGTGACATGGCACCCAAGCCCTTGAGTCCAGGGGGGCCACAATTGGTTGCCTGAGGCCAGAGCCTTGCCTGGGGCTGGGGTCTTCCCTGGAGTAGGGCCTTGCATAGGGCTGTGGTCTGGGGTCCTGGGGCCGGGCCATATGACTACCAAGGCCTCACCTAGACTCTTCAACTGGATGAAGAGGAATTCAGCCCCCTTCTTGCAAAAAAGTTAGGAAACGTAATAAGAATACATGTTTTAATAATATAAATTATGTTAATATGATTGTTATATTTATCTTAATTGTGCTTAAATTAAATATTTATTTTAATATATTCTTTTTTTTAAATAATTTTATACCTATTTGTGAGTTTAAATTTGGAGCTCAGATACGTATTTACACAACACACATTATTGTGAGTTTTACTACTTTAGAGCTCTTTGAGATATATATATAGCAAACATTACATTAAAAATGGGATGGACTGAAGTGGTCATAGTGGACCTGGTAAAAAAAAATGAGACATTGTCGGGGAGGAAATACGTTTTTAACTAGGGTGGGAGGGGGGCCATCTTGGATTCTCATTTGCCGCACCTGAGCCCTGGGGTTTCTAGCTACGCCTCTGCCCCCAAAATATCATTAACAACTGGGTTCACTGTTTTAATGGTTTAATATGTAATGGTTATTAAGTTGTGGTAATTTTTAGCAATTTTAGCTCTGGTTAAGGAGCTCTTCGGACGTCGCTACTGGCTGCAAATTCCCCTGATCATACTTGCACTGACTGGTATAATTCTCCCATGGCCATTCCGTTCTGCTAGGGATATATTCAATGTGCCAAATGGCTAGGTCTATGTACAGGTAAAATTTAATGACAGCAATCCCAGCAGTTTTGAGAATATAGAAGTCTCGGTATAAACAGGACAGAATAAATTAAAGAAAAAAAATAGAAAAAAATAATCAAGATCAATTAACAAAAACCTATAAATCTGATTGATTTATTTATTTTGTCAACTTGAAGCAAGTAAATTACATATGTTCTATTTTATTCCCCTATTGAGGATCATATATATATTTCAATTATTACATTTTTTTTAAATCAATTAGTCGCATGAGTTGTTTAAAAGCCTAATGAAATTTACCTACTAATGACATGAATTCAGAAACTTCAACAAGCTACTTTTGTGAAGGAACTTTTTAATTCTCTTTTCCCATGGCATATTCAACAATACCCTAGCTTGTGCTGACCGCCTGTTCTATCACACCTGTTACAATTTTTAATCCATATGTTATGGTGACAATTTAAAAAACATTGAGGCGTGATGTGCTTAATTTGTGAATACATCATAAGCCGAGTTTTCCCTGTGCTTCAGAATCATTTAGAAGTGTTGAAACAAGAAACTTGTGAAGACAGCAGAGCTTCGCTCTTTGTTACAATTTTTCCTTAGGCAAAATAAGTATAAATCTGTCTCAGTGCTAAAATAAACCAGAAAATAGCATCTTCGTCAGTTATTAGTAATATCTTTTGGAAAGCAAAGCTCATATATTATCTACTTTACAAAAAGCAGCTTAAGGTTGTAGAGATACAGTTGAAGTTAATTTAACAGTTTAGCCTAGTTTTGTGCTAATGCAATAAAGCTTTGCATTTGTTTATAAAAATCTCCCTGAATATTTTTTAATGTTGTGAAGAAAAATGAACAGAGTTTATTTTGCTTAAAAACTACAAAGTAGCTGAAATATGCAAAAAGGTACTCACATCTAAATTGTTTCATGTTGAAAATAAATGTTATTTTAGTGTTTGCTTCATGAACAGAATGACATTAAATAAGCTTACTAAAATCCCAATATCAGAATTTGGCTGATGTGCAACTTTTATGTTTGTTAAATACAATACTGTGGTATGCTAAATTGGTGCATTATCCTTGGTAGCTCACCAAGTGGTGAGGTACGGAATTTTTCTTTATGAGCAAATAAACATCCACAATTTGTGGTCTGAAAGCCCCTCTTCTGAATTTAACTGGATGTCTTCCCACTTCTTGAAAACATATCTTGCCCAAGGTGTTATTCTCATCTTTCCTTCTTCAAGAAGGAAACCCCTACCATCAATCATGCTTCACATTAATGGGACCTCAAGGTCGGTGCCTTGGCAGCACTTTTGACATCGACCTTATGTTTACTCCCCACACCCAGCCAGTAACCACATATTGGTATTTTCACATAGCTCAAAGGTTCCCATTTCCCCTGACAAAACTTACATCGAAGATGCTTCTTTTTGCACATATTGTACCATGATTTGGTTAATGTCACTGCTCAATAGCTTCTATAAACTCCCTAACCCACATGGCCCTCATGCAGTCCCTAATAAATGCTGCTGCCAAGCTTATATTTCTCACTTGGCACTCCGCACATTCCTCACCCCTCTATCAATCTCACCATTGGCTTCCTACCTTCTCAGGATCCTTTAATCCTATAGTGACCAGGCAGTTTAACCATTTTCAGTCCGAAAGTACCCACTGCTGTTTTTACATTTCAGCGCTGTTTGTGTTTAGCTCTAATTTTCCTCTTTCTTGTTTAGGGCACCCACCACATATTATATACCATTTTTCTCATCATTAAATGGAACTTCTACAGATACCATTATTTTCATCATATTGTATAATTTACTATCAAACAATTTAGAAATATGAAAAAAAGGGGAAGAATTATTTTTGGAACTATGACCCCCGAATCTACAACTGCCCCAAAAAGACCCCAGCTAGACAGTGTCTAAAGGTTGTCCTGAATTTATAAATACCCAATGTTTACATGTATTTGCTTTTTAACCCCAACACTGTTGAGCTATTTCACCTCTGTGTGCTGAGATAATTTTGACCGTTTTGCTCGCATCATGTTTAAACGCGATTTGAAGTCCTATTTCATTATATGTCTCAGAAATTTAAAAAAAACAAAAAAACAGGTTTTTAATTATTTACTTATTTTATTATTTTTATTTATTGTTTATTTGCTTTCTTTTACATCAAACATTCTCTGGCATTTCCAATGATACCAAACATGACCCGCTAGCTACCTCGGATTGGGAGATAAGGGGTCCAAAGGAAAGCCTATCTCCACCGTAGGGGTTTCCATAGCAAATCCCTGGGCAGCTACAGGTTAAATCATTGGTCGCCAACTGTTCTTTTGCTCCAGATGAAGCCGACGTGCAGCCTGCGATACATATGTCGAGCTAATGTACAACTTTGTTTTTAAGTTGTGAGTGTGGTGTCGCATCTGTAGGGTCAGGATCGAATCTTTGAGCATGAGCTCAACCAGTTTAGGGCTAGCATTGGCGTGCTTATCGTGAAAGGTTTCCTTTTTTTGACTGCAAATGTCTGCGTAATCACTCCTCTGCTTTGAGATTTAACTGAGCGGGGGAGGAAAAATCTTGTGATTTACATTGGAACCATTTCTTCACAGCCGTAGCATACTAGTCATGCTTCCAATATACCCTACGATGCCTGTTGTTTATATGTGTTTTTAAAGTTCAGCATCTAGGAGTGTCTATTGATCTAATAAAGTTAATTATCTTTTGTTTGCCACTCCTTGATTATCAGTTGATAGTCTCATTCGAGCTGTTAAACTGGTTCATAGTTCTGTGTATTACTCATGTCAGGTTTAGTCCTGTTGGAGGGTGTGCAGTCCTTGTCAATATTTTAAGAACAGGTGATTGTTTACCGGTGGGACCTAGGCCTCATGGGTTTTTTTCTGTTGCTTGGACATCTATCAAACTCTTCCCTAATCTTGGTGCTTCAAGAAATCCTTCAAAATCCATTTTTTGGAGTAGCGCATTGTATTCCACAATAATCTATCTCCTCGCTTCCCTTAACATTATTTGTTTTATACCTTGCTTTAGTGCCAGGCACACCATTGAATGGTCACAGACTTGTGGCTGATCATTTTAACAATGACTAAAAAAAGTCACCAGACGGAAAAAAATGTTTGCATCAAGAACGTAAAATAGTTGAGAATAGGTTCAAATATTGGCATTGTTTGAAGCGAACCTCCCACTACAAACAAAATAAACTTTAACGAATAAATTTTAACGAATAACCACTTGCGTGCTCAGCTTGTTACATTTGGGTGTGCACCCACTGAACATATATTAATCGAAAACTTATGTTTAGAAGATTTTGCACAAGACAACCCATTTGCATTAGAAAAAACAAGCCTGTAATCAGAAATACAGTTACAGGGTTATCCAAAGAGATTCGAAAAGTCACCGCACGTTCGGTGACTTTTCGTTCTCTTCAATTCGGTTCCTTTTGCCGATCCCATTTCGGTGACCCTGCGGTGTATTCAGCAAGCACCACAGGGTCCCCGAATTGCAGGGAAAAGCTGCCGCAAACCTGACGAAAACTAACCGAATGCACGCTGAAAACAAGCAAAAACATCTGGATTAACCTTCGAAAAAGCCGAACATGAGCCGAACAGGAGCCGAATCACACAGAGCCGAAGCAGCTGTGACGTAGAGGAGGCAGTGAATAAATTAGAAAAACCATTTGTATGAATCTGGGAAAATGAAAAGCTGTTTGCAAAGAAACTACTAAGCGAAAATGTCTGAAATTTTCACAGGAGGTCCAGGGAATGATAATAAAGAGGGCTGTTACAAAAAAAATTAGCAAACTGAAAAAAAAAAAAAAAAAAAAACGGACTTTTAATTTTTTTTTAAAAAATTCAGAAAAATGCTTAAAGTATCCTAAAAAATCTATAAATAAAGAGACTTTTTGCTGCAGAATTTTATAATGAACGGTTTATTAGATATTGAATTAAAACGGGAATATTTTTAACATTGAAGTCTATGGGATTCTCCTGAATAAATTTGCCGAATGAAACCACCGAATGGCAGGGCATTAGGGGAACCTTTCACTGCTGGTTTGTGTTCTCTGAATAGCCGAAGCAATGCTTTTTCATGGGGATTTCACTGCCCTCGAACAGGGACCGAACAGGCACCGTATGTGCAGGCAATTCGACAGGATTTGGCGAATTGCCTGCTCTCTGGATAGCCGAATGGCCAGGAAAGGTAACCGAACGCTGATTTTCAGCGTTCGGTTACCTTTCTCAAGCAATTCGAATCTCTTTGGATAACCCTGTTAGTTTTTATGCTTTTCATCATGAACCAGAAAAGAGACATCTAAAATGTCAATGCAGGATGTGAAAGACCTCTTCACCCAACATTAATAACCCCTTAAGGACGGGAGTAATTTTACAACTACGGCACTCTTTGGGAAGTGAAGTTTGCTGAGCTCATTTTGACCATTTTTGCTCATCATGTTTAAATGTGGTTTTAAGTCAAGTATTATTATACCACCCAGACAAATTATATATCATTCTTTCTGGCAGACTCGGCAGATTAATAATAAATCATTATTATATGTATATGTCATGCCCTGCCAGAATGCTATAACAAAAAATGTAAACAAATTTTTAAAAATTAGAATTTTCAATAAAATTTCAATCATCCACAGTGTGTAAAGTATTTTTCGCATTTTATTATCCGAGCCTTTGCGGTTATATTCTATGGGGTAGACTTGTTAAAAAAATTAGAATGGGGAACCCATTTTTTTTGTGGGAAAGTACGTGATTTTAGCTAACCCCCCCCCACAAAAAATCATTAGTGAAGCATCAATGTTCACATTATAATTAAAATGTGAACAACAGTGCTGCATTAAAAAAAAGCATGTTTTTATTTTTTTTATTAATTAATTAATTTTTATACACTTTAATTTTACTTGTAACATGATCATGTTTGATATCATTGGAATGTCCATGCTCTGGCCTTTCCAGCAATATCAGACAGGACCCCCTAGCTTCCACCGATCAGGAGATAACGGGGTTCAAATAACCCCCCATCTCCTCTATGGGATTTCCTTAGGAAATCCCTTTGCAGCTAGGGGTTCCCCAGTTAACTGACATCATCGCGCATGGCGCGGTGAGTCAGTTGATGCAGGGGGGACCCAGAGGTGGGGCTGCCATCCAAGATAGTGGCCCTCTCCAGAAAAAGGCTGCAATTCGGCACCGATTGGTGCCAGATCGTGACCTGGCAACTAAGGGGTTAACTCCATACATCGCTGAAAAGGTCAGGCTCTGACCTTTCTAGCGATGCTGGCCACAGCCTCCTAGCCCCTGGTGATGGGGAGATAGAGGGATCCAAAGGACCCCCCCTCCCCTACAGGTGCTTCCCCTGCTCCGGCTGGGGGGTGCGCCTGAAACTGACGTAATCACGCCCAGCATGATGACGTCATTGCGCCGGGAGGCTATAAAAATGCAGATCAGGCTTCATGGAAGCCAGATCTGCGTGAAAGCCACCGGGGAGGTGAGAATAACTTGCGGCTGGGCTCCGGACGTCGAGGACGTTCCATACCATCCTGTGGTGTTAAATCCCACCAAATGCAGGATGGCATGGAACGTCCTGCCTCCTTAAAGGGGTTAAGGTGTGTCTGTGTACACCAGACACACACCCCTGTGTACGCCTAACTGTAACCCTTGCTCTAAAATTAACCCCAATTCTTTACCTAATTGTAACCCTAACCTTATTCTAAACCTATTTCTAACTCTAATCATAACTCGTTATAACACTTCTTTACTAAACTAGTGATACCATTGTCCGGCATAGTTTTAGTATATTGAAAATATGGCAAACTTTTATTCAATCAAGGAAGTACAATTATTTGAATACATTTCTGTGATATTCTATCAAACAACAACAATACTTAATTGCCATTATATCATTTAAAATAGTGTTTATGGTTTAAATTCTGCTACTTTATTTAAAGGTCTAATCAAGAAAAGTGAAACTCGGAGAATGAATGGAGAAGTTAAAATTCTAGGTCAAAATAGCCAAACCAGAAAAATTCTCCTATTTATCTCACTTTCAAAATTGACTATTTGGTCTAGATTGTTTGCTTCTCCTGCCAATTCTCCTGATTTTCACTTTTCTTTGAATATACCTGATAGTCTCTTTTAAAAAGATGGCGACCTAATGATAGGATACTTTTCTACCATGCCTTCCAATTGTCTCAAACAAGCACTATTAGTGATCCTAACTACTAATAAGATGGTTACTTCTCTTGTCCTTTTGTATCCAAACCCCTTTAAAATAGATGCTTATCTTAGCAGTGCCATCTATACCTTTTATCTCTGCTTGTTCAATATGTTTCTAATTTTGTTAGTTTTATTCCACATTCTTTATTGCCAAATGATGCTAAAACTGTTGGAGCTAAATAATTACTACTACTAATAATAATAAACAAAACATGTCGTAAAGGGTTATTGAAAAGAAAAAGAATATCACAAAATATAATGAAAAAGTGGAAATACACAACATTATTTTAGCAAATTACCAAAAAATCTATTTTAGCCTAAAGTTTACGATTGCTTTTTAATTTTCCATCGAACCCCAATTTGTTTAGGCAGAATTTTATTTATGCATTCTCTATTTCAAATCCATGATCCTTTGTTCACCTGAATCCCAAAGCCGCTGTGAAATAAAATATTTTGAATGAAATCATGATCATGAGTACTTATTTGAAATGTATCGTATAATTCCATATTGCTTAAACAATATCATATTTTCAGTGTATTGTGTCTTCTGCAGATTGACTTAAGTCCAGAGTTTAGGGTTTCCAGGGCATGGTAGTATTAACCAGTCTGAGAATGCTATTGTGAGGGAGACGCCGTGTTTAATGATAACTTTCAGCTTTTCTGCATCGCTGATTGCCACAAGTCTTCAGTCCTTGTCATGAAATAAGAACATGAAGAGATAAGATAGTTTAGAAAGGAAAGCAGCTTTCGTCAGCAAATAATCCCGAGCTTGGTATAATTTTATGACATTAGAATTGGTTTCTTTACAAAAAGCAATGCCTGAAACTACTATACATTCCTAACACTCTTTAATCCTTAATGTTTTTTGAAAACAAATGCAAAAGTTTGACTTTTTGTCTGAACCACATATTTTTAAAAAAAGTGCACTGTGTAATATGTATTTTATCGAATATAATGGTTTTGTGCTGTTTTGAAAATTTTATTTGTTAGGAGTTTAGTGGAAGCAATCATCAGCATTGCAATTCCTAACAAACTAAGAATGATTAACCCCTCAAGGACCAAGGGTCCAAAAAGTCAATGCATTTATGACGCAACAGTTCTGTCATTGGTCCATAAGGGGTTAATGTATTTATATTATTCATCTATAAACGGAGATAAAGTGAGAAACAAAACACATAAAATGTAACGTGTGAAATCGTAAGTGAATATAATATTGCAAATGACCTTTCCCCTTCTTGACGAAAAGAGAGATCATAGACTTGGTCACATTTGAAATATCCTTTTCATGCTTTTGATTTTATCCATAGATAGGATGTTGTTTTATAAAAATTAACACTCTCACATTCATCTGTTCTTTTTAATGCTGATTTCTACCTCATAACTGTGCAACATTTAACAAACTGAAAGTTGTAAAACTGTAAATAGAATCCTGGGAGCTGTTTCTTCTTAAATTGTATGTGTCCCTGTCGCATTAATGAAGTGGTTGTTTGATGGTAATTGACTTCTTGGTAATTGGATAACTTTTTATTTTAATTTGTATGGAGACTTCAGCTCATCACAAATAGATTTTCCATTTAAACCACTGGTGAACCTCCCGAGCGAGGACTGGGAGGATACATGGTACAATGTGGCACACTGCTCTATCAATGTGGCTCATCAGGAGCAGGCATACAAAATGCTGTTCCGGTGGTACATTACCCCCTCCCAATTATCTCACATGGCCTCCTTCTATCATAAGTGGTGGACCTGCCCTCTGGTACAGCGCTTCTGGACCAAGATCCACTCTCTCACGCAGGAGGTTTTACAGCGACCGATGGACTTTGAACGATGGACCTTCCTCCTTCAACAAACTGTCAGACCTTTTTAGATATAAAATTTCTATAACGCAGGAATGTTTAAATTTGGGGCCAGGAATTGCGCCACACGAACAACTTGTCTGCGTCGTTAATATATAACAAGAACAAGAGATAAGCTAAACTCGTTAGTGTTACGCATACAAGAAAGGACATTTAACATTGATCAAAGACGGTCTAATGGACTCTGTTTATTTTATTTATTTGTTACAACCAAACAGGGGTTAGATCAAATGGTTTAAAAGTAAGGGAACACAATGACAACTAAGATAGAAATCTCAGTATTGTGTTTATTTCGTCACATCGAAACTCTGAAAGACCACGTAAACATGGAACAATAGGTTGCCCAATAAAGAAAAAAACCCAAAGAAGGTTAAATGGCTTGGGTAAACCAGCTTGTAATGCTATGCTATTCGGCAATATGTACTATATATGGTATGAGAATATTTATTAGTTAGAACTGATAATTTTAGCATCTTATAAAAACAGAGGCCCTACCACATTTAGTTGATCATCACAAATGTCTGGTGTACTAACCCGCATGAAGCCGATTAAGTCGGGTAACGTGTGAATGTTAAAAACGATACCACGAATCAATGAATGGATATCCCCTCACATACACATCCCTGTGGATATAAGTAAAGGGGGATGAGATGCACACACGCCGTGGCGAAGTATGCTGGCGATGCCACAATAGAAATAAATTTTGATTTGTTAATAAAATCTATGGAGTCCCGGGATATAGGAATAAAAGACCCCAAACCAGTAAAAGATTGGCCAAACACATAAATTAATTCCTGCAGAAGGTTGATGGATGATCTGAGAGCGCCATCTGCTGGCCAGGTAATATAACACCTGGACAGACCCCTGGAGTTGATGAATATATATATCCTCCAATCAAATGAGGCCACATAGTGATGGGCTAGATCTAAAACTGGGCGGAAGACCACTATATAGAGGGGACACTCCAGAGCAGGGAAACACACTGAGAAAAGCTTGGGGAGAGACCTGAGGGACGCTTGGAGGGGAGAAAGGCAATCACCATCGGCCGCCCCCATTAGAGACCTGACCACACCCTAATCTTCCACCACTCTATCTTCACTAACCAGATGGTAAAGTATACCTGAATAACTTGATATCTATTTTCTAATTGCATAGTCCTGACTTCAGATGTCCACCACAAACTAAAGGAATATAAATGAATTATTTTGCTGTTTGAGCCTAATAATCAGTAGAATAGAAATTCTGCCTTTACAGTCCACTGCAGAGGACTGCTAAGGAAGAGACTATCACCGGCTGAATACTTGAGCCATAATATACAGGGTTATCCAAAGAGATTCGAAAAGTCACCGCACGTTCGGTGACTTTTCGTTCTCTTCAATTCGGTTCCTTTTGCCGATTGCATTTCGGTGACCCTGCGGTGTATTCAGCAAGCACCACAGGGTCCCCGAATTGCAGGGAAAAGCTGCCGCAAACCTGACGAAAACTAACCGAATGCACGCTGAAAACAAGCAAAAACATCTGGATTAACCTTCGAAAAACCGAACATGAGCCGAACAGGAGCCGAAAAGGAGCCGAATCACACAGAGCCGAAGCAGCTGTGACGTAGAGGAGGCAGTGAATAAATTAGAAAAACCATTTGTATGAATCTGGGAAAATGAAACGCTGTTTGCAAAGAAACTACTGAGCGAAAATGTCTGAAATTTTCACAGGAGGTCCAGGGAATGATAATAAAGAGGGCTGTTACAAAAAAAATAAGTAAATTGGAAAAAAAAAAAAAAAAATCGGACTTTTTAAAAAAATAAAAAAAAAATCTGAAAAATGCTTAAAGTATCCTAAAAAATCTATAAATAAAGAGACTTTTTGCTGCAGATTTTATAATGAACGGTTTATTAGATATTGAATTAAAACGGGAATATTTTTAACATTGAAGCCTATGGGATTCTCCTGAATAAATTTGCCGAATGAAACCACCGAATGGCAGGGCATTAGGGGAACCTTTCACTGCTGGTTTGTGTTCTCTGAATAGCCGAAGCAGTGCATTTTCATGGGGATTTCACTGCCCTCGAACAGGGACCGAACAGGCACCGTATGTGCAGGCAATTCGCCAGGATTTGGCGAATTGCCTGCTCTCTGGATAGCCGAATGGCCAGGAAAGGTAACCGAACGCTGATTTTCAGCATTCGGTACCTTTCTCAAGCAATTCGGATCTCTTTGGATAACCCTGTTAGTGAAATTATTTATATTCCAAGAATACTGGTTGTGGACATCTAAAGATCAATTATATACCTATAGTGAGATACGCTGGGACCGTGAAATAGCTTTTATATGTCAAGTACCTCCGCCCCATTCGTAACTAGCATAACTCCTTCCATATCCATCTTGCAGCCCTTTCGAATGAATACATGCACTGTAAGTCATTAAGAAGTGTTAGGTTAACGTATATCGAATGAAGTGCTGTGATTGATCTGTGGAAGAGATAGTCTCCCTATCGAGTGTGTTATGTGTCTCCCTGAAGGAAGTTGCATTTAGTGAATAGGCCCCCACAATAATAAATTGTGCTGCAGGTGATGCCCAGTAACTGAGTGTTTATCTTAGCCAGGTGGAGGATTGTTTATAATGGGAAAGGTTTAAGTGAATAGAATAAGTTTGGTGTTTAAGAATTGAGGCGTGTATATCTGTGGTGCGGTCTATAAACCTAAAATATCTGTCCATTAGATTATTGCGTGTCGCAGTATCGCTACTAATCACGATCTATAATCACTTGTAAATTGTATCTTGCTAATCCGTTGATAACATATGATTGTATGAAACTTGACGTGTGAATAAATTTTGGTTTGAATTGTTTTACCGTTACGCAGTCTCATATCATCTTTATTGATTTTATTGTGTTTAAAAATATCTAGAGAGCATCAAAAGAACTCGGGATAACGCGCCATATATTTGTTAAGACGTATATTCATTGATTGGTTATTAATCCCTATCTTAGGGGTTAAATACCAATTTATACCGCTGGTATTGGAGGCACTGTCAATAATATATATATATCTATGTATATCAACAATAAGAAAAATATGCGTCATAATTAATATATCCCTGACCTATTAAAGAAGTCAATAATCTCTAACAAAACGAAGGAGGCCTTGTCAAGACCAGAGAATAAGTTATTGCACAAAATAGCTCTGGTTGCCAGGAGGGCAGTGGTACAGCAATGGGTGACTCCATCCCTTCCATTGCTGACTCAGGTGTGGATTCGTATCAGGGATAATATGGCTATGGACCAGCTTCCAGTTCTGGTTCTTGATATTCTGCCCCACTATCACAAAGTTTGGGATACCTGGCTGGAATATGATTTGGGTTGACTGGTGAGATCTCTGGTGAACCCGAGGGTAGTCTGATCAGATTTGGGCTGTACTCCATTGAGGCACCCCCCACACTTTGGTGTTTCTCTCTTCTTTCCTCGTTCTATTTTCCTGTCCTCTCTTTTCTCTCTTTTTTGGTCTGTCCCTGCCGTTAACCGGTAGGTTTAAAATAGGGCTTTGTACTTGTTGAATAATCTGTAATTGCTTTGCTGTTTGCTGCCCTAAAGAATTATAAAACCAAAAACACTGGTGGACCTGGTGGTTTTATGGAAAATCACTTTCCATTACAAACACAGAATGAATATACAGAAGTGTATCTGCTGTATAAAGTATTTCCACTGTAGGTATGCCATATTTGACAGGCGGAGGCAAGCATGTACTGGCCATAGGGACTACAGGGAGATTCCCGGTGGGCCGGTGGCTCAGTGGGCCAGTGAGAATGGTGGTTCACCGCATTGTTCACTGCCCTTAATGGGTGAGGTAAAAAATTCCTGTGGTCGTGAGACCAACTGTGCATCTGCCTCATCTTAAGACATGGTGTGCACTCAACCTCAGTGCTGCTGTGTTGCCCTACCCAATCACTGTGCAGCAACTCCGGTGTCTGTAGAGTGATTGACTGAACGATCCGGTTGGTTTATATACTATTTTTGTGCATGTTTGCATAATTAAAGTGGGCCGGTCTGGATGAACTCCAGGGCTGAATTTTTGTCCCAGTCCAGCCCAGGGCAGAGGGAAATGCCTTTGCATTTTTCCAGAATAAGACAAGAGTGTGTTTTTTCATCTAGGGCAACCATAGGAACTTTTGAAGATAAAGTATGCTCGATTTAAGAGAGACTAGGTCTCCTGCCCTCCACCATTCTATGGATGAGGGGGCTGCCTTGGCTGGAGTGATGTGTGGCTGCAATAAAAGCAGGGACTTCTACCGCTTTACTGCATTTGATGACTTTTCTGGTTGATCTTAACTGCGTAACTTTTCTCTATGTTGTCTAATGTCTGAATATGCAGTAATGTTTTATTACTATTAGAAATATCATAATATTGTTGTCATTTTACGTGATAGAAATTTTAAAAAATATAATTTAAAATAAAATCTAAAAGAACTAAAAAAAAACATTTATTTATTTTTGGTCATTAGTCACGTTTATTATGAGCAATACCACTGCTATTACTAACCTAATTTCCCATGCCATGATCAAGTTCCTTGTTTCATTCATAGCCATATTATTCATAAAACACAATCCTCCAAAACACAAGCGAGAATTTAAATTTTTCGGGATTGGTTGAAATTGCATATTTTCCCCAAAGAAATGCAGTAACAGGTTTCAATTTTTTTTTTTTACAAGAGTACTGTGGCGGGATGGAAGTCCACCTGCGGTCCTGCTCTATCTGACCCCCCCTTTTGATGGCGTCCACCCGACTACCGAGTGGCACTGCACTCGGCATCTCGAGCAGCCTGGAGGATGAAATGGCGTTGGTCCGGCGTCTGGAGAGATGGTGCGGTGTTGCCTTGGGGATCCCGTTCCTGGGTTGAGTGGTGATGCAGGAGACCGCTGAGTGTCTCCTGCAATAGTGATTGTAGCTCTGAAATGAAGACACCAGACATGGCTGTATGCTTTAAAACAGTGAATTGAATTTTATGGGTTTCAACAGGTTCATTTATACAACTTCACACAAACAGATTACCAACTCCCCCACCCACACAACCAGCACTGATTGGCTCCTTTCCCAGCCTCCTGTTCCCTATCAGGTCCCTTTCAGCCTTCCCATTGTCCAGGGATTAGGCAGATGAGGTCTTGGAAAAGCCTCCAATCAGCTGGTTTACTGTATCCTCTATTTTGCCCTTTCAGGCTCCCCCATTGTCCAGGGGATTAGGCAGATGAGGTCTTGGAAAAGCCTCCAATCCTCTGGCCTGCTGCATCCCCCATCTTGGGGCATGAGATCCTTTGTTCTGTGAAACCATGCTGGGATGAGCAAAATGGCGACGGGGAAAAACACATACAAACGGTTTCTTTCATACTTTTACAGTCACATCATACAGGGTACATTTTCATTACATTACACCAATAAAACCACATCTAGCAATAAAATAAGAGGTCCATAGGCTCACACGCAAAGCCAAAACGAAAACAGGAAAAATGTCCGTTCCATGACAAGTACCCCATAGAATATATTACCACAAAGGATTGAATGAAAAAATATAAATAAAATAATTTCACATGCTGTAAATGTTGATCCCTGAATGGAGGTTTGCAGTTTTTCGCCATTTTTATTATAGCATTGTGACAGGACATGACATATACACATAATGATGATCTATTTTAAATCTTCAGAGTCTGCTGAGAATAAGGATTCCTAGTTTGTCTGGGTCCTACAATAAAACATGACTTCAAATAGTGTTTAAACATGATGAGCACAAACCAGTCAAAATGAGCTCAGCACACAGGGGTGAAATGGATTAGCAAAGAAGGCCAGTCCACTTTAATCAATCAGTCTACTCCTGTGGAAAGGTGCGGCCGCGATTGATAATAGAGAAGAAAACCAATGCAGAGGCCGCAAGTAAGAGCAGAGATGTGCGGCAGTTGAACTTTAAGGGTGGGACTGAGTTGTGTCACTACGAGCCTCTGAGTTGCAACTGAGCCCTAGGCAAAAAGTTGCCAGTCATCTCCTGTTAATTGTAAACACAACGTAGGACTACTGTGGCGCTAAGAGAAGGATAGGGTATATGTATACAAAAGGGAGCTGCTAGAATCCTATAAAGTTAGTCTGTCCAACTAACAAGCAAAGATAAATATACAAACACAAAAATAAGGACAGCGCTCCCACGAAAAGTTATATCTTTTCAACCAAAAAGAGATTGCGACAAAAAATCTTTCTGCTTTTTAACTGCACAGTCTATTATTTACTACAAAAGTCTTATTGAAAAGAGAAGAAAAAAAAAATACCTCAAAAGGAAAAGTCACCAGTAGAGAAGAAATCTTCACACGAATATATAAATGGGACCACTCCCTCGAACTTTTTCAGTTTCTAGGATCGTCTTTTCATCCAATAAAGGGCTCCAAACATTCAATTCGCCCTCCTGGTATGTATCCACAGTGGAAAGGAGCCTCAGCACAAGATCCACACCTCCTCCAGAGATGCACAGGGAACACTGATGAATCCCTGGGTGGGGTTAACCGTTGCGTTGCTGCAGGGATCTCTTCAGATAATTCCTCAGAGAAAACAAAAGAACAATATTGTAGCCAGTTTTTACAGGACAGAGTATAAAACCTTTATATGGTAATAAACTTACCCTGTTCAGAGCCTGGCCTGGCTCGGGGAAAACTCGCATAGGGTTGTAAGAAGTGGCACAGCCCTTAAAAAGCCATCTCAGTTTAGAGTCATCAATGTAGTCAGCAAGTGAAAATAATAAAACATTTATTCCAATAATATGAAATATCAGTGATAAAAAAAGACTGTCTTTTTTATCACTGATATTTCATATTATTGGAATAAATGTTTTATTATTTTCACTTGCTGACTACATTGATGACTCTAAACGGAGATGGCTTTTTAAGGGCTGTGCCACTTCTTACAACCCTATGCGAGTTTTCCCCGAGCCAGGCCAGGCTCTGAACAGGGTAAGTTTATTACCATATAAGGCTAGGGTCAGACGAACGCATTTTTCACGTCGTCCGTGAAAAAGTGCGGTCGAACGAACGTACGTATTTTCCCCCGGAATACGCGATAGCGGTCATACGATGCGCCTTTTCGTCCGTGATTTTGTACGGATCATCAATAAAACACTTTTTGAGTCTGGACGTTATGTTAGCCGGACATTAGCAGCGTCTGACGTCTCCTAATCACACACACACGCCGCTATGCGGCCGCAGCGCACTCTGTACGTCAGTAGTAGCGGTTTGACGTTCTCGAAAAAATGCGTTCGTTGGCCACTTGCGTTGCGCGGACGAACTTTCGTGCGGCCGTTCGTCGTATGTTCCCCGGCATTGGACGTCATTTGCTGCTAGTACGGCCGTGATTTCGTGCGGCTAAACGCACGTTAAAACTGCGCTAGTCTGACCCTAGCCTAAAGGTTTTATACTCTGTCCCTGTAAAAACTGGCTACACTATTGTTCTTTTGTTTTCTCTGAGGAATTATCTGAAGAGATCCCTGCAGCAACGCAACGGTTAACCCCACCCAGGGATTCATCAGTGTTCCCTGTGCATCTCTGGAGGAGGTGTGGATCTTGTGCTGAGGCTCCTTTCCACTGTGGATACATACCAGGAGGGCGAATTGAATGTTTGGAGCCCTTTATTGGATGAAAAGACGATCCTAGAAACTGAAAAAGTTCGAGGGAGTGGTCCCATTTATATATTCGTGTGAAGATTTCTTCTCTACTGGTGACTTTTCCTTTTGAGGTATTTTTTTTTCTCTCTTTTCAATAAGACTTTTGTAGTAAATAATAGACTGTGCAGTTAAAAAGCAGAAAGATTTTTTGTCGCAATCTCTTTTTGGTTGAAAAGATATAACTTTTCGTGGGAGCGCTGTCCTTATTTTTGTGTTTGTATATTTATCTCCTGGTAATTGCACATTGGGGGGGTGAGAAGAAGGGGGCAGAGACACACCCAACTTTTCCGCACTAGGCCCATGTAGGCCTTAATACAGCATTACCTGCAGCATATGAATTCTGCACATTGGGAGGAAGCACTTTTCTGCAGTATCATTCAAATTATTATTTAAGACTATTTGCACATTTATAAAAAGGTAAAAAAAGATGATGAGAGGCTTTAACACTATTCCCAGGGTGTTGTGATTAAACCATTATTTTTTTCCTTTTTCCTTTTGTTTAATGTGGGTTAGTAGTTCTAATAGAGAAGTGTTTCTTCCTCCCTTACCTATATTTCGGCCTCCACATTTCTACAGCTTCCCCGGCTCTTTATGAGATACACTAATGCTTTTCTAAATGAGATGTTATGATCATACATATTCCTTGCCAGGTAGGGGGATGGAATGTGAGATGCTGCTACATTTGTAACAAGAAATCATTATCACTGGTGGATGAAGAACAGAGGCTCCCATGATTTAAACTGCTCAGCTGTGGCCGATTTCATAAGTTCCCTGCATAGAGAATGCACGGCTTCTCTGGCTCCATAAGAAGTTACCCTGTGACTTTCTGTTTGTATAATTCACAATATCTGATCTGAGGTGTGTGAAGAGGCACAAAACAAACTAGGTGCATGACAAAACACCAGCTTTTGGACTTGATAATAAAGAATTTATGGGTAAATGGTCTGACATTTTGGAGGAGTGTTCATTCCATTTAATGGAACTTTTGATTAATTTCCATAATGATACTATGAAAAGTATAGAAATTGAAACTAAAACCCTAGAAGAGGACATTGATAAGAACTTTGAGGATGAGACTATACAAGAAAAAAATGTAGAATTACAAATAAAGATCGAGAAACTAGATGAGACAATAGTAGAGAATAAGAGGAAAAAAATGTCTAGAGACAAAATAGACTATACCTATGGCAAACCTTTTTTGGTTAATCTAAATAGAGGGTACCCAAGGTCACGTTCACGCAAAAGGGACCCCAGAATAGAAAATAAAGAATACACTAACTCTCGACCTTCTAAAACAAATGATATAAATATTCATAACGATAGAAAAAATACTTGGCAATCAAAAACTCTAAAAACAAAAAAAGATACCTATATTTCCAATAAATGGGATAATAGTGAACAAGATCGTTATCATTATAAGCCCCATCTACAAATTGGACAGGGTGGGAAAACATACTCGCATAGAAACGATAAAAGACACTGGAATGGTCAGGACCATAATCCAGAAACTAGATATAATCAATATAGAGATAAGAATCCAGAGCAATCAAAGAAAGGTTTTTTAGACCAAGGACCCCCAAAAGCACCATGAAAAGGGGTTTTTGGCAGGACCGGAACAGATATTCCCCTTTACGGGATATGTCCTCCCCACTCAAGAGAAGGAGGCAGGACATGTAATTGAATGCAATCAGGACTCTATATCCAAAGAAAGGGAGCTCCAACTGGGTATCTTTAATCTATCTCATATAGACCTAAATAAATCAGAAATATCTCTATTAAATAAGGGTTTAAAATTTGCCCCTACTAAGGCACCTAATGAGTTTACCCTTTTTCTGGATCTACAAAGGTTTTTGAGAAAACTGGCAATTAAGAAATTCTTTTATAAAAAAGAAGATTCGATGAACGTAATGACATCAACTAATATGCCCTCTTTTTCTGAGGTTGATATACAACAAAAAGAATTTCTTCATACTAAATTTAAATGTAAGTCTAGCTTTTATCCAATTTGGGAGAAGACCAATAATATAAAGGTCTTTGGGGACATGCTAGAAGATGAATTTAGAAAGATCAATATAAAAAAGAACCAAAATAAAAAACGAATTCAGTTTAATTTGGATAGGAAGGAAAGGGAGGCTTTGAATGGACTCCAAGCCAAACATGACCTGGTGTTCAGACAAGCTGATAAAGGAGGGGGGTGGTTATTCAAGATAGGTCAGACTATTTAAAAGAAGCTGAGAGAATCTTGTCAGACGTAGAGACATATCAATTACTCAAATACAATCCCACTAAAGAATTTCTGGAACAGATGAGAACTTTGCTCGATGGTGGTTTGACTCAAGGCATACTAACTAAAGACGAGTTCAATTTTTTATACACCCCTTTTCCAAGACTGGCTATTCTTTATCATAATCCAAAAATCCATAAATCTGTAACATCTCCTCCAGGTCGCCCTATAATTAGTGGTATTGGGTCCTTGACAGCCAATTTATCAGAATATATCGACAGTTTTTTACAAAAATACGTTCCACTAGCTCCATCTTATATCAAAGACTCAGGACACCTTATGGAAATTCTCCAAGATCTAGAGTGGAAAGAGACCTATATCCTAGTTAGCATGGATGTGACCTCTCTATACACAGTTATACAACATGAGAAAGGTCTGTTGGCCATAGATAAAAGAATAGAGGATGATCACACCATTGAAAGTGAACAGAGGGTGTTCTTGGGCGAGGCTATACGTTTTTGTCTCACTCATAATTTTTTTGGTTTTCAGGATAAATTTTATCTTCAGAAGACAGGAACAGCTATGGGTGCCAAGTTTGCCCCGGGATACGCTAACATCTTTGTTGCCCATTGGGAGCAACAGGCCATTTGGAATAACAACCCATACGGGGCAAACTTGGCACTCTGGCGACGTTATATTGATGACGTTCTTTTAATTTGGGATGGCAACAGGGATGACCTCAATGGGTTTTTTGAATTCGTAAATACTAATTCTTTTGACCTCAATTTTACTATGGAGGTGGGTAATGAGACTCTCAATTTTCTGGATTTGAACATCTTTATCAAAGATAGAAAATTCTGTACTAGAACTTTCTTTAAACCTACTGACAAGAATTCTTATATAAACTTTAACAGCTGCCACCATAAAAAGTGGCTTCAAAATATACCGAAAAATCAGTTCGGGCGAATTCGACGCAACTGTACGGAAATGCAAGATTTCATTACCCAAAGTAGAGAACTCTCAGAAAAGTTCCTTCTGAAACAATACCCTAAACCTTTAGTGGATAAGAGCTTGAAAGATATTGTGGATCTGGATAGATCAATTTTCTTCCAAAGGAATTTGGGAAAGTCAAAAGATCCCACTGAGTGGGACCTTGCTTTCTTCACTAAATTCAATGGTAGAAGTAAAGATATAGAACTAGCTCTTTCTAAATGTTGGCCTATTCTCAAAAATGATCCAATTTTGTCTAAACATCTGCCGGCCTTTCCTCGTGTCATCTATAGAAGAGCTAATACAGTTAAAAATACATTGGCCCCAAGTGCTTTACGTTCTAATCAAAATAAAATTGAAAATATGGACAATAAAACCCATTTTTTGTCTGATAAACCTAAAGGTTTCTTCAAGTGTAGTGCTTGCTCCATGTGTAGAGAGCTTAAAACAAAAGTGGTTTCATTTAAAAGTACGAAAACAGGAAAGGAATACCATATTAAAGAATTCATAAATTGCAACACCACCAATGTAGTCTATTTACTCCAATGTGGTTGTGGGGCCCAATACATTGGGAAAACAAAAAGAAAACTTAAAGAACGTATCTATGAGCATTTTTATAACATCAGAAAACATAGCGATAAGCACAGTGTACCTAGACATTGCTGTAAGTGCCCAATTTTCAATTTTTCTACCTTTGTTTGGTTGGGCATTGAAAAAGTTAAACACAACTGGAGGGGTGGTGATGTTGCTAAAGCTCTTTCTCTAGCGGAAACTAAGTGGATTTTTTATATGGACACTTTGAAACCGCCAGGTCTTAATGTTGATTTGGAGCTTCAATCTTTTATGTGACGGCCTTGGGTTTTTTGTGATCCTATATGTATATATTATATATATGTGGGATCTAGCTAGTTTTTCCATAGGGGGTTTTCTGTATTCTTAGTCCTTTTTTGGTGCTTTTTGGAGTACTCTATAGGTCCTTGGTTTCTACACTTTAACCAAATATAATCAAATATGTTCATCAGTACATGCATTTTATCAATTATGGTTATGTTATACGTTATCAGTATACATGCACATCTGTGTTTTTTTGTCTCCATAGGTTCCTCTATTGTCATTTCTGGATTTATGCTAATATATTATGTTTTATGTTTTATTTTCGTTTTATTCTGTTGTTTGTATGTTGCCCATACATTCCATTGGGTTTGGGTCTATTATGCCCTTAGCCTTAATGGATTCTGATGCCTAAAGGCGTCATTTCCGATGCGCTCGTTCGAGCGCATTTCCGATGCGCTCGTTCGGGGGATTTTCGGAACTTCCGGTATCCACACCTGAATGTATTTTAGATTGTTGATTAAAGAAATGTGGACTTTAAAAGAGAGAAGATTCGGACGGACAAGTCAGTTCATGAATAAGTCAGAGGACGAAACGCGTCGAACTGACTTGCTCGCTTCTACTATTTTTCGTTCGTTCGCCCGCCGGATCGTCCATTATTCGTCCGCGAATCGGATCGTCCATCATTCACTTTGGATGTCTCCAGGTCTTCGGTTCCCCAATTGGTTGTTCTGAAAGACTGTGGCTTCACCTGTGATTTGGACTTCTCAGCACGGAGTGGTATCCTGGCCAGGCTCTCCTACAGAAAATTACGCTTTAAGGACGATGTCTTTCCGGCTGTGGTGACTATCCGAACGAATTGTTTAAATATGCGCTGTTGCACACTTTTATCCATTGTGTGCCACTAATTTTGTGAGTGGCTTCCTTTCTGTGGTTTTATGTTTTATTAAATTTTTGACAGTATTACGCTATGTCCTTGTGTATGCTCTAATTCTAGAGGCTTTGTACTCCCTTGAAGATCCTGTATCGACAAACAAACCTATTTGACCATCTATAAGGTTGTATTGTACTGCATGTTCTATTTTTTTCTGCATGACATTGACTTATTGAAATGGACATAAATGAAAAGTGGAATGAAAATGAGGGCATAAAAAAATGAGGCATAAAATAACAGATGGGAAGAAATAGGACAGAAAAGGGATGTTCGCCTGTGATCCCAAATCTCATTGCATTGGTCATGCTCCACTTCCCAAACCATGACCAGTGCGTCCCCGGCCACTGACTACACTGCCAAGCCTGGAAGTAAATAAACTGAATAAACCTGATTTACAGCAGCCAGGGGGATTTTGTTGATAAACTACAAGAAGATAAGAAATAAAAACCTCTAAACATATTAATATTTAGTGAATTATATTTATTCATAGAAATCATAGATGTAGGAAACGATGGGGGATAAAGACCTCCACAAGGAAATAATGCGAGAGGAAAGAAAGTGACAAATCCCCTCCCCAGTTATTTTCCCTGTATTTTAGAACTCAGCAAATCCAGGCTGCCGCAATGATACATTTACTGTAACTGGAGGGGTGTCTGTAAATCCATGTGTATATATGTGTGAGTATCTATGGTATATGTACAGTTGTGTTCAAAATTATTCAACCCCCAATGCTGTAAAGGGTTTTAGGGAATTTAGTGTACATTTGTAATTGTATTCAGAATGAAATCCTACAAGGACTTTTTAAGGAACCATATGCAACTAAAATGACATCAATTGGTTTTGTAATACAGTAGTAAATGTTTATTTTGTGAATTCTTCATTGACACAATTATTCAACCCCTTAAAGACTACCACTCTGAAGAACAGAGGTTCATTCAAGTGTTTTCAATCAGGTATTGAAAACACCTGTGGATGTCACGGAGCAGCAATAAAGCATAATAAGCACCAATTAGGCAGCTTTAAAATGACTGTGATACTCAGCTCATTCTAGACATTTACTGGTGTGGTTACAAACATGGTGAAGTCAAGAGAATGGTCCAGGAAGACAAGAGAAGAGGTGATTACTCTTCACAGGAAGGGCTATGGCTATAAGAAGATTGCAAAGATGTTAAACATACCAAGAGAGACCATAGGAAGCATCATTCGCAAATTCAAGGCAAAGGGCACTGTTGAAACGCTACCTGGTCGTGGCAGAAAGAAGATGCTGACTTCGACTGCTGTGCGCTACCTGAAGCGTAGAGTGGAGAAAAATCCCCGTGTGACTGCTGAGGAACTGAGAAAAGATTTGTCAGATGTGGGTACTGAAGTTTCAGCTCAGACAATACGGCGCACACTGCGTAATGAAGGCCTCCATGCCAGAACTCCCAGGCGCACCCCCTTGCTGTCTCCAAAGAATAAGAAGAGTCAACTGCAGTATGCCAAAGTCATGTGGACAAACCACAGAAGTTTTGGGATAGTGTTCTGTGGACTGATGAAACAAAATTAGAACTGTTTGGGCCCATGGATCAACGCTATGTTTGGAGGAGGAAGAACAAGGCCTATGAAGAAAAGAACACCTTGCCTACTATGAAGCATGACGGGGGGTCATTCATGCTTTGGGGCTGTTTTGCTTCTGCAGGTACAGGGAAGCTTCAGCATGTGCAAGGTACCATGAATTTTCTTCAGTACCAGGAGATATTGGATGACAATGTGATGCAGTCCATCACAAACCTGAGGCTTGGGAGACGTTGGACCTTTCAACAGGACAATGATCCCAAGCATACCTCCAAGTCCACTAGAGCATGGTTGCAGATTAAAGGCTGGAACATTTTGGAGTGACCATCGCAGTCACCTGACTTAAATCCGATTGAGAACCTCTGGTGGGACTTAAAGAAAGCAGTTGCAGTGCGCAAGCCTAAGAATGTGACTTAACTGGAGGCTTTTGCCCATGACGAATGGGCGAAGATGCCCGTAGATCGCTGCAAGACACTTGTGTCAAGCTATGCTTCACGTTTAAAAGCTGTTATAACTGTAAAAGGATGTTGTACTAAGTACTAAGATTGAATGTCACTTGGGGGTTGAATAAAACTGATAATGATGTGAGCACAGAAAAGACATTTGTGGTTATTTCATTATAAATGTTATGTTATATTTGTCTGACCTACACGTGCCTCTTTGATTTAATTGTAAGCAAGATGACTGAATGATCAAAATCAATGTCAAACTGGCCAAAACACTCAATTTCAGTGGGGGTTGAATAATTTTGAACACAACTGTATATATGTGTGAGTATCCATGTGTATATATATATATATATATATATATATATATATATATATACACATGGATACTCACACATATATACAGTTGTGTTATATATACACATGGATACTCATATATATATATATATATGTGTGAGTATCCATGTGTACAAATAGGTGGAAGATGGAGACCAGCAATTCAGGGATTTCTTATTGCAAGTGTAACATTTATTATATCAAGATCCAACTATTCAGTTATTTTCCAGAACTTTCATCATGCTGGTCTCCTGGTAAAAGTTGAGAAAACAGTAATCTAGCCTGTGTTTCCCCAAAGCAATCCTTGAAATCAGGCCTGTTAGAGATGATCATGAACAGTCCATCCTGATAAAGGTGTAACTGTTAAGGGCAAAACATGTTCCGGCCATTTAAAAGAGAATCTCTCCCTTTATATAGATCAGTGTTTTTTTTCTGACCTATAATAATATTGTTTATACTTATGATTTATTGTAGGTCAGCCGAAAAATGCTGATCTATATAAAGGGAGAGATCCTCTTTCAATTGAACAGAACCTATTTTGCCCATAATAGCGACACTTTAACGTCACCGATGGAGCCCATCTCATACTATTGTGAAATAAATGTGGTAGGGTCTGCGCTTCCTTCAATTCTCTGCCAGGCATATGTTGAAATGAAGTCCCTTTCTTTGTTTTGGAGTGCCAACAACTTGGGCACTAGATGTATGTGCGGCCTGGGTTTTTTTTTTGTGGGAGCGCTGGATCACCCTTCCAAGGATTGGATGCTTCTTAAAACCTCTCGTTTTTCGGTGGACAGCAAAAAGCAGGATTTAAAGAATACCATTAAAATAAATAATTTATTAAATAAAATTGTAAAAAATACAACCAGTACACGTTTCGCGAAGATTCGCTTCATCAGCTGGTGTATCTTAACCCTTTCGCTGCTGAGGCATTTCCCGCCTCTGTGCTGAGGTCATTTTTACCGGTTTTGCTCATCATGTTTAAACGTGTTTTGAAGGCTTATTTTAGTATATGACCCAGACATATTATATATCGTTCTTTCCGTCAGACTCGGCAGATTCATAATATGTCATTATTATATGTATACGTCATGTCCTGTCTGTATATTATTAGATTTTAACAAAATATGCAATAAAATATGAATTTTCAATAATTTACAACGTGTAAAGTGTTTTTTTTTCACATTTTAACATGCGAGCAATTGCAGTTATATTTTGTATGGGGTGCGCTTGTTAAAAAAATTAGAGATGGGGTCTCGTTACATTTTTTTTGGGGGTAAATTACACGATTTTTAACAAACGCACCGCATACAAAAATCGTTAGTGCAGCATCATTGTTCACATTATAATTGAAATGGGAACAATATTGCTGCATTCACGAACCAAAGAAAAGAAAAAAAAACTTGTTTATTTTTTTTATAATTTTTTTTTTTAAATATTTTTTTATTTTTATTTTTTATAAAAAACTTTTTTCATAGTCATGTTTGGTATTGTTGGAACGGCCATGCTCTGGCCGATCCAACAATATCAAACATTAACCCCTAACTGCCACGGATCGGGAGATAGGGGGTTCATTGGAACCCCCTATCTCCACCATTGGTGGCAGTTAGGGGTTAACTCCAGGACTGGCGTTATCATGCTATGCACGATGACGCCAGTCCTCAGAGGGCATTCCCGGAAGCTTGGCCGACATCCAAGATGTCGGCCAGCTCCGGGAAAGGATCACGGACCGGCGCTTTTCGGCGCCGATTCGTGATCCGGCCCCCATGGCAGGCTGTGCCCTTCCAAACGGTGCCTGGATTAACCCCCTGCACCCCGGCAATCGGGAGGGAGAGAGGTCCGAAGGACCTCCCCCCCCTCCCTTTCAGGCGCCTCTTCCTCACATGCAGGGGGGCGCCTGAATTAGATGTCATCTCGCCGCCGCGATGACATCTAATTGTGCCGGCAGCGGTTCCGGGTGCTGGGCCGCTCGCTGGCCCCGGCCGATCACTGGCCCCAAAGGGAGGACACGCTCAGTGCGTCCTCCGCAAGGAACACTACCTGCGGGTGGACGCGCTGAGCGCGTCCTCCGCAGCGAAGGGGTTAAAAGATTCCTGCTCGGTGATTTCCATAAATAGTAACGTCCAGCATAGGTAATTGAAAATGAAAGTGCATCTCATAATATCCCAATTCACTGGAAATACGGTCACTATACACAACACTTCCTCAGAAAATTAATTTGGATGATACTGTCCCTTTAAGGAATCTCATGGTGGCCTGTTTATATTAGGTGAACATTCCAAACCATGCCAACATTCAGGGCCGGATTAATGTAGGGGCGGATGGAGCGGCAGCTCCAGGCCCCTTCCATTAAATAGGCCCACAGCTGCCTCAAGAATAAGCTGCTGGCCGACAGGACACACACACAATCACCGTGCGGCTGGCAGGCCTGACACACACGCAGACTGCAGCCGATGGAAAGGTGTGGATTATGTAAAAGGATTATTGTGAGGAGCAGCCAGTAGGTGGCGCTGATCGGCTGCTGTGGGAGACACACTGGCTGCTCCTCCCCATCCTCCTGCAAGTCTTCCTGTTTCCAGCCGCGTGGAAGGGCAGTGAGGAAACAGAGCCGACCAGCAGCCAGGTGGAAAGGCGAGATTCCCCTATCATTCTCTTGGGGTGAGCAGCGTTTCTTTTAATTTACTGAGCCCCCCCCCCAGCTCTCCTCTGATCTCACTTTGCAGGGAGGAGGAGGGGGGTAGCATGCGGGGGGGGGCAGCACACAGTGGAGACGGATAAAAGAGAAAGTGGGTCACACACAGGAAAATGAAAAAGAGAATGTCACAGAAAAGGAAAGAAATAAAGAAGGGGTCACAGAGAGAAATGAAAAAGGGTCACAGATAAATGAAAAGGGGGTCACAGAAAAGGAAAGAAATGAAAAAGAAGGTCACACAGAAAAGGAAAGGGGGGTCACACAGAAAAAGAAAGGGGTCACAGAGATAAAATAAAAGGGGGTCACAGAGAAAAGGAAAGGGGGTCACACACAGAGAAATGAAAAAGAAAGGGGGTCACAGAGAGAAAATAAAAGGGTCAGAGAGAAAATGGAAGGGGGTCACAGAAATGAAAAAGAAAGGGGGTCACACAGAGATATAAAAGAAAGGGGGTCACACAGAAATGAAAAAGAAAGGGGTCACACAGAGAAAATGAAAGGGGGTCACACAGAAAAGGAAAGGGGGTCACACAGAAAATGGAAAGGGGGTCACAGAAATGAAAAGGGGGTTATACAGAGAAATGAAAAATAGAAGGTGTCACAGAAAAGGAAAAATTAAAAAGAAGGGGTCACAGAAATGAAAAAGAAAGGGGGTCACAGAGAGGTCTCACAGTAAGAGGGATGAAAGAGGTCGCAGAGAGAGGTCACACAGTGATCATAGAGATGTGACGGGTGAGAGAGCGAGAGGAAGGCTGGCGTCAGACTAGTGTGAGAGTGAACATTCCTTCCACTCGACCCACTGTCTGGCACCTTGCTGAGCGCAGTTAATGCGCTCAGCGCTGCAAAGCTCGATCCTCCTATGGAGAACCGCGTTTTGCAGCCCCGTAATTGCACGTCCTAGCACTTTGATGGAGAGGGTTGATGCACGGCTGCAGCATGGCCGCTGTTGCGCGCAAAATTCCTGTGCGCGCGCAACAGCGTGTGGCTGGCCCCGTCAAGGCGTCTGAATGCTGAGACAGACGCCAGAAGGCACATCAGTGCGGGGGTGCACATAGTGCGCTCGTCTGACGCCAGCCTAACCAGAAATGAGAGACTACTAATTCACACTGCACATTGCTATGATTTTTATTGCTCTGGAACTCTGTGATACAGTAATGTGCAGTGTGCATGAGTGTTTCACAGAGCTCCACAACAATAAAACTCCACAGTAATGTGTGGTGTGTATGAGTGTATCACAGAGCTCCACAACAATAAAACTCACAGTAATGTGTAGTGTGTTTGAGCATGAGTTTTATTGCTGTGGATTCTGTGATATGTTCATCTGTGAATAGATTAACCATTACTTCTCTATAAAACAATTTTGCTGCTGCTGAAGACTGCCTAATTGTTGCGAACTGCACCATATTTCTCTGTCAATTCGTCAGTATTTGGTGATTTGACAGTTTAGTTGGCGCTTGTTGCCTCAGTATCTAAAAATAGGCCCAACAAAATCCTCAGCACCAGGCCCATGATACCCTTAATCCGGCCCTGCCAACATTCTGTGACGTCATAGAACCCAGTTCTTCTTGCAGAGCTTGTTTACCGGCCACTTATTCTTTCAAACTTCTCTCTGTTGTTACTGAGCGTTGTGCGATTATTTCTCCGAGATTACTGAGCGATATCAAATGTAATAACTTCGAGTTGTTAAAGGATTCAGATTCCATTTACCATCGACATGGAAGACAAGGCCAAGGAACCACAAAAAGTAAGTTCTCTTTTTCCATTGCAAGAAACATCTACAAGTTATAACAAAAACTGCTCTTTTCAATTTATATAAAATTTCCATAACTTAATTATTTACTGTTCATTATCAGTTTTAATGGTAGATGTATATATATATATTTTCTAGGGTTAAGACGTGGAGAAATGGATATCACAGAGTAATTTATTTAATAATACTGTATGTGTATAGCTATGATAATGGATAGGGATGAGCCGAACACTCCCCGAGTTCGGTTCGAGCCCGAACCCAAACATCCCATTTGTTCGGGACCGAACCCGAACCCGAACCCCCATGCAAGTCAATGGGGCTGAAAATTCGGTTTTTTAGAGTGCCCTCCAAGAGGGCATATATGCTACATATTTGCCATAAAAGTTGTATGGGGGTCCGGGTAGTGCCCTGGGGGACAGGAAACAACGAAAAAAAGTTAAAAGTTTTTAAAGGGACAGTGGAGTTTTCCATGAAATAAGGGTTAAAAATAAAAAACAAAAATTCCTTCAAATATTGTGCCTAGGAGGTCCCATAACCTGCCCGTGAAGTGGCGGATTTCTAGGATGTATAGAAACACTTAAAAACAAAAAAATGATGTTTCATATGACGGTAAATGCTTTTCCTTTAATCTATCCATAAACAACTGCTTGGGGCGGTAGCCTGTATGAAAAGAAATTTTAGGACGTGCAGAAAAAGTTTATTGTTTTTTTTGGCTAAATTATTGTGAAACTTATGCAGGCTTTGGATGAAAGTAACAATAGGTGCTTTAAAATTGGGCTTTTAGCGTTGGCAACAGTGCCGTCACACCGTAACCCCTCTGAGGATATGAATCTGATACAGGCGTCAATGGCAGTGCACCCAGATATTGTGCCTTTAGTGCCAGGCATGCAAGTACTATCATACAGTAACCCCTCTGTGGTATTGTGGAAGAGTGCAGGGGTGGACCATGTGGTCCTATATTAAAAAGATATGAATCTGGGAATGGGCGCCAGTGCACCCAGATATTGTGCCTTTGGTGCAAGACTGCCAGGCCAGCAAGTATCATCATACAGTAACCCCTCTGTAGTATTGTGGAAGAGTTCAGGGGTGGACCATGTGGTTGGTCCTATATTGAATTTTTTTTTTATCTGTTAATGGGCGTCAGTGCACCCAGATATTGTGCCTTTAATGGCAGGCCATCAAGTATCATCATACAGTAACCCCTCTGTGTTATGGTGGAAGAGTGCAGGGGTGGACCATGCGGTCCTATATTGAAAAGTTTTTGATCTGGTAATGGGCGTCAGTGCACCCAGATATTGTGCCTTTGGTGCCAGGCCAGCAAGTATCATCATACAGTAACCCCTCTGTGGTATTGTGGAAAAGTGCAGGGTTGGACCCTGCTGTTCAAAAAATTAAAATGATATAAATCTGGCACAGGAGTCAGTGCAGCCAAATATTTTGCCTTTCATGGCAGCAAGTGCATTCACACCGTAACCCTTTTGTGGTATTGTGGAAGAGTTCAGTGCTGGAGGTTTTGTGCATGCAGAAGACATACCCGATCTATTCCGTTACTTCTGCATCAGGGGATTGATAGCTGCTGATCCAGGACTGATTCATTTTTATAAATGTCAGCTGGTCTACAGAGTCGGTGGACAGACGCACTCTTTTGTCTGTGACAAAACCTCCAGCGGCACTGAACGTCCTTTCGGAAAGCACGCTAGATGAAGGGCAACCTAGTAGCTGCATAGCATATTGGCTAAGTTCTGGCCAGTGATCCAATCTCAACACCCAGTAAGCCAGTGGATCATCTGCTGGAAAGGTATCCAGGTCTGCCCTTGCCCCTAGGTAGTCTTGCACCATATGGTGAAGACGCTGGCAATGGGTGCCTACATTTGACGTCCCTGGGCGTCGAGGACTAAAAAAATTTAAAAATGCATCAGTCAAGCGGCCCTGGCCTTCACCGCTATTCCTCTGATCACCTGCAGCCTCAGAAGCACGTGTGTCAGCACTTGGTAATCTAACAGTGCCTGGAAAGGTGTTACACAAGTTTCGCTTTAGAGCGTCCTCAAGTTTTGTCATCCTGTGCTCCCTCTGTGCGGGCAGGATGAGCTCTGCAACTTTCCCCTTGTATCGTGGATCAAGAAGGGTTGCCACCAGTAATGATCCCTCTCCTTGATAGCACGAATCCTCGAGTCCTTTAGCAGGTTTTGCATCATTAGGGAGCCCATGCAGCGTAGGTTGGAGGTGGCATTAGCTGCGAGTCTTCCTGGTCAATGAGGATGACCGTATCGTGCACTTCCTCCTCCCAGCCACGCACAAGCCCTTCTGCTTCTGGGCACACAAAACCCTGCCTTGAGGAATCCCCACCTTCAATGCCCCCACTACTTAAATAGTCCTCCTCCTCCTCCTCATCCTCCTTCTGTCTGATCTGAGTAGGACCCGCTGGAATGCTGTCTGCGGAAATACTGGGGCCTTGAGAGCTAGGGAAGGCCTCCTCTTCCTCCCGCTGCTCTGCCTCTAGAGCCACATCTATAATTCCCCACAGAGTGTGCTCCAGCAGGAACACTAAAGGAATTGTGTCATTGATGCATGCACTGTCCCTGCTCACCATCCTTGTTGCCTCCTCAAATGGTGAGAGTACAGTGCATGCATCCTTGATCATCAGCCACTGCGGGGGGGAAAAAAAAACAAGTTGACCTGAACCTGTCCTTGTGCCATACTCACACAGGTACTTGTTGATGGCCCTCTGCTGCTTGTGCAGATGCTGCAGCATTGCTAATGTCGAGTTCCACCTGGTGGGCATGTCACAGATCAGACGGTTTGTGGGAAGGTGGAATTATCTTTGAATTTCTGCCAGGCGAACGCTTGCTGGGAATGATCGTCTGAAGTGGCTGCAGACTTTTCTGGCCTGGATGAGAAGCTCTGGCAGCCCTGGGTACTTGGTTAGGAAACGCTGTACCACCAGATTTAGGACGTGTGCTAGGCATGGTACATGCGTCAATTTACCCTTGCGTAGGGCGGAGAGAAGGTTGCTGCCATTATTGCAGACGATCATTCCCAGCTCAAGCTGGCGTGGTGTTAACCATCTCTGCACCTGCCCCTGCAGAGCTGACAAAATTTCTGACCCGGTGTGGCTCCTGTCCCCTAAACAAACCAGCTCAAGCACAGTATGGCATCTTTTTGCTTGAGCCATTGCGTAGACCCTGTCAGGCGTGGGTTTAACTGCCACTTCGCCAGAGACAGAGAAGGAGGAGGAGGAAGAGGTGGTGGTGGTGGAGCAGACAGACCTCATACAAGCAGCTTTCTGGTGGCGTGGTGGATGAACAAGCTCCAGCACAGAGCCCCGTCTTGGATCCCTCCCAGCTGCAATCAGAGTTACCCAGTGTGCCGTGAAGGAAATGTAACGACCCTGTCCATGCTTGCTGGACCACGTGTCTAAAGTGACATGCACCTTGCTGCTGGTTGCCTTTCCCAATAACTAGATAACATTGTCTTCCACATGCTGGTATAGTGCTGGAATGGTCTTGCGTGAAAAGTAATGGCGTTTTGGAACCTGCCACTGTGGTACAGCACATTCAGCAAATTCACAGAAGGGAGCAGAGTCCACCAGCTGGAAAGGCAGCAGGTGCAATGCAAGTAATTTTGCTAAGCTGGCATTTAGACGCTTTGCTTGGGGATGGTTGGGACTATATTTTTTCTTTCGCTGCAGCAGCTGCGGCAACATAATCTGACTGCGTAAATCTTCAGCTACTGGGATGATGTCACATTGTGAGGAAGGACCTGCTGGTACATCCATTACTGTAGCATCATCCCTGTCGGTGGAGGTTGTAGGCAATTGCATGGCAGGACATACAGTGTGGGTAGAGACAGATGAGGAGGAGGAGGACCTACGCAAAGTTTTGCCCCAAAGGGATGTGTGGCACTTGTTCATATGTCGCCTCAAGCACGTGGTACCCAAGTGTCCGGTGTTTATCCCACGTTTCAGCCTCCTCTGACATAGATTACAAATAGCAACGGTGGGGTCTGCTGCACATTTCTTAAAGAACTCCCAGACAGCAGAGTTCCTACATGTGTTCTTTGAGACAACAGCGCTCTGGACCGGAGCAGCTCTGACATCTGATGCCTTGGACTGGCTAGTGCTACGGTTGGTCACAGAGGATGTTGTGCCTCGTGTTTGCTGTGCCTCCACCTCCTCCTCCCCCTCCTCCTCACTTGATTCCTCAGTTCGATCTGGCACCCAGGTGGAGTCAGTGACCTCATCATCATCAATGTCATCTTCACCCCCTATCTCCTCGTCACTGGAGCCAACTTGGCAGTATGCTGCAGCTGCTGGGGCAACATGAGTGCCAGTTATTTGTGTGTTATCACTGGCACCCCTTTCTCTAGGTTGATTATACTCCCTTGCTCAACCTCAGAGATTGAATCAGAGCACTGTACTTGCTGCGCATCCTCAAGTAGCATGTCACTCTCATTGTAGTCAAACAATTCAGCTGACTCCTCCGTGTGTGATAGCGAGGCTACGGCAGGAGTAGCTGTGGACATGGAGGCTGCATTAGATGCTTTGGAAGCTGAGGTGGACTGTAAAGCACTAGAAGCCTGGCTGGCAGAGGACTCGGAGGATGAGGATGGCCTGGTTAGCCAATCCACCAAGTCCTCTGTATGTTGCTGCTGCTGCTTAAGACGGCCAGCACCAGTTAGAAAGGACAAGCGTGCCCCTGCAGAGGATGCACCACGTCCACCACGACCAGAGGCATAGCCTCCTGACACAGGGGCTGCTTGCCCTCTTATCTGTGTCTGGGAGCGTCTGCCAGTCCTTTTTGTTCTTTCAGACATGGTGAGTGATATATAGATTAATATATACAGAACTCTGATTCAACTCTGGTATAAAGATTTAAATAACTCTGGTATAACTCAGTGAGACACACTGATAGCTGGCAGCCAGTGACAAGAGACAGATCACCTCAATTCACAAATGTTTTAAAGAAATTAGTGAGCCCCAAAATACAGCGTGGTACTTTTTGTATGACGAGACACAGATCACCTTAATTCCCAAGTGTTTTAAAGAAATTAGTGAGCCCCAAAAAGATTTGCTGGCACAGTGACAAGACCCAGAAAATCACCTCAATTCACAAATGTTTTAAATAAAGTTGTAAACCCCAGAAAAACTTGCTGGCACAGTGACAAGACACACATCACCTAAATTCAATGATATGTGGTATAAATGAGACCCAAAATGACTTTCTGGCACAGTGTGACAAGACCCAGAAAATCACCTCAATACACAAATGTTTTAAATAAAGTTGTAAACCCCAAAAAAACTTGCTGGCACAGTGACAAGACACACATCACCTAAATTCCCAGATTTTTGGTCGAAATGAGACCCCCCAGACCCCCTCAGTAGCGTGGCAGACCGGCAGTAACAACACACAAAACTATCTTCTTTGAAATCTCCTCTGAAATGCGTGCAGAAGCGCTGCGTTGAAACCTTATATAGTGTGCTGCGGGACTTAGCTCTGTGAGCCCATGATTGGGCAAAATTTGCCCAATCAGGACTCTGAGCGGTGATTGGCATAGTGTTCAACCAGTCTTGCACCAGACCTGTGGTCAGGTGCAAGGCTGTAGCCAATTAGGAGCTTCAGGCAGTGGGAAAATGCATTGTGGTCCATTGTGGTCAAACATGCGGCGAACACCCGGAAATGTTTGGGATTCGATGCTCGAATAGGCTAATTCGTTATTTTAACTGCATCCTTTATCACAGGAGGAAAACCTTGCCTCGGAAACGCTGCAGGATATCGAGCCTGATGAGCCTCAGACCAACGAGGATGCCCAAGCGATTTCCGAGGCAAATGTCCAGCAGGAGACTCCTGAAAAACTGTTGAGTGCGTCACCTTTAGACATCACATAGTGTGTCTTTTTAATGTATTGCTTATCACCATGTTACATAGCTCCCCCTGTGGGTCACACAAATACATTAAAAAGAAACACCCTATCTCCATGCAATTCAGGTGTTAAGTAAATTGGTATTTTTTGTTTTACACTTCTTTTATAGATTTGTATGGTTGATTTGTGGTTGGAAATTATCTTTTATTTTTTTACAGCTTGATTCACATGCAGTGTATTTCAGAGACAGGTGTAAAGCAGGAGAATGACTGGAGAATGGAAAATTCTAGGTCAAAATAGCCGATTTGGAAAGTGAGATAAATGGGAGAATTTTTCTGGTTTGGCTATTTTGACCTAGAATTTTCCATTCTCCAGTTATTATCCTGCTTTTCACCTCTCTCTGAATAACCCTGATACATAAAGTGACCCACATGGGCTCCTTAGTATACACCTCACATAAAATGTTATTATCATATATTTTCTACAACTTCTAGGGTGTTGAAGAAAAAATCTCTAAGCACAAATGAACCATAAAACTCAAAATGGTCTTTTTTGTATTGACATATGTATAGTTACATTGTTTCAGATCTAGTGTGTTTTTTTTATATAGTTACTATAAAAGTATATATGTGTGTATCCATGTGAATCAAAATGTCCAGGATGGAGACCAGCACTCCAAGGACTTCTTATTGTAATTATTACGTTTATTGTATCATTATTGTTTATTGTGTTTTTCCATTATCTTCCATAACTTTCATTATTGTCTCCTTATAAAGTTATGAAAAATAATTGAGATGTTGGCTCTAGATACAAGAAACAGAATAATTGCGAGAAGTCGTCCCTGGAGCTACGCTATGGTTTGTTTGATTGATTTAGGCTAGGGTCAGACTAACGCAGTATCAACGTGCGTTTAGCAGCACTAAATCGCGGCCGTGCTAGCAGCAAATGACGTCCAATGCCGGGCAGCATACAAAGAACGGCCGCGCAACGCAAGTGGCAAACGAACGCATTTTTTCGAGAACGTGAAACCGCTAGTACTGACATACAGAGTGCGCTGCGTCCACTAGCGGCGTGTGTGTGTGATTAGGAGACGTCAGACGCTGCTAATGTCCGGCCAACATAACGTCCAGACACCAAAAGGGTTTTATTGATGATCCGTACAAAATCACGGACGAAAATGCGCATGGTATGACCGCTATCGCGTATTACGTGAAAAAATGCGTCCATTCGTTCGAACGCACTTTTTCACGGACAACGCGAAAAATGCGTTAGTCTGACCCTAGCCTTAAGGGGTTATTCGGTAAGCTCCGAATTGGCCCCTGATTGCACCAAACAGTGAATTTCCCCGTTCAGTGGTATTTCGAGGCAACTAGACCTTTTTTATTATTTAGACTAAGGATGCATCGAAATTTCAGCCACCGACATTATATGCCGAAAATGGTGCATTTGGCAGAAAGGAAAAAACGGCCAGAAAAAAAGCCGAAAATCAGTCATCCAAACCTGGGCCTGGAGGCTCGGTTCGGTCGGGCCTCCAGGGCTTAGGATAGGATGACTGATTTTGGGGTGAGATTGAATTACCTTATACTTACCTACGTTTACCATTTTGTGCCGGTCCCGGTCCCCCCACCTCGGCTGGCATCCGGCTCAGGCGAGCCCCCAACTCAACCAGGCCTCCAACCCCAGGTTCGGATGACTGATTTGCGGCCGAGCTCAGGTTGTATTTTCGGTTTCAGACAGAAATTTTCATTACGGTGCATCACTAATTTAGAAACATTGTAATATACTTTTAAATGGTTTAGACACCTATTAGGGGAATTCCGCTTCTCTCCCCAGTTTGGTGGAATTCGCCTATGCCAATCCGGTGCAGTTTGGTGGTTTTCGCCAATGTCCGGTGACTCCAATTTCAGCAAGATACAGTGACCATTCACTAAATAGTGAGTTCACCTTATTTTCAGTGAAAGGGATTTGCCAAATGCGCTGAAGCACGGCAAAAATAAAAGCAAATTGCTTGCAATTTTGATACTTTGTTAATAGACCCTTTACTTGTGTGATTGATTTAGTGGGGTAGTGGTTTGGTTGGCTGGAGGATTTTATGATAATGGAGGAGTAAACATTTCACTATATGCAGTTTATCAGGTTGGGCTCCTCTTAATAGCTTAAAGTTTAATTCTCATCCTTTTTCTTCCACCATCCTATAACACAGGAGGAGAAACCTGATGTGGAATCTTCCCTTCAGGTTCCAGAGGCTGATGTGAATCAGCCCGGGGAGACTGAGGAAGAGAAGATCAAGCAGCGTGAGACCCTGAAGAACCTGGTGCGTGGGAAACCTTATATCAACTTGTTCTTGCTACAAGTGCAGTAAATCATCACACAGACAGACCCTGCCTCCACATTACATAACGCCCCCTTTGTGTCACTGTGAATACACTTTAAAAGACACAATTTCCCTTCTGTTTCCGTGACTATGTAGAATGAGTTCCATAAGTGAATACAATCTAAATATTTTGTTGTCCTTCTGTTGTACAGTGTGCTGCTGTGCGTAGAGAGAGATGATGGACGCCGGCCTCATCTCCCGCATAACTCGCTCTGTGCCAGTGCAGGAAGCCCGGAGTAAACTAGAAGTCGGAGTGTCGGTGTATTCCACGCTATTAACAACCAGTTTATGGATTACCAGACCCGACAGGCCATACTGCACTATGGTGATTATAGCAGAAGCAGCAGCGACAGCTCAGACGCTGCATCTCTCACCTCCTATGGATCCAGTGATGGAGAGCAGGTAAGAACCTTCACAATGAGACGTATTAAGAATTATGGTTTCAATTCTCTAGTTATTTCCAAATATTATAATAGAATTATAAGGAGCTTCACTTATAAATAAATGTGATTTCTTATTTCTTAGGACACAAGTGATGAACCCACCATCGCTGACACGGTCGAAGAGCAAGATCAGATAAGATCCCGCACGTTATGACGTAGTAAACCTTGGCTTTAGTTCCAGTAGTTATTGATTAATACTGAGGGTCTGTGAGTGGGTTTGTTACCAGTATGACAGAAACCAGTGGAGTTCTAGAACAATCACCAAAACAAATATGTTCTGATATTGTTTCAGATTATCAGTATGGTGCTGAAGGAGAAGAAGGAAAGCCGCATGAGATACTTCTGGAGAGGCATAAAATCCCTCTTCTGCTACTGCTGCTGCGTCCAGAAGCCCAAAAGATGCCGTCCTACGAGGAGAACCTCTAGCAGCGAATAGAGCGATCCCAAGCAGGAGAGCAGCACCAGCAGCCTGCCAGGAGGATGCGAGTCAGTAAGTATTTCCACAAACTGCATTCATTATTATTATTAAAATACTTTTAATGTGATGTATATATATTTCACATCAGATTTTGTTTAGGTTAGAGGACGCTTTTCGTTTCACGGTTCTTTTGTTGTTTGTTTGTTTTTGGAATACAGTCCTGTGAGGGAGGCTTTTCAGCAATTTCAGTATAAATAAAGGTACATTGTATCTTATTAATTTAGACATAACACTAATAAAACAAGTTTTTTCATTTGATTCTATTTATACAGAATGTATTTTAATCCTGATGGACGTTAACACTGAAATAAGAATTAGTTTTAGTCATTTCCACTCCCTAAACAGATAAATACCCTGTCATGACCACAGGGCTATTGGTCCAGCCGTAATGTATGGAGGGTGTGGGTGTAAGGGGTTAACAGATCCCAGCCACTGGCCTTACTACTTCTACCCTCCTCTATCAGGGTCCCAAAAGTCAGCAACCTAACACCCAAAACCTACAACCCTAGAACACCCCAAGTTATATTTATACCTGCTGTCACCACCAAGGCTGATAAATCGTGCGGCTTCGGTCAATCTGTAACTTTATACTAACCCAATCTGAGTCCCACCATTTACAGATAAAATGCCCAAACAGAGAAGAGGCTGCAGTAACGTGAGAAGCGAGCTCTACAGGAGAAACATAGATCGACTTAATAAAATAGACTTAATACAAGAGGAATAAGTAACAACGCTTAATATATAATAAACATACAAGATGTTGCAGATGTGGAGAGAATGTTTTTATTTACACTATCACTTATGTCCTTCTCTAAGGTGGCGCAAGAGATTCAGCATCAAGAAGAAGCATCGTGTCTGACGTGTCTTAGATGTTGTTTCCAATACGATATATTTTCCACAATGCTAATGTGATTGCCTTGAACCGTGACGCCAGAAAGGACGGCATCAGCCGCAGAGCAATCCTAGAGAACGATTTTCCCATTAGGATCCGAAGAATTAAATGAAAAGTGATGCCCGGTGCTCAACTTCATTGTGATAATGGCTGCTTGATCCAAGGAGAAATCTGACAGTGCACCATTCTGGGGTCAAGAAGTATTTTTTTCCCAGTATGTTGCATATCCGGGGAATGCTTCAGACTGGGGGTTTTTTGCCTTCTTTTGGATCAGCAGCAGTATGTGATGTGAAAGGCTGAACTCGATGGACGCGCAGCTTTCTTTCCGCCTATGTAACTATGAATAAACACAGCAACATTGGTGCGGTGACCCAGTGGAGGAAGCACCCTGATACAAGTGGATCCTACGGAGATTTTGTGGGCTTATATCACCAATTTATACAGTGCAGTGTTTTTATGTTGCTAATAAACAGTTTTAAACTGCATTCCTTTGTTATATAATTATTAACCCTTGCACGTCTATGAACATAGTCCCCTGTTACATACGTATAATACTTCCTATTGCAATCTTTACATTTATTGTATCAAGAGTCAACTTTTCAGTTACTTTCCATAACGTGCGGCATTGTGTCCTAAAATTTATGAAAAATAACTACATTTTTGGCTCTTGACACAATGAATGTAATGATTTAAATATTAAAGTTCCCCTTAAAACCCAACACAATTTCTACATGTTAATGGAAAGTATGTGGAGATTCTTCCCTGCAAAATGTTGCAGAATGCAAAGGCTGCAAGAGACGAGCGATTCATTAAAACCGTGTAATTTACTGTAATCAGGGTCGGATTAACAGAGGGGCTATTGGAGCTGAAGCTTAAGGCCCATGACCCCTGATAGACCCTGTGAAACGATATCAGGGTTATGTCACCGAGATTTTGGTGCACTCTTGTTCACCTCAGTTTGGCAAGTTAAATGCGCTGACCCATGGGTGAACTTGGCATTCACCACAGGGCCCCACGAAGTGCAGCGAATCGAACCGCCAAACGCCACTGCCGAACAGACCGCCAAATTGAACGATGCCAAAAAAAACACAGAAACTATCCGATAAACCATTGAACGCCCTTAAGGCTGGGGTCAGACCAGCGCATTTTTAACGTGCGTTCTGGCGCACTTAATCACAGCCGCACTAGCAGCAAATGACGGGCAATGACAGCCAATATACGAAGTACAGTCGCACGAAAGTCCGGCCGCACAACGCAAGTGGAAAATGAACGCATTTTTTCGAGAACGCAGAACCTCTAGTATGGACGTACAGAGTGCGCTGCGCCCGCTAGCGGCGTGTGTGTGTGATTTGGAGACGTCAGACCCTGCTCATGTCCGGCCAACATAACGTCCAGACGCAAAAAGTTTCCTGGTTTGGATTCGTAAAACATCACACACGAAACTGCGCATCGTATGACCGGTTTCGCATATTCCGTGAAAAAATACATCAATGTATTCGGACGCACTTTTTTACGTTCGCGTGTAAAAATGCTTTAGTTTGACCCTAGTCTAAGGCTAGGGTCAGACGAAAGCAGTTTTAACGTGCGTTTAGACGCACGAAATCACGGCCGTGCTAGCAGCAAATGACATCCGATGCCGGGGAACACACGAAGTACGGCCGCACGAATGTTCGTCTGCGCAACGCAAGTGGCAAACGAACGCATTTTTTCTAGAACGTCAAACCGCTAGTACGGACGTACAGAGTGCGCTGCGTCCGCTAGAGGCGTGTGTGTGTGATTGGAAGACGTCAGACGCTGCTAATGTCCGGCCAACATAACGTCCAGACACAAAAAGTGTTTTATTGATGATCCGTACAAAATCACGGACGAAAAGGCGCATCGTATGACCGCTATTGCGTATTCCGTGAAAAAATGCGTCAATTCGTTCGAACGCACTTTTTGACAGACAACGCGAAAAATGCGTTAGTCTGACCCTAGCCTTAAAACTGCCGAACGCATCTGCAGCCCACCAAATGCAGCTGACGACCTGCTGAATGGACCGCCTAACGCCACCAGAAAAAAGCTGACCAGCCGCAGAACGGGTAAAAAAACCCAAAACAAAACCAAAACACAAAAAGGGAGTTTAAAAATAAAAACAAACTACTGCATGAAAATGCCTGGGAATTATATATCAGGTCCTATGAATAATAATAATTTTTCTGTTACAAAAAAAACGCCATTTAAAAAAAATTGGTGGAAATTTTTTTACAGAAAAAATCCTGGAGAATGTCTAAACAAATTTCTAAAAAATAGAGACTTTTTGCTACAACCAAAAAGAATAAACAGTTGAATAAATATTTAGCCCCTTCCCTACCAAGTGATTTTACAAAAAACACTGAAAAACAAGTGTTTTTTTGTAAAATCATTTTAAATTAACTCGAAAATAAGAAATATTTGTGCTTATACCAATTGTATTTCTTACTGTAAATAACATTTTTGGCCAGTAGATGGCAACATCTACTGCCAAGTTGAGTTAGAGGTTTTAACAGCAGCTCTATTTTCTTCTATTTCTCCCTGCATCAGCTGCTGAAAGCCTGATATTCCAGAGCTTTGAGCAGCTGATTTTACGCAGTTTTAGGCTGGGGTCAGACGAACGCAGTTTTAACGTGCGTTTAGCCGCACAAAATCACGGCCGTGCTAGCAGCAAATGACGTCCAATGCCGGGCAGCATACGACGAACGGCCGCACAAAAGTTCGTCCGTGCAACGCAAGTGGCAAACGAACGCATTTTTTCGAGAACGTCAAACCGCTAGTACGGACGTACAGAGTGCGCTGCGGCCGCATAGCGGCGTGTTTGTGTGATTGGGAGACGTCAGACGCTGCTCATGTCCGGCCAACAAAACATCCAGACGCAAAAAGGGTTTTATTGATGATCCGTACAAAATCACGGACGAAAATGCGCATCGTATGACCGCTAACGCGTATTTCGTGAAAAAATACGTCCGTGCGTTCGACCGCACTTTTCCACGAACGACGCGAAAAATGCGTTCGTCTGACCCTAGCCTTAGCTCTTTGGGAATAATGCCCACAGGGCTAAAACTTTTGGGACACCTTCTGCAGGCCAAAAGCAAACGAAATTCCATTGCAGCAAACTAATTTAATTTGCTTTTGGGCTGCAGATCAGCGTACCGAGATATCTCGGGACAACGTTTCATTGCTGTTCTGTGTTCTGTGAATAGATTAACCATTGCTTCTCTATGGGGAATTTCATTGCTGCCGAACAGCACTGCATTTCGCAATTCGCCAATATTTGGCGAATTGCAAACATTTTGAATAGCCATGAAATTGCACCGTACAGCGAAAATCAATGTTTGGTTCAATTCAGTTCTCTTTGAATAACCCCTTATATCTGCTCTGATGGTCATTTGGATCCCTGTTTTCCAAGAACCGTAGCAGCTACAAAGTAATGGGAGGTATTGTTAGAAAGGCTAGAGCATGACCTTTCCAGTGAAACCAAATATAACCAGGTTTTATGTAGCAATAAAAAAAATGTAAAATTATTTTTTTCTTTTATTCTAAAACAGCACTGTTGTTCACTTTTCAATTATAAAGTGGATAATGATGCTGCATTAATGCTCCATTTCATTTTCATGTTGCCAGCAAGTGTGCATTATTATGCATTGTTCCATCATAAACCTAAACAGCCACTCTGCAGTGACGAACCTCTGGGTTCCTTTGGAACTCTGTACTAGGGATGAGCCGAACACTCCCCGAGTTCGGTTCGAGCCCAAACCCGAACTTCCCATTTGTTCGGGACCGAACCCGAACCCCCATGCAAGTCAATGGGGCTGAAAATTCCGTTTTTTGGAGTGCCCTCCATGAGGGCATATATGCTACATATTTGCCATAAAAGGTGTATGGGGGTCCGGGTAGTGCCCTGGGGGACAGGAAACAAGGACAAAAAGTTAAAAAAAAAACGTTTTTAAAGGGACAGTGAGTTTTCCATGAAATAAGGGTTAAAAATAAAAACGAAAAATTCCTTCAAATATCGTGCCTAGGAGGTCCCCATAACCTACCCGTGAAGTGGCGGATTTCTAGGATGTATAGAAATATGTAAAAACCAAAAAATGACATTTCAAATGACGGTAAATGCTTTTCCTTTAATCTATCCATAAACAACTGCTTGGGGCGGCAGTCTGTTTGAAAAGAGGAGACATTTTCGGACACGCAGAAAAAGTTTACTGATTTTTTGGCGGTGAAAAGCAGGAGAATGGAAACTTCTACACCAAAAAGCCGATTTGGAAAGTGAGATAAATGGGAGAATTTTTCTGGTTCGGCTATATTGACCTAGAATTTTCCATTCTCCAGTCATTCTCCTGAGTTTCACCTTTCTCTGAATAACCCTGTCAGGGTTATTCAGAGAGCGGTGAAGAGCAGGAGAATGATTGGAGAATGGAAAATTCTAGGTCAAAATAGCCAAACCAGAAAAATTCTCCCATTTAGGCTAGGGTCAGACTAGCGAATTTTTAACATGCGTTTAGGCGCACTTAATCACGGCCACACTAGCAGCAAATGATGGGCAATGACGGCCAATATACGAAGTACGGTCGCACGAAAGTCCGGCTGCGCAACGCAAGTGGAAAATGAACGCATTTTTTCGAGAACGCAGAACTGCTAGTACGGACGTACAGAGTGCGCTGCATCCACTAGTGGCGTGTGTGCGGGATTTGGAGACGTCAGACCCTGCTCATGTCCGGCCAACATAAAGTCCAGACACCCAAAGTTTCCTGGTTTGGATCCGTAAAAAATAACGCACAAAAATGCGCATCGTATGACCGTTTTCACGCAATCCGTGAAAAAATACAGCAATGCGTTCGGACGCACTTTTTGACGGTCGCTGCGAAAAATGCGTTAGTCTGACCCTAGCCTTATCTCACTTTCCAAGTCAGCTATTTGATCAAGATTGTTCTCTTTTCCTGCCATTCTCCTGGTTTTCACCTTTCTCTGAACAACCCTGAGAGAGAGGTGAAAGCCAGGAGAACTGGCAAGAGAAGAGAACAATCTAGACCAAATAGCCGATTTGGAAAGTGAGATAAATGGGAGAATTTTTCTGGTTTGGCTATTTTGACCTAGAATTTTCACTTCTCCAGTTATTCTCCTGCTTTTCACCGCTCTCTGAATAACCCTGTGAATGTTTAATCCCGAGGTGAAAAATAACATTGCTTTAGATTTTTTTCAAACACCAGTTAAATGCAGCATATTAGGATGTTTTAGGGAAATTAATTCTCAAATCTCAATCAGAAGCAGACACCACCCCACCCTCAGTATATTGTACAATGTATCAAATTGATTACCAGACTAAAAACACCTGCAGGGTTATCCAAAGAGATCCGATTTGCTTGAGAAAGGTAACCGAACGCTGAAAATCAGCGTTCGGTTGCCTTTCCTGGCCATTCGGCTATCCAGAGAGCAGGCAATTCGCCAAATCCTGGCGAATTGCCTGAACATACGGTGCCTGTTCGGTGCCTGTTCGAGGGCAGTGAAATCCTCATGAAAAAGCACTGCTTCAGCTATTCAGAGAACACAAACCAGCAGTGAAAGGTTCCCCTAATGCCCTGCCATTCGGTGGTTTAATTCGGTAAATTTATTCAGGAGAATCCCATAGACTTCAATGTTAAAAATATTCCCGATTTAATTCAATATCTAATAAACAATTCATTGTAAAATTCTGCAGCAAAAAGTCTCTTTATTTATAGATTTTTTAGGATACTTTAAGCATTTTTCAGAATTTTTTTTTTTTTAAAAGTCCGATTTTTTTTGATTTTTTTTTAAGTTTACTTATTTTTTCTGTAACAGCCCTTTTTATAATCATTCCCTGGACCTCCTGTGTAAATTTCAGACATTTTCGCTCAGTAGTTTCTTTGCAAACAGTGTTTCATTTTCACAGATTCATACAAATGGTTTTGCTAATTTATTCACTGCCTCCTCTGCGTCTCAGCTGCTTCGGCTCTGTGTGATTCGGCTCCTGTTCAGCTGCTTCGCTGCGTGTGATCGGCTCCTGCTCGGGTTTTTCGAAGGTTAATCCAGATGTTTTTGCTTGTTTTCGGCGTGCATTCGGTGGGTTTTGCGGTTAGTTGTCGGTGGGTTTACGGCAGCTTTTCCCTGCAATTCGGGGACCCTGTGGTGCTTGCTGAATACACCGCAGGGTCACCGAAATGCAATCGGCAAAAGGAACCGAATTGAAGAGAATGAAAAGTCACTGAACGTGCGGTGACTTTTCGAATCTCTTTGGATAACCCTGCTGGTGTTATGCCCGTTTGTGAACAGAGGTCATTTAGAGTTGATAATCTTTCCACGTACACATTAGTTTTTAATTCAATATCTAATAAATCGTTGCTTATAATATTCTGCAGTAAAGAGTCTCTTTATTTCTAGATTTTTTAGTATTTTTTTAAGCATTTTCTATACTTTTTTCAATTTTTTTTTTTTCCAACCCGAACCGAACACGCCGAAAAGTTCGAAATTCGCAAACTTTCGAACTGCCAAAGTTCGGGTCGAACTCCGAACCGTCCGAACCCGAACAGCTCATTCCTACTCTGCACCTCAAATCTTTACACCACACAAGGTCAAGTGATGTTTCATTGGAAAGGCCATACTCTGGCATTTGTAACAACAATACCAAATATGCCCATGTAAAGTGTAAATATTGAAAACAAAATTCAAATGCAAAAATTACTTTTTTCTCCTCTGCTCTAAGACAGTGCCTTTATATGATTTTACTTATAAAGCAAACAATGCCGCTGCACTAACTCAGTTTCTCATTTCCCACACCGGAAACAAAATGGCGAGGTGATAGCACAATAGGTTATGGAATGGTCTGTCTAAAACACAAGCTACCGTACCGCTGCAAGGGGAGTGGGGTACGTTGGACCCCTTTTTCGTCATCCTTTACACCCACAAAGTCAAGTTAGGAGTCATTGAACAGGTCATAGTCTGGCCATTCTACTAAGTAGTACTAAAACGATTTCGTCCGAATTTTGGGATAATTTAATATTCGTATGACTCGAGAGATACGAAACTGCTCAGTCCAAAACACGAAAGAAACTAAAGGAAAATGCATTACATTTTAGTTTCAGTTCTTTTTGTAATATTACATTGATGAGTGAAGAAGACCAGCAACGTGGAGCGCAAAAATCAAAGCTACAGAAAATGTTTGTATGTGTAATCCTTCCCGACCCCTACCCGAAAATCTGACAATGATAGAGCTCCAGAACACTCACTCGCAGCGCAGACAGACAGCGCAGGAGAGGAAACCTTTACTTAACCCTTGCATGTCTATGAGACAGATGAGATGATAAAAGCAGCGGGAGAGGGAAAACATTAAAATAAATCACACTGAAAGCTAATGACAGAGTATAACATGGAGGGCTGGATATATAAAAAAACCTTAATAACAAGCTGCGTTGGGAGAAGAGAGGGACTTTATATAACGTGTGCTATCTCCCCTCCCGCTCTGCATAATAGGGTCTTAGGTCTGAAACATTTTATATTATCCAGGATCACTATCCCCCTTTCCTCATCAAGAATACAAGTTTTAGATAAAGTCCCTCTCCTCTCCCAGTGCTGCTTGTTATAAAGTTTTTTTTACGTCTGATACATTTAGTATCCAGCTCTCCCAGTTACTCTGTCATTTTGAGCCTTCAGTGTGATTTATTTCAATGTTTTCCCTGGATATAAAGTGTTATTTTATAAAAAAAAAAAATTGTGCCAGTCATCTCTTCTCTGAGCTTTCAGACCGATTTACGTTAATATTTTTCCTCTCCCCTACTTTTATAATCCTGTCTGTCTCCCCACAGAGATACAAAGTTTATGTAAAAGTTCCCTCTCCTGTGCTGGATAAGCATTGCATTCCGAGGTTCTGCACCTCCACATGTCAATGCAGTAGGATGTTCTATACATAGAGGGGCATTATTTAATGCAGGAGGATGTCCCTCTCTGTATATAACATTGCAACATAGAAACATAGAAAATGTCGGCAGATAAGAACCTTTCAGCCCATCTAGTCTGCCCAATTACATGGATAATTTACCTGGATTTATCTTTTATTTAGGATAGCCTTATGCCTATCCCATGACTGCTTAAATTCATTCACTGTTTTGGCCTCTACCACTTCTACTGGAAGGCTGTTCCATGTATCCACCACCCTCTCAGTAAAATAAGGCTTCCTGATGTTACTTTTAAACCTTTGCCCCTTTAATCTAAGACCATGTCCTCTTGTTTTGCTACTTTGTTTCCTTTTAAATATACTCCCTTCCTCTACCTTGTGGATTCCCTTTACGTATTTAAATGTTTCTATCATATCTCCTCTGTCTCGTCTTTTTTCCAAGCTGTACATGTTAAGATCATTAAGCCTTTCCTGGTAACTTTTCTCCTTCAAGCCCTACACCATTTTAGTAGCCCTTCTCTGATCTCTCTCTAAGGTGTCTATATCCTTCTGGAGATACGGTCTCCAGTACTGCACACAGTACTCCAAGTGAGGTCTCACCAGTGCTCTGTACAGTGGCATGAGCACTTCCCTTTTCCTACTGCAAATACCTCTCCCTACACAACCAAGCATTCTGCTAGCATTTCCTGCTGCTCTATTACATGGACTACTTACACTTAGATCCTCTGCAATAATAACCCCTAAATCCCTTTCCTCAGATGTTGAGGTTAGGACTGTATCAAATATTCTATATTCAGCCTTGGGTTTTTACGCCCCAGGTGCATTATCTTGCACTTTTCCACATTAAAACTCAATTGCCACAGCTCCGATCATTTTTTTAGTTTACCTAAATCATTTGTCATTTGTCTGATCCCTCCAGGAACGTCAACCCTGTTGCAAATCTTGTGTCATCAGCAAAAAGACATACTTTACCATTAATACCTTCTGCAATATCACTAATAAAAATATTAAAGAGAATGGGTCTATGCACAGACCCCTGAGGTACCCCACTGGTAACAAGACCTTGCGCCGAATAAACTTCATTTATGACAACCCTCTGTTGTCTGTCACCCAGCCACTGCCTAATCCATTCAACATTATTGGAATTCAAGCTCAAAGATTGCAATTTATTGATAAGCCTTCTATGCGGAACAGTATCAAAAGCCTTACTGAAATCTAAATAAGCAATGTCTACTGCATCACCTTTGTCTATTATTTTTGTTACCCAATCAAAAAAAATCAATAAGATTAGTTTGGCATGATGTCCCTGAGGTAAACCCATGTTGTTTCTGATCTTGTAATCTATGTGTTTTTAGATGTTCAACAATCCTTTCCTTTAACATGGTTTCCATTAATTTACCCACTACTGACGTAAGACTAACTGGCCTATAGTTCCCCAATTCCTCCCTACTACCCTTCTTGTAAATGGGCACAATATTTGCTAATTTCCAGTCTTCTGGGACGACTCCCGTTAATAAGGATTGGTTAAATAAATCTGTTAACGGTTTTGCTATTACACCACTGAGATCTTTTAATAACTTAGGGTGGATCCCATCAGGCCCCATTGACTTATTTGTCTTTACTTTAGACAGCTGCTGTAGAACCTCCTCCTCTGTAAACTCATACAGTTGTGTTCAAAATTATTCAACCCCCACTGAAATTGAGTGTTTTGGCCAGTTTGACATTGATTTTGATCATTCAGTCATCTTGCTTACAATTAAATCAAAGAGGCACGTGTAGGTCAGACAAATATAACATAACATTTATAATGAAATAACCACAAATGTCTTTTCTGTGCTCACATCATTATCAGTTTTATTCAACCCCCAAGTGACATTCAATCTTAGTACTTAGTAGAACATCCTTTTACAGTTATAACAGCTTTTAAACGTCAAGCATAGCTTGACACAAGTGTCTTGCAGCGATCTACGGGTATCTTCGCCCATTCGTCATGGGCAAAAGCCTCCAGTTCAGTCACATTCTTAGGCTTGCGCACTGCAACTGCTTTCTTTAAGTCCCACCAGAGGTTCTCAATCGGATTTAAGTCAGGTGACTGCGATGGCCACTCCAAAATGTTCCAGCCTTTAATCTCCAACCATGCTCTAGTGGACTTGGAGGTATGCTTGGGATCATTGTCCTGTTGTAAGGTCCAACGTCTCCCAAGCCTCAGGTTTGTGACGGACTGCATCACATTGTCATCCAATATCTCCTGGTACTGAAGAGAATTCATGGTACCTTGCACACGCTGAAGCTTCCCTGTACCTGCAGAAGCAAAACAGCCCCAAAGCATGATTGACCCCCCGCCATGCTTCACAGTAGGCAAGGTGTTCTTTTCTTCATAGGCCTTGTTCTTCCTCCTCCAAACATAGTGTTGATCCATGGGCCCAAACAGTTCTAATTTTGTTTCATCAGTCCACAGAACACTATCCCAAAACTTCTGTGGTTTGTCCACATGACTTTTGGCATACTGCAGTCAACTCTCCTTATTCTTTGGAGACAGCAAGGGGGTGCGCCTGGGAGTTCTGGCATGGAGGCCTTCAATACGCAGTGTGCGCCGTATTGTCTGAGCTGAAACTTCAGTACCCACATCTGACAAATCTTTTCTCAGTTCCTCAGCAGTCACACAGGGACTTTTCTCCACTCTACGCTTCAGGTAGCGCACAGCAGTCGAAGTCAGCATCTTCTTTCTGCCACGACCAGGTAGCGTTTCAACAGTGCCCTTTGCCTTGAATTTGCGAATGATGCTTCCTATGGTTTCTCTTGGTATGTTTAACATCTTTGCAATCTTCTTATAGCCATTGCCCTTCCTGTGAAGAGTAATCACCTCTTCTCTTGTCTTCCTGGACCATTCTCTTGACTTCACCATGTTTGTAACCACACCAGTAAATGTCTAGAAGGAGCTGAGTATCACAGTCATTTTAAAGCTGCCTAATTGGTGCTTATTATGCTTTATTGCTGCTCCGTGACATCCACAGGTGTTTTCAATACCTGATTGAAAACACTTGAATGAACCTCTGTTCTTCAGAGTGGTAGTCTTTAAGGGGTTGAATAATTGTGTCAATGAAGAATTCACAAAAGAAACATTTACTACTGTATTACAAAACCAATTGATGTCATTTTAGTTGCATATGGTTCTTTAAAAAGTCCTTGTAGGATTTCATTCTGAATACAATTGCAAATGTACACTAAATTCCCTAAAACTATTTACAGCATTGGGGGTTGAATAATTTTGAACACAACTGTATGTAAATGTCTCTTTAGTGTTTCCTCCTAACTGAGGTCCCTTTACTTCCTTTTCTTCTGCAAAGACTGAACAAAAATATTCATTGAGGCAGTCAGCAAGACCTTTATCCTCTTCTACATACCTTCCTTCGATTAAAAACAAACTAATCCTTGCTTTACTTTTCTTTTCTCGTTTATGTATCTAAAAAATGTTTTGTCCCCCCTTTTTTTTTTACTGGCTGAGCTATTTTCTCTGCTGCGTGTGCTCTGGAAGCTCTTATAAATTGCTTTGCCTCTTTCTGTCTAATCTTATAGGTTTGCCTATCTTCTTCACTCTGAGTTTTTTTTATAATTATTGAATGCTATCTTTTTTGTTCTTCACTATTTTGGCCACTTCTGCAGAGTACCACAGTGGTTTCTTCCCTTTTTTGTTTTTGCTAACAAGCCGAATGCAATTGCCTGTGGCCTTCAATAATGCCTCCTTTAAATAATCCCATTTCTCCTGGACTCCCTTTAAACTCCTCCAGTCTGATAATGACTCATTCACACAAAATCTCATTTTAGAAAAATCTATTTTTTTAAAGTCTAAAACTTTTGTTTTTGTGTGGTGAGGCTCCATCCCTGTTCTTCTATTAAACCACACTGACTGGTGATCACTAGATCCCAAATTTTCACCTACAACAACGTCTGATACCAAACCTCCATTTGTGAGTATTAAATCCAATATGGCCTCTTTACGGGTCGGCTCCTCAACTACTTGTGTTAGAGATAATACCATCCAGTAGGGAGTTTAGAATATTTGTACTCCTGGTGCACCCAGCTATTTTGGTTTTCCAGTTCACATCAGGAAGATTAAAGTCCCCCATGATAATAACTTCCCCCTTCATTGTCATTTTGGCTATTTCTTCAAACAGCAGCTTATCTAGCTCTTCTACTTGTCCAGGGGGTCTATAGATCACACCTACATGAGCTACTGTATGATTACCAAATGTTAGCGTAACCCAAACTGACTCTAGGTTCACCTCGCTCACTTTTATTTGGTTTGTTTTTATGTTGTTTTTCACATACAAGGCCAATCCTCCTCCTTTCCTACCTTCTCTTTCTTTTCTATATAAAGAGTACCCCGGTATTGTTATGTCCCAGTTATTTTTCTCACTGAACCATGTCTCAGTAACCGCCACTAAATCTACTTTTTCAGCTGCCATCATTGCCTCCAGTTCATTGATTTTATTGACTAAACTGCGAGCATTTATAGACACGACTCTGAGCTTGTTGTTTTTTACCCTGCATGTTGCTTGCACCCTCCGATTTAGTTTTGGGGGACAATCGGGCAGATTGTTTTTTACCCTTTTGTCCCCCTCTCCTAGTTTAAATATTCCTTTGTGAAACCTTTGAACTTCTCACTGAGAACATATGTTCCCCTATGAGTAAGATGCAAACCATCTGTTTTATAAAGTTCCTTTCTGCTCCAATTAGAGCTATCATGGGACACAAATCCAAATCCTTGCTCCCGACATCATTCCTGAAGCCAAAAATTTATTTCCTTAGTGCACATCTGCCTATCCTGAATGCTATGCACAGGCAGAACTTCAGAGAATGACACAGTGGATGCAATCTGCTGTATTTCACCTCCAAGAACACAAAAATCTTCCTTAATCTCAGAAACCTCATTGCTAGCCAAGTCATTTGTCCCTAGATTGACTAGAGCGTCCACTTCCCCTTCCTGCTTTGCTCGTTTGACAATATTGAGAATACGTCTCCAGTCTCTACGAGCAGTAGCCCCAGGAAGACATCTCACCAAACCATTACTCTCCAGCTCAACACCTCTTGTGATAGAATCACCCAGCAACAATTACCTTCTATCAAGTCCCACCTTTTCATTTTTGTCCTTGGTTGCAGTCTTACATACCTTAGGCATAGGGGATGGTGGTTCCTCATCTTTGGTGTCTAAGCCTACTTCCGTCTTACCACTACACTCTGAAAGTGCCTCAAAAGAATTAAGAAGAGCCACAGACTGTGGGACATGCCTTCTATCCACAACTCTAAGTCTACCAGATCCTACAGTAGTCCATCTGCCGCTCCTAGGAGGCCTCTCTGGCAGTGGCTTTGTAACAGTCATAGCCTGAGTTTGTCTAACAGATAATTTACAAATCTCAGACTTCAAACAGGCAATTTCCTGCTGCAATAAAGAGAGCTGCCTACATATCTGGCACCCTCCAAACCTCCAGAAATTGGATCTAAAAACAAATGCATGACAGCTATTACACTGGACCAAGCCTGCCATTATAAAATGAAAGAATGGATTTAAAACAAGCAAATCTTACCTTTTTGTAGGATTTCTACCTCCCGTCTAACCTCAGACTACCTCCAGAGTATCTCCAGAATATCTCTAAGTGCCTCACTTGGAAGGATTGCACTTAGAAGGCTTCACAAGCTCTATTAGACAAGCTAATATCACCAGTCTTTATATAGTCACCTAAGAACCTAAGAACACCTCCCCCAGCAAGGCATGGACAATCTTAACCTCTTAGCAAATAGCACCCAATTGATTACCAACTCTGTGCTAACCAGTAAGAAAATTGAGTCACCAGCCTAACCTAATTTACTCATCAGACCTAATTTAAAACCTTAAGATGAATAGAAAAGATCTGTTTGAAACAAAAATCAAAATCACTCACCAGAATATCTCTAAGTGCCTCACTTGGAAGGATTGCACTTAGAAGGGTTCACAAGCTCTACAACACCCTACTGCATTAATATATACAGAGAGGGGTATAAATTGAGGAGGATGTTCTATACAGAGAGGGACCTTAATTCAGGAGGATTTTCTATACATTATAAAGAGATGGGTATTAATTTATGCGAGAGGATGTTATATACATTATAAAGAGAGGGGTATTAATTAATGCAGGTGGATGTTATATACATTATACAGAGAGGGGTATTAATTAATGCAGGATGATGTTATATACTTTATAAAGAGTGGGGTATCAATTAATGCAGGAGGATGTTCTATACATTATACAGAGAGGGGCAATTTTTTTAATTCAGCCCTTTAAATGCAGTGGCTGTGAGCGCTGAGATCGGCTGCTTGTTACAGTATCTCTCACTCAGCACAGTGTGTCAGGCTCAGCTGTTACAGTAACTGACTGCTGCTCATCGCAGTGCTCATATTCAGTAAAAGTTGGAAATATTATTGTTATAACCTCTTATATATAAAAATATTATTTACTAGTTTTACTGAAACTCTGAGCACTGTGATAAGCAGCAGTCAGCTACTGTAACAGCTTTGCCTGACACATTGTGCTGAGAGTGAGAGATACTGTAACAAGCAGCCAATCTCAGCCCTCTGAGGAGCCACCACTACAATATTAATTGTTTCCGCTTGTTTTCAGATGAATAAAATTTGTTTCATACTAATGAACTGAAAACGAATTTCTTTAGCAACTAAATAAATTGCATTTTAGGATGAATCCATTTGTCCAAAATGAAATTTTGTGCTGTGCACATGTCTAGATTTAAACCCCTTCACTGCTGAAGATTCCTGTATCTTCCAAATTTGGTTTTCCCAATCCCTGCTTCATCATGCCTGTGAGAATTGATGCCAGTGGACAGAGACACGATGTCAGCCCACTGTGAATGATGACCACAATTGGTCCCAAGCTGATGACACACCGATCTGCATTCTAGCGGGAATCAGGATAATGCACTCACTACTACATCACGTGCAGTTAACAAGTTAATTCATATGATTTAGACAGTTTATAGACATTTAAAATGCACTTACTTTACAATAAACATGTGAAATTTTAAAATATGATGCTAAAGGTTAGCATAGCGGTCATTGCATTAGTTTTCATGCATAGGTAAAATCATCTTTTTGTGTTATATGTACGGGAGAATTCTGCTTGAATCTTTACCTTTTAAGCTATTTCAAACTTTCCATTGTACATCTGGATTGTGAGACAGGAAAGCGTAAGGGAATTAGTACAATCGTAATGCTAACATTAGTGCTCAGCTACTGTATGTGAGGTTAAAGATAGGTTAAGTGGACCTAGCCATGCTGTCCATATTACAATCCCAATACTAATGGGTTAAAAACCTGCGGAATCAGTCAGCACCAGCTTAACATCCTCCCAAAAATCAGATACTCTCCTGTCATCCTGCAGCGAAAACGGCGACCCGATCTGCCGTTTCTGGCTGCCAGGAGCAGAGTGAGACTGAGGAAAAAAGTCGCCAGTCTCCCTCCGCGATCACTCTACAGACCTGCATGATTTTTCCATCTAATTTCACTAGGGCTAATTGGAAATTATACCATCTCCAGTTGCTAATTCCGTATTCAATGACTAAGGGAGCAGAAAGACTATAGGGTTATTTACTAACCACTGTTTCGCCGAAGTTCATTGGAGTTGTGAATAGAGGTAAAAATCACTGTTGCTGTAAGTACAGAGCACTTCTATCCAGAAAAGCAAAATTCAGCTACGGCGGACAAAGTTGTGCAAACAACAGGGAACAACGGTGCCGGCAATATCCTCTATAGAAGGAGTCAACTGCAACTATTCCCCATTTAGCATTGTTCCACCAATATTTATAACAATGGAGATTATACTTCAGTGATTTTAAAGTAATGACTGTCATTGAACTCTAATAGCAGCAATGGTGAAAACAACAGTGGTGAACAATGCTACAATGCTGACTGAAGCTGCATTGGAAACAACTGTGAAAACGATGGTAAACTACTGTAGATGTAGATGTGCCCCCACAAGGACTACAACCATGAAGGAATTTCCCTAGATAGGGAATTCACCATAGTTTTCTGACATTTGCTGTATATAAAGACACTGGGCTCTCTTCCAGCCTTGGTTTAAATGTAACCAGAGCTGTCATAAGCTTACCAGAGCCATTAAAGTCCATGCAGTTCTTAAATTTACGACAGCTCTGGTTACATTTGCAGCAGGGTTGGAATAGGGCCCTTCAATCAATAGGGCCCTGTTTCTTCAATCAAACAATGTTGCATTATTAATAATCCCATATCTAATAAATTTTCCATGGATAAAAGTTACCGTCACTCTGTCTTTTTTTTCCAGGAGATGATGGTCCCATCAGGTGCTTCTCTGTAGTTTAATTTTAGAAGGATCCTTACATAAACCTTGCAAAATAAAAAGCGATTCTTTTTTTAAACAGAATATTTGACATTTTAGAATAATTTGCAGCTTTTCTATCCAGAACACATTGCAACATGTTTGCAAACTTATTGATTGTCAGAAGAAATTAACAGTTTAAAATGAAGGTGCTAAATAAATATTTACAAATATTACTTTCAGTGAAAAATACATCTTTTAACTGTGTAGTTTTCAAAAGCTTTCTTCCTTTTTCTCTCTTTTTCCCTTCCCTTCTTTATTTTTTCCATGGCTTGGGTTATGTTACCTTTTAATAGATTACTAAAGGGGTTATTCATAGAGAGCCGATCTGGCCCCGAAATGTCGCCAAAATGAGAATTTCCCTGTATAGTGACATTTCGAGCCATTCTGCTATTCAGAGAGCAGGCAGTTCGCCAAATTTTGGCGAATTGCCTGCACGTACGGTGCCTGTTCGAAGGCAGTGAAATTCCCCATAGAGAAGCAATTGTAAATCTATTCACAGAACACCGAACAGCAGCAAAAAGTTGTTGAACTGCCCTGCTGTTTGGTGTTTTCATCTATTAGGTTTATTCAGGTGAATCCCATAGGCTTCATTGTTAAATATATTCCCGTTTTATTTCAATATCTAGTAAACAGTTTATTATTTTAATCTGCTGTAAAAAAGTCTCTTTATTTATATATTTTTTAGGATCTTTTAGGCATTTTTCTGTATTTTTTTCTGTATTTTTTTATTCTGGCTTTTTCAATGGCATTTTTTTAATCTGTAACAGACCTTTTTATTATCATTCATTGGATCTTATATGTAAATTCCAGACATGTTTGTTCAGTAGTTTTTTTGCAAACAAGCAACCCCCGTTCGTCAGCTTGTCAGCTTTTTCTGGCGGCTGCTCTGCGCTGTAATCGGCAGCTCGGCGACTTTTTCCGGCGTGGTTTCTCCAGTGGGTTTTCGGCGGGTTTGTGTCAGGTTTTCCCTGCACTCCAGGGACACTGTGTTGAATTCAGAACTTTGATTTCCCGAAGTGCAGAGTACTACCGGAAACGTGAGAGATGTCGCTGACATTTCGGTACTTTCTGAATAACCCCTTATATGTTGTAATGTTGAACTAAATGCGCATTTGTCTTTTTTCAACCTATATTATTATTATGTTACTTTATGTGTAAATGTAAAGAACATTTTAAAATAATCTTAGCAAGTTCTGGTTTGTTACTTCATTTGTGATGCTAGTTGTTTACCACAAAGGATTACAATGTAATGGTTTACTGTAATACATTCAGATTATTCTTGTTTACCACCCAAAACAATTACATTTTTATTTTGAATAACATAGTAACATAGACCTGAGGTTATCCTGGATGAACACACTAACTTTTCTAAATAACAGAGAAATCACACACATATACAGTATATATATACACATTTTGCCAAAAGTATTCGCTCACCTGCCTTGACTCGCATATGAATTTAAGTGCCCTCCCATTCCTAATCCATAGGGTTCAATATGACGTCGGTCCACCCTTTGCAGCTATAACCGCTTCAACTCTTCTGGGAAGGCTGTCCACAAGGTTTAGGAGTGTGTTTATGGGAATTTTTGACCATTCTTCCAGATGCGCATTTGTGAGGTCCCACACTGATGTTGGACGAGAAGGCCTGGCTCTCAGTCTCCGCTCTAATTCATCCCAAAGGTGTTCTATCAGGTTGAGGTCAGGATTCTGTGCAGGCCAGTCAAGTTCATCCACACCAGACTCTGTCATCCATGTCTTTATGGACCTTGCTTTGTGCACTGGTGCACAGTCATGTTGGAAGAGGAAGGGGCCAGCTTTAAACTGTTCCGACAAAGTTGGGAACATGGAATTGTCCAAAATATCTTGGTTTGCTGAAGCATTTTTATTATTATTCTTTATTTATAAAGCGCCAGCATATTCCGCAGCGCTGTACAATAGGCACAGTATAGACAGGGTTACAATACATTGAACAACATTTGACAAACAGTACAGGAGGAGATGAGGGCCCTATTCCCTTAGGAACTCACAATCTAGGAGGGTAGGGGTTGGAAACAGGAGGAGAGGACTGTAAGGTGAGAGTGATTGATGGTTGCGTCAGTGAGTTGGGTGGTAGGCTTCCCTAAATAGGAACGTTTTAAGGGAGCGTTTGAAGGAAGAGAAGTTAAGGGAAAGGAGAGCGTTCCAGAGAGTGGGGGCTGCACGTGAGAAATCCTGCAGTCTATCATGGGAAGAGGTGATGCGGGGAGAAGCTAGGCGCAGGTCACTGTTTGACCTTAGGGAGCGGGCTGGGGTGTATTTGGTGTTTAGTGAGGACAGGTAGTGGGGAGCTGAGTTAGTGAGGGTTTTGTATGTAAGGATAAGGATTTTGAACTTAATTCTGCAGTGGATGGGGAGCCAGTGAAGGGACTCGCAGAGGGGAGCGGCAGAGACAGAGCGGCGGGTGAGGTGAATTAGCCTGGCGGAGGCGTTCAGGATGGATTGTAGGGGGGAGAGGCGGGACAGAGGGAGGCCAGATAAGAGATTATTGCAATAGTCGAGTCGGGAGATTACCAGGGCGTGTATGAGTTGTTTTGTGGTGACAGCGGTAAGAAATGGCCGAATTCGGGAAATATTACGCAGTTGGTATCGGCAGGAGGAGGAAAGAGACTTGATGTGGGGGATGAAGGAAAGAACAGAGTCAAGTGTAACTCCAAGACAGCGAACTTGGTTTGATGGGGAGATGGTGATACCCTCCACCGTGATAGAGAAGTCAGGAGGTGGGGAGGCATTGGAGGGAGGAATAAGTAGGAGCTCAGTCTTTGACATGTTGATCTTTAGGTGGTGGGAGGCCATCCAGGAGGAGATGCCAGATAAACAGTCACTGACTTTTGAAAGGACAGGGGGAGAGAGATCAGGGGTAGAGAGGTAGATCTGAGTGTCATCAGTGTAGAGGTGGTAATTAAAGCCAAAGCTGTTGATGATTTTGCCCAGGGAGGAGGTGTAGATGGAAAAGAGCACAGGACCAAGGACAGAGCCTTGAGGTACACCAACAGATAGAGGCGATGAAGAGGAGGAGTTACCAGCAAAGGACACACAGAAGGACCTGTTGGATAAATAGGAGTCAACCCAAGCAAGTGCAGTGTCACCGAGACCCAGAGAGTTGAGGGTCTGTAGAAGGAGGGGGTGGTCAACAGTGTCAAAAGCAGCCGAGAGGTCAAGCAGGATGAGAATAGAATAGTGGCTGTGTTTTTTAGCAGTTAGGAGGTCGTTGGTGACTTTGGTGAGGGCAGTTTCAGTTGAGTGTAGGGGACGGAAGCCAGATTGCAGGGGGTCAAGTAGGGAATTGGAGGACAGGAAGAGGGAGAGGCGGTTGAAGACTAGTTTTTCTAAGAGCTTAGAGGTAAAGGGAAGCAGGAATACAGGGCGGTAGTTGGATGGAGAGTTGGGATCGAGGGATGGTTTCTTTAGTAAAGCAGCTCCAAACTGTTCCCACAAAGTTGGGAGCATGGAATTGTCCAAAATGTCTTGGTATGCTGAAGCATTCAGAGTTCCTTTCACTGGAACTAAGGGGTCAAGCCCAGCTCCTGAAAAACAACCCCACACCATAATTCCCCCTCCACCAAACTTTACACTTGGCACAATGCAGTCAGACAAGTACCGTTCTCCTGGCAACCGCCAAACCCAGACTCGTCCATCAGATTGCCATATGGAGAAGCACTCCAGAGAACGCGTCTCCACTGCTCTAGAGTCCAGTGGCAGCGTGATTTACACCACTGCATCCGACGCTTTGCATTGCACTTGGTGATGTATGGCTTGGATGCAGCTGCTCGGCCATGGAAACCCATTCCATGAAGCTCTCTGCGCACTGTTCTTGAGCTAATCTGAAGGCCACATGAAGTTTGGAAGTCTGTAGCGATTGACTCTGCAGAAAGTTGGTGACCTCTTCACACTATTTGCCTCAGCATTCACTGACCCCACTCCTGAGAGCAACCCATTCTTTCACAGATGTTTGTAAAAACAGTCTGCATGCCTAGGTGCTTGATTTTATATATTTGTGGCCATGGAAGTGATTGGAACACCTGATTCTGATTATTTGGATGGGTGAGCGAATACTTTTGGCAATATAGTGTATATATATATATATATATATATAGCAATCTTTGTCTTCCTTAAAGTGTAAAGAAGTACATATCATTTAGTTTCCTGAATCTACCATTTCTAACCTATCATTTTTTAATGTGCTTGTTGAAAGACCTGGTAGAGAAAATAATTTTGCCTCTAGCACTCTCCCTACACCCTACAGCAGAATTGTGTATTAAACTTGTATTATTTTATTAATAGATGGTATAATCTACAGTAAATCAACATTTCTGGTGATGTTTAACCCTTTTTTACCCTGATCGAGTATACTTGCTCTTCAAGTAAATCGTTAGTGGTCAATCTGCACCTATTCTGGAGCGATGCATAATTTGTCCCTAAAGTTTCATCACATCAGAAATTACATCTAATATTTTGAAAATGTTTGATAAGCTTGAATTCTGTTTTTCCTTCAAGGAAACACAAAGCCCAAGTTGTAATATACATGTAGTCATGCTTTATTAGCCAGAAGAGGGTGCTGCCTCTACCTGTCAAACAGTGCATACCTGCAGTGGAAATGTGCAATGGAGAGGCTACTGTATGTTTCTCTGTGTGGATAAAGGCTTAAATCCATCAATTCATAGGGCCCTGCCATGTCGCGGAGAAGGGGTTAGCGATGGTTATGTCCAGAAAATAATGAAACAAATGTCAAAATATGTCAGTGTTGTCCGTTACGTTTGGAAATATAAAAACAAAAGTCATACACTGTTTAATATTTTGTTGTTATTCCAAAATCAGCAAACTATTCACACAAAACCCTGATACGGGAGTTCAATGTTTTACAGCAGTGTACTAATTTCTGCACGAAGTTCACATTTTTATGTTTATGACACCCCTGGAGTACAGTAATTCTACTACCCTGCAGTTTCTATGTAGTAACCAGCAGATGGCGACCTTCTGTTTGCTCTGGAGATTCAAGACTGTGTGGCTCTATGGTTTTGTGTGTGGAGGCAGGGCTGCTAGAGAGGAAGCAAGAGGGAGGAAGCTGGAAGATGATGGTGGCTGAGATTTGTGGTATTGTGTCCAGTGCTGAAGCATCCTGCATAAAGGCTCCCAGCAGACTCTGTATCCAGATCAAAGCACAGAACTGTTCCTGGCAGTGATTGTCCGGCAGAAAGAAGGAATCCCAGTGGAGCAGCTTCTCCCCTTCCTGGACAAAATCTGATTGCAGACTGTGGAGTGGTAAGCTGAAACCTCTCCCCTTGGTTTTACAACAAGGCACTCTGACACTGGTTACTAAAGCAGCAGTCTGACTTCTCTGATCCCTGGAACACCCCAGCATATTACAAACAAAGTGGATTACAATTATTCTGGGCCCCAACAATGCGCACCACCTACCTATGGTACCATTAGCGAAAAGACTAGGGTGGGCCTCAGTATTGTTTGTGGGTGGGTAAACTCATACTGACTCTTGCGTTATTTACTTATTCCACTGCATTATGTTTATTTACACCGTTACATTTATTTTTGCATAGAGATTTGCTGTGCAATACAAACTTCTATAATAGACAGCTCTGTGTTGATTTATTGCTTGTTTAAATATGTTCCCATCTGGATCTCACACCCAAAGCCTGGATGTCCAGTTGGGTGGAGGCACTGCCGCAGTCATGTACCCCAACTCCCAGGTAGCGGAGGCTCAGGATCGGCTTGCAGAGCGCTTGAAGGTAACTGAGGTAAAAGACCACAGGGGTATTTGTGGGACTACGCAAAAACCCGTTACATGTAATTAACATTTTTCAAATAACCTATTTGTGTTTCACTTCCAAATCATTTATTTACTGACTTTCAGAACTGAGAGAATCTCTTCCCCTCCTCTCTCTTCCCCCTCCTCTATTCCCCCCCTTCCCTCTCTTCCCCCTCCTCTCTCTTCCCCCCTGCTCTTTCTTTCCCCCTCCTCTCTCTTTCCCCCTGCTCTATTGTATTATACAAACCAGAGGAAGGTTGCACTCAACCTAAACTAGCAACAACAGCGGGACCTGTCAACAATGGGGTACATTGGCATTTGTGACAGGCTTAAGCAAACAATGATCATACTTTGTGAACTGAATCCCCATCATTTATTACCTAAGTCAGGTTTTTTGAACAATTTGAAATTGTGTTTTTTTTTGTTGTTGCAGAAAATAGTGGAAGAAGCTGGTCATTGATATGGAGTACTCTTTCCTGGTGTTATATATGTGTGTGTATATATATATATATATATATATATATATAATGTTTAGTATTAAAGAAGCCACTTGCACATCACAGCAATTCAAAGAACTGCATCACAGAGCTCCCGTTTACATTCCCCATATGCAGCAAGGAACTCTGGGACATCCTAGGTCTGTTTATTTCACACAGCTAGGCGCTAACGTTAGCGTTAAGAATGTAACAGGGCCCAGCATGTATAGGGTAGTGGCTACTTATGATAACCTCGGATACAGGCAATTAGTAATTGTAATTGAATGTTTGTACCAGATAGTGAAAACCCTAGATAACAGAATAAATATACTATAGGTAAACTATGAATATCTACCTCAGAATTTTTTTTTTTATTCCAGGTTTTTATTTATCATATTCTCTTTCTTCTGAATTGAACAGAAATCAAAGTACTTTGCATTGCATGTATTTTTTATACAACTCCCTTATCCATTAGATTGTATTGCATTACAATAATGCCATAAAACATCAATAACTTTCTTTATAATGCATAAAGTGTCTGTATATGAACACTTTGGAGGAAACAAAGTGGAGCAATTGAATCTCAGTTGCAGAAACTCCCTTATGGGAATTTCATCCATCATAGGCCTATTTATACTTGTATTATTGAAATGTAACATGGTATAGCAGTTCTAGCAGTGAATTGTATGAAATAGAACTTCTGATTGGTGTCCATTCACCTGCATACATTGTATCGTGCCTTTACCATTTGACTTGATTATAGCGAATACGATTTATTAATGGTATGGAAATTGTATGAAGTATTATTTGGATGGAAATATCAAGAATGGGAAGGTGGATTACAATATACGATGCTGTTGGTGTACTTTTAAACGAAGCAAAGGTTGCAGAAAGCCACCAAGCTACACATTATCTCCAACAATAGGTTTGCAGGAATGGCATACAAAAATGGTCAACAGCTATTATTGACAATTCTGTATCATAATAAGTGTACCAGTGAATTGTCTTTGTATGTTCTAAACATACAATGGTCCATAATAACATTGTATTAAGATTTTTAAAATATACAGCTGCAATAGATAAATTTCACTTGTCGGTGGCAGTTTTCGGATCCATATGACTGGACATAGATAATAAGTTCATCTAGATTGGTATGTTCATAAATCATGAGGTCTCAAACCAGTCCTAAATAAAGTCTCAAAAGCCGAGATATATGCATGTCACTGTTTAACTTTAAACAATGATTAATTTATGATTGTATCCACACAGTGACTCACTCCTTTGGATCTGCATAGAATCATCCATATGGTACAGCCCATAAGGAGTTCCCTCCGGAGTACTTTCAGAAGTGCATGAATAGATAATTTAATACCAGACACAGAAAAATAAAAGTGTCAGGAACTTTCTGCCTTTAATATTACTGTAGATTTACAAGTGACGATAGGATGTAATGCCTAATCTATGCATTTTTTTATTACTTCTTTGAAAATAAGACTTGTATATGTATAAAAATAACAAATGTTTTTATGAGCTTATAACATAATTTAATGATTTGGACTAATAAGGTTAACCTTTTTAGCATTACTGTTCTAATTGCTATTCCAGGGTGAATATGTAAAGAATGCTATGCTGAAAGCGGAAACAATCAATACATTCTTGACTATACAAAGACACATTGCTAATGGATACACTAAAACGATTAAACGTGAGGAAGCTAGTATTGGAAAAACATTCTTTATTTATAAAGCGCCAGCATATTCCGCAGCGCTGAACAAGGGGCACAATGTACTGTAGGCAGGTTTACAATACTTTGAACAACATTTTGATAAACCAGTACAGGAGGAAATGAGGGCGCTATTCCTGTGGGAACTCACAATCTAGAAAGGTTGGTGGTGGAAACAGGAGAAGAGGACTGCAAGGTTAGAGTGATGGACTGCAAGGTGAGAGTGATGGACTGCATGGTGAGAGTGATGGACTGCAAGGTAAGATTGATTGACTGGTTGGGGCAGTGAGGTGTATTAGTGAGTCGGGTGGTAGACTTGCCTGAATAGGAATGTTTTAAGGGAGCGTTTGAAGGAGAGGAAACTAACAGGGTTATTCAGAGAGCGTGAAAAGCAGGAGAATGACTGGAGAAAGAAAAATTCTAGGTCAAAATAGCCGATTTGGAAAGTGAGATGAAAGGGAGAATTTTTCTGGTTTTGCTATTTTGACCTTGAATTTTTCATTCTCCAGTCATTCTCCAGTCATTCTCCAGTCATTCTCAAGTCATTCTCAAGTCATTCTCCTGCTTTTCACGCTCTCTGAATAACCCTGTAAGGGAAAGTCTGACGACATTAGAGGGAGACTGTTCCAGAGGATGGGGGCTGCGTGTGAGAAATCCTGCAGTCTATCGTGGAAAGAGGTGATGCGGGGAGAAGCTAGGGGCAGGTTACTCTTTGTATCCTTAAAAAATTTAAGTTTAGTGGCAAAGGTAAGTTTTAATTAGTTGGAATACTTTAGGACTGGGGCAAATATATCATTATATCAACAAATCCACCCACATCCGCATGAATTGGTATTCCTTTTTAATAATTCAAGTTTTATTGAGTGGCTTTGGCATACACAAAGTGTAGAAATAACAAAGAAGTACAATGAAGAAGTTCGAATGAGGATTGCACATCATGAATGTACGGAGGGGGGAAATAAAGGAAGAGGGTTTAAATGTGTGTGAGTTTCAACCATTTGTTGTTACATCTATCTGTAAAGCACAGTCATTCCCAATTATATTTATATATTTATAAAGTATTTTACCAGGAAGGATACATTGAGATTTCTATCATTTTCAAGTATGTCCTGGGTTCAAGAACATTAAATTGTTACAGTATTTACAGAAATACAAAGTAAAAAAATGCAAGATATTAAAAACAAAACACAAATATACAGATTTGACAGCACTATGAGAACTTTTATTACAAATAGATAATATAACAGCTCAGAGATTTAGCTCATCTCTCTGGAGGGTGTAACAGTATGATTAGAGGCAGGGTGGTAGACCATCATTTTATTAGCAGGTGGATGGAGAAAGCCCTTTTCACCCCTATAATAATTTCCTGATGCCTGATTAGGACTGCCTTTATAGCAGCTATGGTTCCCTCTGAGAGAGGCAGTCTTCGTGCTGGGTGCAGCAGAGAAGGAGGAAAAACCCTGAAGTTAAGTACATTCTGTTTTGTTTTGCATTATTGGTAAGCGGCTTAGCCACTCAATATTATAGTTAGACTCCAAATGAGTAGGCTTTGCTTTATCTCTGTTATATTTTTGTTGAATGACTACTCTACATGTGCTGTGGCTGTCCAAATAAAGAAAAATACTGAAGCACTGCCTCGTGTGTCCAGTCACCATAAGAGATAAAGTGGATACTAGTTTACAAAGGTGTCTAGTGCATTGAGCAAAGACAAAATACTCTCGACCAGTAGGAATAGCCTTCAAAATCCTTTAAAACCATCTATGACAATGTTTTTCATATTGGTTAAGTGAAGAATAGATCATATCTTCATAAGAGCATATTTTCTCGACCTCTTTAAACCACTCTTGAAGAGGAGGTGTAATATCCCATCCCCAATATCATGTAATGACCAGTTTAGCCACATTAAGGAGCCTGATAACCAAAGATTCCACATATGTCATGAAGCCATAAGGTATTTTGTGAGATGAAGTGTAATTGATCCCAAAACAAATGCACAGATTTAGTAAGACTGTATTCAGAGAGAGCCGATCTGGCCCCGAAATGTCACCGAACAGTGACATTTTGGGGCGATTCGGCTATTCAGAGAGCAGGCAGTTCCAATTTTGGCAAACTGCCAGCAAGTACAGTGCCTGTTCGACTACAGTGAAATCCCCATAGATAAGCAATGATCAATCTATTCAGAGAACACGAACAACAGTGAAAAGTTGCCGAACTGCCGTGCTGTACGGTGCTTTCATTCGGCAGGTTTATTCAGGCAAACCCCATAGGCTTCAATGTTAAAAATATTCCCATTTTTACTCAATATCTAATAAACTGTTTACTATTTTAATCTGCAGTAAAAGGTCTCTGTATTTATTGATTATCTAGCATCTTTTAAGCATTTTTTGGGATTCTTTTGGCAAATTTTTTAAAAGCGTTATTTCTTTTTTCTGTAATAGACCTTTTTACTATCATTCATAGGTTTATATGTAAATTCCAGGCATTTTCGTTCAGTAGGTTTTTTTTGAAAACAGCGTTTAAATTTTGACACTTTCAATCAAATTATTGTTGGTTTTTTTTCACCCCGTTCGTCAGCTTGTCGGCTTTTTCTGGCGGCTGATCTGCACTGTGATCGGCAGCTCGGTGGCTTTTTTTGGCATGTTCTGCATGGTTTTTTGCGGTGGTTCTGGCGGGTTTTCGGTGGATTTTCGGCAGGTGTTTGGCAGAATTGCGGCAGGTTTTCCCTGCACTCCGGAGACCCTTTGATTCCCTGAAGTGCAGGGAAGTGCGGGGAACGAGAAAGCACCGAAATGTCGATGTCATTTCAGTGCTCTCTGAATAACATCGTGTAGGTTTGCATCTTACTAAAGTCATTGAATGACTCTTCAGTCAATAGAAGGGCACCATGTACTTGAAATAACAATTGGAAATTGGATAAAATGCAATATTTAGTCACCCAATCGTTAATCAATTGAGTTGTATGTTTCTGAAATGGCATTGCATATGGCTCGGAAGAATGTAAAATACCAATCATAATTTCCCTGTCATCTTCTTTCAGTGAGTTGATGAGCATCTAATGCTCGTGCAGGCTCTTTCTTTCTAATGAGGTATCCATCAACTATTAGACTTGATTAGAGAAAACTTGGGCACGTTGGGAACTTGGCCCAGTCAATACAGATTACGCTGACAGAACCTCTTTTTTTATCACAATTTATTATGTTCATCCATGCCATAGCTGTAAAAAACTTAAAAAAAACTCTTGCAGGGATAAGAGCATTTTCAAAACCATTATTTATTTTTGTGTTTTGTCATAGTACAAGGAAACAAATTAATGGCACTGTCCTACATTGTAAAACATTCCCAGTTTGCAAGAAGAATAAAACCCTTTAGGCAATGGAGTATTAGTTAACCATTGCATGGCCTTGATACCTAATCCTAAATACCTTCAAGGTAAACATGCCAGAGGCACTTGATGCCTTTTTTAATGTATTGTTGTATTATTAAAGGAGTCTTCTCGTTGTTCCTCTTTTTTTGTTGTTGTTATTATTAGCTTTTTTAAATTACATTATTCCTGAATATATTATACCCCCGAGGGTAAACCTGGTTCTAATATTTCTCTTTGATGTTTATAAATATGATCAGTTGCATAGAACATTTTTCATAAACATCCAGCAGCTCACAGGAAGAAATTCATTAGGCTTCAACTTTTTCATTCATCAGCATACTGTGATGACAGAAAATAGGGCACCAAAATCATGACTTTCCTAGCTCTGCAGATTATTGCTACAGTATATTATACCCCATTAGCCTTCTGATGCTCAGACTAAAGCCATGTCGATAGTAAAGGACAATTTTAATAAATGTAAATGTTTGTATGACTGGTCAAAGGAGTAACTTTGGAAAAATAACAATGCAGATATATTTACATAAATTAAAACAAATGGTGTGTAGTGAGATCATTAGTGTCAGGATGACATTATATTGTAAGGTTGGGGTGATACTGATAAACTAATGAACATTAGGGGCTGTGTTCGAAGGTACCCGTAATGTTTAGTAGGATACATGCTGCTGGGAAGTTGCTTCCGTTCTTCACAGAACTGCTATGTATAGGTTTGCCATTTCACTCCTTCAATACTAATCTGAGAGGCCTATTAATAAGATAAGGGCTTGAGCTGCTAATGAGAACTTGCTACACACTCTGCTGGCAGCACGGCATTTGCAGCTCTTTACTTTACAGTAACGGCTCCTTGCCACATTCGGTGTATGGGGGAGTGAGGGTACGAGCCCAGGATGCAGTTATAAACATGGGGAAGCCAAGATTGGGATAGTCAAAAGGGGTTTATTCTATGCACAGCAATAATAGTGCTTGGTGCTTGTATAAATAAAACCCACCATTTTTCTGCCTCTCCTTAGCTGAAAAGCAGCAGGGGGGCATGCAGTTTCTCAGAGGAACAGCTTTTGGTACATTGTCTAGGGCTCGCTCTACCGAGAGGTGCCTTGATTGGGGCGAGTGAGCTTACACTTCAATGGCCATTTAAGCAAACTAAAACCTCTGACAGTGTTTTGTTGCACATGGAAATATATAGAAATGAGCGCAGATGACACATTTTTTTCTCTCTTATGTTTCATACATGAACTGAGTTGTTACTCCTGGCTGTTGCAGCCGCTCTGGTGAGTACAGACGCAACACCATTTTTTCTGTATGTATGTATATTATGCTGTAACACCAGTTAGCATTTTTGCTGCTGTTCCTTTTTCTATGTTTTTGTTTTCAACCCCAAATGGGAAGTGCTTGGTGCGTGTATAAATAAAACCCACCATTTTTCTGCCTCTCCTTAACTGAAAAGCAGCAGGAGGGCATGCAGTTTCTCAGAGGAACAGCTTTTGGTACATTGTCTAGGACTCACTCTACCGAGAGGTGACTTGATGGGGCGAGTGAGCTTACGCTTCAATGGCCATTTAAGCAAACTAAAACCTCTGACAGTGTTTTGTTGCACATGGAAATATATAGAAATGAGCGTAGATGACAATTTTTTTTCTCTTATGTTTCATTCATCACAATGTGTGATACTAAAGTGTGACTCATAATTGCAGAGATCATGCTTCCCTTGCTCTACAACCAAGTGGTGGTGGCCATGGAATATCAATTCAGGGTGATATACCATTTTGTACGGTATACACGCTTAAGTACTTTGCATCACTGCTCTGCCAGTTTGTGCGACTGTGCTCTTAGATGCTTTAACTTTACAATAGTAACACATACAGTCGACTGAGCGGATCTAGTAGACTAGAGAAAATTAAATTTTTTGAAGAATAAATGACCTCTTTAGTATCTTTCATTGTACTGACAATCATTTTCTAGATATTTGTGGCAATGTGAAGGATTTCATGCACATGTTAAGAATGCGCGGGGGCTGAAAAACCTCAACACAACAATTAATAGAGGTGTCCGTGTACTTTTAGTCGTATATGTCTATTTGTCCTTCAACCGAGCAATTAATGTTTATTGTGTAATGTGTGAAACTTTTATGCCACAATCACTCACATATTACAATAAAAAGTATTGACTTAATTTGAATCAGGTTTCTGTTCCTGTCTCGCAATGCGGTTTGAAAGGAAATTATTTTCAAGCTATTTTCCCCAAATGTCAGACCAATGTATTATACAATATAAAATGTAAAATAAAGCAAATTTCAGTTTATCCTTTTCTCATAAAAAGTTTTGACCTTAGCAAGTGATGAAATCTTTCAATCTGATTTAAACCAAACAGTATTATCGTGCAGGGGTGGACTGACAACTATTATTTAATTACTATTTATTTATTTGTAAAGGATTTTACCAGGAAAGATACATTGAGATTTCTCTAGTTTTCAAGTATGTCCTGGGTTCAAGAACATTGAAATTTTACAGTTGTTACAGAAATTCAAAGTAATAAATGCAAAAACAAAACACAAATATACAGATTAACACAGAAAATAAATATGTAGGAAATATGTTCACTATGTTACATGTTTACAGGTCATTCTGTATTGAGGTATGTTAATAGAGATCTCTTAAGTGACTTTAGACTGGGGGAAGATTTGATGTCGTCTGGGAGGTTATTCCATAATTTCGGTGCTCTGTAGCAAAATGAGGATCAAGCCACTTTCTTTTTGTATTGTGGTATTGTAAGGTAAGGTGCTGGTCCTGGATCGGAGGTTATAGGATGAGGGAGCTGCTGGGGGAAGCAGCCTATTCAGGTAGGGTGGTAGCTTCCCAGAAATTAGGCTTGAATACACTAATATTCTGCATCGTCACTGAAATACTGTTATAAAAACAGTGTAATTGAAAATTAACTTAGATTAAAGTTGATATAACGGTTCCATTTTTTTTTAGCAGGGATAGTGTTAGGTTTGCAGAATAGTAGACTTTTCACGCTATGATAATTACTTGCCATGAAATCACAGTTAATATAACACCTATCATGAAAGAGTGGTGTATCTGGCATTCTATCTGCAATGGAAGACAATGTGTTATAGAGTTCCATTGCCACCGATATTTTAAAAACAAAAATCTCAAAGACAGTACTTCACATGATGTCAAAAGAAGCATTTCAAAGGAATATTAAAAAGAGAGCAAGTCGCCTTAATGACAAGAGACAAGGCTGTTTAGTTAAGCTAATGCTAATTAGAAAAATCTTAGAAATTGTACTTCTTGACAACTTTCAAGATTTGAGCATAAACGTCCCTATGCATTTATGACTTGCTGAAATTTCTGCACCTGTACACAATTTATTGGGACTAATGCTGGTAATGATCTTTAAATTATCACATAAAGATGACGGTAATGACATGCTCGCTTAATTGCATTCTAAACATAGATATTTATTTCATTTAAAAGAAAAAAAACATGCAGATGCTAAAATATTAATATTATTTTTCCCGAGGAAATAGTATGTCTGCATATTATAAAAGTAGAATTGCCTCCAGGAAAATATAGTTATATAGTTATTGTACACAAGAACAAAAGTGCTGCAGCTCATTCAGCCATAGAATTAAAAAGAGTTTCTTGATACAAATATTCCCTGGCAAACAGTGATTATTTGTTTACCACTTTATTATACTGGTTCTATTTGTATCTACCTCTCCTCTGATTCACTGTCTCTGTGCATTTGGCAAGTTACATTGACTAGACATTGTATAGGTAAGGCCCCAAGGTACATATTTACACCTTCCGGAGCCTCTACTCTTATGGATATTTACAGTCATGGCCGAAATTGTTGGCACCCCAGACATTTTTCCAGGGAATCAAGTATTTCTCACAGAAAAGTATTGCAGTAACACATGTTTTGCTATACACATGTTTATTCCCTTTGTGTGTATTGGAACAAAACAAAAAAAAAATGGAGGAAAAAAAGCAAATTGGACATAATGTCACACAAAACTCCAAAAATGGGATGAACAAAATTCTTGGCACCCTTAACTTAATATTTGGTTGCACACCCTTTGGAAAAAATAACTGAAATCAGTCGCTTCCTATAACCATCAATAAACTTCTTACACCTCTCACCTGGAATTTTGGACCACTCTGCCTTTGCAAACTGCTCCAGGTCTCTCTTATTGGAAGGGCGCCTTTTCCCAACAGCAATTTTAAGATCTCTCCACAAGTGTTCAATGGGATTTAGATCTGGACTCATTGCTGGCCATGTCAGAACTCTCCAGTGCTTTGTTGCCATCCATTTCTGGGTGCTTTTTGACGTATGTTTGGGGTCATTGTCCTGCTGGAAGACCCAAGATCTCGGACGCAAACCCAGCTTTCTGACACTGGGCTCTACAGTGCGACCCAAAATCCTTTGGTAATCCTCAGATTTCATGATGCCTTGCACACATTCAAGGGACCCAGTGCCAGAGGCAGCAAAACAACCCCAAAACATCATTGAACCTCCACTATATTTCACTGTAGGTACTGTGTTCTTTTCTTTGTAGGCCTCATTCCGTTTTCGATAAACAATAGAATGATGTGCCTTACCAAAAAGCTCTATCTTGGTCTCATCTGTCCACAAGACGTTTTCCCAGAAGAATTTTGGCTTACTCAAGTACATTTTGGCAAACTGTAGTCTTGCTTTTTTATGTCTCTGTGTCAGCAGTGGGGTCCTCCTGGGTCTCCTGCCATAGCCTTTCATTTCATTTAAATGTTGACAGATAGTTCGCACTGATACTGATGCTCCCTGAACCTGCAGGACAGCTTGAATTTCTTTGGAACTTGTTTGGGGCTGCTTATCCACCATCCGGACTATACTGCGTTGCAACCTTTCATCAATTTTTCTCTTCCGTCCACCCACAGAGAGATTAGCTACAGTGCCATGGGTTGCAAACTTCTTGATAATGTTGCGCACTGTGGACAAAGGCAAATCTAGATCTCTGGAGATGGACTTGTAACCTTGAGATTGTTGATATTTTTCCACAATTTTGGTTCTCAAGTCCTCAGACAGTTCTCTTCTCCTCTTTCTGTTGTCCTTGCTTAGTGTGGCACAGACACACAATGCAAAGACTAAGTGAACTTCTCTCCTTTTTATCTGCTTTCAGGTGTGATTTTTTTATATTGCCCACACCTGTTACTTGCCCCAGGTGAGTTTACAGGAGCATCACATGCTTGAAACAATCTTATTTATCCACAATTTTGAAAGGGTGCCAAGAATTTTGTCCAGCCCATTTTTGGAGTTTTGTGTGACATTATGTCCAATTTGCGTTTTTTCCTCCTTTTTTTTGTTTTGTTCCAATACACACAAAGGGAATAAACATATGTATAGCAAAACATGTGTTACTTCAATACTTTTCTGTGAGAAATACTTGATTTTCTGGAAAAATGTCTGGGGTGCCAACAATTTCGGCCATGACTGTATGTACATTGGGTCACCCTACATCAAACTAATCAGAGAAGAGGTGAAAGGACATCTTTCACCTAATTATTCAATTGGTTTCACTTAGTTTGGCAATGTGCAACCAATATGGCCAAGAGAAGAGCAAAAATGTTTGGTTGAGACAAACCTTGTCACTCGAAAATTTAATACAATATAGTTCGTGTGATTATATCATTTATGTCACAATTTGGTTCCTATGAAAATGATCAATACATTAGTTTCACGCAAACCTTCAGCATGAAGCCAATGGTTACAAGGTTTTATTTTGTGGTGATTGACCAACCTTTGCTACCCAACCGCCGCTGTCAAAAATGTAAACATCAATAGTGAAATAAAATGTTCCAAAAAATGAGAATCAGAATATCAAAATGACATTGTCACTTGTCAAAAGTGGGAAGGTATCACCTAAGTCAACTCATGATCAGTGTGAGTGTGTGTGTTTTATATGTGATACAGTCTAGTCACAGAGTCTGATGGCTTGGGGGATGTAACTGTTACACAGCCAGACTGTAGGTCCACTGCGGGAGTCCTGCAGTGTGCAATTTCCAAAATAGACAGTAATACAGGTACACAGAATTCTCTCAGTAATTCTTCTATAGAATTTAGGGATTGATTTAATTCTTTCAGGCCATTTTTTAAAAAAAAATAACATATTGGTTGAAAACTCGCGATTGGTTAAAATATCGACCGATTCAATTGAAAATATTCAGACATAGCAGCAAATTGAAAAATAATGCCGTTCCGATAAGTAGCTGGCCCAAAAATGCCCGAAATAGTATATTTTCTGGCTGCATCATGTTGATTTTCAATAAAGTGTCATGTCCATTTGAAAATCCAATGTTTAAACAAAGATTTCAGTGTCAGTTTCTCTTTTTCAGTGCTTGAAAATCAATTTATCAACTTTTCTCCGCACTTTCTTTTTCTTCGAAAATCAGCTTACCGATAAACTCGAATTGCACTGCTAAAGCTGAAATTTATAATAACAAGCATAGACACAAGTGCCGATAACCAAGTAAAATTCTTTATCAGGATTCGAAATACCGTGTTCCCTTAATTGAATCTAATGAAACGAAAAATGGACGAATTGCAGCCAAAAATTAACAAACGTTTGGTAAACGGACCGAATTAAATCAAGCCCTTAGTAAAGATTGGAGGTGGGAGATGAACTTCCTTCAGTTTGCGCAAAGTGTAGACACTGCTGGGCTTTCTTGGCTATGAAGCTGGTGTTGTAAGACCAAGTAGGATTCTCCGCCAAGTGAATACCGAGAAATTTGTTTCTCTTGACAATCTGCCCCAGAGGTCGTCTACAGCTAGTGTGGTTGTTTCATGCCAGGCCCAGAACGGGAAAAAAAATAGGCCTTTGCATTTCTAAATTCCACTTTTGTTTATAGCTATACAGAAACACAAGCACACACATATATTATAAACATCTCGATATTCACCCCATACGCAAACCACTGTACATACACTTACACATCCCTATTACATACCTATACGTATGCCTACACACCGCTATTACATATCAATACGGGCACCTACAAATGCCTAGTACATACCTATACAGGCAATTACATACCCCTAGTACATACCTATATGAGCACCTACCCACACCAAACCATCCCCGTACACCTAAACACTAGACATGTGCACAGCACAAAATTTCATTTTGGACGAATGGATTCGTCCTAAAACACAATTTATTTAGTTGCTAAAGAAATTCGTTTTCAGTTCTTTAGTATGAAAACGAATTTCGTTCATCCGAAAACCAGCGGATATAATTAATATTGTTGTGGTGGCTCCTCAGAGGGCTGAGATTGGCTGCTTCTTACAGTATCTCTCACTTTCAGCACGATGTGTCAGGCAAAGCTGTTACAGTAACTGACTGCTCATCACAGAGCTCAGAGTTTCAGTAAAACTAGTAAATAATATTTTTATATATAAGAGCTTTTAACAATATTATTTCCTTGTCTTACTGAAACTCTGAGAGCTGTGATGAGCAGCAGTCAGTTACTGTAACAGCTGAGCCTGATACATTGTACTGATAGATAATGTAACAAGCAGTCAATCTCAGCGCTCACAGCCACTGGATTTAAAGGGCTCAAAAAAATGCTCCTCTCTGTATAATGTATAGAACATCCTCCTGCATTAATTAATACCCCTCTCTGTATAATGTATAGAACATCCTCCTGCATTAATTAATACCCCTCTCTGTATAATGTATAGAACATCCTCCTGAATTAATTAATGCCCCTCTCTGTATAGAACATCCTCATTGCTGGTCTCCTTCACTCAATGTAATATTACAAAAAGAACTGAAACTAAAATGTAATGCATTTTCCTTTAGTTTCTTTTGTTTTTTGGACCGAGCAGTTTCGTATCTCGAGTCATCCGAAAACTAACAGGGTTATCCAAAGAGATTCGAAAAGTCACCGCACGTTCGGTGACTTTTCGTTCTCTTCAATTCGGTTCCTTTTGCCGATCCCATTTCGGTGACCCTGCGGTGTATTCAGCAAACACCACAGGGTCCCCGAATTGCAGGAAAAGCTGCCGCAAACCCGACGAAAACTCACCGAATGCACGCTGAAAACAAGCAAAAAACATCTGGATTAACCTTCGAAGAAGCCGAACAGGAGCCGAACAGGCCGAACAGGAGCGAATCACACAGAGCCGAAGCAGCTGTGACGTAGACTAGGGAGGTGAATAAATTAGAAAAACCATTTGTATGAATCTGGGAAAATGAAACGCTGTTTGCAAAGAAACTACTGAGCGAAAATGTCTGAAATTTTCACAGGAGGTCCAGGAATGATATAAAGAGGGCTGTTACAGAAAAAATAAGTAAACTGAAAAAAAAAAAAAAAAAAATCGGACTTTTAATTTTTTTTTAAAAATTCAGAAAAAAGCTTAAAGTATCCTAAAAAATCTATAAATAAAGAGACTTTTTGCTGCAGAATTTTATAATGAACAGTTTTTTAGATATTGAATTAAAACAGGAATATTTTTAACATTGAAGCCTATGGGATTCTCCTGAATAAACTTGCCGAATGAAACCACCGAATGGCAGGGCATATAGGAACCTTTCACTGCTGGTTTGTGTTCTCTGAATAGCCGAGCAGTGCTTTTTCATGGGGATTTCACTGCCCTCGAACAGGGACCGAACAGGCACCGTATGTGCAGGCAATTCGACAGGATTTGGCGAATTGCCTGCTCTCTGATAGCCGAATGCCAGGAAAGGTAACCGAACGCTGATTTTCAGCATTCGGCTACCTTTCTCAAGCAATTCGGATCTCTTTGAATAACCCTGTAAATTATCCCAAAATTCGGACGAAATCATTGTAGTACTAAAACTAATGCACATGTCTACTAAACACACACCTATGAAAATAAATATGCATTAAAAGTTATAGTAAAATGTATTAAAGTATTTTTTAACTTACAGATTAGTAAAATAAATATGTTTATTATATTTTGATATATTAAAATAAATTAAAATAACTTAAAATTAATAAAAGAAGTTATAAATTTTTATTAAATGAAAATATTGTTAAATTATTCTTATTAACAAAAAATTATATAATAAATTATTGTCCCCGTCTCCTGCATACTTTTTGTGCAGGGAAGGGCCAAATCATTGGTGGTTCAGTTGCAGGTATGAGGAGAAGGGGTGTACATTACCCTGGTGGTCTGGATGATAATGGGCCCTGACTCCTCTCATGCTGGCCTCCCTCTGACGGTTAGTCTGGGCATCAGAGTGTACCAGGAGCCTCGGAGCTCTGCAATTTCAGCACAGATGGCATCGCTCATCGAGGGCATCGGCCGGACTGCTGGGTAACCAGGACGCTGCCTCACGCTGTGCCGGCCTTAGCACCAACCAGATTGTGAGCCCTCGAGTATCGCGAGGCCTTAGACCATTCTGTCACTCAAGGGCTACCAGTCGAACAGCCGTCTAGGCTGTTGGCCCACTGGGCAAACACCCGGTATGCCTGATGGCCAGTCCAGGCCTACTTCATACTTTCTTGAGGTCAACTAGCATCTCTTTTGTCATATTCACATTTCAGGGGCAGATTATTGACTTCACACCAGTTCATTGGCCGCTGGCTGCTGAACATCCTCTCCGTATGCTGATGTATTGCGTTTGCTGATAAGAGCCATCAATAGGAAATATTTACCGTGGGGAATGGGCAACACATGCAAATTTGTTGGGCGAGTGGTAAACCACCATATGTATAGGGCATAGGGGCATAGAATATTAACACACAATGAGCTAAAGTAGACCTATCAAAGAATAACTATCACCTTTCTGGATTTAGACAACTTGAATCTAATGTTAAAATTCTAATTTCATGATCAATACATAATTTAAACCAATTATAGAATCAGTGCATGGGCACACTGGAAATCTAACCTTGGATACGTTCCAAGTAGCTTGTGAATTCCAGATACAGACTGAATCCTGCTTAGCATGACTTAGAACTAAGGACCACAAAATGAATACCAAGAATACCAACAAACTTTCCTGGTTGTGGAAACTACAACCTGTGATAGCACAAGGGACTCAGGAATAAAGGCATAGAAATAAAGACTTCTGTGTGTTCATTCATCATTCACAACGTCACGCAGATAAACACTAACGCATCAGAACAGTGGCGTCACTAGGGTTGGTGTCACCCGGTGCGGTAACTTATGGTGTCACCCCGAGTTTTACAGAGTTTTTCTTAACTACTTTTACTCATAAGTCAGTACTCCCATATAACACTGAATGCTCATAATACACGGCGCACATTACTGTGAGGTTTATTGCTGTGGAGCTCTCTCACATGCTCACACACAAATTTTGGCAAACTGACAGCAAGTATGTTACCTGTTCGAAGGCAGTGAAAGTCCCCATAGAGAAGTAATGGTTAATCTGTTCAGAGACACCGAACAGCAATGAAATGTCCTGATGTCTGGTGTTTTCATTTGGCAGGTTTATTCAGGGCGAACGAACACCATAGGTTTCAATGTTAAAAATATTCCTGTTTTTATCCAATATCTAATAAACCATTTATTCCTTTAATCCATAGTAAAAAATCTCTTTATTTATTGATTTTATTTTTTTAGTATCTTTTAGGCATTTTTCAAAAAAAAAAAAAAATCTAATAGCGGTTTTTCTTTTTTTTTGCAACAGACCTTTTTATTATCATTCATAGGAACTTATATGTTAATTCCAGACATTTTTGTTCAGTAGTTCTTTTTAAAACAGCAGGCGCGGGTTTGCGGCAGCATTCGGTGGCTGATTCCCTGCACTTCAGGGACCCTGTGGTGATTTCACTGGGGAAATTTGATTCCCCAAAGTGCGGGGAACAACAGAACACTGAAATGTCTGCGTCATTTCGGTGCTCTTTAAATATCCTCTTTGTGGTGTTTTTTTTCGCCACCCCCTGGAAAGTGCCAGGCTAGGCCTTGCCTACCCAGGACATACTTGAAAATGAGAGAATTCTCAATGTATCCTTCCTGATAAAATATTTTTGTGTAAAAAGAAAAAAATGTATGGTGTCACCCTAGGGTGTGGTGTCACCCGGTGCGGGCCGCACACCCCATCCCCCCTAACAATGCCCCTGCATCAGAAGGACACAAATTACTGGGGAGTCTGAATGAGCACTCTGAGTTTTATTCTTACATAACCTAACATGCAGAGTAGTAGCCAGACTCTTTTTTTATCTTTTATTTAGAACCCTGTGGAAAATGGGTGCAAAAATTAAAAGGAAGCACAGATAAATATACAGGATTAAAAAGTCCAAAATCTCAGCTATGGGTATAGCTAATAAACTTAGAAATATTAAATCCCAGAAAAAAACTTCCAAGTTGTCAGTAGCTTGTAAAATAGTATATCTGAGAGAGAGCACATTTTTGCACATAAATTATTTAATTAATCTTCTCAATGTCATCTTGAGCCAAAATACCAGACTGCTATCTAGACACAGTTGCACACCGGTGATTCTGCACACTAGCGAGCTGCCATAGGTAACCATAATAGACAATGGTAAGTACAGGAGTACAACTATTTAATACAAATTAGCATACAGAGACAGGTGATATATGCGTGATGTTTTAGCTTTTTAGTTATGTATAAAAAAATGCCTTCAGTACCGCCAATTTATTTTTATTATTATTACTGGTGAGTAGGTGTCTCGACTGTGGACAAGTCTCGAATGATGTATCTTGAAGGACAAATTGTTATACACGTTTAAATTGATTTATAGCTCAAAAAATAAGTTGATGCATATTAGCACATAAAATTACTGTCAAAAATAAAATACTGCCTTTGACGTTATGCTTGGTGTATGGAGACCCACGGTTCATATTTTAAATTAAAAAAAATCTGAATATGTGTTAACATAACATGAGTATTGTCTATCTCTCCTATAAGCACGGATTTATTAGGATGACAAATGTTGCAGTGTATATAGTTTCTAGAGGATTCAACAATGTCTCCAATTGAAGTCTTTAATTCAATTGTGAAATATGAAGCTCTGCATTTCAACTTTTTAAATTGCTTTTATTATATTGCTCAACATAATGTTGAGTTTTATTTTCCCAAAACTCACTGAAGTGCAACTTATGTCTCAAGAATTTTTTGACAGTTAAGATGAAAGAATACAATACTCAGACCTAAATGACTGGAGACATGTATTAGAGAAATTGTTTCCTGAATTACAAACCATAAATTGCATTTTTTTTTCCAGCCACGGTGTACTTTTATTGTCATTATAGACATATATTGTCTGTCATAAACACTGGAAATGTAATTAAATTTAAGATTCCCTACCACTTTGTTAATATAATTCTTTTCACGGCACAGAGTCATGTTTAGATTTTTTTTTTTTGCCATCTCCTGCTGGAAGTTGTAGGATGAATCACAATAGAATATTCCTCATTTTTCTGATTAGGCATTAAAAGCATGTCTGATAAATGTTACAGCTATACATTTTAACAGTGGAAATTTAAAATATATTGTTGCAAATGCACCAAAAGAATAACGGTTGTCGCGTCAAACTAAAATATGTACTTATTATTTTTGATATTTACAGTGAAAATCTGTACAATAAGTTAAGATTTTATTTTAAATTGTTTATTTTTTGAATTTTTTTTTGAGAATTAATTTTACCAGGAAGGATACAATGAGATTTCTCTCTTTTTCAAGTATGTCCTGGGTGGCGAGTATGTACCGTTAGGTGTCTTGCTCAAGGACACTTACTGGAGAGGTGCTCTTGCCGGGATCGAACCTGTGTCTCCACAGTTATTAATTGAATTGTCAAACAAAAGGACAATCTATGAGTCAATAAATGGAGTTCAGATAAAACAAAACAGAAGAAGACACAGACAGTTAGGTTTCCTTAACCCCTTCACTACATGGGATTTCCCAAAAATCCACTTCCTGCAGGTAGGAGTAACAAACTGCAGCCTCTGGTTCTTTGCATCGGCCTGATATGTCAGGACATTCCCCAGCCAATTTAAACCAGTTTTAGCACCTTGGGCATTATGCCCACAAGGCTATAGGTTTGTGGGCATCTTATGGAGCCTAAAAGCAAATTAAATTTATTTGCACCAAACAAATTTCATTTCCAATCATACAGCATAGCCGCAGATTGTGTTAACACGATCTCGGCCTGCTGTGTCTACTATTGATGATCATATTTACATGATCGATGTAGTGAAGGGGTTAACCCTTTCACTGCCAAAGATGTGAAAACTTGATTTTGCTTAGTAAGACATTGAAAAGCAATAATTTCAAGATTAGTGTGCCCACTATCAAGAAATGAAATGTTTGAGCGGCACATGGGTCTGTGTGGCAGCTATCAAGTGTTACGCCACCATATAAAAGAGCCTAGATGTCAAGAAACATCAACCAAAATGACATCCTATTCTCTGTATTGTTCCGGCGCTCAAAAATATGTAAAAAAAGCCAATAATATAAAATACAAATAAAGAACAATTAAAAGTGTAAAATATAGCATATGTGTATGCAAAACGGATAAATAATTAAAGTCCGTGATACAGCCCTACTCCTTTAGAAACCTAGATCAAAGAAAAATGTTCAAGATGAATCTTCGGTACGATTTTCTAGAAGCCCCCCCCCCTATATATTGGTTCTAGTTAAATACTTTGGGTGCTCTAACAGGGGCACCTTTCCCAACTCTGGGGGTTTATTTTGCGTCCACCAGTATAAAATTAATTCACTTTAATTAAATATTAGTTATTATCTATCGTAAAATAACATAGAATAAATACAAATATTTAAGTGTCCAGCAGTGCCTAAAAGGTCCGAAATGTGTTTCACTGTTTTCAAACAGCTTCCTCAGTCAGTGTAAATGGCACGTACACAGTAGTTTAATTTATATGTTCTTAATCACCCTTAAGTGTCAGGTACGGCTGGTGGTCAATTTCTGTGCATTGTTCCAGAGTCCCAGTATGACGTTCGCACATGCGTTGCGAGTTCCAATATGCCATCCATTGGATCGAATGCGCGTGCATCCTGGGTGCATCAATATGACTACCGTCTGTCTTTTCATGCATGCGCCTTCAACATATGCGAGTCCTAATATGATGTACTATTGTAGTTCATCAGATTAAACAAATGTTTCACATGCAAAAACACTTCAAAATTACAGCCAGCGATAATACAAATTTGAATCCAATGACATTCTTGTCCCTAATGTGTTCTCAGTTTCCCAAAAAACTATGGGATTCAAATTCCGAATATCGGAACCCAAATATTTTGGAAGTTTCTGATATTCCGAATTGGATCATTAGCGCAATATCGAAAGCTTACGATATTCCGAGTTATTTAATTCCGATTAATTTTAAATCTGGTATTTTTGGTTTACAAAACAATCCAAACCGAGACGCATTTTTAATCACTGCATATGTTTACTTGGAACATACATCATCCTGGGGTTTCTGCACTTCAAGGTTTATAGGTTTTTAGCAATGAGGCACCTATGACGGGGGTAATTGTAAAACCGTGGAGGATAGTCAACTTTTCCTTGTAACATTTAAAACCAGAATGACTGCACTAAACAAGAACATGCAGGTTTCATAAAGTTGCTTCTGACACTTTTTAACACAACATATCAAATTAAGAGGACTCCAACCTAATACGGCTTTAAAGAATGTACTATCACATGAAAAAAAACAATGGGGTTTAGTTACAAAATCTAATCAAACAAGTTGAGTACATATTAAGAATCACAACAACCTCATGTTCATTAGAATGTCACAGTTCAAGATATCTGAGTCCATTCTCAGTCATTTCAGGTATAACTCTATAAAATATATAAAATCGAAAATCTAAAGGATTTCTGATAAAAATAGTTAGAGATCACCTGCCTATTTAGTAGTAATCTGTAACCAGAGAACCTGAAGTGCTTTCTACTCCATAGATTGACACACAGGGCTAAATGAAATAGGTAGTGCTAAAATGGGAATGCTAATAGGGATGAGCTGTTTGGTTCGATCTGTTTGGAGTTCGCATCGAACATCGGCTGTTCAACAGTTCGCGAACTTCGAACTTTTTGGGACGTTAACAAAAGTTAGAAAAAAATATTTTTTTTGAAAAAAGTATAAAAAATGCTTAAAAAATACTAAAAAATCTAGAAATAAAGAGACTCTTTACTGCAGAATATTGTAAGCAACGGTTTATTAGATATTGAATTAAAACGGGAATATTTTTAACATTGAAGCCTATGGGATAAAACATTCTTGTTACTAAAACATCAGGCAGACACGGCCCTCTAATCAGGCACTGTAGAGGGATCCCCTTGAGGAGCATGCAGGCACCAGATGACAGAGCTGCGACTTTGCGGGGTAGCCAGCCGGGTGCATGTGGCAGAGACAGGCAGCGCAGGGAGGGAGCCACTGCACCTGCGGCCACGGCAGACCTCCCCACAACCAGGATCCAGGGAGCCCCCACTGACCACCAGGCTAAGATAAGGCGACACATTTCTAAAAAAATAAAATCCGAGGACATTTTTAAATGTCCCTGGGAACATAAAATAAAACTTTTTTTTTTTCCTTTCTCTACCTTGCTGAATGTATTTAATTATATATGAAAAAGTGGGTTTATATCGCTGTTGAAGGGCACTGCTTACACCTTGTAGATCGGTCAGGATCTTTGATACAGGGATGGTGGACTGTATGTTGCAATGCAAACAGTATGGATGTATTTAATTATATATATTAGATACATTCAGCCAGGTAGAGGGGGGTGGCATGTGGGCTGCGCGGGTTCTCAGGCAGTGGTTTGTTTTTTTGTGTGTATATCTTTAGCAAATTTATAGGGGAAGGTAAGGGCAGGTATGAATATATATATATATAATATATATAAGATATATATCTATATTTCTATAAATATATATATCCAGACTTGTATTACACACACATTTTGGCAACTAATTGCCCCCCCCCCATTTGGCTGATCCCTCCAGAAGAAATGTTGAACCCAATAGAGCAGAGAATAATATATTCTCTGCTCTGTCGGGTTCAACATTTCTTCTGGAGGAATCAGTCAAATGGGGGGCGCATTTAGTTGAGATTGTGCACATGCCACCCCCCCATGTGCGTATGTGCATATATGGTCTGAGGTCTGTGGGTGGGTGTATATATATACACTATATTGCCAAAAGTATTCGCTCACATGCCTTGACTCGCATATGAACTTAAGTGACATCCCATTCCTAATCCATAGGGTACAATATGACGTCTGTCCACCCTTTGCAGCTATAACAGCTTCAACTCTTCTGGGAAGGCTGTCCACAAGGTTTAGGAGTGTGTTTATGGGATTTTTTGACCATTCTTCCAGAAGTGCATTTGTAAGGTCACACACTGATGTTGGACGAGAAGGCCTGGCTCTCAGTCTCCACTCTAATTCATCCCAAAGGTGTTATATCGGGTTGAGGTCAGGACTCTGTGCAGGCCAGTCAAGTTTATCCACACCAGACTCTGTCATCCATGTCTTTATGGACCTTGCTTTGTTCACTGGTGCACAGTCATGTTGGAAGAGGAAGGGGCCAGCTCCAAACTGTTCCCACAAAGTTGGGAGCATCGAATTGTCCAAAATGTCTTTGTATGCTGAAGCATTCAGAGTTCCTTTCACTGGAACTAAGGGGCCAAGCCCAGCTCCTGAAAAACAACCCCACACCATAATCCCCCCTCCATCAGATTGCCAGATGGAGAAGCGTGATTCGTCACTCCAGAGAACGCGTCTCCACTGTTCTAGAGTCCAGTGGCGGCGTGCTTTACACCGCTGCATCCAACGCTTTGCATTGCACTTGGTGATGTATGGCTTGGATGCAGCTGCTCAGCCATGGAAACCCATTCCATGAAGTTCTCTGCTCACTGTTCTTGAGCTAATCTGAAGGCCACATGAAGTTTGGAGGGCTGTAGCGATTGACTCTGCAGAAAGTTGGCGACCTCTTCGCACTATGCGCCTCAGCATCTGCTGACCCCGCTCCGTCAGTTTACGTGGCCTACCACTTCATGGCTGAGTTGCTGTCGTTCCCAAACATTTCCACCTTCTTATAATACAGCTGACAGTTGACTGTGGAATATTTAGGAGCGAGGAAATTTCATGACTGGATTTGTTGCACAGGTGGCATCCTATCACAGTTCCACGTTGGAATTCACTGAGCGCCTGAGAGCGACCCATTCTTTCAAAAATGTTTGTAAAAACAGTCTGCATGCCTAGGTGCTTGATTTTATATACCTGTGGCCATGGAAGTGATTGGAACACCAGATTCTGATTATTTGGATGGGTGAGTGAATACTTTTGGCAATATAGTGTATCTGCGTGTTGATATATACGTATATATAGGTCTGCATGTTGATATATACGTATATGTCTGTGTGTGGTATCAATGCATCCCTACTCTATACACAGCGCTCCGTGTCCCTATAATATACATGATCAGGGGTTACCTTTTTTTTATATTTTTATACTATTCCTATTAAATTAACAGTAATTTTTGATGTATTTTATTCAGTAGAATTTTTCGCCTATATAACATACGCTTTGTGAAAATAAAATGGTTTTGTGTGTACATTTTAATTTATTTAGTGGATTCCTGTCCAGTGCGGTGAGAAGCAAACTTAATGCCAGGGGTCAAGTCCTGGGAAAAAAAGTGAGGGAACTCACCCAAGATTTCCACTATCCCCACTACCTGAAAAAAATGCAGGCATGCATATATATATATATTTAACATAGGATTAAATGTAATATCGGTTTTCAAAAAAAATTTAAAGACCATTTATTCTTTTCATTTTCAGCAAACACTCTTTTTTGAACATCTTTTTGTATTTATATGATGAAAGTTTTGTTTCCCAATTTTTTTAAACTGCTTTTTTTTTAATTCTCTAATTGGCCCTTTTATTATTTTTAAAGGACCTTGTTTATTATTTAATGCATTTTTATTATTTTAAACACCTATTAAAAGAATAGAGTTCCGGTGTTTTTGTTGTTTTTTTGCAGTTTGGCGGTTTTTGCCGACGCCGATAACTGCTTCAGCAACTCCAATTTCTGCAAAATATAATGACAATTCTCTAAATAGTGAATTCACTATATTTTTGGTGAAGTGGAATCTGCAAAGTAAGGCACAAATCAAACCACTGAAATTACGGTGCTTTATGAATAGACCCTATTGTCAGTTTATTTTTTTACCATGAAAAAAATTAGGGAAATAATCCCAGTCACAGTTTATAATGAATATAACTATTACATAAATCATAAAATTTTACATGACATATTTACCTTTTCTGCTCTCTGCAGTGGGGTCCACAGGGCCTGTGCAGGGTCGCACTGTGTGACTTCATGCAGCCAGTGCCTGCACGTGATGTGTCTGCTTGCCAGGCACTTCACGCTGTCCTCCAGCCACGACCGGGCTGGGAAGCAAAATAGGCCGGGGCTTTTTAAACTGACCAGACCACTTTTGTCTATCTATCTATACAGAGATACAAACACACAAATATATATATTTATACATACATATGTGGGAGCCTACACATACCTAGTATGTGTGCCCACACACCTTTCATATACTGTACGTGTGCCCACACAACCCACTACATACATATATGTGCACCTACACTCCCCTATTGCATACCATTATGTGCGCCTACACCCTCATATTTATATGTGCACCGACACACTAACTGCCCAATATATATAACCAAAACACACACCTAACCAGCCTCGTACATCTAAACAAACATACACCTAACCAGACTCATGCATCTAAACATACACACACACACCTAACCAGACTCATGCATCTCATATACACACACACACACACACACAACACACACACACACACAAACACACACACACCCCTAACCAGACTCATGCATCTAAACACACACACACACACACCTAACCAGACTCATGCACCTAAACAGACACACACACCTAACCAGACTCATGCATCTAAACACACACCTAACCAGACTCATGCATCTAAACACACACACACACCTAAGCAGACTCATGCATCTAAACACACACCTAACCAGACTCATGCATCTAAACACACACACACACACACCTAACCAGACTCATGCATCTAAACACACACACACCTAAGCAGACTCACGCATCTAAACACACACACACACCTAAACAGACTCATGCATCTAAACACACACACACCTAAACAGACTCATGCATCTAAACACACACACCTAACCAGACTCATGCATCTAAACACACCACACATAACCAGACTCATGCATCTAAACACACACACACACACCTAACCAGACTCATGCATCTAAACACACACACACCTAAACAGACTCATGCATCTAAACACACACACACACACACCTAACCAGACTCATGCATCTAAACACACACACACCTAACCAGCCTTGTACATGTAAACACACACCTAACCAGACTCGTGCAACTAAACACACACACCTAACCAGACTCGTGCATCTAAACACACACACACACCTAACCAGCCTTGTACATGTAAACACACACACACACACCTAACCAGCCTTGTACATGTAAACACACACACACACACCTAACCAGACTCATGCATCTAAACACACACACACCTAACCAGCCTTGTACATGTAAACACACACACACACCTAACCAGCCTTGTACATGTAAACACACATGCACACACCTAACCAGACTCGTGCATCTAAACACACACACACCTAACCAGACTCATGCATCTAAACACACACACCTAAACAGACTCGTGCATCTAAACACACACACACAGCTAACCAGACTCATGCACCTAAACACACATACACACCTAACCAGACTCATGCATCTAAACACACACACCTAAACAGACTCGTGCATCTAAACACACACACACCTAACCAGACTCATGCATCTAAACACACACACACACCTAACCAGACTCATGCATCTAAACACACACACACCTAACCAGCCTTGTACATGTAAACACACACGCACACACCTAACCAGACTCGTGCATCTAAACACACACACCTAACCAGACTCATGCATCTAAACACACACACCTAAACAGACTCGTGGATCTAAACACACACACTAAACAGACTCGTGCATCTAAACACACACACACAGCTAACCAGACTCATGCACCTAAACACACACACACACCTAACCAGACTCATGCATCTAAACACACACACCTAAACAGACTCGTGCATCTAAACACACACCACCTAACCAGACTCATGCATCTAAAACACACACACACACCTAACCAGACTCATGCATCTAAACACACACACACACACACCTAACCAGACTCATGCATCTAAACACACACACACACCTAACCAGACTCATGCATCTAAACACACACACCTAACCAGACTCATGCATCTAAACACACACACCCCTAACCAGACTCATGCATCTAAACACACACACCCCTAACCAGACTCATGCATCTAAACACACACACACCTAACCAGACTCGTGCATCTAAACACACACACCTAACCAGACTCATGCATCTAAACACACACACCTAAACAGACTCGTGGATCTAAACACACACACACCTAATCAGACTCATGCATCTAAACACACACACACAGCTAACCAGACTCATGCACCTAAACACACACACACACCTAACCAGACTCATGCATCTAAACACACACACTAAACAGACTCGTGCATCTAAACACACACACCCTAACCAGACTCATGCATCTAAACACACACACACACCTAACCAGACTCATGCATCTAAACACACACACACACACCCCTAACCAGACTCATGCATCTAAACACACACACACACTAACCAGACTCATGCATCTAAACACACACACCTAACCAGACTCGTGCATCTAAACACACACACCTAACCAGACTCATGCATCTAAACACACACACACCTAACCAGACTCATGCATCTAAACACACACACACACACACCTAACCAGACTCATGCATCTAAAACACACCACACACCTAACCAGACTCCTGCATCTAAACACACACACACATACACACACACCTAACCAGACTCATGCATCTAAACACACAACACCTAACCAGCCTTGTACATGTAAACACACACACACACACACACCTAACCAGCCTTGTACATGTAAACACACAACACACACCTAACCAGACTCATGCATCTAAACACACACACACACCTAACCAGCCTTGTACATGTAAACACACACACACACCTAACCAGCCTTGTACATGTAAACACACATGCACACACCTAACCAGACTCGTGCATCTAAACACACACACACCTAACCAGACTCATGCATCTAAACACACACACCTAAACAGACTCGTGCATCTAAACACACATACACACCTAACCAGACTCATGCATCTAAACACACACACCTAAACAGACTCGTGCATCTAAACACACACACACCTAACCAGACTCATGCATCTAAACACACACACACACACACACACACACACACCCCTAACCAGACTCATGCATCTAAACACACACACCTAACCAGCCTTGTACATGTAAACACACACACCTAACCAGCCTTGTACATGTAAACACACACGCACACACCTAACCAGACTCATGCATCTAAACACACACACCTAACCAGACTCATGCATCTAAACACACACACCCTAACCAGACTCATGCATCTAAACACACACACACCTAATCAGACTCATGCATCTAAACACACACACCACCTAACCAGACTCATGCACCTAAACACACACACACACCTAACCAGACTCATGCATCTAAACACACACACCTAAACAGACTCGTGCATCTAAACACACACACACCTAACCAGACTCATGCATCTAAACACACACACACACCTAACCAGACTCATGCATCTAAACACACACACACACACACCTAACCAGACTCATGCATCTAAACACACACACCTAACCAGACTCATGCATCTAAACACACACACCCCTAACCAGACTCATGCATCTAAACACACACACCCCTAACCAGACTCATGCATCTAAACACACACACACCTAACCAGACTCGTGCATCTAAACACACACACCTAACCAGACTCATGCATCTAAACACACACACCTAAACAGACTCGTGGATCTAAACACACACACACCTAATCAGACTCATGCATCTAAACACACACACACAGCTAACCAGACTCATGCACCTAAACACACACACACACACCTAACCAGACTCATGCATCTAAACACACACACACCTAAACAGACTCGTGCATCTAAACACACACACACCTAACCAGACTCATGCATCTAAACACACACACACACCTAACCAGACTCATGCATCTAAACACACACACACACACACACCTAACCAGACTCATGCATCTAAACACACACACACCTAACCAGACTCATGCATCTAAACACACACACCTAACCAGACTCATGCATCTAAACACACACACCCCTAACCAGACTCATGCATCTAAACACACACACCCCTAACCAGACTCATGCATCTAAACACACACACACCTAACCAGACTCGTGCATCTAAACACACACACCTAACCAGACTCATGCATCTAAACACACACACACACCTAACCAGACTCATGCATCTAAACACACACACACACACACCTAACCAGACTCATGCATCTAAACACACACACACCTAACCAGACTCATGCATCTAAACACACACACCTAACCAGACTCATGCATCTAAACACACACACCCCTAACCAGACTCATGCATCTAAACACACACACACCTAACCAGACTCATGCATCTAAACACACACACACCTAACCAGACTCATACATCTAAACACACACACACCTAAGCAGACTCATGCATCTAAACACACACACACACACACACCTAAACAGACTCATGCATCTAAACACACACGCACCTAAACAGACTCATGCATCTAAACACACACACACCTAACAAGACTCATGCATCTAAACACACACACACCTAACCAGACTCATGCATCTAAACACACACACACACCTAACCAGACTCATGCATCTAAACACACACACACACACACACCTAACCAGACTCATGCATCTAAACACACACACACCTAACCAGCCTTGTACATGTAAACACACACCTAACCAGACTCGTGCAACTAAACACACACACACTAACCAGACTCGTGCATCTAAACACACACACACTAACCAGCCTTGTACATGTAAACACACACACACACACTAACCAGCCTTGTACATGTAACACACACACACACACCTAACCAGACTCTTGCATCTAAACACACACACACCTAACCAGACTCATGCATCTAAACACACACACCTAAACAGACTCGTGCATCTAAACACACACACACAGCTAACCAGACTCATGCACCTAAACACACATACACACCTAACCAGACTCATGCATCTAAACACACACACCTAAACAGACTCGTGCATCTAAACACACACACACCTAACCAGACTCATGCATCTAAACACACACACACACCTAACCAGACTCATGCATCTAAACACACACACACACACCCCTAACCAGACTCATGCATCTAAACACACACACACACCTAACCAGCCTTGTACATGTAAACACACACGCACACACCTAACCAGACTCGTGCATCTAAACACACACACCTAACCAGACTCATGCATCTAAACACACACACCTAAACAGACTCGTGGATCTAAACACACACACACCTAATCAGACTCATGCATCTAAACACACACACACAGCTAACCAGACTCATGCACCTAAACACACACACACACCTAACCAGACTCATGCATCTAAACACACACACCTAAACAGACTCGTGCATCTAAACACACACACACCTAACCAGACTCATGCATCTAAACACACACACACACCTAACCAGACTCATGCATCTAAACACACACACACACACACCTAACCAGACTCATGCATCTAAACACACACACACCTAACCAGACTCATGCATCTAAACACACACACCTAACCAGACTCATGCATCTAAACACACACACCCCTAACCAGACTCATGCATCTAAACACACACACCCCTAACCAGACTCATGCATCTAAACACACACACACCTAACCAGACTCGTGCATCTAAACACACACACCTAACCAGACTCATGCATCTAAACACACACACCTAAACAGACTCGTGGATCTAAACACACACACACAGCTAACCAGACTCATGCACCTAAACACACACACACACCTAACCAGACTCATGCATCTAAAACACACCACACCTAAACAGAGCTCGTGCATCTAAACACACACACACCTAACCAGACTCATGCATCTAAACACACACACACACCTAACCAGACTCATGCATCTAAACACACACACACACACCTAACCAGACTCATGCATCTAAACACACACACACACCTAACCAGACTCATGCATCTAAACACACACACCTAACCAGACTCATGCATCTAAACACACACACCCCTAACCAGACTCATGCATCTAAACACACACACCCCTAACCAGACTCATGCATCTAAACACACACACACACCTAACCAGACTCGTGCATCTAAACACACACACCTAACCAGACTCATGCATCTAAACACACACACACCTAACCAGACTCATGCATCTAAACACACACACACACACACCTAACCAGACTCATGCATCTAAACACACACACACCTAACCAGACTCCTGCATCTAAACACACACACACATACACACACACCTAACCAGACTCATGCATCTAAACACACACACACCTAACCAGCCTTGTACATGTAAACACACACACACACACACCTAACCAGCCTTGTACATGTAACACACACACACCTAACCAGACTCATGCATCTAAACACACACACACACCTAACCAGCCTTGTACATGTAAACACACACACACACCTAACCAGCCTTGTACATGTAAACACACATGCACACACCTAACCAGACTCGTGCATCTAAACACACACACACCTAACCAGACTCATGCATCTAAACACACACACCTAAACAGACTCGTGCATCTAAACACACACACACAGCTAACCAGACTCATGCACCTAAACACACATACACACCTAACCAGACTCATGCATCTAAACACACACACCTAAACAGACTCGTGCATCTAAACACACACACACCTAACCAGACTCATGCATCTAAACACACACCACACACCACACACACACACACCTAACCAGCCTTGTACATGTAAACACACACAACCTAACAGCCTTGTACATGTAAACACACACACACACACCTTAACCAGACTCATGCATCTAAACACACACACCTAACCAGACTCATGCATCTAAACACACACACCTAAACAGACTCGTGGATCTAAACACACACACACCTAATCAGACTCATGCATCTAAACACACACACACAGCTAACCAGACTCATGCACCTAAACACACACACCTAACCAGACTCATGCATCTAAACACACACACCTAAACAGACTCGTGCATCTAAAACACACACACCTAACCAGACTCATGCATCTAAACACACACACACACCTAACCAGACTCATGCATCTAAACACACACACAACACACCACACAACAGACTCATGCATCTAAAACACACACACCTAACCAGACTCATGCATCTAACACACACACACCTAACCAGACTCATGCATCTAAACCACACACACCCCTAACCAGACTCATGCATCTAAACACACACACCCCTAACCAGACTCATGCATCTAAACACACACACACCTAACCAGACTCGTGCATCTAAACACACACACTAACCAGACTCATGCATCTAAACACACACAACCTAAACAGACTCGTGGATCTAAACACACACCACCTAAAGACTCATGCATCTAAACACACACACACAGCTAACCAGACTCATGCACCTAAACACACACACACACACCTAACCAGACTCATGCATCTAAACACACACACTAAACAGACTCGTGCATCTAAACACACACACACTAACCAGACTCATGCATCTAAACACACACACACACCTAACCAGACTCATGCATCTAAACACACACACACACAACACACCTAACCAGACTCATGCATCTAACACACACACACCTAACCAGACTCATGCATCTAAACACACACACCTAACCAGACTCATGCATCTAAACACACACACCCCTAACCAGACTCATGCATCTAAACACACACACCCTAACCAGACTCATGCATCTAAACACACACACACCTAACCAGACTCGTGCATCTAAACACACACACCTAACCAGACTCATGCATCTAAACACACACACACACCTAACCAGACTCATGCATCTAAACACACACACACACACACCTAACCAGACTCATGCATCTAAACACACACACACCTAACCAGACTCATGCATCTAAACACACACACCTAACCAGACTCATGCATCTAAACACACACACCCCTAACCAGACTCATGCATCTAAACACACACACACCTAACCAGACTCATGCATCTAAACACACACACTAACCAGACTCATACATCTAAACACACACACACCTAAGCAGACTCATGCATCTAAACACACACACACACACACACACCTAAACAGACTCATGCATCTAAACACACACACACCTAAACAGACTCATGCATCTAAAACACACACACCTAACAAGACTCATGCATCTAAACACACACACACCTAACCAGACTCATGCATCTAAACACACACACACACCTAACCAGACTCATGCATCTAAACACACACACACACACACACCTAACCAGACTCATGCATCTAAACACACACACACCTAACCAGCCTTGTACATGTAAACACACACCTAACCAGACTCGTGCAACTAAACACACACACACCTAACCAGACTCGTGCATCTAAACACACACACACCTAACCAGCCTTGTACATGTAAACACACACACACACACCTAACCAGCCTTGTACATGTAAACACACACACACACACCTAACCAGACTCATGCATCTAAACACACACACACCTACCAGCCTTGTACATGTAAACACAACACACACACCTAACCAGCCTGTACATGTAAACACACATGCACACACCTAACCAGACTCTTGCATCTAAACACACAACACCTACCAGACTCATGCATCTAAACACACACACCTAAACAGACTCGTGCATCTAAACACACACACACCTAACCAGACTCATGCATCTAAAACACACACACACCTAACCAGACTCATGCATCTAAAACACACCACACACACACACCTAACCAGACTCATGCATCTAAACACACACACACACCTAACCAGCCTTGTACATGTAACACACACCACGCACACACCTAACCAGACTCGTGCATCTAAACACACACACCTAACCAGACTCATGCATCTAAACACACAACCTAAACAGACTCGTGGATCTAAACACACACACACCTAATCAGACTCATGCATCTAAACACACACACACAGCTAACCAGACTCATGCACCTAAACACACACACACACCTAACCAGACTCATGCATCTAAACACACACACCTAAACAGACTCGTGCATCTAAACACCACAACACACCTAACCAGACTCATGCATCTAAACACACACACACACCTAACCAGACTCATGCATCTAAACACACACAACACACACACCACCTAACCAGACTCATGCATCTAAACACACACACACCTAACCAGACTCATGCATCTAAACACACACACCTAACCAGACTCATGCATCTAAACACAACCCCTAACCAGACTCATGCATCTAAACACACACCCCTAACCAGACTCATGCATCTAAACACACACACACCCTAACCAGACTCGTGCATCTAAACACACACACCTAACCAGACTCATGCATCTAAACACACACACCTAAACAGACTCGTGGATCTAACACACACACAACAGCTAACCAGACTCATGCACCTAAACACACACACACACCTAACCAGACTCATGCATCTAAACACACACACCTAAACAGACTCGTGCATCTAAACACACACACACACCTAACCAGACTCATGCATCTAAAACACACCCACACACCTAACCAGACTCATGCATCTAAACACACACACAACACACACCTAACCAGACTCATGCATCTAAACACAACCACACACCTAACCAGACTCATGCATCTAAACACACACACCTAACCAGACTCATGCATCTAAACACACACACCACCTAACCAGACTCATGCATCTAAACAACACACACCCTAACCAGACTCATGCATCTAAACACACACACACACCTAACCAGACTCGTGCATCTAACACACACACCTAACCAGACTCATGCATCTAAAACACACACACCTAACCAGACTCATGCATCTAAACACACAACACACACACACTAACAGACTCATGCATCTAACACACACACACCTAACCAGACTCCTGCATCTAAAACACACCACACATACACACACCCTAACCAGACTCATGCATTCTAAACACACACACACCTAACCAGCCTTGTACATGTAAACACACACACACACACACCTAACCAGCCTTGTACATGTAAACACACACACACAACACCTAACCAGACTCATGCATCTAAACACACACACACACCTAACCAGCCTTGTACATGTAAACACACACACACACCTAACCAGCCTTGTACATGTAAACACACATGCACACACCTAACCAGACTCGCATCTAACAAACACACACACCTAACCAACAGACTCATGCATCTAAACACACACACTAAACAGACTCGTGCATCTAAACACACACACAGACAAGCTAACCAGACTCATGCATAAACACACATACACACCTAACCAGACTCGCATGCTAAAACACACACACCTAAACAGACTCGTGCATCTAAACACACACACACCTAACCAGACTCATGCATCTAACACACACACACACACACACACACACACCCCTAACCAGACTCATGCATCTAAAACACACACACCTAACCAGCCTTGTACATGTAAAACACACACCTAACCAGCCTTGTACATGTAAACACACACGCACACACCTAACCAGACTCATGCATCTAAACACACACACCTAACCAGACTCAATGCATCTAAACACACACACCTAAACAGACTCGTGGATCTAAACACACACACACCTAATCAGACTCATGCATCTAAAACACACACACACAGCTAACCAGACTCATGCACCTAAACACACACACACACCTAACCAGACTCATGCATCTAAACACACAACACCTAAACAGACTCGTGCATCTAAACACACACACACCTAACCAGACTCATGCATCTAACACACACACACACCTAACCAGACTCATGCATCTAAACACCACACCACACACACCTAACCAGACTCATGCATCTAACACACACACCTAACCAGACTCATGCATCTAAACACACACACCTAACCAGACTCATGCATCTAAACACACACACCCCTAACCAGACTCATGCATCTAAACACACACACCCCTAACCAGACTCATGCAATCTAAACACACACACACCTAACCAGACTCGTGCATCTAAACACACACACCTAACCAGACTCATGCATCTAAACACACACACACACCTAACCAGACTCATGCATCTAAACACACACACACACACACCTAACCAGACTCATGCATCTAAACACACACACCCCTAACCAGACTCATGCATCTAAACACACACACCTAACCAGACTCATGCATCTAAACACACACACCCTAACCAGACTCATGCATCTAAACACACAACACCTAACCAGACTCATGCATCTAAACACACACACCTAACCAGACTCATACATCTAAACACACACCTAACCAGACTCATGCACCTAAACACACACACACACCACCTAACCAGACTCATGCATCTAAACACACACACACACACACCTAACCAGACTCATGCATCTAAACACACACACACCTAAGCAGACTCATGCATCTAAACACACACACACACACAACACCTAAACAGACTCATGCATCTAACACACACACACCTAACCAGACTCATGCATCTAAACACACACACCTAACCAGACTCATGCATCTAAACACACACACCCCTAACCAGACTCATGCATCTAAACACACACACACCTACCAACCCCACACTCTGCATCTAAACACACACACACCTAACCAGACTCATACATCTAAACACACACCTACCAGACTCATGCACCTAAACACACACACACACACCTAACCACCAGACTCATGCATCTAAACCACACACACACACACACCTAACCAGACTCATGCATCTAAACACACACACCTAAGCAGACTCATGCATCTAAACACACACACACACACACACACTAAACAGACTCATGCATCTAAACACACACACACCTAAACAGACTCATGCATCTAAACCACACACACACCTAACAAGACTCATGCATCTAAACACACACACACCTAACCAGACTCATGCATCTAAACACACACCACACTAACCAGACTCATGCATCTAAACACACACACACACACACACACACCTAACCAGACTCATGCATCTAAACACACACACACCTAACCAGCCTTGTACATGTAAACACACACACACACCTAACCAGACTCGTGCATCTAAACACACACACACACCTAACCAGACTCGTGCATCTAAACACACACACACCTAACCAGACTCATGCATCTAAACACACACACACCTAACCAGCCTTGTACATGTAAACACACACACACACCTAACCAAACCTGTACATCTAAACACACACACACCTAACCAACCCTGTACAATTAAAAAAAAACACTTTTTAAAATCTATATTAATTCAGAAATTAGTAAATTCTTGCCCCCTCTCCTGTTTACCTTCTGTGCAGGGAGGGGCCGCCAAATCACTGATGCTGGTGGTCCTTCTTTCAAAGGGCAGAGGTGTGCAGAGTTGGGGGGGCACGTGCTTCCCTCTTTGGTGGTCTGAGTCGGGTCCCTCCCCTCCCTGAGATTTGATGGCCTGAGTGGGAGGAAGCCTGATCTGATGCCTGGGTGGGAGGAACCCTGATCTGATGGATTGGGTGGGAGGGACCCTAGCTGTCTCCTCTCACACTGGCCAACTGACAGTGAGTCCGGCGCCTACAGGCACTCTATATGTCATCAGAGTGCACCGTGTGCTGGACCCACTGTCTGAACAGCGGAACACCTTGCAAATGCGATCTGTATGCACAGACTGCAGTGCTCCACCAGTGAGGGAGTGCAGAAATCAAAAGCCCTAATCAGTAACTAGGGATTTTGATTTTTGCACCCCCTGCCACCACCGGAGCAGATGTGTCTGAGTACGCCAGCAAGTCTTTGAATGACGCGAGGCCGGAAGTGTGGGCCAGGAGAGCTCTGGAGCAGCTGTGATCGAGCAGGTGCTTCTCTCTCTGCCTACTTGAAAAGTTTAACGCGGGAGCAGCGTTCCTGCTGCGTTCCCACTGCAGGAAAAGTGTTGGAACGCCGTTCCCACGCGTTCCTGCAGGACTCGAGCCCTGCTTAATGCAGTGTAGAAATGCTTTGAGGCGGAGCGGAGTGAAGTCAAGCCTGCAAAATGTTTGCTTCTTTTCGCTGTGCGTCGCTACACGCTCAGTGTGTCTCAGCCTTTATTCCTGCATCGCTAGCTTAAAGAATCAGTTTGTATACTTGTTACTGACCCTGCTTGTTCTGAGGACCCAATCTGTTGCCGACTTTGCCTGCCATTTGACTATTTTCTCTGTGTATTCCCTGCAGGGCCGTAGGAAAGGCGAGGCCAGTGAGGCACTCGCCTCAGGCGCAGCTGTGAGGAGGCGCAGCCAGTGCTGGCAGCCAGGGCTGCTTTGTTTTGGGGCCGCTGGGCTGATCGGCCGTTAGAATCAAAAGTAGTTTGAAGAAAAAAAAGGGCTTGCATCGGCTGCCAGTAATGTACTGTGGGGGCGGAGCTATGGCCCCTGGTGACTGACAAGCTAAGAGGGGTGTGTTTATGGCCGGGTGTCTCCGCGCAGCCTCAGATCAAAGCAGGAAGCCACTTGCACGAGTGCGTGCATTGCTGACTTTTACCATGTGCGAAGAGTACCCGGCCCGTGTTCTCAGCAGCCCCGCTCAGCACGATGTTGGCCAGTATGTGAATAACACAGGCAGTGAGAGGGATCTTGTGTTTCCAGTTAATTAATCTACCTGAGGTGAAAGAAGCATCGGCTCCTGCTGCAGCTGAGTGAGCTCCCCCTCCCCCCCTCTCGGCATTCCTCAGTGAGGGACAGAGATCCAGGAGCAGATAACGGCACAGCGAAGCAGGTCAGTCCAGACCCCCCCCCCCGAATCTCAGACTTGAGTGTTAAAACAAAAAACTTTTGTATTGCTTTTAAAATGCTGGGAAACCCAGGCGGATCAAAACCACATCCCTGCTGTAGCTGTATTTATCAGCAGGGATGTGTTTAACAGCCAAATGCTCTCTCGTTTAGACAGGCTTAGATCCATCGTTAAATATCAATTTCAAGATATTTGCTTTTCTCTATGCAGGAATGAGAAACCATGTCCGCAGTACCAAGAAACAGATTCTCCCCTCCCCATGATGTTCATTCATTGGTTTGTGCAATGAAAGGGTTAAATGCCAGCAGCTATACTTTATTGCCAAAAGTATTCGCTCACCTGCCCAGCTCCTGATTTGGATGGGTGAGCGAATACTTTTGGCAATCTAGGGTAACTGTGTAAATTATTATGTTCATAATTTAAAATCATTCTAAAGTTATTCATAGAGCTCTATAATTCAACACAATTTCAGTGCTCTCTCCTTCCACAAACCTCAATTTGCTGACCCTGCGGTGAATTCACCATTCACCACAGGGTCGCAGAAGGGAGCCACTGACTGGACGCTGCCGAAAGACCCACCAATCAGACCAATGAATGTAGCCGGAAAAAGCCAAACAGCAGCTGAACAGGGGTAAGAAAAAAAAAACCTGTAACTTTTAAAGGGCATTTAAAACTAAAGCATGGAAATAATATATAAGATCCTATGAATAATAATAAAAAGTTCTGTTACAGAATTTAAAAAAAAAAGCCAGGTAAACAAATCTTAATCAAAAATTTTGCTGGAAAAATCCTGAAAAATGCCTAAAAAATTCTAAATAAAGAGACTTTTTTGCTGCAGATTAATAAACGGTTTATTAGATATTGGATTAAAATGGGAATATTTGTAACATTGAAACCTATGGGATGCGCCTGAATAAACCTGCCGAATGAAACCACTGAACATCAGGGCATTTCACTGACATTTCTCTGCTGTTCAATGTGAATAGATTAACCATTGCTTCTCTATGGGGGATTTCACTGCTGTATTTCGCTGCTTTTTGAATAGCCGAATGGCCACGAAATTGCACCCTTTTTGTGCAATTCGGTGGCCCATTCAGCAGTCTTTGGCTAACTCCAAGACAAAAAAGTGTAATATCGAGGGCATGGAGACAGTGATGAAACTGGGGCATGAAGTGGGCTGCTAATAGGAGGCATGGAGGGGGTTGATTTACTGTATGGAGAACAGGGGTGATTTAAGATATTGAAGTATGTGAATATCTGCCAATGTGTGTGTGGCTATCGGTTTGAGTGTGTGTGCATGTGTGTTACACTCAAATAATAACCTCCATCCTATACTCCATGAACTATAAGCTCCCTCACACTTAACCACTCGTTTCTCACTCGGTTACACTCAACCCAGGGCCATAAAGTATTGTTACCAGGTCAGCCATGTTTTCTGGACATACATTATTATTTCATGCAGAGGGGGAGCACAGGGAAAAGTGCTGCCCTGCAACATGTATAATTCATATGCCTATTTAAAAATAACGTGTGGGGGCACAATTTTCTGTTCTTGCCTCGGGTGCAAAAGGAGCTAGCTACGGCTCTGATTCCCTGCCTGTTCTGTTTGCTTCCTGTTGCTACTGGTGTGCGCCGATTCTCACCATATTCAGTAGCGCAGTAGAAGTGCCTAAACATTGCTGACCTGGTTTTGTTATAGCTGCTGACGTAACTGAATAGATCGGGATCTCTTCTGCATTACCAAAACCTCCACAACTGCACTCTTCCACAATACTTCAGAGGGGTTACGGTGTGAAGGTACTTGCTGCCACCAAAGGCAAAATATTTGGGTGCACTGCCACTGACGCCTATACCAGATTCATATCATTTTAATATTGGACCGCAGGGTCCACCACTGCACTCTTCCACAATACCACAGAGGGGTTACGATTTTTAAGCCGAAACGCGTCTCGGTAGACTTTGTCCTAGATTTTATTTGCTATCAATAAATATATTGTTTTACTATTCCACATTCGCTACCTTTCTCCGACCTTTTTCTTTGGATACCTGGATCAACTACCGCTGAGATAAAGAGGTTTGGGCTTCCACCCTTAAGAAAGCCCAGGGCTATATACATTGAGCCTAACACTGCGAGGCTCCAGAATCGGTGAGTGTGATTTACTCTTCCTTTTCCGTATTTCTATATACACACAGTGTTACGCTATGGGAGTGCCGTCTCCCGATTCTTTTTGCTTTATCTAGCATCTACTACGGACAGAAAGAATGGAAGTGCCACCCTATATTTGGCTGCAGGCTGTTTTTCCTCGAGCCGGGACCTTGCATGCTACCACAAATGTGAGTGGTACAGACTTTGACTTCAATAATTTTAGCAATCCTGTCCTGATTGTCTGCACTATCATTTTTTTGTGTGATATGTTTTCTTTGAGGAACACTGACGAATAAAAGGATTCGACACCAGCACTTTAGAGAAGATCAGCACATCATCTCTCATCAGCATTTTTTTGAGTAACTACTATATATTCGAGCACATTTGTTTGCACATTTGACTTTAGACCTGGACTTTATTCTATGCACTTTATATAATGTTTTAATCAACATTTCTTACCTTTTTTAATATTTTTTATGAATTTACACCCCTTTTTTATGGATTTTATACATCCATTGACTTACTAACTTAATAATTGCACTAGATGCGCCGTATGGTTTCTTCTGCCTTTTATCTATATCTTGACACATATTTTGGTTGTTTTTTATGTGTTTCACCATACTATAGGCAGCTTTTGACTATTTATTAGTACCACACTTAGCACTTTAATTGATCACTTAGTAATAGGCGCCCACACTGTGTAGTGTATATATTTATACACACTTTCTAGTTTATAATTCATATGCCTATTTAAAAATAACGTGTGGGGGCACAATTTTCTGTTCTTGCCTCGGGTGCAAAAGGAGCTAGCTACGGCTCTGATTCCCTGCCTGTTCTGTTTGCTTCCTGTTGCTACTGGTGTGCGACGATTCTCACCATATTCAGTAGCGCAGTAGAAGTGCCTAAACATTGCTGACCCGGTTTTGTTATAGCTGCTGACGTAACTGAATAGATCGGGGATCTCTTCTGCATTACCAAAACCTCCACCACTGCACTCTTCCACAATACTTCAGAGAGGTTACGGTATGAAGGTACTTGCTGCCACCAAAGGCAAAATATTTGGGTGCACTGCCACTGACGCCTATACCAGATTCATATCATTTTAATATTGGACCGCAGGGTCCACCACTGCACTCTTCCACAATACCACAGAGGGGTTACGGTGTGACGGCACTGTTGCCGACACTAAAGGCCCAATTTTAAAGCACCTATTGTTACTTTCATCCAAAGCCTGCATAAGTTTCACAATAATTTAGCCAAAAAATCACTAAACTTGTTCTGCGTGTCCTAAAATGTCTCCTCTTTTCATACAGGCTGCCGCCCCAAGCAGTTGTTTATGAATAGATCAAAGAAAAACCATTTACCATCATTTGAAATATCATTTTTTTTTTGTTTTTAAATGTTTCTATACATCCTACAAATCCACCACTTCACGGGCAGGTTATGGGGACCTCCTAGGTACGATATTTGAAGGAATTTTTCGTTCTTATTCTTAACCTTTATTTCATGGAAAACTCACTGTTCCTTTAAAAAGTTTTTTTTTTTAACTTTTTGTTCTTGTTTCCTGTCCCCCAGGGCACTACCTGGACCCCATACACTTTTTATGGCAAATACCTTGCATATAGGCCCTCTTGGAGGGCACTCTAAAGCTTGAACCTTCGAGTCCCATTGACTTGCATTGAGTTCAGTTCGAGTTCGAACTTGAACTTTTGAAATGGTTCGATTTCGAATGCGAACCGAACATGGGGGTGTTCGGCTCATCACTAAATGCTAACAGGAAAAACCTTCACCTTCAAGTCTCCCCGTAGCAGCCTCATTTTAGCATGATATTCCAGTGCCTCGTGACTCAGCGATACCTGCAGTGATACTTGCTGTAGTGCTTCCATGCTGCCGCAAGTACTACCTCCTGGAGTCCATACAACTCCACAGATGGTTTGCTCTTCTGGACTGCGAGCTCTGTGTGATCTCACTCTCACGAGATCACCCAGTGGGGCAGGAACAAGAAGCAGGGAATCGGGCTACTGTTCTCGCCGTGGGATAAGATGTGAGTATTACATTTATAGTGGGGTGGGGTTAGGGGAATCTGTTAGCACAAGCTTTTAGGTGTTGCTAAAATTTTGTCTTGTTCATCGGTGTGGTAATTAGCGCTAGGACTTTGTAATACCTTACTTATCTAAATGCTAATTATAGATTGCTCTCCCCATGTTAAGTATAGGATACGCAAAATAGAGTAAGCTTGCGGAAGGTAACGCAAAAACCAATGTACTAACGGATTTTTCATGGTTTTAGTGCGTCAGGAAGGTAATAGGGGGGGGCACTTATCCTATCATTAACAGTTACAGCTACAATTAGCGTTCACTATGTAAATTAGCCTGTGGTCTATAATTTATTTGAACACCTTGTGTAGGTGGAGAAAACATAATTTAAGAAATGTAAAACAATAGATATCAATTATTAATATCAAGATGGAAGCATGGTGACCAATTACCAACATCTAGCAGAACATGAGTTCCCTTAGCTAAATAAAATATTGATTATTTTACAAATCTGAAGGCAAGCGAAATATTAGTAAAAGGAAAAAAAATCCAAGAAACACGGCCGTTAAGAACATCTTTCCTGTTAACATTAAGAACTGTGGGATCTAAAGGCAATAAACTAGGTTAGAAAATTGCAAGACCAGCATTTTACATTCGATCTTCTGCCCAGCTGCTACAAAAGCATTAATCATGAAAGAATTATTTTGAGCAAAATAACTTAAGGCACAAGATTGTATCCTGTTTTCCTTGTATGTAGTAAGGAAACATTTCTTCAATTGGAAAATAAATTAATATTGAGTTGAAAAGATAAAATAGTATGCAGCTGGACCATACTATTTTTACTCTAGAAGCTTGTTAACAATGATTAATTGCTTTTTTTCTCCTCACTATTAATATCTAGGTATTATTTAAAATATGATGAGGTCATTTTGCGGAACTCGCAGGAGAATGGAAATGCAAATGAAATAAGAAAGGCTGTTCTATCAAAGTAATAGGACATATACAGTGGAATACGAAAAGAAAATAAACATTGGCAAACATAATAAAACGGTGACTCAGGAACATGTAGTAGCCAGGTTTTTAACCCTAACAGTCGCAGGACAGTTTTGACTTTTTTCCCCTTCTGAAAGCCAGGACAATTATGAGTATTTTACTATCCTGCACTTTTGGCTACCTCCATATAAATTGCATACACAGTTTAGCTACTTAAACCTATACACTGGTTTTATCATCAAACAGTTCAAGCTTTTTTTCCATACCAAACATTCTTAAAAATCTCAAAATGTATTATGAAAACATAAACTATTTAACACATGCATATATTGTTAAAGTTCTGCCTGCAATAACTGAAACATAAATGTCTCAGCTAAAGGAATATACTTAAAGCAGATAGAGTAATCTGTCCAGATTTTGGGAATCCCCATATGCATGGAATTCAATTTTAGTTTCCCAGTTACAGGTCACATAAAAAGAGTGCATCGTTATTTCAATGATGAAAGCATTCAGAGGGACAAATTGCATACTTGGTGCTAACGTTAGGGCTCACCTGCGTGAACGTTAACGTTAGCCCAAGTATTTTCCGCATATTGCAATCCAAACGCTAACGGGTTAAGTAACCCGTCAGCGTTTAGTATCTTGCGCTTTTCAGCGCTAGGTTACTGTACTTTGTGCTCCCTATACTTAACATGGGGAGCGCAAAGTGTTAATCAGCGTTAGTATTACAAAGTCCTAACGCTGATTAACATCCAGCCGCGGTTAACAAAACGTTAACCAGAGCCAGGACTTGTTGCTAACGGATTCCGCTTCTGCAGTTAACGTCTGTTAACGTCATTCAGAAACCCCCACAACAATTCTAGATACTCACCTCCTGTCCCACGGTGAGGACCGTGGCTTTGTCCGGCTCCTCAATCCGGCGGGAGCTGGGAAAGACTGGGGGAAAAAAGTCCCCCAGTCTCTCCCTACGGATCACTATGCTGACCACGAGGCGAGATCCGGCAGGTCATGTGAATTGAGAGTATGCTCGCGGCGGCGCTCAGCGCTGCCGTGCACATCCCTGGGCTTTGTGCACGGTAACAATGCAGGCAGGCTTTATTAGCACCTGCATTGTAATCTAGCGGTAAAACGGGCACGCTAGGGGGAAAACTGCGGGTGCAGTTTTTCCTCCCTAGCGTCCCCGTTTTACCGCTAGGATTGTAATTTGGCCCAAAGTTTGGTATTTCTTATCCAACTTGTTTTGATTTTTATACACACACACTAACGCACAAAGGGAGTTTTCTATGCCTTTTGTTTTCTTCTTCAGGAAATTGAAAACATTGTAATAAATTACATCCTGCATGGACAATAACAATTTTTCCCTAGTTTGGTTTGGCACTTTTGCAATTATTAGGGGCAAACTATTGTGCATGTGTTTAATTGGGAGCAGTTCAGACATTCACAATTTATGTTGACTTGTATATGTGGGTCTTGTGTGTTTTATGTATGTCCATAGGTGTTGGGTGAAGAGGTCCTCTTTCACCTCCTACATTTAAATTATAGATGGTTCTTATTTGTTTCTAAAAAATCTTCTCAACACATATTCTAAATTAATAAATGTTCCATTGGTGCACACCCTAATGTAACAGGCTAGGCACACCAGTGGGTATGTCAGTGTAGAAATATACAGAAACGTGTGTTGAGCTACATCCCCTTAGAACATTGGTGACCCTAAATCATAAATATAGATATGTAGGGTGACATTATCACCTCCATGTTACAGTATTAAAGTTTGTGTTTACAGTTAAAGTGTCAATATGGGTAGAAGTCGGTAAGGTTTAGGATTAAGACAACTATGCAGTGTTGATAAGAGTTAGAGGTAAGATTTGGCCAGGTTATGCTTAATGACATAGGGGTGGTACGGTTTAGTAATATTCACAGGTCTATTCACTAAAGGTGAAACTCAGGAGAACTGACAGGCGAAGGGAACAATCTGGACCAAATAGCCGATTTGGAAAGTGAGATAAATGGGAGAATTTTTCAGTTTGGCTATTTTGACCTAGAATTTTTTTACTTCTCCAGCAGTTCTCCAGAGTTTCACCTTTAGTGAATAGACCTGATAGGTATGAATTGCATTCATTTAATCCATGAGAGTTTTAATTAGCCACATACAGGTCTATTCAAAGAAGAAACTCTGGAGAATCACTGGAGAAGTGAAAATTCTAGGTCAAAATAGCCAAACCGGAAAAAGTCTCCCATTTATCTCACTTTCCAAATCGGCTATTTGGTCTAGATTGTTCTCTTCTCCTGCCAGTTCTAATGAGTTTCACTTTTCTTTGAATAGACCTCATAGTAAGGTAATCGTATGGATAGGAGATCAAAAACGACAACAATGGTAACGGGTCAAGGGAAGGAAAATCTGGTAATCAGGGAGGTATGGCAGGATGTCATCAAATGGTCTAGCAAGAGAGAATCATTGGGGTGGATGAAATGAGAACATAAACAAACACCTTTTGGTTAATGGACTAGACATATAAGTGCGGAAAAGAAAGCTATAGCAGTTAAGGGATTAGAGAAACAGGTGAAAGGGAAAACAGTCTCGGCAAAGGTTGTTCATTGAATCAAATGAGGGGTCATGTAAAATTCTTTCATAAAAATTAAACAGGCAGCAACTTATAGGGCTCTATTACATTCTTCGCGCATACGTTTGCGCCCGCGCAAAAACGCATTAACGCTGCGCGAGCTTACTGTACGTCGCGCGTCCTATACTTAACATTGTGAGCGCAAATGCGTTTCTGCGCTGGTACTCGGATGGTATTACAATCTATGCGCAGTTTGTAACGCATAGCCTTTGCGTGCATAATGTTAGCAACTCCTAAGGCTAGGGTCAGACTGAGGCAGTGCGAACGCGTGTTCTGGCGCACTTAATCACGGCCGCACTAGCAGCAGATGACGGGCAATGACAGCCAATATACGAAGTACGGTCGCACAAAAGTCCGGCCGCGCAACGCAAGTGGAAAATGAACGCATTTTTTCGAGAACGTTAAACCGCTGGTACTGACGTACAGAGTGCGCTGCGGCCGCATAGCAGCGTGTGTGCGTGATTAGGAGATGTCAGACGCTGCTAGTGTGCGGCCAACATAACGTTCAAACAGCCGGATTTCCCTAGACTTCTTTTCACCCCATCGTCATGAAATACGTCCAGAATTGCGCATCGTCTGACCACTTAAGCGTATTCCGTGAAAAAATGCGTGCGCACGCATCGACGTACATTTTGACGGTGGCCGCAGAAAATGCGCTCATCTGTCCCTAGCCTAAAAGCTGGTGTTAATGGCAAATCTGAACGACCTGGCCGAACCCAAATACACCAGCCCAAAAAAAAATACAGCAAAGTATAGTTACACATTCTACTCATACCAAACCAATAAATTTGAGAAATTGTGTGTGCATTTATTATTGATGCAGCATATATGCGCAGATTGACATTGACAGGCGCAAAAACATAACGTGAGACAATTGTGGTTCTTAATTCTGATTGGCTGAATCGCGTGAAAAAACAGTCCGCACACTGATTTCTGGGTGCAACGTTGCTGCGCGTGCATTTTTGCGCGTCCGTTTAACGGCACGTTATTTTTTGACGGATGAAAAATGCGCGCGGATTGTAATACCAGCGTTGTTTTACGTGCGTTAACGTTTATCGCTTCGCGCAAAAATTCACGCGTTCTGCGTGCGTTGTTGCGTGAAGAATGTAATCAAGCCCATAGTATTTTGCCTTTTGCTGGAAAAAAGAAAGAATAAAAACCTTTTTATTTTATTTCCATCCTTTCAGACATGCAAAAATCTTTGAAAACCAAAACATGCACAGGTCTTTTTGCCACCCTTCAATGCCAGTAGGCATGGATCGTGACAGATAATTGTATTCTTTCCACGCATACACACTAATAGACAGAGAGTGTAGTGGAGAAGGGACATGTGTTTGAGAGCAGTAAAAAAAAACAGAAAAGGAGAAAGGAAATGTAAAAGCAATGTATTAATCCACACGGAGATAAAAAATGGCAGACACAATGCTTTGGCTCATATAGCAATCAGAAAGCAAGAGGATAAGAGGAAAAATACACTCAGAACTCAACTCTAAAAATGACCTTTCCCTTGACAGAGACATCCGACACAATGGGCACTATTCAATAGTGAATTGTGACAAATTATAGACCATGGGCTAACTTATATAGTGAACGCTAACGCTAGGATCAGTGACATTATCGCATGCCCCCATATTACCTTCCTGACGCTAAACTCGTAAAAAATCCGTTAGCGCATTGGTGATTGTGCTAGCTTCTGCGAGCTTACTGTACTTTGCGCTCCCCATGTTAAATAGAGGATGCGCAATCAGTAATTAGCGTTAGGATAAGTAGGGTATTACAAAGTCCTAGCGCTAATCACCGCAGCGATGTGCAAGTCAAACTTTTAGCTACACCTAAAGGTTTAGCTGGTGCTAAATGATTCTGCTTCTGAAAAATCATTTAGCACCCTCTAAAAACCCCCTAATAAATCCGATCCTCATCTCCCATCCCGCGGAGAAAACGGTGGCCCGATTCGCCACTTCTCCTGTCCGCGAGTAGTGAGACTGGGAACAAATAGTTCCCAAGCTCCCTTCGTGATAAATCCACTGTGCTGTACAATCTCATGCGAGCGAGATCGCGCAGGGCTCGAGGCCCAGAAGCACAACCCTCCATGGAGTCCTACAGACTCCAGGAGGTGATACTCGTGGAGAAAGCACTGCGTTCCTGAGCAAGGTGAAGAGGTAGTGCCTGCCCAGGAATCTTACAGTAAATCAACAACACTACACGCCCTTGCTCTGCCGAGCACTGCAGTAGGTCTTAATTAGAGATGTGCAATTCGTTTCATTCCGAATTGACATTCATACGAAATTCACCATTTTCGTGTTTCGGGAGCACTTCTGAAAACAAAATATCGATCACCCAAAATTTCAGATCAATCCAAAATTTTGGATCGATTTGATTCGATGATTCAGATCATACAGTAATTCTAATCATTTTGGCGATCCGGATCATTTCGGGTGATTCGGATCAGTTGGCTTTTTGCTTTTTTAGGAGTTATTTCGTTTTTTATTGCTTATTTAAGAATGGCAAGTAGATTACTACCAACAGAATGTAAGTTTCTTTACTTTATTATTCTTTTAGGATTTTTTACGCATTTTTTGGGTGAAATTTTAGGTTTCCTAACTTTTTTTAAAAAGAAACAAGGCTTTTTAACCCATAGGTTTCAATGCAGCATTTGAATCCACTCCACACACTGCCAGGCAGCACCTCTCTGTAGTATAATTAAAGCAACATATGAATCCGCACACTGCTGGGAAGCGCCTCTCTGTAGTATAATTAAAGCAACATATGAATCCGCACACTGCTGGGAAGCGACTCTCTGCGGTATAATTAATGCAGCATATGAATCCACACACTGCTGGGAAGCGCCTCTCTGCAGTATAAATAATGCAGCATATGAATCCGCACACTGCCGGGCAGCGCTCTCTGCGGTATCATTGATGCAGCTTATGAATCCGCACACTGCCGGGCAGCGCCTCCCTGTGGTATAATTAAAGCAGCATATGAATCCGCACACTGCTGGGAAGCACCTCTCTGCGGAATAATTAATGCAGCATATGAATCCGCACACTGCCGAGCAGTGCCTCTCTGTAGTATAATTAAAGCAGCATATTACTGCGTAATATTTCCAGAATTCGGACATTTCTTACCGCTGTCACCACAAAACAACTCATACACGCCCTGGTAATCTCCCGACTCGACTATTGCAATAATCTCTTATCTGGCCTCCCTCTGTCCCGCCTCTCCCCCCTACAATCCATCCTGAACGCCTCCGCCAGGCTAATTCACCTCACCCGCCGCTCTGTCTCTGTCGCTCCCCTCTGCGAGTCCCTTCACTGGCTCCCCATCCACTGCAGAATTAAGTTCAAAATCCTTATCCTTACCTACAAAACCCTCACTAACTCAGCTCCCCACTACCTGTCCTCACTAATCACCAAATACACCCCAGCCCGCTCCCTAAGGTCAAACAGTGACCTGCGCCTAGCTTCTCCCCGCATCACCTCTTCCCATGATAGACTGCAGGATTTCTCACGCGCAGCCCCCACTCTCTGGAACGCTCTCCCTCGTACTGTCAGACTTTCCCCTAACTTCTCTTCCTTCAAACGCTCCCTTAAAACATTCCTATTTAGGGAAGCCTACCACCCAACTCACTGACACCACCATCAATCACTCTCACCTTACAGTCCTCTCCTCCTGTTTCCAACCCCAACCCTCCTGGATTGTGAGTTCCTACAGGAATAGGGCCCTCATCTCCTCCCGACCAATTAAAAAAAAATAATTGGCCGCGGGGCAGCCTGGGACGGCCGCGTGCTGCAGCCAGCCCCAATTCGCGCTGGCGTCGCCGCTGGCGTCAAGGAGACGGAGGCGTGGACTTGGTGCTTCCAGCTTCCTGCACCAAGTCCGTCTCCTCGACGCCACCAAGTATTGGGGCTGGCTACGGAGGTGGAGGGAGGCGGAGACGGCGCTGGAGCGGCAGATATGTGAGCATGTGTGAGCTGGGGCAGATATCCATGTGTGAGCTGGGGCAGATATCCATGTGTGAGCTGGGGCAGATATCCATGTGTGAGCTGGGGCAGATATCCATGTGTGAGCTGGGGCAGATATCCATGTGTGAGCCTGGGGCAAATACCCATGCGTGAGCCTGGGGCAAATACCCATGTGTGAGCCTTGGGGGCAAATATCCATGTGTGAGCTGGGGCAGATACCCATGTGTGAGCCTGGGGGTAAATATCCATGTGTGAGCCTGGGGGTAAATATCCATGTGTGAGCCTGGGGGTAAATATCCATGTGTGAGCCTGGGGGCAAATACCCATGTGTGAGCCTGGGGGTAAATATCCATGTGTGAGCCTGGGGGCAAATACCCATGTGTGAGCCTGGGGGCAAATACCCATGTGTGAGCCTGGGGGCAAATACCCATGTGTGAGCCTGGAGGCAAATACCCATGTGTGAGCCTGGGGGCAGATACCCATGTGTGAGCCTGGGGGTAAATATCCATGTGTGAGCCTGGGGGCAAATACCCATGTGTGAGCCTGGGGGCAAATACCCATGTGTGAGCCTGGGGGCAAATACTCATGTGTGAGCCTGGGGGAAAATATCCATGTGTGAGCCTGGGGGAAAATATCCATGTGTGAGCCTGGGGGCAAATACCCATGTGTGAGCCTGGGGGCAGATATTCATGTGTGAGCCTGGGGCAGATATCTATGTGTGAGCTTGGGGGCAAATACCCATGTGTGAGCCTTGGGGCAAATACCCATGTGTGAGCCTGGGGACAAATATCCATATGTGAGCTGGGGGCAAATATCCATGTGTGAGCTGGGGGCAAATATCCATGTGTGAGCCTAGGGGCAAATATCCATGTGTTAGCTGGGGCAAATATCCATGTGTGAGCTGGGGCAATATCTCCATGCCATGTGTTAGCTGGGGCAATATCTCCATGCCATGTGTTAGCTGGGGCAATATCTCCATGCCATGTGTGAGCTGGGGGCAATATCTCCATGTGTGAGCTGGGGGCAATATCTCCATGTAAGAGCTGGGGGCAAATATACCCATGTGAGCAGGGGGCAAATATACCCATGTGAGCGGGGGGCAATATATCCATGTGAGCGGGGGGCAATATATCCATGTGAGTGCTGGGGGAAATATACCCATGTGAGCTTTCTTTTTTTGGGGGGGTGCAAGTAGCTGGTCTTGCCTAGGGCGCAAAATAGTCTAGCACCGGCCCTGCTTGGCACGCTGCACTGGAAAAAAACTGTTTTATTATCCTGTACACAACCACATTAGCGCTGGGTCTCAGCCCTGGTCTTACCTTTTCCCTGGTGTGAGCTAAACTACCTTGTACTCCCGCGGGCAAGGTGATCTATTAGTAGGTCGCCAGGCACTAAGTTTAGCCGACTCACGCTAAATTTTTTCTTTAGCGATGATGTTTTAGTTCACACCAGGTGATAAGGCCCAAAGTACAGCTAGACTTCCTTGAGTCTGATATTTAACCCTTTCACTGCTGAGGCATTTCACCACTGTGTGCTGAGCTAATTTTTACCGCTTTCGCTCATCACGTTTAAACGCGATTAGAAGCCACATTTTATTATACGACCCAGACATATTAGAAACATAGAAACATAGAAACATAGAAAAATGTCGGCAGATCAGAACCTTTCGGCCCATCTAGTCTGCCCAATTACATGGATACTTAACCTGGATTTATATTTTGTTTAGGATAGCCTTATGCCTATCCCATGCTTGCTTAAATTCAATTACTGTTTTGGCCTCTACCACTTCTACTGGAAGACTGTTCCATGTATCCACCACCCTCTCAGTAAAATAATGCTTCCTGATGTTACTTTTAAACCTTTGCCCCTCTAATCTAAGACTATGTCCTCTTGTTTTGCTATTTTGTTTCCTTTTAAATATACTCCCTTCCTCTACCTTGTGGATTCCCTTTACGTATTTAAATGTTTCTATCATATCTCCTCTGTCTCGTCTTTTTTCCAAGCTGTACATGTTAAGATCATTAAGCCTTTCCTGGTAACTTTTCTCCTTCAAGCCGTACACCATTTTAGTAGCCCTTCTCTGAACTCTCTCTAAGATGTCTATATCCTTCTGGAGATACGGTCTCCAGTACTGCACACAGTACTCCAAGTGAGGTCTCACCAGTGCTCTGTACAGTGGCATGAGCACTTCCCTTTTCCTACTGCTAATATTATATTATATATATCATATTATATGATATTATATATCGTTCTTTCCGGCATACTCGGCAGATTCATAATATATCATTTTTATATGTATACGTCATGTCCTGCCTGTATATTATAACACAAAATGCAATAAAATTTGAATTTTTAATCATCTGCAGCATGTAAAGTTTTTTTTTTCACATTTTATCACATGAACATTTGCGGTTATATTTTCTATGGGGTGCGCTTGTACAAAAATTAGAAATGGGGACTCGTAACATTTTTTGGGGGGAATTACGTGATTTTTAGCAAACGCACCCCATAGAAAAAAATCATTAGTGCAGCATCATTGTTCACATTATAATTGAAATGGGAACAATATTGCTGCATTAATAAAAACAACACACAAAAAAATACATGTGTTTTTTTTTATTATTTATTTATTGTTTATTTTATGAAAATTTTTATTTTGTTTTTACTTTATACCTGGTCATGTTGGGTATCATACCTTTCGAATGACACCCTCCATGACCCCCTAGCTGCCATGGTTCTGGAGATATCGGGGTTCAAACGAACCCCCCTATCTCCACCAGGGGATTTCCTTGGGAAATTCCCGGGCATCTAGGGGTTCCCCGGCTATCTGATGTCATCACGCTATGCGTGATGACGTCAGGCAGCGAGGGGGGACCTGGGAGTGGAGCCGCCATCCAAGTTGGCGGCCCCCACCAGAGCTAGGCCGCACTTTGGCACCACAAGGCACTGAAGTGTGACCCGGTGCCTAATGGGTTAAAGTCAGGCACCGCTTACTCTCCTCTTTTAAGCGGTGCCTGGCTTTTCTTTGTGGGACCTCCCGATCGGGTGGGAGAGGGATCCGAACGGATGCCGCCTCCCTTCCAGACGATCTCCGGCATTGCCGGGGGGTCGCCTGGAAATGATGTCATCGTGCATGGCGTGATGACGTCATTGACGTTGGGAGGGTCTTAACTTCAGCATCTGAGGACGCTGAAGTCAGACCTCCACGGGACCCCAGACAGAGAGGTGAGTATCTCCGCCGGGGGTCCTGCAAAGCTGATGATGTGTGGGACACGTCCTCAGCATATAGCGGGAGTAACTGAGGACGTGTCCCACACGTCCTCAGCAGTGAAGGGGTTAAGTTGATCTCTGGGGAGCATATATAATACATCCACTAATCTACTATCCTCCGGCCCTAGCCAACACCTACAAGTCTATTTACTAAAGGGTGAAACTCAGGAGAACTGGCAGGAGAAGAGAACAATCTAGACCAAATAGCAGATTTGGAAAGTGAGATAAATGGGAGAATTTTTCTGGTTTGGCGATTTTGATCTGGATTTTTTACTTCATCAGTCAATTTTTCAATATATTGAATAGACCTGAGTGGAGTGAGAGATTTTTTTTTCCGTTTATTTTAAATGACTGTATATGTCAAGTCATCTGCATTGTCATGTTTATATTTGTATATGCAGCATTTTGTCTTATCAGTCTCTGATAATAACTTGTTAAAAGATCCATATAAATATGATTTTTCTTTCAGGTATTATTTAAGTTGCCATTAAATATGTCATGTTTTATGGCACTTGCTCACCTTTGAAACATGGAACGACTCTTCATTGAACCAACTAAATCTTTTAACATCTTGACCTGTGTGTAAACAGAGTTTTTGCTACCATCAGGTGAATTCCTCACTGTTACCCAATCATCTGACATCTGCACAAGCAAAATGAGCCTCCCTCTCTTTCCAAGTTTATAATAAACTTAAAGCTAGTATTTTTCTTTTCTTTCTTTTCCCTGGTTGCCTTATTTTCCCATTCACCTCTCCCACGCGGTTTATAACGTCATATGGCCCTTGCCAAGTTGTCATAGATTTTTTTTAACTGTGATAATTAACGCTACAGCCGTATCCCGGGATGAAATACACAGATGCTAGCGTTCCTTTTATAACTGTTGAGTTGAGTATCTCCATGTGGTCTCTCACTGCAGGCATAAAGAAACAGCATGCGCCCCCATATCTGGACTATGTACTGAATAACACTTTGGTGCAAGGATGCTTCTCATTAACAGGTTTCTTGAGATATATTCTGTAATCACTGTGTTGTCTGCCGTAAAATTATATAATCTCTAGACTGGAAAAATGTGTGATTTTGAGCGCCAGCTATTGGATTTGTGACATAATAAAGATTGCCTCTAATATTGAGAATAAGGGGCAATAAATCCTCCAAATTATTGCAAAATTAAACAGAGAAAGAGAAATTCCCAAAGCACAAAAAAAATTAGTTTTTACTTCTCCCTTTCTTTTCTCATTTCCTTTCTTTCTGGTGCTCTGATTTTTTGATCCACGGTAAAAATGAGGATGTAATGTGAATATCCTAATAAAATAATGTCTGTGCTTAAATTCCAAAGGTTCCTGATTCTTGTTTATTTTTAAAAAACAAAGATGAAAATAATAGTGCAATATTATTGAAATTTTGTGCTATTTTTAATGAGACATGATCTGTCTCCACGAAAGTGGACACGTTGCCACAATTAAAAAAGTCAACAATAGCAGGCTCTTAACCACGTGTGTGCAGGACTTTCTCACGTTAAAAATTGTCTGCTAACGTTTTAGAGAGACTACTTAGAAAAGTCTAATTGGTACAGGAGACATTTATTTCTGTGTATGTAGGCTTGACCCACAGCAGGAGGATGCCTGGTACTTGTGCTTTGGAAAGGAAATATAAAATATATATCCTTGTATGGACTAAATTCAACAGGCTGTCATGCTCCCCAGATATTACGTCTCTAAACTGTATTAGTTTGTCAAATGTAACACTTTACTGCCTATGGTTAGCAGGAGACATGAGGGTCTAAACCCCACAAAGGGCTCTATTAACAGCTTCGCACAAATGTTAACGCTGCGCAAAAACACGAGGGGGAAAAACGCTTTGTGCAGATCGTCGTGTTACAATGTACGCGCAAAAAATGCACGTTAACGTCTACCGCTGGTGAACCTGCGCAAACCCTTTGCGAGCGTAATGTACGTTGAGCGTCCCATACATAACATTGTGAGCGCAAATGCGTTTATGCGCTGGTACGCGGATGGTATTACAATCTATGCGCAAATTTTAACGGACAACGTTTGCACGCATAATTTTAACGTTTTTTGAAAAGATGGTGTTAACGGCAAATCTGGACGACCAAAAATAAAAATACAGCACAGTATACTTACACATTCTACACATACCCAAACAATAAAATGGAGAAGTTGTGCGTGTTTTTATTATTGCTGCAGCATATATACGCAGATTGATTTTGACAGGCACAAAAACTGAACGGGAGACAATTGTGGTTCTTAATTCAGATTGGCTGAATCGCGTGAAAAAAAACAGTCCTCCCACCAATTTCTGTGCACAGCGTTAATGTGCGCGCGTTTTTGTGCGTCTTTTTTATGCGCGTTATTTTTTGACAGATGAAAAAATGCGCTCGGATTGTAATACCAGCATTAATTTACGCGCTTTAACGTTTAACGCTGCGTGCAAAAAAAATAGGGCTGCGCGTGCGCTTTTGCGCAAAGCTGTTAATAGAGCTCACAGTGTCTTAACACACCCTGTGGATTTCTAGCCTCCTCCACTTGCCAATGGGCTGATTGATGTCATTGACAGCCAGAGGCATTGTTGAATTCAGACAGTCCCACACTGCAGCCAATGGCAACCATAAGCCACTAGGAAAGCGCAGCGAGGGAATGCCAGAAAGACGCAGTGGGTGCTAGGCGGCCATGCAGCATTTAGGCCCACCTGCCAGCAGGATAGCATAACCCTCCCCACAGCATTAATGGGTTACACTAACAGAATAATAATAACTCTTCTAAAACAAGTATATAATGCCTGCCGAGCGTGTAGGAAGGAATCCATAAAAACCTTCAAGGCAATGTAAAACTAAGGCACATTGTCTATTATCAATGAACAAGCTCAGAATATTGATTTACTACTCTTAGCCTACACGACGTGTAAATTGTAGACTTCAGGAACTCATAGGAAATCCCCCATCCCAAGCACACACTTCTATGAATATAACTAAGTGAGGGGTTCATCACCCCATCACACCCAGTTCAAATGCCCATGCTTACACTCACTATCCCAGAAGATTAAACTGTACCTCTGTATGGATTGAATGTATTGACAATGTGTGCACTACGGAGGAGCTCACAGTTTCACTGTATGACAACCGTCACCCCTTTTTGGCATTCTGGATCGCATATATCAAGTGCCCAAGCTGCGGACCTCATATCTATAAGATGATACAGGGACATTTATTTATTTATAAAGTATTTTACAAGGAAGGATACATTGAGATTTCTCTCGTTTTCAAGTATGTCCTGGGTTCATAAACATTGAATTGTTACAGTAGGTACAGAAATACAAAGTAATAAAATGCAAGATATTAAAAACAACACAAATATACAGATTAACACAGAAAATAAATATGTAGGAAATATATTCACTATGTTACATGTTTACAGGTGCATTCTGTATTGAGGTATGTTAATAGAGATCTCTTAAGTGACTTTAGACTGGGGGAAGATTTGATGGCGTCTGCGAGGTTATTCTATAATAGTGATGAGCCGAACACCCCCGTGTTCGGATCGCATTCGAACTCGAACAATTTCAAAAGTTCGAGTTTGAACTCGAACACGAACCAAACTCAATGCAAGACAATGGGACTCGAAAGTTCGATTTTTTTTTTTTTACGAGTGCCCTCCAAGAGGCCATATATGCAAGATATTTGCCATAAAAGGTGTATGGGGGTATGGGCAGTGCCCCGGGGGACAGGAAACGAGGACAAAAAGTTTAAAAAAAGTTTTTAAAGGAACAGTGAGTTTTCCATGAAATAAAGGTTAAGAATAGAAACGAAAAATTCCTTCAAATATCGTGCGTAGGAGGTCCCCATAACCTGCCCGTCAAGTGGCGGATTAGTAGGATGTATAGAAACATTTAAAAACAAAAAAATGACATTTCAAATGACGGTAAATGGTTTTCCTTTAATCTATTCATAAACAACTGCTTGGGGCGGCAGCCTGTATGAAAAGAGGAGACGTTTTAGGACATGCAGAACAAGTTTAGTGATTTTTTGGCTAAATAATGGTGAAACTTATGCAGCCTTTGGATGAAAGTAACAACAGGTGCAGTAAAATTGGACTTTTGGTGCCAGCTAGTGCCTTCACACCGTAACCCCTCTGTGGCATTGTGGAAGAGTGCAGTAGTGGACCCTGCGGTCCAATATTACAATGATATGAATCTGGTACAGGCGTCAGTGGCAGTGCACCCAAATATTGTGCCTTTGGTGGCAGTGCACCCAAATATTGTGCCTTTGGTGGCAGCAAGTGCCTTCACACCGTAACTCCTCTGTGGTATTGTGGAAGAGTGCAGTGGTGGACCCTGCGGTCCAATATTAAAATGATATGAATCTGGTATAGGCGTCAGTGCTCCCAAATATTTTGCCTTTGGTGGCAGCAAGTGTCTTACACCGTAACCCCTCTGAGGTATTGTGGAATAGTGCAGTGGTGGAGGTTTTGGTAATGCAGAAGAGATCCTGATCTATTCAGTTACATCAGCAGCTATATCAAAACCGGGTCAGCAATGTTTAGGCACTTGTACTGCGCTACTGTATATGGTGAGAATCGGCGCACACCAGTAGCAACAGGAAGCAAACAGAACAGGCAGGGAATACACAGAGAGAATAGTCAAATTGCAGGCAAAGTCGGCAACAGATTGCGTCCTCAGAACAAGCAGGGTAGTAACAAGTATACAAACTGATTTGGTAAGCTAGCAATGCGGGAATAAAGGCTGAGACACACTGAGCGTGTAGCGATGCACAGCATAGCGACTTCACTCCGCTCCACCTCGCAGCGTGTCTACACTGCATTATGTTTGCTTCTCACTGCACTGGACAGGAATCCACTAACTAAATTAAAATGTACACACAAAACCGTTTTATTTTCACAAAGCACAAGTTATATAGGCAAAAAAAGTTTCTACTGCATAAAATACATCAAAAATTACTGTTAATTTATTAGGAATAGTATAAAAATATAAAAAAGGTAACCCCTGATCATATATATTATAGGGACACGGAGTGCTGTGTATAGAGTAGGGATGCATTGGTACCACACACAGATCCACCCACAGACCTCCGACCATATATGCACATACGCACATGGGGGGGTGGCATGTGGACAATCTCAACCAAATGGGGGGAGGGGCAACAAACCACTGCCTGAGACCCCGCGCAGCCCACATGCCACCCCCTCTACCTGGCTGAATGTATCTAATATATACAGTATAATTAAATACATTCAGCAAGGTAGAGAAAGAAAAAAAAGTTTTATATTATGTTCCCGGGGACATTTAAAAATGTTCTCAGATTTTTTTTCTTTTTAGAAATGTGTCACCTTACCTTAGCCTGGTGGTCAGTGGGGGCTCCCTGGATCCTGGTTGTGGGGTGGGGGGGTCTGCCATGGCCACAGGTGCAGTGGCTCCTTCCCTGCGCCGCCTGTCTCTGCCACATGCACTCGGGAGGCTAGCCCGCACAGTCGCAGCTCTGTCATCCGGCAGCTGCATGCTCCTCAAGGGGATCCTTGGGAGGCCCCGGCAGGCTGCCCTCTACAGTGCCTGATTAGAGGGCCGTGTCTGCCTGATGTTTTAGTAACAAGAATGTTTTATCCCATAGGCTTCAATGTTAAAAATATTCCCGTTTTAATTCAATATCTAATAAACCATTGCTTAAAATATTTTGCAGTACAAACTAAAGAGTCTCTTTATTTCTAGATTTTTTAGTATTTTTTTAAGCATTTTTTTATACTTTTTTCAAATTCTTTTTTTTTCAAACTTTTGGCGAACGTCCCAAAAAGTTCAAAGTTCGCGAACTTTCGAATGGCCGATGTTCGATGCGAACTCTGAACAGATCCGAATGGAACAGCTCATCCCTATTCTATAATTGCGGCGCTTTGTAGGAAAATGAGGATCGGGCCACTTTCTTTTTGTATTGTGGTATTGCAAGTAAGGTGCTGGTCCTGGATCGGAGGTTATAGGATGAGGGAACTGCTGGCAGACCCCTTTGTCATTCATCATATTCCTTCTGAGTCCAAGCACCCTCTGTGTTGCCACTGAACACTACAAATGACATTTAAGACAATACAGTTATGAGATTTAAGACAGGGACGGAGAGTCTCCTTGTACCAACACATGCATGGTCCCAAAGCCTTGTTGTTCTGGAGTGCCCCATAAAAAGTCCAAAGGAATTTTACAGTAATTGAGATTTATTTTTACTTATTTTCATCGCATTAAACATTTTTTTTTTTTATTGAAAGTGTTATTGAGTTGGAAATAGTGGCAAAGCAATACCTGATTATTGCTTGTTATTCGAACATGAAATAGATTTAATACAAAGACATGTTCCTATTGGGACACTTCCAACCTTGAATGATTCTACCAAAGTCAGTCTGCGCAATGATACCGCAGGAGTTAGCAATATTGCAAGCTTAAAAAGAGCCACATCTTTATGCAGCTTGCAACTGAGTCATAAATATAATCACTAGAGGATTCATCAACTGTTATATAGAGGAAGAGGGGGAAAAAAATCATATTTTTCTCAATTATCAGTCACAGGACATACGCTATGAACTTTTTTTGTCGTAATGCGAATTACAATGGGAGAATATATACAGAGAGATGTGAAAGTATTTATGAAAGGTCTTGACGAGAACATATAAGCAATAGAGAATATAAGGGGTGTTAGAAGTAAAAAAAATAAGTGAGTTTTACAGCTGTTCGTTATAAAAAAATATGGATATTGCAGTCGTTAAAATTGATTGGATACAGACTAGGGAGTAGTAGGTAAATTGAAAAAACAAACAAATGTGATTTCCTCTTGGCTAGGACATCTAAAGAGAAGCTGGGGAAGCTATGGTCTTTCTCAAGCCATTTGAAATCGATTTGACATATAATGTACTTGCGGGACTGTAGGGAGGGCACCGAAGACATCAAACACCCTGAGATGAGCTGCTTATTTTGTACGGATTATGCCATTAATTCAAACTTTTTTTCTTTCTACTCAAAACTAATAATTCAAAATATAAATAAAAAACACTGTCAGAGAGAAATAAATGCCTATAAAAAAAAAGAGTAGGAAGTAAGTTTATGTTGCTTGTGTTTACGTGTCTGGGAATCTGTATGACAAACGGCAGAGCTAGCAGAAGTATCAATATGATAAACAAATAAATTGTGTGTCAGTCATTGACATTAGAGCTGTCTGTTTCTGAACTTCAACCGCTAAGCCCTAGGCTTGAAGCAAGGAAATGATGAGACTGCAGAAGAAAATGCATAAATATTGATGCTGATATTATGTTCTTATTTAAAATCTAAAAATAAGTATGCTGTTCCAAACGATGCAAAAAGCCAAAACAAAACATTCTACTCTGCAAAGAGTAAAAACTGCAAAAAATCATCAATGCTGCATGTAATTAATAAAAATACCACACCTGTGTAACACATCTGTTGTACTTTATAACATTTATGAAATTGTATTCCCCATACAGTCATTAATCTTGCTTTGTCTTGCTGTTGAAATCAGTGGTCTTTGGGGTATGTCGTTATTTTTAACCATTGATCAGCATTTCGGTTTTCTTGTTGAAACTCATTTGGTTCCCTTTGCATTTTTTGTTGCAATTTGTGATTTTTTTTTTTAAATATCATTCTCTTTTTACCCTCACACTTGATGAATTGGTGTGTTTATGGTTGTGAAAAACTGTAACGTGGAGTAACTGACCAACACGATGATAGCAGTAAAAACACAGATAACCTGTGGTAGAGCTGGTCCTTAAATGGACAGGTAACAACAAGGTTACAACAAAAATTTCAAAAACAACAAGCTGAGGTCTGGAACAGGAGACGTACACAAGCGGAGGTCAGTAAAACAAAATCAGGTACTCAAATCAGCAGGGTCAAGGAGTGGAGAAAGCCTCAAGCTCGCTGCCTTGGTGTCACTTTCAATTCTGACCTAACATTTTCTCCCCCTTGTCCAGACAGTGACCAATCCTGTTACTTTCAACACAAGAACATTGCCCGTGTCCACCCTTTTCTGACACAAGATACCGCAAAGGTGCTGGTTCATGCGCTTGTAATTTCACGGCTTGATTACTGCAACTCGCTCCTTATTGGCCTCCCCAACTCCCGTATTGCCCCTTTGCAATCTGTAATGAATGCAGATGCCATGCCTATTTGTCTCACCAGATGCACCTCACGTACCTCCCCCTCTCTGCCAACCCCTCCATTGGCTGCCTGTACGTTTCAAGATACCAGTTTAAATGCTGACGCTAATGCTCAAATCTCTCAAAAACTCAATGCCCCCTTACATGTCTTCATTACTTTGCAAGCACGTCTTGTCCAGACATCTCCAGTTGGCTGGCGACCTCCACCTTTCCTTTGTCTACACCCTCACTGCCAACTCTTGCCTCCAAGACTTCTCAAGGGCAGCTCCGCTCCTGTGGAATGACTTACCTCGCCCTATCAAACTCTCCTCTAATATTCAGGCCTTCAAGAAATCCCTCAAAACCCTCTTCAGATTAGCATATCACATCACTGATGCAACTCATGCCTCTTCTCACCTACTCACAAATCATGATTGAAGCTGCTTCAATGGCCATCAACATTCCCGAACCGTTGACACTAATGACCCTGATGTCAAGCAAAACTCCTCTTGTCTTGCTCAATCCCAATCCATCCAGACTGCAAGCTCCTATGAGCAGGGCCCTCTACTCCTCTTGTTTCCATCCTATGTCCATTTGTATCTCGTCCCCTTTGATTATTGTAAAGCACTGCGGAAAGTGTCGCCGCTATATAAATGATAATGATAGTGATAATAATAATAATAAAAAATAAAGGCCGGATCATAGTCAAGGGACAAGTCAGGAGTCAAAACACAAGGAGATAAAAATACAGAATAACCAAGAACACACTGAAGGGCAGCAAAACCATGACAGGGACCAGAAAAAGTGAAAAGTTGATATTTAAAGCCCTATGAGGCTTCTAACTCAATATGGCGTGCTTGGGCTTTTGAATGACAATGCTCTGTAACATATGGGCAAAGAAACATTATCAGAAATTTCCGATTGCGAGCAGGGTGCCTCTGGTTAAAGTATTTTTCAACCTTAAATACCATCAAGACAGCTTGAATTACTCTTTTGATACTGTAGCAGTTTCATAGTTATTTCCAGTCATGTCAAAACTGGCAAATGCCATATCGATTTAATATGCTATGTCGCATCATGCAACATTAAAAACTGGGCTTTAAGCAGTAACTTTAGGAATTGTAAAACATAGCAACATTATCTCTTGTTATACCCAAAGAAGATACAAAATGATCGCTAAGGTGAACTCAATCATGGTAGTAAATGGTTTACTCTTTCTTCCTCCTACGAACTTTAAAATGGTGGCAATCGAAGATGCAAGCAGAATGATTAAGACTGGGTTTTGCTATAGTTAAATAAATGCATTTTCAATTTTTTACGTTTCAGACAGATGCAGTTAACGCATTTTCTGCCATTTCTCTGATATTTAACCCTTTCTCTCTGCGGGGTGCACTATGCTGTCCCTGCGGTGGGTGGGCCAGGATGCCGTGTGGCGGCATGGCACGCCCCGCTTGCGTCTGTGGGCAGCGATAGGGACACCCACCAGTTGACACGCAGCGCGCGGTCATTGGCTGCCACAGGATGACCTGGATTCAGGCCGTCCCCTTGCCAATGACGTGCACTGCATGTCAGCTGCGTATGTGGGCCAGCCTGCTGCAGCAGCTGCAAAATGGAGTGTATTAGTATGACTTGTCAGCATTAATAAAAATAAATAGTTACCGACTCCTTTGTGTGGTAAATCAAAAAGGATTTTATTCCACAGTGAGCAAAGGACAACATTTCGCCGCAGTGGTCTTTGTCAAGTCTAGATACATACAGGGTTATTCAGAGAGAGGTGAAAAGCAGGAGAATGGCTGGAGAAGTGAAAATTCTAGGTCAAAACAGCCAAGCCAGAAAAATTCTCCCATTCAACTCACTTTCCAAATCGGCTGTTTTGACCTCGAATTTTCCATTCTCTAGTCATTCTCCTGCTTTTCACCACTCTCTGAATAACCCTGATAGTGAAAAATGAACATATATATATATATATATATATATATTAGTGGAAAGGAGTATCCAATCAGTAACATAATTGCTCATTAAATAGAAAACCATGTTATCCAATTTAAACTAAAAAATTAGTAAGCTCCTTCAACTCTCATTCAATCACCTGTTTGGAAGGAGTATCAGAATGTGTACCAGTCGTACATATGTAGCCATGAAAAGTATAAATAATTTAAAAACAATGAACACCAGAAGTATTGTATTAACCACTATTCATTATATATTCTTTATTGTTAATTTTATTGTTCAAATGTTATTCAAAAGTATACCCTGGTGTACACAATTTGCCTAAGATGAAAAAAATCACAAACAGGTGATTGAATGAGAGTTGAAGGAGCTTACTAATTATCTTTTAATTGTATACCATGGTTTTCAATTTAACAAGAAATTATGTTATTGATTACATACTCCTTTCCTCTATATATATGTTCATTGTGCACTATGTATCTAGACTTGACAAAGACCATTGCTTCGAAACGTTGCCCTTTTGCTCTTTGTGGAATAAAATCCTCTTTGATTTACCACATGAAGGAGTCGGTAACTATTTATTATTGAAGTATCCTGGAATTGGAAGTGTATCCACGCTGACTGATGGATGTGATGCTGGACGAGCACATGCTTGATTTGCCAGCATTAGGCCTCATTCACACTGATACGCACGTACGCACGTATTGTACTATATGCAACATATGCAAATAAATGGTTCCATACACATAGCCGTGTATGGAGCCACATATTTGCGTAGCGTAAACACGTGCAAAAACAGAATGGAACCGAGATGCGTCCCAGCAGCTTGTTTTTGCGTTTTTATGCGTGTCTACGCGTGTGCGCACGCTTTATACGCTCGTACATTACTAAGTTTAACCCCACCTGACGGTTTTCCCGAGTGTGGCTCGGGGTTAACTTTCAGTGCTGAGAGCGATAACCCCGAGCCACACTCAAGCTGTATACATTACCTATCCCTGCACTCTCTCGCTGACCCCCGCTGTCTCCTCCGGCGAATGTGGCATTTTGCTTCCTGGTTCCCTTCACGCGAGAAGGAAACCAGGATGTATGACGTCACGATCGGTCAGCGGTGACAGCGGGGGACAGCGTGGGAGCGCAGGGCCAGGTAATGTATGCAGTCCGTGTGTGGCTCGAGGTTACCGCTTTCAGCACTGAAAGTTAACCCCGAGCCACACTCGATTACCACCAGGGGGCCAATGCCAGGGAGGTTAAAAAAACAACAACTTTTATTTTATTGAATATTACGTATATGCGAGCATATACGAAATATTCAATAAATTATTTGCTGTGTGCGAATGAGGCCTTAATGACCCTCCGCCGGGCACGACCCACCCCGCGGTAAGGGGTTAAGAAAACAGGCAAACAAAATTAGTTTACTAACAGCATACGTGGCCTACTCTAAGGTGTACCTGCTCAGGATTCATAAAGTATTTGCTCAATGGTGTCATTAGAGAAGGCTGTACCATATGCATATCAACTTGCTATTACCCAGAAAGGGTGGCCAGAGCTGAAATGCCGAGGCAGACCCCCATGATCGATTTGGTCTTGTTAGGCTTTGTATAAAGAATATAATGGATACCCCTTTAGGCACCTCGAGCAAGTGGTCCAAGTCGGGTTTAACCTGTACACGCTGGCGTGCACAGCCTGTTACATTAGGTGTGCACCCATAGAACATTTATTATCTGAAAACTTATGTTTAGAAGATTTTGTACACAATTCACAATTTTCCGTTAGAAATACCAAACCTGTAATCAGAGATAAAGTCAGTTTTTATGTTATTCACCATGAACCAGCTAAGTGACATCTAAAATGTCAATGTAGGAGGGAAAAGAGGACATCTTCACCCAATATTAGGGCGTGCCTGGGCACACCAGGCACACCTCCTGTGCACCCCTATGCCTGTACGCTAATAGTGAGCAAAAGAAACGTGTATGAGATTTCTGTGAATGGTTAACTCAATCATGGTAGTATATGGGTTAATTGTTCTTCCTCTGAACTTGAAACTGGTGGCAATCAAAGGTACAAGCAAGATGAGCAAGATTGAGTTTTTCTTTAGTTAACATAACAAGTTTTCTATTTTTTTTAATTTCAGACAGATTCAATTCAGCTTTTTAATGTAACACATTTTCTGCCATCTCTCTGTTATTTAGGAAAGCATTAAACACTTGAAATGATAATGCTGTTATAAGGCATAAAGTGCAACAACATAATTACTAAAAAGGGATTGGAAAAAAAAATCCATGCAAATTGCCCATAAGTATTTCATAAGTGAAATGCAGTTTTAAGAGATTCATTCAAAGCCTACATTTGGGAATCCTGATAGACATAAAAGTGAAATGTGTATATTATGTAAAATACGAAGGGAATGCTTCCAAAATGTTCTACTTAATGCACCAATGTTTGCATGACAAAACCTTTCCTAATGCTATCATCATTACCAAGTTCTACTCTGCAAGATATTATATTCAGCAGAATGTGTTTTATACTCTAGAAAAGATTTCATATCCAATTACATACATTAAAATATTATAAAATGGATTATTTAAAATAAGACTTGAGTTACCTAGCAATCTACTTACTGGTTTTCTTTTTTTTCCTAGTCAATATATTAAAATGTGGGGGATTATACAAAAAAAAAGGAAAAGAAATCGTGTTGAATTATAATAAATGTATGATCTTATTAGAAAAAAATAATTTTATTTTGAATTGGTTACTAATACGGGTAAAACATTATTTTTATAGAATAATAACAGACAGTCCCATGGTGCACAGGGGAAATCAAGGTATGAGTGATCACCGTCGCTAAAAACCCCGTCTATGAGATGATCCCCAATCACCTCAATACAATCAATAAATAATCTACAATGGTGCAGAGCCTCATGTCACTCCACTCAAAGGTTAAAAAGCAACTTACACAGAAGTAAACAGATGGTTCACTTATAAATAAATAGACATCGGGAAGAGCAGAAGGACGTCTATGGTGCAGTATATCCAAGCAGAGTAATTAAATAAAGCTGAGAGATAAATAGAATACTACTCACCCTTTACAGGGCAATAACTAGACCCTAGGTGGTAAGCTCTTGGGTTGTTTAACTGTGGGCAGAACCATAGATAAAGCCCCATTGTTGTACACAATTTCTCCTCTTTGTCCTCCAACTAGTCCAAGGAAAAAAGAGGGACATGGAACAGACCAGTAGATAAAATAAGGTATATTTATTATAAAATAAAATGAAAAAATATACCGGTAGTAATGAAAAGTACAAAAAAGTGGCCATATGCATTTTGCTTTTATATAGGCTGTCCATCTTGTCGAGTAACAACGTCACTGTGATCCGACCATGCCATTTGATGGTCCACTTCCAATTACTCCAATAGGCATTATCCACACCCGATGACTCGTAACGGCTCTGACTCCTCACATAGTTACAGTTACAAGTACTTATACAGCGCCAACAGATTCCGTAGCGCTTTACATTGGGGTAAGCACAAACGGGAGAAATAATGAATAAAGATACATTAGGAGCAGACAACCCTGCCAGTAGGGTAATTGTCCTGCTAAAACAGCTGTCACTCAGACCCTTGGCTTGGGCCATCGTGGGGCCTTGGTTCATGGAGGGAATTAGCCCTTGAGGCAGGTTAGCTGCTGGCTGCATAGTCAGATACAGCAGACATAGAAAATACAGATTCCAGACAGGAAAATAACAAGACTGTACCACGAGGGGCAGGAGGGCATAGAATAAATCTAAAGGAATCCCTATGCTGGGGGTGATCCTTGAAATGGTCTTCTAACCATGGAAGCCTCACAAAGAATAATAGAGACAGGAGAAGAGAAAGGGCAAGGGTTGAACAAGATAGACAGACAGGAGATCCTAAACTGATGAGAGGTCCCTATACTGGCCTCTATGCTAATAATAGCTATGTAGAGCTGGATACATACACAGAACATAAACAAGGCTAGAATAGCCAGGACTGATGCAAAAGGATACAGAACCAGGAAGGAATGTCAGACTAGCAGGGTTTGGCAACAGATCAATAATAAAAAGTACTAGGAGCAGACAGAATAGTCAAGGAAAGCCGAGATCAATAAACCAGAAAATACCAGAATACACATGCAGGAATGCAGCGATACAGGAACCAGGAACCTGAACCCAGGGAACAGGAACCAGAACTCATAGGACCAGGTATCAGAACTCATGCCAGAGCAATGAGCCTCTATGCTGCTGGTGTTTAAATAGGGAACAGGTCTGGGCAATTAGGACATGTGATCCCAGACCTGAATAGCACAGCAAAACCCAGGAGTGGCACGAGGCAGAATATACAGACCCAGACAGGAAAGAGTGGGCCAGGATCCCTCTAGGCCCACCAGGGGTCACGGCTGTAACCAGAGGAAACGTGATGCAGCACTTATGTCGGCAGGTAAGAACCTTTCAGCCCATCTAGTCTGCCCAATTACATGGATACTTTACCTGGAGCACTTGGAACAAATGCTCAGCCAGACATCCCGTAAGCTTAAAATCTAAGGGACAGAGGTATGTGAAACAAGAGGAAGCAGGGGGAGTGTGTGTGGAGGTGGTGGCCAGAAATAAGATAGCTTGGATTGCATGGCAGGGACCAGAAGCTTGGACTAGTTAAGGTGATTAACAAAGTAGAAGCAGTTGGAAGGGAAGCTACATGTTTTAGACCAGGACTGGGTGTGGAGGTGGATGGGAAGGGTGGGTTGGACAGCAGAGTAAAAATGCAGGCCCTGTGACTTGAGATTATGGTGAATGGATGCTATGTAAAGAAAAGAATACAAAGTTAAGGAGAGTGGGCTGTGTGTGTGTGAGGAATTTATGTCATGGGGAGGTTTAACAAAACAAATAATCAGCCAAAATCCTAATACATAAATGTGAACACGTGACCGTGAGCTCCGGACTTCCAGATCATATCAAAATACGTTCCACTACGGAGTGCGAGTTAAATCCTCCTCTTCTGACAATGACAGTTCCTGGGTTCCTCATAGTCTAATAAAACGCATTAAAATGCAATAAATTCATGGTATCCCATTGCAAATTTTGGATGGCCTCCAATGGGATTCTGATTATTTACTCGTAACATGCGACGTGCAGTCACTATATAGTATCATCCCACACGATAGGGGCTGTGATGCAGTCCACTATCATCTAAACAAATACCAACTGTACCCTGAGGAACAATCAGACTTCATTTTGGAGGGTATTAGATTTATTCTCCAGAATAATTATTTCTCTTTTAATAACCAGTTCTACCTACAGTGTATAGGTACAGCTATGGGAACCCGTTTTGCGTACAGCTACACCAACCTTTTTATGGCTCACTGGGAATCTCAGTGGGCGGGAGGTTTGTGTGGCTGGGCGCGGAACTTGGTTCTCTACAAAAGGTACATAGATGACCTGTTTTTTATCTGGAAGGGCGACAAAAGGAGCCTGAAGGATTTCCATGATATATTGAATCAGAATAGCTGGGGAATTAAGTTGGACCTCCAATTTAGTAAGGATGAGATCCATTTCCTTGATCTCACGTTGTATGTCGAAGAAGGTACCTTAAAGTCAAAAACTTATTTCAAACCAGTGGATGTAAATAATTATATTGATTCTACGAGCTGTCATGCTTCGGCATGGCTTAGAAGTGCCCCAAAGAGTCAATTTACGAGATTAAGGAGAAACTGCACAGAAAAAGAGGTTTTTGAAGTTCAAGCAAACAAAATGCTGGATGATTTCCGACAAAAAGGATATAAAGAGGAGGTTCTACTTGATACATTGAAAAACGTTCAAGGAAAGGATAGAAAAACTCTTATCCAGTATAAGAAACAAAAAGAAGATAATTTTTCTGATTTTACTATCCCGTTTATCTATGATTTTAATAGTCAAACCCGAGCGATTAACGCATCAATTAGAAAATATTGGCATATTCTTAAGAAAGATCCAGTACTCCAAGTAATTCTGGAAGATGGACCAAAGATTATAAATAGAGGTGCTCGAACAGTTAAACAACAAATCGTTAGAAGCAATACTTGTCATAATATAGATACCACAAGGGGTTTCGAGGTAATGCAGATTAAAGAAGGCTTTTATCGGTGTGGTTCTTGCTCAGCCTGTAAGAAACTGAAATTAGGGAAAAAGTTTATTCCCACTTTTGAGTATAAAGACAAGTTTAAATTCAAACAGATTGTTTCTTGCCATTCGAGTAATATTACCTATGCCCTTGTTTGCCCGTGCAACAAAATTTATATTGGCAGGACCACAAGGCCATTATATGTCAGGATACTGGAGCACATAAGAAATATCCAACGAGGTTTTGAAAAACATTCAGTGTCCTCACACTTTTTATCTACACATAATAGTTCATTGGAAGGTCTCCAATTTTTTGCTTTACGCAGAGTCGAAAGAGACTGGAGAGGTGAGGATTTTATAAAGAAAATAAATCAGGAAGAAATGAGACTTATTTTTCGTTTTGATACACTTATCCCGAAAGGTCTCAATAAAGATTTTGAAATTTGTCATTTTTTTATGAGCCTTTTTTAAATTTTCGATTTTAAATTATATGGTTTACCGAATGATGTTTTTTATAGCGATTGAGATCTTATAGATTTTTAATATCTGTAATTAAAATGACTTGAAAAGCATGATAATGCCATGTTATAACTTCTATACCCCCTTTTATTTGTTTTACTCTTGGGGTGCGTCTGTTTTCTGTCATCATCGAGCGCTTCCTTGCGGACTATCGTTATGCGCAACTAGAATTGGGATACCAATGGAGGAGCACGCAAGTGAAAGGAGCATTACACACATGCGCAGTAAAATTAAAAGGAAAGCTCTCCACTAGCTGTTGAGAGGATCCGGAAGTGGAGCCGAGCTGCAGCTGCAGCCGACACTAAGAAAATCCGGAAGTGGAGCCGAGATGACACAACGCGTCTGAGTGTGCTGAAAGCGGAAGTAAGGGGCGGCACGAAAGATCGAACTAATTAAAGGTTGTTTATTTATATGGTCTGTAATCATACCAATGGTATATCTTTTTATTTTATGCTACTGAGGAAGCGCTTTGCGCGAAACGCGTCTAGCTACTTTCTTTTTTTCCCCTTTGGGAAATAAACGTCTTTTAAACTTTCCACGGTCTGTGTGAAGTTTTATATCTCGAGCCGATTATTCCTTAAGATCATCAAAGGAATCGGGAGACTATGGGCAGTCAGGTCAGCCTCTAAATAACCTGAGAAGCGATCATATGAGGGCTTGCAGCTCTCGTAAAGCGTGAGTGTAAATCTGCCTTTCTAAATATATTTCAGACATTTGTTAACTGTACTATACTATGTACTGTATTCTCTCCTTTTGAGGTATATTCTAAACAAGTTTCCTGTGTTTACCCATGGTTTTGAAATCCGTGAATATGGAGGTATGGTGAATTACCACTGCACAATATAACATCTGCCTATTTTCTGAAAAAGGTATATGATTATCATCTATTTTTAAAGGTTTTCTTTTTTGTATGTACATGGTATTCTCTTTGAAAAATTGAATTCAATGCCTTAAGAGGAGCGCTGTTCTTTCTCTTTCTTGATTTTTTTTCCTAAACTATTTTTGTGGTGAAGGGAACACTACACCTTGAAAGAACTGGTAGCGATCCTAATTTTTATTCAAAGCACCATTAAGACATCCTATTGTATTTTTACAATACAATACATTGAACAACATTTGACAAACAGTACAGGAGGAGATGAGGGCCCTATTCCCGTAGGAACTCACAATCTAGGAGGGTCTGTGTGCTGAAATATGGGGTATAAAGAAGTAAAAATATAAATAGTAATAAAGAACAGCCGTGTCCATTATTGTACTAACACTGCTTCTAATATTCAGAAAAACACACACACTGGTTTATAGCACATAATTGATGTAAAGAAATCACAATAAAAAACAAGTATATAATAGGTGGAAAAACTGAAAAATACAAAAATATTATAAATAAATAAAATTCAATATAAAAAAATCGGGGAGAACTCCAGTAACAGAAGGTAAATAGTAAGAATTCACAAAAAATTACTTAATTCAAAATCTTTATTGTGACCCCCTTGGTACCAACGTGTCTAATTGAAATATAAATTTAATTTCCTCCAGACCAATTTTTTTTTAAAAAATCCTTGCCCTGCCGGTCCCTATTAACTTTTTTTCAAAACCATAAACCATATACCTTCTGGGGAACATCCATGTTTATTCTCAAAGGGTGTGGCGAAGTCTCATATTTATTTCATGATAGCAGTGCATTAAAGGATATTGCTATCCTTTTACATACACAGTGCTTATTTATTAGGTGTAAGGGTTTCTATATTTATTTATAATTGAACTAATAATGTTAAAAGACTGTGTTGTTTTGCAAACCATTTCAAATATTTGAAGAGCATTGTGATTCAGTGTTGTTGCATATTAATGTTTCTCTTCAGTGTTTTTACTCTCATCTACATTTTTAAAATGTGTTAATTCTGCTATCTGCAATTTACATATTAAAATTCTTGTGGATCCTAGTACATCTGAGAGCTTAAAGTGATAACCATATGGTAGGCATTAAGCACTTCAAACTGATTTTACTGCACGGCTGATTGATGACTGTGGGAGCAAATCACAGTGCGTAATTTCTTTTAAAGGGACACTCTACTCATCCTGGCCACGGTATAGTTTTAACCCCTTCACTACCAACTTATTTTCGAAAAGAAAATTGTCAGGAACCAGTGTTTTTTTTCAAAAAAAAATAATTTTTAATTAATTATACAGTAAGTAATAATTGGGCATATTCCCAATGTACCTCTTACTGTAATAACCTATTTGGCCAGTAGATGGTGCCATTTTGAGCTACAGGCGTTACAGTTGCACCACGTGTTCCCTGCATCAACTGCTGGATGTCCGATGTCAGGACATTCAGTTAGCCAATTTTACACAGTTTTAGCTCTTTGGGCATTATACCCACAAGGCTAAAACTTCGGGGGCGCCTTCTACAGTGCAAAAGCAAATGAAATTAATTTGCAAACACATTTAATTTGCTTTTGGGTTACAGAGCTGCAGATCAAGATATCTTGATATCGGATGGTGCCTTTTGAAGCCTGAGATATTTTGAAGGGGTTAAAGTAGTCAGGATTTGAGGGGTTCCCCACTTGCTGCTGCCCCGATCTGGCGTTAACACTAGGTGAAGTGGCAGAGTTTCTTTCACTCCACCCAGCATCACCAGCAGCCGGGATTTTATAACCAGATCAGTCACTAGTGACCTCAGCACACAGACTTAGTACACTTGTTTTCTGTATCTCATGAGTGCTCTGCTGGACCTGCTTCACGATTGTTCCAAGTCCAATTGATACTATGGGAATAACAGGTTAGCTGGACCAGAAGACAAAGTTATGTAACATATACTGTACATGGACTGCTAATAGATCCATAAGATGACTTTTATCCCAACCACAATAGACCAAGAACAATATGAGCAGAAGCAGAAATATTAAATTCTGGTGAGTATTCAGAACTAGAGTAACTGGAATGCATTCATTGTTTTGATGAATGGAAAAATGCAAAGTTTGATGGAAGCCAAGGGAATGCATTTGACAGGGACAACTGTGTATTTGTGTTTCTGAGCGTATGTGAAAACCACAAAAATATATATCTAAAAGATATGACAGGGAATTGTATGATAAAATGGCTACATGAAGAGTGTCAAAATGCCTCCAGACATATGCCCTGGGGTTTCTAGTTTCTATAACTGTATACATTTGTGTAGTGCTATATGAAACCTTTACTGGCTGTTAGTAAACGTGTAATCCTAGACACTTATACACATGTTTAGTTTTAAATTAATTCCATATTTGTTATGTTTATTATAAACTATTTTATCACCTAGAATCAGAAAAAAATTATCCATTTTAAATAATATTTCTTTAGTTTATAGTTATTTTTCTTTATTTATATATAGATTGTAATCCCCTGAACACTGCACCCACATTGCCCCTTACCACCAGCATTACTCACTATGCCATTACTGTAATTTACTCCATAATGCACCTTGTTCTATAGTGCTGACACATGGACATATTTCTCCCTTCTATTAGTAGAGGCACAGACACAGCTGCACAAGTAGACACACATAGTTCTACAAACTCATCTCCTAACTAGGACGCTCCACTGTGATTTCCAGGGTTCTTCCAGAGTTCTTCAGGAAATATAGGAGCCCCAGTAAGCAAAGACTCTGATCAAAACTTGGCACGAAGGCACACTGTGCTGTGTGCAGATGCAGAGTATGTTATAGTCCCTGCAGACACAGAAACACACTAACAGGGTTATTCAGAGAGAGGCGAAAAGCAGGAAAATGACTGGAGAAGCGAAAATTCTAGGTCAAAATAGCCAAACCAGAAAAATTCTCCCATTTATCTCACTTTCCAAATCGGCTATTTGGTTTAGATTGTTCTCTTCTCCTGACAATTCTCCTGAGTTTCACCTTTCTCTGAATAACCCTGATACTTTATAAAAAAAATCATCCCATATCTAGGATGCTCTACAGTGATTTCCAGGGACCTCCAGAGTTCTTCAGGCAATATAGGATCCCCATAACAAGAAAAAAAAATTGTCATCTGCACTCATTTCTATAGCTCCATGTGAAACAAAATACAATCAGAGGTTTTGGTTTACTTGAATGGCCATTGAAGTGTAAGCTCACCTGCCCCGTCATGGCACCTCTAGTAAGGTGAGTCCTACCTAATGAATCCAGACAGGGGCGGACTGGGCCAGGGGGCAGGGGGACCAGCGTCCCCCCGGCCGAGTTCTGAGCGAGCTGTGTTTATTTTTTACGAACTACCATAGACTCCTATGCGCAGCAGCGTTAATGCTGGGCCGGCCCCCCACGTGATGCAAAGCGTGCCGTGCACACGCTGCAGAGGAGGGCGCAGCCGAGGGAGACGTCAGACGGTGGGAGCATTTGCCGAGTGCAGATGTCACTAGCCAGCCTGCCAGTGCGAGGAGGGGCCGAGGGAGGCAGACAGTAGGGAAGCCAACCACCCATCCAGGACACAGAGACCCGGCCGGGGCCAGCCCAGATAGTCTTCAAGACGGTGAGTGGTGGCGATCTGGCCTGCTGCTGCTGCTCTGCGGGTGAATAAATTAAAGGGAGGCCCTCTGTGTGTGTGTAGGACTTCACTGGGGGTTAAGAAATTGCTGCTCCAGGCGCTCCCTCACACAAACAAATCCCCTGGAATCTGCTCCTGCGATAACACTCACCACCTCTCAGCCTGCAGCCTCACTCCTCTCAGCCCTGCTGCTCCACACACACAGGGGCTGTGTCTCCCCGGCTCCTGTGCGCTCATTGCCAGCACTATCCCTGGCTCCTTCCTCCTGGGTGTCTGGTCCTGCTGCTGCCCCCTGCCTCACCCCGGCTCTGACTCAAACTTTTTTCATTGTCCCTGTGAGATGGGACAGGCCTGAGTTCACTCCATGTCAAACACTGTGCACAGCACTGTGTGTGTGATTACCCAGGCTAAGACCCCCCCCCCACCCCCCAGCTTTGTAAACACACAGCATTCAGCATCCCTGCTGTGAATGAGCACTGCTCCCATTGACACACAGCAGCATCTGGAAGAGCAATCTGTTTTTTTTTCTGCAAACTATACAGAAAACAAGATTTTATTTAATATCCTATTGTTACATAGCACGTTTTATTAGGACACAAAATCCAGTATACAAAAACAGACATGTTTTACTGATCTCACCTATACATGTTGCCTCACCAGCCGCCGACCTCACCAGCCGCCGACCTCACCAGCCACTGACCTCACCGCACATCCATGCAGTAATGTACAGTGTCTTTTATAAACCTGAAAAGTGATTGGCAGCTTCTCACGTGTGCTACAGGGACCTTCTGTGCAACAGCGCAAAACTAAAAGCATTGTTTTCTGTATTTGGGCTAAATTATGTTTGTGTGTGTGTGTGTAATATATATATATATATATTAAAAGCCTTCTAGAATTATTTTAACCAGTAATAAAATGTTATTTATTAATTAATTTGCTTCCCGTATATGTTTTTATTTAAATAAGGGCCCGAGTTGCTGCACTATGGCGGGCCTCTGGCTGGTACTTGTCCCCCGGGCTGAAAGTTGCCAGTCAGCCCCTGAATCCAGAAGTCGCTCCTCTAGGCAACTGTCCACTCTCATGCTGCTTTTCAGCCAAGAGACAAAAGGGTGGGTTTTATTTATACATTCAAACTCTTCCACTTTGAGATAAAAAACAGGACCAGCAGTAAAAATGACCTGGCTGGGGTTACAGCAACATACACTGTACATACATACAGAAAAAAGTGGCATCGCACCCATGCCCACCAGGTGACTGCAACAACTGGAAGTAACCAACCCAGTTTACGTATAAAACATAACAAGAAAAAAAGTTGTCATCTGCGCTCATTTCTATAGCTCCATGTGAAACAATACACAATCAGAGGTTATGTTTTATACATGAACTGGGTTGGTTACTCCCAGTTGTTGCAGCCGCCCTGGTGAGCATGGGCGTGACAATGCTTTTTTCTGTATGGATGTATATTTTGCTGTAATCCCGGCCAGGTAATTTTTGCTGCTGTTCCATTTCCATGTTTTTGTTTTTAATCCCAAAGTGGAAGTGTTTGGCGACTGTATAAATAAAATCCACCATTTTGTCTAATTGGCTGAAAAGCAGCATGAGAGTGTGGAGTTCCGCAGAGGAGCAACTTCTGGTTTCATTAGGTAGGACTCACCTTACTAGAGGTGCCTTGCCGGGGCAGGTAAGCTTACACTTCAATGGCCATTCAAGTAAACCAAAACCTCTGATTGTGTTTTGTTTCACATAGAGCTATAGAAATGAGCGCAGATGACAACTTTTTTTCTTATGTTTTATAGATGAACTGAGTTGGTTACTCCCGGTTGTTGCAGCCGGCCTGGTGGGCATGGGCGCGACGCCACTTTTTTCTGTATGTAAATATAGGATCCCCTCTCAGCATAGACACTGATCAAAACCTGGCATGAAGACACTGCAGTGTGTGCAAAACCTCTCATCTCAAGAACGTCTAAGATCCTATGTTTTTTATTATTATTTGTTATGTACATTAAGTAGACAACAGAACCATAAGCTGCCTCTGCAATACTTGCTTTACAGTGGATATCATATTTTTCGTGTTGTATGATTAGTGTTTTGCATATCATAATGTCAAGGGAAAACCACAAGTCTCCTCTAAAACAATAGTTAATTCTATTTTACACATAACTTTGAGATATTGATATGTATCTTTTAGTTTTAATGATTTTATCTAGAAACAGTGATTACTTTAAATTACAATGATATGTTTGTTCACTTTTCATTTTGCCTTTTAAGACACTTGACTTCTTGAAAAATATTATTCAAATACCTCTCCAAAGCTATCACTTCTTATTCTGTGAAAAGGTGTCATGAACTGCAACACTATCAAGGGCCTGAAAATCTGCCGCTCTTGAAGGAGACGTAAAACTCTCGAGAGGAACTAGACAGCAACCTCAGCGTGGGCTGTGTAACATATATCCCAAAATGAGCATTTCTATGTATGAATTATGCTTTTTGCAGCAAAAATTCAGCCTCTGCCTGGGAGAACTGAATTGATATCTTACTGTGGCTGAAAATTCAAACTGAAAGTAACTGTGCTGGCTGCTAATTAGTGATAAAATATTTGAAACATGGAAGCATGTTAGTCGAGAAATACTTGTTAAAGCCCCATAATTCTGATTCGACTGGCATTTTACTTGCTTTAAACCATCATATAATTGATGATGTAGAAAAGTCATGCTGGGTTTATGTTTTATTCTTTCTTAATTAAGCTATTTAGTTTATCTTACATATTGTAGAAAATATTATAATTAGTATACATATTTTACTATGCTGAATAGAAAGAACGTATAGATTTTGGTTATCTTTTGTTTGTTGGTCATGGTTATTTCAAATAAGTTAGATTTTTTTATTTACTTGCAAATTGTATTTATTTAAAAGAATAAACCACTAATATAAAAAAATCTAAACATTGACAAGTGAAGATATTTTTGCTACATCTGTTTCTGCTAGACAGATGAGGTTGACTATGGAAAAACCGTCATGGGAATCAATTCAGTCGATCTAAGAAACCTTCCAACTTTTAACGATGTGCAATTTGTAGGATACATTGCTGAATTTGGCTATCAACTATCAGTTAGACCAGTGGTTTCCAAAGGAGATAGGAGTACTTTAAGTGGCCCTTAAAGTACTCCTAACAGTACCTCTTCCCATGATACGCTGCAGGATTTCTCATGCACAGCCCCTTCCTCTGGAACGCGATCCTTCGCACTGTCAGACTTTCTCCTAGTTTCTCTTCCTTCAAACACTTCCTTAAGACTTTCCTATTTAGGGAAGCCTACCACCTGACTCACTGCCCCAACCAGTCCATCAATTTTACCTTGCAGTCCATCACTCTCACCTTACAGTCCTCTCCTCTTGTTTCCACCCCCAACCCTTCTAGAGTGTATGTTCCCATGAGAATAGGGCCTTCGTTTCTTCCTGTACTGGTTTGTCAAAATCTTGTTCAATGTATTGTAACACTGTCTATGTTTTCCCCATAGGACAGTGCTACGGAATATGCTTGCACTTTATAAATAAAGAATAATAATAACAGGCCAGATGTTAAAGATCACGGGCCCTATTACAATCTTTGCTTTAAAACGCTCGCGCAACGCGTGAATTTGTGCGCAAACCTTAAACATTAACACGCGTAAATCAACGCTGGAATTACAATCCTCGTGCATTTTTCATCCGTCGAGCAATAATGCGCACAAAGCAACCTTGTGTGCAGAAATAAGTGTGTGGACTGTTTTTTCACGCGATTCAGCCAATCAGAATTAAGAACCACAATTATCTCACGTTAAGTTTTTGTGCCTGTCAAAGTCAATCTGAGTATGTATGCTGCAGCAATAATAAATGCACACACAACTTCTCAAATTTATTGGTTTGGTATGAGTAGAATGTGTAACTATACTTTGCTGCATTTTTTTTAGTTTGGGCTGGTGTATTTGTTTTCGGCCAGGTTGATAGAATTTCCCATTAACACCAGCTTTCAGGAGTTGCTAAAATTATGCACGCAACGGCTATGCATTAATTCCTGCGCATAGATTGTAATACAATCCACGTACCAGCACACAAACGCATTTTGTCAGGGATTTTAAGAGAAACACAAAATGGATGCCTGTAGCCATTTTGTTTAATGTAAAGTCTTTCTCAACTTTAACCTAGTTTTAGAATGAACTCAGAGATTTTTTTTCAGAGGCAAGTTCACTAACTCATTAGAGAGGAATGTGTGTTTAAAACAATAAGTGCCAGACTATGATGCTATAGACGATAAAATGTTTTTATATGATATATGCTGAGTCTAAGTGCTAGGAGATGTCACAGACAAACTTATTGGTTTGTTTTAACAAGTCCTCGAAGTAAAGATATTTTCTTATAGACATATTTAAGGTTTAAAAGATATGCAAGTATATCTATGCTATCCTCAAAAATATATTTTTATAATCAATCTATATTAGTAGTATAGAAAATAATATTAAGAAATATTTTGAAGAATGTACAACTATATAACTAGTGGAAGAATAGAAATAAGTTGTTTTAATTGAAGAAAATAAATGTATTTTGCTGACTTGACTAGAAAGGAATGTTAATTGATAAGGAAGTATTTTTAGTATAGTCTTGAAAGCAGAATAACGACAGATATTAAATCAAATATGACAGCCATAGACATACTGTCTGGAATCAGTGAAAGTTTCTTTGTTATATGGAGATTGAACTGTGACCTGTGATAAGGAAATAAAATTAAAATATTACTAATTAATTTGAAAAGCAACACTGCCATCTTGTGGTGTAGTAAAGGTTGACAGTTTATGCAAGTCTTTATAGAAGTCTATGTAGAAAGCAATTATGTAAATAAGGAGGCAGATTTTATGAGTGACATGGAATCTACTATAATTTGCCATGCACTGTGCATTTGTCACGTTCAGCCACAATGGCGGTACCTGGCATGCGCCAAGTAGGGCCCAGGTAAGAGGAAAAGCCGCTATACGCAGAGATGCGTGACACAACAATCAGGATAAGCAAATAAACCACAGGAGACACTGGGGACCTCTCCACGGCTATACAGAAGGAGCCCTATACTGATAGATCGGTCCTTAGAGTGGCCGAATCTGCACTAATAGAAAAAGGTTACCTTTGTAGCCATGCAGAGTCCTGGAGAAAACACAGACACCTGAAGGAGTGTACTCAACAACTTGCAGGGAAGGACTTCAATATACAAAAGCCGTGGTCTACAGGGATACACAACATATAATACAATATGCACAGAACAGCTATGGATGTCCAGAAGAGTCGTTAATAAATAAGCCAGGGGTCAAAACCAAAACGTATACCTTGAGCCAAAGCGGGGATATAGCACCAGAGAAAATCCGTCAGCCAGGCCAGAGGGTCAATACCAGGAAGTCAATCAGAAACCTAGAACTCAGACAAGGGGGAAACACTGAGAAAGCACTAGGATAGAATAACAGGGAGCTCTCAGGAACAAATCTGTAGCTGAAGTGAACCAGGATGCAAGAGCATGGTGATATGGGCCCATGGCTTTATATAGGGGAGTAATCAGCCCATATCACCAGCAGAAGCTCAACGAGCAATGAACTTAACCCCTGAGCTGCATGTCAGGGAAAGCAGCACAGGGAAACACATGGAAACACAGACATAAGGAATACAGAGGGCAGGGAGACAGGGTTGGAACGTGGGTATGTGACAGCATTCAGATCATCTCAGGACATTACACACAATGCATTGATTCCAGGACATTACACCTCATTTCAACTAAGACCACACCTAAATTCTCCCTCATGGGAATACACATATTTCCAATTCTCATGCGTTGACTTATATCATCCCTTATACCAAGGAGATGCTAAAAGAAAGATACTCTCACAAGAGCATACTCAAGGAGATGCTAGAAGAAATAAAGAAAATAAGAGATAATATTTTACTCTCACATATATTCTAAAATACATTATATCCAAAGAATATTGCTGCTGTAGCTACAGAAATATTGAATCCAGATCTTGGACAGGTAATGTATGAAAGCAAATAGTGGGATTTATGTAGGAGATATATACATATATATGGGTGTGTATTTTGCAATTAATATAGACTGAGATTTATCTCAGATTACCGCTAGATTAGAATCTTCAAAAATATTTCTAACACTGCAGTATAGAAATATCATGAAGAAGAATCTGATAAAAAGGATTTTATCCTAAAGTATTTGTTGCAGTGATATACAAATATATATATTATATTGAATTTGGAAGTTACTGTGATTGAAGTAATTAAGCAAGGAATTATATAACCTACAATCTAAAAATCAGAAGATTAGAAGCTTAATTCTCGTTATTAGGGGAGGATTCACTAAATAAATTTTTATTACTTATCATTCTAGAAATAGAATAAGTGATAGCTCATCTTTTGTTAATCCATGAGCACAGGATATATATATATATATCTGCAAGATACTAGCTTGCTTTAAACTGATGCTGGGAATACATGTTAATTGTTTTCTTTAAGCAGAGATGTTTATTAACCATGTGTGTGTGTAGTTACTAACTGATAAGGTAAATGATATTAATCATATATGCAGTTACTAACAGGAGATACATATATTGGGGAGCTAGAAATATATGTACTGATGGATGGATGTTGTTGTGTTTTATAAATTTTTGATTATGTTATAAGATTTAAGTATATGTAATAAATATATATTTTTATCTAAGCTGGGTGGTATTATTTTTTAAAGCAAAACACATATAATAAAAGAATTTAGGAGAACTGAGAAATATAGATGATTTGAGGTTTATATCTCGTATAAATTTCTTACCTGCAATATCTCCGACAATTTGCGCTCACAATGTTAAGTATAGGACGCACAACGTACAGTAAGCTCGCGGTAGGCCTATACGTGCGTTTGTTGGGCTGACATTGAAGTACGACGCTCAGCGCACGTTTTACCCCTCGTGTTAATGCATCTTTGGGCCGGCGCAAACGTTTGCACGAAGATTGTAATAGGGCCCCACCTTGGGGAAAAGCAGACTGAATCCTGCAATCACTGAGCAGCAAATCATATCACCTGTGCTGTGCTTCAGATATCTGTAAACCTGGTCTATTAAAGGTACTTGAGGATCAGGGTTGGTGTGAAATTCTTGACATCAATTTGTTTGTCTAACCACTGGTTTAGACAAATCGACATCAAGAATTTCACACAGTTATCAAATTTAATGATTTGAAAAACAAAATTAATGCTATCCACTAGCTCCACTAGCTTTACACAATCTGTAAGAGGTGCAACGGATAGTATATGTTGGTTTTTATGTCTGTTTAACCTACCTATGTAAAAGAATCTTAATTCTACTTTATGGGGTGATAAACTTCCAGTTCTCACTCTATTGATGTCAGAAAATGGTAAAGTTGGTTGTAATGGAAATATTTGTTTTCTTTTTGCAAAGTAGGGTTATCCACTGTTAATTTTAAGGGACACTAAGCCCGTGGTCAGATGAGCGTTTTTCAGAGCGGAAGTAACATCTGTGAGAGTGGACGTTCCTTCTACTCTGACGCCCGTGTGGCCACCTCACTCAGCGCAGTTAGTGGACTCAGCGCTGCAAGGCTGAATCCTCCTATGGAGGATCACCATTTACAGCCCTGTCGAACATACATTGTAGCGTTTCGACGGGGAGTCTTTCAGCACGTCCATTGTAGTACGTGCAATTTTTCACACGTCCAAACTAGAAAAATATTGATCAAGTTCTAATTCTTAAGGTTTCTCTTGAGAGTTGTCAGAAACAGGAAATGGCTTATATAAATCTTTCTGATGTAGGATGATCTCAAATAATGCATTAGCATGATATGAAATAAGGAAATTATCAAAGGAGTGGAAACATAATTGGTTTTTCACAGAGTACCGAAATGTCGCACTTTGGAGAATCAAATTTCCCTACCGTGCGGTGAATTTTGCATTCACCACAGGGTCCCCGAAGTGAGTGGAAAAGCCACCACGAAACCGGCAAAAGACAAAAGATAAAGCCGCAAAACCACTGAAATTATCAGATCCGATAATCTCGGCAGTTTAGCTTTTTTTTTTTTAAGATAAGGCAGCAACTATCGGATCCGGTCCTGTAAACCGCTGCAAACACGCCACCTGTCGCCAACACCCGCCGGACAACGTTTAAAAGTGTCAAAATTGAAAAGCTGTTTTCAAAAAAACTACTAAACAAAAATGTCTGGAATTAACATATAAGGTTGTATGAATGATAATAAAAAGGTCTGTTACAGAAAAAAGAAAAACTGCTATAAAAAAAAAGAAAAATGGAAAAGTAATTTCCCGAAAAAAATACAGAAAAAATGCCTTAAAGCTCCTAAAAAAAAATCAAGAAATAAAGAGACTTTTTACTGCAGATTAAAATAATAAATGGTTTATTAGATATTGGATAAAAACAGGAATATATTTAACATTGAAGCCTATGGGGTTCGCCTGATTAAACCAGCCAAATGAAAGCACGGAACATCTGGGCTGTTCTCTGACATTTCTCTGCTGTTCGGTGTTCTGTGAATAGATTAACCATTGCTTCTCTATGGGGGATTTCACTGCCACCGAACAGGCACCGTACTTGCTGGCAATTTGTAAAAATTTGGCGAACTGCCTGCTCTCTGCATACCCAAATGACCCTGAAATTGCACCGTAAGGGGAAATTCACTGTTCGGTGCCATTTCGGGGTCAGATCGGCTCTTTGTAAATAACCCTGATAGAGTCTAGGGGCCCAACCAGCATAAAGAGTAAAATCATCTGCAAATGCAGAAATATTAGATCAGTAACTTCCTTCCTCCTAAACCCAGTATGATTGCCATCAGAAGGTTAAATGTTTATAATTGTTAGCATGGGTGATAGAGGGCACCATTGTCTAATTGTATGTATGTATAGAATGGGTCAGGTAAATTAGCCATTTACTTAGGACTGCTATCCATGCATACCATCAAGAGCAATACCAATCTATAAACAATAGCAACAACTACAATCACTTATCTACCTGATAAAATTTATCTACCTGATCTTGTCATACAATTGGCATTAGAGTCTTGATGCTGACCAATGGCATCTGTCCTCTGGGTGCATCAGTGTTACAATTAAGTTCAGAAAAGGGGACCTTTGTTCTGCTAAACAAGAGCATCCAACAGAGTTTGTATCAATAATACAACAAAAAACACTCCAACTGGATAAAATGCACAGGGACATTGTGGGACTATATAACCGTAAACTGGGGAGTAGGTAGTATATTGATTCACATACTTGAAAGCAAGAGAAATCTCAATGTATCCTTCCTGGTAAAATCCTTTTAATAAATAAATAGGCTTTGATTATTTTAACGTATGCTCCAGCAGAAGTCCACATATCAAACAAATCGCATTAGGTTGATTTGAATTATTTTAAAATTATTATAGTTTGCAAATTAAAGCATTTTCTTTGCATTTTATGTTGGTGCTAATTGAGTTATTACTTTATTCTACTACATTAACATCAGCCCATCCAATGGTGAAGACAACCTAGAACTGCTGGCCATCTGATAGCCAAGCATGCTATCTTTGATAATCCAGGATGTCCCCTGAGGCAAACAAAGTTAACCAGTTTGCTTATTCTGTGCGTTTATAAAATGTAAGTCTTTTATATTGTGTTATTCGCACTCACTGCTTTTGTTTACTAGAGCCTATATATTGAACATATAGGAAAAATCAAGCATGTTTAGGGATAAAAAGGAAAACCAGTTATAATTCTCTTTGTATCCACTGATAAAAACAAAGGTGTATGGAAAATAGTTGATGTGGATCAGATTTAAAACTGTCAAAATATTATTGCAGTATCTCTTATAATTGTATATCTTCTCTTCTCTGTGTGTACAAAGCCCAATTCATCAAGGTGGAATAGTCCCCTGAGAAATGGACTCGCTTTGAGAGTTAACATTTTTGAGAATAATTTGAAATTGATATTTATGAGTTGAGTTTAAAGTTTTGCAAACAGTAGGATCTCTTCCTGCTAGGGATAAGCATGGCTGAAAAATTTGTTTAGTTTTGTTTCGTTACGTTTTTAAATAATTTCGTTTGCGGAATTTCGTAACTAATTTAGTTTCGGATTTCGTTTCGTTTAGTTTTGGATTGATTTGAAATTTCGAATCGATTCAAATTTCATATATCAATTCGATAGTTGATATCAATTTGAATTTTGGATCACTAAATAAAACCCCAATTAATCAAATTTTGCTATTAAAAGAAAAGCTAGGGTTAAATATTAAGCTGTGTCACAGATTTAGTATTTGAGTCAAATTAAACAGTGAAACAAAATGTATTTGTTTCATAAAGTCCTTTGCTGACTATTACTTGTATTATTATCATTATTCTTTATTTATAAAGCGCCGGCATATGTAAATTAAGATCAATTCGATAGTTGATATCAATTTGATAGTTAATTTCAGATTCAATAGTTGATATCAATTTGATAGTTAATTTTAGATTCGATAGTTGATATTAATTTGATAGTTCATTTCAATATTCGATAGTTCATTTTAGATTCGATAGTTGATATCAATTTGATAGTTCATTTCAAATTCAAGCGCCGGCATATGTAAGTTAAGATCAATTCGATAGTTGATATCAATTTGATAGCTCAATTCAAATTCGATAGTTGATATCAATTTGATAGTTCATTTCAAATTCGATAGTTGATATCAATTATTCAAATTGTTCTTTTATGATGATGACAGTGTAAAACAAAATAAATTTGTTATATACCGTTTTGTTTCGTTTCGAATTCGTATCGTATCGATTTGTTATTCAGAAGTACTTCAAACTACGAATTATCAAATTTCATTACAAATTCCGAATTTTTCCGAACTGAATGCACATCTCTACTTCCTGCTGTGAGCACAGGATCACTAATGTTGTACTGAAAGGCCGTCCGTGGCAGAGAATCATATTTATGCAAGATATGGACTGCCTAAAGAAAGCAGGAGTAAAAGTGGTTAGACCAGCTAAACTAATAAGCCACATTTAGCCCTTTAAGGCCTAGGCTGTTCCCAACTGAGAGGTCCATTTTTAAGTTCTCCAATTGTGAATGGAGCTTCCAATGCCTAAACTGAAACTGGGTTTTGGAATTTCATAATGATAATAATAATAATTGTATGTATGTGTTTTTCATTTAAATAAATAGGACAAAATGACTGTTTTCTAGGGATATACAACTCATATGTCTGTATGCTAGTAGGCAACTGAGTTTATACCTTGCATTTTCTGTTTATTTACAAATGTGTGACTCCTTATTATAAAGCTATATTATCTAAAACGCATTTCACAATTCAAAAAATGTACTTGTTTTATTAAGTAAAAAGTAATATTTTGTGGATATTATTCCAGATGTGGTTCATTTAAAATATAGAGAAAACAAAGGTTTGTAGACATTTATGTAATGTAGACGTTTTTGGTAATTTATGTAATACATTGGCGTATCTTTCAAAGATGGAAAGTGACAGGGGGCAGATGACCCAATGTAGTGTGTCTTTTGCTTTGTAGCATCATCAATAATGCAATGTGGGTATGATCCCTCCTTTGTTGGGAGGACCAATTTGGGGCAAGATGTTCCCTGGAATGATTTTTTTCTGTCAGAATAAACATGTAACAGACACTCCAAATCTTTCTTGGACAGGTTCATTGGAGGTATATTAAAAGCAATGTTTCGCCCTTTATGGGCCTTTTTGTTCTGTTGACCTTCCTTTTATGTTGCAGGCTGTCGTTTACAATAGGGATTCTACTGAATGATTAGAAATAGTTTGAAAATACTTAAAATGTAAACTTCATCGAACTACACGTATTTCTACATAAAAAAATTATATTGTTTACCAATTTGCAAGTATGATTATTTATTTGAAAATTGTTTATTTCATTTATATCGTTCAGCATTATTATTATTATTCTTTATTTATAAAGCTCCGGCATATTCCGCAACATAATCATTTAAAAAAGCGTTATTTAACATAGGAATTCTAAAAAAAAATCTGAATATGAGTATTTACAAATATTTATTTTGTAGAGAAATATCTGCAGTGCATGATGGAAATGCTGACAGATAACCCTCGAGCCACCCACTAGGCAAAGCAGCTTTTAGTATGAGTTACTTTAATTCATGAACAACAAACTCGACAATAAAATGTGGTTTATTTATTCCTCTTCTATTTGCATTGAGACCTATTTTTACAGCTTTTTGGGCAATCATTGATATTCACTCTGCTGCATTGTTATATTGTGTGTTACACCCAGAGCTTTTTAGTAATTAGCCTTTTGGATACCTAAGCATTGAATAATACAGTATGTTTTATTAGTCTCTTCTACTAAAAAGCATTAATGAGGCCATGTGAAATTTATTTTGCATAATATGAATAACCTAACATGGACTCAATTTTCTCGTGAACTTCTGGTTTTGTTTTGTTTGAGGCTGAATAAAAATAAATAGTTGAAGTTATTCTCTTCAGTTTGTATCAGCTTAAATTATTTTTTTATAAAATAAAAACCTAACAAAGCTTGGAATGAATAAATATAATGTTTCTTTAGGAAAAAAATAACCTTAGGGTCTCCTTCTTTTGGACGCAATATCATACACGAGTGAGACATTTTACAGTTCCACTCTCATACGGCTTGAGTTTGTCACTGTACATTTGTACAGGAGCCAGTGAATAATGACAGATACTCAATATAGGTCGTTATGAAATTGTGCATGGGAAATGGAAAATTACCCTTGGTAAAGAACAAACCACCGCCTCTTCTTCAGAAATGGAAGAACGTGTAGACATAACAAATAATCCTTCTGCTGAAAAAGTATTATCCTGCAAGACAGCATCAACAGGATCCTACATCGTTCACCCAACTCTCCAAAGCCAGAATATAGGCCTTTGTGTATAGAAATGCAAAGCGCGTGCTTTATAATATTTATGTACTAATATACTTGCTTGCCCTCTTCACCGTCAAGGGATATTCCCGAAAGCAACTATCCGGAGCGAGTGTTTTTTTTTTGGAAATCATTTTTACTTAAAGGGACACTACCACTTACATAAGCTGTAGCTAGATTACTTGCGCATTACTGTGACATAGTGCATTGATGGGTCTATGTATTCCCCTGTATTTTTGTTTAAAGGTTTAGGCATTAACCCCCCAGAAGGGAATGTGTTTTGTTTTTGCTGCAGGTGTCCCTGCAAATAAGGGAATAAATGGCTCCTGCTTAAGAGAAGGGAGGGGATATAATGAGATGAGAAGCACAGGATGGTGCTACTCCTGAGATGGGAGAGTCTGCAGTTGGTGCAGCATATGAAACCAGAGGTTGGTTTGGATGTTATGATTTCTTTGATGCTGAAATAAAGCCTGGAATATATCACATGTTAAAGAGACTAGACTGTGTGTGCCATATTTGCCCTAGAGGACCATGCTACAACACCCCTGTGATTACAAATAAAACCACACTAAAAAATACATGCTGCTTTTTTTTTTTGGTTAGTAATTGCATGTAAAAAAAGGAAAAAACTGTGTTTTTATTTCCTGTTTCTATTTTGTTGATTTTTTCCCATGATGCATCATTTACCAAAATGTTTACTTTACTGCTGTTATTTAGTCAATCTACAGTATTCAGTAGTTAGTGAGGTGGAGGAGGGAATGTTTAGATAAGGCAGCAGGAGGCTATTGTTCTCCAGGCTACCCGAGATAAGAGATGGGAGCTGAATGAGATAAAACAGGGATCCTAAAAGACTTCTAATCTACCCCCTGGTGATGCCCTTTGAATACATCCCACACAATACAATGATTTGAGTCTGTAATCATAATCAGGGCGCCACTAAAAGTTAACAGCAGTGGCACTGCATGGAGCCATTGGTATTGTTTCCTGGAGTGCATAGGACTCCATGTAGATCGCTGGATGGAGTAGAAGTTACATCACTGCTCTATAACCATGGAGACCCAGGTTTGAATCCTGGCCAGAGCACCTCTCCAGTAAGTAGCCTTGGGCAAGACACCAAATGGTACATACTTGCCTACTACACAACATCGGCTCTGGAGTTCAATGGTAACAGCTCTACCCTTTGACCGTGGAGAATAAAGTCAAAGTACCAGTCAGCACATCCCTCCAATACAACTGTGGAGAAGCAAGTCTCGACTATACAAGAAGCGGGTTAAACCTAACCACCAGGTCGCTGATCTACAACCATGGAAATACGAACCGATCCCACTCCCAGTAGGCGCCACCAGTGTGTGTCTTTGGGCAAGACACCTAACGATATGGATGCGCCTACCTCACAAAATACTGTACACCTCATAGATTGTAAATTCCCTTTAAAACAGGGTCTCCCTGAATTAGGCCGTATCATCCATGTGTGGTATTCCAATGTATCAACTCCTTGTAAACTGATCTTGTAAAGTGCTGCGGAATTTGAGGCGCTATGTAAATAAATTAGATTGCATGTAATTGCAATCTACAATGACTAGTGGGAGGAAATTTAGAACTATTTGCTCTCAGTGTCTTTCTGCAAGTGGTAAGATGTGGCAACGGATCTTGTTGTCGTCTGCAACTTGAATCTTGGGTGATTATTTGATTTTTGTGTAAACCGGACCGGACAAATTTATGAGAAAAACTTATCTAACTGCTCAATTATGAAAATGAATCACTATATTCATTCATTAATTGCAAAAAATTTTTAAAAAAATTGCCCTATTCCCTACCAGGGCAACTACGTAGAACAGAAGTATCCAGCCCACTTCATGTATAAAACATAATGAGAAAAAAGGTTGTCATTTGTGCTTACCACTGTGCCTCCATGCGAAACAAAACACACAGGGTTATTCAGAGAGCACCGAAATGTCACCGACATTTTCCCTGCACTTCAGGGCACTTCAGGGCGATTCGGCGAATCTAGTTCCCCGACCCTGCGTGTATTAAAGTAGAACCGCAGGATCCCCGGAGTGCAGGGAAAACCCGCCGCAAACCTACCGAACATTCGCGGAACACTCACCAAACACTCACCGAAAACCCACAGAAACCGCCGCCGAAACCACGCCGAACATGATGTAAACAGCCGACGAGCCGCCAATTACAGTGCAGAGTAGGGATGGGCTGCCGGTTCAAATCTGTTCTAAGTTCGATTCGAACATCGGCTGTTCGAAAGTTCGCGAAAAAGGAAAAAAAAAAATCAAAAAATGCTTAAAAGAATTGGTTTTTCATTTTATGCTGCATTAATTGCATTAATTATACTGTAGAGGTGTTGCCCGACAGTGTGCGGATTCATGTGCTGCATTAATTATACTGTATAGGTGCTGCGCAGCAGTGTGAGGATTCATATGCTGCATTAATTATACTACAGAAAGGTGCTTCCCCGCAGTGTGAGGATTCATATGCTGCATTAATTATACTACAGAAAGGTGCTTCCCCGCAGTGTGCGGATTCATATGCTGCATTAATTATACTGCAGAGAGGTGCTGCCTGGCAGTGTGCAGATTCATATGCTGCATTATTATACTGTAGAGGTGCTTCCCTGCAGTGTGCGGATTCATATGCTGCATTAATTTTACTGTAGAGGTGCTGCCCGGCAGTGTGCGGATACATATGCTGCATTATTATACTGTAGAGGTGCTGCTCGGCAGTGTGCAGATTCATATGCTGCATTATTATACTGTAGAGGTGCTTCCCTGCAGTGTGCGGATTCATATGCTGCATTAATTTTACTGTAGAGGTGCTGCCTGGCAGTGTGCGGATTCATATGCTGCATTAATTTTACTGTAGAGGTGCTGCGCAGCAGTGTGTGAATTTATATGCTGCATTAATTATACTGTAGAGGTGCTGCGCAGCAGTGTGCGGAACCATATGCTGCATTAATTATACTGTGGAGGTGCTGCCTGGCAGTGTGCGGATTCATATGCTGCATTAATTTTACTGTAGAGGTGCTGCGCAGCAGTGTGTGAATTTATATGCTGCATTAATTATACTGTAGAGGTGCTGCGCAGCAGTGTGCGGAACCATATGCTGCATTAATTATACTGTGGAGGTGCTGCCTGGCAGTGTGCGGATTCATATGCTGCATTAATTTTACTGTAGAGGTGCTGCGCAGCAGTGTGTGAATTTATATGCTGCATTAATTATACTGTAGAGGTGCTGCGCAGCAGTGTGCGGAACCATATGCTGCATTAATTATACTGTGGAGGTGCTGCCCGGCAGTGTGCGGAACCATATGCTGCAGTAATTATTCTTCTTACAAATTTGGTTACTTAACCCGTTTGCGTTTGGATTGTATTATGTGGTGAACACGGCAGCAAACGTTAATGCTCACACAAGTGAGCGTTAACGTTTGCGTTAAGATCGTAATTTTTCCCACTCGTTGTTGCTCAAACATTTCCCATGGCTTCAAATTGCGTTTAAACATGAGCAAAAGTGGTAAAAATGAGCTCAGCGCACAGCGGTGAAATGGCTCAGCACTCAGCAGTGAAATGATTAAAACATTTTTTTTTAAAATTTGTTTTTCATTGTTCCTGTCCACCAGGGAAGTACCCTGACCCCCATACACCTTTTATGACCAATATCTTGCATATATGCCCTCTGGAGGGGACCTTAATTTTCAAACTTTTGAGCCCCATTGACTTGCATTGCATTCGAATCGTGTTCGCATTAGCGGTCGAACTTTTTCCGATGTTCGAGTTCGAATGTGAATGGAACACAGGGGTGTTCGGCCCATCACTAGCGCAAAGCAGCTGATGGAAAAAGCCAACAAGCAGGCGAATGTGGTAAAAAAGAAAACGGTACTCTTAAAAGTTTCAAAATTGAAACGCTGTTTGAAAAAAAAAAAACAACTACCGAACAAAAATGCCTGGAATTTAACATTTAAGATCCTATGAATGATAATAAAATGGTATGTTACAGCAAAAAGAAAAAACGCTTTAAAAAAGAAAAAAGGAAAACAAATTGCAGAAAAAATCTTGAAATATGCCTAATAGATCCAAATAAATCTATAAATAAAGAGACTTTTACTTCAGAATAAAATAAAAAATGGTTTATTAGATATGGAATTAAAACGGGAATATTTTTAAACTAGAGATGTGCACCGCTAAAAATTTAGTTTCATTTTGTTTCGTTTTTCTTTCCAGGTGTTTTTTTTTTTCATTTTGAGTCGTTCCGGACCATTTTCATTTCGTTTCGATTCAAAATTTTCGGATCGATACGAAATTTTCGGATCGATACGAAATTTTCGGATCGATTCGAATTGATAAATTTTTTAAATTTTTTTAAATGCTCAAAAGATCCTAAAAGATCTAAAAATAAAGAGATTCTTTACTGCAGAATATTATAAGCAACGGTTTATTAGATATTTAACTAAAATAGGAATATTTTTAAAATTGAAGCCTATGGGGTAAAACATTTCCCACAACTTTAACATTGAAGCCTATGGGGTAAAACATTTTCCGCACCATTTTTAACATTGAAGCCTATGGGGTAAAACAATTCCCATACTTTTAACATTGAAGCCTATGGGGTAAAACATTTCCCACACCTTTTTTAACATTTGAAATGAACTATAAAATGGATGCTCATTTCAAATTCCATAGTTAGTCGATATCCAAATTGGTGCACATTTCTTTATTTAAAAAAAAACAAACTTTTTTTTTTACTTTATTTTCGTTGTTTCCTGTCCCCCAGGGCAGTACCCAGACCCCCATACACCTTTAATGGCCAATATCTTGCATAAATGCCCTCTTGGAGGGCACTTTAAAATTCAAACTTTTGAACCCCATAGACTTGCATTGAGTTTGAATCGTGTTCTCGTTCGAGTTCGAATGCGAGCCGAACACGGGGTGTTCCGCCCATCACTACTGTAGAGGTGCTGCCTGGCAGTGTGAGGATTCATATGCTGCAACTATCGAACTTGAAATGAACTATCAAATAGATCAACTATCGAACTTGAAATGAACTATTAAATGGATCAACTATCGAATTTGAAATGAACTATCAAATGGATATCAAGTAACTATCGAATTTGATCGAAACGATCCAAAATTACAGAATCAGCAATGGAACCGAAAAATACGATGTCCGAAATGACTGAAATGGAACTGAAATCATGAATGGAACGAAAACGACTTGCGATTTTACAAACTTCACTTTCATACGAAATTATTTTGTTTCGGATCGGAAAAAAATTCGGATGCTGTGTATTTCAGTGCCGATCCAATTCGGAACATCGGACGAATCCGAAGCACTGAATCGGCCCGATTCGTGAAAAAAAAACGAATTGGTCTGAATCGAGACGCACATCCCTATTAAATATTAAGCCGTGTCACGGATTTTGTACTTGAGTCAAATTAAACAGTGAAATTAAATTAATTTGTTTCATAAAGTCCTTTGCTGACTATTACCGGTACTTGTATTCTAAACTAAAATCAATTTGATAGTTGATATCAATTCGAAATTTGATATCAAATTCGATAGTTGATATCAGGGGCAGACTGGGCCGGGGGGCAGGGGGACAAGTGCCACCCGGGCCGCCTCCGTGAGCGTGGACCTCTCCTCTGCCAGGCCCCCGCTGCAAAATATTGCCGGCCGCCGCATGCTTCTAGTCTTATGAGCAGCCGCCGGTTTGAAACTCTGCTGCTCACGTGGTTCCATCAGCCAGCCACGTGATCGCGCAGCGCGATCTCGCGAGATTGCGGCTGGCTGCTGGAACCCACGTGAGCGGCAGAGTTTCAAGCCGGTGACCGCTCATAAGACTAGAAGCACGCGGCAGTCGGCAATATTTTGCAGCGGGGGCCTGGCAGAGGAGAGGTGAGCTGGGGCCTGGGGGCAATATTTCCATGCGTGAGAGCTTGGGGCAATACATCCATGTGAAGTGGGGCAATTTTTCCATGTGTGAGAGCTGGGGCAATATTTCCATGTGAGCTGGGGCAAATATACCCATATGTAGGAGCTGGGGGCAAATATACCCATGTGAATGAGCTGGGGGCAATGCATCCGTGTGAGCTGGGGGCAATATTTCCATGTGTGAGAGCAGGTGGCAATATTTCCATGTGAGCTTCGGCAATACATCCATGTGAGGCTGGGGCAAATATATCCATGTGTATGACCTGGGGCAATACATCCATGTGAGCTGGGGGCAATATTTCCATGTGTGAGCTGGGGGCAATATTTCCATGTGAGCTGGGGCAATACATCCATGTGAGCTGGGGGCAATATTTCCATGTGTGAGCTGCTGGGGGCAACATATTTCCATGTGTGAGCTGCTGGGGGCAATATATCTTAATGTGTGAGCTGCTGGGGGCAATATATTATCATGTGTGAGCTGCTGGGGGCAATATATATCCATGTTTGAGCTGCTGGGGGCAATATATTTCCATGTGTGAGCTGCTGGGGGCAATATATCTCTACGTGTGAGCTGGTCGGGGCAATATATCCATGTTTGAGCTGCTGGGGGCAATATATATATATATCCATGTTTGAGCTGCTGGGGGCAATATATATCCATGTGTGAGCTGCTGGGGCAATATATATCCATGGGAGCTGGGGCACTATATCTGTGAGAGCTGGGGCAATATATCCATGTGAGCTGGAGGCAATATATCCTTGTGAGCTGGGGCCAATATATTCTTGTGAGCTGGGGGCAATATATCCTTGTGAGCTGGGGCCAATATATCCTTGTGAGCTGGGGGCAATATATCCTTGTGAGCTGGGGCAATATATCCTTGTGAGCTGGGGCAATATATCCATGTGAGCTGGGGCAATATATCCATGAGAGCTGGGGCACTATATCCATGTGAGCTGGGACAATATATCCATGTGTGAGGTGGGGGCAATATACCCATGTGTGAGGTGGGGGCAATATATCCATGTGCGGTGTGTGTATGAGTGAGTTTTATTGCTGTGGAGCTCTGATACAGTAATGTGCGGTGTGTATGTGCGTATAACAGAGCTCCACAGCAATACAACTCACTGTAATGTGCGCTGTGTATGAGAGTAAGTTATATTGCTGCGGAGCTCTGTGATAACGCTCATACAGAAGGGCCTGAGTTGCTGCGCTATGGGCCTCTGGGTCATACTTGCCACCTGGGCCAAAAGTTGCCAGTCAGCCCCTGGTTGATGTCAAATTTGATAGTGTGGGAAATGTTGTATTCCATAGGCTTCAATGTTAAAAATATTCCAGTTTTAATTCAATGTCTAATAAACTGTTGCTTATAATATTCTGCAGTAAAAAGTCTCTTTAATTTTAGATTTTTTAGGATCTTTTAAGCATTTAAAAAAAAAAAAAAAAAAAAAAAATCAGAAATTTCGTGTGGTCGAAATTTCTGATTCGGAATGCCCTCGGAAGCACGAAAATGGTAAATTTCGTAGGAAAAACGAATCTGTACGAAACGAATTGCACATCCCTATTTTTAACATTGAAGCCTATGGGGTGAATAAACCTGCCGAATGAAACCACTGAACAGCAGGGCGCTTCAGCGTCTTTTCACTGCTGTTTGCTGTCTCTGAATAGATGAACCATTGCTTCTCTATGAGGGATTTCACTGCCTTTAAACAGGCACCGTAAGTGCAGACAATTCGCCAAAATTTGGCGACCTGCCTGCACTCTGAATAGCCAAATGGCCCCAAAATGTCACTGTATGCTGAATTTCAGTGTCCGGTTACATTTCGGTGACATTTTGGCCCTCTCTGAATAACCCCTACAGAGTTTTTGGTTTACTTGAATGGTCTTTAAACCCACCTGCCACATCATGGCACCTCTGGTTTGGTGGGTCCTAACCTAATGAAAGTAAAAGCTGCTTTCTTTGCAACCACATATCCTCATGCTGCTTGTCAGTTAAGAGACAGACTGGTGGGTTTATATTTATACCCTCACCAAGAACAATTCTACTTTGGGGATTAAAAAATAAATACAGAAAGAGGAAGCAGCAAAAATGACCTAGCTGGGGATACAACAAAATATACATATATATGCAGAAAAACAGTTTTGTGCCTATTTCCTACCAGGTCAGCTGCGTAGACCAGAAGTATCCAGTCCACTTCATGCAAAAAACATAACGAGAACAAAGGTTGTCATTAATTACAGGTAAAGATCAATGAACCTTTGTCTGCTGCTCTTTGAGTTTGCCAATATGGACAACATATTCAGGGTTATCCAAAGAGATTCGAAAAGTCACCGCACGTTCGGTGACTTTTTGTTCTCTTCAATTCGGTTCCTTTTGCCGATTGCATTTCGGTGACCCTGCGGTGTATTCAGCAAACAGCACAGGGTCCCCGAATTGCAGGGAAAAGCTGCCGAAAACCTGACGAAAACTAACCGAATGCACGCTGAAAACAAGCAAAAACATCTGGATTAACCTTCGAAAAAGCCGAACAGGAGCCGAACAGGAGCCGAATCACACAGAGCCGAAGCAGCTGTGACGTAGAGGAGGCAGTGAATAAATTAGAAAAACCATTTGTATGAATCTGGGAAAATGAAACGCTGTTTGCAAAGAAACTACTGAGCGAAAATGTCTGAAATTTTCACAGGAGGTCCAGGGAATGATAATAAAGAGGGCTGTTACAAAAAAAATAAGCAAACTGAAAAAAAAAAAATCGGACTTTTACTTTTTTTTTTAAAAATTCAGAAAAATGCTTAAAGTATCCTAAAAAATATATAAATAAAGAGACTTTTTGCTGCAGAATTTTATAATGAACGGTTTATTAGATATTGAATTAAAACGGGAATATTTTTAACATTGAAGCCTATGGGATTCTCCTGAATAAATTTGCTGAATTAAACCACCGAATGGCAGGGCAATTCGGGAACCTTTCACTGCTGGTTTGTGTTCTCTGAATAGCCGAAGCAGTGCTTTTTCATGGGGATTTCACTGCCCTCGAACAGGGACCGAACAGTCACCGTATGTGCAGGCAATTCGACAGGATTTGGCGAATTGCCTGCTCTCTGGATAGCCGAATGGCCAGGAAAGGTAACCGAACGCTGATTTTCAGCGTTCGGTTACCTTTCTCAAGCAATTCGAATCTCTTTGAATAACCCTGATTGTAACTAAGATATTGCTATTTTATTTATTGTTGACAATACCTAAATAAAATCAAATATTTTGCTATTTACCTTAAAAATTTAGGAATATTTAATATTTCTTACGAAATGATAAAAATAATAAAATTTTATATTTTTTATAAGCTGCCTTCATCCATTTTATGATATTGTCTCAATGGAGGAAATATTTTAATTAAACATATTTATTTCAAATTTTATCAAATATTTTTATGTTTTAATAATTTAAGCCTCGTGATTTCTTTTTAAAATGAAATAAGCTTGCGGTAGAAAGGAAAAGTAATTTTAGATTAGTATTACCAAAATAACCTTGCTCTCACATTGCTAATTGTCTGCAGAGACGTGAGTATTACATGTTGACTCAATACAAATTTTTACAGCTTTTTAGGTTAATTACCATTGTACTGATAACACTCTCATTAAGATGCTAACAAGACTTTGAGTTGCTCTTAAATCAAAATTAATGTGTAGTATTCATTGTGATTGTCCCATGTAATGAACAATTTAAGTTCTTTAAAGTTAACTTATTCAGTAAGGTTACTGAGCAAACTCTAAAATATTCATTAGGGGAAGCTATTAAATATAGAGTCTAAGAGCATATTATTATTATCTTAAGAAAGTCCATGATAAAATTCTAAGCAGTTTTGCCTCAAAGGGATTCACCTCACGGAATAGGTTAGAATGTCTACTCTTGTTTATTGCTTGATAACCTGTAGCATGATAAAATCAGAGTACGTGGATCATGACAATAAAAAATCCAAGCTACAAATACAATTATCATTTCACAAAACGATAAAAAAACAACTATTTAGCAGAGCTAAAACAATAAACATTGTTTTTGCATTTTTACTGTATTTTAAAATTATTCCTGGACTCATATATATATGTGGACTATATGTGTATTTTTAATTTGTGGAAGCCAACTGATGTAGCTGGGTGCTGCCTGCAAAATGTGTCTTGGTGCTTTTTAATCATCTCTAATAAAAAAAAATCTTATTTTATTTATTCCGGAGTCCAGCTAGCTTTTTCCAACCGTATTATGTTTAGGGATGAGTGACCATATGTTAACCCATTCACTACCAAGTTATTTTCCAAAAAAAAATATTGTCAGGAATCAGTGTTTTTTTGAAAAATCATTTTTAATTATGCAGTAAGAAATATTTGGTGGGCATATTCCCAATCTATTTCTTACCATAATAACCTATTTGGCCAGTAGATGGTGCCATCCACTGCCAAATTGAGGTACAGCCGTTACAGCTGCAGCTCGAGGTTCCCTGCATCGGCTGCTGAATGTCCGATGTCAGGGCATTCTTCAGCCGATTTTACACAGTTTTAGCTCTTTGGGCTAAATTTTTTGGCACCTTCTGCAGCCGTAAAGCAAGCAAAATTAGTTTGCAGCAAACACGTTACATTTGCGTTTGTTCTTCAGAGCTGCTGTAAGGATATAGAGTCACCCAGCACGCAGACAAAACCCAGAAAGGCAAGAAAGAACCCTAAACTGAGAAGCTGGTCCTTAGAATGGCCAGGTACTAATCTAAAATACATAGAAGTACAGATCAGGGACAGGAGAGATAGCGTAGTAATAACAAGCCAGAGGTCAGTACACGAGATAAACATATGCCAAGGGATAATTACAGAAAACACAGTCAATATACAAGCCAGAAGTCAAACCAGAAAACCAATATGCATAAGCTATAAACACGCGCTGAGGGCTAGAAATAACCATGTCAGGGCCCAGAGCACAGTCAGTGACTGATATTTAAAGGCCTAGATCCCTGACCAGGTGCAGCATTCAAAGTGGCCTGATTCAGAGACTGGCGCCCTCTCTGTTGGGAAGGCCGCACTGCAGGAGCACCAGCAGGCATGACAGTACCCCCCCTCCACGAGCGACCTCCGGGCGCCGAGATCCCGGGGCAGTGGGATGAGAGTGGTGAAAGGCACGGACCAGACGGGGGGCATGGAGATCAGAAATCGGAACCCATGAGCGTTCCTCCGGGCCATACCCTCTCCAGTGCACCAAATATTGAAGACCACCATGGGAATGACGGGAATCAACAATGGACTGGACCTCAAATTCTTCTTGTCCCTGAACCAGTACAGGACAAGGTCGAGGAATGACAGTGGTGAACCGATTGCACAGAAGGGGCTTCAACAAGGAGGTGTGAAAGGTATTCGGTATACGGAGGGTACGAGGTAGGTCCAGCGCATAACTGACGTCGTTGATATGTCTTAGGACCTTGAATGGACCAATGTACCGTGGAGCAAATTTCATCGATGGCACACGTAACTTAATGTTACGGGTAGACAACCAGACTCTCTGGCCTGGAACATAGGCATAGGCGGATGGGTCCTTCCTATCTGCATAGGTCTTCTGTTGGACTGCAGCGTGACAGAGGTTGGAACGTACCAAAGTCCACACTTTATGAAGAGACTGAACATAGGAGTCCAAGTCAGGAAGACCAGTGTCAGCACTAGGGGATGGCAAAAAGGTAGGCTGGAAACCATGGGCAACATAAAACGGGGAGTGACCAGACGAAGTATTCACATTACTGTTCAGAGCAAATTCAGCCCAAGGAAGTAAAGAAACCCAATCATCCTGCCCTTGAGAAGAGAAGCTACGAATGTAGTTCTCACTAGACTGATTAGCATGTTCGACAGCTCCATTGGACTGTGGGTGATAAGCAGAAGAAAATGATACTTTAATGCCCAACTGTGAACAGAAATTTCGCCAAAATCTAGAAATGAACTGGGGACCTCGATCAGAGACAATTTCATGAGGCAAACCATGCAATCTGAATACCTCTTTGGCAAATATGTTGGCTAGACCTTTAGATGTTGGCAATTTCTTGAGAGGAACCAGATGAACCATTTTAGTAAAGCGATCAACAATGGTCAAAATCACTGTATGCCCCTCAGAAGGTGGCAAATCTACTATGAAATCCATATAAATATGTGACCACGGTTTGTCAGGGATGGCTAGTGGTTGCAATAGCCCTGCAGGACATTGAGTAGAGGCTTTGGATTGTGCACATACCACACATGCCTGTACATATTCCCTCACATCCTTGGCAATGTCTGGCCACCAGTACATCAGTGTAAGGGCTGACAATGTCCTTTTTATTCCAGGATGACCGGCTGGCCTGGAGGCATGATAACATGAGAGTAGTTCCTTTCTTTCTGCGTCAGGAACAAACAACTTGTCAGAAGGAGTCTCAGGGGGAGCTGTACTTTGCATAGCTTGGATACGAGTAAGGAGTATAGAAGTAAGGGTGAGATGAGTAGCTGCCACTACTCTCTCCAGAGGAACAATCGACTCAACTGGTCTATCTTGCTGTTCTGTGACCTCAAATTGCCTGGAAAACGCGTCTGCCTTAGCATTTCTGTTACCGGGCCTATAGGTGATTATGTAATTGAAGTGACTCAAAAACATAGACCACCGGGCTTGACGGGATGACAGTCTTTTGGCATCGGCAATAAAGGTCAGGTTTTTATTGTCAGTCAGAATCATAGTAGGAGTAGGAGCTCCTTCAAGTAGGTGTCTCCACTCCTTCAAAGCAGAAATGATAGCCAGGAGTTCTCGGTTACCGATATCATAGTTCCTTTCAGCACTAGATAATTTCTTGGAAAAGAAGCCACAAGGCTTGAGTGGTTGGTCAGGGGATTCTCTTTGGGAGAGAACAGCTCCTACTCCTGTCTCAGAGGCATCAACCTCTAGGACGAAAGGCTTCCTTGGATCAGGGTGGACTAGTATAGGGGCCATAGAAAAAGTCTCTTTAAGAGTCTCAAAGGCTTTAACGGCTTCAGGGGACCAAATACGGGTATTAGCTCCCTTCTTGGTCATATTGGTAATGGGTGCCAGTATTGTGGAGAAATTGAGTATGAATCTGCGGTAATAGTTGGCGAACCCTATGAATCTCTGAATAGCTTTTAGCCCTATAGGACATTGCCAGTCAGTAACAGCAGTAAGTTTAGCTGGGTCCATGGAAAATCCTTCTTCGGAAATGACATAACCCAGAAATGCTAACTTAGGTTGGTCAAAAAGACACTTTTCCAATTTACAGTAAAGGCCATTGTTCAACAACGTCTGAAGAACCTTTTTAACCTGCAAGTGGTGAGTAGCGAGATCAGGTGAGTAAATAAGTATATCATCCAAATACACGATGACACAGTCGTGTATGAAATCACGCAAAACATCATTTATAAAATCCTGGAACACAGCTGGAGCGTTACATAGCCCAAAGGGCATTACAAGGTACTCGTAGTGACCAGATCTGGTATTGAAAGCGGTTTTCCATTCATCACCATCTTTAATACGCACTAAATTATACGCGCTTCTTAAGTCAAGCTTAGAAAAGATCTGGGAACCTTTTAACCTGTCAAAGAGTTCAGCAATCAATGGAATGGGATAGGCATTTTTCACAGTTATTTTATTTAATCCCCTATAGTCTATGCAAGGTCTTAAGTCCCCTTCTTTCTTAGAGACAAAAAAGAACCCAGCACCAGCAGGAGATGTGGATTTCCTTATGAAGCCCTTAGCAAGGGAATCCTTTATGTACTCCTCCAATATGAGGTTCTCATGTTGAGACAGAGGATACACTCGTCCCTTGGGAGGAAAAGTGCCAGGAAGAAGATTAATAGCACAATCATAGGGTCTATGCTCAGGTAAAGTCTCAGCCCCTCCTTTTTTGAAAACCTCCCTGACCTCCTCATACTGTATAGGAACCAATACAGATAAAGGAGCAGCAGTGGGTACATTTATGGTGTGCACAGACTTGACAGGAATCATGCATGAATCAAAACAAGACTTGCTCCATGACAGAAAAGTGTTTCTTCTCCAGTCTATGACTGGATTGTGTTTTTGTAACCAAGGATACCCCAAAACAACAGGACATGAAGGAGATGATAGGAGTTGGCATACCACAGTCTCTTTATGGAGAACTCCTACAGACATGGAAATAGGACTGGTCTCCTTAGAAATATATGGGTTGGAAAGGGGTCTGCCATCTATAGCACGAATAGCTATAGGTGGGTTTTTTTCCACACAGGGAATCCCTTTCTCCAATGCAAAAGTAGTGTCCATAAAATTGTCCTCTGCCCCTGAATCAAGAAGTGCATCTACCTGAATAATGGAGGAACCCACCTCAATCATAATAGTAAAGTAACAGCGCCTTTTATAGACAGAAGGAGACAATGTCATAACTTCTGATACCAGTCCCCTCTCCTCTGACGGTTTAATCTCTCCAGACTGCATTGGTTGAGGTACAGGGTTGTCAGATGCAGCAGGGTTAAACTCTGGAGACACACACGGTATTAACCTATTAGGTTGCGCTTTTGTTTTACACATGTCCCTGATTTGGTCTTCCATCTCCATACAGAAGGGAATTAGATCATTCAGATTCACAGGAAGATCTCTTGCTGTAATAGCAAGGGTTAACGAGTCAGACAAACCCTCCAGAAAACAGGACACCAGAGTTTCATTATCCCAATTAACCTCGGCAGCAAGCGTCTGAAACTCAACAGCATATTCCAACACAGTTCTGTCTCCCTGACTTAACCTCATTAACCGTTTAATAGCAGAATTTGTTTTTCTGGAAGGGTTAAACACACTCTTTAAGGTGGTAACAAATTCCTCGTAGTTATTTATTATGGGATTTTTAGACTCCCATAATGCAGTAGCCCAGTCTAAGGCCTTGTCTCTGAGATGGTTAAAAAGAAAACATACTTTAGCTCTGTCAGTTATACACATATGAGGATTTAATTCAAAACATACATCAATTTGATTCAGAAATCCTCTGCATGCAGCAGCCTCACCACAGAAAGTAACAGAGGGCAACATTTGCACTGGAACAGTGGATTTAACCATAGAAGTGTCAGAATGGGTTATAGGAGCAGGTGAGGGAGACTGCACGCAATCTGTATTCTCCAAGAACGTTTCCAGCAAAATTGCTAAATGATACATCTTGTCATCAGCCTCCCTTATATGGGAACAGCAAGCAGCAAATTGCTGGGCAATGTCTGCAGGGTCCATGGCCCTGACGTAATGTAAGGATATAGAGTCACCCAGCACGCAGACAAAACCCAGAAAGGCAAGAAAGAACCCTAAACTGAGAAGCTGGTCCTTAGAATGGCCAGGTACTAATCTAAAATACATAGAAGTACAGATCAGGGACAGGAGAGATAACGTAGTAATAACAAGCCAGAGGTCGGTACCCGAAGTCAAACCAGAAAAGGTTATATGCATAAGCTATAAACACGTGCTGAGGGCTAGAAATAACCACGTCAGGGCCCAGAGCACAGTCAGTGACTGATATTTAAAGGCCTAGATCCCTGACCAGGTGCAGCATTCAAAGTGGCCTGATTCAGAGACTGGTGCCCTCTCTGTTGGGAAGGCCGCACTGCAGGAGCACCAGCAGGCATGACAGCTGCAGATCGAGATATCTTGATATCGGCACTGGATGGTAACTTTGAAGCCCGAGATATCGCAATCTCGATAGTGAAGGTTTAAGTTTACTCATCGTGCTTCTCCTTTAAGATGGTAAGGATATATGGCTCCAGACCACATGAGTGTGCCCTGAAATATGTACATGTCTGATCCCTTGGTGTATTTATGTTCTGCCCCATTATTTGATGTTTTGTCTTCTCAGAGTCTTTGGGATCTTAAGGGTAGTGAGATTGATAGGTAGGAGCTAGGTCCACACCAAAGAGGCAAGGTGCAATTGTAGAGCCTATCCTTAGATTAAGATGGTTCTATACTGAGCAAGTTTATATATTACCACACCAGTAACATGTTTTCAACAGTTTTTTATTTCTGCCCAATATTGGGCTTGATTACAAACCTAACGCTAAAACGGAGGCGCTAAAGGGGAAAACCTGCACCTGCAGGTTTTCCGTAGCAACCCCATTTTAGCGTTAGATCCCGGGGCAGACACTATTTCAGCACCATGCCCCAGAATTAAGCGATACCCTCAGTATCTTTATATACAAAATTACATATTATTAAAACATTTTATCAAAGATATTAGGTACTTTGTCAGTAAAAGTACACAGTGAAATGCGTAACATAATGTTATTCTTCGAAAGCACAATTGGCCTCTTTTAGGTGCACTGTGTTTAATTGTTAAGGTAGGGGGTCTGCACTGCTATATGGGGACTACTTGTAGAAAAAGGGGGTCTCTTGCCCCACTGTGCCATCAATGCAAGCCAGCAACCAACCAATGGGGTTGGTTAAAATAAAAACCAAAAAATAAAGGCCGAGAGGCAGTCACACAGGTCATGGTCCAATAGCTGTCAAGTTCAAATTGGAATAATAGTGAAGTTGTTAACATTACAAGTGAGCAATAAGAGTTAAAACCTCACTAGCAAATGTCAACGGGCCACAACTTATTTGGAATCTAGTGTCACATTGTAAAAAGATTATAAACTAGGTACTGAAATATATCCCATCGACTATTTCTCCTTTTTTAAAAATGTATATTCAGCAAGGCATGTTTCATTAAAAGTAACAGGTTATCATTTTAAATAAGCTCTGAATGTTTTTAATACATCTAAACCTTTAAGGGAAGTGATAAACTGCAAATGAGTCTTAAATGTGAATGGATGTCAAAAAGGTCACTGCCGAGCTTTTTTTCCCAAGAATGCTGAAGGCTATTGCAGTAAAACAGACATAAAAGAGAGTGGTTCTTTTAGTCTCCTCTGAAGACACTACCTTTAATGGAACAAATATATCTATCTATATAGAATAAGACTCTCAAGCATGGTTGTCAGAATGCATAAGAAATATTATCATTTAGCTAGGCATTGGAGCATATGTGGTTTCTTGTCTAATGGTGAATGCTTGATATTGCACACATATCAATTTTGTTATAATTAATGTGTATGCATAAATTAATAAGCCCCTCACTACCAAGCGGGGTTTGTTGACATTTTTTTTATTATAACATTTATTTGAAACATGGGATGTGAAATTATCAATTAAATGTAAGGTGAAATATGAGATTCGCAGAAAAATTCTTATTCTAAGATGGTTAAAAAGCTAAAATAAAGTTAATTTGATAATTTTAATTTTTTTTAAGTCTTTATGTATTCGTATATCCTATACAGAAATATTATTGAAAATGTAAGATTCTGAGCTTTAGATGGTGCCCCTTACCATACACCATTTCAAACAGGGTCTGCATTATTATCATACAGCCAGACAAGACCTTTGTGTTAAACACAGTAACTGTGATAAATAAAAGTAACAAAAATGTTGATCTCCTGCTTAGGGGGATTTGTAGCGATCAGAATGAGATTATTAGCAATGCTGCTTCCAAAAATACCAATAGAATATAAAGCTAATAGCTGTATGTGACATAATGCTGCATATGGAAATTTAAGTAACACCTTGTAGCTGTACTGTACAGGGATTTTAAGTAAGTATAACCCCCATAATCTTATCCCTGTACATGAGTGAGTGACCCCAGAGCTCCCCCTATATTCTGCCCTCTCCCTGGCTGCTGTAATGTAGCAGTAATCTATTTGAAATGTTTGTTACAGTGTGGTCTGGGGCTTCTATATGCAGTCAGTTTTATGTCTCTCCAGGGTGCTTGAGAGACTTAAAACAAAGGATTTAATTTCTCCACAGGGGACACATCAATCCTGCTTTAAAAATATGTGAAAATAGTATTTTGACAAGCTTATGAGTGATTTTCTATGCATTACAATGCAAACATTGAGATAACGTGATTTTGGGTGTGAAGAGGTTAAATGATTGGATTATATAGGAAAGCTAACATAAATAATTCTATCTACTTAAATAAATGTTTACTTTGAAAATCCTGTGTATGTGTATTAACATCATTATACAATCTAATGATAACACTCACAGCCTATATTCAGGGGCAGGCATGCTTTAGTTAAAATAAAAACAAATACACACAAAAGTCCATTCTTATTTTATTATACTCAAATATGTATCTGTAGCACATATTTCTTCCCTCAGAAAACAACCTAGTTTTGATTAAATTCACTGTTGAATCATGATTTACTACATAAGGTTTCTCATGTTCTTTACAACTCAAAAATGTAAAATTCAAAAAGAATCCAGTCATTGGATTCAATTCTTTTCTTACCTTGATACAAAATATACAATATTCAGAGCATGCCAGTATAATATAGTCCTAAAGATTTTACAAAACTTCTCACTTAGGAATAAATGATGCAGATGGTTAAAAGTTAAGATCATACAGTGGGGCAAAAAAGTATTTAGACAGCCACCAATTTTGCAGGTTCTCCCACTTAAAAAGATGAGAGAGGCCTGTAATTGTCGTCATAGGTACACTTCAACTATGAGAGACAAAACGAGAAACAAAAATCCAGAAAATCACATTGTCTGATTTTTAAAGAATTTATTTGCAAATTATGGTGGAAAATAAGTATTTGGTCAATATCAAAAGTCCATCTCAATACTTTGTTATATATCCTTTGTTGGCAATGACAGAGGTCAAACGTTTTCTGTAAGTCTTCACAAGGTTTTCACACACTGTTGCTGGTATTTTTGCCCATTCCTCCATGCAGATCTGCTCTAGAGCAGTGATGTTTTGGGGCTGTCGCTGGGCAACACGGACCTTCAACTCCCTCCAAAGGTTTTCTATGGGGTTGAGATCTGGAGACTGGCTAGACCACTCCAGGACCTTTGATATGCTTCTTACGAAGCCACTCCTTCGTTGCCCGGGCAGTGTGTTTGGGATCATTGTCCTGCTGAAAGACCCAGCCACGTTTCATCTTCAATGCCCTTGCTGATGGAAGGAGGGTTTCGCTCAAAATCTCACGATACATGGCCCCATTCATTCTTCCCTTCACACAGATCAGTCATCCTGGTCCCTTTGCAGAAAAAAAGCCCCAAAGCATGATGTTTCCGCCACCATGCTTCACAGTAGGTATGGTGTTCTTTGGATGCAACTCAGCAGTCTCTCTCCTCCAGACACGATGAGTTGAGTTTTTACCAAAAAGTTCTACTTTGGTTTCATCTGCCCATATGACATTCTCCCAATCCTCTTCTGGATCATCCAAATGCTCTTCATATGGGCCCGGACATGTACTGGCTTAAGCAGGGGGACACGTCTGGCACTGCAGGATTTGAGTCCCTGGCGGCATAGTGTGTTACTGATGGTAGCCTTTGTTACTTTGATCCCAGCTCTCTGCAGGTCATTCACTAGGTCCCCCTGTGTGGTTCTGGGATTTTTGCTCACCGTTCTTGTGATCATTTTGACCCCACGGGGTGAGATCTTGCGTGGAGCCCCAGATCGATGGAGATTATCAGTGGTCTTGTATGTCTTCCATTTTCTAATGATTGCTCCCACAGTTGATTTCTGCTTGCCTATTGCAGATTCAGTCTTCCCAGCCTGGTGCCGGTCTACAATTGTGTTTCTGGTGTCCTTCGACAGCTCTTTGATCTTGACCATAGTGGAGTTTGGAGTGTGTCTGTTTGAGGTTGTGGACAGGTGTCTTTTATACTGATAACAAGTTCAAACAGGTGCCATTCCTACAGGTAACGAGTGGAGGACAGAGGAGCCTCTTAAAGAAGACGTTACAGGTCTGAGAGAGCCAGAAATCTTGCTTGTTTGTACTGTACTGTAGGTGACCAAATACTTATTTTCCACCATAATTTGCAAATAAATTCTTTAAAAATCAGACAATGTCTGGATTTTTTTCTCTCATTTTGTCTCACATAGTTGAAGTGTACCTATGATGACAATTACAGGCCTCTCTCATCTTTTTAAGTGGGAGAACCTGCACAATTGGTGACTGACTAAATACTTTTTTGCCCCACTGTACATTGCATAAGCATGCCAAAATGTCATTATCCACCTTGTCAGGTTCTATCCTTCCTATCCTAATGAATGTGCTTATGATAGAGGGGGTCCCCTAATGTGGTACATTATATAAATATAGGTGTTGGAATGCTAGTTTTAGATACAGATTAAAAGCATGCAATTAACTTTTTTAAAGCCTTTTGCTGCAGACGATGTGCTAGGCAGATCCTACACTTTTCCCCTAGGACGCCAAGGATGTGCCCGTCAACGTTCTGCGGCTCGGCACCGATCTGGTGCCTATAACAAACTTCTCCTGCAGTGATCTGACATCCTGGATGTCAGCCCTATCTACAGAACATCCCTGCGCTCACTGATATCATTGCACATGGGCACAATGACGTCGGAAACAAGACTTCCCCCCTGCCTGTCAGGGAATTCATAACGGAAGAGATACAGGTGTCCTTTAGGCTAGGAATGTGAAATTTTGACAGTACATTGAGTTTATGATGTATGCAACTGCTAAGGAAGTATACCTATATTTCAAAAACCAAAGATGTTACAGACGTAAAAATTGGAATTTTGATTTTAGAAAAATAAAAACATGTATTTTATCTTTTTCAGAAAATCCTGTTAAGGGTGGTGAAAAAGGGATGAATATTTTTATCAGTATAAATATATATCAATGGGATACTACCCTCATAGTCCTGGTTTATAAACCTGTGTTTTTCCCAAGTTGCTTGTCATGTCTGTTAACCCTCTGTATACCTCTGTATGGTCATTGGCAACAGCCAGCTTTGTCGACCTCTCAAGGATTGGAAGAGTAGATAATGGTTTGCGCAGAGGGACCAGCATTAAAGATCCTCGGGGGGAATCATGACATGTGGAGACCAAAACATTGGGTATCAGTTCAGAGTATGTCAGAATCCAATAAATAAATAAAGAATAATAAAATCCAAAAATTTTGGATTCCAAAATAATAGGAGCCAGTCTATCCAGAATATCAGAAGTTTCCAATAATTCAGTATCAGACCAGTTCGGAATATCAGACTTGCCTTTTACAATATTCAGATTTGTGATGTAGTTAGGTGTCATGCCACCAAGCACAAAAGTAGGAAGAACCATGCTGGTTCTACCAGGTCTTGCCTCTTTTCTCCATCCACACCACTTGGATCACTCTGCTCCAGCCTTTCTAGGTTGCTGGTGTAGCGCTGGTTTAAAACACTGTTGCTGTAGTACTTATTTTTGGCCACCAGAGGGAGACAAGCGCAATGTAAGAGACACTGGACAATGGGACTACGTTTTCCAGCATGCTTTGCGGCGAGAACAGGAAGTGGGTGGGGAGAAAAGATTTACATCCGCAGCCTCGTGCAGAGGAAACCCAGAGCACGCCGACGAGTGAAGAGAGCAAGACGCCGTGAGACAGACAACGATCGTGACCAGGCCGGAGCACAGGTGCGGCCTTGCGGAGCTGGCGATCGGTTCACATTACTTGCCAGAGACCTAGTAACCCACCGTGGAGAAGTTTACACAGATACAGAGTTGCTGAAGGACCCCTAGTTAGGAGACCGTGATGATCTAATGGGAGTGCAGGCGGTGAGCTGAGCATCTTGTGGCAGAAATGGACAAGCAAGACAAGCAGATCTGGTGGCACAGAGTCCCAGTCAAGTCGAGCGGAGAGACGTCCTGGGTCGAGCCGAGCGCAGAGTATCTGGCGGATGGGTGAGAGGCCTTCCCGGCCACAGTAAAACAATAAAGTACGCTGCAGTTTTGTCTAAACCTACAGGGCCCCAACGTGACTAGTCGAAGACACATTAAAATCATTCACTGGCCAGTTGAATCTTGTACCCGGGTACCAATACAGGCATACACGTACACCTTCTTGGGACACAACCTGTACGGGACTCACATTCCAACAACGAAGGGGTTAAAATTCCTTTTTCTTTTCCGCTGCGCGTTTCAGGCATTACGAACTTCTGTAAATAATATATGTATACCGTGCTGCTCTATATATGCCAGTTTATTTGAAATCAGTAAACTATATAATTTATAAAATCCACAACAGTGCTGGTGTATATTTATTCCCTAGTGTGGGGAGACTGACCCGAGGTTTAAATTCAGCGGCTCCTCCGGGAGTGAGCGCTACACTGGTCTGGAAACTGCTCTATGTGATCTTCACCCTGGTATTCCACCTACTCTGAGAGATCCATAGGTGGAACTACTTTTCCTGCAGAAGAACCTGCTCCTCCTGTTTAAGGGCATGGGCCTTATCAACAATACCTTTGCATTGTTAGGACACCATGGTGTACGCTGGATCTTGAACTTCCTGGGCCTCCTGCTGCAGTATAATTTCATCTTGCTTCCAAGTTATTGTAAGTCTCAAGCTACTCTGAAACCCCCACTGTATGGTCTCCTCTGAGACCCCTGTTGTGTGCGCTCATCCAATACCCCTGCTGTGTGTACTCCAAGATCCCGCTGTGTGGACACCTCCGAGACTCTTGTATACCCTGCTACAACTCTTTGCCTGTCTCCTGCGAATTCTCGTTAAGTCCTTTTTTCTTGATGATCCACGCTAGGTTTAGTCTCCTGTTCTGTCTGTGTCACCCAGTCCTCTGTGCCAACCACAGTACCCACAGTCTTCACAACCCTGAAAATTTAATTACCTGTGTATCACCTGACTGCTGACTGTTACATAGGTCACTTCAGTGCCTCATATTAATATTTATTATTATCATTATTTATAAAGCACCAGCATATTCTGCAGCGCTGTACAATGGGCACAATATAGACAAGGTTACAATACATTGAACAACATTTAACAAACCCGTACAGGAGAAAATGAGGGCCCTATTCCCGTGGGAACTCACAATCTAGAAGGGTTGGGGGTGGAAACAGGAGGAGAGGACTGCAAGGAGGGAGTGATTGACTGCAAGGTGGGAGTGATGGACTGGTTTGGGCAGTGAGCTGTATTAGTGAGTCGGGTGGTAGGCTTCCCTAAATAGGAAAGTCTTAAAGGAGCATTTGAGGGAAGAGAAACTAGGGGAAAGTTTGACTGTACGAGGGAAAGCGTTCCAGAAGATGGGGGCTGCGCGGGAGAAATCCTGTAGTCTATCATGGGAAGAGGTGATGCGGGGAGAAGCTAGGCGCCTCCACATCCTGGGCTCTTCCCGCAAACCCAGTACTATGGAGCATGACATTAGCATTACTGTTTCCATTTGGTTTATGGTTAGAGTTGGGGTTAGGGTTAGAATTAGGGATACTGTTAGAATTGGGTTCACTATTAAGGTTAAAGCTTCTGTTGTTTTGTAATTAGGGTTAAGGTTACAGTTAAAGTTCGATTTAGGATGGGCTTGTTTTTTGGTTAGGGTTACAGTTCCTGCATATTTTTTAATTATGGCTAGGGTTACAGTTTGGATTAGGTTATTTCGACTTGTTTTCTGATTAGGGTTACAGTTAGGGATGGGTTTACAGTTAGTTTTACAGTTTCTGCTTGATGTTTATTTATGGTTATTCTTAGGGTTACAGTTTTTGCTTATTTGTTATTAGGGTTATGATCGATCCAAATGGCTGCATTAGTGATAATTTGGCCAAATTCTCTATCAGTCCAAACCAGACTGCACATGTCTAGCAGCTAAGGCTAAGGTCAGACGAAAGCAGTTTTAACATGCGTTTAGCCGCACGAAATCACGGCCGTGCTAGCAGCAAATGACGTCCAATGCTGGGGAACATTGACGAACGGCCGCACGAAAGTTCGTCCGTGCAACGCAAGTGGCAAACGAACGGATTTTTTCGAGAACGTCAAACCGCTACTACTGACGTACAGAGTGCGCTGCGGCCGCATAGCGGCGTGTTTGCGTGATTGGGAGACGTCAGACGCTGCACACGTCCGGCCAACATAACGTCCAGACGCAAAAGGGTTTTATTGATGATCCGTACAAAATCACGGACGAAAATGCGCATCGTATGACCGCTATCGCGTATTCCATGAAAAAATACGTCCATTCGTTCGAACGCACTTTTTCACGGACAACGTGAAAAATGCGTTCGTCTGACCCTAGCCTAAATCGCTGTTTGTCACACACAAGGAATTAATTGCCAAAAATTTTACTTTTTCAAAGAAATTTAATATATGTTACGAATTATATACAACTGGTTTGATTTTCATGAATCAATATGCAAATTGATGTTCACTAGGTCTTTTTTTCTGCACTTGCCATATTTAAATCTCCTACCAAAAATTAACTTAATTAAAGATTATGATATGAGTTGTCTGAGATAAAAAATAGTGTGAGCAGCTGCTGCTCAATGTTACATTTTAAAGACTGAAGAGGTTTTTGTTAATAGATATTGTTATTTCATCCTTTTCTACAAAGTTGTTCAAAATGCTGCAACAGCATTTTAAGATAGTGACTGGTCAGGCAATCTCACTGCGAGGTCTGTTATCTCAGCACACCAGAGTTTTACTAGCGCCAAAGAAACTGATGGTTTTAAGATCTCTGTATAAAGGAAATATATAAGTAGCCACTTTCATATTATTAATCTGAAAATAACCACATGTCTTTTTCTAGGGTAAAACTTTGTATTGTATTAATCATTTTCCACTTAAGCATATGTTTTTCATTCCCCTTGGGCCCAAATACATATAATAAAAGCATAAATCAAATTCACGTTAAAATGAAAGGTTTACCCAAAATAAATATTATAATTACTCTTTCCCAGATATGTAAAAATGATACCTGCAAAAATAGGCAACTTATTTTTCCTTATATTGTAATGCATAGCTTTGAAAATAATGTATCCATCAATATTTAAGGCAACGTATGCATCATTTATTTACTTCTTTGTGGGAAGCTACTTACATTTTACATAAATTATAATTTTAATTTGTTTAACATGACTATTAAAGATGTCAATAAGCATTTCTACAATATTTTTGCATCCTTGGTAATAAGTATGTGAATATGTAATCTTTGACAGATTAATTTTTCCCTTCATTATGTCCCTACATACCGTGTTTCCCCGAAAATTAGACACTGTCTTATATTTTTGTGGCCCCCAAAAACACACTTGGTCTTATTTTCGGGGTAGGTCTTTTATTTAAATTTTTGTAAATGTACGTACAACATACATTTATTCAAATACAGCCCTGTCATCTTCTTCTGGAACATCACCGGTATGTTTTCACTACCTATCGATTACTCACAGGCGGTGTGCATCAGGTATCACTTCGCCTGTGTAAGGAGCTGGCGCTAGAGGAAGCATCGGCTTATGTGGCTCTGCTTCCTCTGCTGTCGCCTCACTTTCTCTAGCGCTGGCATCGCTTTAGTATTTCTCCCCTGTGGCTAGAGCACAGCCATGCAACCCGTCCCAGTCACATAATGTAGCCCGAGCGCAGCCATGACAGGTAAGAAGATAATCCAGATCACACAACGCACCCCTGAGCGCAGCCATGACATGCAATCACATAATCCCGGTCACATGACGCAGCCATGACATGCCATCCACCCACTCCCATAATGCAGCCATGTCATGCCATCCACCTGCTCCCATAATGCAGCCATGACATGCCATCCACCCGCTCCCATTATGCAGCCATGACATGCCATCCACCCGCTCCCATAATGCAGCCATGACATGCCATCCACCCGCTCCCATAATGCAGCCATGACATGCCATCCACCGGCTCACATAATGCAGCCTGTGGTGCCGGCATCGCTAATTCTCCTCTGCGGCTCCTCAAGTTGCTCTCAGCTAGGTCTTATTTTCGAGGTAGGTCTTATATTTTAGTAGTTAACGAAAAATACACTAGCTACTATTTTCGGGGTAGGTCTTATTTTCAGGGAAACACGGTAGGTCTCAAGGACATTTAGCTTTGTTTAGGTTATTAAAGAGAAAATTGAAACCCTAGGTTTATCAATCTAAATAGTTCAATCCAAAACGTTAATGTCACACAAGTTTTGTATGCAAAAGTGATACAGTATTCTTCATTTCAATCTTAGTTTAGCTTCCATTAGCAGTTGCATGTATTCACTCATAGGCAGAGTTGGCAAAAGATTCCATGCCTGGATTACCTGTTAATTTAGAGATACTGTAAGTATTGTTTATGGACACTAGCCAAAATGAGGATTAATGAAAATAGTGAAAATGGAGAATATTTAAAAATTAAAAAAATATTTTGAGAGTCTGTAGTTGTCGTTCATATGGTTTAGCACAACTGTGACATTAGAGGAAACCTATACCATGTGAATTCCAGTACGGTCAAAAGATCAGTAAAATGCTTTTTTGAGTATATAGCAATGCAACTCCTGCTGTAACAAAAGCTAGTCAATGTTACACAAAGGTGTGAAAATACATGTTTACTGAAATGCTTTTTTTTTGTTTTTTTTGTTTACTAATTCAATTTGTATGTATATCTAAGAAGTACAGAGGAATTCATGAATCAGTTCCTATCACAAATGAGTTGCAAATTTTGCTTGTGACTTCAACATTGTGCCAGATTACTGTAATTTAGCGGTCCTATAATCTGTATATTCTATATTTTGTATAGGAGCCATTCATTTATCGCTAGCCAATGAATATCAAACTATTCCAACCTTGCTCCTTCGTTATGGTTCAAGTCGGTATTCTTTAAAAATGAATATTGTCTCTTAAACCTTCAAGCAAAAACATTTAACACTTCATTTGAAACACATCCAAAGTCAATCCATCTACCACTTTCTCTGTCTGAAAGCAGAAGACTCAGAAGTTCCCAGTGTTCTTCCAAAGTCCCTGCGTGAGCCTGCATATGCAAGTTGTTGCAGAGCCTCCATGAAGTCCTATGTTTCATCGCTTCTGCCTGTATCAATTAGCGGCTCCATATTATTTAGGCTCATACCACTGATACAGTGATTTAGGAATAAGACCCGGTAACCTTGAGTCACTAAAGATTATTGGCTTTCAATGATTTTTCATGTTAGCTGCTCCCTGTTTATTCAGTTTGAATTGGGCCCTTAATCTTTTCTAATGTTATTTTGAAAATCAACTCTTCCCTCAGGAACGTTTTCAATGTTTTTATGACAGTATTTACTGATAAAATTATATCCAATAAGAGTCAAAGGCACTACTATCTTTCATAAGAGCAATAAATATATTAATAATTAAATTGACTGTAGCCTTTGTTGTTTAAGACTATGTTTACATCTGTCAGCTGTCAATAAAGTTTGACATTTAAATTACATCAGGGAAGAGAAAGTTCATTTAATTTGAAGAAAGCATTTAAAAAAAATATTAGAAACCACTGAAAAATAATATAAAAGGTAAAATTGTTGTTTTGAAACATGCAGTCCCCACAAAATCTATATATTGTTTCGACAATTTACTTTATTTATTTTTTGAAAAGTAATCGTCTTTTGTGGAAAGTGTTTTATTACTTATGAAATAATGACTAACTATAGCTAATATTAACAGTTTTATGTAATGATTATATAATAATACATTTACACATATCTTAAGGTACCTGCATTGTATAGAATTATTCTTTGAGATTAATCCCTTACTGGCCTTGAATACCAAACATAGACAACATCAAAGAGGGGTATTGCAACTTTGAAAAATATATATGAAACACACAACTATAGTGCAATTTAATAAAATCACATACACTATATTGCCAAAAGTATTCGCTCACCTGCCTTGACATGGCATATGGATGGGTGAGCGAATACTTTTGGCAATATAGTGTATGTTAATGGTAAATTAAATGGCACTGTTAGAAAAATATTATCTTATGTCTGTTCATAGCATTGTCTGGAACCAGTAAGGTATTGGATGTAGTTTGCAGCTGTTCACACACAGTACATACAGCATGTATATTACTGTGTCACCTAAAATAACACACATCGGACTTTGTTTTAAAAACAGGGTATACTTCTTGCTACAAAGTAACTTACAAGTATGTACATCTGTTCAGCTTGATTTTGATGGTACAAAGAGATGGAGAGGGGAGAAGAGCTGTTTCCTTCTTGCTTGAAAAATAGAATAGAACTAAACTCCATTCCACAAAGTCCCCGCCTATAGATACTATGGAATGTGTGACGAATCAGTATCCATTCAACTTACCCGATAGTATTCGAACACGACTGTTCTAACAGTCCCCCCGTCATCACGTACAAAGAGAGAGCTGTTTCCAAATATGAACGACATGTTCATGTCATACGTATGTATAGCTAGGGGAACAAAGAATGAGATATTATTCAGCCACCCACAAAAACAAATCATAGTTCAAGCCTAAAAGCATATTTTACTTGATTTATTTTCGGGGACAGACTCTGATATACAGATTTGATATACCATGTAAACTGTTTTGTGAATGTGAAGTCCCTTTCAAATGGGCACAAGGGGCAGATGCTTATAGGGCCAGACTCCTCCCTTGAAACTATGGACCTAGAGATTATTATCGACTGTGATTGAGATGCCTGAGCCCTGTATTGGACTACCCTGTAAGTGTACAGACTATTAACTGGATAAACAGGAGATGAAGTCAGCCAGCATCTGAGTCCAGTGATTTGGCTGTTGTTTGTAACTCTTGAGTCCTTCAGTAATTTATTCAGTGTCAGCGTTCTTGTTGTTCTGCCTCTGTTTACTAATCCATTCTTCTTTATTTGATTATAATATTGTTAAATGTAATTTAGTTATTCTGCTAGCCTGATATTGTTGTGTGAGATACGGGTAACCCCTTCAATGCTGAGATATTTCACCTCTCCCATGCTGAGGGGTATATTTCACTCCTCATATTATTCTACCATATTATTCTACCATTTTTCACTTCATGTTCCAACATTATTCGAAATTATGTCTTATCAAAAAAACACGCACTTATCATATCGTTTGTTCATACAGCGGATTTGGCAGGTTCAACATTTGTAATATCTCTATTATTAAATAATTTATATTTTCTACCTCTAATCAATACTGGTAAGAAATGGGGATTTTTTATACACAAACTAATTTACTTATCAGAATATCTTAGGGATTTTCCTCTGAAAAAAGAGAAAACTTTAACCTGTTTCGTAGGTCTAGCTGTCTTGATATACCTAATGCCCCATTTGATTGGACCAAGTCAACCTAGGCAGAATATAAAAATAAATTTTCCTGTAGTATTCTGAAAGAAGGCATGTCTGCAGAGTCTAGAGTCACACTAGAGTTAGGAGACAATTTTCCCAATCAGAGAAGTCCCTTCACTAATTAGTTAATTGTATATGCATGGCCATACTAGCAGGGTTATTCAAAGAGAATCGAAAAGTCACCGCACGTTCGGTGACTTTTCGTTCTCTTTAATTCGGCATGATTTGGCGATCTCATTTCGGCGACCCTGCGGTGTATTAAGCAAGCACCACAGGGCCGCCGTAATGCAGGGAAAAGCCACCGCAAACCCGCCGAAAACTCACCGCAAAACCCGGCGAAGGCACACCGAAAGCAGCAAAAACATCTGGATTAACTCCGCCGAAAATGCTGGAAAAACCCGAACAGGAGCCGATCACATGCAGCGCAGCTGCCGGAAAAACCCGACACGGCAGACGAATGGAGTTTAAAAAAAAACGTTTGCTTGAATGTTTGAAATTGAAATGCTGTTTGCAAAGAAACTAATGAGTGAAAATGTATGAAATTTACATATGAGGTCCAAGGAATAATAATAAAAAGGGCTGTTACAGAAAAAAGAACAAAGGTTTTAAAAAAAAATAATTTAAAAAGAAAATCGGAAAAAATTTTATGGCAAAAAAATCCTGAAAAATGCTTAAAGTATCCCAAAAAATCTTTAAATAAAGAGACTTTTTGCTGCAGAATATTATAATCAACGGTTTATTATATATTGAATTAAAATGGGAATATTTTTAACATGGAAGCCTATGGTACTCGCCTGAATAAATCTGCCGCATGAAGCCACTGAATGGCAGGGCAATTCGGCAACTTTTCACTGCTGGGTTTTGCTCTCTGAATAGCCGAAGCATTGCTTCTCTATGGGGATTCACTGCCCTCGAACAGGCACCGAACAGGCACCGTATGTGCAGGCAATTCGCCAGGATTTGGCGAATTGCCTGCTCTCTGGATAGCAGAAGGTATTAATGGAAAAGTATGTCTTTTTGCTGATGACACAAAGATTTGCAACAGGGTTGACGTTCCTGGAGGGATCAGCCAAATGACAAATGATTTAGGTAAACTAAAAAAATGGTCGGAGCTGTGGCAATTGAGTTTTAATGTGGATAAGTGCAAGATAATGCACCTGGGACGTAAAAACCCAAGGCTGAATATAGAATATTTGATACAGTCCTAACCTCAACATCTGAGGAAAGGGATTTAGGGGTTATTATTTCAGAGGATCTAAGGCTGGGGTCAGACCAGCGTACTTTTAACGTGCGTTCTGGCGCACATAATTACGGCCGCACTAGCAGGCAATGACGGCCAATATACGAAGTACGGTCGCACGAAAGTCCGGCCGCGCAACGCAAGTGGAAAACGAACGCATTTTTTCGAGAACGCCGAACCGCTAGTACGGACGTACAGAGTGCGCAGCTGCGGCATAGCGGCGTGTTTGCGTGATTAGGAGATGTCAGACACTGCTAATGTCCAGTCTACATAACGTCCAGACGAAAAAAGAGTTTTATTGACGATCCGAAAAAATCACGCACGAAAAATGCGCATCGTATGACCGTTTTCGCGCACTCCGTGAAAAAATACGTCAATTCGTTCGGACGCACTTTTTTACGTTCGCGTGTAAAAATGCTTTCGTTTGACCCTAGCCTAAGGGTAAGTAGTCAATGTAATAGAGCAGCAGGAAATGCTGGCAGAATGCTTGGTTGTGTAGGGAGAGGTATTAGCAGTAGGAAAAGGGAAGTGCTCATGCCACTGTACAGAGCACTGGTGAGACCTCACTTGGAGTACTGTGTGCAGTACTGGAGACCGTATCTCCAGAAGGATATAGACATCTTAGAGAGAGTTCAGAGAAGGGCTACTAAAATGGTGTACGGCTTGAAGGAGAAAAGTTACCAGGAAAGGCTTAATGATCTTAACATGTACAGCTTGGAAAGAAGACGAGACAGAGGAGATATGATAGAAACATTTAAATACGTAAAGGGAATCCACAAGGTAGAGGAAGGGAGTATATTTAAAAGGAAACAAAATAGCAAAACAAGAGGACATCGTCTTAGATTAGAGGGGCAAAGGTTTAAAAGTAACATCAGGAAGCATTATTTTACTGAGAGGGTGGTGGATACATGGAACAGTCTTCCAGTTGAAGTGGTAGAGGCCAAAACAGTGATTGAATTTAAGCAAGCATGGGATAGGCATAAGGCTATCCTAAACAAAAGATAAATCCAGGTAAAGTATCCATGTAATTGGGCAGACTAGATGGGCCGAAAGGTTCTTATCTGCCGACATTTTTCTATGTTTCTATGTAACCGTACGCTGAATTTCAGCGTTCGGTTACCTTTCTCAAGCAATTCAGATCTCTTTGAATAACCCTGTAAGTCAAAGCAACCAAAGAAGGTGAAAGGTGTCCAGATTGGCTGATGTACTTTGGCCAAGCATAGCCAATGACAGGAGCTTTCTCAATGGCTGAATTTTTTTTTTGACAAGAAACACTATTTGATAGAGCAGCACACTTTCTTAATACATTATTCTGTGCCCACATCTCACGTACGCACTTCTTTTAAATTTTAGTTTAATTAAATCAAAATGTAAAAGTATTGGTACGCTGAAAAATCATAACAATGATATAGTCATTGAGACAATGAGAAGGGGGGTGGCAATAATGCTAATAATTATATATTAATATCTACAAGAGGCCTATCAGATTTTAAGTAAAAACATGGATTGAACAAGAGTTCCAAGAGGTTATATAAAAATACGGGAAATGGATAAGCAATGTTTGTTGAACACTAGCATTAAGATGAAGGCACAGACAGATGGATTTCAGTTTGTGTTCATTAATCAATTTAACAAACAGGAGTAAAAAATAAACAAATTATGAAAAGATTTCAGCCCCTTTTGCTGAAAGACTGGATTCTGGATCCGAGGTTGTCAAAAGATCCACCTATAATCTTTATAGAAACAAGAAAATTAAGAGATATTTTAGCTCTGATTACATTCCTAAAAGAAGAGACTAACTCAAACAAAACAAGAAATCATGTGGTTTCTTTTAATACTTGTAAAATCTGTAAATTCTTAAGTAAAAGTATCAAACATGTTTCCTGCATTGTGACAGGAGTCAAATTGAATCTTAAATTTAACATTAAATGTAATTCTAAACTAGGTATTCCTTTTCTCTAAAACGCCAGTGTGATGTACATAGAATGGACTTTAAATAAATTAATCACAAGAAGGAGGGCAAATAAGCAAAACATACCTAAAAACAATTAGTGTGAATAAATAAGCAGTATTCTACCTTGCAAGGATGTCAGTAAGTTTCTTCTTGGGCGTTTGAGACTTCATAACTGTTTCGCGGGGACATTTATACTAACATGAATTATTGAAATAATATGCAATAATTAAGGTCCAAGGCTGCAACATTAATATTTTTGTTTCTTTTGGATATTCTGGTCGAATATGTTTAAGAAAAACACACAAAAAGGTGTAATATGAATTGACAATTTACTTGGCAATTTATATTAAGAGTTTAGAACAGCTATTTTACAATAACTAGCAAAATAGCACACATTACAGGAAAGAAAACAATAACAAAAACACGGTAAACAAAACAATAACGAACAAAAGCACAGTAAGCAAAACAATGCTAAACCATACAAAAATGAATGAATACAAGATGCAACAAACTTACAAGGCCCCCAGCTTTTGGCTGGGAGCTGAGCAGAGTTCTCATAGTCTGCCTTCCTAGCTCAAAGGTGTAGAGAGGAAACGACAGTCTTTTGCCAACACACACCTTTTTATTCCCAGTGGGAGTCACCAAAGGAGGTCAACTCTCTCGAATAAGCTATCTACAGTAAATGATGTCACAGCTAGCCACACAAGACTTTCAAGGCAAAAAGCCTACAAACTGCCCCTAGTGCTCCCTCTTTGGTATTAACAATCAATCAATTATTATAATATTTATATATGATGATTTGTGACACAAATCATTCATGATCAAGGCAACAACTCAGAAATACTGTGTTTAGCATATCTTAAATATATATAAAGTATTTTACCAGGAAAGATACATTGAGATTTCTTTCATTTTCAAGTATGTCCTGGGTAAAATACTTTATAAATAAATAAATATGTCTCTATAGTATATTGATACATGAGTGCCGCAAAAGTGGATTATCAGGGTATTCTTTTAACATACAAAGAAAAATGGTAAGCGCCCAAAAAATGCACCAACACCCGTGTCCTGATGCCAAACCAGATGTGTAGAGGTTTCCCCTAAACCAAGTGTAACAATCAAGCAAATTTATACGTATCTGGTAGCGCGATGTCAATCGCTTCTCAGGACCAGGGTGCCTCTCATATAGTACATCATCCACATGGATTATATAAAAAAGGCAGAAAAGTATAATAGTGCAGATTGTATTATTACAATATTATCGGACACTCTAAGGTTATTCAACTCACAAATACAGAGCCCTATCACTGGCTCTGAGTGGTTAGGTGCGTCTGGGTTGTTTTTCTTCTATTATTTCAAAGGTAGCCCACACCTTTGTGCAAATTTTGACTTCTCTTGTTCGTTGGATATAAAAGAGAAAGAAAGGACTTCTTTGTGCAGATCAACTGATAATATATCAGAATTAATTTAACGAGAAATGAGATGTCAACTCACGTTTGATGGAGCTTTTGACCAAGCTCTAGGGAATCAAGCATGTGGATCTGTTAGTGGGTCAAATCCATAAAATACCCCAAACGGTTTCCAGGACATGGAGGCCAAAAAATTCCAGAATGGACCAGTTTTTAAATTAAAAAAGGCTTTATTAAGCCATAATTTATTAAAATTGTAAAAAACTGGATGTGCAAATGGCGCTACCAGATACGTATAAATTTGCTTTACTCTTTTAACATGCCTCCTCCTATAGTTGTTTAACGGACAAAATCAGCAAATAGTTATTCACTGGCAATCAGTAGTCCATTAATACTGAGAAGATAGATGTAAAAAGACAAGCTAAAAGCATCTCATGTATCCCACAGGTAACCTACAATTTATATCTTTACAATTAACAATTTCACATTCTGACAGCTTGCTTTTCTAGATTTCCTATCCTTTGTATGTGAAAGACACTACCTCCATAGAGATACAAGACATTGAGTGGCATCATGATAATAAGTTGACTACTTTGGATGTGTGCTATGTATTCCAACATAAACTGATATCATAGCCAGGAATATGAACAGAGATAAGGACCTTTAAAATATCCGTGCAGAAAACGTCCCTTCCAACATTCCCTCAAAAAAGTGGATGTATTAAAAATCAATAGACAACTGTTAAGAACAGTATGATACCTTCGTATGTCTATTAAATTGCAAAACCCTGCACAGCACGTATTTAAGGAATTTATAGCTCAGTCTCCATAGCAATAAATCCATTTGTCATTATGAAAGGAACTCTGCAATCAGAAATGTGCTGCCAAATAACACAATACGGACACATGATCAGCGCAAGAGATGTGCACAGACATAAAACGTTGCTCAATTAAATATGTTTAATGGAAAATGAACATAAAACGATTCTTCGTTCATGCACACGGACTCACTGTGCTATTGCCTCATGCTCTTATAAGGTCAAGGTGCAGTCTTTATCTATACCGAAGCCAGGGTTTAGTGTAGGACAAGCTTGCACCCTGTTCTTACAGGAGGGGAATTGCATTAGCTGTAGATACAGCATCAGTAGCTTTGCAAGAAAGACTCTATTTGGTTTTAAATGCACTATATGTGTAGATGCAACTAGTTAAGGGCTTGTTAACAACTTCGTACCCACTCTGTACCCCTAACCCTGTTTATTCCTGTCTGTCATGGCGAGTGTTGGGAGAGATAGAGGGAGAAGGAGGTAAGTGGAAGAGGAAGAAAGGAGAGGGAGAGATGTCTACAGATGACAGGTCTGAGAGTACACATGCTGAGCAAGGGAGGAGAACTTTGCAGGAGTCCTGTACAGGGCATTAGTGGAGACAGGGAGGCGAGGCATGGAGGTGCCAGGGCAAGGGTCAGGTGCTTCTGGGCAAGGGTCAGAACAGGCAGTTAGTGCACATTCACAGTCCTCAAAGCAAACCCAAAAGAGCTCAGCAAGACGCCAATGGGAGGAAAAGTTCGCCCCAAGGAAAAAGATGCGCTTATCCAGGCGTATGTTGGAAGAGCGCATCAGATCACTGATGTTTCCATCACTGGACACCTGCATCTGTTTGATTGTGGAATGAGATTAAGCAGTGTGTGCGCTGGGCAAGCAACGGAGCATCGAGTCCATCAAGCACCAATTCCAAGACTATACGAGGGAATTGAAGGCCAAGATGTTGCAGGAGAAATGGGACCTTCTTAAGACTGGCGGTGGCCCACGAAGGCGCTATGTCTATGGTTGCTGGGAGGAATTGCTCAAGGTGCAAATTCCCTAACTAACAGGGTTATTCAGAGAGTGTGAAAAGCAGGAGAATGACTGGAGAATGAAAAATTCTAGGTCAAAATAGCCAAACCAGAAAAATTCTCCCTTTCATCTCACTTTCCAAATCGGCTATTTTGACCTAGAATTTTTCATTCTCCAGCCATTCTCCTGCTTTTCACACTCTCTGAATAACCCTGTATGTGTTGTTGGCATTGCTTAACCAGTGGACACCAGGCACAATAATGCAGTCTCTCTGATTTGTGATGGTGTTTTTTTCTCTTCCAGGCTATGTTTTATATTGCTTTTGTATACATATGTTTGGAATACAATTCCCATGATGCTCTGTCACTCAGTTGCTCACCAGTGTATCATGGAAGGTGTAGTACTATAACATGTGAAGGTGCTAGCTAGACGAACATCAATAAAGACGGAAAGTAGATGAGGAATGTTTAACCCCTTCGCTGCTGAGCCATTTCACCGCTGTGTGCTTAGCTCATTTTTACCGCTTTTGCTCATCATGTTTAAACACGCTTAGAAACCACATTTTATTACATGACCCAGACATATTATATATTGTGCTTTCCGGCAGACTCCGCAGATTCATAATATATAATTTTTATATGTATACGTCATGTCCTGCCTGTATATTATAACAAAAATGTAATAAAATTTGACAGTGTGTAAAGTGGGTTTTTTTCAAATTTTTTCACATGAGCGTTTGTGGTTATATTTTCTATGGGGTGCACTTGTACAAAAATTAGAAATGGGGACTCGTTACATTTTTGGGGGGAATTACGTGATTTTTTGCAAACGCACCCCATAGAAAAAAAATCATTAGTGCAGCAACATTGTTCACTTTATAATTGATATGTGAACAATATTGCTGCATTAATAAAAACAACACGCAAAAAAAAACATGTTTTTATTTTTTTATATTTTTATTTTTTATTTATTTTTATTTTTTTTAGTTTCTTTTTTAGTTTCCTTTTACTTTGAACATGGTCAGGCCTTTCGAATGACACCAGGCATGACTCCCTAGCTGCCACAGTTCTGGAGATATCGGGGTTCAAATGAACCCTGTATCTCCACCAGGGGATTTCCTTGGGAAATCCCCAGGCAGCTAGGGGTTCCCTGGCTATCTGACGTCATCATGCTATGCACGACACGTCAGGAGCCGAGGGGGAACCCGGAGGTGGAGCCGCCATCCAAGATGGTGGCCCCCACCGGAGCCAGATTATGATCGGCTGCCAAGCACCGATCGCGATCTGGCAATTATAGGGTTAAAAACCAGGCACCGCCCTGATCTGCGCGTGGTATAAGGCTCTTTGTGAGGAGGCGGCGGTGGCAGATTCTGCGAGACCCGGAGTCAGGCCCAGCGCGGACACGGCAGCATGGCGGACGACAAGCCCAAGGAAAGTGTCAATACCGAAAACAATGACCACATCAACCTGAAGGTGGCCGGGCAGGACGGCTCCGTTGTGCAGTTCAAAATCAAGAGACACACGCCTCTTAGTAAGCTCATGAAGGCCTACTGTGAGCGACAGGGTTTGTCGATGAGGCAGATACGATTCCGATTTGACGGGCAACCGATCAACAAGACAGACACGCCAGCACAGTTGGAGATGGAGGATGAAGATACAATCGACGTGTTCCAGCAGCAAACCGGCGGATCCTTCTGAAACCTCTGCTCCTTACCTGCTGCCTCCACAGCCCCAAACTCTTCACCCCATCCCCTCATCCTTACTGTACATAAACGCCGGCTGGGTGTGTCCTCCTAGGAGTTTAATCTATATATATATATATATGTTTTGGGTTTATTTTTTTTTCCTGACAAAATAACAATTTGAAAGCTCTTTTTTTGGACCAATTCTGTTTTGCCGGTGGCCGGGTTCTCGCGCTCGCTCACCTTTCCACCTGCCGTCTCATTTACTCCATAAGTTATTTTATTTTCCACGCTCTCGCTGGTGATCTCCGGAGCTGCTCGGGTCGCTGTGTCGTCCTGGCATTCTCTGAACGTGGGGCGGGGGGGGGGTGATGACACAAATGTTTAATTGGAGTTTTTTTTAACCAATGATTTTATACCTTTTTGTATGTAGCTGTTACATGTAGCCAGGTGACTATCTAGGAAATATATAAAAATACACATTTTAGTTTTTTTTTTCTTCCCTTTATGATCTGACATCTCGTTGTTTAAATAAATCTTGTTTAAAATTTGGAAAAAAAAAAAAAAAAAACAGGCACCGCTTTAAAGGGCAGACACTGCCCTTCAAAGAGGTGCCTGTTTTTTGACTGAAAACCCTCCCGATCGGGAGGGAGAGGGATCCAAATTTACGTCATTTACGTCAGGGGCCAGCCTATCTTCGGTGCCTGGCTTCCCTGAAGCCAGAACGCAGCGGGACCCCGGACAGAGAAGTGAGTATCTCCGCCGGGGCTCCCGCTGGCAGATAACGTGTGGGGCACGTGCTCCGCATATAGCGGGAGTCAATCAGGACGTGCCCCACACGTCATCCGCAGCGAAGGGGTTAACTGAAAAAGGTTTTAATTTTCTTGGTTACTTTCCTACTGAGCCACATTGGTTTCAGTCTGTTCCTTTTATATTTATTGCCCAGTGTTGTATATTGTGATGTGTACTTTTCTAGTGGTTTTTCCTATGAAACAGCTTCCGCCAGTCAATGAGATTGAGAACTTCTCTTATTTTAGTGAAGCTGGCCTTTTAACCCCTTAGCGATGGGGCGGTTTTACGAAAATCCATCCTTTACTGCAAGGCTGGATTAACATAGGGGCTGATGGAGCAGCAGCTCCAGGCCCATGCCCCAGAATAGGCCCAGAGAAAGTATAACTATCAGGGTTATTCAAAGAGATCCAAAAAGTCACCGCACGTTCTGTGACTTTTCGTTCCCCGCACTTCCGGGGATTCGGCGATTCCTAGTTTTCCGACCCTGCGGTGTATGCAGCAAGCACCGCAGGGCCTCCGTAGTGCAGGGAATACTCGCCGCAAACCTGCAGAACACTCACCGAACACTCACCGAACACTCACCGAAAACCAGCAGAAACAGCTGGGATAACCCCGCCGAACACGCAGGAAAAACCCGACTAGCCACCAATCACAGTGCAGAGCAGCCGCCACTAGCATACGAACGAGTTGAAAAAAAACACAAAAGTACGCTTGAAAGTTTGAAATTTGAAACGCTGTTTGCAAAAAAACTACTGAATGAAAATGTCTGAAATTTACATAGAAGATCCAATGAATGATAAAAAAAGGTCTGTTACAGAAAAAAGAAAAAACAATTAAAAAAAAAACCGAAAAAAGTTTGCAAAAAAATTCCGAAAAATGCATAAAAGATCCAAAAAATCTATAAACAAAGAGACTTTTTACTGCAGAATTTTAATAATAAGCGGTTTATTAGATGTCTAATTAAAACAGGAATATTTTTAACATTGAAGCCTATGGGATTCGCCTGAATAAACCTTTTCACAGCCATTCTCTGTTTCTCAGCTGTTCGGTGTCTATCAGGGTTATTCAGAGATCGTGAAAAGCAGGAGAATGACTGGAGAATGACTGGAGAATGAGAAATTCTAGGTCAAAATAGCCAATTTGGAAAGTGAGATGAAAGGGAGAATTTTTCTGGTTTGGCTATTTTGACCTAGAATTTTTCATTCTCCAGTCATTCTCCAGTCATTCTCCTGCTTTTCACGCTCTCTGAATAACCCTGTATGAATAGACAAACCATTGCTTCTCTATAGGGGATTTCACTGCCCTAGAACAGGACCGTACGTGCGGCCAATTCGTCACAATTTGACGAATTGCCTGCTCTCTGAATAGCCGAATGGCCCCGAAATATCCCCGTTCGCTGAATTTCAGTGTCCGGTTACATTTCGGGGTCAGATCAACTCTCTTTGAATAACCCTGTATGTCTGCATTGATTGGCATTTGGATCACACTATATCTCCAACACTATAGAAGCTACAAGGTCACATGAAGTATCACTGGAAAGGACTGGACATGGCCTTTCCAATGATACCAACCATGACCAGGTTTTATGTAAATACAATAATAAAATTAAATATTTCTTTGTTTCTTTCTAACACAGCAATATTTTTCACTTTATAATTACAAAGTGAACAATGATGCTGCACTAACTCACCATCTCATTTCTCATGTCACCAACAAATGTGGAGGTGATGGCACAATATATTAAAAACTGTTACATCAAAAACCTAAATGACGCACTGCAGCAAATAGCTTGGTGGGGTGGACTTTGGAACCCTGTGTCACTAATCTTTACACCTCACAAGGTCAAATGAGGTGTCATTGGACAGGTCAGAGTCTAAATGTGACCATGTAAAATCTGAAAGAAAACAAAACTTTTTTTATTATATATTTTTATTTCCAAAGCGATGGCATTGTCCATTTGTCACATATAAGATGAGCAATACCACTTCCATTACTCACCTTCTCATTTCCCACGCTGGGAGCAAGTTCAATATTTTATTCATAGTCATATTATTCAAAAAACAAAAGGGAAATATTTTTTTTTTAAAAAAATTGGTTAAAATTGTATATTTTCTCAGAAAAATGCAGTAACATTTAAATTTAACAATAATTCCCTATAGAATATGTAAGAATTGATATTCTTACAAATAAATAACTACAAAGGTTTGGATGATAAAATTCGAAAAAAAATAATTGTACAAATTGAAATCTGAATAGAAATTTCCTCACACAGTAACTGCTTGATTAGATATACCCGTATCTGCAATATTAAATAACCTAAAATATATTTTTATTTCACTAAATTCCAAAAATAGCCACCAAAATGTTCAGCTCCAGGCCCATAAAAATTCTTAATCTGGCCCTGCTTTAGCGCCTGCTGCTGTTTTTATGTTTCTGTGCTGTTTAGGTCAAATTTTCCTCTAACTCGTTTATGCAACCCACACATATTATATACCGTTTATACCCGCCATTAAATGTATTTTCAAAAAATACCATTATTTTTTTTTTGAGAAAGGATTTTACCAGGAAGGATACATTGAGATTTCTCTCGTTTTCAAGTATGTCCTGGGTGGCGAGTATGTACTGTTAGGTGTCTTGCCCAAGGACACTTACTGGAGAAGTGCTCGTCGGGATCGAACCCATGTCTCCGCTGGCTCTCTCCACTCAGAGAGTGATGTTACCTCTACTCCACCCAGCCGGATATTTGCATCATATCCTATAATTTACTATAAAAAAAATATGAAATCTGAAGAAAAAATGGTAAAAACACACTTTTTTGTAACTAAATCCCCAAAATCTACAACCTCCAAAAACCTTGGAAGCTAGGGGGTTAACTGGTCCACTGACGTTCTCACACATATGGTGAGGATGCCAGTGGGTGGGGGGTGACCCGGAGGTTTGGCTGACATCCAAGATGTCAGCCACCTCCAGATTTGAAATGCGATTTGCAGCAAAACAGTTAATTGCAATGCAATTTGTTTTTTGCAGGCATTAATGGTTGGGAAGATAGAGGGCTCCAAAGGTGCCCACGCCCTTCCCTTCCTAGATTTTACTGCAGGTGCCGTTGGGCGCCTGCCGATGATGTCATCACGCAGCGTGATGATGTCATCGTGCCTGCCGGCCTCCCGGAAACGGCACGGCAGGCTTCCAGTCTACCAGAACACCACTGGAGCTGGCAAGCTAGGCAAATATCGGGCGGGAGGAGGTTAGGAGCCTGCTGACGCACCATGTACGTCTGCGGGTCTAAGGGAGACCCGTGGGCGTGACATACATGGTATGTCCGCGGTCAGGAAGGAGTTAAAATGATATGTTAGGTCTATCAATTTGCTTTTTTGAGTTTATTTCAAAAGACACCATATTGTGATCACTGTTTCCCAACTTACTTGAATATTTGACAAAAGATTAACATTGTTTGTTATATCCAGACAGTCATCCTTTCAAGCTGGTGCTTCTAACAGTTTTGACATTATGGTATAATTTAACAGGTTCAGAAACTGGTTTGCCCTTGTTAAACTACTAGTCCCACTAGCTCTAATAATTGAAGTGTTACCCATATTTTCAGCCTTAATGATGTGTTCTAACAGCTGTTCATCCTCATCATTATACATATTAGGTGGTTTATAGCATATGCCAACCAATAGTTGACTTCACAGTTTATTCCCCAAACAGATAATTACCCATAAAGATTCCACATTTCCCTCCACACATACCAGATATTTGGCTTTAAATCATGGTTCACATACAAACATACTCCTTCCCCTTTCTTATGTTTTCTATCCCTACTATATGATCTAAACCCTGGGTAAGACATAGATAATTTTATACCTAACCTATCCCAATTTGGGCATATACATACAAGTAGGTGGCAACTTAGTTTTAATGGCTCACTATTATAAAGTCTTATTATAAGTCACATGCTTTGCATTAGCCTCAGATTACTTTAATTTAATGGCTCATAATCTTTGTTTAGAAGGTGTTAACTTCGACTCAGAGCTTTTCCATGGTAGCTCACTGTTCTCACCTTGGTATGGTATTCTGAAAATAATCTCTCAGAGCCTGGTGTTAAGAGATTTTGCTTTTCTGAAAACCTTTAACATTTAACAATGTAAATAGCTGATAACATTCTCTATTTACTCCTGATTACAGAGTGTCATTCCCTTATGGTGGGTGCCTGTAGACACATGCCTACATTGGCAAACTTTAAATACGGCTCTACACTTAGCTATTTATTTTCAAAAGTATTATTATTTGACATCAACAGATTTCTTAACATAGTACTATTGTCTTAAATAATATTTACACTATCTTCAATTTGTATATCAGATATCCCTTGTAGAATTTATATTAATTTACGTAGTTTTAGAAGAATAACAATAATACTGTTACCAAACATACTCCTATGACTCATGTTATTTATTAGGCAGTGTCTTTGTTAAACAGCTGCAGAAATCGGCTTTGCATGATTAAATGCATGTGTAATACTGAATAGCCAGATAGAAAGTCATATTGTTCTTATTGGCACTAAATCCATATGATGTATATGCAATAAAAAAATAACTCCGGCACTTTGGCAGAAGCTTAATAGCCTGCAAACTTGGCACAGAAGCGTCCTTACCTTTATCAAGTTATCAAAAGATTTAAAGCAAAAGTGAAACTGAGATGTTTGCAATACATCTCAAGGATGGCTTTATTACAGTGGTCTAAACTTGTCGTACTAAAAATGTAAGTATCAGTGCTAAATGAGTCCTGTTTTAACTAGCATAATATGCATTTAACGTTTACTTCTTAACTCTGGCATCTATCAGTTGGGGTGATTTGTGCAGAGATTTTTTTGCTACCAAATTTTGTAACTAATCACAGGCTTTACTCCCCTATGTCAGTTTTTTCCTCCCCTACAATAAATTCCAAACTGTTCACCTTTATTTCTCCAACTAACCATTACATACATTACATAACTAAACATATCTGCTTCCTCGAAATTCTTATTGCTCGCTATCCCGCGCAATTCTCCAGATTATTATATACTCTCTAGGTGTTTTATTTATTTTGTTTTGATTTATACATGGATAATGATATTTGACATCACTGGAAAGGATATGCTCTGGTCTTTCCAATGATACCTCACCTGACCCACTAACATCTATGGTTCCTGAGTTATGGGGTCCAAAGGACGTCTGTATCTCCTCCATAGGGAATTCCCTGCCTTGATAGGGGAGAGTGATACTGCATGCAGAGCTAATATCCAAGATTTCAGCCAACTGCGGGAGATGTCCGTTATCGGCACCGAGCCACAGAACTTCAACGGCAAGCTGGAGACGTCCTCCTCATCCTAGCAGGAAAGTGGAGGACATCTCCAGCAGATCGCAGAAGATGGGGTAATAGCCTGGCTCAGTAGGGAGATGCTAAAGGATACCATGTCAGAGGTAGTGGGTTGCTGCTGATATTCACTATTGAAATCCATTGGCATTTACAGAGACTTCTGTAGTCCTGGAGGAAAGCCAACAGAAGACTATTTGCTCGCTATGCCTTATCCATCTGTTCAGAGTGGTGGCATTAGATTTCATGCCTCATCCCTTGGACTAGGAACGTAAATTGTACCTGTAGTGCAGGTTCTTGATGGTCAACTCTAGGCCTGCACTACATAGAGTACCGCTGCAACTGTAACTTTTAACTGCAACGGCAATCTTGAACAGTTGATGGGGTGATAGATCATCAACAATGCAGGGGTGCTAAAACTTATTCAATAGGTTGTATTGCATTTGAATACGTTGCACATACAAGAGGAATGGTTGGTGTATTTTTTTACACCTGAATAAAAATGTATACTAATATATTAAATAGTAGCTGGTATATAATTTATCTCTTATCAGATGAAGAGTTTTATATTCTTTGAATAGTACTGGGGAATTTTTACAAGTTTTTACATTTCTCTGGGGTTTTGACTTTCGGTTATCTATAATGTTGCTCTACCTGATGTTTCAGTTCCACAGAGGGAAAATACATTTGCTTGAAAACATACGATAACTTAGAGGTTGATCATTTTACATAGCTCACTCAATTGTATATATGATTCAAAACCCATTGATCTGCTGTGTAGTGCACACTGGTAAAATTTTGTGAATTATCTTCAAGGAATCCCTTAGATGCCAAACAGCAATTTACTCTAGGGTTAATGAGTTGTCAGTTTTAAGTGTTTGCTTTGATGTTTTGTAAAACAACTGAAAAAGGAAAACAAGTTCACTGATACATTTGACTTTATTAAAATAATATTTTCAGTTGGTTCCTTGACGGTTTTCATTTCTATTTAGCAACTGACTTATGTCTTTTCAGAAAAAATGGTAATTAATTAAAAGCAATTAATTAAACCTGATACTGACAGCAGATAAACAGCACAATGAAACTAAAGCAAACATTTTCCAAAGTTAGGATGTGCAAAACAATATATTATCAGATATCAGTTAGATTTTCACTGGTGCATTTTAACCCAATACTGTTAACCCCTTCACCATCTGGTGCCCCAATATCGAGATGTTGCGATATGCTAATCTCCAGCCAGAAAGCAAATGAAATTAATTTGCTGTAAACAAATTTCTTTAACTTTTGGGCTGCAGAAGGTGCTGCATAATGCCCAAAGAGCTAAAACTGTAAAATCGACAGCTGAAAGCTCTGAATTATCGGGCTTTCAGAAGCTGTCAGCAGCTAATGCAGGAGAAATAGAAGAAAATAGATCTGAAGTCAAAACCTCTGTAACTCAATTTGGCAGTAGATGGTGCCATCAACTGGCCAAATAATTTATTACAGTAATATGTATTACTGTACAATTTATTAAAAAGATTTTTCGAAAAAACACTGGTTTCTGACAATGTTTTTTTGGAAAATCACTTGGTAGAGAAGGGGTTAATAACCATGTACTATAGAACCTCTAAACTGAAATATATGAGGGTCAAGTCTAGGGGAAACGTGTGGGAACTTAATTCCTGCACTATTTTTGAGTTCCCATTGGTCCCCTACAGTATAAAGCTGGTATTCAGGTGTCCAATCATATCTTTCCCCGTTGAGTCACAATCATTATAGGAGTTATCAAATATTTTCACTATAATCCATATATATATATATATAAATATATAGCGTTAGCACCAACTATGTAATGTAGCCCCAAATGTACAGTGTGCAATAGAGGCAATGTTTTCTTTTGACAACATTCATTTAATCCCTTATACAAATATCAATATACAGTTGCAAGAAAAAGTATGTGAACCCTTTGGGATTACGTGGAGTTTTGCATGAATTGGTCATAAAATGTGCTCTGATCTTCATCTAAGTCACAACAATTTGAAAAACACAGTCTGCTTAAAATAATACAACACAAACATTATATGTTTTCATGTTTTTATTGAACAGAACATGTAACCATTCACAGTGCAGGGTGGAAAAAGTATGTGAACCTTTGGACTTAATAACTGGTTGACCCTCCTTTGGCAGCAATAACCTCAACCAAACGTTTCCTGTAGTTGCAGATCAGACCTGCACAATGATCTGGAGTAATTTTGGACCACTCCTCTTCACAAAACTGTTTCAGTGTAGCAATATTCTTGGGATGTCTGGTGTGAATAGCTCTCTTAAGGTCATGCCACAGCATTTCAATCGGATTGAGGTCAGGACTCTGACTGGTCCACTCCAGAAGGCGTATTTTGTTTTGTTGAAGCCATTCTTTTGTTTAATTACTTGTATGCTTTGGGTCATTGTCCTGTTGCATCACCCATCCTCTGCGGAGCTTCAGTTGGCGGACAGATGGTCTTACGTTTTCCTGCAAATGTCTTGATAATCTCTGGAATTCATTTTTCTATCAATGACAACAATCAGTTCAGGCCCTGAGGCAGCAAAGCAGCCCCAAACCATGATGCTCCCTCTGACATGTTTTACAGTGGGGATGAGGTTTTGATGTTGGTGTGCTGTGCCTTTTTTTCTCCACACATAGTGTTGTGTGTTTTTTCCAAACAACTCAATTTTGGTTTCATCTGTCCACAGAATATTTTGCCAGTAGTGCTGTGGAACATCCAGGTGCTCATTTGCAAACTTCAAACGTGCTGCAATATTCTTTTTGGACAGCAATGGCTTCCTCCGTGGTGTCCTCCCATGTACTCCATTCTTGTTTAATAGTTTCCTTATTGTAGATGTGTCAACAAAAATGTTAGCATGTGTCAGAGATTTCTGTAAGTCTTTAGCTGACACTCTAGGATTCTTCTTTACCTCATTAAGCATTCTGCGCTGTGCTCTTGCAGTCATCTTTACAGGACGACCACGCCTAGGGAGAGTAGCAACAGTGCTGAACTTTCTCCATTTGTAGACAGTCTGTCTTACGGTGGACACATAAACATCAAGGCTTTTGGAGATACTTTTGTAACCCTTTCCAGCTTCATGCAAGCCAACAATTCTTGATCGTAGGTCTTCTGAGAGCTCTTTTCTGCGAGGCACGGTTCACATCAGGCAGTGCTTCTTGAAACCAGTAAACCCAAAACTGGTGTGTATTTTAAAGGGCAGGACAGCTTTCAGCAACACATCCAATAATATCACACTGATTGGACACAAGGTTGGCTCACTCCTGGCTCCAATTAGCTCTTGGAGAAGTCATTAGGCTAGGGGTTCACATACTTTTTCCACCCTCCACTGTGAATGTTTACATGTTCTGTTCAATAAACACATGAAAACATGTAATGTTTGTGTTGTATTATTTTAAGCAGACTTTGTTTTTCAAATTGTTGTGACTTAGATGAAGATCAGAGCACATTTTATGACCAATTCATGCAAAACTCCACGTAATCCCAAAGGGTTCACATACTTTTTCTTGCAACTGTATGCAGGTGACAAAGATTGGATTTTAACTTTAAAGAGTGTTTTAGTCGTTTTTTTCAACTTTATTTGAATCAGTTCATCGTGCTAAAACTTGTTTTTTTAAGCAATTTGTATCATTGTTTGTCTGTATCTTTAGTGACATATCCTTTTTTATAAAAAGAACCATCAGAATTCTTTCCCCCGACTTGCACATTGCGCACACCCACCTGCTCTGAACATTAAAATGTAGTGGACGCCCTGAGACTGTCTTACGTTCTGCACTTATTTCAAAGGAATATCCTTAACAGTTCCACTACCAAAATTGATTTAACTCAATTTAGCACTGTAATCCATTGAAAAGCAAACACAGGTATATCAAAACCCCATTTGCATATCTTTTTAAAGCAAGAAAAGTTTGCACTCTGTGGAACAATGAAAATCTATATTTTCTCACTGTATAACTATAAACAATTTGCAAATAGCAGTGCCCAAACCTCACTCTAACAAAAAGTTGTAAAACTTTACTGCTGCATTACAACAGCCAGGAAGAGGAAAGAATACAGATAGAGGTATGTGGTCGCCTACTACTGTACAGGGATAAGATTCAGGGGGTTAAAATGGCTGAAAATCCAATTTTTTAGATATCTAAATCTATAACATTTACTGCATTTCAGACAAAGGCCATTTCTGCCTGTATACTGATAATGCAGACCAGTGTGAAATTAGGATAAAGGACATCATCTAGAGTTCAGATCCTTTCATCTCAGTAATATTTCCTTAAAGGATAAATCAATACATTAAAAAATAAAAATGAGCAAATTTACATAGTTTAGATAAAGTTTAGAATTTTTTTTTCTCAGATCAGCAATTTCTTTGCAAAATTTCTATTTTACCTTATATTTAATTGTGAACTTTACATCCCATGTTACAAACAAATGTTTTATTTTGATGCTCTTCAGCGAAGTTCTCCAGCCTTTTTCGTGGGGCTTTGATGCTTCCATCTTTGCAGGGTTATTCAAAGAGAGCCGATCTGGCCCCGAAATATAACTGGACACTGAAATTCAGCGTACGGCTACATTTCCTGGCCATTCGACTATTCAGAGAGCAGGCAGTTCGCCAAATGTTGGCGAAATGTCTGCACATACGGTGCCTGTTTGAGGGCAGTGAAATCCCCATAGAGAAGCAATGCTTTGTCTATTCAGAGAACACAAAACAGCAGGGAAAGGTTGCCGAAATGCCCTGCTGTTCGGTGATTTCATTTGACAGATTTAATCAGGAGCATCCCATAGGCTTCAATGTTAAAAATATTCCAGTTTTAATTGAATATCTAATAAACCGTTTATTATTATATTCTTCAGTAAAAAGTCTCTTTATTTATAGATTTTTTTTAGGATCTTTTAGGCATTTGTGGGGATTTATTTGGCAAACTTTTTTCCGGTTTGTTTTTTTAAATAGTTTTTTCTTTTTTCTGTAACAGACGTTTTTATTATCATTCATTGGATCTTATATGTAAATCTCAGACATTTTCGTTCAGTAGCTTTTTTGCAAATAGCGTTTTAATTTTCTGACTTTCAATCAAACAGTTTTTTTTTTCCAAATCGTTCGTCTGTGTGTCAGCTTTTTCCGGTGGCTGCTCTGCGCTGTGATCGGCGGCTATTCAGGTTCGGCAGGGTTAATCCGGCTGTTCGGCAGGGTTAATCCAGCTGTTTCTGCGGGTTTCGGTAAGTGTTCGGCAGGTTTTGGGGTGAGTGTTCTGCGGGTTTGAGACGAGTATTCCCTGTACTACGGGGGGCCCTGCGGTGCTCGCTGAATACACGGCAGGGTCGGCGAATTAGGATCGCTGAATTGCCCCAAAGTGGGAGGAATGAAAAGTCACCAAATGTGCGATGACATTTTGAATCTCTTTGAATAACCCTGTTGCTCACTATGGTCAGCATTCTCTAAATAGTGAATTCACCAAAATTTCAGCGAACTGGAATCACCAACGTGCACTGAAATGCGGCGAAGTGAAAAGCACCGAAATTTCACTGAAATTTTGGTGCTTGGTGAATAGACCCTTATGTAAGAAATAATTTGAGAATGCATATGTATATATACTCATTCCCAGTCCAAGGTGGATGCATGTCCCATGTAACTGGGTTAATCTCATTATAGCGGCTTTATTTTGGCAGAAAAGGGATATACTGTACATTATGGCAGACATATGCAACGCATGATCATTTTCCACCTAAACCTTCCTCTACAGGTCAGTAAGGTGTTATTTTAAAAATGTAAAGCTATATTGAAGTGATGCATTGGTTATGTTGCAATAAGTGGTTCTAGCAGCAACCCAATGAAAAATGCATTTCAAGCTGAGTGCAGCCATCACTTTTTGTGTATTTATATAAATAATGTATGGATCTGGCATTGATATGGTTAGAAAATATGGACAGGAAACTGATCTAAATTTAGTAAGAAAACGTAAACATAAATAAAGATAAAGTAAATTTTAAGATATTTCAGTCAATTGCTGGTTTTCTGTCTATTTGTACCCTTTTGCAGAAATTCAGTTGTCATGTTTTGTATTTTTTTTAATGACTGCAATGTTGAACATGGGCCCTGATAGTAAGTCAACTATATAATATAAATTACTTTTAGTCAACATCTTCTCTGTAAGTCAATTTAAAATGACTTTTCGAAGGTGACATTGTCTGCATTTTACATGTGATACTTGTGTCTGCAGCATTATATATCCGGTTTATTTATAGGTTAGTTTGTAAGTGAATGTTCTGCAAACATTCTCGATAAATTATGTTCGCAGTTAATTATATTATTAATATTTAATGTATAAATATTAGCATAACCGCCATAGTTACAATTCTTTTGTACAAGAGTGCTATTTACACAATTATCACAGTAAATCCAATGGTTTATTAACCATAATCCTATCCAAAAAGTAAAACAAACACAACGGATAAGTTATATTGTAGGGCATCATTATTTTACTTTGTATAATCACACTGTTCTTCGTCTTCCTTTAAAAAAAAACTAAAAAATAATACAAGATTTATTGACAATAACAGAGAGTAGTAATGTTGGGAGAAATAGGAAAAAGTAAAATAAGCAATCTCTATTTTGATATGAAAAATAGCTACAACAGAGTGCTTATATAATGTCTCCTAGGTGCTTGGAATTATTAAGCAGATGTTGAGCTGTATGAATACAACATGCTGAATATTTAAGGGGAGGCACCTTAGCTTGTCACTCACCTTCCTTTAGTCTTATTGTATGTTTAACCCCTTAGTGACCGGGCGGTTTTACACAAATCCGTCCTTTAGTGACCGCTGCTGTTTTTACGTTTCTGCGCTGCTCGTGTTTAGATCAAATTTTCCTCTTACTCGTTTATTCAACCCACACATATTATACACCCTTTTTCCCGCCATTAAATGGACTTTCTAGAAATACCATTATTTCCATCATATCCAATAATTTAATATAAAAAAAATATGAAATATGATGAAAAAAATGGTAAAAACACACTTTTTCGTAATTTAATCCCCTAAAGCTATAACCACCAATAAAGACCCCAGCTAAATAGTTTCCAAATTTTATCCCGAGAATATAAATACCCAATTTTTACATGTTTTTACCTTTTAACCCTTTCACTGCTGAGCCAGTTCACCTATGTGCGCTGCGCTCATTCTGACCATTTTGTGCTAATTATTTTTAGATGACAGCCTAGGTCCTATTTAATTAAACTCCCCCCAGACAAAAAAAACTTTAAAAAAAAAAACATTTTTTTATTTTATTTAATTTTTTTATTATTTTTTTTTTATTTAATTTTTTTTTTACTTTTTATTTTAAAACCAAACCTGGTCATGTTCATAATCATGTCATAATCATGTCATAATCAGGCCTTTCAAATGATGGCAAATATGACCATCTAGCTGCCATGGATCGGGAGATAAAGGGATCCTTAGGATCCCCTTATCTCTACATGGCAGCTAGAGGGTTAACTGGCCCACTGACATCCTCACACATATGGTGAGGTTGTCAGTGGGTGGGGGGGGGACCTGGAGGCTAGGCTGACATCCAAGATGTCAGCCCCCCTCCAGGTTTGAATCACGTTTTGGCGCCAATTGGCGCCGCAACGTGATCCGGTAGCGAAATGGTTAATGCCATACACCGCTGGAAAGGGGAGGCCTCCCCTCTCCAGCGGTGTAAACGGCATCTCCCTAGCTTCAATGGTTGGGGAGATAGAGGGCTCCGAAGGAGCCCCCCTCCATTGAAACACATGGGGCACCTTCTGATGACGTCACCACGCAGCGTGGCGACGTCATCAGCCTCGCCTGCCCATGTAAATCACATGGGCAGGCTTCCTCCCTGTCAGATCGCCGTGGATCCGTCGAGGGAGGTGAGTATCGCGGGGAGGGGGATTTGGCGCCGCTGACGTACCCTGTACGTCATCGGGTCTAAGGGAGACCCGAACACAGGACGTACAGGGTACGTCAGCGGTCGGGAAGGGGTTAATCTCCATTTTTGGCACTGAATAATAACACACACTGTCCTCAATACATACTGCACCAATTTGTGTTTAGAACCTTCTTTCCTCCATTTCCTTTTGCCTCATTTTGACTGCCTCTGGCCTTCTTCTTTGAGGGTGTAACCTGCCCACCCTCCAATCCCCCACCTTGTCTTTTATTTATTTATTTTGTACCTAATCGGTCTAATCTTTAAGCCTTTCCTCCCCTGGTGTTCTTGCTGTATAACTTTTTTACGGGCTGTTGTTCTGACATCTCTTAAGGTCCACATCTAATATTCGATGATCCAACGTGCAAATCCTCTCTCCACAAATGCAATGTTCACGGATGCAACGTCACCTTCCATAAAGGCCCACAGCTGAATGAGTTGGAGGTTGGTTGTTTGCTCGTACTCTGTTACTTGTCAGTACGTGACACCACTTATTATTTCAGAGATCTCCTCTAGAGTAATGGCTCTACCATCCAGTACAGGAGCCATGTCTTGCAGAAAGATGTCCGCTGCCTGAAAAGGCACGCTCACAAAGCCAGAGTGAATCCCTCGCAGTTGTTTAATACTTATGATTTTACACCCTGATGGCCACAGAAGCGAGCATAAACTCTTATGTTAGGGAAGCGGGCCATTACTGTGGCCCTCTACCAGACACCATTTCCGATTGGGACATGTCAAACATTTCCGATTTATTCTGAATACAATGCAATGGAACTTCAAGTAGCGTGAAGCCGGATAACATATATCGGTCCAATATATAGATGTCACAATAAGAGGCGTGACCACACTGTTGACCATACATATGATTGACGATAGCATTATATGTGATCACCCTCTCTGCTAGACCACCTTCTGGGATTCTTATCCCACGTGGATATTAAAATGGGCTGCCATAGGGTGGCTATTAGGGATGAGCCGAACACCCCCGAGTGCGGTTCATATTCGAACCCGAACTTTCCAAATGGTCGAATCCGAACTCGAACCCGAACTCGAACTCAATGGGGCTGAAAATTCAGTTTTTAGAGTGCCCTCCAAGAGATTATTCCCCGATGGGGCGGCTGCAACCACCAAATGCATCCAGCCCAACGACATGTGCAAAACATAAAGAAAAAAATTTCATCTACGCTTACTCCAATTATACCGTGTGAAACTAAACACAATTAGAGGTTTGGTTTCTAATCAATGGCCATTATAAGACTAAAGCTCGCCCGCCAGCGTCAAGGCACCTCTATAAGGGCGAGTCCTATCCAAAATGAAACCACAGGCTGCTGTGTAGCAAACCATACCTGCTCATGATGCTTGTCAAACATGAAGTAGACTGGTGGGCCTTTATTAAAGCTCCCCCAGAAACAAAATCTACTTTGGGATCAAAAACAAAGACAAGGAGCGGAATCTTGCTGCAAATGTTCGAATCCGAACTCAAACCTGAACTCGAACTCAATACAAGTCACTGGGGCTGAAAATTCGGTTTTTAGAGTGCCCTCCAAGAGGGCATATATGCAAGATATTTGCCATAAAAGGTGTATGGGGGTCCGGGTAGTGCCCTGGGGGACATGAAACAAGGACAAAACGTAAAAAAAAAACGTTTTTAAAGGAACAGTGAGTTTTCCATGAAAGAAAGGTTAAGAATAAAAACGAAAAATTCCTTCAAATATCGTGCCTAGGACGTCCCCATAACATAGAAACATAGAAACATAGAAAAATGTCGGCAGATAAGAACCTTTTGGCCCATCTAGTCTGCCCAATTACATGGATACTTTACCTGGATTTATCTTTTGTTTAGGATAGCCTTATGCCTATCCCTTGCCTGCTTAAATTCAACTACTGTTTTGGCCTCTAAAACTTCAACTGGAAGGCTGTTCCATGTATCCACCACCCTCTCAGTAAAATAATGCTTCCTGATGTTACTTTTAAACCTTTGCCCCTCTAATCTAAGACTATGCCCTCTTGTTTTGCTACTTTGTTTCCTTTTAAATATACACCCTTCCTCTACCTTGCGGATTCCCTTTACGTATTTAAATGTTTCTATCATATCTCCTCTGTCTCGTCTTTTTTCCAAGCTGTACATGTTAAGATCATTAAGCCTTTCCTGGTAACTTTTCTCCTTCAAGCCATACACCATTTTAGTAGCCCTTCTTTGAACTCTCTCTAAGAGGTCTATATCCTTCTGGAGATACAGTCTCCAGTACTGCACACAGTACTCCAAGTGAGGTCTCACCAGTTCTCTGTACAGTGGCATGAGCACTTCCCTTTTCCTACTGCTAATACCTCTCCCTACACAACCAAGCATTCTGCTAGCATTTCCTGCTGCTCTATTACATTGACTACTTACCCTTAGATCCTCTGAAATAATAACAGCTAAATCCCTTTCCTCAGATGTTGAGGTTAGGACTGTATCAAATATTCTATATATCAGCCTTTGGGTTTTTACGTCCCAGGTGCATTATCTTGCACTTATCCACATTAAAACTCAATTGCCACAGCTCCGACCATTTTTTTAGTTTACCTAAATCATTTGTCATTTGGCTGATCCCTCCAGGAACGTCAACCCTGTTGCAAATCTTTGTGTCATCAGCAAAAAGACATACTTTTCCATTAATACCTTCTGCAATATCACTAATAAAAATATTAAAGAGAATGGGTCCAAGTACTGACCCCTGAGGTACCCTAGCAATTGGGTGCTATTTGCTAGGTGGTTAAACTTGTCCACGCCTTGCTGAGGGAGGTGTTCTTAGGTGACTATATAAAGCTTGTGGAATATTAGCTTGGTCTAATTGAGCTTGGGAAGCCTTCTAAGTGAAGCCTTCAAAGTGAGCACTTAGAGATATCCTGGAGATACTCTGGAGGTAGTCTGAGGTTAGACAGGAGGTAGAAAACCTACAAAAAGGTAAGATTTGTTAGTTTAAATCCATTCTTTTTATAATGGCAGGCTTGGTCCAGTGTAAGAGCTGTCATGCATTTGTTTTTAGATCCAATTTTTGGAGGTTTGGAGTGTGCCTGATATGTAGGCAGCTCTCTTTATTGCAGCAGTAAATTGCCTGTTTGAAGTCTGAGATTTGTAAATTAGCTGTTAGACAAACTCAGGCTATGGCTATGACTGTTACAAAGCCACTGCCACAGAGGCCTCCTAGGAGCGGCAGATGGACTACTGTAGGATCTGGTAGACTTAGAGTTGTGGATAGAAGGCATGTCCCACAGTCTGTGGCTCTTCTTAATTCTTTTGAGGCACTTTCAGAGTGTAGTGGTGAGACGAAGTAGGCTCAGACACCATAGTTGAGGAACCACCATCCCCTATGCATAAGGTATGCAGGACTGCAACCAAGAACAACAAGGAAAAAGTGGGACATGATAGAAGGCAATTGTTGCTGGGTGATTCTATCATAAGAGGTGTTGAGCTGGAGAGTAGTGGTTTGGTGAGATGTCTTCCTGGGGCTACTGCTCGTAGAGACAAGAGACGTATTCTCAATATTGTCAAACAAGCAAAGCAGCAAGGGGAAGTGGATGTTCTAGTCCATCTAGGGACAAATGACTTGGCTAGCAATGAGGTTTCTGACATTAAGGAAGATTTTTGTGTTCTTGGAGGTGAAATACAGCAGATTGCGTCCACTGTGTCATTGTCTGAAGTTTTGCCTGTGCATAACATTCAGGATAGGCAGATGCGCAATAGGGAATTTAATTTGTGGCTTCGGGAATGGTGTCGAGAGCAAGGATTTGGCTTTGTGTCCCATGATAGCTCTAATTGGAGCAGAAAGGAACTGTATAAAAAAGATGGTTTGCATCTTACTCATAGGGGAACATATGTTCTCAGTGAGAAGTTCAAAGGTTTCGCAAAGAAATATTTAAACTAGGAGGTGGGGACAAAAGGGTAAAAAACAATCTGCCTGATTGTCCCCCAAAACTAAATCGGAGGGTGCATGCAACATGCGGGGAAAAAAATGACAAGCTCAGAGTCGTGTCTATAAATGCTTGCAGTTTAGTCAATAAAATCAATGAACTGGAGGCAATGATGGCAGTTGAAAAAGTAGATTTAGTTGCGGTTACTGAGACATGGTTCAGTGAGAAAAATAACTGGGACATAACAATACCGGGGTACTATTTATATAGAAAAGACAGAGAAGGTAGGAAAGGAGGAGGAGTGGCCCTGTATGTGAAAAACAACATAAAAAAGAACCAAATAAAAGTGAGCGAGGTGAACATAGAGTCAGTTTGGGTTACGCTAACATTTGGCAATCATACAGTAGCTTGTGTAGGTGTGATCTATAGACCCCCTGGACAAGTAGAAGAGCTAGATAATCTGCTGCTTGAGGAAATAGCCAAAATGACAATGAAGGGGGAAGTTATTATCATGGGGGACTTTAATCTTCCTGATGTGAACTGGAAAATCAAAACAGCTGGGTGCACCAGGAGTACAAATATTCTAAACTCCCTACTGGTATTATCTCTAACACAAGTAGTTGAGGAGCCAACCCGTAAAGAGGCCATATTGGATTTAATACTCACAAGTGGAGGTTTGGTATCGGATGTTGTTGTAGGTGAAAATTTGGGATCTGGTGATCACCAGTCAGTATGGTTTAATATAAGAACAGGGATGCCGCACCACACAAAAACAAAAGTTTTAGACTTTAAAAAAACAGATTTTTCTAAAATGAGATTTTGTGTGAAGGAGTCATTATCAGACTGGAGGAGTTTAAAGGGAGTCCAGGAGAAATGGGATTATTTAAAGGAAGCATTATTGAAGGCCACAGGCAATTGCATTCGACTTGTTAGCAAAAACAAAAAAGGGAAGAAACCACTGTGGTACTCTGCAGAAGTGGCCAAAATAGTGAAGAACAAAAAGACAGCATTCAATAATTATAAAACAACTCAGAGTGAAGAAGATAGGCAAACCTATAAGATTAGGCAGGAAGAGGCAAAGCAATTTATAAGGGCTTCCAAAGCACACGCAGAAGAGAAAATAGCTCAGTCAGTAAAAAAGGGGGACAAAACATTTTTTAGATACATAAACGAGAAAAGAAAAGTAAAACAAGGATTAGTTAGATTAAAAACAAGGAAGGAAGGTATGTAGAAGAGGATAAAAGTCTCGCTGACTGCCTCAATGAATATTTTTGTTCAGTCTTTGCAGAAGAAAAGGAAGGAAAGGGACCTCAGTTAGGAGGAAACACTAACAAGACAATTACATATCAGTTTACAGAGGAGGTTCTACAGCAGCTGTCTAAAGTAAAGACAAATAAGTCAATGGGGCCTGATGGGATCCACCCTAAATTATTAAAAGAGCTCAGTGATGTAATAGCAAAACCGTTAACAGATTTATTTAACCAATCCTTGCTAATGGGAGTCGTCCCAGAAGACTGGAAATTAGCAAATGTTGTGCCCATTCACAAGAAGGGTAGTAGGGAGGAATCTGGGAACTATAGGCCAGTTAGTCTTACGTCAGTAGTGGGGAAATTAATGGAAACCATGTTAAAGGAAAGGATTGTTGAACATCTAAAAACACATAGATTACAGGATCAGAAACAACATGGGTTTACCTCAGGGAGATCATGCCAAACTAATATTATTGATTTTTTTGATTGGGTAACAAAAATAATAGACACAGGTGGTGCAGTAGACATTGCTTATTTAGAGTTCAGTAAGGCTTTTGATACTGTTCTGCATAGAAGGCTTATCAATAAATTGCAATCTTTGAGCTTGGATTCCAATATTGTTGAATGGATTAGGCAGGGGCTGAGTGACAGACAACAGAGGGTTATAGTAAATGGAGTTTATTCGGCGCAAGGTCTTGTTACCAGTGGGGTACCTCAGGGGTCAGTACTTGGACCCATTCTATTTAATATTTTTATTTGTGATATTGCAGAAGGTATTAATGGAAAAGTATGTCTTTTTGCTGATGACACAAAGATTTGCAACAGGGTTGACGTTCCTGGAGGGATCAGCCAAATGACAAATGATTTAGGTAAACTAAAAAAATGGTCGGAGCTGTGGCAATTGAGTTTTAATGTGGATAAGTGCAAGATAATGCACCTGGGACGTAAAAACCCAAGGGCTGAATATAGAATATTTGATACAGTCCTAACCTCAACATCTGAGGAAAGGGATTTAGGGTTATTATTTCAGAGGATCTAAGGGTAAGTAGTCAATGTAATAGAGCAGCAGGAAATGCTAGCAGAATGCTTGGTTGTGTAGGGAGAGGTATTAGCAGTAGGAAAATGGAAGTGCTCATGCCACTGTACAGAGCACTGGTGAGACCTCACTTGGAGTACTGTGTGCAGTACTGGAGACCGTATCTCCAGAAGGATATAGACATCTTAGAGAGAGTTCAGAGAAGGGCTACTAAAATGGTGTACGGCTTGAAGGAGAAAAGTTACCAGGAAAGGCTTAATGATCTTAACATGTACAGCTTGGAAAAAAGACGAGACAGAGGAGATATGATAGAAACATTTAAATACGTAAAGGGAATCCACAAGGTAGAGGAAGGGAGTATATTTAAAAGGAAACAAAGTAGCAAAACAAGAGGACATAGTCTTAGATTAGAGGGGCAAAGGTTTAAAAGTAACATCAGAAAGCATTATTTTACTGAGAGGGTGGTGGATACATGGAACAGTCTTCCAGTTGAAGTGGTAGAGGCCAAAACAGTAATTGAATTTAAGCAAGCATGGGATAGGCATAAGGCTATCCTAAACAAAAGATAAATCCAGGTAAAGTATCCATGTAATTGGGCAGACTAGATGGGCCGAAAGGCTCTTATCTGCTGACATTTTTCTATGTTTCTATGTTTCTATGTTTCTACCCCACTGGTAACAAGACCTTGCGCCGAATAAACTCCATTTACCACAACCCTCTGTTGCCTGTCACTCAGCCACTGCCTAATCCATTCAACAATATTGGTATCCAAGCTCAAAGATTGCAATTTATTGATAAGCCTTCTATGCGGAACAGTATCAAAACCTGCTTGTGAAGTGGCGGATTTGTAGGATGTATAGAAACATTTAAAAACAAAAAAATGACATTTCAAATGACGGTAAATTTTTTTCCTTTAATCTATTCATAAACAACTGCTTGGGGCGGCAGCCTGTATGAAAAGAGGAGACATTCTAGGACATGCAGAACAAGTTTAGTGATTTTTTTTGGCTAAATTATGGTGAAACTTATGCAGGCTTTGGATGAAAGTAACAATAGGTGATTTAAAATTGGGAATTTAGTGTCGGCAACAGTGCAGTCACACCGTAACCCCTCTGTGGTATTGTGGAAGAGTGCAGGATTGGACCCTGCGGTCCAATATTAAAATGATATGAATCTGGTATAGGCATCAGTAGCAGTGCACCGTAAATAACCCCTCTGTGGTATTGTGGAAGAATGCAGTGGTGGAGGTTTTGGGAATGCAGAAGAGATCCCCGATCTATTCAGTTACATCAGCAGCTATAACAAAACCGGGTCAGCAATGCTTAGGCACTTGTACTGCGCTACTTTATATGGTGAGAATCGGCACACACCAGTAGCAACAGGAAGCAAACAGAACAGGCAGGGAATACACAGAGAGAATAGTCAAATGGCAGGCAAAGTTGGCAACAGTTCGGGTCCTCAGAACAAGCAGGGTCAGTAACAAGTATAGAAACTGATTTGGTAAGCTAGCAATGCGGGAATAAAGGCTGAGACACACTGAGCGTGTAGCGACGCACAGCGTAGCGAAGTGAAGAGAAGCAAACATTTTGCAGGCTTGACTTCACTCCGCTCCGCCTCGCAGCGTGTCTACACTACATTACGTTTGCTTCTCACCGCACTGGACAAGAATCCACTAACTAAATTAAAATGTACACACAAGACCATTTTATTTTCACAAAAAGTTATATAGGCAAAAAAGTTTGTACTGAATAAAATACATCAAAAATTACTGTTAATTTAATAGGAATAGTATAAAAATATAAAAAACGGTAACCCCTGATCATATATATTATAGGGACACGGAGCGCCGTGTATGCCGAATGCATTGATACCACACACAGACATATACGTATATATCAACACGCAGATATATATATATACACCCACCCACAGACCTCAGACCATATATACACATACGCACATGGGGGGTGTCATGTGGACAATCTCAACTAATTGCACCCCCCATTAGGCTGATCCCTCCAGAAGAAATGTTGAACCCGACAGAGCAGAGAATATATATATTATTTTATATATATATAAACTGTTGCTTATAATATTCTGCAGTAAAGAGTCTCTTTATTTCTAGATTTTTTAGTATTTTTTAAGCATTTTTAATACTTTTTTAGAAATTGTTTTTTTTTTCGATCTTTTGGCGAACGTCCCAAAAGGTTTGAAGTTCGCGAACTGTCGAATGGCCGATCTTCGATGCGAACTCCGAACAGATCGAACCGAACAGCTCATCCCTAATGATCAATAGAGACCCACACACGAAGTACGTGCACACCCAACTGTACATGCACAATGCATGTGGCAAACGGATGCAAGTTAGACAAGAACATAAAAAACGCTACCACAGACGTGCAGAGCGTGCCACGTCTGCGTAGCGTTCTGTGTGAATGCTGAGGAGATGTCAGATGCAGCGCATTTGCGACGTCCAGCACCTTGACGCACAAAATTCCTTTTCAGATCCTTTTCATATTAATTTTGTTTCCCATATTTCCCTTTTTCCTACGTCCGTAATAAAAAAACGGACCGTGTGGTGTCTACAGTATCTTCCATCAGTACGTCTGTCCGTAATGCACACATGCAGAGTGCGCCCAGACTGCGTTCATCTGACATTAGCCTTAGGGAGGGGAAAATAAACCCAACAGAACTTTCTAAAGATTTTTTTTCCAATTTTTATTTTAGCCCTTATATTATAAGTCTGAGGTGATGCCTACAGAAAAGCCATAACCGACTAATGGCAATAACAATATTACTATTAGCACTGGTAGCTGCACGTCTTTACTCCATGTAGCTTGTGTAGCTTTAATTGTTTTAGCTTGCTTTGCCATCTCCTGATAGGCAGAGAAGACTGCATCCTGTTTTCTTGAAAGCCAACCACCTGTTTAAAACATTGTATCCTTACGACCCTGAGGGAAATAATTCACAATGTTAATGATGAACAGAAAAAAATATTTCTATTTGATAATAAAATTTAGTCCTAGATATTGAGATATTTTCTCTTGTTCCAATTTTAGTAACATAGTATCTAAACATGACAATGACGCGTGATATAAACCCTGGAGCTTTCTTGGCAGATTTGTTACAAGCCCTGGAGGAAACTCAGCAGATTTGCTAATCCTGACTATAATTTAAAAACTTCCTCGAAGACAAATCCAAAACCCCAACAGTGACATCAAATGAAAGAAACTAATACGTATCTAAAAGCTGTAGATGAGCACTAATTATATTTAAAGGAACAAGTGCTTTATTTATGGAAAATATTGTATATCTACTCTTGTTTAAATGAACTGATTTAAAAAAAAAATTCCTTGAATAAATGTATTTCAGTTACATTTAATTGATAGCGAGGTTAGACGTTTCTATAGAACATTTTTTTCTTGAGTAATTGTCCAACACATTGCCTAAATGGTAAACTTGCATTCCCAACATAATTTAAATATCTTCTGAGGTGTAATTTCCAACATTGGATAGGATATGGTGACATTACATGAACTACATATTATTGTTTAAATGAATGATTACTATAATTCTAAGCAAACTGCAGTGCTATGTTAATTACTTCTAGAATAGGAGAAAGAACATAGGAACATAGGTGGAGTAAGGATGGGATTTCAGAGATTTCACATTTCCATATCTAAAATAGTCCAGGTTGAAATCAGTTTTTATTGCAAAGAAACGGAACTTGATTTTGGTAGTGAAAGGTTTAATAAATTTTTTGCATTGTAATACTTTGAAATGCTGTCACGGTTCAGGCAAACCAAGATGGGCAAGGTAGGGGCCCAAGGCTGCAGTGACACACGGGAGGCATAGATGTGGTAAATAGAAAGGGGTTTATTGCAATGTCCAGATAAGGCCCGCGTCAGACGAACGCAGTGATCACGTCCGTGTTGCGCACATTTTAACGTCCGTCGTAGAATAAAATTATGATCAATAGAGACCCACACACGAAGTACGTCCGCACAGAAGTTCGGACGCACAACACACGTGGCACCGGATGCAATTTAGGCAAGAAAGTCAAACCGCTAGGACGGACGCACAGAGTGCGCCACGTCCGCGTAGCTTTGTGTGTGAGTGATAGAACGTACTCAGATGGACTGTATTTTTGACGTTCAGCATTTTTGATGGACAACATGGTTTTTCTTATCATGTATCAATTTTTTTCATTTTACATATTAATTTTATTTCCCATCTACATCAGTCAAAAAAAGTCAGTAAAAAAAAAGTCAGTCAAAAAAAACGGACCGTGTGGTGTCTACAGTATCATCAGTCAGAAAGTACGTCAGTTGTGCACGGACGCACAGTGTGCTCAGAATGCGTTCGTCTGACATTAGCCTCAGGCAGTATATTGGCACGGAAAAGGGAGGGTGAGTAACTGGGAGGCTCAGGACAGGAAAAGGGCTGATTAAAGAATATACGGAACAAAGGACTGTACGGAGCCCCACCACTGTCAGCATAAAAATAAAATTAACACATGGGCACGATGTGTTAGGTCGTGGGGACGATCTACTAAATTGTGCCTACATGTTATCTTTTGTTTTTCATTTAGTTTTGGTGCGTTCATTATATTACCATGGTTTATATTTCGGATTGATTCGTTAGTTCGGATGATCAGTAATTTGTTTTTCAGATCAATTCACATTTCCTTTTTTATTAGTTATTTCGTTTTATTGGTTATTTCTGAATGTCAAACTGATGAATTTATTACTTAGATTAGGGTAAAAGTAAAAAAGATAAATGATCTCCCTGCCTTTGGTGCTGAAACGTATTCAGTACCAAGGACAGCAGCTATTCTTGGTGCTGAAACATATTCAGCACCATGGATAGCAGCTGCTGTCTTTGGTACTGAACGGGTTATTTTTAAGATATTTAAGATATTAAAAATAACACAAATGTATAGATTTATGCAGAAAATAAATATGTAAGAAGTATACCCACTTTGTTACATGTTTACCGGTGCATTCTGTATCAAGGTATATTAATAGAGATCTCTTAAGAGACTTTAGACCTTGGGAAGATTTGATGGTGGCTGGGAGGCTATTCCATATTTGCATATCTCTGTTGGAAAATGAGGATTGAGTCACTTTCTTTTTGTATTTTGGTATTGTAAGTAAGGGGCAGGTCCTGGATTGGAGATTATAGGATGAGGGAACTGCTGGGGGAAGCAGCCTATTCAGGTAGGGTGGTAGCTTCCCAGAATAAACTCTTATACACCAGGTTGGAAAGGTGAAGGGTGCGTCTAGATTCCAGCGACTGCCAGTTTAGCTCTTTTAACAAGTCACAGTGGTGGGTAAGGTAGTTACTTTGAAGCACAAAGTGGCAGAATGAGTTATACAATGTAGTAAGTTTATGAAGGTGCGTTTGTGGGGCAGCTCCATGCACTACATCTCTGTATTCAATGACCGTCATAAGCATTTGCTGTACAATCTTCTTTCTTACTGCAGGGCTCAAGCAGGATTTGTTTCTGTACAGGGCACCTAGTTAGGGGTGAACGTTAGATGAGAGTTTTTCAATGTAGGGGCCGAACGATAGATTTGGGTCTAACCACATACCTAGATATTTGAAAGAACTGACTTTGGTCAGCGGGCAATTTATTTTGTCCTGACACAAAGATGGGAAGTTTGCAATTGATGTAGTTTAGGTGCTGTTCCAAAGAGCACTGCGATTGTAATTTGTAAATTCAGGGGTTATAATTACTGAAAATCAGTTTATAACTCAGATACAGTATGTTACAAGAATTTGCATACACAGTCATTATGGCACATACTGATATTATGTTTACATTCTTTTTGCATTTTGTGGAAGCTGGTTTGCTAATAATCTCGCTGTAACCACTAAAAATACCAAAAGCAGGATATCTGACCCTTTTTTAATCTATCTTTATCACATTTATCACATTTACTGTATTTGACACATTTGGCCATTTTTGCCTGTTTGCTGACGTTGCAGACCCCGTTTGAAATTGTGTAAGTTAAAGGACACCATATAGAGTTCGAAATCTTACATTCCAAAAATATTAATGTCAAGGATAATCGAATACAAGAAAAATTAAAAATGAGAAAATTTACATTGTTTTAAATTTTTAATTGTTGTTCTCAGAATAAAAATTTCTGTGCAAAATTTCTATTTCACCCTGTATTTAATTGTTAGGGTTGCATCCCATGGTTCAAGTACAAGTTATGATAACACATTTTTTCAACAGAAACGCTTGGTAGTGAAGGGGTAAATTTCTATACTTACTACATTTTGAAAATGTAGATACGTATCTGTAAGATCAAGCATTATATGTTAACAAAGGTTTCCAAAAATAATGTTTTTAAATAGCTATAACATTTTGTTGATCTTTCATTATAAAAACTGTAAAGCAACATTTTGTTTTGTATGTTTTCTTACCTAACCATAATAACTTAATATTACAAGTCTGTGTATATGTTCTACAGAAATACACTTTTCTTGATTAAATTGGATCCCTGTGGAAATGTGCTTTACCAATTCATAGCTATGAAAATCCCTAATGGGACTCCCATGTGTCTAATGGCTTTGCACCCTATGAACCTTTCCAAAATCATGGACTGCCACACTAAGAAACAGCAGTGACTGCTCTAAAATGTTCTGCAATAATGGACCAAATTCAATTTGTTCTGGTAAATCCTGGATTGCATTTGTAGTGTTTACCATCAGTCATATCTGGCCTGCACAACATAATTTTTCTTAAACTGTACTTCCACTGAATGTTTCTTTTCTTTAAGCTTTCTAAAATTGTGCAATTAAAATACTGCTTTCCTAACACCCTAATCATTTAATGCCCTTCTGACTTGTTCGCAGATCTCAATATATGCCATAAGAGCCACAATTCGCATAACATATATTAAGCAGAAAATAAATGAAACACAAAATTAATATAACAATTAGCAAGTCAAATTATGTATGTGAGAGCAAGCATGCTATCATCAGAAAAGTAATTACTTCTATGTGTATGCTGTTTCCTTTTGTCCGAGTGTGCCTCTAACCCCTTTTCTGCTCTTCTTCATTCTTAATGAGCCTTGAACTTGTACCTGTCTTTAACCACTTGGCTGTAGAGGATGCTCTCAGCGCGTCGTCTCCAACGTGCTCAGCATTCGAATGACGTGCTGAGTGCATCCTCACATAGCAGCCAGCGATCGGCCGTTATTTTGGTCAATCGCTGTGCTCTCCAAGTGCGAGCTGACATCTTAGATGTCAGTCCCACCTCCGGGACCCAAGTCCAGACGTCCAGTGACATCATTGCTCTGGCCGCAATGTGGTCTATTTCAGGTATCACCCTAGGTGCAATGACATATATTTTAGGCTTCCCCCGCCAGAGCAAGGAGAGTACCTGAAGCGGAGGTGTTGGTCATTCAGACCCCTCTCTCTCCCCATCAGTAAGCGCCAGCAAATAAAGGCAGGCACCTCTGGAAAGGGCACAGTCTGCCCTTCCCATCAGTGTCTGTCTTTAACCCCTTAGGGGCTGGTTCACGATTCGGTGCCAAAAAAATGAACCACATCCAATACTTTCTGCAAAAAAAGTAGAGAGGAAGGTAAAGAATGCTGCAGTCACCACGAATAACAAGACACATAACATAAAAAACTGAGCTATAGGTATGCTCTCTAATATTAGTAAGGAATCTATGAGAATCTTTATAGCAGACAGTTGAAGATTCATTGATGGTCCTGCAATAGAAGCTCAGGAAAGAGCAAGCCAAAGGGACTTGAAAGAACTTTATGACATAACAAGAAAACTCATGTACAGCAGATTAGAAAGACTTGTTTAAGACAAAACTGGGTAATAAGAGATATCAAGGGCAGAAAAGATTGATGGAACACTTTGAAAAACTGATGAACAAAACCATGCTGTAGTCTCCAACAGATAAACAACCAGTTGAAAGGGACTTGCTAGTCGACTGTGGCAAACCAACTAAAGAAGTAGTAATAAAGCCAGCGTTCACTTCAAACAAATGAGAAATGTATAGGCACTAACAACATTCTTGCAGGGGCACTCAAAGCAAACAATGAAACACCAGTATATTCTACTCCATGTTTGGAAAGGTCTTGGATGTGGAAAAGATGACATCAGACCAGAAAGAGGATATTTCATCATGATCTCCAAAAAGGGTCACTTGAGTAACTATGCAAACTGCAGAGGTACAGTATATCTGTAACTCTTCTATTATTTCCATTCAGAGTGTTAAACAAAGTCATCATGAACAGAATAAGGGAATAAGTCAATGCTTAGCGATAGCATCAGCAAGCTGGTTTCCGCAAAGATAGAACCTTCACAGACCAGACTGCAACTCTGGACATCATGATTCAGCAGTCGATGGAATGGGACTCCTCTCTCCGTGTCAACATCATTACTTGGTAAGAGAGCCCTGCTTAGTAGCCTACACCCCAGGATCATTTGTAGGCATAAGTAAGTAAAGCTGAAGGCTGCATAAAACAGGAAGCACATTACTGTTTCAATAGTTTCATTTTTATTAAAGTAATTACAATGAAAGGGTAAAGTCTTTGGATGTGTTACACTCTGTGTGGGTATGTGACACTGTGTTTGGATATATGGATGTGTGATGGAGTAGAATATGGATGTATGACTGTGTGTGTGGGGGGGGGGTGGGTATATGGATATGTGACTGATTGTGGAGGGATATGGATGTGCCACTGTGTGTGGGGTATGTGGATTTTTGACTTTGTTTGGGGGCTGTATGGATGCGTGACTGCTTTGGCTCTGTGATACACTCATACACAATTCACATTACTGTGAGTTTTATTGCTGTGTAGTTCTTTGATATGCTAATACACACCACACACTACTGTGAATTTTATTGCTGTGGAGCTCTGAGATACGGTCATATACGTTGCACATTGCTGTGAGTTTTATTGCTGTGGAGCGCTACAATACAATCATACACTCTTTACATTACTGTGAGCTTTATTGCCGTGGAGTGCCGCAATGTGCGTTGGGAATCTTTTGGTGGGTGTGTTTGTATTTGGGAGGGCAGCATATCATCCTTGGACCCACGCAGCACGGTCTCTTGGGCCAGCCCTGAGCAACAGACAGCTGATTTCCTGGAACTGAACTTGAGCTGACAGAATACAAAAATTAGGAGAATCATGCACAGATGTAGGCTAATTCTTCTAACGGACCCACTATTTAAGGAAATGTTGCCAAATAAAATACACATTATATGTACGGATGAAAAAAAATTAAAAATCTAAACTAGTTAGTGGTAATTATAAGAAAAAGAATGTCAGAAAAGGTCTGTTTGGAATTGGTAAATGCTCTTACTGGTCCACATATAGGCACATTACAGAATTTTAAATTGAAGACAAAGCATTTAAGATAAATGAAGCAATTACTTGCTTCTCCAAGAATGTAATGTATTTGTTTACATGTCCCTGTGGTCTAAATTACACAGGCAGGAAAACGTGACCTTTAAGTAAAAGGATTTAACAACACATAAGGAATAAAAAGTGATCATGATAAAAACAGTCACTACAATTCAGGAAACATCATGACCAACCCCTGATTTTAAAATTTGACAGAATAAAGAGTAAGAAATTAGTTGATTTTGAATGGAAAAGAAGAAAACAATGGATAAACATTCTCAATTACATCTTGTTACATCATTCCCATATACAAAATTCTGCACATTATTGAAAATGAGAGTATTGTATGGTACGTATAAGCAGGGCCGACCCAAGCCACTGTGCTGCCTGGAGCGAAAGAGGAAATGCTGCCCCCCCCGAAAAAAAAACACAAACACGTGACATGTATGAGTGCATCACAGAGTTTCACAGCAATAAACCTCACAGCAATGTGCGGTGTGTATGAGCGTATCAGAGCCCCAGACCAGCTCACACATGGATATATTGCCCCCAGACAAGCTCACACTTGGATATATTGCCCCCAGACCAGCTCACACATGGATATATGCCCCCAGACCAGCTCACACATGGATATATTCCCCCAGACCAGCTCACACATGGATATATTGCCCCAGATCAGCTCATGCATGGATATATTGCCCCAGACCAGCTCACACATGGATATATTGCCCCAGACCAGCTCACGGATGGTTATATTTGCCCCCCAGCTCAAATGGGAATATTTGCCTCAGCTCATATGGGTATATTTGCCCCCCCAGTTCATATGGGTATATTTGCCCCCAGCTCATATGGGTATAATTGCCCCCCCAGCTCATATGGGTATATTTTCCCCAGCTCATATGGATATATTTGCCCCCAGTTCATATGGGTATATTTGCCCCCACCTCATATGGGTATATTTGCCCCAGTTCATATGGGTATATTTGCCCCCCAGCTCATATGGGTATATTTGCCCCCCAGCTCATATGGGTATATTTTCCCAAGCTCATATGGGTATATTTGCCCCCAGTCTGGACGCATGCGTGCAGAGGGAGCGCGGTCACACCACTGCCTCATTGTATCAATGCGCCGGCCCGCCATAGGTGCTGGCGCGGTGCCGGCGCTGATAAGAAAGTTTTTACACCACACGATAGAAAAAAAGGGGAAAATAAGCAAAAGAAGGAAAAATATAATGCAGCTCACCATTGGGCATATCCCTCACCCACATATAAAATTTACACACAAAAAAATGTACCACAGTACATTCGGGAGCGCAGTGATTGTAGAAGAAACTTCCAGTCTTTTATATAGTGAAAGTCTCTGGAGAAATCCTCATAATGGTGGTCAAAAGTAGTCTCCGGTCATATAACCAACACATGGGGAGATAAGAATAGAGAGAGAAAAAACCAATTGGGCAATATCGTGTAGTTCATATGCATATACAGTAGACTGTGTAATCATATAGTGGAAAAACTCACAAGTCTGGAGCTATAAAGCTCGAGTATGAACGCAGTTGAGTCATTTTGGGGGACTCCTCCCACAATCGTAGAAATTCTTCCTCCCACCAGTTGGAAAATATTGAGGATTCTTCACAATATGGATAATTCGTATGTACCTCAGAAGAGAACAATATCATAGCATAATTCTGTTAAAGTGGCCAAAAGAAAAAAGCACTGGGAGGAAAAGCACTCTCATGTTGAAGAACCTCCTGTTTAGGTGGTTCCGTATAAAGTCAATAGACCACTTTCCAGGGGGTCTCAACCTCTAACTGGATACGGTCCGATGGGTTAGTTCGCCATATTCACTCAGTAAATACCGGATAGGCAGAGGATGTATAAATGTATGATCGAGCATGGAGAGGTTAAATACAATAGGGTTTATTTAAAAAAGGATTAAAATATTTAATACATGTGGGAATCACCGAAATGCGTTTCCCTTACCAAACTGTAAACTTCCTCAGTCGGATAATCCCCACGATTACAATTCTACAATATAAATAACCTCCACTAATCATGCCGCAACATGTGGCGTGCGTTCCACCTCGATCCCTTCCGTATGCGTTCCATATGTGTTACTTCCGCATGCGTTCCATCACCAGCATATCCGGTTTGCGTTCCATTCACTCATCGAGCATCAATGCGTTTCTAATTTCACCCTGCTGGTCTCTATTCATGCGGTCGGAAGGGTGAATCAAGTCCATTAATACATCTTATTGTCAAGATCTTACTTATCACCCTGGGAATACGCCACAAGATAAAAATCAGACATGGATTATATATACAGACCAGAAAAGGGATACAAGAGCTATATAGTGACATGTTAAGAAATAATTAAAAAAGATGCGAAATACAGAGAAAGTCTATAATAAAAAAGTAATATTGTATATTATTTCAAGAAGTGGCCGATTTCAAAATCAGCATTCAAACCCCCAGGAAGAAGTGTATCAAGTGTAAAATTCTATATTTTGGTACTGCAATTGGGTACATCTCTGAAATCAGCGTCTCTCTTCATTTCAGAGATGTACACAATTGCAGTACCAAGAATATTGAATTTTTTGGACTAGAAAATGTTAAACGCAATTGGAGAGGCGAGGATCTAACTAGGAAATTAATCATGACTGAGATGAGGTGGATTTATACACTTGATACACTTCTTCCTGGGGTTTGAATGCTGATTTTGAAATCAGCCACTTCTTGAAATAATATACAACATTACTTTTTTATTATAGACTTTCTCTGTATTGCGCATCTTTTTTAATGCACTTAAGCGAGCATAATGGTCTTTTTTCCTTATTTTCCCTATGTGGATTGTATTATTACATAGTATTAGTGCCTTCTAGTGCTTTCCATTCAGCCCATTACTCAGCCTATTTGTGCTTGGCTAGTTGTCCAATTCACCCTATGATGCAGTATGTGTATATGTATTTTAAAGTTTGAGATCTGAGAGTGTCATTTGTCTAATAAAGTTCATTAAATACTAGCCACTCCCTGGTCATCAGTTGATGGGCCTTGTTGCCTGTTATACTGGTCGTTGTTTTTGTGTATGTACTATTGGAATAAACAAATATATTTGGGAATATACCTTACAAAGTCCCTTATTCTATGTCAAGGTGATCCTATGATCAGTGTGCTTATTATTTTTTTGTCTCACTGCCACCATTACATTGTGTTTGAAATATTTATATTTTTGTGTTGTTGTTCACTACATTTCAATAAAAGCCAAGTATTGTGTTGGTTTGCAGTGCTACATTTATACTTCTATTTCCTTTAAATACACGCTAACAATAAATCGAATGAGCTGTTACAATAACAGTACACTGCTAACAATAAATAAATAAATATATTAAAGTGTAAGAGTAGAAAGTGAAGTTAAAACAATGTCTAACGTTCTGATTTTCCAATTGAATTATTCCATTCTAAACCATGATGCATGGAGCATCTAAAACAAGATATAAACATAAACCCATTATACTTTCAAGTAAATGCCTAGTTCTCAGCATATACCATCACTAAATCCATTTTATTTTTCAATAAAGGTTTTATAGGTGACAAAGACTTCTTATAAAACCTTTTAAAATAAAGAGGGATTTGATTAATGATGGCCTATTCAGCTGCATAAAGGAAATAAGGTCAACCAAAAATCCATAAATCATTGTTCTAGAAGTGTGCTCATTTTTTTTCTTAAATAGCTAGATGTATTTTTCTGATTCATGTTTACAATCAAAAGTCCTTTTTTTATTAAAGAAAAATCGGAGAAATCAGGAATGCTTTGTAATTTAGTTTTTTTCCTGCCAAACATTAAAGAAATAACAGATGTCATTGAATTATTTGGAGGCACGTTAATAAGAGCTAGTCTATACACCTATGCAGACAGGAACTGATGTAATGTTGTCAACGATAGCAGTAGATAAATATGCTATTAGGATCATTCTTATGGTTACTATTATTACCATCCAGTTAGACTTTAAAGAAATAACAAATCTCATTAAGTACTATTTGAAAACAAGTATATATCCATGACTACTGCTACTATTAATAATACATTAAGTTAAAAATGAGATATCATTTGGGAACACAGGTGGTTATTCGATGAGCGCCTGAGTTTGTTGAAGATGCAAAAAGCAGCAGGAGAATCCTCATCGTGAATCTTCTGCTGCTGTTTGGATTTCTTTTATGTGACTTGCTGGAATTTGTCGCCGTTGCAACAAGAATTTTTGCTTAATTAGAATAGCCACATTATGGACAATCAGAGAATACTTGTTGTAGATATTGGTTTGATGTATTTTGGCCATGAATAATCTATTTACCAATCAGAAAAGCAGCAAAAGCTGTCCTTTCACCTCTTTCCACCCCATGGCCAGCCCTCAATTGGTGTGATGAGGGGTGGCCATGTGTATAAAATTGGAGAAATCCAAGAACAGGAATTCTCTTACTGGCCAAAATGAGTTGACGTGGCGATTCTGTTTCAGTCAGTAAGTGAAGCTCCATCTGTGCTTTTGGGTAGTGTTCCGTGTTAAATAAACTGCAACCAATGAGGCCCATTCTTCAGGAATTCTCTGGCATGGAAGCACCTTATCATTGTAGGGAAGGAAGTTATTGTAGGTTTCGCAGCTTGCCTTATGGTATTTCCTCTAGGTGTGGGCACGCGCCATAATTATTGAATGATTGAATGTAATGCCGTGAGTTTCTTCTCAGCCAATTATACACACAGACATGATGTCTCACTTCCATGAGAGGTTCATTGTTCACTCATATAGAGGATGAGGCACAACAAGGCAATTGATACCAAGTTGTAGTCCTCTGAGAAAGCTTCTGTCAACATCAGATGACTGTCTTACAATGCAAAAATACAGCTTGCCTGCATATAACTATCTCAGCTCTTCTCAGGTTGGCTGCCTGCAGTCAACTGACAAAATGGCTGTGTCTCCGGGTCACAAGTCCAACCTTCTCCTCTCACATGAACTGCAGAAGGTAAAAGGGGAAGGGCATAAGGGCCACTTCCAACATGGCAAACTCTGGGACAGACAGTGAGTCTGCCTAAACATCACCATTTATTATTACGCCCATTACCATTTCTGAGACAAATGCTGGTCCTAGTGATGTTGACCCCCTAATAAAATGGCAACTCCTCTTCTCCTCAACTCCAAATTTTTTAGATTGTATCCTCTTCTCCTCAAATCCAACTTTCTTAGATTGTAAGATCCTCTGAGGAGGACAAGCTACACCTCTTGTTTCCACCTCATAAATTTGTATGTAATTTTTATTACTTTAGTTTCCTATTCTGTATCTTAAAGTGCTGTGGAATCTGTCAGCACTATATGAATAATTGTAATAATTATAGAAATAAAAGATTTATAGTGTTTTTCTGTTACATTTCTATTTCCAGCTTTTGCCTCAATTTTGGAAGATAAGTCCCTACATTTCTCGAACAAAGTGAAAATGGATCTGTTATTGCACCTGTGTCTTTATGGATACCTGCCAACATCTCTCTTTTGAGTGTAATTGTCAGGGTGGCACCTGACATACGCCTGGTGGGACCCAAGTTCGAGGGGTTAGAGCCCTTTAGGCAGGAATATTCAGACTGTACCTTAGGATAGGCAGGCTGATACTGGTAGCAGTCCATAGCGCAGTACAAAGTCGATAGCAACATAGAGTGGTCTGGACGGTCCGTGGGTCAATAGGCTGGCAGCAAGGAGGCAAGGTCGGTGGGTAAAGCAAGGTTTGGTACACGGTATCAGGAGGATCTCAGAATAGGTCAGCACAATACAGAGGTTTGACTATTAATGCAAAGTCAGGGAGCATAGGTGGGAGTGACTCTTTTATTAGACAGACAGGAGGGTGTGGTGTATGTGTTTGGTGCTTTAATTTGGGATTAACCCATATCAGTGCTGGACAAGACTGAGGCAGACTGAGGCAGCACTTTTCCTGGATGCACACCTGCAGACATGGTTTCTGCACACCCTCAGGTACTGATCCCTGACAGTAATGATTATGATCATTATGTGGAAATAACGCATGGTCAAACAGAGGATCTCATGGAATTTGGAGCTATGAAAAGGAGAAATAAGGGTAGGGCTTATTTTCTAAACAATGTGTTGTAGTCTAGATTACAATACTTTCCAACTGAATTTTGTTTTTCAGGTCTTTTACTTGCAAGCAGGCAAGCTCTATATAAATGTTTCTCATATTAAATTTTATTTAAGATCAAAATCTTACTGTTTAGTAATAACTTTGATGGGGTTACTTATTAACCAGAGATACAAGCCTTTATGGCATTGATAAAAAAAAACTGAATAGATCAGACACGCATTATTTCCTTTTTTTGCCGGATTAATGGAAACTATTATTACTCTCCAATCTAAAAGGTGGGTGTGACAGATTAGATCTGTATATCTATCGTGATATGTATATAAGTATCTATCTGTGTCTATCTATCTGTATATCGCTCTGAGTAGGTGCTAGAAAGTAATTAAAATGGTTATCTTCTATGCCCCTGTGAGGGATATAACACATGGCTGCAAAATGGGATTTCTTTTGATACAGGGCCAGGGTGGAAATAACCCATTTGGGGCACTGGAAGGTCCTGTATCCTCTATTCACACCTTGGAGTCCAAGCTGCAAGGGGCCATGCCTTTCAAAGAAGTAATCACATCCTTTGATCACTAGAGGGGGTCTTGGGAGAGGATTGGTATCTTTGGGCAATTCAAATTAACGAAGAAGTGCACTGAGCGTGCTCAGGAGAGGGGATCCCTGGGACATGTAGTGCAGGGGGCTGTCCCATGTATAGGTTTTTTTGAATGACCAGGAAACCCTATATATTCTGGAGCACGCCATGTGGTTTTGGCTGATCAATGGGGGTTCACGCTGCATGATGATCTGTCCATGCTTCAATCTCCAGCCCCCAGGAGTCACCGATGCTAGCTTGCTGACATGTGAGTAGGGTCTGTGTTTTGCACTTTTTATTTTCTTGCTGTTGTGTGTAATGTGTCATCCTTGATTTATCATATCCATCTTTTTGTAACAAATGCACTGTGATTTTCTATCATAATAAATACAACTTATTAAGTTCTGTGTTCTGACTGATATTCGCCCCACGCTAACTGAAGGAACTGGATTATTGTTTTTTTGTTCTCGAGTATCTACTAAATTGTGAGTTGCGGTGGCTGGGGACGGTTGGGTAAGCGCGTGGGGATTGTTGTCCACGTAGTCATTATCTGGGTCTAGGATAGACAGATAGTGAGTTGCTTAACTCTGCGCCTTTAGCTGCGGTGCGCGTAGTTGTCGTGACAGTGGGCACTTATCATGAAGTAAAAATGTCCTTAAAAGTTGTTTTTTGTTGGCCTTTGGGACTGGAAATTCAGCTTGTCTAATTTACTGCATGATCGCTTTGACTAGATCAGATTCCTCAATACTTAGTCAGATGCCACTATCCTTTCCTGAAACCACCATAATGTATCTTCTGCAGAAACAATTAGTCTGATTAAACTGTTCATTCTAGAGTCTACTTAATATAAAATATAGCATTATTTATTTATGTTATATATTTGTGTGTTTATATATGTACAGTATATATAGTTATGTATATAATATATAAATTTGTATCTTTATATATTTATTATTTTTGACAAGAGCATTATCAATGTATCTCTCTATATATATCTATGAGATATCTATTCATCATGCATTGCTGTATTGATTCTAAGGGTTTAGCAGCTGTAGACTGATTAAAACTCAGTGGGGCAGCCATAATAAACAAATATCTCCTGTTGCTTAAACAGGTGTTAATGCCCTCATTCAGTACACAGAGTAAATTAGAAATAGGTAATTCTAATGCAGTCCAACACTTTGATTAAGTGGGGTCTGTATATCAGTCACTGACTTTTGTCCTTGGATTTTAAATTGATTTCTTAATAATTTAGAAAGGAAATCCACAATTAACACTATAAGAAAACTGCCAGTACAATATCTAGCGTTTTTTATAGATTATCCCTAACACAATAAACTTTTTTTATAAATCAGAATTTGTATGAAATTTTTATTTGCGGTTGGTGATTTTGTTTGACCATTAATGTTCTGTAAACATTTTTTAATTTAATTACTTTTGTTGTGGTTACAAAGGCATTTTATTTTCTTGTGTATATTGATTGATAGTTGAGGTCAACCGGAGTCACATTAAACATAATAAATTATTGTATTATTGTATTATCATTATCGTTTATAAAGCATCAAGCATTTCTGCATTGCTTTACAATAAAGAAAGAATGAAATAATCAAATCACAAAGAAAACCCTTTGTCGCTAAGTTAATATCGCATCTGTCCTTGGCCCAGGGCATTCCTGAGGAGCCAGAGGGCGAAATGCGTGTTGGTGCGGTTAGTCAGGGATAGATGTGATGGAAATTTTTAAAAATAATAATGCCAGTGTATCTTTGTATATGTTTCTCATTTTTTATTTCTTTTTTTCGTCGCACTCTTTAATAGTCCACATGTGCTGGAGTTAACCCATAGGTTCACTCGGCAATGATTTCGGATTTGGCGGCAAGCCAAGGAAACGGTCAAAATGAACAATTCTAGTCCCTGTGAGACTGAAGCAGTTCTGTCTCTATAATGAACAGGGCCTTTAGAGCCAGTGTAATAATGCTATATTCAAGCTGCTAATGAGAGGCTGGCATTTTTGTCTGCTTTCTGAATATGTAAAGAATACACTTTTAGAAACAAGTTTTTAATTTGCTATGTGCATGGCCCCTTGGAAGTGCTAGACTACAGCTCGATGTATTTTTGTATTTGATTATGTGGATACCCCCCTCCCCGTGGCCTTTTTTACTAGGAAGACGTTTTACTCTCTGGTACTGGTATACTTACACTTCAAAGCTTATGGAGTATCTTTTATTTCTATTTTTGCTAAATGGGCACAAAAATTGTAATTATGTAGACATTGTTCCCAGGAGTATTCTAATCGCCAGGAAGGAATTAAGAATGCATTTTCCTCGCAATGATCACAATTGGAAAATACTATAAGTTTTTTTTATTTTTCACCTTCTCTTGGATCGATAGCGGCAAACACAATCAGGCCTATTCACTAAAGGTGAACCTCAGAAGAATTGGCAGGAGAAGTGAAAATTCTAGGCCAAAATAGTCAAACCAGAAAAGTTCTTCCATTTATCTCAGTTTCCAAATCGTCTATTTGGTCTAGATTGTTCTCTTCTCCTAACAGTTCTTCTGAGTTTCACCTTTTTGTGAATAGACCTGTATGTGCAGAAAGTTGAACTTTATGAACATTGGTCTTTTTTTCAACCAGCATTAACAAATGTTATGACATATTGTTAACCAGAAGTCAAATACAGGGACAAGAATTTCTTTTAAGGGAAATCTTTCTGCAAAGATATAAAATACAGAAACCAACACAAGTGACCAGTGTGGCCATATGACAGCTTTGAAAATCACAGAACATTTTTAAGTGCACATACTAAATGCCTTAAATAAGAATGCTGTGCGAAGTCAATGGTAGAGAACTACAAACTATTAGCCAGTTACTCCTGGCCAATACAAAGGGAGAACACTCTAAACATTTGGGACTAAACCAATTTATATCCGATTACACTATATTGATCAAAGCAAAAATAGTAAATTGCTAACCAACAAATAGGGTGTATCAAAGCTAAGCTTTATTAGGAATACAAAAGATTAAAAATTAGACCATACATACGCAACGCAATAAGATTACAGCAAAAACTGTGTTATAACACGGATCGGTCTAATACAGATGTCAGGGATTTCAGTTCAAATAAATAATATGCAGGGTTATTCACAAAGAGCCGATCTGGCCCTGAAATGTCACTGAACTGGGAATTTCCCCATGCAGTGACATTTTGGGGCCATTCGACTATTCAGAAAGCAGGCAGTTCGCCAAATTTTGTCAAACTGCCAGCAAGTAAGGTGCCTGTTCGAAGGGAGTGAAATCCCCCATAGAGAAGCAATGGTTAATCCATTCAGAGACACCAAACAGCAGTGAAAAGTTGCAGACGTGCCCTGCGGTTTGGTGGTTTTATTCAGCAGGTTTAATCAGGCGAATCCCATAGGCTTCAATTTTAATATACAAATAATCCTGTTTTTATTCATTATCTAATAAACTGCTTATTATTTTAATCTACAGTAATAAGTCTCTTTATTTATAGATTTTTTAGGATCATTTAGGCATTTTTCGGTATTTTTTCATCAATTCTTCTTCCAGTTTTCTTGTTTAAAAGCGTTTGTTTTTATTTTTCTGTAACAGACCTTTTTATTATCATTCATAGGACCGTATATGTAAATTCCAGGCATTTTCATTCAGTGAATACAGAAAAAATGGCGTCGCGCCCATACTCACCGGAGCGGCAGCAACTGCCAGGAGTAACAGCCCAGTTAATGTATAAAACATAACAATGAAAAAAGGTGTCATCTGCGCTCGTTTCTATGTGTTCCATGTACAACAAAACTGAGGTTTTTGTTTGTTTCAATGGCCATTGCAACGTAAGCTCACTCGCCACTTCACGGCACCTCTTTACAGAGTGAGTACCTACCTAACATGTACCAAAAGGCCGCTCTACTGAGCAGCTCCAAGCCCCTCCTGCAGCTTTTCAGCCAAGGAGAGGCAAAGATGGTGGGTTTTATTTATACACGCACCAAACACTTCCCATTTGGGATTAAAAACAAAAACATGGGAAGAGGAACAGCTGCAGAACAACGGACTGGTGTTACAAGCATGATATACATATATACAGAAAAAATGGCATCCCGCCCATACTCACCGGAGCGGCAGCAACTGCCAGGAGTAACAGCCCAGTTAATGTATAAGGCTAGGGTCAGACGAACGCATTTTTATGTTGTCTGTGAAAAAGTGCGTTCGAACGAATGGACGCATTTTTTCACAGAATACGTGATAGTGGTCATACTATGCGCATTTTCGTCCGTGATTTTGTACGGATCATCAATAAAACTCTTTTTGCGTCTGGACGTTATGTTGGCCGGACATTAGCAGCGTCTGACGTCTCCTAATCACACACACACGCCGCTAGCAGACGCAGCGCACTCTGTACGTCAGTACCTGCGGTTTCACGTTCTCGAAAAAATGCGTTCATTTTCCACTTGCGTTGCGCAGCCGGACTTTTGTGCGACCGTACTTCGTATATTGGCCGTCATTGCCCGGCATCTGCTGCTAGTGCGGCCGTGATTAAGTGCGGCTGCACGCGCGTTCGCACTGCCTCAGTCTGACCCTAGCCTAAAACATAACAAGGAAAAAAGGTGTCATCTGCGCTCGTTTCTATGTGTTCCATGTACAACAAAACTGAGGTTTTTGTTTGTCTCAATGGCCATTGCAACGTAAGCTCACTCGCCACTTCACGGCACCTCTTTACAGAGTGAGTACCTACCTAACATGTACCAAAAGGCCGCTCTACTGGCTGAAAAGCAGCAGGAGGGGCTTGGAGCTGCTCAGTAGAGCGGCCTTTTGGTACATGTTAGGTAGGTACTCACTCTGTAAAGAGGTGCCGTGAAGTGGCGAGTGAGCTTACGTTGCAATGGCCATTGAAACAAACAAAAACCTCAGTTTTGTTGTACATGGAACACATAGAAACGAGCGCAGATGACACCTTTTTTCCTTGTTATGTTTTATACATTAACTGGGCTGTTACTCCTGGCAGTTGCTGCCGCTCCGGTGAGTATGGGCGCGACGCCATTTTTTCTGTATTTATGTATATCATGCTTGTAACACCAGTCCGTCGTTCTGCAGCTGTTCCTCTTTCCATGTTTTTGTTTTTAATCCCAAATGGGAAGTGTTTGGTGCGTGTATAAATAAAACCCACCATCTTTGCCTCTCCTTGGCTGAAAAGCAGCAGGAGGGGCTTGGAGCTGCTCAGTAGAGTGGCCTTTTGGTACATGTTAGGTAGGTACTCACTCTATAAAGAGGTGCCGTGAAGTGGCGAGTGAGCTTACGTTGCAATGGCCATTGAAACAAACAAAAACCTCAGTTTTGTTGTACATGGAACACATAGAAACGAGCGCAGATGACACCTATTTTCATTCAGTAGTTTCCTTGCAAACAGCATTTCAATTTTCACACTTTCAAATCTTTTTTTTTTTTACACTGTTAGTCAGCTTGTCTGCTTTTTCCAGCGGCTGGTCTTTGCTGTGTTCGACAACTCATCGGCTCTTTCTGAAGTGTTCAGCATGTATTTTGCGGAGGTTACGGTGGGTTTTTGGCGAGTGTTTGGTGGGTTTTCGGCAGTTGTTTGGCAGATTTTCGACAGGTTTTCGACAGGTTTTCTCTGCACTCCAGGGACCCTGCAGTGAATGCTGAATTCACCGTAGGGTAGGGAAGTGCAGGGAACAGGAGAGCACTGAAAAGTCGGTGACATTTCAGTGTTCTCTAAATAAACCCCATAGAGTAGAAAATAAACTATCCAAAACATAATGCCCCTATCACTGCTCACCCTAAGCTGGAGAGATATTTAAACTATCCCTCTTTGCATCCTATTGCAGGCAAAAGAAAGAAAAGAAGAAAAGAGAGAAATAGATACAAGCATGCCCTCTGGTCATCTAAGACATCAAAATATTATCATAATGGAGTCCAAGAAGAAAAATATCTAGAGTATCATTGCTAGTGCACCATTGCTTCCTGGGGCAGACGAGTAATTTCTAGTAATGTGATGTTTTGATTCTTCAACCATTTTATCATTTTTTTTTCAACTTTATTGAAACCTTCTTTTTGAAATGAGATCCATACCGACGTAACTTCTGAGTACAAAAGTGATTGATCTGCTCGGTCCCCTGTCCATAATTTCAATGCGCAGTTTTGGAATGAGCCTGATTGCACCCTTTTTCCGGTGAATAGGTCCTATCAGGGTTATTCAGAGAACACCAAAATGTCAATGGCATTTCGGTGCTCTCCCATTCCCTGTACTTCAGGTAGTCCAATTCGCCGACCCAGGGGTCCATTCAGGATTCACTGCAGGGTCCCCGAAGTGCGAGGAATGAGGCGCTGAATGCATCTGAAAAACCGCCACAAAACTGCCAAATTAATCCAAAACCCCGTAAAAAAAACAATGAATCAGCCTAAAAAAGGTTGAAAACCCGCCAAATGCATCAAATGATCTGCCGCAAAACCACGCGATTATTATTATTATAATTCTTTATTTATAAAGCGCCAGCATATTCCGCAGCGCTGTACAATGGGCACAAATTAGATTAGAAAAAAGCTGACGACCCACTGAACAGAGCGCCGACCAGCCACTGGAAAAAGCCAACAACCAGTCGAACACAGAGCTGACCAGCCGGAAAAAGCCAAAAAGCCAACGAACAGGAAAACAAAACAAAAAATGCAAAATTTTTAAAAGTATTTGCAAAAAAACTACTGCACGAAAATGCCTGGAAATAATATATAAGGTCCTATGAATAATAATAAAAGGTCTGTTATTTAAAAAAAACGGCATTTTAAAAATAATCAGAATTTTTTTTGCTGAAAGTAATAAGAAAAAAAATATAGAGACTTTTTGCTGCAAATGAAAAGAATAAATAGTTGAATAAATATTTAAGAAAAATAGGGATTAGTTTTACATTGAAACCTATGGGATTTACTTGTTTAAACCTGTCGAATGAAACCACCAAAAATCATTTCACTGACATTTCGGTGCTGTTCTGTGTTATCTGAATAGATTAACCATTAGTTCTCTATGGGGAGTTCATTGCCACCAAAGATCACTGTATTTCGCTGGCAATTCGCCAATATTTGGCGAACTGCCAGCTTTATGGATAGCCAAATGGCCACAAAATTGCACCGTACGGTGAAATTCACTGTTCGGTGCAATTCGGTGGCCAGTTCAGCTCTCGTTGAATAACCCTGGATCTCTGTTTCCTCTTCAGGATGAACGCTACCCTGAATTCTCATCCCTCGGCAACATTGCAACATCTACTCAAAAATAATCCCAAAAAGAGATAAAGTTAATGTAAATCCTACGGGCTTGGAAACAATATCTGACCTGCAAAATGCTTTTGGCCAAATAGATTTGGTATGTACAGATTATATAAAACCGTTCGCACAGAATAAGCATAATTCCTAATGGTAATATACTTACTTGCCTTTGCTCTGAACAACAATACTTTTATTTCACAGTAAAAAATGTGATGTTTTATGTGTTGCTTCCCAATGAATATTTATGATCTCTGTTGAAGCAGAAATTGTAGGAGCTTTCTTTTTTTTTGCAAGACCTTTGCATTCTTCATTGTAAGTATATGATGTTTCTATTAAAACAATCATACTTCAAGTGAAGAATATTGTCACTGTCGTTTTAGTGCTTAATTTTCAACCAGGGTATATTTATGCCTTCATTATTGTTAAAGCATGAAATTTTCTGTATCCCCAGTGTATATTCTACTAATGCGCTATGGCATTTATTATTATAGCTGGTACAATGAACAGACAGAAAAGGCACCAAGTCTGTTCTGTATAATAATGTAAGCGTGAGGTGTCAACAAATTGCCTGAAGATACAAACTCATCAACTGAGAGGAAAAATGGTGTGTCTCTTATACAGTATAATGTTTTAGAGGGATCTTTGACTATTTCTTTTAATTAGACCTGGATTCCTATCACTAAGGATTTTGCACATTCACTGCAATTAATCATAGAACAATATGTTGCAGTGAGTTCATAATCTAGATGAATTAATAAAACGGTAGCAGCAATTTAGGAGCGAGATTGCATTCTAGAATCACAAGTCTCGAAGAAGAAATAATTTATTCAAGTAATATCTTGTATCTGTACTGTACAAGGATTTTCAGCAATTTTAACTCCCTGAGTGTCACGGATAACAAGATGTCGGCCCCTGTATACAGTACCCTTTCTACCTGCCGATCCATGAATGGTCGGTACAGCTGACTACTTTCAGGGACTCGATCCTTTCACACTCAGCAAGGGTTAACAGACCACAGAGTAGAAATACTGTGCAGGTCCAGACGGCAGACGGTATTGATCTTGATGCCAGGAAACCCTTATACCAAGGATTATGTACAAAGCAGGGTTACCAAAAGTAGCCGGGTCAATATACAAAGCGTGTATCTCAGAAATAGTCGGGTCAGTATACAAAGCGTGGTTCTCTCAGTAATAGCCGGGTCAGTATATAAAGCGTAGTTCTCTGTAATAGCCGGGTCGGTACACATAGAGGGTTCTTGGAATAGCCAAAAGTGAAACACAAATACAGTAAGATCACCAAAGCACTGCGGAAGCAACTCTGGGGAAGCCTAAGCAGACTGTCTGTATACCCGGCAGCTACACGTCATCATGCCGGACCCCGCCTCCCAGCCACCCATGTGACTGTCGCGGTCCCGTCATATCACTCGACACCTGACCAGCAAGCAGCGAGGACGGGGCTATCAGGTGCCGGGGAGCCGGAGCGCCAGACTTGACGCTGAATCTTTTCCCTGTACAGCAGTGAGTGACCCCAGAGCTCTCCTTGTATTCTGCCCTCCCCTTGGCTGGCATATAGCAGCAGCAAAGTTTTTTAACTATTTATTAGAGCGAGTTTGGGTCCAAAAGTTGAAAGTAATGCACCATGCGGAATACCTAAACAGGCAAGACATTGTCTGCCATTTTATTGAAGTCAAAACAAAATTAATTTACTCGATTGTTGCGTCACACCAATTCACCCAAACTAAATAAAAACAAATTCTAATTAAATATTAATATATTAATAAATTTAAAATATTTAATTCAGTACAGGAGATTAAGTTATACAATACTGCTAAAATCCTGATATCTGATATAATTTCAGCAGTACTACAGTTTTTATGTCCTTAGGACATGTCAAGGGGCAGCAACAACGTAAAGTGTGACAATTACTGCAGGTCACTGTGCAATTATTTTATTATCATTATATTATGTGAAAAGCAACAATAGTGCTAAAAAATAGAGAGGAAAAGCAAGTAAACGGCAAGCATAGAGTGTGTGAAAAATGAAGTCGAGCCCATTACCTAAAGATGACACGAGTGACTCAGAATTGAAGGACATGGTAGAATATACATTGAAAATTATGTGAGCTTCACTCATGTCAGAAGATGAAACACAACCTTTTGCCTAAACCTAAGCCCAGAGTTTAACTCCTAACCATGACATTCTCCTTAACTCCTAAACTGAACCCCTAGCCACTAACCCAAACCAACCTATCCGGCTCATTTTTTTTAACCTACTGCTGAAGTCATTGTTAGGCAGCAGCACCTTTTCCATTTTTTGCCATTTTTTTTGTGTGCATCCAAACTTAGCATTGACATCGTCTAGCTGCAATTTTTTAAATTGGAATTTTGACACTCAAGAACAAAACATTTTCATAAGGATTCTGGTGTTGTTTATAAATAATAAAATTCACATAGAAACATAGGAACATAGAAAAATGTCAGCAGATAAGAACCTTTCGGCCCATCTAGTCTGCCCAATTACATGGATACTTTACCTGGATTTATCTTTTGTTTAGGATAGCCTTATGCCTATCCCATGCTTGCTTAAATTCAATTACTGTTTTGGCCTCTACCACTTCTACTGGAAGACTATTCCATGTATCCACCACCCTCTCAGTAAAATAATGCTTCCTGATGTTACTTTTAAACCTTTGCCCCTCTAATCTAAGACTATGTACTCTTGTTTTGCTACTTTGTTTCCTTTTAAATATACTCCCTTCCTCTACCTTGTGGATTCCCTTTACGTATTTAAATGTTTCTATCATATCTCCTCTGTCTCGTCATTTTTCCAAGCTGTACATGTTAAGATCATTAAGCCTTTCCTGGTAACTTTTCTCCTTCAAGCCGTACACCATTTTAGTAGCCCTTCTCTGAACTCTCTCTAAGATGTCTATATCCTTCTGGAGATACGGTCTCCAGTACTGCACACAGTACTCCAAGTGAGGTCTCACCAGTGCTCTGTACAGTGGCATGAGCACTTCCCTTTTCCTACTGCTAATACCTATCCCTACACAACCAAGCATTCTGCTAGCATTTCCTGCTGCTCTATTACATTGACTACTTACCCTTAGATCCTCTGAAATATTGACGCCTAAATCCCTTTCCTCAGATGTTGAGGTTAGGACTGTATCAAATATTCTATATTCAGCCCTTGGGTTTTTACGTCCCAGGTGCATTATCGTGCACTTATCCACATTAAAACTCAATTGCCACAACTCCGACCATTTTTTTAGTTTACCTAAATCATTTGTCATTTGGCTGATCCCTCCAGGAACGTCAACCCTGTTGCAAATCTTTGTGTCATCAGCAAAAAGACATACTTTTCCATTAATACCTTCTGCAATATCACTAATAAAAATATTAAAGAGAATGGGTCCAAGTACTGACCCCTGAGGTAAGCCACTGGTAACAAGACCTTGCGCCGAATAAACTCCATTTACTACAACCCTCTGTTGTCTGTCACTCAGCCACTGCCTAATCCATTCAACAATATTGGAATCCAAGCTCAAAGATTGCAATTTATTGATAAGCCTTCTATGCGGAACAGTATCAAAAGCCTTACTGAAATCTAAATAAGCAATGTCTACTGCACCACCTGTGTCTATTATTTTTGTTACCCAATCAAAAAAATCAATAAGATTAGTTTGGCATGATCTCCCTGAGGTAAACCCATGTTGTTTCTGATCCTGTAATCTATGTGTTTTTAGATGTTCAACAATACTTTCCTTTAACATGGTTTCCATTAATTTCCCCACTACTGACGTAAGACTAACTGGCCTATAGTTCCCCGATTCCTCCCTACTACCCTTCTTGTAAATGGGCACAACATTTGCTAATTTCCAGTCTTCTGGGACGACTCCCGTTAACAAGGATTGGTTAAATAAATCTGTTAACGGTTTTGCTATTACATCACTGAGCTTTTTTAATAATTTAGGGTGGATCCCATCAGGCCCCATTGACTTATTTGTCTTTACTTTAGACAGCTGCTGTAGAACCTCCTCCTCTGTAAACTCATATGTAAATGTCTCTTTAGTGTTCTCTCCTAACTGAGGTCCCTTTCCTTCCTTTTCTTCTGCAAAGACTGAACAAAAATATTCATTGAGGCAGTCAGCGAGACTTTTATCCTCTTCTACATACCTTCCTTCCTTTGTTTTTAATCTAACTAATCCTTGTTTTACTTTTCTTAAAGATTCTTAAAGAATGACTCAAAAGAATAACCAAGGGCTCTATTCCAAAGCTCACACTAACTTGGGGACACTAACGGGGAAAATCTGAGACAGCGGATTACTTCTGAGCATCCCCTTGTTAACGTAGTATTCCAGGGCAAGCACTAGCTGAGCACCTCGCCCCGGAAGGTAGCGGTAGCACAGCCAAGACTATTACCTCCTGGAGTCCATAGGGCTCCATGGTGGAGTGCGATTCTGGGCTGCGAGCTATTATCGATTTCGCTCTCGTATCAGTGCACTGGAGTGATCTTGGAAGGAGACTAGCAATTATTTGTTCCCAGTCTTCCTCTGCTCGCCACCAGAAGAAGCATCAGGCTGGACCACCCTTTTCGCTGTGGGATGAGAGGTGAGTATGGGATTTAATGGAGGGTTTAGGAGTGTTAAATGATTGTGCATTTGCAGAATCATATAGCACTAGTGTTTAGAAGATGCTAAAATGTTGGCTTGTGCATCCCGACGGTAATTAGCGCTAGCACTTTGTAATACCTTACTTATTGAAATGCTCGTTTATGATTGTGCTCCCCATGGTAAGCATTGGATGCGCAAAGTAAAGTAAGCTTGAGAAAGCTCGCGCCTCAGTGATGACTGGTAATGGGGATGTCGCTAGGGTATGATTATTATAGACTCATAGGCAGGTGGGCCTTCCATCATTTTTGCCAAGGGGCCCTGGCTGATTCCTTGTTGATCAAAATGTTTGAAATCAAAGTAATATATGGATACAATGTAATACAATACTGATTGCGGGACTACATACATGAGTAAAACTTTCCAGCAAATGTGAGCAAAACAACAGAAATAACAGTTAATAAAATGCACAATGCAGAGGTATATGTATTGTTTTCCTTAATACTAAAATACTGCTGTACTATTATGGATCATCTTATTTAGTTTTTTATTTATTTATTTATAAAGTATTTTACCAGGAAGAATACATTGAGATTTCTCTCATTTTCAAGTATGTTCTGGGTATTTTATCTGCAAATGTATTTGAATTTAAAACATATACAAATTTATATTGTTTACATACATTATTTTCTAATATTAATCCTTTAAAAATTATATCAGTCAATCCTTTATCTCTTAGTCATAATTTCTAACAAAGTACAACGTTTGAAGTACTATTTGCAAAATTTGCTTTCCCAGAGCAAGTAAAATGCCGTAATCCTTATACGAATTAATTTGCATGGCTTGAAAATTACAGCATAGCAGTAAGAAAGCAAGAAAAAAAAACAATAACATACTTTAGTTAAAACTGAACATCTTGGAACAAAGTCATGCTGAGTTTATAGAAAAATGTGTACAGTAGGAACCCAACAGAAGACCATTTAACAGAAGAGCAACATGTCGAAGAACATCTTGCCTTATTTGGAATCTATCCATCATTAAATATAAATGCAATGGAGACCGCAACATACATATGCATATGCTAAGTGGATACATATTTTAATTAGCCACAAACCATCTGGCCTCAATATTTAACCAAAAATTGTACTTGTCTGTGTAATTACAATATCTTATGGTTTTATCTATAGGTTTTATTTAATGTTTTTAAACAAATGTACAAATTTGGTTATCACAAAATGTTTAGATATGTTTCACAGAGTATTGCAGGATGCAGTTATACTTTTTTTATTTGGACTAATGTTAGGTTCTACCACTTCACTACCAAGCAACGTTTGCTGAAAAAAAATATTTATAACTTTTATTTTAAACATGGGATACGATGTTATCAGTTAGGTTTAGTGAAAAATAGAAATTTTGCACAGATATTGTTGTTATAAAATATGTAAAAGATTGAAATACTGTAAATTTACTCATTCTTAATTTTTCCTGTATTTATTTATCCTTTACAGAAACATTGCCAGAAGGAAAGTTGCTGAACTCTAGGTGATGTCCTTTATCTTGCAATGTCACACAGGGTCTGCTTTATTAGCACACGGGCAGAAACAGCCTTTGTGTCAAATACAGTAAATGTTATTGTAAGGAGATGTAGCAAAGAGTTTAATACCTCTGCCTCAGAATTTGTGTTTTCAGCTTGTTTGCAGTATGTTTCCATTATAAAATGCTCAGCATAAACACATAAGATCCCTGTCTCCGCAATATACAGGACAATCATATTACTAAGACAAGTTTAACTTATGGAGGTCATATCTTACCATGAATATTCCCAGGGTCCTCTTACTTAATTACCCCCCCCCCGTCTCTCTTACATTTAAAAAACAGATGTGTGCAGGCTCTAAGCAGCGTGCAGAGATAACATAATTGTGTGTGTGCCTCTATTCTGTATTCTAATATTGTCAAAGAGACAAAGAGACCTGCAGCGGAGGTGAGGGGCCCAGATAAGGTGCCTGCTTATGGGGATACGTAGTGATCACAATGTGGTTATTAGTAATGCAGCTTCCACAAAATACCAAAATAATATAAAAATAATATCTGTATGTGGCATAATGCCTGTGTATGGAAATTACAGGAACACCTTGTATCTGTACTGTACAGGGATTTTCAGTCATTATAACCACCTGAATCATATCTGTCACGTTCACTGTATCATTCACCCTCGACAACCATGGTGTGGATCCTTTCTTTGGACAAACTTCTAAACTCTCCGATCCTTGAGTAGTCAGGACCGCTAACCCTATAGCTCCAAGCCAGGGAGACTAGACACACCAGAAACACAGAGTATAACCTTGGTATATTAGCAGCAGGTCTCAGAACAGAACATGCACTCAGGCAGCAATGGTTAATCTTAACAGCAGCTAAGGAGTCACCTGGATCAGGCTTATGCAAGTCGTTCATACACAAGGATTCAGAAATGGCGTGGTCAGGTAAACAATCCGAGTTGCCAACAGACAGGGTCCTCATACAATCAGGGTCAGCATTATGCAGAGTCAGCATACACTCTGAGTCTGTTCTGGGTATAGCACACATACAGGCTTGGTCAGAGAGAGAGTAGTCAAGAAGGCAGTCCGAGTCAGCAACAATCAGGTTCCTCATACAGTCCAGGTCAGCAACGTAGCAATGAAACAAAGAATGAGTGACTCGAATGAACAGTACACCAGCGATGCGGGAAACAAACTCCACGTCAACGCGACAAGTCAAGTCGTGCGCCCTGTCTATAAAGGCTGTGGCTCCACGTCATCATGCCACACCCCGGCCCCTCATTAGGCGCTTGAACGCCAGGATCAGCATGGACCCTGGGCACCTGGCCAGCCAGCGATGCCACTGGGTGCCTGACCCCCTTCTGAGACCACCCAGGTACAGAGGGTTTGACAATATCCCTGTGCAGCAGTGAGTGACCCCAGAGCTCACCCTGTGTTCTGTCCTCTAAATGGCTGTTGTAATGAATCAGCAAAGTTTTTGATCCTTTTGTTCCGGTGAGGTTTAGAGCTAGTTTTACAATATTAAAGCGGGTCAGTAGAGTGGATTCTCACAGTTTCTCCACAGGGGGAACACTAACCCTGACTTAAACAGTTATGAAAATATGCTAGTGATTGCTTTTTAATGTATTACAATACAAAATCAAGTTCACTCGACTTTGGTAGTGAAACAATCTTTCTTTAAAATTAACAAAAATGGCGGAGCTAACTGCCGGCGAGGAAGGTCACGTTCTGAGGAGCTCCTCCACTATAGCAGTCTATTTGGCCTTTTTGGTGACCCCTCGTCGGTTCTAAGACTTCCTGAAGGTGACAGGTGGTCCCTGTAGGCCTCTGACTCAGACCGGGGTCCCGCTGCATTGCTCTGAGCTCTGAGTGTGGATCTTGGAGTGAGGTGAATCTGGGCCTACCTCGGCAGCCTGCTTCCGGCGTCCATCTTGGGCCTATACACCCCTGATCCGGCCTTGCTGCGAGACGCTCTCCTCTGGTGGGTCCCCCTCTGCCCCGAGTTCGATGGTGAAAAAGTCGGGAAAGGGAGCTGGCCGGGTGGAGGGAACGCGCCAGAGTGGCATCTGGACGTCGCTGAGCGGCGGCCTCAGACACCAGCGTGATGCCTCCAAGACTGGGTCCCTAACACCTCACCCTTCCTCTGATGAGAAGGGGGTGCGCTGGCCAGAGAGTCGTGTGGCTGCAGCGCGAGCCCGGACCCCTGAAACCTCTTCGACCCAGGTGCCAAGAAGAGCCAGCTCTGAACAAACACCTTTGCGCTGCTCTACAGCCGCGGAGGTGCGCCCCGATGAGCGGCTTCCTTTACCTCAGGATGATCTAACTGCTGGCACCAGGCCTTCTACAAAGGGAGATATCAGCCATATATTCGCTGAGCTGCGGGAAATGCGGGAGCTATGGATGTCGGATCTCCGTGTTATCCGGGAGGATGTGACTGCTGTGACAGCTCGGGTGGATGCTGTGCAAACACAGGTGGATGGAGCGGCAGTTGAGCAGACCCACCAGGCTGTACTGGTCGCTGCACTACAGGACCAGGTGACTCACCTCACTGTGGCAGTGGAGTCGCTGGAGGCACGCCACCGCAGGCGAAATATCCGGATTCGAGGGATACCTGAGTCGGTGGCCTCTGCTGACCTGCCGGATTTTTTGAATCGCATGGTCCGTCACCTCCTGGTTCTCCCGGACCCTGACCCTCAGGTGATCGTGTCAGCTGTTCGTCTGCAGAAGGCTGCCGCGGCTCCTTCGGAGGCCTCGAGGGATGTTCTCGCGGTGATACGGGATCTTTCATTTAAAGGGAAGCTGATGTCTCTGCCAGCGGCTCGTGCACCTTTTGTGTTTGAAAATAAGTCCTTGGCTCTTTTCCATGACTTACCTTTTTTTACTTTGATGGCGAGGTGACGGTTCCGTGAGGTCACGGCTGCATTGAGGGCGGCGGAGGTTCGCTACCGGTGGGGAGTCTCCGGTACTCTTGCTTTCCAGCATGACGGAATATCTCACCTAGTTGGCACACCGGCCGAAGCCTGGCTTTTGTTTTCCAAATTGGGTTTGATGACTCCGGGCCCAGACGGAACGTCTGGCACTGGGATATCTATTGCCACGGCTGCTGAGCCCACGTTCCCCCGACCCGGGCTGAGAGTGTTGCTCCTTCCCTCTCTCTTTCCTATTCAGTTATTTACCTTTGCCCCCCATTTTTTTTTTTTTTTTTTATCTTTCTTACCGGATTGGACATTTAGTTTTCTATAGACCTGGCTGGTTCTCTCTCGGTTATGACTTTATAGACTTATTGGGATGTCAGGATATTTGGCTCTTACCCCTACTACCCCCCCTTTTTTTTTTTTTTAACGGACGGGACACTGGGTGGTCCTGGGTGAGCCGCTGAGATGGTCACCTAGGCTCTCACCGTCTCTCGTGGCCCCAGGACCCCCGGCCCTGTGGCCTCTTCTATGGCCCCCGGTCCTTCATTGGATTTCCGGGGCGTGCCAGGAATGTCGCCCTACTTGGGCAGTTCCCTCCCCCCCCAATTTTTTTTATTTTTTTTTCTTCCTTCTCTCCTCTCCCTCTTCAGCCATCTGTTCTGTGCCCTCCTGGCTGTCACACGAGACTCCGCCCATCCCTCATATCTGGTCCACCTGGACTCCCTTATTTTGCTCGGACTGTTACCCCCCACCCTTTTGTATTCCCCTGCTCCCCATCTCTTTGTTATATTTATGTTAACAGGATATATTTGTAGTATATATATTGTTACTTTCTATGATGACTTCTTCTGAGATACATTACTGCGGAATTAGTTTTTGGTCCTGCGCGACCGATATTCATACTGTGTATTTTATTGCTGTCATTTTTTTTTTTAAATAAAATTTTGAAATATAAAAAAAAAAAAAAATGGCATAGTTTAACCCCTTCACTACCAAGTGATTTTCCAAAAATACAATGTCAGGAACGACAGTTTTATTTTGTAAAATCATTTTTAGTTAATAATACCAATGCCCCGTAGATTTTGATGGATACAATTCCCAGAATTCTTCCAATGTAATAGATGGCCAGGTATTCATGGGAGTTGTAGTTCAGAAATATCTAGGGGGCTGGAATTTGACAGCCCTGAATTATACAGTTAGAAATATTTGGGAATATTCCCAATGTATTTCTTACTCTAATAATAATTTGGCAGGCCAATGTTGCCATTTACTGGCCAAGTTGAGCTACTGCAGTTACAAGTGCATTTCAAGGCTCCGTGCATCGGCTGGCGACCGGCCGATAAAGACATTCTTTAGCTGATTTTAAACTGTGTTAGCAGCAGCTCGGGCACAATGCCCACAGGACTAAAACTTTAGGGACAACTTCTGGAGCCCAAAAGCAAATTAAATTATTTTGCAAAATAATAATTTAATTTGCAATTATACAGCATAGCTTTAGTTTGTTTTAACACGATCTCAGGCTGCTGTGTCTGCTACAGTAGTGAAGGAGCGAACTCAAGGAGAAGCATTAACATTATTCTGCTTATTTATTGGCCAAATGGAGTTGTACTAGTTTGAGCTGCCGCTTGAGGTTCCCTGCATTGGCTGCTGAAAGTCCAATATGTTAGGACGTTCGTCAGCTGATTTTAAACAGTTTTAGCACCTCGGGCATTATGCGCATAGGGCTAAAACCTTCATTTCATTTCAACCCTCAATTCATTTGCAGCAAACTAATTTCATTTGCTTTTGTCTTTCAGAGCTGCAGATTGAGATAACTCGATAACAGGACCTTTGAAATCCCAAGTTATCTCGATCTCGGCAGTGAAGGGGTTAAGTAATACAATCTCTAGATAAATGGACGGAATGAGAATTCTTCATTCATTTTCATAAATTCTAGGCCTAGGTTTCCAATCTGTAAATCTGGTTGTTGCTGTTAGGGCCTAATATTCAAGTTTCCATTTAATTGGGAAATTGTTGATGTTGCATTTTTGTTGTGATGTACATCTCTATTATGAGACTGTACATGCTTCATTACGTGGGCCTGAAAATGACGCACAATTTTGTAAAGATAGGGCAGGAGCCACTAATCTGTTGAAATGGGGGCTATGGTCAGGCTGTGGTCAGACGAGCGTAGTGTTCACGTCCATGTTTCCGCACATTTTAACGTCCGTGGTAGCATAAAATTATGATCAAAGGAGACCCACACACGAAGTACGTCCTCACAGAAGTACGGACACACAACAGACGTGGCAAACGGACGCAGGTTAGGCAAGAACGTAAAACCGCTAGAATGGAGGTGTGGAGTGCGCCACGTCCACAACGTCTGCATAGCTTTGTGTGTGAGTGATAGAACGTGGTCAGACGGACTGCATTTATACGTCCACCATTTTTGACAAAATGTTTTTTCATGTTACTTTATTTTCCCTGCTATATCAGACTGTGTGGCACTACCTTGTTGTCAGTCAGAAAGTACGTCCGTACTGCACGGATGCACAGTCCGTACAAAATGGGCTCGTCTGACCCTAGCCTAACTCAGCTAAGCTACCGTTGTTACTCATACTGAACTACAATCATGCTAGGGTCAGTGCTACCCAAGTCCTAGTAGTGGGACATTCCCACCTTGAAAGCCGGGGTCATGTAACATTGCCAAGCATTGCATGGTCACAAGGTCACATGACACTATCAGTTCCCTCTATACCAACCCTAAGCTGGCCAGTGATAGATTAATATGGAGAGCAGTTAATGCTGCAGCACAGCTCACAAGCTTTACATCAAAAAACCCATGAAAAGAAATCACTGTTGTTGCAATAGCAGTGGTGTTCGGCAACCCAGAGAAGCAAAATTAAACATTAGCAGGTAATGTTGGAGCAAACAAACAATAGTGATATATACAGTGAGCAATGGTACCACTGTTAGGTTAACTGCACATAGGTGCACAACCAACAAATAAATCTTCAGAGGACTGATTCTCATAGTCTAAGTGCCCTATTACATTCCTCTCTCACAATTTTGCGCGGGCGCAAAGACGCATTAACGCGAGGTGCAAAACCCTTTGCGCTGAATGTCGTAATACAACATCCGTGCAAAAAATACACGTTAACATTTAACACGTAGGCACCTGCGCGAGCATAATGAACTGTGTGCGTCGTATACTTAACATTGTGAGCGCAAATGCGTTTGTGCGCTGGTGCGCGCATGGTATTACAATCTGAACGCAAAATTTAACAGACAACATTTGAGCACATAATTTTAACGTCTTTGAAAAGCTGGTGGTAACGGCAAATTGTAACAACCCGACCGTACCAAACTGCGGATTCACAACGGAGAACGTCGATGCACATGTTTTTTTTACTAGATCCGTCAAAAATGACGGCCACTACCTTGTCTTCTGTCAGAACGTATGTCTGTTGTGTGCAGTCCGCACAAAAATTACGGGCTCGAAGTCAAAAAATGACATTGCGGTCACAGAGTTATGTGCGCAAAGGTACTTTGTGCGCATTTTTGTGCGTCGGTTTTACGAACTTTATTTTTTAACGGATTAAAAAATGTGTGAGGATTGTAATACCAGTATTAATTTTCGCGCGTTAACGCTTAATGCTGTGCGCAAAAATTTTTACTGCGCAAGCGTTTTTGCGTTGAGAATGTAATAGGGCCCTAAGTACTGTATTTAAATTCACTGTTTCTCAATTTTACAGGAACAGTTAAATCTAACTATTCCAAACTTTAGGCCAAATAGCCAAAGTGAATAAAACATAAAATTCTGTTATTATAACCCCTTCACTACCTAGTGATTTAAAAAAATAAAACATTGTCAGGAAGCTGTGGATCATTTTTATTTAATTATACAGACATAAATATTTGGGTATTTTCTACATGCATTCCTTACTGTAATAGCCTATTTAGCATCCTATCTCCATCACACATAAATCACCTCCCTGCAAGCCCAGCAAACTCATTCCCATAATCCCTCAGCGCCTGTCCTCTTTCTCCTGCGCCCTCTAGAACGCTCGCTCTGTGTGCAACAAACTCACAGCCGTCCATGACCTCTTCCTTTCAAACTCCTTCAACCTCCTAGCTTTAACTGAAACCTGGCTAACTCCCTCTGACACGGCCTCCGTTGCTGCTCTCTCACATGGCGGTCTACACTTGAGCCATACCCCCAAACCGGGTGAGAGAAATGGTGGCGGGGTCGGACTCCTGCTCTCTCCCACCTGCACCTACCAGCATCTCCCTCCACCCCCATCCCTCTCCTTCTCCTCCTTCGAGACACACTGCATCCGCCTGTTCTCTCCTCTGGCTCTCAGGTGGCAGTCATCTACCGCCCACCGGGACCAACCTCCCAGTTCTTTGACCACTTTGCTACCTGGCTTTCTCACTTCCTGTCTTCTAATCTTCCATGCCTAATTCTCGGGGACTTCAACATTCCCATTGACGATCCTTCCGCTCCTGCTGCCTCTAAACTTCTTTCACTCACGTCCTCCCTTGGACTCACACAATCCTCCCTCCTCCCTACCCACCGCGATGGTCACATTATTGACCTGGTCTTTTTCAACCTCTGCTCCATTTCTGAGTTCAAATGTCGCCCTTTCCCCATCTCTGACCACCACCTTCTCTCTTTCAACCTATCTGGACTTCCTAAACACCCTGCTCCCCCACCCCGCACACACACTCACAGAAATATACATGCTGTGGACCCCCATCAATTCTCCAACCTACTTCACCACCTCCCTCATACCTCATCCTTCACCTGCCCTGATGCTGCCACTAATCACTACAACACTATGCTTATCTCTGCTCTAGACACTCTTGCTCCTCTTTGACTCTGTAAGGCCCCACGCCGCCAGCTTCAGCCCTGGCACACCCTCCAGACTCGCTACCTGCAAAGATGCTCCCACACCGCAGAGCGTGCCTGGAGGAAATCCCGCTCTGAAGCTGATTTTGTTCACTTCAAGTTTATTCTCCGGTCATACACCTCTGCCCTCCACTTGGCCAAACAATCCTTCTTCTCATCTCTTATATCTACGCTGTTCTCGAACCCTAAACAGCTCTGGTCCATCTTCAACACCCTACTCTACCCACCTGCACCTCCCCCCTCAGCTGCCTTCAGCGCTCAAGACCTGGCAGACTACTTCCTCAGTAAAACTCTAACTATCAGAAGCAACATCCCAACACAAGATAGTTATCTGCCACCTCCACTCCCACAGGTCCCCTCTGCCACCCTCTGCCGCTTCCTCCCAGCCACTGAGGAGGAAGTCAATTCCTTATTGTCCTCCTCACATCTCACCACGTGCCCGCTCGACCCCATTCCCTCACATCTAATTCCTCCCCTCTCCTCCTCCCTCACCCCTGCTCTCACACACATCTTCAACCTATCTCTCTCCACTGGCTCCTTTCCATCCGCCTTCAAACACGCGCTAGTTACCCCTTTACTAAAGAAACCATCCCTAGACCCCAACTCTCCATCCAACTACCGCCCTGTATCCCTGCTTCCCTTCACATCAAAGCTCTTAGAAAAACTAGTCTTCAACCGCCTCTCCCTCTTCCTGTCCTCCAATTCCCTTGACCCCCTGCAATCTGACTTCTGTCCCCTACACTCAACTGAAACTGCCCTCACCAAAGTCACCAACGACCTCCTAACTGCTAAAAAACATGGCCACTATTCTATTCTCATCCTGCTTGACCTCTCGGCTGCTTTTGACACTGTTGACCACCCCCTCCTTCTACAGACCCTCAACTCTCTGGGTCTCGGTGACACTGCACTTGCTTGGGTTGACTCCTATTTATCCAACAGGTCCTTCTGTGTGTCCTTTGCTAGTAACTCCTCCTCTTCATTGCCTCTATCTGTTGGTGTACCTCAAGGCTCTGTCCTTGGTCCTCTGCTCTTTTCCATCTACACCTCCTCCCTGGGCAAAATCATCAACAGCTTTGGCTTTAATTACCACCTCTACGCTGATGACACTCAGATCTATCTCTCTACCCCTGATCTCTCTCCCCCTGTCCTTTCAAAAGTCAGTGACTGTTTATCTGGCATCTCCTCCTGGATGGCCTCCCCCACCTAAAGATCAACATGTCAAAGACTGAGCTCCTACTTATTCCTCCCTCCAATGCCTCCCCACCTCCTGACTTCTCTATCACGGTGGAGGGTATCACCATCTCCCCATCAAACCAAGTTCGCTGTCTTGGAGTTACACTTGACTCTGCTCTTTCCTTCATCCCCCACATCCAGTCTCTTTCCTCCTCCTGCCGATACCAACTGCGTAACATTTCCAGAATTCGGCCATTTCTTACCGCTGTCACCACAAAACAACTCATACACGCCCTGGTAATCTCCAGACTCGACTATTGCAATAATCTCTTATCTGGCCTCCCTCTGTCCCGCCTCTCCCCCCTACAATCCATCCTGAACGCCTCCGCCAGGCTAATTCACCTCACCCGCCACTCTGTCTCTGCCGCTCCCCTCTGCGAGTCCCTTCACTGGCTCCCCATCCACTGCAGAATTAAGTTCAAAATCCTTATCCTTACCTACAAAACCCTCACTAACTCAACGCCCCACTACCTGTCCTCCCTAATCACCAGATACACCCCAGCCCGCTCCCTAAGGTCAAACAGTGACCTGCGCCTAGCTTCTCCCCACATCACCTCTTCCCATGATAGACTGCAGGATTTCTCACGCGCAGCCCCCACTCTCTGGAACGCTCTCCCTCGTACTGTCAGACTTTCCCCTAACTTCTCTTCCTTCAAACGCTCCCTTAAAACATTCCTATTTAGGGAAGCCTACCACCCAACTCACTGACACAACCATCAATCACTCTCACCTTACAGTCCTCTCCTCCTGATTCCAACCCCAACCCTCCTAGATTGTGAGTTCCCACGGGAATAGGGCCCTCATCTCCTCCTGTACTGTTTGTCAAATGTTGTTCAATGTATTGTAACCCTGTCTATACTGTGCTTATTGTACAGCGCTGCGGAATATGCTGGCGCTTTATAAATAATGAATAATAATAATAATAATTTAGCAGGCACATTCGCCATCTACTGGCCAAATACTTCAGTTCTAAACTCTGTGTAGGATCAGCTGGGGAGCTGTCAGTTTGACACATTCCCCATCTGGTTTTAACAAGTGTATCTCCTGATCTTGTTTACATGATCTTGGGCTGTTGTGTGTGTTACTGATGATTATGGAGGTGAATAGATTTGCTGTTCTGGACAAAAATTTTCAAATCTCCCTATCTCATTTTGTGTTCTTTATCTAGTTTGCAACAACGTTAATGATACTTTGGTTATTTTAAACGGACAATATTCAATAAGTACCGGTAGAATAAACAACATTAGACAACTTCAACTGAAACTACTGGGGAAACAACAGAGGAAAATCCATCCACAGATGACTAAGTTAAAACTACACTGAGCAATCTCGGCAGAAACTATGATGGAGAAAATTATGGTGAACTATGGTGGAACATCAATAGATAGGGAATTCGCCACAGTATCACAAGAGTCATCCGTCATAATTTCCCGAAGTTTGCTGATGTTAAGTCAACATTATGTCAATAAAACAGCATAAAGTAGATGTGGATGGAGGATCAACTAAAGCATAATAATGTGGTTTATGTTTTCACAATAATATCCATAGCCACTTCTCTGTTATTGATTTGAATTTAACATATGCCAGTGTCCACATAATATTACAAGGAACACCATACAATAATTAAACAAAGTTTCAGCTCAAAAGCATAATGTTTTTAAAGATAAGTACTTTCAGAAACTTCCACAATATGCTGCTGCAATGCACTATCATCTGTTTTTAAGTTATGTAAGTTAATAATATGTATGAAATTAGAAAAATAAACTTTGAAGAAGTATGACAACTCTTTAATAACTTACGTGTTGCGTTAGTAATACTGTACACAAGGGATACGCGGCAGAGAGAATTTTTTGCACCGATGAAAAGAACAGACAAAGCAATAAATCACATTTGTTCTTGTTAAAATGAAATATGCTGAACACGCTGTTCTTTCAATGAAATTTGCCATTTCCTTTTTACTGTATTCTCTTTCAGTCGTATTGCGTAAAAGTTCCATGCATTGTGATTCCTAATGAATGCAACAAACTGCAGTAAACTGCTACAGTTAATTTATGTTTGTGTAAATCTATTTTATTCCTGGTAATATTCTCCACAGGTGAGTTTAACTCACAAATAAAATTAAAACATCAATTTGCTTTTAAACATTGACCACTTACTTCACAGTCATAGAGTGGGGTGTGTGTTTCTAAAGTTTGAAGTGAAATGAAAGCTGTCGGAAGTCTATCAATACTTTTTTGACATGGATGATTTTATGCACGTTTTCACATTTTTCAGAATACATCTCCTGCCTTATTGTTCAGCCTTGTGACTGGCTATAACTAAAAAACCTTTTTGAAGGAAGAATTCCTAATTTGCGATCAAAGTCCTCCTAGCAGGAGGATTTAAAATTCATCTGTACCTGCGACTGGAACCTGTGGGTGACCCCGCGAACTGAGCCTTCCTTTTTGACGTCTTGTCATGGCCTCGCATTTACCTGTTGGACTATCTTTGTTGTCCCGTCCTCCTTGTTTGTCAGTATATGTTTTGATGTGCCCTCCCTCTTGTCTCCCTCCCTTCTTTTCCCCTTCCTCTTTTCTCCCCCCTTTTCTTTTCTCTTTCTCCTTTCTTTCTACTCCATGTCTCCCTTCCCCCTCTCCCCCCCCACTCTCCATCTTCTTTCTCCTCAGGCTCTATTTCTACACTTCCTATGGTCATTGCCTTACATTACTGGAGCGCCACGGCCATTGCCTTACATTGCTGGTCCTCAGAGTGTGTGGAGGTTTGCTTCATTGCCTCCCTCTAACTGTTCTCCTGTACCTGCGGAATGTTTAGTATGCAGGACCTTATGATACTTGATGCCTGACCGGTTTCTTTGTCTTTTTGTATAAGTGCATCTGTCTTTGCTCTTTCACATTGAGTGACATGTTCTTCCTTTGTGTTTATATGTCTACCTTCTCTTTAATAAAACTTTCGAATTTCAAAAAAATAAAGTGCATCTGTAGTAACCAGGTGCACTTTGCCTGCGATATCCTATCAGGGGATGAACATCGCTTTGATCTTAAATTTACATATACAGGATTATTCAAAGAGAATCGAAAAGTCACCGCACGTTCGGTGACTTTTCGTTCTCCTCAATTCGGTGCGATTTGACGATCCCATTTCGGTGACCCTGCGGTGTATTCAGCAAGCACCACAGGGCCGTCGTAGTGCAGGGAAAAGCTGCCGCAAACCCGCCGAACACTGCTGAAAAACCTGCCGCAAAACCTGGTGAACGCTGAACGAAATTCAGCGTTCGGTTACCTTTGCTGGCCATTCGGCTATCCAGAGAGCAGGCAGTTTGCCAAATCCTGGCGAATTGCCTGCACATACGGTGCCTGTTCGTTGCCTGTTCAAGGGCATTGAAATCCCCATAGCTTCATCTATTCAGAGAACAAAAACCAGCAGTTGCCGAAATGCCCTGCCATTCGGTGGTTTAATTTGTCAGGTTTATTCAGGCGTATCCCATCAAGATTATTCCTGTTTTAATTCAATATCTAATAAACCGTTGATTATAATATTCTGCAGTAAAAAGTCTCTTTTATTTATAGATTTTTTAGGATTTTTTAGGCATTTTTAAGGGATTTTTAAGGGATTTTTAAGGGATTTTTTTGCAAACATTTTTTTTCTGTTTATTTTTTTTAATCGTTTTTTTTCTGTACCAGCCCTTTTTATTATCATTCATTGGATCTTATATGTACATTTCAGACATTTTCATTCTGTAGTTTCTTTGCAAACAGCTTTTAACTTTTCAAACATTCAAATGTACTGTTTTGTTTTTTTTTCACTCCATTCATCTGCGGTGTCGGGTTTTTCCGGCGGCTGTTCTGCGCTCTGATCGGCGGCTGCTTGGGTTTCTCCGGCGTGTTCATCGGGGTTAATCCATATGTTTTTTTCAGGTTTCGGCGTATGTTCGCCGTGTTTTGCAGTGAGTGTTCATCGGGTTTGCGGTGGCTTTTCCCTGCACTACGACGGCCCTGTTGTGCTTGCTGAATACACCGCAGGGTCGCCAAAATGGGATCACCAAATCGCACCGAACGGAAGAGAACGAAAAGTCACAGAACGTGCGGTTACTTTTCAAATCTCTTTGAATAACCCTGTAAGTGTCAGGGATTGTACCGGAATGGTACAGAGGTGGCATGGTACTGAGCCAGGGATACGGTGATGCACCAATACAGGGGTCTGTGGTAGATGGTGAATTGCTGCAGGAGGCAGCAATTACAAATAACAATAACAATTACAAAGGGACAGGATACATAGAGGGCTTGATGAAGGCGATGCAGGAAACCAACCAGGACAATAGTGTCTTGAACACACACAGGATACCAGAGGGTATGGAAACACAAGGAAGGTTGGCACCACTGGCAGGATTTGGGGTTCTGGAAACACAGGAGCCACAGCATAGCTTTACTCTGGCTGGAAGCAGATTACAACAACTAATGCTGGAGCAAGGAGCAGAAGATGTGTGGTACCTTTATTTGCAGGTAAGTCACATGACCTAGTGTGTGTGTTTTTAACTGTTTGGATGCTGGATCACAGCACTGAAATTAAACAGCACAGGAAATAAAACAGGACTCAGAAGGGGTTGCCCAGGCATGGTTCAGGAGAATGACACTAAGCTTATGCAGTGAAACAACATGCGGAAACAAGCTGCGTAAAGTCTTCTCCAGCACATCACATCAAAGGGGTTAAGGTCTGGACTGTGTGGTGGCCAATCCATGTGTGGAAATTATGTCTCGTGCTCCCTGAACCACTTTTTCACAATTCGATCCTTATGAATCCTGACATTGTCATCTTGGAATATGCCCGCTGTGCCATCAGAGGAGAAAAAGTCTATCAATGGAAAAACCTGCTCATTCACTATATTCAGGGAGTCAGCTGAGATCACTTTTGCCAGGTCAAACATATTAATCACTGCAGTAATATACAAAGGAAAGCTCACACCAATTTACCTAGTTATATGCAGGTGGTGACCTATTTGGCAAGGCAGTGTATTTAAAGTAATTCCCTATCAAATGAGTCAACCCTCTGGTGAACATAACAATTTAAAGATAGCAGGGGTCCCAGACTAAGGTCAGTAAGCCACGAGACCGTGTAAAAAACAAGTTTTATTTTTTTTCTCCTTCTTAAGTGAATTTGGTTTAACTCAAACTTCAGATTTTCAAGATAATTGTATATATTTAAGGAAACACATTATCTTACATTGATTCACTCTGTGATACAGTACTTTACTCCTTGATTTTTAGCAGAAACAACTGCTAACATATTGCTGATAAGTCCTCCACAGTGATGTGAAAGATGTATTTTTATCACTAATATTTGATGAATTGCTTTAATACGGCAACATTGAAACTCCTTTCATCATGAAATGTTCCTTGAAACTTTGGCAAGAGCATCTCAGTATAGTTGAACTCAGGACTTTGACTTGGCCTCTCAAAAAGTATACTTTTCTTTTGAGGGATTCTGAAGGGTAAGCTCTTGGGTGCTATGAATCTTTGTCCAACTGTACAACCGATAATTAGATTCCCCTTTAACATTGTCTAGCAGAAAGAAGAATCCAAGCTCATTCAAAACTGCCCTCACCAAAGTCACCAATGACCTCCTCACTGCTAAAAACCACGGCCACTATTGTATTCTCATCCTGCTTGACCTCTCGGCTGCTTTTGACACTGTTGACCACCCTCTCCTTCTACAAACTCTCAGCTCTCTTGGTCTCTGTGACACTGCACTCGCTTGGGTCAACTCTTCTCTATCCAACAGGTCCTTCTCTGTGTCCTTTGCTGATAACACCTCCTCCTCATTGCCTTTATCATTTGGTGTATCTCTGCTGCTCCCCTCTGCGAAGCCCTTCACTGGCTCCCCATTCACTGCAGAATTCAATTCAAAAACCTTACCCTGACCTATAAAGCTCTCACTAACTCAGCTCCCCATTACCTGTCCTCACTAATCACCAAATACACCCCAGCCTGCTCCCTAAGATCAAACAGTGACCTGTGCCTAGCTTCTATCCGTATCACCTCTTCCCATGATAGACTGCAGGATTTGTCACGCGCAGCTCCCATCCTCTGGAACGCTCTCCCTCGTACGGTCCAACTTTTCCCTAGTTTCTCTTCCTTCAAACACTCCCTTAAGACTTTCCTATTTAGGGAAGCATACCACCCGACACAACCAATCCATCATTCCCACCTTGCAGTCTATCACTCCCACCTTGCAGTCCATCACTCTCACCTTGCAGTCCTCTCCTCCTGTTTCCACCCCCAACCCTTCTAGATTGTGAGTTCCCACGGGAATAGGGCCCTCGATTCCTCCCGTACTGGTTTGCCAAATGTTGTTCAATGTATTGTAACCTTGTCTATATTGTGCCCATTGTACAGCGCTGCTGAATATGCTGGCGCTTTATAAATAAAGCATAATAATAATAATTCAATGATTATGTTTCATTCTCGCATCCGCACTATATGACTGCCATGTTTGACTATAAGAATTTGTGATTGACAAGATCATACTCCTGTATCGTTTTGAGTATGAGCCTGCACTACCCTTTTTTTAGCTAGGATCATATCATCCAGGGTTGTCCTCGTGTATAGTTAGAATAATGCATAGTGAACAAGAATAGATCATCTTTTGCATTTTTTTAACTGGGCATGTGGTGCATTGTCGAATACCTTTGTGTCTTATCTTTTTTTCTCTGTGAAAGGGGGGGGACTTTGGATTTTGGAAAACCACACTGTAGGACTTGGAACACGCATTGTTCTGCCAAACATCTGAGGTGAGGATATTGATAGCCATTTAGAGGATTAGGTCCTAAAATTAACATTACCATCATCAGGGCAACCTTTGGCTTTTAAGGGGTCCTAGGCGAGAAAATGTTGTGGGGCCCTGGCCACGCTTTCAACACCATACAGCTTTATCTTCCACCATTTTTCACACACAGATGAACCCACTAACCCCCCACTTATCTTCACTTACACAGACACCTGTCCCCCAGATAGACACCCCTTACTCCTCTTATCCCCAGGTAGACACCTCCTCTCACTCAGACAGACACTCTCTCTCTCTCTCTCGCTCTTTAAAATGACACATTACCACTACCATGTCCTTGCTTACTTGGAGGTGGGGGGCTCTCAGAGTCAGGCAGTCTTGGAGGCAGGTGGTGTTCCATTTTAGGCATAGGCTCTGTGCATTTACATGGCAGGTGTTGGCAGTGGTGCAGAGCCCCAAGGTTTGGAGCACAGGGTGTGTGCCCTGCTTGCCCCACTCAAAGGGCACCCAGTGTTATTGTCACAGTTCACGTTCCCAGTCCTGTCCCCTGTATATGTCATAACCTGTTTTACCTTGTCTTTTTGTTGCTATTCCTGGGTTGCAGCCCAGGGGTTAATTGTTCTGCTCACCTGTCTTTCCTTGTGTAGATCCCTTCCCTATTTAGGAGCAAAGCGCCCATAGGGCATCGCTCCATGATTTCACTTCCTGATTCATTCTGTGGTTCAGTGTGTTGTTTCTGAGAGCTACCTGCTATTTCTGTTCCTGTTTTAGTTTGTATAATTTTGGTTATACTCTTGGTTCTGTTTCTCCTGTCTGTCTGTCAGTTATCTCTGTTATTGTGTTCCCAGTTTATTTCTAGTCATTGCTGTGTTTTTGTTTTTCTGTTTATTTGTTAGGCTTGTGCACTGATTTTTTTTTCGGTTCGGTTCGTTCCGATTTTGTAAATTCTCGTTTCGACTCGTTTCGGCCGATTTTCGGTTCGTTTTGTTTTTCGTATCGACTTTTTTTCGTGATTTTGGAAATTTTCGTGTTTTTCGGAACGTCTGTTCTCCTCGTTTCAAAGTGTCTATTCGTTTTGACGTAAACTAATGGTTTTTCGGATACGATAATTATACGATACGATAATTCTGCCGATACGATTATTCTGCCATTGAGATTTCTCATGTTTTACACGAAGGATACATTGAGATTTCTCTGGTTTTCCAGGAAGGAAACATTGAGATGGGAATGATACAAAATTTAATTACAGAATCAGCGATATAAATACGATGTCCGAAATTACTGAAATGGAACCGAAATCAGGAATGGAGCCGAAATCACGAATGGAATGAAAATTAATTACGATTTTACACATTTCTAGTCCATTCGAAAATTCTGAAAAGTTTTCGTTTCGGCACGAAAATTTGTTCAGATCTGCCATTTTCGGATCTGAAAATTTTCGGAAAATCGTCCGAATCCGAATGCACGAATTGGGAAATTTCGTGAAAATTCCGAAATTCCTGAAACCCGAAACGCGCATCCCTATTATTTGTTATACTGTTTCCCTGGTTATGGATATTCTGGCTTGTCTGACTTCCCTTCTGGTTCTGAACCACGTCATATGTATTACGTACTCGCTCTGGTTATCTGACATCTGGCTTTTCCTCCTGACGATGCTCCTGGATGTTCCTGGTCTGTACTGTTTATATTGAGTTCCTAGAATCTGTGTTTATTCCTGAGATTCCGCACGGCTCTAGGTATTTCTTCCTCTAGATTAGATCCGGCTATCTCAAAGACCGGCCTATCAGATCAGGGCTCCTGTAGTATTGCCGTGCAGAGGTCTCCAGTTAACCCTGTGTTGCTCATCACATATATATATATACTGTATACAGTATATTGCTGTCTGTGTATTTCTGCATATAGGGGCTTTCACCTGAACCAGGGCCTCACCTTGGCGCAAGCCTGGTGCGAGCGTGACAGTTATGTACAACAGGCAGCATTGGCCTGATATTGTCACATTTTATGCTTTAGTCACTAACTTTAACAGCCCCAGCTCGGAAGTTCAAAATTACTGTTCTTTATGAAGCCAAGAACATGTGTATTCTGTCTATATTTAGATAAAAATAGACTGGCTCTTCAGACCTGAACTGTAAGGCTATGTTTACACTGAGCGACATGAAAATCTAGAGTTTTTCTGTGCGATTTTCATATATGCGACATTGAGCGATAATATCGCTCAATATCGCTGTTATGAGCGATATCGTGCACCACCACTGTATGTCTCTCAATGCACGTTGCAGCGAATCGCGGAAAAAAAGGGTCATGTACCAGCGACAAGCTACAGCGACGAGCTACAAGCGACATTGAGCGACATTGAGCTGTGAACAGCTCCATTGAAATGCATTGGTGAAGCAACATCGAGCGATATCGAGCGGAAATATGAGCGATATCGCTGCAAAAATCGCTGCAAAAAGCACTCAGTGTGAACGGGGCCTTAGATCAAAAAACTACTGGACGCTAGTCAGCTGAAAGGGCCATTTGTAGGATTGATAATTACACTAATCCCAACAGTTAACAATTTCTCCTTTTCTTGTATGTTTGGTTGACCTAATGAACCGTTATTCAAGCCATATTACATTCTAAACATAAGTTATTACATTCCAGATATTTTATATAAACTGACTTTCTGTTAGGAAACAATGGCCCAATTTGACTATTCAAGGCAACAACCCCACCAAAATTAAGGAGACCCGGCCTAGGCCAGTGATGATGAACCTTGGCAAGCCAGATGTCTCGGACGTACTTGTGCCATAATGCTTGGTAGCTAAAAGACTGGATTAACTTCATGGTGTATATGGTTCAGAAACATCTGGGGGGCCAAGGTTCACCATCACTGCCCTAGGCTATTGCTACACAATTCTAAATTTAAAAGATCAAAAGATTAAATCATATTTTGCACATTAACCCCTTAAGGACGGGAGTAATTTTACAACTTTGGCGCTGTTTCGGAAGTAGAGGTTTGCTGAGCTCATTTTGACCGTTTTTAAGTCACGTATTATTATACCACCCAGACAAATTATATATCGTTCTTTCCGGCAGACTCGGTAGATTAATAATATATCATTATTATATGTATATGTCATGCCCTGCCAAAATGCTATAAAAAAAAATGAAAAAATAAATAAATAAATGTGAATTTTCAATAAAATTTCAATCTTCCACAGTGTGTAAAGTGTTTTTTTTTAAATTTTATTATCCGAGGCTCTGCGGTCATATGCTATGGGGTAGATTTGTTAAAAAAATTAGAACGGGGAACCCATTTTTTTTTTGGGGAGAAATTGCGTGATTTTAGCTAAACCCCCAAAAAAAAATCATTAGTGAAGCATCATTGTTCACATTATAATTGAAATGTGATCAATAGTGCTGCATTAAAAAAAAACAACACGTATTTATTTTTTTATTATTTAATTTATTATTTTTTTATTATTTTTATTTTTACTTTTTTTAAACTTTTATTTTACATATAACATGGTCATGTTTGATATCATGCTCTGGCCTTTCCAGAAATATCATACATGACCCCCTAGCTGCCACCGATCAGGAGATAAAGGGGTTCAAAGAACCCCCCTATCTCCTCTAAGGGATTAGCATAGGAAATCCCTTTGCAGCTAGGGGGTTCCCCGATTAACAGACATCATCGCGCATGGCATGATGAGTCAGTTGACCAGGGGGAACCCAGAGGTGGGGGCTGCCATCCAAGATGGCGTCCCCCACCGGAAATAGGCCGCGATCGGGCACCAATTAGCGCCCGGTCGTGACCTGGCAACTAAGGGGTTAACCCCCCATACATCGCTGGAAAGGTCAGGCTGTGACCCTTCCAGCGATGCTGGCCACAGCCACCTGGTCCCCGGCGATGGGGAGATAGAGGGATCCAAAGGATCCCCCCTCCCCTTCAGGCGCTTCCCCTGCTCTGGCGGGGGGGACGCCTGAAACTGACGTCATTGCCCCCCCCCGGCACGATGACGTCAGTGCGCCGGAGGAGGAAACCCTGTCGATCTGACTCCGTGGGACTCAGATCAGCGAGGGAGCTGCCGGAGGAGGTGAGTATCTCCCGGGGGGGGCTGAAAACGCCAAGGACATACAATTACGTCCTGCGGCACCAAAGCCCGCCTAATGCAGGGCATAAATGTACGTCCTGCGGCGTTAAGGGGTTAAAGCATATTTTGCTTTCCTTCTGTGGCGCACTCTTTTGGCAAGATATCCTTATATTCTTCTGTTCCTGAGCATTATACAGTGTTTAAATATGATTTGCCAAGAAAATGACTGACAATCGTCTACTTCACAAGTCTTGTTACTGAATTAGTTATTTCTTACTTGGCACTATTCCCCCAAGAGGCAAAGCATTTTCTGTGTTGTCAAGTGGTGCCATGGAGCAATAGCAAACATAATGAAATGATTTATTCTCAAACTCTTATTTCAGGACTTAATCCTTTGTTCTAAAGGGACAATCACAAATATATACATATATATATTTATATATTATGTTTAGTTTTTTTCTAGCCAACGCTTAGATATGAGGAAAAATGCATTTTTAGAAAGATGTAAAAAATAATAATAAAGTATTCAATGTTCAGCTGTATAACCGTCAGGCATCTTCAGTCACTTGAAACATCCCAGCATTGCTGATCAAACCTAATCAATTGCTTGTCATGAAACTCTGAAGACATACAGTATATATGAAATTTACATAAAAACACCCAACTACGGGCTATATTACAAAGTTGGTGCTAACTTAACCAGAGCTGTTGTAAACTTAACTACTCCATAAACTATAATGGCTCTGGTAAGTTTACAACAGCTGGTTAAGTTAACACCAACTTTGGGCCATATTACATTCCTAGCGTTAAAACGCGGGCGATAGGGAGGAAAAACTGGGCCCGCAGTTTTCACCCTAGCGCCAGTGTTTTAATGCTAGATTACAATGCAGGCGCAAAAAATGCTGCCTGCATTGTTTGCGGACGTTAAACCCTTGGATGTGCGCGGCAGCGTTAAGGGCAGCTGCGTGCATCCTCTCAATGGAGTCCATAGGACTCCATTGAAGCAGACGCCGGCGGTCACATGACCAGCTGGATCTCGCCTTGCAAGATCCGGCCAGTCAGCGTAGTGATACGCAGTGGGAGACTGGAGGGACTTTTTCCACCAGTCTTTCCCTGCTCCTGCCAGACTGAGGAGGCGGACAGAGCTGCGGTCCTCACCGCGGGACAGGAGCTGAGTATACGAATATTTTTTTTATTTTTTTGGCTGGTGTTAACGGATTCTGCAGAAGTGGAATCCGTTAACACCAAGTCCTGGCTCTGGTTAACTTTTTGTTAACCGCGGCCAGATGTTAATCAGCGCTGGGACTTTGTAATCCTAATGCTGATTAACACTTTTGCGCTCCCCATGTTAAGCATAGGGAGAGCAAAGTACAGTAACCTCACGCAGAGAAGTGCAAGATACCAAATGCAAACGGGTTACTTAACCCGTTAGCGTTTGGATTAAAACATGCGTTAACTACTTGGGCTAACGTTAACGCTCACACAGGTGAGCGCTAACGTTAGCACCAAGTATGTAATGTGGCCCTTTTGTTATTTGGCCCTACATGCACACACACACTGGTTATGTTATTTTTGCAATGCAGCACCAGATTTTTTAAAACCCAAATGCTCCTGGGGCTGTACAGTGCACCCAATATGGAGCTCAAAGATCACATCATTGTCCAAGTACTACAAGATCACAGCCGAGGAGCAGGCTCAAGATGTGATGCAAGTGACTCTCTCAAGAGCACATAAAAAAAGTGCACGATTTGGTGTCTTTTCCACCTGGGAGTCATTGACCTTTTGGCACCTTTCTTGGAACCATTATAAATATTGGTTAGTTCTGTCTGTGCTTACCTGAAGGATTATGCACAAGGGCTTATGCCCTGCATCATCTGTACTTGTATTTTTTCTCCTAAGTATATAAGGTCACATAAGTGGACTTATTGAAGCAGAGTTAGTGTGTAGTTTAAATTTTTTAGTATTATTACTATTGGTGTTCGAGAAGTGGAAAGAAGGGATACTCATACAATTGCAGCAGTTGACAAGCTTGGTAAGTGATTTGGTTTTGGAGTAACCACTACCCCAGAATGATACTTTTTACAAACAAACACACACAAATCCACTCATCAAATTGACACATTTTACATACATACACACAAATCCATCTTATTGACAGATTTATATGGTTGCCAGACCTTGTTTTCCTAGACACATATTACTCATTTATGCAGAAATGAAGCACATGGAGTTCTTCTCTTTAACATATAGATGTTACAGTGGGAATCCTTTAAGGGACTGATCATTAACTCCTTGCAATTGAGGAAGCCTGGAGTCAATTTGAAACCCTTTCGGGATTCCCCTAGGGTTAGAGCGTACACCCTTCTCTCAAGAATATACAAGAAATACAAACATCTTCACATCCATGCCACACATGTTATCACACTATCTAAAGGATTAAAACATGACTGGGATGCAGAGGGGGTCAGGAGGAGTTAATATATCCCCTCTCCTCTCTCAGCCCTAGAGTATTGTAAAGATGTAGTCAGAATAAGAGGGAAGCAGATTTAATATCAATTCATAGATTATTGTTATTATTATTAATAAGTTTTGGTGTCATCTTAAGATCATCATAAACTCTTAAGAAAATTGCTACCCTGTGCCCCCACAGAAGCTGCCTTCCAAATTAGAAGGTGAGTTGCAGTCAAAATTAAAAAAATCCACATACTGATATCTTTTTACACCATTTACATAAGGGATGCACCGCTTCTGTAAGGAGACGTAGCTGAGAGATAAAATCTTTACCTTACAATTAAAGTATTTTTAATATCATTGTATCAGAATGTTTATAAAGAAAGGTGTTCAGATTCAGGTTCAGGTTTGGTCCCGGTGCTAATTTCTGCGCTGACGCTAATCGCAAAAATTTACCTACTGCTCAAACCTGCTGTTAACTGATGGAAAGGAGCAAAAACGGGGAAAAAAAGGTCCTTGCACCAAATTAACCCCTTAGACCCGCAGACGTACATGGTACGTCCGGGTCCCCTAACCTTCCTCCCGCCCGATATTTACCTTCCACGCTGGGCTCCCGCAGCGGAATGGCAAGCTGGAAGCCTGCCACACTTCTTCAGGGAGCTCAGCCAGCGCGATGATGTCATCACGCTGCGCGATGATGTCATCGCTAGGGATGAGCTGTTCGGGTTCGGACGGTTCGGAGTTCGACCCGAACTTTGGCAGTTCGAAAGTTCGCGATTTTCGAACTTTTTGGGTGTGTTCGGTTCGAGTTCGAAAAAAAAAAAGAAATTTTGAAAAAAGTATAGAAAATGCTTAAAAAATACTAAAACAATCTAGAAATAAAGAGACTCTTTACTGCAGAATATTATAAGCAACGGTTTATTAGATATTGAATTAAAAACTAATGTGTACGTGGAAAGATTATCAACTCTAAATGACCTCTGTGAACAAATGGGCATAACACCAGGTGTTTTTAGTCTGGTAATCAATTTGATACATTGTACACTATACTGAGGGTGGGGTGGTGTCTGCTTCTGATAGAGATTTGAGAATTAATTTCCCTAAAACATCCTAATATGCTGCATTTAACCCTTTTGCTGCTGAGGCTTTTCACACCTCTGTGCTGAGGTCATTTTTACTGCTTTCGCTCATCATGTTTAACCGCGTTTTGTAGCCATATTTTGATATATGACCCAGACATATTATATATCGTTCTTTCCGGCAGACTTGGCAGATTCATAAGATGTCATTATTATATGTATACGTTATGTCATGTCTGTATATTATAACAAAAAATGCAATAAAATTAGAATTTAATAATTTATTATGTGTAAAGTGTTTTTTTCCCATTTTAACATGTGATCGTTTGCGGTTATATTTTGTATGGGGTACGCTTGTTAAAAAAATTAGAAATGGGGTCTCGTTACTTTTTTTTTTTGGGGAACATTTTGCTTTTTTTAACAAACGCACCGCATACAAAAATCGTTAGTGCAGCATTATTGTTCACATTATAATTGAAATGGGAACAATATTGCTGCATTAACAAAACAAAAACAAAAAAAACTTGTTTATTTTTTTTTTAGAATTTTTTTTTAAAAAATTTTATTTATTAATTAATTTTTTTAAAACAGTTTTCATGCTCATGTTTGGTATCCTTGGAAAGGCCATGCTCTGGCCGATCCAACGATATCAAACATTAACCCCTAGCTTCCACGGATCGGGAGATAGGGGGTTCATTGTAACCCCCTATCTCCACCATTGGTGGCAGCTAGGGGTTAACTCCAGGACTGGCGTCATCGTGCTATGCACGATGATGCCAGTCCTCAGGGGGAGTTCCTGGAGGCTTGGCCAACATCCAAGATGTCGGCCAGCTCCAGGAGAGGATCACGATCCGGCGCTTTTCAGCGCCGATTCGTGATCCGGCTCCCCAGGGGTTAATGACAGCCACCGTTTGGAAGGGCAGGCTGTGCCCTTCCAAACGGTGCCTGGATTAGCCCTCTGCCCCCCGGCAATCGGGAGGGAGAGAGGTCCGAAGGACCTCCCCCCTCCCTTTCAGGCGCTTCCTCCGCACATGCGGGGGGGCGCCTGAATTAGATGTCATCGCGCCGCCGCGATGACATCTAATTGCTCCACCGGGGTCCCGGAGTGCTGGGCTGACATCCAAGATGTCAGCCCGCACCGGGGGCGCAGCAATCCGCCGGAATCTGGCGGATTGCTGCCTCCTGTGCATGAACGCGCTCAGCGCGTCCATAGCACAGGAGAACCACTTGGCTGGACGCGCTGAGCGCGTCCATAGCAGCCAAGTGGTTAACTGGTGTTTTCACAGGGTTATTCAGAGAGCGGTGAAAAGCAGGGGAATAACTGGAGAAGTGAAAATTCTAGGTCAAAATAGCCAAACCAGAAAAATTCTCCCATTTAACTCACTTTCCAAATTGGCTATTTGGTCTAGATTGTTCTCTTCTCCTGCCAGTTCTCCTGCCTTTCACCTCTCTCTCAGGGTTGTTCAGAGAAAGGTGAAAACCAGGAGAATGGCAGGAAAAGAAAACAATCTGGACCAAATAGCTGATTTGGAAAGTGAGATAAGGCTAGGGTCAGACTAACGCATTTTTTGCAGCGACCGTCAAAAAGTGCGTCCGAACGCATTGCCGTATTTTTTCACGGAATGCACGAAAACGGTCATACGATGCGCATTTTTGCGCGTGATATTTTACTGATCCGAACCAGGAAACTTTGGGTGTCTGGACGTTATGTTGGCCGGACATGAGCAGGGTCTGACGTCTCCAAATCCTGCACACACGCCGCTAGTGGACGCAGCGCACTCTGTACGTCCGTACTAGCGGTTCTGCGTTCTCGAAAAAATGTGTTCATTTTCCACTTGCGTTACGCGGCCGGACTTTCGTGCGACCGTACTTCGTATATTGGCCATCATTGCCCGTCATTTGCTGCTAGTGCAGCCGTGATTAAGTGTGCCTAAACGCATGTTAAAAATTCGCTAGTCTGACCCTAGCCTAAATGGGAGAATTTTTCTGGTTTGGCTATTTTGACCTAGAATTTTTCATTCTCCAGTCATTCTCCTGCTCTTTACCGCTCTCTGAATAACCCTGACAGGGTTATTCAGAGAAAGGTGAAACTCAGGAGAATGACTGAAGAGAAAATTCTAGGTCAAAATAGCCAAACCAGAAAAATTCTCCCATTTATCTCACTTTCCAAATCGGCTATTTGGTCTAGAATTTTCCATTCTCCAGTCATTCTCCTGCTTTTCACCGCCAAAAAATCTGTAAACTTTTTCTACGTGTCCGAAAATGTCTCCTCTTTTCATACAGACTGCCGCCCCAAGCAGTTGTTTATGGATAGATTTAGGCTAGGGTCAGACGAACGCATTTTCGCGTTGTCTGTGAAAAAGTGCGTTCGAACGAATGGACGCATTTTTTCACGGAGTACGCGATAGCGGTCATACGATGCGCATTTGCATCCGTGATTTTGTACGGATCATCAATAAAACACTTTGTGCATCTGGACGTTATGTTGGCCGGACATTAGCAGTGTCTGACATCTCCAATTCACGCACACACGCCGCTAGCGGACGCAGCGCACTCTGTACAACCGTACTAGCGGTTTTACGTTCTCGACAAAATGCGTTCGTTTTCCACTTGCGTTGCGCAGCCGGACTTTTGTGCGACCGTACTTCGTATATTGGCCGTCATTGCCCGGCATTTGCTGCTACTACGGCCGTGATTAAGTGCGCCTGCACGCGCGTTCGCACTGCGCTCGTCTGACCCTAGCCTAAAGGAAAAGCATTTACCATCATTTGAAATGTCATTTTTTGGTTTTTACATATTTATATAAATCCTAGAAATCCGCCACTTCACGGGCAGGTTATGGGGACCTCCTAGGCACGATATTTGAAGGAATTTTTCGTTTTTATTTTTAACCCTTATTTCATGGAAAACTCACTGTCCCTTTAAAAATGTTTTTTTTAAAACTTTTTGTCCTTGTTTCCTGTCCCCCAGGGCACTACCTGGACCCCCATACACCTTTTATGGCAAATATGTAGCATATATGCCCTCTTGGAGGGCACTCTAAAAACCAAATTTTCAGCCCCATTGACTTGCATGGGGTTCGAGTTCGGGTTCAGATCCGAACATTTGGAAAGTTTGGGTTCGGCTTCGAACCGAACTCAGGGAGTGTTCGGCTCATCCCTAGTCATCGCCAGGCGTCCACAGGCACCTGTAGTAAGAATCAAATTGCACCGTTGGAAAGGGGAGCGACTTAACCTCTATGTTGTCAGATCGCGATTCAGGGCCAATTGGTGCTGAATCGCGTTTCAGACCCGGAGGTGGCTGACATCTTGGGTGTCAGTCAAGCCTCCGGGTCACCCTCCACCCACTGACATCCTCACCATGTTTGTGAGGATGGCAGTAGGCCAGTTAACCCCTAGCTGCCAAGAGGAGATAGGGGGATCCTTTTGATCCCCTTATCTCCCAATCCGTGGCAGCTAGAGGGTCATGGCCTTTCCAATGATACCAAACATGGCCAGGATTGGTGTAAAAACATAAAAAATAAAATAAATAAATAATAGTAATAAAAAAATAAAAATAAAAATAGTTTTAAAAAAAATAAAAAAATTGTCTGGGTGGTTTAATTAAATAGGATTTAAGATGTCATCTAAAAATTATGAGCTTAAAATGGTCAGAATGAGCTCAGCGCACAGAGGTGAACTGGCTCAGCAGTGAAGGGGATAAAAAGAAAAACATGCAAAAATTGGGTATTTTTAAGCTTGGGACAAAATTTCAAAACTATTTAGCCGGGATCTTTTTTTGTTGTAGATTTTGGAGATTAAATTACGAAAAAATGTGTTTTTATCATCATATTTCATATTTTTTATAGTAAATTATTCGATATAAGGGAAATAATGGTATCTTTAGAAAGTCCATTTAATGTCAGGAAAAACAGTATATAATATGCATGGGTTGCATAAATGAGTAAGAGGAAAATTTGACCTAGACACAAACAGCGCGGAAACCTAAAAACAGCAGCGGGCACTAGAGGACAGCTTTTCGTAAAACCGCCCAGTCACTAAGGGGTTAATAGGCAATTAACAGGCAATTGAAAGGAATGCAGCACAGGTGTTCTCTTGGCCCCATACACCATAGTAATGAATCCGATCAGCAATGTCGCTGCTGTTGCAGTAGGCTATATTATAAATGTATCCTTTATCCACAGATATCCTAATTCTAATATATTGGCTAATTTTAAACATCTTATGCTGGGGTTATTCATAGTATGTAAGCGGTTGAGTATTAGGGTTAGGACCATGTTTAAAGGGACACATGAATAAGTCTTGCCCTAAAACATGTATTATTTATATGCTGCAGCAGGGAAATTATTGTCGCTCACCTGGTCTTCCTTTTGGATCTATGAAATGCAATGTAATGATTCTACATGCTGTTGGGTGGCATTTGTCATGCAATGCCCATCAGACTTAATTAATATATGTGTGCCTATAAACATCAATAATATGTCCACCTTGGATTTTAATAAATGTGAGGGAGATTCTCTGGATGTGTTCCTACTTATACAAGCTTGTGAGGGCAGGAGATAGGTATGGCTCGGTGCTCTGCAGTGGACATAAACAGTTCTATCCTGCACCCAACCGCATTAGGGCTGGGTCTCAGCCTGGGTCTTAGCATTTCCCTAGCGTGCGCTAATGAATCTTGTACACAGACAACCGCAAACAAGTCGATCTGTTGGTGGGTCATCAGGGGCTACATTAGGGGCTACATTAGATTTTTCATGTATCGTTGGCGTTTTAGCTCACACCAGGTGATAGGGCCCAATCCGTCTCACCATTGTAAGGAGAGGTGGGAATCATTTGGACCCCTGTATCACCATTCTTTACACCCCACTTGGTCAAGTCAGATGTCGTTAGACATGTTAGAGTCTTTAAAATGATACCAAACATTACCACATAATATACTAAAAAAGAAAATTAACCCCTTCACCACGGATGATGTGTGGGGAATGTCCTCATAGACTCCCGCTGTATGCGGAGGACGTTCCCCACACGTCATCTGCTAGCGGGAGTCCAGGAGAGATACTCACCTCTCTCCTCTGGGGTCCCACAGCGTTCTGACTTCCCTGAAGTCAGATGCAGCTTTTAAGGCCCTCCAAGCGTAAATGTTATTGGACGCGATGATTTCATTTTCAGGCGACCCCCCCCCCCCGGCAAAGCAGCGAGATCGGCTGAAAGGAGGGGGCGATCCTTTAGGATTTCTCTCCCTCCCAATCGGGAGGACCTAGCGGGAGAAGGCAGGCACCGCTTAAAAGGGGAGAGTCTCCCCTTTTAAGTGGTGCATGACTTTAACCCTGAGGCACTGGGCTGCGATTCGGCGCTGGATCGCAGCCTAGCTCTGGTGAGGGCCGCCATCTTGGATGGCAGTTCCACCTCCGGGTTCCCCCTCATCACCTGAAATCATCGCGAATGGAGTGATGACGTCAGTTAGCCGGGGAACCCCTAGCTGCCTGGGGATTTCCCAAGGAAATCCCATGGTGGCGATATGTGGTTCATTTGAACCCCCATATCTCCGGAACGGTGGCAGATAGAGTGTCATGGTTGGTGTCTTTTGAAAGGCCAGGGCATGGCCTCTTGAATGATACCAAACAGGTCCATGTATAAAGTAAGAAGAAAAAATTTTAAAAGTAAAAATATTAAAGAAATAATTGGAACAAAAACGTGGGTTTTTTTGTGTTATTTTTATTAATGCAGCAATATTGTTCCCATTTCAATTATAATGTGAACAATGATGCTGCATTAATGATTTTTTTCTATGGGGGCGTTTGCTAAAAATCACATAATTCCCCCCCAAAAAATGTAAAGAGTCCCCATTGCTAACTTTTTTAACAAGCGCAACCCATAGAAAATATAACCGCAAAGGTTCGGATGACAAAATGTGGAAAAAAACACTTTACACGCTGTAGATAATTGAAAATTCAAATTTTATTGCATTTTTTGTTAAAATATTCAGGCTAGGCATGACGTATACAATATACATGTAATAATGATATATTATGAATCTGCCGAAAAAAAGGATATATAATATGTCTGGGTCGTATAAAAATACGTGACTTCAAATTGCATTTAAACATGATGAGCAAAAGCGGTAAAAATGAGCTCAGAATGCAGAGGTGAAATGGCTCAAAAACAGGGGTTAATAAACAAAAATCTATTTTTTTTTTGAAGGAAGAGACATTCTCCATTTTTCACGTTTAAAATGAGCAATACCGCTGCCATTACTCACCTTCTCATTTCTCATGCTGGGAGTAAGTTTTGCTATTTTGACCTAAACTTTTGGCTTCTTCTGCAAATTCTACTGAGTTTCACCTTTAGAGAATAGACCTGATAGAAATTATATATTTTGAATCTCCTGAGTCTGATGAAAAAAAGGATATATAATTTGTCTTTGTTCTCCAATAAAACATGACTTCGAAACATGTTTAAACATGAGCAGAAAATGGTGAAAATAGGCTTGGCACTCAAGGTTGAAATGGCTCAGCAGCGGAAGGGTTAAAAGGACAACCTTTATAAGTAACCAAAATGAACTTTCGCAAACATATACACTATAAAGTATGTCTCCAAAAATCAATACTGTGTTTGGATTTGTTGTTTACATCTCATTGGAGCACAGAGTAAACTGAAATCCATTTTTTCAATAATTTATATTTTTAGAAGAAACAAAACATAATCACTGGTTATGTTTTTATGCCAAGATAAAGATACTACTCAATGGTTTGGGAATTGTTATGCTGTTTTACTGATCTTTTTTGCTATCACCTGGGAAATAAAAAGGACCCTGCGTTGATAAAATAAACTTATTTTGGATTATGAAGCACTTACTGTTTGCAGGAGCATGAAATATGAAACAGTTGATGTTACACAGATTGTGTTTATGATTCTCCACAGATTTCTACCTCTGGTATCACCTTGACTGTTGCCAAATTGACAAACGATGGTTTATTCTTTAAAAAAGCATTTTTGTGCTCTCATTTAAACATTTTGCCGGCATAAAAATCAATAACATGAACGATAATATACATATAATAAAGCAATTCTAACCATTGTACAGCTCTGCCAAATATTTTGGTTTTTTCTAAATTATTGTAATTGTAGCTCACATGTAAGCAAATAATCATTCATGATATCATCAGGTCATAAAAGGTGAATGGTGAATGGTGCCACCATTACTTCTTCCTCTCAGGCTCACTGCCTTGGTGTCCTCCTAGACTTTGATCTATCCTTTACTCCTCACATTCAGTCTCTAACCAAATCTTGCTACTTCCACCTAAAAAATATTGCACGCATCCGTCCCTTTCTTAATCAGGACTCTACTAAAATGCTCATCCAAGCTCTTATTACCTCCTGCCTTGACTACTGTAACCACCTTCTCTCTGGCCTTAAGAGATCCCAGATTCTCCCTCTGCAGTCTGTTATGAATACCTGTGCCAGACTCATAAAGCTCACCTGCTGCACCTCCCACACCTCACCCCTTTGTCAATCTCTACACTGGCTCCCTGTTTCCTTTAGAATCCAATTCAAAATACTGGTGCTCAAGTACGAAGCTCTCCATAACCGCGCCCCTACCTACATCTCCTCCCTTATTAACAGGTATATCCCAGGCTGACCACTTCGCTCTGCCAATGATCTGATGCTATCAGTTCCTCTCACCCTCACCCCCAACTCCCACCTTCATGAAGTCCAGGAGATGATTCCATCAATGGAACAAAGTGCTTCTGCAAGTATCTGTCTTCATCTCCACTTCATTCCAGAAACCAGGCAAAAAACAAAGCACATACCATGGAAAAGTTACACTAAAAGGAAGATAGTAAGCCTGTCTGCGCACATTTTTTAACTTACCATCTCCCTTTCTGCACGAACTGAAGAAAAGGGCCCTACCTGGATGGCCAAGGTTGAAGACCTGTCACGCTGCCTCTTGGCTTGGGCCATGTGGCCTTGGTTCACGAAGGAATTTAGCCCTTGAGGCAGGTTAGCTGTTGGCTGAATGGGCTGATACAGCATATATAGGCAATACAGATTCCAGACAGGAAAATAATAAGACTGTAACATGAGGGGCAGGAGGGCATAGAAGAAAGCTAAAGGAATCCCTATACCGGGGAAGATCCTTGAAAATGGTCTTCTAACTATGGAAGTCTCACAAAGAATGACAGAGTCAGGAGAAGAGGAAGAGCGTGGGTTAACAAGACAAATACAGAGGAAACCCGGAACTGAAATAAAGGTCCTTATACTGGCCTCTGTACTAAGGAGAGCAAAATACAGTACATAACACAAGAAACAAGGAACAGACAGGACTGGAGCCAAGGATACAGAACCAGGAAGGAACGTCAGACTAGCAGAGGTTGGCAACAGATCAGTAATATACAGATTACAGGGAACAGACAGATACAAGGTTATTCAAAGAGAATTGAATAGTCACCGTACGTTCGGTGACTTTTCGTTCACTTCAATTCAGTGCGATTTGGCAATCCTATTTCAGCGACCCTGCGGTGTATTCAGCAAGCACCACGGGGTCCCCGAAGAGCAAGGAAAACCCGCCGCAAACCCGCCGAACACTCACTGCAAAACCCGCCGAACACTCACCAAAACCCGCAAAACAGCTGGATTAACCCCGCCGAATACGCCAGAGAAACCCGACCAGCCGCCGATCACAGCGCAGAGCAGCCGCTGGAAAAAGCCGACACCGCAGACGAAAGGAGTGAGAAAAAAAAAACAGTTTGCTTGAATGTTTGAAAAGTGAAATGCTGTTTGCAAAGAAACTACAGAACGAAAATGTCTGAAATTTACATATAAGATCAAATGAATGATAATAAAAAGGGCTGTTACAGAAATAAGAAAAAACTGTTTAAAACAAACGGAAAGAAAATTCGCAAAAAAATCATGAAAAATACCTGAAAGATCCTAAAAGAATCTATAACTAAAGAGACTTTATACTGCAGAATATTACAATCAATGGTTTATTAGATATTGGATTAAAACAGGAATATTTTTAACATTGAAGCCTATGGGATTCGCATGAATAAATCTGCTGCATGAAACCACCGAACAGCAGGGCAATTCGGAAACTTTTCACTGCTGGCTTTTGTTCTCTGAATAGACGAAGCATTGCTTCACTTTGGGGGCTTCACTGTTCTTGGCCCAGCACCGAACAGACACCGTATGTGCAGGCAATTCGCCAGGATTTGGCGAATTGCCTGCTCTCTGGATAGCCGTATGGCCAGGAAAGGTAACCGTACGCTGAATTTCACTGTTCGGTTACCTTTCCGCCACAATTCGAATCTGTTTGAATAACCCTGATAGGGTAGTCAAGAAAGTCGATCAATACCAGAGAAATACAAGAATGCTGTGCAGCAACACAGGAACCAAAACTTCACAGGACCAGAACTCACTGGAACAGTTGTCAAAACTAAGACTCATGCCAGACCTAGGAGCCTCTGTGCGACTGGCATTTAAATAGAGAACAGGTCTGGGTAATTAGGACATGTGATCCCAGACCTGAACAGTACAGCGAAACCCAGGAGCGGCACAGGGCAGAATAGCTAGACCCAGACAAGGAAAAGCTGGTCTGGATCGCTCCCACCACCAAGGGGCACGGCTGAAACCAGTGGAAACGTGACAAAACCCTTGGCTTCAGTCTTGACCAAGTCTAGAGATACCTTTGGCAGAAGGGGTCATAACTTGGTTATTCTCTTAGGATTATCAATAAATACCTGGCTATGATGATCTGATTCTGATGCATCACTTCAAAAAAATTATACTTTATTTGCATAAATTTATAAATTATTACAAATTCTATTAAGTATTTTTCTAATGTGAAATTTAAAAACAGAATAGCAAGACACGTCTTACAGTGATATATATTTTAGTAGTTTATTTGAAGAAATACTTTTCAGTCTTCTGGAGAGTTAACTAATAAGCTGATACTTACGTCTGCCCTGCTGTCCAGGTAATCCAGTTTCCATGGATAGAGAAACAAGGAACAATCAGCGTTTCAGACTTAGTAACATTGGACATTCTTTGCTAGCAGCGTAGGGATCCCTGTAGATATAACACTCCCAGAAAAGGAGATTTAGATATTGTTGCAGGTTAAAATCGAAGCTAATCAGGCTTCAATCAACAGCAGGAGATCCCCATAGGCTCTGAGCCTTAACCACCTCTGCACAGGAAAAAAAATCTTGCTCAAAAACTCCTGCTGAATGTAATCGTTCTCTGTCTCGAAAGTTCAGGGGTGCCAAAATGTATGCCAGTAGTTTGCGGAGAATGAAAGTTTAAATTGTATTTTTTTTATTTTATGTTCTCTTGCAGCTTTCTGTTACTTTGATTGAGAATGCAGGATATCTATGAAACTTGACCTGCTTGACCATGAAGTTAGACTGACTAACGAGTCATTGAATGCTGCACATTTATGAAAAATGCTCAAATCAGAGCAGAGTTATTCTTCATGTATCTTTAAAATAGATAGAATAACTGCCCTTAGAGAACTTTTCCACTTAAAAATATTACTTGGCTCCGACGGCTTCTTCCTTCATCCTAACCATTCCTTTTCACGTTACTTCTTGACTTTGACAGGCCTATAACTTGGAAAGAGAGGAGATCTGCTTCTATTTTACCCAGGTTTTTAAAATTGTTTTCTGTTTTCTGTCCACACTAGTTTGCTCCCTATTCAATACCACCCTGCTCTGTTTCTGTGTGGGGCTTACCCCTCCATATGCACCCTCTATGCATCATTCCACTGCGATAATCTCACCTCTGTGTCACTCCACACACCTTCTTGCTGCCAACCACGACCCTTGCATCAATTCTGAAGGAATGGCTGGCTGGCATCAACGCCATCTTCTCTAGCTTGGGCAGCCATTTTGATGCAGCATGCTCGCCCGGTGCATCAATTTATATAAATAATGTGCATCACATCACTGATGCAACAGCGTCACTTTGGCGCTATCACACACTCCCATTTTTGCGTCTGAAAGTGACACTGGCGCTGGAAGATGATGCAATCAATGGCAGAGGCCAACATTTCTATATAGGTCCTCCCTGGGCCACGGTCATTGCCTGTGGATTGCCCTTCAGTGAGTGTTTCTCTGTGTGTGTTTTCCTGTGTATTGACCAGGCATGTTCAACTTCTCATGTACCGATCCTGCCTGTTCTGACCACCCTTGATCTTGATCTCCAGTGGACTGACCCAGCTTGTCTAGACTACTCTTGTTCTGACTGCTGTGTACCAACATGGCTTACTCTTGACTTTGCTTTTCTCTCAGTCCTGCTTTATTGTTTTTCCCTCTCCCCTCTGCTTTCTCTGGGAGCCTAGCGCTTTGGCACGTTTTAAGCCCAACCACTTCAAGGACTCATAATCAAGCCTAGGGGTCTTCCCATTCCACCACTGCAAAACCCAACCATATCAAAGACTAGTGCCGCACCTGGATAAGGTTTATTTTTGTGCTGCCTTTAGGGGGCACTAGTACACCAACACACTCTGTTTCAATATAATTTACGTTTGCATCTTGAGAAGGATCTGTAGTTGCTCATTTCTATTTGCTTGTATGCCTGGAGAGATTTCAGGAATGACCAGGGTGCTGTAATGGTTCTGGTATTTGAATACACATACTTTATTCGCTGTTCCAGACCAGTGCTCATTGATCCTTATATTACCACATTTATTCATCTGGGGTTGCTGCACCTCTCGTGCAGGGATGACGTCCTTAGCATTTCAGTACTGGCCACCCTTGTTGGGTGATTGCGTCTGATTTGCATATGGAGCAGTCGTCCCTGTAATGGCACAATCGAGCTAAAACCTCATGAGCCCTGAGCGGGCCCCACCGTAGAGCAGACCAATGGTGCCATTGCTCGTTCTCAGGACCCTCACAAACCTCTCCTTTTCTAACTTTAAGTTTACAGGGTAAGCCAGACTTGGACGCCATGCTTGATGTGCCTAGAGGGGTGTCAGCTATACCCTCCTGATGAGGCCTAACAAGGATGACAATCGTCAGGGGTTTCTGCACTTCTCGTGCAGGGATCATTGGCATTTCAGTACTGGCCACCATTTCTGGGTGAAGCAATATGATTTGCATATGGAACATTCGTCCCTGTAATGGCACAATCAAGCTAAAATCGTGTGAGACCTGAACGGGCCCCACCGTAGAGCAGTCCACTAGTGTCATTGCTCGTTCTCAGGCCCCTCACAAACCACTCCTTTTCTCAATAAAGGAGTGATCTAAAATGCACTGAAATTTCACCAAAATTTCAGTGCTTTTTCATTTGGCACACTTCGGCGAGCAGAAATCAGCATTCACCACAGGATCCCTTAAGTGCCACGAATGGATCCACTGACTGCTGCCAATAAACCCAAAAGCATTTTATAAACCGCAGAGCGCCGCCAAAAAACTGCTGAACGCCTCCAAACAGACAGCCGAACGTCTCTGATCAGCCGCTGAAAGAAGTCGACTAGCTGCCGAACGGGGGTAAAAAAAACAGCAATTTTTAAAAGGCGTTTAAAAAAAATAATGCTTGAAAATGCATGTAAATAATATATAAGGTCCTATGAATAATAATAAAAAGGACTGTAACAGAATAAAAATAATGCATTTTAAAAAAAACTCTAAAATTTCGCAAAAAAAATCCAGAAAAATGCCTAAATAATTCTAAAAGATAAATGAATAGAAAGTCTTTTTGCTGCAAATGAAAAGAATAAACGGTTGAATAATAACAGTATTTTTTTTTTTACATTGAAACCTATGGGATTCCCCTGTTTAAACCACCAAAAATCTGGGCATTTCGCCATCATTTCAGTGCTTTTCGGTGTTCTCTGAATAGATTAACCTTTACATCTCTATGGGGAGTTTCACTGCTGCCGATTTGCACCATATTTCGGTGTCAATTTGCTAATATTTGGTGAATTGCCGGCTTTGAGTAACCAAATTGCCACGAAATTGCACCAGATGGTGCAATTCAATGGCCAATTCGGCTGTTTCTGAATAACTCCTAAAGTTTAATTTCATGTTCAGGTTTTTTATTGGAGCTGCTTACTGTGCCTCACAAGCTTTTTTCTGCCTGACAGATTTCAATGCCATTTGGCTGCAGAAATGAGTATTTCTTGGCAAGTATCTTACTGTTTAGATGAGTCAATACGGCTCTCATGTTAAAGCACAGTATCTTATCTCTCCGGTTCAGGGCTTGCATAGTTGCAGTGCTTTGTTGATCTTCTCATTTTTTATTAATACCTTTGCATGGATTTATGCAAATTTATTTGATGATGCCTTTCATTTGTTGACCAGTGTTTCAGAGGCACATTTGCACAAAAAGCTGTTTCGTGCACTATTCCCTACCAGGACAGCTGTGTAAACCAGGAGCATCCAGCCCACTTCGGACACTATCACCTGATGTGAGCTGACCCTTGCGTCTGAATGTTTTTGCGTTAGCGCCAGGTATATTGAGTCTAGCGCTGGACCAACCGATCGTTTGCCTCTTGCTACAAATGGCAAAAATCACTTAGCGGGCATTAATTCAGCATTCACCGCAGGGTCCCCAGAGTGCAGGAAAAAACCTGCCTCAAACCCACCCCAATTCCGCTGAAATCCCACCAGAACCGCCGAAAAAACACGCTGAACATGCCGGAAAAAGCAGACGAGCTGCCGATCACAGCGCAGACCAACTTCAGGAAAAAGCCGACAAGCTGATGAATGGGGATAAAAAAAAAGTACGCTTGAAAGTTTCACAATTTAAACACTGTTTGCAAAAAAACTACTGAACGAAAATATCTGAAATTTACATATAAGATCCTATGAATGATAATAAAAAGGTCTGTTAGAGAAAAATGAAAAAAACTATTTAAAAAAGAAACGAAGAAAGAAATTTCCCGAAAAAATCCTGAAAAATGCCTAAAAGATCCTAAAAAAATCTATAAATAAAGAGACTTTTTACTTCAGAATAAAATAATAAACGGTTCATTAGATATTGAATTAAAACGGGAATATTTTTAACATTAAAGTCTATGGAGTTTGCCTGAATAAACCTGCCGAATGAACCACTGAACAGCAGGGCACTTTGGCAACGTTTCACTGCTGTTCGGTGTTCTCTGAATAGATTAACCATTGCTTCTCTATGGGGGGGATTTACCTGCCTTCGAACAGGCACCGTATTTGGTGAATTGCCTGCTCTCTGAATAGTCGAATGGCTCCGAAATGTCACCGTACGCTGAATTTCGGTGTCCAGTGACATTTCGGGGCCAGATCGGCTTTCGCTGAATTACTCCTTCACTCTGTGAGGTGAAGTACCTATACCAGGGACGTGAAACTCCAGCTTTCCCGTGTGTTGCTAGACTACAATGCCTATTATTCGCTGACCACCTACTGGTTTTAGAGGGTTCTGGGAATTGTAGTTCAGCGGTGAGGGGGTCAGATTTTGACTTTTCTGGATTTTTCATTATAAATGGAGAAGCTTGCATCTTATATTTTTGGCATTATGAACTTTCCAAGAACTCTAACAAATTTATACTTAAGCAGAGTTTTACATAATCTACGTAGACATATCACCCCTTCACTATCAAGTGATCTTTGTTTAACTTTTTTTATGATAATTTTTATTTGAAACATAGGATGCACAACTAACAAATATAGGATAAAATAGAAATTTTACACAGAGATTGCTGTTCTGAGACAGTTATAAAAGTAAAATAAATTAAAAATGTGCAAATTTGCACTTTCATATATTTGTTTATCCATTAAAGAAATGGGGCCCTATTACAATCTCAGCGCAAATGCGTTCGCGCAGTGCAATATTTTTTGAGCACCGAAAAATGCGTTATCGCGTGAAAATTAACGCGGTATTACGATCCGAGCACAAATGAACGTTGCGTGCAGGAATCAGTGGGTAGACTGTTTTTTAACGGGATTCAGCCAATCAGACATTAAGAACCACCATTTTCTAGGTTTCGGTTGTTGCGCCTGTCAAAGTCAATCTGCGTATCTGTGCTGCAGCAAAAAAATATTTTGACAAATTATAAAATTTAAATGTCTGGGTATGTGTAGAATGTGTAACTGTACTGTGCTGTATTTATTTTTTTCGTGCTGGTGTATTTTGTTCCGGCCAGAACGTTCCGATTTGCAGTTAACACCAGGTTTTCAAAAAAGTTTAAATTATGCGCGCAAACGTCGTTCGTAGGAAGTTGCGCATCGATTGTAATACCATCCACTTAACGCATTTGCGCTCATAATGTTAAGTATAGGATGCGCGCACGCAATTGCACTCGTGCTGGGCTCGCGCAGGGTCTCTCGCGTTGGACGTTAACGCGCATCATTTGCGCGAACATCGTAATACGACGTTCTGCGCAAATGGTTTTGCAGTCGCGCAAATGCGTATTTGCGCACACGCAAATGCGCACCGCGAGTAATGTAATAGGGCCCATGTTGTTGGAACAAAAGATTCTAAGCTCAAAATGTGATGTCCCTTATGTCACACAGGGTCACACGCAACGTCACACAGGGTCTGCAATTTCAGCATACAGGCAGAAATAGACTTGTCTAATACTGTAACTGTGATAAAGGTAAATAATAAAATTGGTCAGCTCTCCTGCTTAAGGGAATTTGTAGGGATCGTACCGAGATTCTTAATACCAACAGAATATAAAAAATACCCACAAAATACCAACAGAATATAACAAATAATATCTGTATGTGGCATAATGCCTGTATACGGAAACTACAGTAACACCTTCAGGGTTATTCAGAGAGCGGTGAAAAGCAAGAGAATGACTGGAGAAAATTCTAGGTCAAAATAGCCAAACCAGAAAAATTCTCCCATTCATCTCACTTTCCAAATCGGCTATTTTGACCTAGAATTTTCCATTCTCCAGTCATTCTCCTGCTTTTCACCTCTCTCTGAATTACCCTGCTTGTATCTGTACTGTACAGGGATTTCAGTCATTATAATCCCCTGAATGTTTTCCCTGTACTGCACTTTGAGTGACCCTAGAGATCTACCTGCATTCTGACCTCTTCCTAGCTGAAGTACTGCAACAAAATGTGTTTGCATCTTTTGTTACAATGAGGATTAGGGCTGCTAGCAGTTTGTTTTATCTTTCTGCAGGGTGTCTGGATAGTGATAAAACAGTGGAATTCATTTCTCCAAAGGAGGCAAACTAATCTGTCATTAAAAAGGTGTGAATATTGGGTTTTGATATAACAATGATTGCTTTTCAATGGATTCTAATGCAAAATCAAGATAACTTGACTTTAGGTGTGAATTGGGTTAACTAAGGCTCAGAGCCTGGTGTTAAGAGATTTTGTTTTTGCAAAATCAATGATGAATAATAAATATTGGAGATTGTTGTACGTTGATGAAAAATGTTGTTTTTTATGCTTAGTTCACTAGTTTTTAGACGGGATGGAACATTTATTTTCGTTCCTCATTTTAGTATGTAGATCACAGTCAAATGTGCTACAATCCTGCCTTTTATTGTTTGAGTTGTATTTTTGTTCTCTACCTCATCAACAGAAATTTATTTTGGATGCTCATCATAAACCATTCACCAATTTACAGTGTGTGTTTAGATAAATGATTCGTATTTAAAAGTCATTTCATAAACATCTGGCTCAAACCAGATTTTATTTTTACGTGTTCTAAAAGAATTAAGTGGTCTAAAAGAATATTCGAAACCAATAAACAGGATAAGGATTATTAGTAGTTTTAGAAATTCAAATTGCACTTCATTGGTTAAATGCTTTGAGTAAATAGCTGAACCCACAAAAGATCCATTAGTTGCTTGGCAACACTCATTCATTTTAGGCAAACCAAAGTTTTAACCTGCTCACTGTTAGGAAAAATGCATTTCTAAGTTGTATATATTAGTAGATGTATTTCCAATGAAATATTGCAAAAAACAGTTGAATCAAAAAAAAATAACAAGCTTAAGTACAGTGTTTTACAAAATTATTTAACCATGGAAAATACACTAACTTTTTTATTTTCACTATATTTTGGGGAACTAATTTCAACACCAAATAATGATGACCAGACCTTAGAAAGATGAAAGGAATACTTACGAAACGGAACGAAAACGAAACAGAATGAAGCAGAACGTAACAGAATATTCTACGAATCGATTCTTAATTCAGTTTCACAGAATCAGCAGCACCGCGTCCCTGTCCATTGGCCATGGTGCTGAATCTGTAGTATTCAGCGCTATCATGTCGATCAGCGGCAGTGAAATTCCCCATAGACAAGTAATGGTTAATCTAATCAGAGATTGCTGAACAGCATCGAAATGTCAGTGAAATGCCCTGATTTTCAGGGTTTCAACGTAAAAATAAATCCCTGTTTTTATTAAATATTTATTCAACTGTTTATTCTTTTCAATTTCAGCAAAAACACTTTTTATTTACTGAGTTTCTAGAATTTTTTTTCGTGAAATTTTTGGATTTCTAATTATTTTAAAATGACAAGGCTTTTTGTCTTTGCCGAACACAATGTTTATTTTATTCTTTCCTTCAGTCTAGCTGCATTTGGAGTGTGCTATCCTTGGTGCTGAAACCTATTCAGCACCAAGGACAGCAGCACCATGGGGCTCTGGGGCCTCTCAGACCTGCTGAGTCTGCTGAAACTAAGGATATATAAATTGTCTGGGTAGAGGTAACATTACTGCTCTGCGTGGAGAGAGCCTGTGGAGACATGGGTTCGATCCCCAGGAGCACCTCTCCAGTAAGTGTCCTTGGGCAAGACACCTAACGGTAAATACTCGCCACCCAGGACATACTTGAAAACAAGAGAAATCTCAATGTATCCTTCCTGGTAAAATCCTTTCTCAAAAAAAAACCCCCCCAAAAAAACATGACTTCAAATCCTGTTTAAACATGATGCCATGATGGGGAGGTCCGGAAGTCAAGGTTGACATACAAGATAAAGGTTAGAGTGAATTCTGGTGCTCAAATACATATAGGAGATAAAAAAAGAATTAATTACTCTTATATTGGCTGCTCACACAAATAAGTTGTACATAATACTTACAGGGTTATTCGGTGAGAGCTGATCTGGCGCCGAAATGGCACCAAACAGTGAATTTCCCAGTACGGTGCAATTTTGTGGCCGTTCAGCTATTCAGAAAGCAAGCAGTTCGCCAAAATTTGGTGAATTGCCAGCAAAATACGGTGCCTGTTTGACGGCAGTGAAATCCCCCATAGAGAAGCAATAGTTAACATATTCAGAGAACACCAAACAGCAGAAAAATGTCAGTGAAATGCCCTGTTCTCCGGTGGTTTCGTTCAACAGGTTTAATCAGGCGAATCCCATTGGCTTCAATTCTAAAAATATTCCCGTTTTTATCTAATATCTATTAAACTGTTTATTATTTTAATCTGCATCAAAAAGTCTAATTTTTTAAAAGATTTTTTAAGCATTCTTCATAAAAAAATTCTATATTTTTTTTAAACAGCATTTCTTTTTTATGTAACAGTCCTTCTTTTATTATTCATAGGACCTTATGTTAATTCCAGACATTTTTATCCAGCACATTTTTTGCAGAGTTTAAATTTGACACTTTTGATCCTTTTATTTATTTATTTTTTTACCCCATTCGTCGGCTTGTTGGCTTTTCCCGGCGGCTGGTCATCGCTGTTTTCGGCAGACCGTTGGTTTTTTCCAGACACGGATCGGCGGATGTGGCGTCTTATCAGATCAAATCCGATAATTTATCTAATTGGATCGGATTCGATAAATTCTGCGGATTTAAAAAGGAAAGCTGCAAAACCGCCAAAACTATCGGATCCGATTATTTCGGTGGTTTTGTAGTGGGTGTTTTTAGGACCTGGTGTTAACTGATATGACTTCTGTGGAATCAGTTATCACCAGATAAAAAACTCTTTAAACAAAATCACATGTTCACCTTCCATCCCGCGGTGAGAACGGCGGCTCCAACCGCCTCTTCTTGGCACCGGGAGCAGAGAGAGACTGGGGGGGAAAGTCCCCTAGTCTCCCTCTGTAGATCACTACACTGACCTGCCGGATCTCAAGAGGAGAGATCCTGCAGGTCATGTGACCGGCAGTGTTAGCCTCAATGGAGTCCTATGAAATCCATGGAGAGGATGTTCGCAGCGGCATTTAGTACTGCCGTGATCATCCCACGGCTTAGTGCCGGGTTACGGGGCAGGCTGCTGGTTTAGTGCCTGCACCATAATATCACGCTAAAATGGGGACACTAAAGAGAAACCTTCAGGAGCAGGTTTTTCTCCTTAGCGTCCCCGTTTTAGTGTGATGTTTGTAATATGGGCCAGTATGTCTCTAAACACTGCTGAATTCATATATATATATAAAATTCCTACCCAAGGATGAAATGGAAGAATTTGAAGGAAGATTGGAAAATATAGCCTTATACACAGAAAAGGAAATAATGGCAACCAATAGGAAAAATTATGTAATGGATATGGAAGACTACAAGGATAACAAAACATGGCTATTCTAGAAATAGCAGAGAAAAGAATTAAGAGACATCATAAATATGGAGATAGGACCCTATTTGTAGACCAGAACTATGGGAAACAAAGTCCAACAAAAAACCCTAATCGAAGTACACAAGAAGAAGGTGGAAGAAGATGGAAAGTGAATAACACTCAAAGAGCAGAAGAAGTGGAGAAGAAAGGAGCACCCCTATAATTCCAAGGGAATACCCTCAGTACAAATCTACCATCACAGGGAAAAGGGAGCATACGGGAGAAAAATGACCCCCAATAGGAATAAAAAGTAGTGGATAGAAAGGACAAATATCAGAGTCCTGTTCTGGAATTGGTCTCGATACAGAATAGATATTTGCTCCTCTAGAGGAAGGAGAGAGGAGATATACAGGAGGTTTTTCAGGAGGATCCTGAGAAACATCCGAGATTTCGTCCATTCAGGAAAATGAGCCTAGAAATATCAAGAACAGCTAGAAAGAGGATTTCAAGGAAAAACACTATACAAACGAACAACAAGAGAAGAGGACGGAGATGAGGAAGATGTGTACAAAGAAGAAAAAAAAGGAAGACCGTGAAAGAGGACAGTATCTTCAACCTCAGCAAGAAAGTACTTTCGGCCAATCAATTGTCAATTTTGGAAAAAGGATTGAAGTTTGCTCCCTTGAAAACCCTTAACAAATTTGATTCATACAATCAAATGTTGAGCTTACAGAAGAAAATAAAACTGAAAGGTGGTCGTTATAATTGTCCAGAAAGGTGATGTTCCCAACACCTTAGAGAGAACTACAAAACATAAAACAATCAGGACAGCGCTCTCCCTTTGAGCTGCGACATGGTGATGGTGGAAAACAGAAATTAGGCTTACATAAATTCCTTTTAAAGTCCTCTATGTTAGGTCTTGGGTTTCAGTTAGACCTCAAAAAGGAGCAGAATGATATCATAGTACAATACTGTAAAATTATTGTGCAATAGAATATTAGACAGATGCTTTAAACTTACACTTTGGGAGAATTTCAAGCCCTCATCCGGCCATGTTACAGGTTGATATGGGACCAAACTGCCTGCCAACATCCTCTCAAATCCAGGGTAGGTTCTCACGGGAAAGAGAGAAGGTATACAATTGTAAAACCCATAATATTTGTAAGGAAATGGTGTATTCACCTGCACACTGTATGACTTTTGGATATAGGTTTGGATCCCCAGCTTTGGATGGTACCCAGGATTCTTTATAGGCAGGATTTGCCGTTCCCATGATAAAAATGAAACTCCAATTGATATTCAAATGCAAAGGGGTTTATTTAATAAAACAAGGCAAACTACCAAAATAAAACTTTAAAAATACAAGAAAAAATAGGCCAGACACGTCTCTTGCCCTATAGGAGCTTCCTCAGTGAGCTTATTCTTAAATTTTTTTTTTTTTGGTATGATGAGCATTATTACTTACAAACGGTTGGTAGTGCTATGGGCACCGGTTTCGCGCCCAGCTATGCATATGTTTTTATGGCCCAATGGGAACAAGGACTTGTGTGGGCAGTGTATGGCTGGCCGCAGAAACTGGTGCCATACAAAAAGTACATTGATGGCCTCTTTTGGATTTGGAGAAGAAAAGAAGAAGTTCTGTTAACATCTACAGAGAAATGATTTCAATATCAAATTGGATTTCAAGTGGAGCAACTAATCAGTGGAATTTCTTGATTTGGAGATTTTTTATAAGAGATAAACAATTAAACTCAAAATCACTTTAAGAAGGTTGCTGCAAATGGATTAATTGGGAAACAAATCTGCCACCTGTTGGCTGAGATCGGTACCCAAAAGTCAACCACTTAGGAATTGCTGAAACTGTACCAAACAAGAGAAATATGGACAACAAGCTAATATGATTATAGATAAGTTTACACAGAAAGGCTACAGTGCAGAAGATGAAGAACAAAAGATCAAACCGGGAGAGAAGATAGATAAAAGTTAATAGAGTATAAGAACAAGACAACAGAAGGAATACAAGAAGTCCCGTTAGTATTTGACTATATTGTTGAAAATTGGAGGATTAGAAAGGTCGTAAAGCAATACTAGTCCATTTTAAAGCAGGACCCAGTAGTGGACCAAATATTAGGATACAGACCTAGATTTGTATGTAGAGGGGCTGGAACAATAAAAATGTGAGACTTTATATTAGAAAACAGGGTGTGCAGGCGTAGGTTTTCCTTAACCAGGCCATTGTCTTTTGGTTAAAAATGTAGACCTTCATTTATATTATTATACTGGGTAAAGTTATTCTTAAAAGTTGATTCTTTAGTTTCCAAGTCCCAATGTATGCATTGTATTGTGTACCACTTACATACAGAAGATGGAGATTTCACTAAGAGCTTTATTGGCCCCTTGCCATTCTCCAAATTGCAGAAAATAATGATTTTATTTGTTTTGTTAACTAGTTTCTATTGAGTTAAGTGCTTCTCCGTTTTTAAGATATGCATTCACTATAATTTTCCAATGCGCAGGGTAGAAAACTCCAGTCATTCCTTAAATGTCTATTTACTCGTAACAAAAATTATTGTTGTTTGCTAATTACTAGTTGACAGAGGCAAACAAATACATAAAAACAATTATTAAAAACAACAGATCTATTGTATTTTCCGAGCAAACGAAAAGATGCAGAAAGAGAAAAGGCTGAGAAAGCTTGAAATCCTGTTTTCCAAGTTGAGGTTCCTTATAAAGTTTTCCCAGGGATTCAGGGAAACAGCTAAAAGCAGTGTTTCCCAAACCTGTCCTCAGGACCCTCCACCTCGCCAGGTTTGCCAGATATCTGAAGCACAGCACAGGTGTTATAATTTGCTGCTCAGTGTTTGCAGTATTCAGTCTAGTTTTCCCCAAGGTGATCTGCAAAATCTGGCCTGGTTGAGGGTCCCAAGGACAGGTTTGGGAAACTCTGGCTAAAAGTGTTTTCACTGAATGACATTGTGGTAAACAACCCCCTGCCCCCCCCCAAAAAAACCCCCAAAAAAACCCACAGTCTTGGTGTCCTGGCCTAGTGTATGTCCAGTGAATCTCTGTATCATATGCAAAGAAAAAATAGAAAAACATGCAGTAAAGTTCACATGCATATGCACATCTTGTTAATTAACACAGTCCACAAATAAGCTCCTACCACAGCTGTCAATTAACCAATTTAGTGATTGGAAAAAATAAGAGACATTAAGGCAATTAATATAGAACACTATGTGACACTTAGAACATTACACTAATGATATCAATACATTTATAGTATATTCGCTACAGAGGGATTTAGATAGATTGGGGGACTGGGCACTTAAGTGGCAGATGAAATTTAATGTAGATAAATGCAAAGTTATGCACTTTGGAGTGAAGAACACACAAGCAACTTATACCCTAAATGGTACGGAGTTGGGGAAATCCAAGCAGGAGAAGGATTTGGGAATAATCATAGACTTCAAACTAAGTAACAATGTGCAATGTCAAACAGCAGCCGCCAAGGCCAGCAAGGTATTGGCATGCATTAAAAGGGGAGTTCACTCTCGGGATGAAAACATAATTTTGCCTCTGTATAAATCAATGGTAAGACGCACCTTGAATATGCTGTGCATTTTTGGGCACCTGTCTTAAGAAAGGATATTATAGCGCTAGAAAAAGTGCAGAGACGGGCGACAAAATTAATAAGGGGAATGGAAGGTTTAAAATCCTTTAGGCTCTATTGGTATTGCCTATGACCTTTTACATAGGTAGGATCTGACCTGCCACATCGCATATATTCTCTGGTATCTACCTGACAGTTGAGCAAGCACCAACACGGTGATAGGGAAAACCTCTGAACTTTACTAATAAACCAGTAACAGTAGTAAGCATACTGAAATAAAAATAAAACTCATAAAAGATAAGAATAATAAATCAAAGGGCGAAATAGGGGCTAAATCAATTCTGAGATGGGTTTCACCACATCAGCGACTTCCTCAGTCAGTAAAAATGTGTCCAAATAAAGAACTCTCTTTTATAGTAATGGATAAGTTTGAATACCACCAAAAATAACAATGTTTCTGGGTAATGGTTTTCTAACACAGTACACACTGGAAATAATTGTTTTATATATTTTCACTGGATTATTAAATCACAGAAGTTTTTCATAAAGGAGAGATTGGCCTCAAAGAGGTCAAAAATGAGGTAGATAGGGTAGAAAAAAATAAATAGAACTTAACCTTTAATGGGTAGAAGATAAAAAAAGAATAATTGAATTGAATATTGCTTTTATTGTTATAAATTTCAATTATCTAGATTAAGGGTTGTTTGCACTTTTGAATGTTTTCACCACATTCATAAAGGTTTGAATATTGTGTATTTTTTTTTTGAACTTGCTGCACTTCCACGTTCACAACCAAAGCTGTATGGTAACCGTTCACATCCTGACCATTTCCAGCACTATTTTTATTGTTGCTTTTGTTCATGATTGTAACAAAGGTTTTGTAAAGGGTGACATTCTAAAGAGTTAAATCCTTTATATCAAACGTGCTCAAAATCCTGAACACATCCTACAAAGAAAGAGATTTTTAGGTACTAATAAAGATAATTAGTAGCGTAAGTCCACTAGCCAGCATCTAGGCTCCTTGATAGGTGCCTACGCTACTACACTATGACAAAAAGCAATTTTGAAAAATATAATTGTGAGAAATACATATGGGAAAAAATACAAAAAAGTGCCCTATTAAGAAGAAAGCCGTTCAAATGAATATCTATAAACTGCCAGTATATTTTTTTATTTAAATTATATAAATGTGGTATTAAATAGTGCTATATTAAGTAAATCATTATAGATATTAAATAAGGCATAAAGTGAAACCATAAAGCAAATGAGCCAACATCCTAATGCCCTCTACAAGGTCTCAGATATGTGTCAACACAGAAACTGCTTGTTGGGTTATATTTAATACAAGCTCAAACTATCTGGGGGGTTACCAAGAAAATGTGGCTAGAGGGGGCAACAAATATGATTGAGCTAACTGATAGAAAGAATCCTCCAAGTATTGCTTGAGGTCCTTTGTCAGTACTAGAGGTGTACACGGCTGGAACATTTCTTTAGTTTTGTTTCAAATTAACTTAATTTTTTGTACTTTTGCTATGTATTTAGTTTTGTTTTGTTTTGTAATTTCGGTTTGTTTCATTTAGTATACTGGATCGATTCGATAGTTGATATCGATTTGAATTCCAGATCACTAACTAAAAAATAAACAATAATCAAATTCTTCTGTTAAAAGGCAAGCTAGGGTTATATGGTTAATTTATTGGTTATATATTGAGCTGTCGATTAGCTTGTGGTGTTGAATGCATCAGATTTAGCACCAAAGTCAATTGACAGGGACTGGGTGCATTGTGAAACAGGAAAACAAAAATGATTTGTTTCCTACTGTTATGTTATGTACAGTCATTTGGAAGCGTTTCGACATTTGATATTGATTCAAATTACGGATCACTAACTTAACTAAATAACCCAATAATCAAATCCTGCTCATTCAATCAATGGTTCTCTTGTGAAACAGTGAAAACAAACAGTATTATAACGAATCAATTTCGTTATATACCCTTTAGTTTTTGTTTCAATTTGGATGAAATCGATTCGTTATCTCAGAAGTACTTACGTAATACGAATTAACGTATTTCATAATGAATTGCGATTCATTACGAAACAAATGCACACCTCTAGTCAGTACCGAAATATTGCATTTGCAGACTTGTGATTTGTTAGCCATAGACTACTGGGACTTATGATGGTGAAGAATATTTTTTTTTTGTGTGCCCCTTCTGCGGCATTTGAAGGGCTTTGAATAAAGCAATACATCCAGCATAAATTAGTAAACAGATGATGAATTAATTATTAAATTAGTGAATTTTACCACCATGATATTCCTGCATCTGTCCTTTTCATCAAAGGAGTGAGAAACATTACGACAGTCAATTTCCATTTTCACACCCTTCTACCATTAGAGTTAGAAACCACACACCATTTTGTTTTATAATATAGACAAACTGAGAGACTGTGAGTGCTTTAATAAAGTAGCAAAGTGACTAATATTGAATATTAATTAAATTAAAGACTGTAGAATGCCAAAAACCTTGTTTTCATTATGTAACACATTTTTAATCCAAGTTACAAATGTTATGTGGGAGTACATTAATATGTGAAGATTTGTAAGCCAAATCATTTACAAAAAAATAATAGCTTAGAAAAATAAAGTGATTCTTTCAAAAAGTTTCAATGAACAACAGGAGTCATTATGTGGTGAGTCTTTGTACACGGTCTCAGCTAAAGTATTCTCTGTATCTAGAACACTGAACATGCAATATGTGCAAAGCATGAAAGAAAATAAATAACTTTATAAAATAGCCCACAACAGGACCTATTACCATAAACATGGCGCACTATTGAAAACCTGGCATAATCTTATGTTGCAATAGTTAAAAATGAGCTACAGCGTCTAAAAGAATAAAATCTGAATGAATAGTCATCTATAACCCTCTAAACGTGAGAGCAGGAGCTACTGCCTTGCAGTGCACCTGTCATTATGACATCTGGGCCCTGTTGTGTACCACCATTGTCTTTCTACTTTATCCAAGCTTGCCTGATCTCACCTGCCAAGCAAATAATGACAGCTCTACTTGAACCTCATATAGCTTGGCCAGAGTTATCACCACTTGTGTGCAAGATTTATAAAATTAGAGTCTGTTATGGGCTACTCTTTAAAGATATTCCTTTTTTTTCTGTTCATTTGCACATTTTTGTTTGCTGACATGTTTGTTCCTAGTAGCCCGAGATCATGTTAACCAGGGATTCAGATTTGTGCCGCATAACTTGGACTTGACCTCGAGTCACAAGTTTGATGACGTGTGACTTAACATATTCAATGAAGACTTTGACTTGAATTAGACTTTGAAAGCAATGACTTGAGACTTGACTATGACTTGAGCCCTATGACTCGAGAAAGTATGTCATATTACCTTCTTTTTACCTTCTAAAAACAGAGGTCAGGCTGGCCGTCCACTGGGTCCATAGTTGGACGACCGGCTTGGTCGTCCACCTGACGGACAACTCCGTTGGCCGATCAGTGTCATACACTGTAAGGATCTTTGGATGACCCAGGTCTGTCGAAGGACAGGCCACTGAACAAACAAAAAAAACCACTGCGGCGAGAAAAAAAAATGCTGCAGGGAAAAAAACGACCCTGTCCTTGGGGGAGTTTCAGCATCAAGGACAGCCCCGTCGGAACGCAGCCGAAGCAGGAAAAAAGAAAAAACCTTGCTGAAGGCTGCAGGGGGGTTAAACCCACCTGTCCTTGGTACTGAAATAGGACAGCAACGCTGAACGCAGCCGACCATGCTGCGGATGGAAAAAATAAACGGTTTAATAAAAAAAGAATAAAATAGAAAATATTTTTTTTCATTGAATCCTAAGGGCTGTCGAACTGAATCACTTCTTTATGGGGCAATTTCCCTGACGTGGCACAGTGGTTTAACTATACAATTCATTGTTTTCATCTAACTTGTAGCAGATCATCCCAGCATCGTCCAATAAATCCCATTGAAAAGGAAAGATCACTAGTCGCAAAAAATCGTCTGAAGTTGTGCGATGGAAATCATAGGCATCGAATGAGGGCTGATTGGCCTCAATGTTGTGGGATCGGTCAGACGACTTCAGACTAGGGATGAGCCGAACACCCACATGTTCGGTTCGCATTCGAACTCGAACAATTTCAAAAGTTCGAGTTCGAACGCGAACACAATGCAAGTCAATGGGACTCGAAAGTTCGAATTCTAGAGTGCCCTCCAAGAGGGCATATATGCAAGATATTTGCCATAAAAGGTGTATGGGGGTCCGGGTAGTGCCCTGGGGGACAGGAAACAAGGAAAAAAAGTAAAAAAAAAACACTTTTTTAACCCTTTCGCTGCTGAGCCTTTTCACACCTCTGTGCTGAGCTAATTTTTACCGGTTTCGATCATCATGTTTAAACGCGTTTTGAAGGCTTACAGGGTTATCCAAAGAGATTCGAAAAGTCACCGCACGTTCGGTGACTTTTCGTTCTCTTCAATTCGGTTCCTTTTGCCGATCGCATTTTGGTGACCCTGCGGTGTATTCAGCGAGCACCACAGGGTCCCCGAATTGCAGGGAAAAGCTGCCGAAAACCTGATGAAAACTCACCGAATGCACGCTGAAAACAAGCAAAAACATCTGGATTAACCTTCGAAAAAGCCGAACAGGAGCTGAACAGGAGCCGAATCACACAGAGCCGAAGCATAGAGGAGGCAGTGAATAAATTAGAAAAACCATTTGTATGAATCTGGGAAAAAGAAACGCTGTTTGCAAAGAAACTACTGAGCGAAAATGTCTGAAATTTTCACAGGAGGTCCAGGGAATGATAATAAAGACGGCTGTTACAAAAAAAATAAGTAAACTGGAAAAAAAAAAAAAAAAATCGGACTTTTAAAAAAAAAAAAAAAAATCTGAAAAATGCTTAAAGTATCCTAAAAAATCTGTAAATAAAGAGACTTTTTGCTGCAGAATTTTATAATGAACGGTTTATTAGATATTGATTTAAAACGGGAATATTTTTAACATTGAAGCCTATGGGATTCTCCTGAATTAATTTGCCGAATTAAACCACTGAATGGCAGGGCATTAGGGGAACCTTTCACTGCTGGTTTGTGTTCTCTGAATAGCCGAAGCAGTGCTTCTCTATGGGGATTTCACTGTCCTCGAACAGGGACCGAACAGGCACCGTACGTGCAGGCAATTCGCCAGGATTTGGGGAATTGCCTGCTCTCTGGATAGCCGAATGGTCAGGAAAGGTAACCGAACACTGATTTTCAGCGTTCGGTTACCTTTCTCAAGCAATTCGGATCTCTTTGGATAACCCTGTTATTTTAGTATATGACCCATGAACATATTATATATCGTTCTTTCCGGGAGACTCGGCAGATTCATAATATATTATTATTATATGTATACATTATGTCCTGTCTGTATATTATAACAAAAAATGCAATAAAATTAGAATTTTCAATAATTTACAACGTGTAAAGTGTTTTTTTTCACATTTTAACATACGAGCGTTTGTGGTTATATTTTCTATGGGTTGCGGTTGTTAAACAAATTTGAAACGGGGAATTGTTACTTTTTTTTGGGGGAAATTACGTGTTTTTTAGCAAACGCCACCCATAGAAAAAATCATTAGTACAGCATCATTGTTCACATTATAATTGAAATGGGAACAATATTGCCGCACTAATAAAACCAAAAAAATTTTTTTAATTTTTTATTTTAAATTTTTTAAATTTTATTTTTATTTTTAATTATTTTGTTTTTACATGTTACATGGTCATGTTTGGTATCATTGGAAAGGCCACACTCTGGCCGTTCCAATAATATCAAACATTAACCCCTAGCTGTCAAGGATCGGGAGATAGGGGGTTCATTGGAACCCCCTATCTCCACCATAGGTGGCAGCAAGGGGTTAATTGTGAAACTGGCGCCATCTCGCTATGCGCGATGTCGCCAGTCATTAGGGGGATATCCTGGAAGCTTGGCCGACATCCAAGATGTCGGCCAGCTCCGGGAGTGGACCGCGATACGGCGCATGTTAGCGCCATATGGCGATCCAGCCCCTAGGGATTAAAGACAGCCGCCGCTTGGAAGGGCAGGCTGTGCCCTTCCAAGCGGTACCTGTATTTACCCAATGGGCCGCACGGACGGGAGGGGGAGAGGTCCGAAGGACCTCCCCCCTCCCCTTCAGGCACCTTCCCCGCAATGGCAAGGGGGTGCCTGAAATAGACATCATCGCGCAGGCGCTTTGACATCTATCGTGCCTGCCGGGGTCCCAGAGGCTGGGCTGACATCGAGGATGTCCACACCGGGGGGCCGCAGCTAAGTGGCCATGCGGCAGGACGCACTGAGCGCGTCCTCCGCATGGAAAGGGTTAAAGGTTAAAGGTGAGTTTTCCATGAAATAAAGGTTAAGAATAAAAACGAAAAATTCCTTCAAATATCGTGCCTAGGAGGTCCCCATAACCTGCCCGTGAAGTGGCGGATTTGTAGGATGTATAGATACATTTAAAAACAAAAAAATGACATTTCAAATGACGGTAAATGGTTTTCCTTTAATCTATTCATAAACAACTGCTTGGGGCGGAAGTCTGTATGAAAAGAGGAGACATTTTAGGTCACACAGAACAAGTTTAGTGATTTTTTGGCTAAATTATGGTGAAACTTATGCAGGCTTTGGATGAAAGTAACAATAGGTGCTTTAAAATTGGACCTTTAGTGTCGGCAACAGTGTCGTCACACCGTATCCCCTCTGTGGTATTGTGGAAGAGTGCAGGGTTGGACCCTGCGGTCCAATATTAAAATGATATGAATTTGGTATAGGCGTCAGTGGCAGTGCACCCAAATATTGTGCCTTTGGTGGCAGCAAGTGCCTTCACACCGTAAGTAACCCCTCTGAGGTATTGTGGAAGAGTGCAGTGGTGGAGGTTTTGGAAATGCAGAAGAGATCCCCGATCTATTCAGTTACATCAGCAGCTATAACAAAACCGGGTCAGCAATGTTTAGGCACTTGTACTGTGCTACTGTATATGGTGAGAATCGGCGCACAGCAGTAGCAACAGGAAGCAAACAGAACAGGCAGAGAATACACAGAGAGAATAGTCAAATGGCAGGCAAAGTTGGCAACAGATCGGGTCCTCAGAACAAGCAGGGTCAGTAACAAGTATACAAACTAATTCGGTAAACTAGCCATACGGGAATAAAGGCTGAGACACACTGAGCATGTAGTGGTGCACAGCGTAGCGAAGTGAAGAGAAGCAAACATTTTGCAGGCTTGACTTCACTCCGCTCTGCCTCGCAGCGTGTCTACACTACATAGTGCTTTTCACCGCACTGGACAGGAATCCACTAACTAAATTAAAATGTACACACAAAACCGTTTTATTTTCACAAAGCACATTTTATATAGGCAAAAAAAGTTTCTACTGAATAAAATACATCAAAAATAACTGTTAATTTAATAGGAATAGTATAAAAATATAAAAAAGGTAACCCCTGATCATATATATTATAGGGACACGGAGCGCCATGTATAGTGTAGGGATGCATTGATACCACACACAGACATATACGTATATATCAACACGCAGACCTATATATAAATATATATCAACATGCAGATATATATATATACACCCACCCACAGACCTCAGACCATATATACACATATGCACATGGGGGTGGCATGTGGACAATCTCAACTAAATGCGGCCCCCCCCCCATTTGGCTGATCCCTCCAGAAGAAATGTTGAACCCAACAGAGCAGAGAATATATATATATTATTCTCTGTATTCTCTGCTCTATCGGGTTCAACATTTCTTCTGGAGGGATCAACCAAATGGGGGGGGCAATTAGTTGCCAAAATGTGTGTGTAATACAAGTCTGGATATATATATTTATAAGAATATAGATATATATCTTATCTATCTATCTATCTATCTATAAATATATATCTCATACCTGCCCTTACCTTCCCCTATAAATTTGCTAAAAATATACACAAAAAAACCACTGCCTGAGACCCCACTGATGCTGTGGCCACAGGTGCAGTGGCTCTCTCTGCACTGCGCTGCCTGTCTGCCACATGCACCCGGGCGGCTAGCCCGCACAGTCACAGCTCTGTCATCGCATGCTCCTCAAGGGGATCCTTGGGAGGCCCTGGCAGGCTGTCCTCTACAGTGCCTGATTAGAGGGCCGTGTCTGCCTGATGTTTTAGTAACAAGAATGTTTTATCCCATAGGCTTCAATGTTAAAAATATTCCAGTTTTAATTTAATATCTAATAAACTGTTGCTTAATATTCTGCAGTAAAGAGTCTCTTTATTTCTAGATTTTTTTTGTATTTTTTAAGCATTTTTTATACTTTTGCCTTTTTTTTAGTCCCGAGGAATCAACATAAGGGGTTATTCACTAAACTCCGAATTGGCCCGAATATACACTGAATGGTGAAATTCCTCATTCAGTGCAATTTCTGGCCAATTCGTCTATTCACTAAGCTGTCAATTCACCAGATACCAGCAAACTATGGTGCAGTCCGCTGCAGTTCTCTGCAATTTGGCAGCGTTCGTCTGCGCTTGGTGGCACCGAAATTGCCCCATAGAAGACTATCGTGTCTTCTATTCACAGACACCGAACTGCACTGAAATTCCAACAACCTGAAATTTTCATTTACACTGTGCTTTGTGACTTGGGGGAGGGGGTGTTAGGTTGCATTTTCCCTTTTTATTTTTGTCTTAACCCCTTCACTACCAAGTAATTTTCCAAAAATCCACTGTCAGGAAACAATGATTTATTTTTTTTAATCATTTGGATTAATACAGTAAGAAATATAATGAATATTCCTAATGTATTCTTTATTTTAATAAGCTATTTGGCAGGCAAGCGGCTACTGGCCAAATGGAGTTGCTGCAGTTAGAACTGTAGCCCGTGGTTCCGTGCATCGGCTGGTGATATCAGGATTACCTAGCCGATTTTAAACAATTTTAGCACCAAAAGGCTAAAACTTAGGGGGCATCTTCTGCAGCCAAAAATCTAATGAAATTTGCTTGAAAAAACAAATTTTCTTTGCTTTCGTCTTGCTCACCTGCATATAGACATCACTCTGTCGGGACACTTGATGGTGTCTTTGAAGACCCGAGTTATCTCAATCTCGGGAGTGAAGGATTTAAATATTAACCTCTCCTGACACTCCTCTAGTTCTCCCCATTTTTAGCTTAATTATAAAGACAGACACCCTTCACACCAACTGGATACTTTTAAAATGTACCTTGTATCTTACTCAGGACTGCCTCTGCATTCCTATGGATTTGACATGCTACTGGCTTCCTGCAGGCTGCAGCATGTGACATGGCCTTGGGGGAACTAGACGCATTTAGCAGTCCAATGGTTCTCAATGTGGATAGAGCTAGGTCATGAAATGAGTCCTTCTTTCTGGTCCAACTCTGAAGCTCAGGTCAGGTAAGACTCTGAAATATGACATAAGTTTTTTTTTTCACTAACACATGCACTTTAAAATACTGATATATTATCTTTATAGAGAGAGGGGAAGCACCTGTTTTACAGAATTCCAAAAGCCAAAATATTACGAAAACGTTTTTGTGGAGTCTTATGGGCGTGATTTTTACTCAGCTGCCACTCTGGACGGGTCCGCCTTCAGATATTCACTTGTAAAAGCTGTTGTAGCTTGTGTCTCAGGTCTGCCTGCCACTCTGAATGGGTCCTCCGTGGGCTGCAACAAATATCAAGGGACAAATAGCAGACTCTTCACAGCTACAGAGACTTCCATGCTGCACACTGCCAGCGCGAGACACAGTGGTTCTATCAGGGGCATACCTAGAACATTTGGCACCCGGGGCGGATCCTATATTTGGCACCCCCCAACTTTAAAATGTAAAAGAATAAATCACACGCACTTTTTGAAATGTTTTTAAAAATATTTTTAGTTACAGCATTCTGGCAGGACATGACGTATACATATAATAATGATATATTATGAATCTGCTGATGGTAGATCATTCCTGCGTCCTCTGTGCTGTGCAATAAGGGGCGAGTGTAGATTCTTTTTGAATAATTGTTATTTTTAAGTGATTTTGAAAACTCACAACATATCCTTCCTATAGTGGTTTTTCTTTTTTCTGTAACAGACCTTTTTATTATCAATCATAGGACCTTATATGTAAATTCCAGACATTTTCATGGAGTCGGCCGACCTCCTGCACTTCAGGAACCCTGCGGTAAATGGAGAATTCACTGCAGGGTGGCAAAATTTGATTCCCCGAAGTGCAGGGAACAACAGAACACCAAAATGTTAGCGTCATTTCGGTGTTCTGTGAGTAACCCCTTTGGTGGTGGGTTTTTTGCTGCCCCCTGGAAAATGCCAGCCTAGGCCTTGCCTAACCAGGACATACTTGAAAATTAGTGAAATCTCAATGTATCCTTCTTGGTAAAATACTTTGCAAAAGTGTAAAAAAGAAGATATATATTTTTTTTAGGGTGTCACCCTAGGGGGTGGTGTCACCCGGTGTGGCCCGCCCCCTAGGTACACCAGTGGGTTCTATACAGCATGTTTCTTCCATCATTGTGCAGCAGCTCCCATCATGCATTTCACCAGTGTTCTGTGGTTCCCCTGCTGCACCCCCTGCCCCTCTCCATGTTCAGAATCCTAGCTGGATTTTGTAAACCAGAAGAATCCAACATCAGGAATGCACAGAGGTGCCCATCCTGTATTCTGTCTACTCTACAAAGTATTGTAATGTTTTTTCTACAAGCAGATTTAAATGTTATTATTACATTTGGTCTGCATCATAAAAATAATTTTCATATCACATTTGAAATAGTTATTAAGAGGTGGCAATTCTTTTTTTTCTATTTTTTTTCGATGTTAAAGAGGTAAAATGTCCCGTAAGAATTAATTATTATGAATTAATAATTCATAATAATTGCAACCACATATATTTCCTTTATTGTGTTGTTTAATTGTTGCAAGGTAGGACTGCAGCGCCGTGGCACATCATTTCTTTCTATAAGTACCAATCATTGTATGTGCTCCTATAAACAGTAGACCAAACAACTGCTGAGGTGGATGTATTTTCAATAAAATGTAGACTCAAATGCTACGAGTGGCATATTTTATATATGTGCTGAATGAGCACAAATCTTCAAAACATAAACAGCCAAAGTACGCAGTGCAATCCCCCTCATTTAGAAAAAGCAATGACTAAAGCCGTAACTCTATTGTAGAAATACATGTAAGTAGTTAGGCATCTAATTAAACTTTATTCCATGCAAAGCTAAAAAAAAAACTGAATCTCTGCTTAGCTTTTGCATTTTTCTGACATGCTGCAGAGAACTTAAAAAGGAAACCTGAACTGTCAAAATTATTTATATATATTAAATGTCAGAAGAGCTCAAGGGGGAATTTAAAATTTGTTTTTTTCTATGGCATTTATGAACCAGCTCATGATTTAGATATGCAAAAGTAGTAAGGCATATTGTCAAAAATAGTTCTGCAGCTTTTTCCTAAACATCGGGGTCTGTTTAAGTTTAAATCGATTGGATTTGGGTCAAGTAAAAAATAAATAAATGATGGAATCTGTCACTGAGTTAAATGGTCACTGAGTGTAATGGTTTTCTTATATACAGTATTGCATTTTAACATTATACAAGAAATTATTACATTTTACTACAGAATAAGAGTGCAGAACCATTCATAAAACAATGCTAATATTAGCAGATGGTTGCTTGTCTTAATACTAATCTTTTTTATTAGAAGGACTGTGCTAACTTAAATTGTTTTCTCATAAAACATTTTTTTCTAAAAAAACAATAAGTTACATTTTTTACTTTTATAGGCATACCCCCACAGGAATATTAAACCAGCAGAAGTTGGAGACACAGTGTTTCTTAAACTCCTAATATTGCCTGTCAGTTATGATGTCATATTAAAAAATAAATTCAAATGTACCTGACAGCTAATATTCTCAATAGGGATATGACAGACTGTCACATTCCCGTTTGAATAGCTAGAGTGTTTTGAATATATGTATTCTATTTATTAATTGTCTGTCTGTCTAACTCAATCCATCTCTTCTGTCTACCAAGATATGGATATGTTTAGTAAAGAGCTCAGAGTTTTAAGTCCTAGACGTCTAGCAAAGCTAAAATTTTATTTTCGCCACTACCGACAACATTCCCCCTATCTCTTTAGTCAGAGAGCACTTCCATTACTTGTGTGTATTACATACGACATCTGTGACCTACCCAAGACTTGATTGGCCATCGGGCACACTGGGCATCTGTCCATGGGGGCAACCACCAGTGCTGTCTTTACCACAGGGCAAAGAGGGCAACTGTTCTGGGCCCCATGATTTACAGAGACCCATAGCAGTTGTACCTTGCCCTTTGGTAAGAAAGATCAGGCCAGGATGGACTGACATTGTGTGAGTTGGACAATTTAGAGATACCCGCTCAGTTATGATGAGTACTGTGTATGAGTACAGCTGATGTTGTTAAAGAGTGAAAGCTAGATGTCATGGGGTATCCAGCACGAGCCAAGGTGGGCCCTTTATGTGGGATAGTTAGCCCTTTAGGCAGGGTAGCCACTTGCTGGATGATACACAGAACTAGACCACAGGCTACAGACAAAAGGACAACAGGAAGGGCAAGGATTAAGAAAGAGAATAAAAATAGACTGGCACACTAAAGGGAAACCATGATCTGAATATGGTCCTTGGGATGGCCATCTAATCTAAAGGAAGGGAACCTTAGCGCTAGGTGACACACAGAACAAGAGACAGGACACAAGGGACAAATTCAGAGTCATACAGGGTAATTCAAAGAGATCCGAATTGCTTGAGAAAGGTAACCGAACGCTGAAAATCAGCGTTCGGTTACCTTTCTTGGCCATTCGACTATCCAGAGAGCAGGCACTTCGCCAAATCCTGGCGAATTGCCTGCACATTCGGTGCCTGTTCGGTGCCTGTTCGAGGGCAGTGAAAACCCCATAAAAAAGCACTGCTTTGGCTATTCAGAGAACACAAACCAGCAGTGAAAGGTTCCCGAAATGCCCTGCCATTCGTTGGTTTAATTAGGCAAGTTTATTCAGGAGAATCCCATAGGCTTCAATGTTAAAAATATTCCGGTTTTCATTCAATATCTAATAAACTGTTCATTATAAAATACTGCAGTAAAGAGTCTCTTTATTTATAGAATTTTTAGGATATTTTAAGCATTTTTCTGTTTTTTTTTTTTTTTTTAAGTTTACTTATTTTTTTCTGTTACAGCTCTCTTTATTATCATTCCCTGGACCTCATCTGTAAATTTCAGAAATTTTCACTCAGTAGTTTCTTTGCAAACAGCGTTTCACTTTTCAAACATTCATGCAAACTGTTTTCCTAATTTATTCACTTCACTCTGTCTGCGGTCTCGGCTTTCTCCGGAGGCTTCGCTGCATGTGATCGGCTCCTGCTCGGGTTTTTTCCGTGGTTTTCGGCAGGTTAATCCAGATGTTTTTGTATGTTTTCGGCGTGCATTCGCTGGGTTTTTCGGTTCGTTTTCGTCGGGTTTGCGGTAGCTGTTCCCTGCAATTCTGGGACCCTGTGGTGCTTGCTGAATACACCGCAGGGTCACCGAAATGGGATCGGCAAAAGGAACCGAATTGAAGAGAACGAAAAGTCACCGAACGTGCAGTGACTTTTGGAATCTCTTTGAATTACCCTGATAGTCTAAGCAGTAGCCGAAGTCAGTAACCAGAACAGGTAATCATACAGAAGCCAGAGATCAGAAGCCAGAGAGGGAAGTCAGACAGGTCAGGATTCAGCACAGAAGATCACAGATCAGAGAAATAAATACAATAGAATAGTCAGACAACCAGGCCAAAGTCATACACAGGAGTTCAATATCACAGAAACAAAACAATACAGGATAAACCAAAATAAGATACCAGACAGGACACTAAGATGAGCAGACAGACCAAGAAATAAACTGAACACAGGAAAACAAGGCAACATAACAGAAATCAATACAAACTCAGAAACAGATACTGCAGGCAAAACCTCAGGGAGCAATGACCCATTCAAGTACCCTGAGCAAATGAAGTGACCGGATATATATAGAGGAGTGGCCAGAGCATGTGATCTCTGGCCAGACTGGCTACAGGGAATTCCTGGAGTGGAGTAGGAGGTATGGATAGCCCAGACAAGGGCAAGAGCTGGCCTGGATCGCTCTCTCCACCAGGAGGCAGGGCTGGAACGTATGGACACATGACACAAGACTCTTTCCACCGTGACCTCTCCACCATGGCACTGCGGTCAGAGATTATACTCCTTGAACTAGCTTTGGGTTGCTCCTCGCTCTCACTCACAAACAGAAGCAACTGCATGTTCTACCCTCTAGACCACCAGGTAGGATTAAAAGAGAAATCTGCTTTGTTGTTAAAGGAATACTCAATTGATAAATAAAATGCTGTTGACAGCCTCTGCCCAATTATTTTTCTTTTTTTATCTTATTTTGGCTATTTACCTATTGTACTTCAGCATGCATTGCTCCTCCCTTTCAGCTCAGGGTCTTCTGGTATCCAAAATCCAAAAGTTCCTGTATTTTTTCTGTGCAAATTGCATAGCGTAGGACATTTTTCTCAACTCCAGTCCCCAAGTACCCCTAGCAGGCCAGATTTTAACCCCTTCGCTGCGGAAGATGTGTGGGGAACGTCCTCATTGAATCCTGCTATATGCAGAGGACGTTCCCCACACGTCATCCACTCAGCGAGAGCCCGGAGAGATACTCAACTCTCTCCTCTGGGGTCCCGTGGCGGTCTGACTTCCCTGAAGTCAGACGCGTCATTTAAGGGCCGCCCCATGCGCGATGACGTCATTTACGGGCGACCCTGGGACATCGCACAGAAGGGAAGGGGGGATCCTTTCGGATCTCTCTCCCTCCCGATCGGGAGGTCGCAGCTGCACAAACCAGGCACCGCTTAAAAGGGAAGAGTCTCCCCTTTTAATCGGTGCTTGGTTTTAACCCCTCACATACCGGGCTACGATACAGCACCATCGGCGCTGTGTCGCAGCCTAGCTCCGGTGGGGGCCTCCATCTTGGATGGAGGCTCCACCTCCGGGTCCCCCCTGGCTACCTAACATCATCGCACATGGTGCAATGACGTCAGATAGCCAGGGAACCCCTAGCTGCCCAGGGATTTCCCAAGGAAATCCCCTGGTGGAGATAGGGGTTCCTTTGAACCCCCATATCTCAAGAACCATAGCAGCTAGGGGGTCATGTATGAGCATGGCCTTTCGAATGATACCAAACATGACCAGGTATAAAGTAATAAAGAAATCAAAAGAGTTAAAAACTAAATTTAAAATTTTCTTTTAAAAAAAATAAAAACATGTTTTTTGTGTGTTGTTTTTATTAATGCAGCAATATTGTTCACATTTCAATTATAATGAGAACAATGATGCTACACTAATGATTTTTTCTATGGGTGCGTTTGCTAAAAATCACGTAATTCCCCCCAAAAAATGTAACGAGTCCCCATTTCTAATTTTTGTACAAGCGCACCCCATAGAAAATATAACCGCAAATGCTCATGTGATAAAATGTGAAAAAAACACTTTACACACTGTAGATGATTAAAAATTCTAATTTTATTGCATTTTTTGTTATAATATACAGGCAGGACATGACGTATACATATAAAAAGGATATATTATGAATCTGCCGAGTCTGCCAGAAAGAACGATATATAATATGTCTGGGTCATATAATAAAATGTGGCTTCAAATCGCGTTTAAACATGATGAGCGAAACCGGTAAAAATGAGCTCAGCACACAGCGGTGAAATGCCTCAGCAGTGAAGGGGTTAAATATTCCTTGGGGAAATGTAAACTGGATCCTGCAATCACTGAGCAGCAAATCATATAAACTGTTCTGTGCTTTAGATATCTGTCAAACCTGGCCTGCTAGAAGTACTTCAGGATCGAATTTGAGGAACACTTTGGGCCCTATTACACTGTTCGTGCACAATTTTGCGCGTGCGCAAAAATGCATTACCACGCGAGGGGAAAAACCCTTTGCGCTGAACATCGTATTACGACGTTCGCACACAAAATGTTACCCTGCGTGAACGAATGTTTGTGCGCGCAACCCATACTTAACATTGTGAGCGCAAATACGTTTGTGCGCTGGTATGCGGATGGTATTACAATCGATGCACAAATTTTTACGAACGATGTTTGCGCACATAATTTTAACGTCTTTTAAAAACTGGTGGTAACTGCAAATCTGAAAGTCCTGGCCGAAACCAAATACACCAGCCCGAAAAAAAAATACAGCACAGTATAGTTACACATTCTACACATACCCAAACAATAAAATTGATAAGTTGTGCATGTTTTTATTATTGCTGCAGCAAATATACTCAAATTGATTTTGACAGGCGCAAAAACTGAACAGGAGACATTTGTGGTTCTTAATTCTGATTGGCTGAATCGCGTGAAACAGTCTGCCCACCGATTTGTGCACGCACCGTTAATTTGCATGCGTTTTTGCGCGTATTTTTTACGTGCGATATTTTCGGAAGGATGAAAAAATGCGCTCGGATTGTAACACCAGCGTTAATTTACACGCGTAACGTTTAATGCTGCACGCAAAACAAATTGCGCTGCAGCGAGGCACATCTGCAAACTGCTGTAAGTCCTACACCGTTCACCTGAGTTGGATGTACATACCCTCAAATTAAAGCTGACAGTCTGCAGTTAAAGCACATTGTGTTTGTTTCATTCCAACTCCATTGTGGTGGTGTATAGAGCCAAAGATGTTAGAATTGTGTCAATGTCCCAATATTTTTGGACCTGACTGTAGCTGTCTGTCTATTGGTTTATCTTTCTTATTCTTGAGAAATCCATATGAAATTATTACCCTTTCCCTACTGTGATTAAAAAAAAACCGCACAACCAGAAATCTATTTTTTGTGTTAACGTGTATTTTCTTGTCATAAAACAAGGCTCCCTTTTATTCCACAAATACAGCAGCTGGGTCAGAATAGTTATGGTAACAGGCTTGCACCTATTTTTTTTCTTCACTTATGGCTCCTTTTTACCAGCAACAATGAAACGGGACCATTATTTATTGATAAACAACTATACACTCACTGACACATTTCTTTATTTGTACCACGTTTACTTCAAATATAATTTGTCATATGAAACACTGAAATGCTACAATACATTTAGAGATGTTAAACTGCTGAGAAAGTCTGTGATAATGCTTAATACCAGCAGTAGAGATGAAATTCGGACAAAATTTTCCTGATTCGTATATAAGTGCTACGAATCAGTTCCGTCAAATCGGTATGAAAGCGGAACGAAAACTAATCGATTCAGACCAAAACGAACCGAAAATGAAACGGTATAAAACAAATTTATTTTGTTTTTACTGACCAATTCGTTATACCGTTTCACTTAAATTTGGCACTTCGCCCCTGTCCATTGCCCGTGGTACTGAATCTGTTGTATTCAGCACCACAGTACATGGATAGCACCATGGTGCCATTCGGTGCAATTCGGCAGCAGTGAAATTACACATGGAGAAGTAATGGTTAATCTTTTCAAAGAACGCTGAACCGCACCAAAATGGCAGTAAAATGCTCTGATTTTAAGTGGTTCATACGACAGCTTTAAACAGGTGAATCCCATAGGTTACAATGTAAAAATATTCCCCGTCTTTATTAAATATTTATTCAGCCGTTTATTCGTTTCACTTGCAGCAAAAAGTCTATTTATCTATATATTTATTTTTAGACTTTTTAGGCATTTTCGGCATTTTTTTGGTGAAATTTGTGGATTCCAAATTTATTTTAAAAAAACAAGGCTTTTTTATTTGCCAAACGCAGCAGTATTTTCTCTTCAGTCTGGCTGCGTTCGGCGGTGCCTGTTTATTGTGCTGAAACTTATTCAGCACCAAGGAATCTGTTGTATTCAGCACCACAGGACATGGATAGCACCATGGTGCCATTCGGTGCAATTCGGCAGCAGTGAAATTCCACATGGAGAAGTAATGGTTAATCTTTTCAAAGAACGCTGAACAGCACCAAAATGTCAGTAAAATGCTCTGATTTTAAGTGGTTCATACGTCAGCTTTAAACAGGTGAATCCCATAGGTTACAATGTAAAAATATTCCCCGTTTTTATTAAATATTTATTCAGCCGTTTATTCGTTTCACTTGCAGCAAAAAGTCGATTTATCTATATATTTATTTTTAGACTTTTTAGGCATTTTCGGCATTTTTTTGGTGAAATTTTTGGATTCCAAATTTATTTTAAAACAACAAGGCTTTTTTATTTGTCAAACGCAGCAGTATTTTCTCTTCAGTCTGGCTGCGTTCGGCGGTGCCTGTTTATTGTGCTGAAACTTATTCAGCACCAAGGACAGCAGCTACTCTTGGTGCTGAAACCTATTCAGCATCATGGATAGCAGCTCTTCGGGGCTCCGGAGCACCGTGGGGCTGCTGTTCCTGGTACTTAATTGGTTTCAGCATCAAACACAGGGGGATTAGTTATCCTTTTTTTTAAAACATAACCTAAGTAATTCACCCGTTTCACATTCCGAAATAACTAATAAAAACAAAATAACTAATAAAAATTAAAAACAAAATGATCCGAAAAATGAATTACCAATAAAAACAAAATAACTATCAATCCGAAATACGAATCACGGCAACATAACAAATGCAGCGAAACAAGAGGGCCGTGAACTTGACACCCCTGCTGAATAGATAGACTGCCAGACTGTGTGCTGTGGTAACTTTAGCAACCATATATAAAATCAGGGGCAGGTTGGGTTCCACAATCAAATTTGGAGAAGTCTAAAGTGCAAATTCCAAAGATCTACCACTGAAAAAAAACTAAAAACTGCAGCGTGTGGATTTTTTCACCATATACAGATATTCTTGCTACAAAATGTCCTAATTCTACAGAGCATTTAATTTTGAATAGAATGCCCTGTGGATGCATGAGTTTAGTACCCTGCTAAGACGTTAATAGCAAATTGAAATCATTACAATCTGAAGTAGAAATTAAACTTTCTATTGAAAAAGGACATATAATCATGTAATTTTTAAAACATATTTTAATTTAGTAGCATAACATTTTCCCTCTGAATAATTACATATGTAAATGGCAGGCATCATTAGTATCATACTGGGGCAATCTGTTTAAAGAAATGTTACATATTAATATTTCTGAAAGAATCCTCCTCAGATGTAGACACCCTGGAAAGAAGGGAAGGGTTATACCAGAGGTGTTGGTGATCACCAATAACCCAACTCACCCCCAAATATAGGACTAAACCTAACAAATTGCGAAAAAAACAATAAGAATAATAGTACCAAATAGCAAAGTTGCTCGGTACTTGGGGGAGGACAGGGTAAGCAAGGACAAAAAAAAAAAATCTTTATTGGAGACACAAAGCAAACGAGAATGGTAGAAACGAAAAACAAGTAAACCTGGCTGATACAGCAGCAGGTGTTAATTATCAATAAAATGAAGGTATGCTAGAAATAAGTCGTGCCGTGTGTGTAAACAATGAAAACATTCAAAATGAGGATGTCGACACATTGGATATAGATCACGACAAAACAGTAATGCCAATTAAGAACCAAGTCACTTTGTACAAATATATATACAGTACAAGGTGTGAGTCAAAGATATCAGCAACAGGACGGCTGAGGACTCAGAGAGGTGTAGTAAATAATACCACACCACCAACGGTGAAAAATACAAGGCAAAATACTGACTCTATAATGTGTGGATTTCTATCCTAGCCCTGCACAACACCATAGGCAAGTCAAGTCCCATTCAGCACATCCCTCCAGTACAAATGTGGAAAAACAAGCGTTGACTTTACAAGAAGCGGGTTCAACCTAACCACCAGGTCGCTGATCTACTATCATGGAAAGACAACTTGATCCCATTCAGAAGACGCCATGAGTGAGTGTCCTTAGGCAAGGCACCTAACGATATGTATCTCACAAAATACTTGTACATCTCATATAGGGTCCCTCTGAATCAGGTCATATCATCCATGTGCTATTCCAATGTATCAACCCCTTGTACACGGATCTTGTAAAGCGCTGCGGAATAAAAGAGGAACAAAAGAGCACCAAAATGTCGACGACATTTCGGTGCTCTGTGAATAACCCCTTAAATGTTTTTTCAAGCTTCACAGTTAATTGAGTTATTTTTTTTAATGAAATGGGTGCATTGATTTTAGAACATGTGGTATAATTGCCCAAGCATTGATGATTAAAATAGTTCACTGTTGTTGTGGTGCTAGTTTCCTGTGGATAGGAATCTAATGGATTAAAGAAACGGTCAAGTCTTCAAATTGAGTACTGTTATTAGATATGCTCTTGTGTTTACCAATATATTGTTACATATCCATTTGGCTCTCCAGAAGATGGGGAAATATGTTTGAATGCTGGCAGTACAGTGCTAATTTTGCTAGTGAAAGAACAGTAAATACTTAAAACTTTTATTACAGAAAACATGTTATGTTTGCCGCAATGTAATATCAATAAATAGTAAAAAGAAAATAAGGCCTATAATGCATAGCAAATATAAGCCAAGTTTTGCAGAAACTATTGGAGTGTCTTTCTATGCTATAATGTGCTTCAACTTGGCATTGCTTCATAGTAACAGAAGCAAGTTATTTAAATTGATATTATTAGATTGTTGGTGTTGTTTCTAAATGTGTTATGCTATAATATACCAATGTTTTGTGTTCTGTAACACATATAATTGCATTGTAAATGTCAAAAAATACAGCCATAATAATGATAAAGGCTTGTGTCACTAGAAACTGTCAAGCATGACAGTGAATGCAAAGAAAAAATGCCATACTTTGTTGATATTCATTTAGTGCTACTTTAGAACTGAATATATTTGTGAGTGCAATTTATTCTAACTCTACATGTGATAGTCTTCTAATTTTGGTAAATATAGAAAATTACACACTTTAAATGTCATGAATTTTGACTTCTAAACCTGTATTATTATGAACTAGGACTGCACATCAACAGCATCGCTACAAGGCATCAGAAGCGAATATCGGTTAAGTGTAAAAAATGCACATCTTTTTATAGCATTTTATGAGAGATTGTAGTTATAAAAAAAAAAATAATGGACAAAAATATAGGTATGCGGTTTACTTCTGTTTTCTTTTATCAATTTGCAGTCTCTGGGACCAGGAATATTGTTAACTAGCCATTGTTCTCTATATCTCAGATATAGCTTTTAGCTACATTGCCAATGGCAATTGTTTGCCTGGAGTATGTTTAGTCCCTGTGAGCTTCAATTTTACCTTAGAGGCACATTATAAATGTCCATGATTTGTTCCACACTTCTTAATGGGTTCTTCAGGGTTATTTGAGAGTGAGGGGGTGGTTAAGCAGTTTCAGTTTACAAACAGTCTCCACGGCAAAACTAGAAATTAGTAATTGGCAGCACTGTGTTTTCATGTTTCTTCATGAGTTACTTTATACATATTGGGCCCTATTACATTCTTTACGCAAACGTTAACGCGTGCGCAAAATCACATTAACGCGAGGGGCAAAACCCTTTGCGCTGAATGTCGTATTACAATCTCAGCACAACAAACGCGCGTATACGTCTACCGCGGGTTAACCTGCACGAACGCTGTGCGAGCTTACTGTATTTTGCGCATCCTATACTTAACATCGTGAGCACAAAGGCGTTTGTGCGCTGGTACACGGATGGTACGCGGATGGTATTACAATCTATGGGCAGTTTCTAACTCACAGCCTTTGCGCGCTTAATTTTAGCAACTCCTGAAAGCTGGTGTTAAGGGCAAATTCTATCAACCTGGCCGAAACCAAATACACCAGCCCAAAAAAAAAATACACAGTAAAGTATAGTTAAACATTCTATAGTACACATACCAAACCAATAAATTTAAGAAGTTGTGCGTGCTTTCTTTTTTTGATACAGCATATATGCGCAGATTGACTTTGACAGGCCCAAAAACTTAATGTGAGACAATTGTGGTTCTTAATTCTGATTGGCTGAATCGCGTGAAAAAAACAGTCCGCACACTGATTTCTGCGCGCAATGTTGCTGCGCGCGTGTTTTTGCGCGTCCGTGTTACGTGTGTTATTTTTTGACAGATGAAAAAATGCGCGAGGATTGTAACACCAGCGGAGATTTACGCGCATTAACGTTTGACGCTTTGCGTACAAATTCACGCGCTGCGCGAGCGTTTTTGCGTGAAGATTGTAATAGGGCCCATTACCTTTTACCAAATAATAATATTTTAATGGAATTAGAGAGTTTGGGCAATTATTTTGTTTTAAAATACAATATATGGACAAAAGTATAGAGACACCTGAGCTTTACACCATTAGGGGCTTTTATGACATTATATTAATATGCAGTTGGTCCCTCTTATGCAGCTATAACAGCTTCCACTCTTCTGGAATGGCTTTCCACAAGATTTCGGAGTGTTTCTGTGGGAATTGTTGCCCATTCATCCAGTAGAGTATTTGTAAGGTTAGTGTCAGGTTGACACACGTATACAAGGGTAGATACGGTCAGCCCTATAATAGACAGAAGACTCTAAACAAATGCGATACCAGTCCTTATGTTGGCTGGGTTACGCAGCAGCGAAAAGTGAACCTATAAGGCAGGGATGTCGGCAAGGAGGACAGAAACCAGTCCTTGGGGTGGCGGGTATGGAGACAGGAAAGTACGGAGTAACAGAGGTTTATATCAGACTAGCACACTTAAGTCCAATGATATGCACAAGTCAGAAAAATAGGTAACAATAGAAAACCTAAGTGCGATACCAGTCCTTGAGATGGCTGGGTTACGCGATAGCGAGAGGTTAAACAAGTCCAGGTTGTAGGGAGAAAGCAAATCCAAAGTCAAATTCAAAAGCCGGGTCAGAGGGTTATAGAAGTACTCAGGTCAGATGCCAAAAGCCAGGTCATACACAGAAAGTCAGATAAATGAAAAGAGCAGCAAGTATATAAGGATACACAAGCAAAACCACGAAAGGGCAATGCAAAAAGAAAGAAGCAACTTTAAATAAGGCGCCCTGCAATCTGATAGGTTGCCAGGATCACATGGTGCAGGGGAACCCACGTTGGAGGCGTGATGACATCACGCGCAGCGCGCCACCGACCCTCTCCTAAAGCCGTGGAGACCGGCGGGACGCGCGCATAGGAAGCGCGGAGGAGCTGCGGGGAGGACGCAATCCCCGAGATCGCCGGGAGGAACGCCAGAGGCGCGCCAGCCTCCGAGGGCTGACAGTTAGGTACTGATGTTGGGTGAGAAGGCATGGCTGACAATCTCTTTTCCAGTTCATCCTGAAGGTGTTCGTGGGGGTTGAGGTCAGGGCTCTGTGCGAACCAGATTGCTCCAATAAAAAAATGTGTATTCAACAGGTGCCTATATTATATATTATACAGTTGTATGACAGAATTATGCAGGCAAACATGAGGCAAAACATGTGAAAATGTAGCAAAACACATGAGAAATCAATAGATACAAATAGAATATTCACCAAGTGCACATCGGATGTTATCACAGTCAGATTACCCGTATCATTGTGTTTCTTAATGTCACGTTCCACCATGCCCGCGCAGGAAGAAGGGCAAATCCGGCACTGTTCTGCCATAATCTGGCAGCATCATTCATTCCCTGCCATAGTAGCTCAGGTCTCCCCTGCTGAACTGACCAGGTTCTGACCAGGTGCTCCTCATTAGCACCTGAACTTTCCATTTAAGCAAGGCTCAACCCTTCGTGCATTGTGTTTATTCTTTTGTGACCTGTCCAGAAGCTTGCTCTATTCATTCCCGTGTACCAGACCCTTTGCTTTCCTCAGACCTGCTCATTCTCCTCTAGCCCTTGACCCACAGCATGCCATAGACCTCATTGTTAGATACCCCTGTGGATACTTCTACTTTGCCACAGGCTCCATTGGCTTTACAATAGACTCCTGCTGTGCCAAGACTCTTGCTATACCATAGACTCCTGCTGTGCCAAGTCTCCTGTTGTGCCCAAAGGCTCCTGCTGTGCCAAGACTACAGTTGCCATAACTGACCTTCCTGTCCCATCTGTCTGGTGTCTTGTGTAAGTGTTCCTCCAGCATTTCCCCTTTGTGTCTGTCCTGTGCTCTACCTCTGTCAGTTATCCAGCCCACAGTATCCACGTCAGTCCTGTTCATGCATCGCCCCTCATTAAGTCATTCCTGTGTATATGTATACCATAAACCCCCTGTTTATGCACTGTATATTGGCTTCCTTGTGTTTGTCACTGCATCCTGGACTTGTATCCTCGCCGCCCCATGACACTTAATCTGCACAGGGAATTACTGTTTCACCAGAGCACTCTTTCCATGGTGTAGCTACATACATATGTATATTGGACTTTAATAAACAATAGTCTACACAGTATTCCACTGTTTCAGCACAACACCTCTTGGTGAGTAAAGTTTATAATGGGATACTCAAATTATCATTCCAGACTGAGGTCCTAAATCTAGAACATTTATGATTAACACACAACAGAGAAGGCAATAGTGCAGTACAGTCTGTAAAAGTAATATCCCTCTCCAATGCTCCCAAGTATGACACTCACAATGTTTGGCTCTATGGGTGCTGCCCGAGGTCAGTAGGGGTGACCTCGTCCCGCTTTATTCTTTATATTTTTTTATTAGTCACCATTTCTTGTCTCTAAATATCGATGGAAAAAGAACAAAGCAGAAAAGTTTGCACAAAATTACAGACTTTTTTGGACACCATTAATTAATAAAGCCATAGATGAAACACATCTCAGTGTTCCAGAATTTCTACGCTTCTATTTTTATCCCTCTTACAAATAGATGATATTCTTTTTACTGTTTTGCAAATTTAAAAGATTTATTTCCACTTTGGGCCTTTCATTTACTTCTTGCCCCAAACCATTTTCAAGCAAGAAGGACATCATGACAGAAGACTCAGACATTCTTTCTGAAGGTCGGGCATTACCAGAAATGCCAGTGGTGACATCAAACAAGCTATAGATGGCTTCTTAAAAATGTGAGTAAGGTCCATTAGGACAATTTCTGTATAATCTTGTGCCAACTTTGCTACAAAGACAATGATTAAAAGATTTTAGAAGCTTTGAGGCTTGGCCAAGCTCACCATTCACAGCCATAACCCTCTCCAGCTTCTGCATCTCCACTCTGAAACAATCCAAGCTCACCATTCACAGCCATAACCCTATCCGGCTTCTTCATCTCCATTCTGAAACAATCCCAGCTAACCATCCACAGCCATAACCCTCTCCAGCTCCTGCATCTCCACTCTGAACCAATCCAAGCTCACATCCACAGCCATAACCCTATCCAGCTTTTTCATCTCCACTCTGAAACAATCCAAGCTCACCATCCACAGCCACAACCCTCTCCAGCTCCTGCATCTCCACTCTGAAACGATCCAAGCTCTCCATCCACAGCCATAACCCTCTCCAGCTCCTGCGTCTCTACTCTGAAACAATCCAAGGTATCCTGCTATCAATTTGTAGTCTGCCATGTCAGTACACTACCTCTGCTCTAATCCTACTGTTTATATTTTATATTGTCATTTATGTATTGATCTCTGACTGATTAGTTTTCTTTTTAAAGTTTTCCCTCCATTTTTGGTAAACTCTCATCATCAATTTGCTACCCCATCCCCTCCCATGTCATAAATACTTCTCATACAGAGCCCACTCTTCCTAAATCTGTGTCTCTTTCTTCACACAGCTCACCAGCCACAGCCATAACCCTCTCCAGCTCCTGCATCTCCATTCTGCAGTCCCACCCACCTGTCACAGCCCTCTTGGATGCTCGGCAGCTGTCATTGCCATCCTTGCTGCTAGGTGGCCAGCTGCCAAGTGATATTACCTGGGATCTGGTCCCCAGTTACAATCTAAATCTGATCCAAATAAACATCTTCCAAAAGATAGTATAACATATAGGTAGAGTGCAGGGTCACAGTGATATCAAAGATCCTGGCCGTGATACAAATATTGTACAATTCTACCATTATAGCATTATGGTCAACACACAGCAAAAAAATTATTGATTAACAATAAATTAATGATAAACACATACCGAGATTGACATTTCGATCCTCAAATGTACATGTCTTCATTCAAATTGGTGCATGGTAGGCCATAAACAGTAATTTTTGTATGTATTATCATTATAGCAGTGTTATATAAAAGTCTCTTTGGGAGGGCTTTATCTTTGTTCTTACTTAACTGCAGCAGGAATGGGACACCAATATTATAGGATTATACTAGAATACAGTTGGAAGTAAATTAATATGGGAATAGCATTATATAGCTTTCTCCGGACTCTGCTTATTCCAGAAAAATGCCCATTGTATACAATGCATATCAATCTGTGATCCATAGCAGCTGGATCTGGTTCATTCATGTTGCACGTTCAATTCTGGCACTCATTCCATCAAACATTTATAACACCCGGCTAAATCTAGACAGTTCTTGTCCCAGATACAAAGCTGACATTGAGCAAAAAAGGGGTGTTTGTGAGGATCCTGAGAACGAGCAATGGCACTAGTGGTCTGCTTTACGGTGGGACTGGCTCAGATCTCACAAGGTTTTAGCTCGATTGTGCCATTACAGAGATGAATGCTCCATATGCAAATCAGACTTCTTCACCCAGAAAGGATGGCCAGTACTGAAATGCCAAGGATGTCATCCCTGCTCGAGAGATGCAGCAACCCCTGACGATCATTTCGGGGTTGTTACGCCTCGTCAGGAGGGTATAGCTGACATCCCTCTAGGCACCTCGAGCAAGGGGTCCATGTCTGGATTACGCTGTAAACTTAATTAGCTGACATTCACTGCAAATTCTTCAGACCATGCTATTCCCACATAAATCAAATTTAATCCACTATCCACCCTCGAACATCTTCCATGCATCTGAAACATTTTCAAAGTTGGAAGTGTTACAGTGCAGCAGTGCTTGAAAGCATCTTGATGTCAATAAGTCCCGATGATATTTGTAAACACTGAGGGTTCTATTACATTCCTTGTGCAAAAACGCTCGCGCAGCGCATTTTTTTTTGCGCGCAGCGTTAACTTTAACGCGTGTAAATTAACGCTGGTATTACAATCCGAGCGCATTTCTTCATCCGTCCGAAAATATTGCGCGTAAAAAATACGCGCGAAAACTCGCGCGCATTAACGTTGCACGCAAAAATCGACGGGCAGAGTTTGCGCAGGGTCACTCGCGTTAGACGTTAACGCGCATTTTGTGCGCGAACGTCGTAATACGATGTTCAGTGCGAAGGGTTTTTCCCCTCGGTTTTTCCCCTCAAAATTTTGCACGACGAATGTAATAGGACCTTGAAATGGCATAGAAAGAAGCTGCTGCATTTTGAAAGGAGTGAATAATAATGCATGCTTCTGCGAGTGAATGGAGGTATGAAAGATGTTTGAATGGCCATTAGCCTTGGTTGGGGCCTTGAAGTAGCATTACTGCTCCTGTGGATACCCCATGTGCCAATTCAACCAATGTCAGTGATTGCAATATATTTGTGGTGACATGTAGTGTCTTCATGCAAAATGCGAGTCCTTTTTATTTACCACTATATAATTATTAGACTGAGCATGGTGCAAATTAGCACCTTTTGCTCAACCTAGAAGGCCTCAATAAAAGGGGTCTAATTGTAATCAGAAGGGTTGGGGCTTTGCATTAAACTAGAGAATATGATGGTTTTCAGATATTTTAGCATTTGTGAAGGGATTCAGAAAAGAAAAAGAAAATAAACTTTTTTTATTTATTTACAACTCCTCATACATTATAAAATCTTTGAGAATCATCATATTTTCCAGTTTTATGCAAAGCACCAGCTCTTCCGATAAAAAATAGTCTCACTTTTTATAGGACTGCATCCCCGTAGATTGAGCACGAGGCACAGATTTGCACCTTCTGTAACCTAAGTTTAGGACATGCTGTTTTGGACATTTAAAAAAATAAAAAATAAAAAGGCATACCTGCTCTAGGGAATTAAATTAAGTCACATAAAGTATAATTTTGTGAAGCAAACAGATGCTAATACTAACCCCTTGGGAACCAATGACGTGCATGGTACATCCTGGGAAGGGATGAGCGGTTCGGGTTCGGACGGTTCGGGGTTCGACCCGAACTTGGCCTGTTCGATGAGATCGCGAACACCGAACATTTCCGGGTGTTCGCAGCATGTTCGACCACAATGAACCACAATGCATTTTCCCCCTGGCCTGAAGCTCGTAATTGGCTACAGCCTTGCACCTGACCACAGGTCTGGTGCAAGACTGGTTCAACACTATGCCAATCACCGCTCAGAGTCCTGATTGGGCAAATTTTGCCCAATCATGGGCTCACAGAGCTAAGTCCCGCAGCACACTATATAACGTTTCTACACGTCGATTCTGCACGCATTTCAGAGGAGATTTCAAAGGAGATAGTTGTGTCTTGTTACTGCCGGTCTGCCACGCTACTGGGGGGATCTGGGGGGTCTCATTTCTACCAAATATCAGGGAATTTATGTGATGTGTGTCTTGTCACTGTGCCAGCAATTTTTTTTGGGGTTTACAACATTCTTTAAAACATTTGTGAATTGAGGTGATCTTCTGGGTCTTGTCACTGTGCCAGCAAGTCTTTTTGGGTCTCATTTCTACCAAATATCAGGGAATTTATGTGATGTGTGTCTTGTCACTGTGCCAGCAAGTTTTTTTGGGGTTTACAACTTTCTTTAAAACATTTGTGAATTGAGGTGATCTTCTGGGTCTTGTCACTGTGCCAGCAAATCTTTTTGGATCTCACTAATTTCTTTAAAACATTTGTGAATTGAGGTGATCTGAGTCTTGTCACACAGCCAGTACCACGTAGTATTTTGGGGTCACAAATTTCTACAAAACATTTGGGAATTGAGGTGATCTGTGTCTTGTCACTGCCAGCAAGTATTTTGGGAGTCACAAATTTCTAAAAAACATTTGGGAATTGAGGTGATCTGTGTCTCGTCACACATCCAGTACCACACAGTATTTTGGGGCTCACTAATTTCTTTAAAACATTTGTGAATTGAGGTGATCTGTGTCTTGTCACACATCCAGTACCACGCAGTATTTCGGGGCTCACTAATTTCTACAAAACATTTGTGAATTGAGGTGATCTGTCTCTTGTCACACAACCAGTACCACGCATTATTTTGGGGCTCACTAATTTATACAAAACATTTGTGAATTGAGGTGATCTGTGTCTCGTCACACATCCAGTACCACGCTGTATTTCGGGGCTCACTAATTTCTACAAAACATTTGTGAATTGAGGTGATCTGTCTCTTGCCACTGGCTGCCAGCTATCAGTGTGTCTCACTGAGTTAAACCAGAGTTATTTAAATCTTTATACCAGAGTTGAATCAGAGTTCTGTATATATTAATCTATATATCACTCACCATGTCTGAAAGAACAAAAAGGACAGGCAGACGCTCCCAGACACAGATAAGAGGGCAAGCAGCCCCTGTGTCGGGAGGCTGTGCCTCTGGTCGTGGTGGACGTGGTGCATCCTCTGCAGGGGCACGCTTGTCCTTTCTAACTGGTGCTGGCCGTCTTAAGCAGCAGCAACATACAGAGGACTTGGTGGAATGGCTAACCAGGCCATCCTCATCCTCCGAGTCCTCTGCCAGCCAGGCTTCTAGTGCTTTACAGTCCACCTCAGCTGCCAAAGCATCTAATGCAGCCTCCATGTCCACAGCTACTCCTGCCGTAGCCTCGCTATCACACACGGAGGAGTCAGCTGAATTGTTTGACTACAATGAGAGTGACATGCTGCTTGAGGATGCGCAGCAAGTACAGTGCTCTGATTCAATCTCTGAGGTTGAGGAAGGGAGTATAATCAATCTAGAGGAAGGGGGTGCCATTGATGACACACAAATAACTGGCACTCATGTTGCCCCAGCAGCTGCAGCATACTGCCAAGTTGGCTCCAGTGACGAGGAGATAGGGGGTGATGATGACAATGATGATGAGGTCACTGACTCCACCTGGGTGCCAGATCGAACAGAGGAATTAAGTGAGGAAGAGGGGGAGGAGGAGGCACAGCAAACACGAGGCACAACATCCTCTGTGACCAACCGTAGCACTAGCCAGTCCAAGGCATCACATGTCAGAGCTGCTCCAGTGCAGAGTGCTGTTGTCTCAAAGAACACATGCAGGAACTCTGTTGTCTGGGAGTTCTTTAAGAAATGTGCAGTAGAGCGCAGCGTTGCTATTTGTAATCTATGTCAGATGAGACTTAAGCATGGGAAAGATACCGGACACTTGGGTACCACGTGCTTGAGGCGACATATGAATAAGTGCCACACATCCCGTTGGCGCAAAACTTTGCGTAGGTCCTCCTCCTCATCTGTCTCTACCCCCACTGTATGTCCTGCCATGTCATTGCCTACAACCTCCACCGACAGGGATGATGCTACAGTAATGGATGTACCAGGTCCTTCCTCACAATGTGACATCATCCCAGTAGCTGAAGATTTACGCAGTCAGATTACGTTGCCGCAGCTGCTGCAGCGAAAGGAAAAATATAGTCCCAACCATCCCCAAGCACAGCGTCTAAATGCCAGCTTAGCAAAATTACTCGCATTGTAGCTGCTCCCTTTCCAGCTGGTGGACTCTGCTCCCTTCCGTGAATTTGCTGAATGTGCTGTACCACAGTGGCAGGTTCCAAAACGCCATTACTTTTCACGCTAGGCCATTCCAGCACTATACCAGCACGTGGAAAACAATGTTATCGAGTCATTGGCAAAGGCAGTCAGCAGCAAGGTTACATTTCCTTCATGGCACACTGGGTAACTCTGATTGCAGCTGGGAGGGATCCAAGACGGGGCTCTGTGCTGGAGCTTGTTCATCCACCACGCCTCCAGAAAGCTGCTTGTATGAGGTCTGTCTGCTCCACCACCACCACCTCTTCCTCCTCCTCCTCCTCCTTCTCTGTCTCTGGCAAAGTGGTAGTTAAACCGACGCCTGACAGGGTCTACGCAATGGCTAGAGCAAAAAGATGCCATACTGTGCTTGAGCTGGTTTGTTTAGGGGACAGGAGCAACACCGGGTCAGAAATTTTGTCAGCTCTGCAGGGGCAGGTGCAGAGATGGTTAACACCACGCCAGCTTGAGCTAGGAATGATCATCTGCGATAATGGCAGCAACCTTCTCTCCGCCCAACGCAAGGGTAAATTGACGCATGTACCATGCCTAGCACACGTCCTAAATCTGGTGGTACAGCGTTTCCTAACCAAGTACCCAGGGCTGCCAGAGCTTCTCATCCAGGCCAGAAAAGTCTACAGCCACTTCAGACGGTCATTCCCAGCAAGCGTTCGCCTGGCAGAAAGAGAGAATTCCACCTTCCCACAAACCGTCTGATCTGTGACATGCCCACCAGGTGGAATTCGACATTAGCAATGCTGCAGCGTCTGCACAAGCAGCAGAGGGCCATCAACGAGTACCTGTGTGAGTATGGCACAAGGACAGGTTCAGGTCAACTTGTTTTTTTCCCCCCCGCAGTGGCTGATGATCAAGTATGCATGCACTGTACTGTCACCATTTGAGGAGGCAACGAGGATGGTGAGCAGGGACAGTGCATGCATCAGTGACACAATTCCTTTAGTGTTCCTGCTGGAGCACACTCTGCGGGGAATTATAGATGAGGCTCTAGAGGCAGAGCAGTGGGAGGAAGAGGAGGCCTTCCCTAGCTCTCAAGGCCCCAGTCTTTCTGCAGACAGCATTCCAGCGGGTCCTACTCAGATCAGACAGGAGGAGGATGAGGAGGAGGAGGAATATTTAAGTAGTGGGGGCATTGAAGGTGGGGATTCCTCAAGGGAGGGATTTGTGTGCCCAGAAACAGAAGGGCTAGTGCGTGGCTGCGAGGAGGAAATGCACGTTACGGTCATCCACATTGACCAGGAAGACTCGGAAGCTAATGCCACCTCCAACCTCCGCTGCATGGGCTCCCTAATGATGCAAAGCCTGCTAAAGGACCCCAGGATTTTTTTCTATCAAGGAGAGGGATCTTTACTGGTTGGCAACCCTTCTTGATCCACGATACAAGGGGAAAGTTGCAGAGCTCATCCTGCCCACACAGAGGCAGCACAGGATGAAAAAACTTGAGGATGCTCTAAAGCGACACTTGTGTAACACCTTTCCAGGCACTGGTAGATTACCAAGTGCTTACACACGTGCTTCTAAGGCTGCGGGTGATCAGAGGAATAGTGGTGAAGGCCAGGGCCGCTTGACTGATACTTTTTTAAATTTTTTTAGTCCTCGACGCCCAGGGACGTCAAATGTATTGCCAGCGTCTTAACCATATGGTGCAGGACTACCTAGGGGCAAGGGCAGACCTGGATACCTTTCCAGCAGATGATCCACTGGCTTACTGGGTGTTGAGATTGGATCACTGGCCAGAACTTAGCCAATATGCTATGCAGCTACTAGGTTGCCCTTCATCTAGTGTGCTTTCCGAAAGGACGTTCAGTGCCGCTGGAGGTTTTGTCACAGACAAAAGAGTGCGTCTGTCCACTGACTCTGTAGACCGGCTGACATTTATAAAAATGAATCAGTCCTGCATCAGCAGCTATCAATCCCCTGATGCCGAAGTAACGGAATAGATCGGGTATGTCTTTTGCATGCACAAAACCTCCAGCACTGAACTCTTCCACAATACCACAAAAGGGTTACGGTGTGAATGCACTTGCTGCCATGAAAGGCACAATATTTGGCTGCATTGACGCCTGTGCCAGATTTATATCATTTTAATTTTTTGAACAGCAGGGTCCAACCCTGCACTCTTCCACAATACCACAGAGGGGTTACTGTATGATGATACTTGCTGGCCTGGCACCAAAGGCACAATATCTGGGTGCACTGACGCCCATTACCAGATCAAAAACTTTTCAATATAGGACCACATGGTCCACCCCTGCACTCTTCCACAATACCACAGAGGGGTTACTGTATGATGATACTTGCTGGCCTGGCATTAAAAGCACAATATCTGGGTGCACTGACGCCCATTACCAGATCAAAAACTTTTCAATATAGGACCGCAAGGTCCACCCCTGCATTCTTCCACAATACCACAGAGGGGTTACTGTATGATGATACTTGCTGGCCTGGCATTAAAGGCACAATATCTGGGTGCACTGACGCCTTGACCAGAATCATATATCTTTTCAATATAGGACCACATGGTCCACCCCTGCACTCCTCCACAATTCCACAAAGGGGTTACTGTATGATGATACTTGCTGGCCTGGCATTAAAGGCACAATATCTGGGTGCACTGACGTCTTGACCAGAATCATATCTTTTCAATATAGGACCACATGGTCCACCCCTGCATTCTTCCACAATACCACAGAGGGGTTACTGTATGATGATACTTGCTGGCCTGGCATTAAAGGCACAATATCTGGGTGCACTGACGCCCATTAATAGATAAAAAACTTTTTAATATAGGACCGCAAGGTCCACCCCTGCATTCTTCCACAATACCACAGAGGGGTTACTGTATGATAGTACTTGCAGGCCTGGCACCAAAAGCACAATATTTGGGTGCACTGCCACTGACGCCTGTATCAGATTCATATCCTCAGAGGGGTTACGGTGTGACGGCACTGTTGGGGACGCTAAAGGACCAATTTTAAAGCACCTATTGTTACTTTCATCCAAAGCATGCATATATTTCACAATAATTTAGCCAAAAAAATCAGTAAACTTTTTCTGCGTGTACGAAAATGTCTCCTCTTTTCATACAGACTGCCGCCCCAAGCAGTTGTTTATGGATAGATTAAAAACGTCATTTTTTTAAGTGTTTCTATACATCCTAGAAATCCGCCACTTCACGGGCAGGTTATGGGGACCTCCTAGGCACGATATTTGAAGGAATTTATGGTTTTTATTTTTAACCCTTATTTCATGGAAAAACTCACTGTCCCTTTAAAAAATGGTTTTTTTTAAACTTTTTGTTCTTGTTTCCTGTCCCCCAGGGCACTACCCGGACCCCCATACACCTTTTATGGCAAATATGTATCATATATGCCCTCTTGGAGGGCACTCTAAAAACCGAATTTTCAGCCCCATTGACTTGCATTGGGTTCGAGTTCGGGTTCGAGTTCGGACCCGAACAAATGGGAAGTTCGGGTTCGGGCTCGAACCGAACTCAGGGAGTGTTCGGCTCATCCCTAATCCTGGGAAAAACAGACGTTAAGGACCAAGGATGTACCATGTATGTCATGTTATTCTAATCCCTCCTCCCTCCCTATACTCACCTCTCTGGCCGGGGTTCCACGTCAATCTGACTTCCCTAAAGTCAGGCCAATGGCTTTATGTGCCTCGGCCATTGCACTGTCGTCATCGCTGGGCGGGGGAATTTGATTCCAAAAGTGCAGGGAACGAAAGAGCTCTTTGAATAACCCTTATAGTAATGGTATATTTCAAATCTGCAGTGTCTTCAGAAATAAAAGGATATTATTTGTCTGCGTCTTACAATAAAACATGACTTCAAATCGCAAGACATTTAAGGCTAGGGTCAGACGAACGCATTTTCACGTTGTCTGTGAAAAAGTGCGTTCGAACGAATGGACGCATTTTTTCACGGAGTACGCGATAGCGGTCATACGATGCGCATTTTGCGTTCGTGATTTTGTACGGATCATCAATAAAACACTTTGTGCATCTGGACGTTATGTAGGCCGGACATTAGCAGTGTCTGACATCTCCAATTCACGCACACACGCCGCTAGCGGACGCAGCGCACTCTGTACAACCGTACTAGAGGTTTTACGTTCTCGACAAAATGCGTTCGTTTGCCACTTGCGTTGCGCAGCCGGACTTTCGTGCGACCGTACTTCGTATATTGGCCGTCATTGCCCGTCATTTGCTGCTAGTGCGGCCGTGATTAAGTGCGCCTGCACGCGCATTCGCACTGCCTCAGTCTGACCCTAGCTTTAACATGATAAGCACAAAATTGCAAAACATGAGGTCAGCACACAGGGTGAAATTGCTCAGCAGCGAAGGGGTTTAGACATAATGCTTACAACGGGTTTTCAATGATTTATAAAAAATCATAGTACATACTGTGATGAAGATAGAGTACATTGAACTCTCTACAAAGTGAGTTTTTGCACACACATAACACCTGTTCAATTGCTGTTCCAATGGCAGCTTAGTCACACGTTCTCAGAATATTGTCTACATAAATGCTCACATTTCGGGTTAAGTTAAAATCCGACACTTATCAGTCCACCTGTTATATCGTTAGTCTGCTTATGAAGTTTTGGGAGACAGCAAAAAGTGGCAATGCATGGATTATTAATTGCACATAAATTAATTAAATTTTTGAGAATATTTTGACTGCATGTATGGCGTCCTTTCACTATAATCTAGTAAATTAATGTAAGGTTTTACAGTGTCGCTGACACAAGTAGGCCAAGTCCAGTATTGCAACATCCTGAATATAGTCTTAGCAGCACTTTTCTTATGTTTTAATCTGCCTTGCTATGAATCCACAGGTCTTTTCTCCAAGACAGCTTACCCTCACCATATGTCTAATCAGCTCTTGCTGGTCCACCATAAAAGGACTACTCCCACATCCAGCCAGAACTCTTTCATTGTGGCCCTTGACTTTACAAAGTGAAGACCTGTCTGGAACCTGCTTCAGAGATCTACAAGTGGCTTGTTCTACTTCCAGAACCCTCAGCTTACTCCTCTGCTCTCCATACCTACCAAGACCCTCATCTACGGTTCCTGCTGCTTCAAAGACTCTCTGTATCATGGACTCTCCTAGATTACAAACCCTCTTGTTTCTCAAGACCCTCCAAATTCCGAAGGACGCTTCTGTGTAATCCAGTTTTTCTTTCCAGTTATTTTGTACATCGCAAGATTCCTGATGTTCTCCTACAGTTAACTAGCTATGTATTCATAATCCCTACAGTTTATTCAAAGACTGGTTATTGTTTCCCCATACTCAGCCTCCTGTGTTCAGTTCCATAATATATACTGTAAATCCTCGCGTATTTATTTTACTGCAACTGGGTTCTTATCCCATTCACTGGTGCTTACCGGACCCAAACCTTACAGCTAAAGATGTTCGGCATTTAACAATATGAATCATGAGAGAATTTTCTAAATTCTCAATTTGAGTATTTTAGCTTGTTATAAAGAGAAGAACACGGTTCGATTTTATTCTATTTTTTTATCACAATAAATATTGGCTTCCTGCGGTTGATATATATTTTTTAATATATATATCTGCTGACTCAATTGAAAAAAATACAGTCCAGAAATGGTAAGCGAAAAATGCTGCTGGCCAAAAAAAAAAAGAGCCAGTAAACCCCCCCAAAAGCTTATTTTTGGATAGTATCATACATGTTTGTGCCTTTAAACAGGGCTATTAGAAAAATCTGATGTTTTAAAAAAAGCTTTCTCTTATTCCCTCTATTTTCTGCTTGAAAATCCATTTATAAACACCTTTCAGCAGTTGTAAATTTTCAGAAATTGGCATAGCGATAAACTCGAATTGAAACGCTTAGGTATATTCCATTAAAAAGCATAGTGAGAAAACTGTTAAATTTTATTGTGAATCTTAATGCCAGTTAGCCTGAATGTGAATCTCCTGAACAAAAAAATGGCTAGGGTGCAGCCGAAAAAGTTACAGATTTTGGTTATTGGACCAAAATTATTTGAGGCTGTGCACTGATCATTGTTGGTGAAACACCTCAATATATCTGTTTTACACACACTTGCAAGACCAAATACAGATACTAAGAACCCTCCTGTCAGTTATACATTATCTATAGTGTCAGCTGAATGGAGTAACATCACTGCTCTATAACCGTGGAGACCTATGTTCGAATCCTGGCCAGAGCACCTCTCCAGTAAGTGTCCTTGAGTAAGACACCTAATGGTACATACTAGCCAACCATACAATATCGTCTGTGGAGTCCAGTGGTAACATCTCTAACCTTCGACTGTGGAAAAGCAAGTCAAAATACCATTCAGCACATCCCTTCAATACAACTGTGGAGAAGTCACGACTTTACGAGAAGCAGGTTCAACCTAACCACCAGGTCGCTGATTTACATTCATGGAAAGATGACTTGATCCCACTCAGAAGACGCCACTAGCGAGTGTCCTTGGGCTAGACACCTAACAATATGGATGCGCCTACCTCACAAAAACTTGTACATCTCATAGATTGTAAGTTCCTTTGGGACCCTAAATCAGGTCATTATCCATACGTAGTATTCCAATGTATCAACCCTTTGTACACTGATCTTGTAAAGCGCTGCAGAATTTGTGGTGCTCTATATATATATATATATATATAAAGGATGATGATAATTATTATCTATCAGAGGTGGTGTCCTGGAAAGTTAACCTAATTTTGTTTTCACAAACCTACAGTAATGTCCTTAGAAAATGTCTTTGGAGACATCATGAAACTCCTGAGCATATTACAAATCATTACATTGTACTGAAGTCATTTGCTCACAATTAATGGTAAGGAGGAATACACTTACATTCCCCATAAGGAAGTCTTATAAACACTATGGGAAATCAAGCAACAAACTGCATTGAATCTAGGATCGCTGGTTGTAACAGAAACTCCCTCTATCTTTGTGCCCTCACACTCCATGGCACCCTTGCCCACACTATACATGGCCTCAGTGCATGTTGGAGAAGCTTTGCTGCTGGGCTCCTGCCAAGGCACTGTGCACCAATGTAGCAAAGCTAACGATAACGGACAGTGGGCATAAGTGAGCACCTAAGGGTTAATGTTGTTAATTGTCTTGGTAGACTGTTTGTATTTTAGGAGTTGGTTTGTGTTAGTGATATAATGTAGACTAGTTGTTCTTGCTATTTGTATAACTGTTTGACCCTAGATTGATCTGATTTTGTTTATTTGCTAATCTTGTTTAGAGTGTACTGGCCAGGTTTCTCTGTCTCCTGAAGGAATTCACATCCCCCTCATGTAGACAATGTATTCTGTTGATTATGCAATTTTACCTCCCCATCCTTGGTTCCCATATAACTGGCCCCATTTCAAATTAAAGATCATTCTTCTTCTTCTTCTTCCCTGAACTAAGCTGTGTCTGGTGTTTGGGGAGTGATACTTAGAATTATACAGCACTCCCTCAAGTTCCGGCTGAGGGTTGTGAGAGAAGGACAGCTGCTGCAGATCAGCTTGACTGGAGAGACGGGACGGACACTGTGACAGGTTCAGGTCTGGTCCTCAAGCTGAGACCAGTAAACTCCAGTTGCTGTTACACTGGTATTCTGTTTTATATCTGCTTTGCCTACAAAATAATATGTTTGATGCAGTAAAGGAATCCCTAGTCTATCGATAGTGCTGCTTTTAGTGGAGTGACGGCTTCCACTTATGCCAATGCTTTCAAGCATATTTATGAACAAAAGCCCACTTTGAGTTGACATCAAGATCGACTTGTTACATATGAATCTGTGGAAAAATGAACGCAGATGCTAGTCTAAAGCACACTGCCATTTCAAGATGTAACCCCTTAATGACAACATTATATTTGCATTATATAAAAAATGCATTATGAGATTCTACAGTATTTGTTTTCACCTCTGAGCTATTATGAAGAAAAAACATATGGCATACGTGCTCAGCCCTATATGATGCTTTCAATGAGATTTTTGGTTCACTTACAATGGCCATTCCAAGCGTAAACCCACCCGACACGTCAAGGCAAATCTGTCGGGTAAGAAACAAAAATGTGCAAAACCACCAACAAACAAAGAATTCTGAAAAAAACTTACTGTGAGTAAAAGTATAAACCCTAAAGTGCCTTGTAAAGAGAAATCCTCTCAAACAAATAGTGCTAATTTATTATGTTCACAATATTTAATGTGTGCAACTAAAAACTGCTACAATAAAACTTTTGGAGATCTGAGATAAAGGACAAAACGCAGCAACTTGGCCGACACCCAAAATGCCCAAAGCAAGCTCCTGCGGTGTATTCAGCAAGCATCACAGGGCCCCCATAATGCAGGGAAAAGTCACCGCAAACCCGCCGAAAACTCAGCGCAAAACGAGCGCGAACGCACATCGAAATCCGCAAAAACATCTGGATTAACCCTCCGAAGATGCCGGAGAAACCCGAGCAGAAGCTGATCACAGCGCAGAGCAGCTGCCAGAAAAACCCGACACCGCAGACAAATGGAGTGAGAAAAAAAAACCCAGTACGGTTGAATGTTTGAAAAGTGAAAAGCTGTTTGCAGAGAAACTACTGAACGAAAATGTCTGAAATTCACATATGAGGTCCAATGAATGATAATAAAAAGGTAGGTTACAGAAAAAAGAAAAGACGATTTAAAAAAAAAAAAAAGAAATGTTTGCAAAAAATCCCCAAAAATGCCTAAAAGGTCCTAAAAAAATCTAAAAATAAAGAGACTTTTTACTGCAGAATATTATAATGAACGGTTTATTAGATATTGGATTAAAACGGGAATATTTTTAACATTGAAGCATATGGGATTCGCCTGAATAAACCTGCCGAATTAAACCACCGAATGGCAATTCGGCAACTTTTCACTGCTGGGTTTTGCTCTCTCAATAGCCGAAGCATTGCTTCTCTATGGGGATTCACTGCCCTCGAACAGGCACCGAACAGGCACCGTATGTGCAGGCAATTCGCCAGGATTTGGCGAATTGCCTGCTCTCTGAATAGCCGAATGGCCAGGAAAGGTAACCGTACGCTGAATTTCAGAGTTCGGTTACCTTTCTCCAGCAAATCGGAGCTCTTTGAATAACCCTGTGCGGAGACACAGGTTCAATCCCAGCAAGAGCACCTCTTCAGTAAGAATCCTTGGGGAAGACACCTAACGGTACATACTTGCCACCCAGGACACACTTGAAAACGAGAGAAATCTCAATGTATCCTTCCTGGTAAAATACTTTCTCCAAAAAAAAAAAATCAAATTAGCTGATTTGGAAAGTGAGATAAATGGGAGAATGACCTAGAATTTTCACTTCACCAGCAGCTCTCCAGAGTTTCACCTTTTAGTGAATAGACCTGTAAATAGACCTGCTAGTCTCAGTTAGTGTGTTTCCAACTGCATATATTATCTTCCTTGAAAATGTTGCTCGCTCAACCATCATATTATTATGACCACTCTACAGCATTCGATCCTTCGCTATGTATTCACTCAATACACTCTAACCTCTTCCTGTTTCCCCACGTCTTTATTATTGTTACTTTAAAATCTCTGCTCTCCTTATTGACCTTTTGAAGACACCGTCCTTTCTTGCCGTGACTTTGTCAATGTAAACCTCTTCCCTTTTACAGATATATTGCTTAATAAAACAACATTTCATCTATAGCCATCTAAGAGTTGTGTGCTATCTATAGCTCTGATGCTTTCTCAGCTCCATTTATTGATAAACCAAAGAAAATCAAGGTCATAGAAAAAGTTCACAAAGAATATAGTAGGTATCATACTGAGAAGCATAATTAGAATCCCTGCTAGTCAATGAAACGGCTTTGACATGTATTCAATATCTGATGTAGTTAAGCAAAGAGAAATGGATCTATTTGTATTTTGTGATATTTTAATATATATGCAGACAATAACAATGCCAACAATTACCTCACAGTTCTGTAACTAATTAATTCACTAAGCTTGCTTGGCAAATGGAAAAATATAAAAGAGAACGATTTAGATTGTAAAAAAGAGTGCACGCGACTGTGCATCTTTGTGTTTATAATGGATAGAATTAACCTCTAGTAACAAGTTGCCTTTGAAGACGGCATTGATTGGGAGAACAGAGCATAACCTGCTTCTATATATCCTTAATTAACGTCTTTAGTTAATAAGCAGCCATCAATTTGTTGGAATTTAGTTGCTTTAAATCTGACAAAAACAAATTGATCAATGTCAGTTAAAAAAATGATGATGTCACTAGGAATGAAAACTTGATTTGGAAAAGCCATATGTTAATGTAAAGATAGTAATTGATTTTCTGAAAACAGTAATCCTGCTTCGTCTATCTATTGTGACTGAGTGTATTTACTTTGATAATGCTTAACAAGTTGATATGTTGTATACAATTTTCAGAAGGCCACTTAACAGAAATATGAAAGCTGCACGCAAGCATGTCTCATCTAGACAACTCTGTTCAGCAAGGGATCTCCACCTGTCGTCTGTCTACACGCGCACGGCCAACGCTCGCCTAAAAGACTTCTCACAGGCAGCTCCGGTCCTGTGGAATGACTTACCTCGCCCTATCAAACTCTCCCCTGATCTTCAGGTCTTCAAGAAATCCCTCAAAACCCATCTCTTCAGATTAGCGTACTACATCACTGATGCAACTCATCCCTCTGCTCACCTACTCACACATGATTGAAGCTGCTTCTATGGCCCCACCATTCCCAAACCACTGGCACTCATGATCCTGCTATCTAGTAAAATTCTTCTTGTCTTCCTCAACCCAATCCTTCTAGCTTGTAAGCTCCTATGAGCAGGGCCCTCTACACAGGGGCGTACCTACAACATTTGGCACCTGGGGCAGATCCTATATTTGGCACCCCCCCTCCCAACTTTAAAATGTAAAAAAAAATTACACGCACTTTTTTTAATGTTTTCAAAAATATTTTTAGTTATAGCATTCTGGCAGGACATGGCGTATACATATAATAATGATATATTATGAATGTGCCGATGGTGGATCATGCGTCCGCTGTGCTGAGCAATAAGAGGCGGGTGTAGATTATTTTTGAATAATTGTTATTTTTAAGTGATTTTGCAAACTCACAACATATCCATCCTCATGCTATGAATAAAAGTACACATGTGGCTGGTTTTGTTAAAGGGAGTTGTGTGTGTGTGTGTTGGGGTGTCTGGTTTTGTGTGATAGGAGTTGTGTGTTGGTGGCTTGGTTGTGTGTTGGTGGCTGGTTTTGTGTGATGGGAGTTGTGTGATGGGGTTGTGTGTTGGTTGGTTATGTGTGATGGAGTTGTATGGGTGGCTGGTTTTGTGATGGAGTTGTGTGTGGGTGGCTGGTTTTGTGTGACGGGAGTTGTGTGTATGGGTGGCTGGTTTTGTATGATGGGAGTTGTGTGTGCACTGGGTGGCTGGTTTGTGCAATGGGAGTTGTGTGTGGGTGGCTGATTTTGTGTGATGGGAGTTGTGTGTGTGCTGGGTGACTGGTTTTGTGGATTGGAGTTGTGTGTGTGTGTGTGTGCATGTGTGCTGGGTGGCTGGTTTTGTGGATTGGAGTTGCTGAGCAGAGATGGGTGTGTGCTTTTCAGGTATGAGATGCTGCTATGGTCTTTTTTCTTTACTATTTCAGTTTTTTAAGACTCCCTCTTCCCTGTCCCTCTTTACCCTGGGCTGCCTATTCCCTGGTGATGCAGTAAATTCAGCCTGGCTCCCTCTATGCAGGACCTCACCAGGAGCCAGGCAGCTCAGTGACAGATTTCTGATCACTGCAGTGCTGGTTAAGGAAAGGTCCACTTTAAAAAGCAGCAAGCAGACAGGGCTTCATATTCTGCTGATAACCCCTTTACCTGCCATTTACTGTAATCTTCTCTCTCTGCAAACAAATCACATCCCCTTCCCCTCTCCTAGAGCTGCTGTGGGGCAGGGGAGGAGCTATGGAGGGAGGAGAGAGGGATTTTTATTCTCCTAATGCAAACGCCCTGCTCCACTGCTCGTTGTTTGAGAACACAGCGATAGTGGCACCTCCTAGTACCCTCTAATGACACCCCAATAATCACTGGTACCTGGGGCAGCCCACCCCCCGCCCCTCCCCTAAGTACACCACTGGATCTCAGTGATATGCTCACACACAAATTTTGGTGAACTGCCACAAGTGCGGTGCTGTTCGAAGGCAGTGCAAATTCCCATAGAGAAGTAATTAAAGTAGGTTAATCTATTCAGAGAACACCGAACAGCAGAAAAATGTCAGTGAAATGCCCTGATGTTCGGTGGTTTCATTCAGCAGGTTTATTCAGGCAAACCCCATAGGTTGCAATGTTAAAAATATTCCTGGTTTTATGCAATATCTAATAAACCGTTTATTATTTTAATCTGCAGTAAAAAATGTCTTTGTTTATTGATTTTTTTGTATCTTTTAGTAATTTTTCAGAGTTTTTTCAGCAATTTTTTTTCCATTTTTTTTAATAGCAGTTTTTCTTTTTTCTGTAGCAGACCTTTTTATTATCAATCATAGGATCTTATATGTAATTTCCAGACATTTTCGTTCAGTAGTTTTTTTGAAAACAGCAGGCCACGGGTTTGCGGCGTCTGCATTCGGCGGCCGACTCCCTGCACTTTGGGGACCCTGCAGTGAATAGTGAATTCACTGCAGGGTGGGGAAATTTGATTCCCCGAAGTGCAGGGAACAAAAGAACACCAAAATGTTGGCGTCATTTCAGTGCTCTTTGAGTAGCCACTTTAGTGGTGTTTTTCTTTGCTGTCCCCTGAAAGTGCCAGCCTAGGCCTTGCCTACCCAGGACATACTTGAAAATTAGTGAAATCTCATTGTATCCTTCCTGGTAAAATACTTTTTAAAAGAAAAAAAAAAAAAAGGTGTCACCCTAGGGGGTGGTGTCACCCGTTGCGGGCCGCCCTCCGCCCCCCCCAAGGACACCACTGCCTCTACATCCCTTGTTTCCATCCTATGTCTGTTTCTCTCGTTCCCTTTGGTGATTGTAAAGTGCTGCGGAAACTGTTGGCGCTATATAAATGATGACAATAATAATAATAACTAATCTCCATGAAAAACAATAAGGAATATTTGTACATCCAAATGTTTTAGCAAAAGTTTGCTACTCCTGCTGTTCTTTCTGCTGCCAAAATATTTTTTGTTGGAATTTAGTTAGGCATCACATACTTATTTTGAGTAGTCATTTGTAGTAAATAGTAAGTGGTATCTAATATTTAATTGAGATTATAATCCTTCCTGGGTTGGAATTTACAATATATGGAATTTGTGTCTAACACATGAAATGAAGAATGTTTAGATTGCGTTCCATTAGTTTTAGGTATGCATGCAATGTTTTCTGTATTTGGCAGGAAACATTGCATGCATACCTGAAATGTACAGTAACCTATCGCTACATCTGAGATGCAAGCTCAGCTTGCATCTTGGATGTAAGATGCTGTTAAATAAAAAGAACAAATCGATTGAGCCGTTCTGCTTAACAGCTTGATTGCTGTGCTTTGCAGCAACATTGGAATAGGACCCCAAGTTTTAACTAGCAAAAACTTTAAGTTGCGAAGGAGCTTTGCAAGAACTAGTTTTTACTAGTCAAACTTGTATTTACTGAATTTGGGTTTTTATTTGAAACATATTATATTTTATTTGGGATTTTGCAATTAATAGATTTCGGGCCCTATTACAATCGTCACGCAAACGTTTGCGTGCGTGCAAAAATGCATTAACGCGAGGGGCAAAACCCTTTGCGCAGATTGCCGTATTACAATGTCAGCACAGCAAATGCACGTATACGTCTACCGCGGTTGAACCTGCGCGAACGCTGCGTGATCTTACTGTACTTTGCTCGTCCTATACTTAGCACGCGGATGGTATTACAATCTATGCGCAGTTTGTAATGCACAGCTTTTGCGCGCATAATTTTAGCGACTCCTGAAAGCTGGTGTACTGTTAATGGCAAATTCTATCAACCTGGCCGAAACCAAATACACCAGCCCCAAAAAAAATACGCAGCAAGTATAGTTACACATTCTAAACATACCAAAACAATAAAATGGAGAAGTTGTGCGTTTTTTTTATTGATACAGCATATATGCGCAGATTGATTTTGACAAGGGCAAAAACTTAACAAGAGACAATTAAGGTTCTTAATTTTGATTGTCTGAATCGCGTGAAAAAAACAGTCCGCACACTGATTTCTGTGGGCAACGTTACTACGTGCGCATTTTTGACGGATGAAAAAATGCGCGAGTATTGTAATACCAGCGTTGATTTGCACGCGTTAACGTTTGACGCTTTGCCCAAAAATTCACGTGTGTACCGTGCATTTTTGCGTTAAGACTGTAATAGAGCCCTTCATCTTTTTTTCTAAAGGCAGAAACCTGTGTTTTTTTGGGATTTTTTTTTAACTAACAGGATTATTCAGAGAGAGGTGAAAACCTGGAGAATTCCAAGGAGAATGAACAATCTAAACCAAATAGCCGATTTGGAAAGTGAGCTAAATGGTAGAATTTTTCTGGTTCAGCTATTTTGACCTAGAATTTTCATTTCTCCAGTCATTCTCCTGGTTTTCACCTCTCTCTGAATAACCCTGTAAGAAGTATTTGGGAATATCCCCAATGTATTTCTTACTGTAATAACCTCCTTGAGATTCTTCCATCTGCTGGACAGATAGAGTTCTGCGGCTCAGGGCTCCGTGCACCAGCTGGGGGAAAAGTCCTTTAGAGACATTCCCTAACTGAATTTAAACAGTGTTAGCATCCCTGGCATCATGCCCATGGTGCTAAAGCTTTAGGGGCACCTTCTGGAGCTCAAATGCAAATTAAATTATTTTGCAACAAAAGCAATTCACTTGCAATGATACAGCATAGCTCCAGATTGTGTTACCATGAAATCGGGCTGCTATGTCTGTATTTATATACATGATCATGTATATATATGCACACATCAACACAGCACACATCACAACATTTTCCAAGGCTTTGTCATTACGCTTGCACTAAGCTATAGGTTTCACAAATGTCATATGCAAAAATGAACTCCGGCTCAGTAGTCAACCAGAGGAGTTTAATCACATCTTCTTGAATCCAATCTTACAGTACTTAGCAGTGTTCCCTGAAGATTTTCATTTCTAAATCCACCGCCAAGAGCTCAGAACAGCAAGCACAAATGAACTGCTTTAAGGCAAATTAAATATATAAATAAACGCTCCCAAAATGTATTACAGACAAAACTGAAATACATAAGATTAAAGAGAATAACTCACTCAGTGTATGAGCTCATTAGCTCTGACATATGTAGCATAGGCATGTAAAAATAACTCATGTTTTAGCACACTCCGCTACGTACAACTTTGCACCTTAACATATGCAGCCTTGGCTCGGAAAACAATAGACAGATTGGTTAAGGGTGTCTGAGAAAATAAAAATTGTGTAAGTATGCATCTGGGTAATCAGCAAGCAGAGGCATTGTTGTACACAAGCATTTGCATATTGTATTAGCAGTCATGAAACATTATATTTTTCATCCATCTAAGTATAAGCTAATTAATCTAATTATTACTAATATTGAAATGCATGTTGGAGCGAATACTGATTTGTTTGATACAAAACCAGTAGTTGAAGTACAAAACTTAAGTTTAGATGAACTTCTTTTTCAGAATCCTGTGAACTGTTCATTTTTCTGATCATCATCCATGGCAGCATTGATCTACAGGTAGCTTTTTACATCATAGTAGCAAGGACAGGATTCAGAACTGGTAAAATAATTTAAATAGGTGCGTCCACCTCCTACCAGCCAGTCTTTTTTCTATCCTCACCAACAGTTTAGGGTGAAGGTCTGCTTTAACCTCCCTGGAGGTCTGTTTTTTTTTACATTTTCATGTCAAAAAGCGCTCTATTTGTTGTCCCCCCCCCCCAGCGGCATCCCGAGTGTTGCTCGAGGTTAAACTCCGATGCTGGAAGCGGTAACCCTGAGCAACACTCGGGATGCCACTGGATACATCACCTCTCCCTGCGCTCCCTCAATGTCCCCACAGCCTCCTCCAGCGATCGCGACCCTTGTACTTCCTGGTTCCATCCTCGCGAGAAGGAATCCAGGAAGTATGAGGTCGTGATCGCCAGAGGAGGCTGTGGGGACATTGAGGGAGCGCAGGGAGAGGTGATGTATCCAGTGGCATCCCGAGTGTTGCTCGGGGTTACCGCTTCCAGCATCGGAGTTTAACCTCGAGCAACACTCGGGATGCCGCTAGGGGGGCAATGTTAATGCTGTACCCTGCTGAAAAGGGGAGACTCTCCCCTTTCCAGTGGTGCAAAAAGCATTACTGTGCGTTGCATGGTTGGGGAGATACACGGCTCGAAAGGAGCCCTCCTCCACTTCCTGAATTTTTACTACTGGCGCTTGCCGATGACATCATCACGCAGCACAATGACGTCATCGGATCCGCCGGCCCCCAGGAAATGGCGAGGCAAGCTTCCAGATTGCCATAACCGCCGAGGGAACGAGCGAGGAAGGTGAGTATCGGCAGGAGGGAGGTTAGAAGCCCGATGACGTACTATGTACGTCCGCGGGTCTAAGGGAGACCCGTGGGCAGGACGTACATAGTATGTCAGCGGTCGGGAACGGGTTAAGACATCAAACCAGAAATTAGACTTCGTACAGTTTGGACAAAAAAAACTCATGATTCTTTTAAAGACAATTATAACAAATCCCAAAATCATTGCGATCGAAACCGCAGGCAAACAATATTTATTGTTTTTAAATAGTTATTACTTTGTCTAGTTCTTTGAAGTATTTAAATTTACTCATGTTCCAACCTATGTTTGGAGAAGGAGAGGTGGGTGGAAACACAGGGTAATCAGGTCACATTTTAAATAAACCAGTCGCATAATTCTTTTACTCAGTACTACTCATGATGATAATGTTATAAACATTTTTTCATTTTTACGGTCCTAGAGGTGCAGTAGTGTTACTATAAATATGATTAACCCTGACCTTAAAAAGGCCCTTCGAGTGCTTGTACGGGTGAGCAACAGGCGCTCCGGGTGAGAGAGGTGAGGTACGCACCGACCAAAGTGGTACCATATGCTTACAAGCTGAGCCTGAGAAAACCGAGGCTCCAACATTGGTGAGTGAAACTGATCAGCCATCAGTTGATTGCCACTTTTACCTAACGTGTTACGCTATGGAAGCACTGTCTATCTGCTTGTATCTCATTTGAGGCTAGCCACAGGACAAAGAAGGGACACGCCACCCTATATCTGATGTAAGGCGCTTCAACCCAGAGCCAGGGATACACTAGGCTCTGTAATCTGTGAGTGAGATTCTTGTTCTATACTCACCATAAATATATGAAACAATCTGCACCATCACTTTTCTCCCCTCTCTTTTCCCCTATATAAACTACCAACTGAGGACAGAAGCTGAGGCAGCGGACTATCCATCTCTACAAACACGGCTCATACGCTGTGCAACCACTAGCGGCCACAGATTTCCCGGTTTTTCATATTTTTGCACATTTGCACGTGCACTTTACTGTGGTCTAGGACTTATTGACTGTTTAACCTTCCAGAGAACTATCAGCACTTTTGCGCCGTGACGCACAATCTGCATATGCACTTTACTGAGTAACGGTTTTAACAAGCACATGCACTTTATTGCCACATACAATTCTTGCATGTTTTCGGGCTGTGTCATTATCAACTGAACCATGTACCGTGATTTTATGTATTTCATATATTTTTCATATTGATTGCCATTTGCACTTCTTTTGCTAAGTGTATGTATCTCGGGACCTGACGGTTCTTGGAAACACATATAGACCCCAGACTCCCGTACAAGCACTCGAAGGGCCTTTTTAAGGCCAGGGTTAATCATAATTATAGTAACACTACTGCGCCTCTAGGACCGTATACTGTTCCCTTTATCCTATTTGCATATTTTGTTGAGATTATATGCAGCACCTTGTAGGCTGCAACCCCAAAATCCTATACTTATAAATTAGCGCCTCCACAGACAACCCCCCAATTTTTTCATTTTTGCCCAAGTGATAAAATAACAGTTTTTGTTTTGATGTAGATCTGCACAGATTTTTCAGAAATGTGAGATTAAACGGTTGGTTTGCTTACATGAATCAGAGTTATATGGCTGATTTAATCGTAATAAATGAACTAAAATTAAACAATTTTACTTTGAAAAATGTCATTTTTTACTTATACATTAAAAGCTATTGAAAGAGCTTCTGAATCCTATATTTCTAATTATGAAAAGATAAATCCATAAAATTAGGAAGAATTTTAAACCAGATTGGAGTGAGCTCAAACTTGTGTGATTGGGAATGAGCTTCTTTCGTGCTTATTCAAACAAATATATAAAAAAATTAAGGTTGTTTTACTTGTGGTTAATAGAGGCTATGAAGTATAAAAGGAAGATTTCTGAGAAAACCACTACACCCCTTCAAATGTTTATGAAACACATATTATTGTCATTTTAGCAATAAGGAAAGGACTCATAGTTAACTCTTACACTGCCATGATTGAGTATACCCAATCTTCAAAAGTACGTGCAGGTGCCCAGAGAGAGAGTACACTCGATCTGTCCTGATTCTGGAGCAATGCAAAGAAATTTGTTTATTGCAAATAAAATTTGTTTGCAGACAGTATCCCCTATAGGCCCCTAAAGTTTCAACATATCTGACATGACAGCCAAAGTGTGGAAATAGTTTGAGCAGCTTGGAGATCCATTTTTTTTCCTGCAAGGAAACACAAAGCCCATGATGCAATGTGTGTGTCGCAGTGCGTTGTGGACAGCAAAATAGCAACTACCTGCAAAATAGAGTTTGCTGACAGTGGACATATATGGTAGACACGCTTTTGCATACTTTTACTTTGTGGGTAATGGAAAGGGATTTTTCGGAAAACCACTGGATCTTGTCAATAGTTTTATAGAAAATCACTTGTCAATGAAGGGGTTTAAAACATCCAATCCTACATCAACAATGTATGTGTTACCTAAGACACAGGTTTGATCCCGGCAAGAGCACCTCTCCAGTAAGTGTCCTAGGGCAAGACATCTAACGGTACATACTCGTCACCCAGGACATACTTGAAAACGAGAGAAATCTCAATGTATCCTTCCTGGTAAAATCTTTTCTCAAACATTTAAAAAAAAAATAAGGTGTGGATAAGGTTGAGGCTAGATAAATGATCACAATAAATAATAATATTATCAAGCCTGAATCCCTATTCCAATAGAAAAGGAGCCACTATTGGACAAATAGCATCAAGTGGTATCCATTAGCAGCTTCCTTTTACCAGGTCTAATGTGAGTGAGCTATGTAAGGCTAGGGTCAGACGAACGCATTTTTTGCGTCATCCGTGAAAAAGTGCGGTCGAACGAATGGACGTATTTTTCACGGAATACGCGATAGCGGTCATACGATGCGCATTTTCGTCTGTGATTTTGTACGGATCATCAATAAAACACTTTTTGCGTCTGGACATTATGTTGGCCGGACGTGTGCAGCGTCTGACGTCTCCCAATCACGTTACACGCCGCTATGTGGCCACAGCTGTACGTCAGTAGTAGCGGTTTGACGTTCTCGAAAAAATGCGTTCATTTGCCACTTGCGTTGCACGGACGAACTTTTGTGCGGCCGTTCGTCGTATGTTCCCCGGCATTGGACGTCATTTGCTGCTAGCACGGCCGTGATTTCGTGCGGCTAAACGCACGTTAAACCTGCGTTCGTCTGACCTTAGCCTTAGTGTTTCCTCATAATAGGAAGCTACTAACAGATACCTGCAGCACAACTGCTGTTGTCATTTCCTAGAGTCCATAGGACTCCATAGAAACGTGTACAAGCTCTGCACAGGACAGGGGCAAACTGGGCGGGGGCAAATGCCCCCTGGGCTGGACCTCAGCCTATCAAAATGGCCATTGCTGCAGCTGCACTCCTCCTTTTTAATGAGACTGGCCGGCTTCTACACATCGCAGCCAGCCAGTCTCATTACCAGGAGCTGCAGGGCCAAGGACACCTCCCACAGCCCTCCTTAGCCAATCAGAGATCCCTCATTACCCAGATTTGTTCTGGTATTTTGCCACTGTGGCTCAAATGGTAAAGCACCTGTTTAGGGAGCAGGGAGGCCATAGGTTTGATTTTCTGCTGGTTACGTATGTTTATTTCTTGCTTTTTAAAAAAATATCTAACTCTGCAAGCATAATAATAATAGCACAATTATCATAATGCTGCTATTATAAATACAATAATAATAGCAGCAGCATCATAACAATATTATTAGGCTAGTTGCAGAGGAAGAAAAAAAAACATATATAACCAAATGGGAATTGAACCCAGGACCTCCCTACTTATTAAACAGGCACTTTTACCATTTGAGCCACAGTGGCAAGACAACATAATTTTCACAAAGCTGCCTAAAGAGGGATCCCTGCCCAGAAGCAAAGTGCTGTGATTTGCTTCCCTCCTCTGCAGCAGCAGCAGCGCTGGGAGGAAGTGACCTTTTAATATGTCACTTCCTCTCAGTTTCACAGGAGGGAAGTAGGGCACTGGCCAGTGGCCACAGGCAAGGGCAGGGAAAGGGAGTGGGGAACAAAGGGAGGATAAGAAATTTATGAAGGGGGGAAAAAGATGAGTAAAGGGGGGATAAGTTGAGACAAGAGGATTGGAGGAAGCAGGGGAGAGAAACACTTAAAAGGTGGGGAAAGAAAAGATGAAAAGGAGGAGAGAGAGAAAAGTGGAACACAGAAGGGAAGAGAGGATATGAGCACTTAAAAGGGATAGAGAAAATGGACATAGGAGAGGAGTGGGAAGATCTGCATAGAAAGGAATGAGGAGAAAGGAGATTGGAAGTGGTGAGAGAAGGAGAGTGAAAGAAAGGGAAGAGAGAAGTCGATAAAAAGGAGAATGAAGGGAATAATGGGGAGAAAGAAGGGGTGATAAAAGGCAAAGAGGAAGGGGTATGAAATGATGGAAAGGGGAAAGGGTGAGTATGGGTATGTGTCAGTATTTGTATCTGAGTGTATGTGTCCTGTCACTGCGTGTGTGTAAATCTGAGTGTGTGTGTCAGTACGAGTGTGTGTATCTGAGTGTGTGTATGTGTTGTCAGTGTGAGTGTGTGTGTCTGAGTGTATGTATATCTGAGTCTATCAGGGTTATCCAAAGAGATTCGAATTGCTTGAGAAGGTAACCGAACGCTGAAAATCAGCGTTCGGTTACCTTTCTTGGCCATTCGGCTATCCAGAGAACAGGCAATTCACCAAATACTGGCGAATTGCCTGCACATACGGTGCCTGTTCGGTCCCTGTTCGAGGGCAGTGAAATCCCCATGAAAAAGCACTGCTTCGGCTATTCAGAGAACACAAACCAGCAGTGAAAGGTTCCCCTAATGCCCTGCCATTCGGTGGTTTAATTCGGCAAATTTATTCAGGAGAATCCCATAGACTTCAATGTTAAAAATATTCCCGTTTTAATTCAATATCTAATAAACCGTTCATTATAAAATTCTGCAGCAAAAAGTCTCTTATTTATAGATTTTTAGGATACTTTAAGCATTTTTCTGAATTTTTTTAAAAAAAATAAAAAGTCCGATTTTTTTTTTTTTTTTTTTTCAGTTTGCTTATTTTTTTTGTAACAGCCCTCTTTATTATCATTCCCTGGACCTCCTGTGAAAATTTCAGACATTTTCGCTTAGTAGTTTCTTTGCAAACAGCGATTCATTTTCCCAGATTCATACAAATGGTTTTTCTAATTTATTCACTGCCTCCTCTACGTCACAGCTGCTTCGGCTCTGTGTGATTCGGCTCCTGTTCGGCTCCTGTTCGGCTTCTTCGAAGGTTAATCCAGATGTTTTTGCTTGTTTTCAGCGTGCATTCGGTTAGTTTTCGTCAGGTTTTCGGCAGCTTTTCCCTGCAATTCGGGGACCCTGTGGTGTTTGCTGAATACACCGCAGGGTCACCGAAATGCAATCGGCAAAAGGAACCGAATTGAAGAGAACGAAAAGTCACCGAACGTGCGGTGACTTTTCGAATCTCTTTGGATAACCCTGTGAGTGTGTGTGTGTCAGTGCGAGTGTGTGTATCTGAGTGTGTGTATGTGTTGTCAGTGTGAGTGTGTGTATCTGAGTGTGTGTATGTGTTGTCAGTGTGAGTGTGTGTATCTGAGTGTATGTATATCTGAGTCTGTGTGTGTGTGTGTGTCAGTGCGAGTGTGTGTATCTGAGTGGCTTTTACAAGTAACAAAATTGGTCACGGGTACATTAGTGTGGGTTTGATTTTAGAGAAGTAGGCAGTGCTGGGATTTAAAAGGGCATCAGTGTAATGTGAACAGGTATTGTTCTGATTCTGGGGTTAGTAGTTATGGGTAAAAGGGGGCATTGCTATGACTAGGGGATAATAATGTGAGGAAAAGGGAACTTTGCTCTGATATAGGCAGTAATAGATTGAGGTAGGTGGGACATTGATCAGAGATAGGTGGTATTGATGGATTTTGTTCATTTATGTTTGAAAATAAATAATTATTTAAAACAGTCTTAAAATGTTATTTATTATGTAATTTGTTAACAGTTTTTTAATTTTTATTTAAACGGGGGACCGGGTTGCTGTACCATGGGCCTATGGGTTGTACTTGCCCCCTGGGCCAAAAGGTGCCAGTCAGCCCCTGGCACAGGTTCACATAAGGTTACAGAAAGACACTGGTACCTATTTGTTCCCAGTTTACCTCTGCCAGCAGCAAGTGGAATTTGCAGATCACTTCATCATGTGCATCAGAAGACCAGAGGAGAGTAAGGATTTTTTTTTATTATTTGAAGTGAATTTACAAAAGTATAATTCCTTTAACACTTACAGGGTTGTTCAAAGAGAGCCGATCTGGCTCCGAAATGTAACGGACACTGAAATTCAGCGTACGGCTACATTTCCTGGCCATTCGGCTATATTCAGAGAGCAGGCAGTTCGCCAAATGTTGGCGAATTGCCTGCACATATGGTGCCTGTTCGTTGCCTGTTCGAGGGCAGTGAACTCCCCCATAGAGAAGCAATGCTTCGTCTATTCAGGGAACACAAAACAGCAGGAGAAAGTTGCCGAAATTCCCTGCTGTTCGGTGGTTTCATTCGACAGGTTAATTCAGGAGAATCCCATAGGCTTCAATGTTAAAAATATTCCAGTTTTAATTCAATATCTAATAAACCGTTTATTATTATATTCTGCAGTAAAAAGTCTCTTTATTTATAGATTTTCTAGGATCTTTTAGGCATTGTTTTTACATTTTTTTTTACATCAATTTTTCTCTTTTCTGTAACAGCCCTTTTTATTATCATTCATTGGATTTATATGTAAATTCCACACATTTTCGTTCAGTAGTTTTTTTGCAAACAGCGTTTCAATTTTCAAACTTTCAAGTATACTGGGTTTTTTTTCACCTCGTTCGTCTGCGTATCGGCTTTTCCGGCAGCTGCTTTGTGCTGTGATCGGTGGCTATTCGGGTTTCTCCGGCGTGTTCGGCGTGGTTAATCCAGCTGTTTCTATGGGTTTCGGTGACTGTTCGGTGAATGTTCAGCGGGTTTGCGGTGAGTGTTCCCTGCACTAACGGGGGGCCCTGCGGTGATCGCTGAATACACCGCAGGGTCGTCGAACTAGGATCGCCGAATCGCCTGAAGTGCGGGGAACGAAAAGTCGCCGAACGTGCGGTGACTTTTAGAATCTCTTTGAATAACCCTATTGGTTTTGACAGCCGGTGGTTGAGACGAGAATAACAAGTGATGTTACACTCATACAATCTTGCTGGCATCAAATCAGCACTTCCTATGCAAAGTATATTTACAATATGCTGCCACAACAGGCAAGCTGCCTTGTGACGCTTGCAGCTTGGCTTGAATAGCTGGGGAGCTTTTAGTATTTAGGCCATTATACTTAAAGGAATACTCTAGGCAACATGACCACCTAAGCTTTTTTAGGTGGCCATGATGCCCTGAGTATGCCCTTGTCTGTCCCCCCTCCCTCCGCTCAGCCGATCAGCTGAAAAAGCTGAAAACAGCTGAGAGACGCAGAGAAATTTACTCCGCCCTCCCAGCTGTCAGTCAGCAGAGCGGGATTCATATTTCCCGCTTCTGCCAACTATTGCCGAGTAGGAGACGTCATCGCGCTTTCAGCGCTTTCAACTCGCCGCAGTAGCTGGCGGCAGCGAGCCGTCAGCATAGTCTGCGGCTGGGATTAGTGTTGCGTGCATCCTCTGCGCGTAACATTAATCCAATTAGAAGAGGAAGCCTGCTGACATGCGCGCTTCTCACGTAAATCATTAGCCAAGTTACAGAGTTAGAAGGACGGGAGCGGAAGAGGAGGGAGGGGTGTATAAAAAAAAAAAATGCCGTTGGAAAGAAGTGGTTTTTAGGGTAAGTATTACATTTAAAAAAATATATATATATATATACACAATAACTAGGTAGGGAATAGGTATATTTTAATGTAAGAAAAAAGGGGGTGATTTTTAGCCTAGAGTGTTCCTTTAATAGCTCACTAATAACTTTAATGGCTCGCATATGTTTTGGACACTTTAGTTTATAACGAAAAATATCATTATTAGACTCATTTGTTTATTAAAACCACGGGTGGGAATTCCTTACGCCTTACACATCCCATATAAATCCTGAAGGTGTCCTATGTACAAACTGGGGTGATTTATAGTTGACTGAAAAAATACAGGAGTTTGGAAGAGTGTTAATTTTCTTTATATTTATTCATTCACATTGTTTGACACAGCCTTGTAATAGAAAATTGGGTAATAAGCCATTGCTCACTGATCAGACTTTTTAATAGGACAATTAGCCAGTAGTAACCATTGTACTGTATCATAAAATAATATGATTATTAATGTACTTGAGCAAGGAGTGAATTCCATTTCTGAATATTTGTTTAAGTCGTGCAAGAGACCAGTATATGCTTTCTTTTAAAGTATGTACAGGGAAGATTACATACTTTATGACTAGTTTCTTAATATTGCTTACAGTTTTTGTTAAATATCTTTTCTTATAGAGACAAAAAGAAATGTGGTCTCTGGTGTTCAGCATTAACACCCAAATGAAACATATGGTAGGATCTTATTGTTTCACTGTCAGCTTCCATAAGTAAATATGCTCATAGGTCTTCTTTAGAAGAGCTGTTAAACTATAGTGTAAAGAATAAACAAATGTATCACCCAGGATTCAATTGAATGCACAGTACTAACTTGGCATTGATACAACTCTTGCATTATTTTTTAAAACACTATTTTAAAAATAACATCAAATACATTCAAAAATATCAATTGACAAAATAACTGTTAGAAAGATGAATATTTTGCAGTATCTTGTCACTGGGTTCCCTTTGAAAAGAGTTTGACGTGACATATATCATTCTCACAAATGTTATTCAACTGTAACAGTAAGGATGAAATAAGCATTTATGAGAAATCACATCTTTGTGCATGTTTTCACATCCTGTAAGCTATTCTATTTATTACAAAATACGACCAGATTCCACAAACAGATATGTTTTTTAATTATTATTTTGAAGTGACAATTTTTGATTGGTTTTTAATTTTTATTATAAAATATTGACAGCACAGCACAGCCTCTCCTATAAAATTCACCCGTCCTCTGCTTTTGGTAAGAGATACATTGTAAAAAGATTTGCAGTCAAAATGTAGACAATGTAATTCTCTCTAAAAACTGAGAGACCAGTGATGTATTGTTTCTGATTACTCTGAGAATTCACATCCATCTTCAAGGGCCAGGAGATCAGGTCAAGGACTTCAGGGAAATATTATACTTTTAAAATATTGCTGCAAATCAAGCGATGGTCAATTGATCATGAGAGATACACTTGATGTGATATATTAAGAAAGCTGTTCTGGCTGTTTACAACTGACACATTTTTAGATAAACCATATAAATCATTATGATCAAACAGAAACCACACAAAGGAATAGCTGCTTAAATGAAAAGGCACAAATAGAGAGAAAGTATAACATTTAAAGAGGAATTAAATCCATAAAAAGTAATGAAACAATTCTCACAAAAATTGAATCAATGCACCACTACCCAACATGTATGCAATAAGAAGAATTTTGCAAGTTTGATCATGGTAACGTTTTAATGAGCCCCTTTATATTTTCAATAATCTAAGTAAACTTATTGTAAGAATGAAGAAAATATAGACACATGCACATCATATAGGAGATAAACCCCTTTGCTACAAAGTGATTTTCTAAAATAAAAAACATTGCCAGGAACCAGTGTTTTTTTTAAAAAAATATTTTTAATTAATTATACTTTAAGAATGTTTTGGGAATATTTCCAGTATATTCCCAATATAGGGACTATTCCCTATTGTAAATAACATATTTGGCAGACAGATGGCACCATGTACTGGACAATAGGGATGGGCTGCCGGTTCGAATCAGTTCGAAGTTCGAGTCAAACATCGGCCGTTCGAAAATTCGCTAACTTCGAACTTTTTGGGCCGTTGGAAAAAAATAATTTAAAAAAATAATTTCAAAACATGCTTAAAAGATCCTAAAAAAACTAAAAATAAAGAGACTCTTTACTGCAGAATATAATAATAAACGGTTTATTAGATATTGAAGTAAAACGGGAATATTTTTAACATTGAAGCCTATGGGGCATAAACATTTCCCACCCCTTGTGGCTAAAACATTTCCCACCCCTTGTGGCTCAAACATTTCCCACCCCTTGTGGCTCAAACATTTCCCACACCTTGTGGCTCAATCATTTCCCTTGCGGATCGATTTGAAATTTTGAGTCATTCGATTTGATAATTCGGATGATTCGAAATTTCAGGTCGATTCGATAAATCGGGTTGATTCGGTGATTCGGATCTTTTCGGGTCATTCGGTTCAGTTGTTTTTTGTTTTATGCTGCATTAATTATACTGTAGAGGTGCTGCCCGACAATGTGCGGATTCATATGCTGCATTAATTATACTGTAGAAGTGCTGTCCGGCAGTGTGCGGATTCATATGATGCATTAATTATACTGTAGAGGTGCTGTCCGGCAGTGTGCGGATTCATATGCTGCATTAATTATACTGTAGAGGTGCTGTACGGCAGTGTGCGGAATCATATGCTGCATTATTATACTGTATCGCTGAAATGATCCAAACGCCAAATTGACCCAAATCGCCGAATCAATCCGAAATTTCGAATCTATATCGAATCCCCGAATTGAAACACTAACGGTCCGAAATGACCGAAAAAAAAACTCACTGGAAATAAACTCAAAACAAAACGAAAACGGTCCTAAACGACCTGAAACGAAAAAAAATGAAACGAAACAAAAGGAGTGAAAGGGTTAAAAACATTTTTCTTTTACTTTTTTTTCATTGTTTCCTGTCTCCCAGGGCAGTACCCGGACCTCCATACACCTTTTATGGCCAATATCTTGCATATATGCCCTCTTGGAAGGCACTTTCATTTTCGAGCTTTTGAGCCCCATTGACTTGCATTGTGGTCGAATTGTGTTCGAATTCGAACTTTTTCGGATGTTCGAGTTCGAATTCGAACCGAACACGGGGGTGTTCGGCCCATCACTACTGGACAAATGGAGTTACACTAGTTTCAGCTGCAGCTCATGGTATCCTGCATCAGCTGATGGAAGCCTGATATGTCAGTACATTCATCAGCTGATTTTACACAGTTTTAGCACATCTGGCATTATACCCACATGGCTAAATCTTTGGGGGCATCTTTTGCAGCCCAAAAGCAAATGAAATTTGTTTGCGGCAAGTGAATTCCATTTATTTTTGTCCATCGGAGCTGCATATTGAGATATTTCGATATCGGAACCTGATGGTGCCTTTGAAGCCGAGTTATCTCAATCTCAGCACTAAAGGTGGGTTAAGTAATGAAATTAATTGTATATAGAGGCAATAGGTACAGTGAAATAGTGAACTATAAATACAGTTATGATTGCTTGTAAAAAAAAAAAAAAACATTCAAATTAATAACACATATATCAATTGAAGATGTAGGGCATCTAATGTCCTTATGATAAAGTCAGGATTATTCCTACAAATACTGTATATATAACAGTACCTATCCTTCATTGTATGGAAAGGTGGTTACTTCATAGGAAAATCTTTAGTAATAGTAATCAACAAATATATATGTTGGCACTCTGTATATGTTTTATAAAGCAATTTAGTTTCCAAAAAGCTAAATATGTCTAATAATCATTTACTTTTACTTCTGCTTATCTCTGAAATTATTTTGTTTAATATGTCTATGTGAACCTACCATGAAACACATGAATACTATCAGGTCTATTCAATTAAGGTGAAACTCAGGAGAATGAGAAGTGAAAATTCTAGGTTAAAATAGCTAAACCAGAACAATACTCCCATTTATCTCACTTTCCAAATCCGCTATTTGGTCTAGATTGTTCGCTTCTCCTAACAGTTCTCCTAAGTTTCACCTTTTAGTGAATAGACCTGTATATCTCTTCAAATCCTCTGATGACCTGGTAAAAGAGAGTCACTAAGATCGTGAATAGTGATGGACCGAACACCCGTGGTCGGTTCGTATTCAAACATTCGAACAGCCGAAATGTTCGAATATGAACTCGAACACAATGCAAATCAATGGGGGTCGAACATGCAAAATGTGTTCACATTTCTCCTAAATGTACCGGCAGCTGCCGGTACATTTAGGAGACCTGTGGCTGCAGCCCCCAGGCCCCCGTACCTCTGCTGTCCTGCTGCTGTCCCGACCTCCTGTTCCTCCGGTCTGTCTGCTCCCCTGTCCGGCCGCGCCTCCTCTGCCCCAGGCCTCGTCTTCATGCACCTGCACCTGACCTGTACTTTGCCCAATCATGGCTCTAATTCAATACTGAGCCCTGATTGGTCAAAGTCTTGCACCTGACCTGGACTTTGCCCAATCAGGGCTCAATATTGAATTAGAGCCCTGAAAGGGCAAAGTCCAGGTCAGGCGCAGGACTGTGCCCAATCAGGGCTCAGCATGAAGACGAGGCGTGGGGCAGAGGAGCCGCAGCCAGACAGAGGAGCAGATGGACCGGAGGAACAGGAGGGCCAAAGGCACGGGGGCCGGGGGGCTGCAGCCACAGGTTTACTAAATGTACCGGCAGCTGCCGGTACATTTAGGAGAATGTGAACACATTTTGTACAGTCATTTTGTATTATGGAATGTCCGCGGTTGAACAGACCACGAACATCCCATAATGTTCGGCGTTTGCCGAACACTCGAACGGCCGATATTCGAACTCATGTTCAAATCGAACCGGCAGCCCATCCCTAATCGTGACTACAACCAGACCAGAAAAGAGGTGATCCCAATCAGAAGATGCCACCAGCAAGTGTCCTTAAGCAAGACACCCAACACCCAATGATATGGATGTTAATAACTCACCAAAATACTTGTACTTATCACATAGAATTTAAGTTCCCTTGGGAACAGGGTCTCCCTGAATCAGGGCATCATCCATGTTTGGTATTCTAATGCATCAACCCCTTGTACACCGATCTTGTAAAGCACTGTGGAATATGTAGGTCTATATAATTAAAGAATAATAATAATGTATATGGATCTATTTTTTGTTATTTTGATAGAGAATATTTCTGTTTTTGTTACCACCAGTGTAGTTTTTTGTTACCCTCTATGTTTTGTGTTTTAGGCAATCATGATTATATTTAAATAAAAATAAATAAAATAAAAGTAATTTACAGAAGAATGAATAAATAACTTGGCAAACAGAAACTACATTGAAATGTAATTTCTGTTCATAATGTACTGTCTCCACACTGCTCAATTTAAGATTATAAATGCTTACATGTTATAGTGAATAAATCACAAGCACAGTGTTCTATGTGGATGAAAAACTAAATACAACACTTCTCTTTATTTCTTCTTGACTTCAATGCTCCTGTCATCAAAAGCCTTCTTATCATCATTATCTACAGGGACTTGGATTTAAACTATTAACCTTTTAGTCCATCCTGAGAATCACAAATGCACTAAATGAATTTGGGGCAGCAGTTTTGCCTGTAGCAAAAGCTGCCTCGGGTTTTCTAAGACTTCATTGCAGGATTTATTACAGTAAGTCTATTAAATGATACACATTGCTGACACCAAATGGTCCAAAGTAAACAACATGTAATTCAAGGTAATTAAATTAATATTTATAACTTAGAAAATAACTAGTGTGATTGTTGGCAAATGTGTTTGCATAGAATATAAATGCTCAATGAGTTACTCAAGTCACTATGACCATTAATTTCATTTAAGTGATCATATGTCACGTACCTCAGCTCCTAGATATAATGTCTAATCCCTAAAAGCATACAAACTATACTATGCTGCCCCTCCTTGGAGTGACCGGTAATTCTAGTTATGTCCAAATATAAATCGTACCAGAGGTATACACAAACAGGAATAAATAATAAATACCAGGGGTTTATACAGAGATACACGTGAGCTAGATGTCGGGGGTTGATATTCCAGGGTGCTCATGAGCCAGATGCAAGGGGTTAATGCCAAAGCTGACCATTAACCAAAAGCCAGGGGTCGTATTGCCTGAGAGGATCATCAGCCAAGTGCCAGGGGTAGTTATGCCAGAGAAGGTAGTCAGACAAGATTGCCAGAGGTCAGATACCAGATCGGGTTGTCAGCCAGGAGCCAAAGGGTTAAGAGCTAGGAGAGTCGTTAGTCAAGCCAGGGTCAAACATAAGTGAGCATTACAAAGAAAGCACTGAGGAGCGAGAACCATGTCAGGGCAAGGACCCAGGGCTCAGACGTCTGGTTTTAAACTTAGCGGGAACGCGTCATCACGCCACGTTTCTCCTGCGTCAGTGACCTACGACCATCTGCTATTTCATTCGGCGGCCAGCCAGCGAGCAGCGAGGAAGGTGCTGCCTGCCACCGAGAACCCAGGACGGCGTGGGACTTCACATCACAGTGAGCTGAGTATCCTTCTGCCTTCCCCTCTGAGCTGTCCCAGTAGACCGTAACAGTCTGCTAAAGCAGGCTGTCAACTTACACTGAGAAAGCCTTCCAGGTTTACAATCCACCTTGTACAAGATCTGCACTGTGGAATGTATTTTTTAAAATTTAACAATCTTTATTTTTATAAGGTTGTAATGTCATTTCACTCCCTCATTTGTTAGTAATTGTTTTCTGGTTCACAAGCAAGAATAACAAGCGGCTTTGCATCGCCTCTCGTACTAAACAAACAAATAGGAGGTGACCCTAGCTTTGACCAATAAAATAAAACTTTTATTATTAACTTTAGTATAAAAAAAGTTCAAACAAAAGCTATTTTGCCTTAAAGTAAATATACAGGATATACAATGCTTGAATGTCTTGCAACTACTTGAGAATGATTGGCAAATATTGTAAACCTCAGGTAGGGCCGGATTAAGATCTCTATGGGCCTGGAACGGAATATTTTGTTGGCTTTTTTTGGAATTTAGTGACATGAAAACATATTTTAGGCTATTTAATAGTGCAGATATTGGTATATCTAATCAAGCAGATATTGTGTAAGTAAATTTCATTCAGATTTCAATCATTTACAGCATGTCATTTTTTTTCACATTTTATCAGCCAAGCCTTTGTGGTTATATATTCTATTGGGAATTCTTGCTAAAAAAATGAAATGGGACCTGTTACTGCATTTTTCTGAGACAATATACAATTTTAACCAATTTTTTTTTTAAAAAAGTAAAGAAATATTTCTCTTGTGTTTTGGAGAATGGTGTTTTATGAATAATATGACTATGAATAAAACACTGACCTTACTCCTAGCATGGGAAATTAAAAGGTGAGTAATGGAGGTGGTATTGTTAATTTTAAACATGACAAATGGACAATGCCATTGCTTTGGAACTAAATATAAGTAAATAATGTTTTCTTTTCTTTTAGATTTTATATAGTCACATTTGGTATCAATGCAAAGGCAAGACTCTGACCTGTCTGACACTTCCCTTGACCTTGTGAGATGTAAAGATTAGTGCCTCCCACATGCAGCTCTCACAGCCTGAGAGTACCTCCCACATGCAGCCTGAGAGTACCTCCCACATGCAGCCCTCCCAGCCTTAGAGTACCTCCCACATGCAGCCTTCACAGCCTCCAGAGTCCGCTGCCCTGCAACCCGCAGGATCTCCAGAATCCGCTGCCCTGCAACCCGCAGATTCTCCAGAGTCTGCTGCCCAACAGGGAGAGACCAGGTGTAAGCCAGCAGTTCCAGTCAAGAGAGCTGCCCTGCAGCGCGAACAAATCGAGGTCACCGCCAAGCCGGGGTCACCGCTCCACAGTGCCAAGCCGGGGTCACCGCTCCACAGTGCCAAGCCAGGGTCACCGCTCCACAGTGCCAAGCCGGGGTCACCGCTCCACAGTGCCAAGCCAAGGTGTTAGTTTCCAAGCCACGCTCACCCGAGCTGGTAGTTTCCAAGCCACGCTCACCCGAGCTGGTAGTTTCCAAGCCACGCTCACCCGAGCTGGTAGTTTCCAAGCCACGCTCACCCGAGCTGGTAGTTTCCAAGCCACGCTCACCCGAGCCGGTAGTTTCCAAGCCACGCTCACCCGAGCCGGCCATGACCGAGTCACCGCAGAGCCGTGCCGAGGTCGCTGACCCACAGATCCGTGCTGCTGCCGCCATGACCGAGTCGCCGCAGAGCCGTGCTGAGGTCGCTGACCCACAGATCCGTACTGCTGCCGCCATGACCGAGTCGCCGAAGAGCCGTGCCGAGGTCGCTGACCCACAGACCCGTGCTGCTGCCGCCATGACCGAGTCGCCGCAGAGCCGTGCCGAGGTCGCTGACCCACAGATCCGTGCTGCTGCCGCCATGACCGAGTCGCCGCAGAGCCGTGCTGCTGCCGCCATGACCGAGTCGCCGCAGAGCCGTGCCAAGGTCGCTGACCCACAGACCCGTGCTGCTGCCGCCATGACCGAGTCGCCGCAGAGCCGTGCCGAGGTCGCTGACCCACAGATCCGTGCTGCTGCCGCCATGACCGAGTCGCCGCAGAGCCGTGCTGCTGCCGCCATGACCGAGTCGCCGCAGAGCCGTGCCGAGGTCGCTGACCCACAGACCTGTGCTGCTGCCGCCATGACCGAGTCGCCGCAGAGCCGTGCAGAGGTCGCTGACCCACAGATCCGTGCTGCTGCCACCATGACCAATTCGCCGCAGAGCCGTGCTGCTGCCGCCATGACCGAGTCGCCGCAGAGCCGTGCCGAGGTCGCTGACCCACAGATCCGTGCTGCTGCCGCCATGACCGAGTTGCCGCAGAGCCGTGCCGAGGTCGCTGACCCACAGATCCATGCTGCTGCCGCCATGACCGAGTCGCCACAGAGCCATGCTGCTGCCGCCATGACCGAGTCGCCGCAGAGCCGTGCCGAGGTCGCTGACCCACAGACCCATGCTGCTGCCGCCATGACCGAGTCGCCGCAGAGCCGTGCAGAGGTCGCTGACCCACAGATCCGTGCTGCTGCCACCATGACCGAGTCGCCGCAGAGCCGTGCTGCTGCCGCCATGACCCCGAGTCACCGCAGAGCCGTGCCGAGGTCGCTGACCCACAGATCCGTGCTGCCGCCGCCAGGACCGAGTCGCCGCAGAGCCGTGATGAGGTCGCTGACCCACAGAGCCGTGCTGCTGCCGCCATGTCCGAGTCGCCGCAGAGCCGTGCTGTTGCTGCCATGTCCAAGTCACCACAGAGTCGTGCTAAAGGCGCTGCCCCTCCTGTCCTTGCCAAGGGTGCTACCCAACCGGTCCACACCAAGGGCACTGCCCCACCGAGCCCTGCTGTCCCGGTGTCTTCGAGCCCTGCTGTCCCGGTGTCTTCGAGCCCTGCTGTCCCGGTGTCTTCGAGCCCAGTGGTTCCAGTCCAGTCGCCGCAGAGCCGTGCCAAGGTCACCAACCTACGGAGCTGTGCTGCTGCTGTCCCAGTCACATTGCCACAGAACCTGATCGCCACTGGTGCCATGTTCCTGTTGCTGCAGAGCCAGGAGGACACTGTTGCTGTCCATTCCACGTCCCGTACCAGGGGGAGGAGACACATAAGGACTGGTGCCAGTGTCTTCAAACCTGGACCCAGTTTTGGCTCCCACCCTTATAGACGGGGCATCTTGAGGAGGATGACGACTCTGAGTGGGACCTCAGGGGACTTTGGTGACTGGTGTACGCGAGGGCTCTACGTGCCTACAGGACCCATTGACTTTTTACTTTCATTCTTATTGTCTTGTTTTGAGCATCCGGGGTCTGCTCGTGGAGGGGGGGATATGTGACGTTCTGGGTCTCTGGCGCCCCCTCTGGCAGTAGTGGACATTGCTGCTTTTGGTTTATTTTTATTTCGTTCATTTCTTGGATTCCAAGCCTGATTAGTACCTGGACTCCATTGGTTCACCCTGGACCATTTTGTATAAATGGAGACCACTCCCTTAGTAGGGGGCGGTCTCATTCATCCTGGATCAGTTATTCAGCTCATGTCTGGTTTGCCTTGCTCTAGATTCATTCTGAATCATCTATTCAGTTCAGTCTGTCTGTCTACAAGCTCCTGTCTGGTTTGCCTTGGTCTAATTTAATCCTGTTCGGTCTGTCTGTCTTCCAGCTCATGTCTGGTCTTTCCCTGGTCTAGATTTATCCTGTTAAACCTGTCTACCTGGTCATTCTGTTTACAGGCTCATGTCTGGTTTGCCCTGTTTTTCTTGCCTTCTTGTAGTATCATGTTTAGTTCTGCCTCCCATGTTTAATTCTGCCTCCCATGTTTAGTTGCCTATTTTGTTTATATCTGGTTTTCTTTATTTCTTGCCGTGAGGTTAAAGGCTCTGTTTATTGTATTTATGTTCTGTATTCCCTGCTCTTGGTTTAAGTTCTTGGTTCCTAGAATAAATGATATATATTTATTTTTCTAGTTCAGGCTCATGGTCTATTTTCACTGCTCATTAGGCTCACACCCCTCTCTGTCAGGTCAGGTCCCCGACCCCCATCGTGACAGTACCTCCCACATGCAGCCCTCACAGTCTTAGAGTACCTCCCACATGCTGCCTGACAGTACCTCCTACATGCAGCCCTCGCATCTTTAGAGTGTCTCACATATGCAGCCCTCCCAGCATGAGAGTACCTTCCACATGCAGCCCTCCCAGCCTGAGAGTACCTCCCACATGCAGCTCTCACAGCCTGAGTGTACCTCCCACATGCAGCTCTCACAGCCTGAGTGTACCTCCCACATGCAGCTCTCACAGCCTGAGTGTACCTCCCACATGCAGCCCTCACAGTTTTAGAGTACCTCCCACATGCTGCCTGAGAGTACCTCCTACATGCAGCCCTCGCATCTTTAGAGTGTCTCACACATGCAGCCCTCCCAGCATGAGATTACCTTCCACATGCAGCCCTCCCAGCCTGAGTATACCTCCCACATGCAGGTCTCACAGCCTGAGTGTACCTCCCACATGCAGCTCTCACAGCCTGAGTGTACCTCCCACATGCAGCTCTCACAGCCTGAGTGTACCTCCCACATGCAGCCCTCCCAGCCGGAGAGTATCTCCCACATGCAGCCCTCCCAACCTGAGAGTACGTCCCACATGCAGCTCTCACAGCCTGGGTATACCTCCCACATGCAGCTCTCACAGCCTGAGTGTACCTCCCACATGCAGCCCTCACAGCCTGAGTGTACCTCCCACACCCATGTCTCACAAACAGACTGTGTCCTGCCTTCCCAGCCCCCTCCTCATGCAAAGTACAGGCTGCATATAACTCCTAGCTTAAAGCCCAAACAAGACATCCCTCCATACACATTATTTATGCCTGGGAGTGATAGGAGCAGCAATGTATCTGAAACTTGCAGGCTGCAGTATCAATATCAGTTTCAATGCAGCTCCTATCACACACAGGCATCAATAATGTATAGACAGGTGTCATGCTAAAGTTGGTTCCCTGTACTTTCACTGTTGGAAGACATGTGAAAAAAAAACACGTCTTTAGAGCTGCCTGTTCCTGCCGCCTAGTGACGCAGCAGCCAGTAAGAGAGCAGGGGTGGATCAAAGGACAGCAGACTCTTTGGCAGCAGTAAAGCTCATGTTTAGTTAAAAGTTGAATAATGGGAAAATATCCACAAAATGGGGGCAAGATAGAAAAACCTAACTCTGTTTTTCCTGTTTACATTCAATTACTTTGAACAAAGAAAAACAAAAACAGCTTCGTGTGGCTTAGAAGGTGGTATTGTTTGCAATGGACAATTAATCTAGATAACAATTTTTGTTGGTGGTAGTGTTCCTTTTAATTGTTGAAACGATTCTGTTCATCATTTCCATCACAATACAAGCGTTGCAACAGGGACAGCTGATAAGCATTTATTACAATACATTTATTTTCTTTCACTACATTTTTAGTGAGGCTTCTAAAATAGAAATGCTAAAAAAATCATATTTCCCTCTGTGACAGGTATAGTAATGGATTTGTGATGTGTCCTTGATGTCAAAGGTATCTAAAGTATGAAGAGAAAATCCGTTCTCTTGCGATTTGCTGTTTATTGTCATTATTTCAGAACAGCAACTGTGTTTCCTTCTAACATGTACTCCAACCCAGCATTTTAAATCACAAGTGTGTTGTATTGCTGTAAATACAACAAACACAAAGCTTTTCATTTGCAATGTCATTTAGAAAAGTGTTGTTCTTGTTGTATAAGAATATAGACAGACTATCGTACCATATACTGTAACTTACCAAACTAAATGACTCTAAATGACAAGAAATCAATCCTATTTAAATAAAAAAAAGTCAGTGCTGTGAGAGTTGATGGTAAAATACTGATTTAATAAAGTTTAATTACACAATGCCCCATTTTTATGAAAATATGATACATAGAAACAATGTTTATAAAAAGTAAAGCATTTAACAGAAGTACATAGCATTCAATATTCTTATTTTTATAAACACAACCAAGAAATATTTTTTAAAACGATGCAGCTTTCTGCATACAGTCTCCATATTTGCTTTGTAGCTTTAAACTCAGCTTTAAACAAACATATATATTTTTTTACTTTTAGAGCTTACGGAGCACAACATCATCAAACAAACAAGTGGAAAAATTATGCTTGAGTACTCTTAGATGTCAAGTAGGCATATTGTGCACATTCTGTTCTATCCCCTTTCAGCGGTAATTTGCTTTTTGTTACAAACAAATAGGGAAAAAAAGTTTTTTTTAAGGCTTCCAGTTACATTTCAAAATAACAGGCATTATGTTTGTTTCCTACATTATGGAGTGACTAGCGCTCATACAGCTATTTACCTGAGTACATGTTGCATTTAAGATTTCATTAAAGGAAATGGTTATTTAGGTTTAAGGAACTGATTGATACACAGTGCAGGGATGTCAAACTTTAGTCCTCCAGATGTTGCTGAATTACAACTCCCATGATTATCTGGCAATCTCTTGCATTCAGCCATTTCTGGGAAGTGGAGGTCATCAAAATCTGAGAGGCGAGAGTTTGACATACCTACTTTTAGTGAATTTATATGTGAATTATACAGTCCAGAGGGGAAAAAATATACAATTTCCAATTCATGTAAATGTGAGCATTTGATTTCTTTAATTATTCAAGCTCAGCTACTGTAAACCCTGGGCCTTATTTCCGATGAGCCGATAATAGGCAGAAAAAACAGCATGAGCCTTTAACTATTTAAGACTCCCTATTACTAGCTTTCGTATGTGTGAGTTATTATTTTAGAGGGTCAACTTATGATATTAGTGGACTGATAATCAGCAGCGTAGCGTGGGCTGTCGGCTCCCGGGGCAAGGCAAGAATTATGCACCCCCCACCAACCTGTGGACACTGTAACACACCCTGATTCCCTTCTACCAGTAGAGTATTGACCCCGTTACCCCACAAGGACATGTATTGCATATTAACAAAACACTGATATAATAAAAAATTAAACACACATGCCCCCCATGCTGCGCCACTGCTACCAGTCACCCTGTCCCACTATACCCTAGCATAGTTCCACTCTCACACTATACCCAGTCACTCTCTCCCTCAAGTACCCCCAGTCACTCTCTCCCTCAAGTACCCCAGTCACTTTCTCCTCCTCTCAGTATCCCCAGTCAATCTCTCTCTATCCAAGTACCCCCAGTCAGCCTCTCCCCGTACCCCCTCCCTGTGTGTTGGTTACGCTGCACTGGTGTCACCTACCTGCATGGAGTTGCTCGTGGCCCAGGGGGGGCTGTCCAGGGGGCTTAGTGGAGACCGGATTTTAAATGTGCTGCAGGGCAGGCGCCTCCCTCCCTCTTCCTGTTCAGCGGCTGCAGGGCTGCCAGCGGTGGGGGCGCTCGCACAGGACTTCAAGGTGGGCTGACAAGCGTGGTACAGGGTGTTCCATTGGGCAATGCTGCGCTGCTTCACGTAACTCATGTAAGCGTTAAGGAGTCAGGACAGGACCAGAATTTTCTATTCTGGTCCTCCCTTCCGGACGCTGAGTGCTAAGTCATCGCCGGCGCCGCAAAACTGGCAGCTGCCCCCCCCCCGAGGCCACCCCAACGCTATGCCACTGCTGATAATAGATACCAGATGCAGTGAAATAGGGGCCTTGAGCATTTACACTGAAACAGAATATAAGGAACTACGAAACAAATAGGGCCCTATTACAAACTTCACGCAATTGCGCTCACGCAGCGCAATTTTTTTTGGGCACAAAAAAACGTTATCGAGTGAAAATTTACGTGGTATTACGGTCCGAATGCATTTTTTCAGCCGTCAAAAAATAACATTCGGAAAACCGAAGCGCAAAAATGCGCGCAAAGTACGTTTGCGCGCACAAATCTGTGCCCGCAATGTAATTTTTTGTAAATTCGATTCAGCTTATAAAGACAATAGGAACCAGTAGTGGGTACAAATGTACAGTGGGAAAATTCCCAAAACACAGTGTCACAGTAAAAAATTGTAAGGGTCTTGAAGATATGCAATTCATATAATGAAAGCGTATATTGGGACGCACAGGAGTGTGACCCTGAATTTACCTGTGAAATACACCTTCATCAGGGTCACCTTCCTGCATGAATAATAATCATAATTCAGAGTCCCACTGGCCACTCCTAACATTTTATTTTACATTTTCAACATTTAAAAAGGACCTTATTTTAAAATTTAAGCAAAATTGGATCAATAAATTTTTTTATATCTATATTATTCTTACAAAAAACACCACTTTATAATAATTTCACCTATAAAAATGTGTCAAAGTCAATCTGCGTATATATGCTGCAGCAAAAAAAATAAAAAAGAAACAACTGATAAATTTTATTGTTTGGGTATGTGTAGAATGTGTAACTATACTATGCTGTATTTTTTTTTGGTGCTGGTGTATTTCGTTTCGGCCTGAACGATCAAATTTGCAGTTACCACCAGCTTTTCAAAGACGTTAAAAAAATGCGCGCAAACGTCGTTCATAAAAGCTTGCGCGAAGATTGTAATACCATCCGCGTACCAGCGCACAAACGCATTTGCACTCACAATGTTAAGTATGGGATGCGCGCATGAAATTTCGTTCGTGCAAGGTCACTCACGTTAAACGTTAACGCACATCATTTGCGCGAACGTTGTAATATGACGTTCAGTGCAAAAGGTTTTGCCCCTCGCGCAAATGTGCATTTGCGCACGCAAAACACAATGCGCAAAGAATGTAATAGGGCCAATAGTTTTTAAACAAAAATATAATGAGCTACAATGCAAGGGTTATGTAAACGGGCTTGTTACAAAATGCGTCATGATGTTAGTGGTTAAATATAATGATAAGCTTTTTTTTTTTTTTTAATTATTTATTTATTTATTTCTAAAGGATTTTACCAGGAAGGATACATTGAGATTTCTCTCGTTTTCAAGTATGACCTGGGTTCAAGTACATTGAAATGTTACAGTTGTTACAGAAATACAAAGTAATACAATGCAAGATATAAAAAAAACAAAAACAACCCCACAAATATACAGATTAACAGAAAATAAATATGTAGGAAATAGTCATTATGTTACATGTTTACAGGTGCATTCTGTATTGAGATATGTTAGTAAGGAGCTCTTGAGTGACTTAAGACTGGGGGAAGATTTGATGGTGTCTGGGAGGTTATTCCATAATTGTGGTGCTCTGTAGGAAAATGAGAACTGAGCCACTGTCTTTTTGTATTGTGGTATTGCAAGTAAGGTGCTGGTCCTGGATCGGAGGTTATAGGATGAGGGAGCTGCTGGGGGAAGCAGTCTATTCAGATAGGGTGGTAGCTTCCCAGAAAATCTCTTAAACACTAGGCTGGAAAGGTGAAGGGTGCGTTTAGACTCCAGCGATGGCCAGTTTAGCTATTTTAACATGTCACAATGGTGGGTCATGTAGTTACATTGTAATGCAAAGCGGCAGAATGAGTTATACAATGTAGTAAGTTTCTGAAGGTGTGTTTGCGGGGCAGCTGCATACACTACATCTCCGTAATCAATAGCCGGCATAAGCATTTGTTGCACAATCTGCTTTCTTACCGCGGGGCTCAGGCAGGATTGATAAAATAATTGTAATAAATATCATATGTTTGTGCTGCTTTATTAATCCCTTCACTGATGGGCCATTTCACCACTGTGTGCTGAGCTAATTTTTACCGTTTTATGCTCATCATGTTTAAGGCTAGGGACAGATGAGCGCATTTTCTGCGGCCACCGTCAAAATGTACGTCGATGCGTGCGCACGCATTTCTTCACGGAATACGCTTAAGTGGTCAGACGACCACAGTCGCACAGTCGCAGGTACTCACCAACGCAATTCTAGGGAAATCCGGCTGTTTGAACGTTATGTAGGCCGCACACTAGCAGCGTCTGACGTCTCCTAATCACGCACACACGCTGCCATGCGGCCGCAGCGCACTCTGTACGTCTGTAGCAGCGGTTTCACGTTCTGAGAAAAATGCGTTCATTTGCCGGTTGCGTGGTGTCGGCGCACTTTTGTACGCACGTACTGCGTATATTGGCCGTCATTGGCCGTTATGTGCTGCTACTGCCGCCGTGATTTAGTGCGCCTGCACGCGCGTTCCGACTGCCCCACTCTGACCCTAGCCTAAAAGTGATTTGAAGTCATGTTTTATTGTACGACCCAGACAAATTATTTATCCTTTTTTACAGCAGCCTCGGAAGATTCATAATATAGCATTGTCATATGTGTACGCCATGTTCTGCCAGAATGCTATAACAAAAAATGTAAAAAAAAGATTTGAATTTCCATTAAAATGTCAACCATCTACAGCATGTAAAGTCATTTTTTCACATTTTATCATCCAAGCCTTTGCGGTTATATATTCTATGGGGTACGCGCTGCAGTATCAGCTAGACAAAGTGGTCCTCATCGTACTGGCATGTGCTATATTTCACAATCTGCCACTACCTGATGAGACTTTGTCAGAGGGGGAAAAGGATGCTGCTGTGGCCTGTGGCGAATGACAATGTCCCAATACTCCACCCTGATGAATCAGAGGTCGTTGGCACAGAGGTCAGAGACAGGATCTTACAGCAATATTTTGCCGGTAAGATGCACATGCATATATCACCGTGCAATTGTATGTTTATCTGCATATTACATATCGGGTTGCCAGATACACCATGCTTTCCTGGACACATATACTTAATTTGTGCTGAAGGGCCCTGCATGAAAAATGACACCCTGCAGCATGTACAATCCATATGCTGCAGAAAAGAAATCAGAATGGAATCTCAGGTGACATCCATTGATTTCCTTCCTGTATCACAGACTGTACAAATTGCAGGGCAGCATTTTTAGATGTGCTCCACTCTGCGTTTAATAGGTATATGTGTCCAGAACAACATGGACCATCTGGCACACATAACCACATAGAGAAATGTGGATTATAAGCACAGGAAAATAAATTTAAAAAAATGTTTTGTAGGCTAAAGCTGTGTTTATGTTGCACATGGAAGCAGGTTCGTGAAAGACACTTGCGAGGCACAAACGTGGCAAAAAACTTGCATTTGGAATTTGAGACACATGGGCTGGGCTGCATTGTCGTACATTGCACTTTTGAAGAAGGGGAAATCCAGAACATCACATCACAATCAAGTGTTTACTTCATATATTGATCAAATGTGTGTGTCATCTGTTTGTTTGCTGAGTATCCCCCTGCTGAGATATTTATATGTATGACATGGATCCAATAATGCTTTCAACATATGTCTTGTATAACTTCCATTAGACACTAGTCAGAATAATCAATAATGAAACAAGTCCTGGAACAGGTTTATTTCCACAGATCATTCAGCTATTCCTGCTGACATACAGTGTCCCATTATTACCTTGAAATATTTATTTATTTATTTATTTATTTGCAAAGTATTTTACCAGGAAGGATACATTGAGATTTCTCTCATTTTCAAGTATGTCCTGGGTTCAAGAATATTGAAATTTTACAGTCGTTACAGAAATACAAAGTAATAAATGCAAAATTTTAAAAACAAAAATACAAATATACAGATTAACACAGAAAATAAATAAGTAAGTAATATAGTCACTATGTTACATGTTTACAGGTGCATTCCGTATTGAGGTATGTTAGTAGGGAGCTCTTGAGTGACTTAAGACTGGGGGAAGACTTAAGACTTTGATGGCGTCTGGGAGGTTATTTCATAACTGCGGTGCTCTGTAGGAAAATGAGGATCGAGACACTTTCTTTTTGTATTGTGGTACTGCAAGTAAGGTGCTGTTCCTGGATCGGAGGTTATAGGATGAGGGAACTGATAGGGGAAGCAGCCTATTCCAGGTAAGGTGGCAGCTTCCCAGAAAATCTCTTAAACTCCAGGTTGGAAAAGTGAAGAATGTGTCAAGATTCCAGCGATGGCCAGTTTAGCTCTTTTAACATGTCACAATGGTGGGTCATTTAGTTACATTGTAGCACAAAGTGGCAGAATGAGTTAAACAATGTAGTAAGTTTCTGAAGGTGCATTTGCGGGGCAGCTGCATACACTACATCTCCGTATTCAATAGCCCAGATAAGCATTTGTTGTACAAACTGCTTTCTTACTGTGGGGCTCAGGCAGGATTTGTTTCTGTACAGGGCACCTAGTTTAGGGTAAAGTTCAGATGATAGTTTTTCAATGTGGGGGTCAAAGGATAGATTTGGGTCTAACCACATACCTAGATATTTGAGAGAAGTGACTGTGGTCAGCGTGCCATTTGATTTTGTCCTGACACATAGATGGGGATTTTGCAATTTATGTAGTTTAGATCCAGCCTTTATTGTGATTGATTAGAAAATGTAGTCATGGATCTGTTCATAGTGGGTGTGTTCCCTCCTCTAGATCTTGATAGTAAATGATGCACCTTAAAAGGACAGTACACCACATTTAGCCAACAATTTGTAAGTAAAGGTATGCATAATCATAACTCTAAATTCAGTACAAAGGATCACAATCATGGTGTCTGTCACTGGTAAACTGAAACTATGATGTGACACAATATACAGACGTGTTATTCATAAAACAAAATTTTATTCAAGAGGTAGATCAATATTTTAATACTGCAATTATGTCAACTCAGTAGGTAGAAAAAGAAATATGGCCATTGAAACAAACAAAAACCTCAGTTTTGTTGTACATGGAACACATAGAAACGAGCGCAGATGACACCTTTTTTCCTTGTTAGAAAAAGAAATATGTTAAACATGTCAATGTGACATAATAAGATAGATACATGCAGGTAGGTATGATGGCAAGTATTAGAAATGCGTAACAGATTCACAGATCCTAGAAATGTGGCCACATGAGACTTGTGACACTATGTATGGATAATAGACATGAGATCCATATAATTGAAAACACATTTATTTTGCAAATGGAGACACAGCATATGATCTCTCCCTCTCTTGAAAGAATACTGATACCATTTTTTTGGGCACATTACTGTACATTTGAAGGAAATAACATGACATTTTTTAATAATGTTTGAGAAAAACATTTTCTTTACAAATTAAAATAAATTGCACACACACCTGTGTTCAGTGGCGTAGCGTGGGTTGTCAGCGCCCGGGGCCAGCCAAGAATTGTGCGCCCCCCAACCTGTGGACACATTATCAATATTGCCCCAGCCAGCTCACATGAATATTGCCCCAGCCAGCTCACATGGATATTGCCCCAGCTCACACATGGATATTGCCCCAGCCAGCTCACAAATGGATATTGCCCCAGCTCACACATGGATATTGCCCCAGCTCTCACATGGATAATGCCCCAGCTCACACATGGATATTGCCCCAGCTCACAAATGAATATTGCCCCAGCCAGCTCTCACCTGGATATTGCACACGTTATCACATGGACACATTATCGATATTGCCCCAGCCAGCTCACATGAATATTGCCCCAGCTCACACATGGATATTGCCCCAGCTCTCACATGGATATTGCCCCAGCTCTCACATGGATATTGCCCCAGCTCTCACCTGGATATTGCCCCAGCTCTCACATGGATTTTGCCCCAGCTCTCACATGGATATTGCCCCAGCTCACACATGGATATTGCCCCAGCTCACACATGGATATTGCCCCAGCTCTCACATGGATTTGCCCCAGCCTAGCTCACACATGGATATTGCCCCAGCTCTCACCTGGATATTGCCCCAGCGGCAGCCAGCTCATACATGGATATTGCCTCAGCTCCGGATCCAGCAGGGGTTGGGGCCCAGATGCCGGGCAGCGGGAGTGCCTGCCCTGTCCTGAACAGCGTGTGAGTCTGTCCGTGTTGAAGGGGAGGCGGCTGCGTGCGTGCGCAGGTCACGCGGTCCGGCCAGTCAGGTGGTACAGAGACTCAGTACCACCTGATTAGCCGGACCATGTGACCTGCGCCTGCACGCACCCGCCTCCCCTTCAACACGGACGGACTCACTGTTCAGGACCGGGCAGGCACTCCCGCTGCCCGGCATCTGGGCCCCCTCAACCTGCAGGCCTTTGGGCGGCGCCCGAGGGCCCAGCGGGTCAGTCCGGGCCTCAACTTTTAGGGGCGCAAATTTCTTTTGGAATTGTGCGCCCCTAAGAAAACTGCGCCTGGGGCCACGGCCCCCCCAGCCCCCCCCCCACGCTACACCACTGCCTGTGTTTGTAAATTCTGGAACACAGTCAAGTATAATAATATGCATGTCAATGAGTGGAGACACAAGAGATGTGTTTTAGGACCTATCTGAGAGGTAACAATATACACAGATTTTGGAGGTGATGTACATGTGAGTAGAAGGAATCTTTTACCACCCCCAGCATAAACTATAAATAAATCCCCCAAATATCCCTCCAGCTCAAATTTATTGGCTGGAGTAAAATGCCCGTGAGAACAGCTTTTGGCCAGAGAATAATTGTTCCTTGTGTACACATGACAAACCTATGTCACACTAATCAGAGAAGGGGTGGAAGGACATCTACCTGTATAAACTCTTCTCTGAATGGTTTGATATATTTTGGCCAATCAGAGAAGCCCTTCAACATCTCTCCCAGTGCCTAATGTGTCCCTTTAAATCTCTGTCTCCTATCATTTTCAATGTGTGTAGCAAGTGTCCAACATGTTTAATTCTCGTTATTTTCATTATATACCAATATGTGGTGAGAAAAAAAGAGGTTTGTGAGGGACCTGAGGACGAGCAGCGGCACTAGTGGCCTGCTCTACGGTGGGTGCCGTTCAGGTCTCACAGGGTTTTTGCTCGATTGTGCCATTACAGGGACGAATGCTCCATATGCAAATCAGCCTGCTCTCACCCAGAAAGGGTGGCCAGTACTGAATGCCAAGGACGTCATCCCTGCACGAAAGGTACAGCAGCCCCCGACGATCATTTCGGCCTTGTTAGGCCTCATCAGGAGGATATAGCTGACACCCCTCTAGGCACCTCGATCATATACCAATATGAGTCATATAAAAACACAATTTTAGCATGGCTGTTTTTAGATGTTGTTCTTTCCATAGGTCCTAAGAAATTATTTTTAAAATATATGTTGTCGAAACAAAATCATCCAGATGGCTGTACATGTGACATAAAATAAAGTTATTTATAATGACAGATGACAAAAAAGTGTGAACAATCGTAAATGGATATTTCACAACATGATCAATCCAGCATCATAACTGTCAATCTATTGTATGGTTTTCAATTGGATAATATCTGATCCCTGTTGCTGTTGAGAGCTTTTTTGTATCCCTCTTTTAATTGACAGTTTGGATAACCTTGCTCTTTGACTCTTTGTCTATGCTGTTTTGCTTGTATGATAAAAATGTAGGTTTGTACAATGCTGTAAGTATTTTTCCGTACGAGTACTTTTCGTTTGGCTCTTCAAGAAAGCTGTTTCAGTTTAGTTGAAGTGGGCTTCCCATGGATTGTAGTTGCAATTGTATTAGAATGTGCTACTCTGCAGAATTTCATAGCTAGAAATATATGGCCGTCATGGTGAAATTCATGTGTGAACTAGAAATTCTGGTAAATGGTATTTAGGCCATGCACAAAACCTAGAAAACATTTCTCACACAAACCCATATACAAATTGGCATGTACTCAACGTAGTAAATAAAATCCAATTAAAGATTTTCAGATAAAACAGATACAAATTGTGTGTGAATACAGATGACTAAAGGTTACACAGTCGATGCGACGTTCAGAAGACAAACCATTATGTTGCAAAAAGTATCTTGTTATGTGCATGCCCTCAGGGCCGACATTAATATTGAATGGGCCCTGGGCAGCAATTTCTTGGGCCCCCCACGCAATTTTTGCTCTCCAGTCCAACATCCAAAAAATAAATAAATACAAAACACACATAGGCTTGTCTCAAAAAAGCTTGAAAAGTGCAAACATAAAAACCTGACTCAGAAAGTATTTAGCTTGATCTGTAACAGTACGTACTTGACAACAATAGCCTCTTAAATTTTCTGAAAAACTTTCAGTAATAAAGTGGAAATTAACATTATTATGTTTCAAGTATAAAAGAAATAGCTGTGCTGTCTAGTAATAACGCAAAAATAAATATTAATAAATATAATACAATAATTAACAACAAATATCAATCAAATAAACAATAGTAAACCGTACAACCCTTAGAATGCAGAATCAACATTGATTAATAATTAATACTTAATTCACAGCTTGAATTCCTAGGCTGCTGTATTTATGAAAGGGACGGCCAGTTCACAAAAACAAATTAAAGCTTCTGGCTATGGATTAATTAGTAATAATAGCAATAGGTCCTGCTAATGTCAGAATGTGATATATGCCTATAGGTTATTAAAGGGAAAACTTTATTAAATTGCTGACTAAAAACAAAAGGGGTCCATGTATAAGGGCATGGAAAACGTAGCTCGGTTGAGCTACCAAATATGAAAACAACAAGGAGATTCGCTCAAAAAACCCAAAAGAAATTAACCTAAATTAAGTATGAAAAATCAAAAGTTGCATGGAGTGCAGTGGACTGGACTTCAAGGAAGTCAGGCTGATGTGGGACCCCAGTCAGAGAGGTGCGTATATGGAGGAAGTGGGGATAGAGGACCATGCGTATATGGTACCGCCTTGGTCCTTAATGGGATTTTTTCCCAGGACGTCATTGGTCCTCAAGGGGTTAAATGTGGTTTTAATTAATGTTTTATTATAGGACCCGGACAAATACATCCTTATATATCCTTTTTTTAAGCAGATTCAAAATATAGCATTATTATGTGTATATGTCCTGTCCCATCGAAATGCTTTAAGAAAAACTGTCAACAAAAATGAAACCTTTCACTCAGATTTCAATCATTTACAGCAAATTAAATAATTTTTTCACAATTTGTCATCCAAACCTTTGCAATTATATATTCTATGGGGTACTCTTTTTTTTTTAAAAAAAAAAAATAGAAATGGGGACTTGTTACTGCATTTTTCTGAGAAAATATGCAATTTTAACTAAAACTGAAAAAGATTTTTTTTTTAGATGGACGAATGCGTAATAACACATTGTGCCCTCGCCTCCACACTTGCTAGTAACATGGGAAATGAGATAAGAAGTTTGTGCAGCATGATTGTTCACTTTATAATTGAAAAGTGAACAATAGTGATGCAATAGAATAAAAAAAAGCAAGTTTGAAATTAATTAATTTTTTTAGTTATTTATGTTTTTGTTTTCACAAACAAAAACTGGTCATGTTTGGTATCATTGGAAAGGCCATGCTGTGGCCAACAACTCTAGCTTCTATGGCTCTGGAGATACAGGGACTCCAAAAGACTTCTGTATCTCCTCCACAGGGAATTCCCATCCCCCTGCTGCCCTTAGGGGCAAAGAAGGATCCACATCCAAGATGTCTACCCCCTATGGGAGAAGTCCACGATCAATGCTAGATCGGCTCCGAGCCGCAGAACATTGATACTATGATATGCGCCGGCAGGCCATGGTTTTTGTGGTCTTAAAGGGCAGTTGCCTTTGGCCCCACAACAATGACTGGGCAACTGCCTCTTTTGCCCACCCCCTTTAAAGATGGCCCTGCATGCCCTTCTCTTTATATGGAGCTTTGTAAACCCTGTTTAACTTACATTTATATATTTGATTGGTATCTGCAGTCTTTAAAAAGGATAAAATATCTTTGGTATCCTTGAGGTAAGATGGAAATTGAAAACCAAAATATTCTGATATTTGGTTCAGGAATGTACCTGCATTTTGAGTCACAATCGGGTGAATGTGTGGTTGTGAGGTATTTTTATTTGTTGAAGTTGAAGTTGGCAATAGTGGGACACATAAAAAATAGTTATTTGTATTCTGAAGGGCTGATGATATGAGAATCTCGGCTTCTGGAGAAGGATTTTGAAACTTTACAGGAATATATTTGTAGAGTCCTCTGTGTGGATTTTCAGGGTTATTCAAAGAGCTCCGAATTGCTTGAGAAAGGTAACCGAACGCTGAAAATCAGCGTTCGGTTACCTTTCCTGGCCATTCGGCTATCCAGAGCCAAATCCTATTATTATTCTTTATTTGTAAAGCATATTCCGCAGCGCTGTACAATAAGCACAGTATAGACAGGGTTACAATACATTGAACAACATTTGACAAACAGTACAGGAGGAGATGAGGGCCCTATTCCCGTAGGAACTCACAATCTAGGAGGGTTGGGGTTGGAAACAGGAGGAGAGGACTGCAAGGTGAGAGTGATTGATGGTTGCGTCAGTGAGTTGGGTGGTAGGCTTCCCTAAATAGGAACGTTTTAAGGGAGCGTTTGAAGGAAGAGAAGTTAGGGGAAAGTCTGACAGTACGAGGGAGAGCGTTCCAGAGAGTGGGGGCTGCGCGTGAGAAATCCTGCAGTCTATCATGGGAAGAGGTGATGCGGGGAGAAGCTAGGCGCAGGTCACTGTTTGACCTTAGGGAGCGGGCTGGGGTGTATTTGGTGATTAGTGAGGACAGGTAGTGGGGAGCTGAGTTAGTGAGGGTTTTGTAGGTAAGGATAAGGATTTTGAACTTAATTCTGCAGTGGATGGGGAGCCAGTGAAGGGACTCGCAGAGGGGAGCGGCAGAGACAGAGCGGCGGGTGAGGTGAATTAGCTTGGCGGAGGCGTTCAGGATGGATTGTAGAGGGGAGAGGCGGGACAGAGGGAGGCCAGATAAGAGATTATTGCAATAGTCGAGTCGGGAGATTACCAGGGCGTGTATGAGTTGTTTTGTGGTGACAGCGGTAAGAAATGGCCGAATTTTGGAAATATTACGCAGTTGGTATCGGCAGGAGGAGGAAAGAGACTTGATGTGGGGGATGAAGAAAATCCTAGCGTATTGCCTAAACATACGGTGCCTGTTCGGTACCTGTTCGAGGGCAGTGAAATCCCCATGAAAAAGCACTGCTTCGGCTATTCAGAGAACACAAACCAGCAGTGAAAGGTTCCCCTAATGCTCTGCCATTCGGTGGTTTAATTCGGCAAGTTTATTCAGGAGAATCCCATAGACTTCAATGTTAAAAATATTCCTGTTTTAATTCAATATCTAATAAACCGTTCATTATAAAATTCTGCAGTTAAGAGTCTCTTTATTTATAGATTTTTTAGGATATTTTAAGCATTTCTCAGATTTTTTTTTTAAAAGTCCGATATTTTTTTTATTTTGTTTTAAAGTTTACTTATTTTTTCTGTAACAGACCTTTTTATTATCATTCCCTGGACCTCATATGCAAATTTCAGACATTTTCACTGAGTAGTTTTCAAACATTCACACAAACTGTTTTGCTAATTTATTCACTCCCTCATCTGCGGTCTCAGCTGCTTCGCTGCGTGTGGTCGGCTCCTGCTCGGGTTTTTCGGCAGGTTAATCCAGATGTTTTTGCGGGTTTTCGGCGTGCATTCGGTGGGTTTTGCGGTTAGTTTTCATCAGGTTTGCGGTAGCTTTTCCCTGCAATTCAGGGGGCCCTGTGGTGCTTGCTGAATACATCGCAGGGTCACCGAAATGGGATCGGCAAAAGGAACCGAATTGAAGAGAACAAAAAGTCACCGAATGTGCGGTGACTTTTCGAAATCTCTTTGAATTACCCTGTTTGTATGTCTTATTGCTGCTGAGAAGGACAGCCAGACAGGGTAATATAGTCATTTTCTCTCTGATGGCTTTGTTGCCACTATTCATACCGGCTGGGTGGAGTAGAGGTAACATCACTGCTCTGCGTGGAGAGAACCTGTGGAGTCATGGGTTTGATACCGATGAGCACCTCTCCAGTAAGTGTCCTTAGGCAAGACACCTAACGGTAAATACTCGCCACCCAGGACATACTTGAAAACAAGAGAAATCTCAATGTATCCTTCCTGGTAAAATTCTTTCTCCAAAAAAAAATAAAAATGTAAGAGTGCTTGATTAAAATGGAGTAATCCACAGACAGTATCAAAATCTTTCCTTTCCTTCTAGGTAAAATTTGATAGACTTGGAACTGCTGTTGGCTACTGTAAGCTCTTAGTGGAACTGATTTTGGATATAGAATTGCTGTTTCGATTGTAAAATCATTGCAATACAGAGGCGAGATCATCGATCAAAGGCAATCAAAATTTTCAGACTATAAACCCAAATTTTCAGTCTGTTGTTGTTGGAATTTTTGGTTCTGTGCTGGCGAATGTACTACAATAGTTATCTTATGGTTAGGTCACCATCTAATGGTCGACTGTTGTAACAGAGAGTAAAAAAGTCACCAGAGTTAAAGATTATTTTACATTGAATATAAAATAATTGACTACAGTGCTGTTGTTTGAAGTTAAAATCACAGACGTTTATTCAAGTTGATGGCACTACTATTTTTTGAATGGAAGTTTACATTCCAAACAACTATAGTACTGTTGATTAAAGCAAAGTTCAAAGCATATTATTCAAACAACGGGGCTAAAGCTGAAATAGTGCTGAAGCTAAAAATCCCAAAGTTTATTCAAACAACAGTACTACTGGTATGACTGTTTGAATAAGCATCAGTGACTTTAACCTCAAATAATGATACTACCAATGTTTTGTACCTGCATTACAATTCAGGCAACAGTTGTGTCATTGTTTGAATATACTTCATTGATTTTCACTTCAAAGAACGGAACTACTGATGTTTGAAAGACGCAATTCTATTAAAAAATAATAGCACCTTTCTTTGAATAAACTTTAGTAATTTTCTCGAGTAATTTCCAGACCCAAAAACTGTTTTTAGTTGATATTATAAAGGTCAGCCATAATGCAGTGAGCATGCAGCGGAAATCCCTGTCACTGTATTCTACATCCCCTGGCAAGATCCAACCACTGGTACTGGCAAGCCACTGCTCTTTCAACACTAATATTGGTAAATAGAGAAAAAACAATTAAAAATAACATATAGTGGCAACAATTACTGATATTTTTGTAATAGCAGACAAGAACGTGCCTTTAACCAGTCCAATCAAGCCAAGCATTTATTATTATTTTTTTTATTTGTTCAACTTTTCCTGTATGAACTTAAAGAGATTCTCTAGGGCTAAAATGGGAATAGGTGAAAGGGACACAGAAAGGTTAAAAAATAACTCCTCCCTAAAAATTGTCCCTCCATTTTTAACCATAGAGTGTTCTACATGGTCACCTTTAATTCCATTGCTGGTTCACCATCTGTGCTGGTAAGAATCTTACAAAAAGTACCTTCCATTGAAGCTGCATCTTTGAGAGGGGACAGAAAGGTTATTTGATCAGCCAGCAATGTCATTGTTCTCAATGACAGCTCATTGAGACCCACCGGCTTATCATTAATGTACAGAGCTGAACAGTCCTGACGTAAACCCCGAAGGCTATCAGAAGTCAGAACAAGCTTATTGACACATTTTAGGGCAAGAGGAATACCCCCTTTTCAGAAGGCTGAATCATCCATTTGGTGCAAATATTGGAGGAGCACACAAACACCAATGATTATTACATTAAAGAATCATTGTGCTTAGAAAGTCATTTTAACATCTACCTTACCAGTTCTTCTCAATACGATCATTGCCATCTCTGAAATATTTATGTAAATGGCACAACCACCAGGAATCTTTATTGTAATGGATTGGCTTAGACACTCCATTATGAGTTTACCCCCCTTGTTGTAATTGGCAAGGTGAGAAGGCCATCACCTTTTATTCTAACATCTCTGATCCACGCTCATGTTTTGCCTCCCTATGAGCATTAGAGATAGTGGTACCTTATACACAGTGGAGAGATATTTATAATTAGATTATAAGGATTACACAAATTGGTCAGTCCTTTTCAGCAAGATTAGATAACTATAATTAGATAATTAGATTCCAAGAATAATTTGAATTCATTATCCAATATTAAGTAGAATGATACGTAATGATATTTGAAGAATGATTGAAATTGGTCATCATTTTCAAGTAAAGGGATAAATAGTAATTTGATTCCAAGAATAGTTGCGATCAATAGGACTTTTTTAAACCATAGTTTTAATTGCAACAAAGAGCAAAGACTTGTGAGCACTGCTAATTTAGTCCATTAATAATTTCTATGACAGACTTAGTTGGCTACATTTTTTCTCAGTAACGAAAACTAGACTATGCATAATGACTAAAACTTACAAAACTCTATTGACATTTTCATCCATTAAGGAAAACTAGATGAAAATGTTAGGGAGTTACCAATTTTAATTTAGCCTTAGTCGTAGTCCTTTGACAAAAATGAACTTTAGCTTTAGTCATATTTTAGTTGATGACTAAAACTATTACGGTTATTGAAAGAGATTCGAAAAGTCACCGCACGTTCGGTGACTTTTCGTTCTCTTCAATTCGGTTCCTTTTGCCGATCCCATTTCGGTGACCCTGCGGTGTATTCAGCAAGAACCACAGGGTTCCGGAATTGCAGGGAAAAGCTGCCGCAAACCCGACGAAAACTAACCGCAAAACCCACCGAATGCACGCCGAAAACCCCCAAAAACATCTCGATTAACCTGCTGAAAACCACGGAGCAGGAGCCGATCGCACACAGCCGAAGCAGCCGAAGCAGCTGAGACCGCAGACGAGGGAGGTGAATAAATTAGCAAAATAGTTTGTGTGAATCTGTGAAAATGAAACACTGTTTGCAAAGAAACTACTGAGCGAAAATGTCTGAAATTTGCATATGAGGTCCAGGGAATGATAATAAAAAGGGCTGTTACAGAAAAAAAATAAGTAAACTTTAAAAAAAAATAAAAAGAAATCTGACTTTTAAAAAAAAAAAAAAAATGAAAGAAAAATGCTTAAAGTATCCTAAAAAAATCTATAAATAAAGATACTCTTTACTGCAGAATTTTATAATGAACGGTTATATTTGTCGAGCTCTTCAGACTGGGTTTTTTGTCTTCTTTTGGATCAACAGCAGTAAGTGATGTGTGAAAGGCTGAACTAGATGTATGCATGTCTTTTTTTCATCCTATGTAACTATGTAACATGATTAATGTTTCCTTTTGAATATAAATTTCATGCACCATTATTTTTTATTCTCCGACACACAACTTGGCAATAATGAAGTAAATTTTGAAAAAGTGATACAGTCTTCTAAGGGAAAATTGAATAACTTCTGTTCAGAAAAAAATAATAGCTTCTCTTTTGAGTAATTTTAACATTTTAAGCAACAAACTGTGAAGGATCCTGGATATAGAATTTTGCCCATTTGCTTTACTTGCTTGTGTATCTCAATGGGAGCAGATCAACACTTCCTAATTTAATAATCCCCTAGACACATCCACATATTGAGTCAAACATTTCTACACAATCAGGGTGCTAGTGCACTGACAAGAGGAAGCAGTGGATGACTCTGTTCTCTACACCATGGGACCAGAGATAAGCACAGATTTTTTTTTCAACATTTTGTTTGTTTGAATTTTTCCAACATACAAAGAAATGGGGAAGGACAGGTAAATCCAAATGAACAACAGTATCATGCTGGTAGAGTAGAAAACTGCATCATATGGATGCAATGGACACTACATAGAGACCAAAGACACACATGGAAACAGATGCAGTACCAGAGATAAGATGGATAAGAAACGGCCCATAAGAACAAGAAAAGTCTCATAACATACCTGTCATGCCCCAGCCCTGGAGTCCGCTGGTAGGTCTGTTATTGCCCAGCCTGGCTCCGGCAGCCCTTTTTCTGGTATCCTCATGTCGCAATACTGACCAGGTTTTCTTAATTGCCCTGTGCCTAATTCCAGGTCCCTGAGGTCCAGCCTGGGTTTCCTGAGCATCCATGGAGCCTCAGGTGCAGCCTATCTACTTGATGAAGTCTCCATATAATAAAGCTATGTCCTCTAGTCAGGGCTTCTGCATTACGTGAACTCCCTGGTTGTGAGTAGGGATGAGCCGAACACCCCCGTGTTTGGTTCGCATTCGAACTCGAACAATTTCAAAAGTTCGAGTTCGAACTCGAACACGAACCGAACTCAATGCAAGTCAATGGGACTCCAAGAGGGCATATATGCAAGATATTTGCCATAAAAGGTGTATGGGGGTCCGGGTAGTGCCATGGGGGACAGGAAACAAGGACAAAAAGTTAAAAAAAAAAACATTTTTAACCCTTTCGCTGCTGAGGCATTACCCGCCTCTGTGCTGAGCTCATTTTTACAGATTTTGCTCATCATGTTTAAATGCGTTTTGAAGGCTTATTTTAGTATATGACCCAGACATATTATATATAGTTCTTTCCATCAGACTCGGCAGATTCATAATATGTCATTATTATATGTATACGTCATGACCTGTCTGTATATTATAACAAAAAATGCAATAAAATATGAATTTTCAATAATTTACAATGTGTAAAGTGTTTTTTTTTCACATTTTAACATGCGAGCAATTGCGGTTATATTTTGTATGGGGTGCGCTTGTTAAAAAAATTAGAGATGGGGACTCATTACATTTTTTTTTTGGGGAAAATTACGCGATTTTTAACGCACCGCATACAAAAATCATTAGTGCAGCATCATTGTTCACATTATAATTGAAATGGGAACAATATTGCTGCATTAACGAACCAAAAAAAAGAAAAAAAACTTGTTTATTTTTCTTTATAATTTTTTTTAAAATATTTTTTTATTTTTATTTTTTTTTTTTTTAAAAAACTTTTTTCATAGTCAAGTTTGGTATTGTTGGAACGGCCATGCTCTGGCTGATCCAACAATATCAAACATTAACCCCTAACTGCCACGGATCGGGAGATAGGGGGTTCATTGGAACCCCCTATCTCCACCATTGGTGGCAGTTGGGGGTTAACTCCAGGACTGGCGTCATCGTGCTATGCACGATGACGCCAGTCCTCAGGGGGCATTCCCGGAAGCTTGCCCGACATCCAAGATGTCGGCCAGCTCCTCCGGGAAAGGATCACGAACCGGCGCTTTTCGGCGCCGATTCGTGATCCAGCCCCCATGGGGTTAATTCCAGGTACCGTTAGGAAGGGCAGGCGGTGCCCTTCCAAACGGTGCCTGTATTAACCCCCTGCATGCCGGCGATCGGGAGGGAGAAAGGTCCGAAGGACCTCCCCCCCTCCCTTTTAGGCGCCTCCTCCGCACATGCAAAAAACAGCACAAACCTTGAGAACTAAGGAATGGACATGAAAGGGGACATAATCAGTAGGGATCAGAGAAGGACATTGGGACCACTGTGCGATCCGGTGGGCCAAGTACAATTTTTTTTAGTGCTATTTTGATTTTCCTGACACAAAATCGCTTAACATCTGTTTCTTGCAGCTTGTAATTTTTTTAATTTCTCAATTTAGCTGCGAACCAAAATAATGGAATGAAGTCACTTTTTATTCTCTGGCTGAGCACACATTAGGGCTTCAAATGCAAAGTACAGGAAGTGTTAATTTATTGTAAGCAGCCTCTACAACCAAGCCTAAAGACAAGGTTGCAGCTTGGCTGGAATAAGACGGAAGCCATTACAGTTAATTAATGAATGTGGCTGTCATACTCGGCACACTCGTTAATCATAATTTAGTAGGAATAGGGCCCTAAGTGTCTCTTTATGTAGTGATCATTCATCAAAGAGACCTCTCAAACATTCTTCAGCTTGTTTTAGCAATCAACTCATCTATTTCAAACGGACATTATAGTTATCATTACAACTTTAGCTTACTGAAGTGATCCTTTTTTTTTTTAAAGTTTGTTTTTATAATTTGATTTAAAACTGAGATTGTAACTCTACCCGTATTGCTATTTACTCCAAAAATGAGGTGAGGCAGTGCCCTGTAGATGAGTAGAGCACTCAGCTCACAAATGTATATGTAAGTATTTGTTATTCGCAAGTGTTATTATTATTATTATTTAATTATATATAGTGCCACATATTTTGCAGGGCTTTACAATATCAGTGTACAAGGGGTTGATACATTGGAATATCACGCATGGATGATGGCCTGATTCAGGGGACCCTGTTCCCAAGGGAATTTATAATCTATGAAAAGTACAAGTATTTTTATGAGGTAGGCACATACATTTCATTAGGTGTCTTACCCAAGGACACTTGACGGTGGCATCTTCTGAGTAGATCAGCGACCTGGTGGTTAGGTTGAACCCGCTTCTCGTAAAGTCGAGACATCTCCATAGTTGGTTTGGAGGGATGTGCTGAATGGGATCTGACTTACTTCTCCACGGTTGAAGGGTAGAGATGTTACCACTGGACTTCACAGCCGATATTGTGTGGTAGGCACGTATGTACCGTTGGGTGTCTTGCCCAAGGACCCTTACTGGAGAGGTGCTCTTGCTGGGATTTGAACCTGGGTCTCCACAGTCATATAGCAATGATGTTACCTCCACTCCATCCAGCCAGTAATGTTATAGGATTAGGTTTCTAATGCTTGCATTATGTTAATGAAAATGTTCAACACATGCCTTAAAAAAATATTCACGGTAAAAGGGATTACTAGAAATGCATTACTTGTTATATAATAGCAGAGGTACTATTATTTTGAAGAGAAGCATCTTTGTCCCTCCACATTTCTCAAGTTTGTGACAACATGAGGAACTATGAGCAGAATTTTGAGGTGACTTAACTCCTCAACGGACATGCATACAGCCGTGAGATTTTTGTCGATGGCGACGGTCACCTCAGCTGACTAGTTAATAACAAGTGTGTTTACAGGTAGATTTTTATTTTACTTCTGCATTTATTACAAAGGTTATTTATAATAGTGTGGAAGGTCATAAATGGCTACATCATAAGACGCCAACAGCAAACTCAATGTATTTAAATTTTTGTCACTTACAGTATATTAAGCTGCTGTGTAAATGTTCTTTACATCATCGTAGAGTTATTTCTTGATTAATTTTCTTCTGTATTCTGGGCTGTTGTTGAAAATTATTTGCTTGTTCTGATTTGGAACTTAGAGTTATTATCTGCAACTCATTATAATATATATTACATGGTGGTTGGGTTAAATGTCTATTGTATCTTCTCTATTTACTGATATGTCTATCAGGGTTATTCAGAGAGAGGTGAAAACCAGGAGAATGAACAATCTAGACCAGTGTCTCTCAAGTAGTGGGTCGCGACCCAAAAGTGGGTTGCGCCCAGGGGCAGACTGGGTCGCAGGGCAAGTGCCCCTAGGCCCCTCTAATGACTGGGACCCGCTGATGCATCGTACCTGCAGCAGCGGGTCCCAGGCGGTACGGCTATCTCTGCATCCCTCACCAATGATGCTTTCCCATTGGTCCAAGCTAATCCATTGCTCTCAGTGCCTCTCTGAGGCACTGAAGAGCGTAGGTTCAGGAAGTAGGCAGTGCCAGACGCGCGCCCTAGTCTTCTCAATCTCTTGGCCAGCTCGAGCTTACGCGATACGCGATTAGAGTAATGTTCAGCTACGCAAATTGCGTTGGCTCAGGGAGGGCAGGCTGTTGCTGCTCTGAAGAAATAATGCATGCAGTGGCAGAGACGGATGGCGGGGGAGCTAGGAGGCGGTGAGTTTAAGTTTTTTATAATATTTTATTATTCATTCAGTAGTGATTTAAATTAGTTGCTTTGTCTACCATCACCCCAGACTTTGAGACACTTATTAAAAGCAAGAAGCATCCCCAGTTTTCCCATAATTTCTAATTAATTTCATAGGTTTCAATTACAGTTTATTTTATTGGGTTTTTGCCTCAACAGCACTTACATTTTCACTAGTGCTTTGATTACTGCACTATCCATTTTGGAAAGAATCCCTGTTTGTTTACAAAATTGTTTATAAAGTGCATACATTGTAGAATATTGCACACGTTTTGTGGAATAAATTATAATGTTTCAGAAATTCAATTATATTTGGGTCGTGACTTAATGACCAAGGACAATTGTGGGTCCTGAGGGTCCACAGATTGAGAACCGCTGATCTAGACCAAATAGACGATTTGGAAAGCAAGATAAATGGGAGAATTTTTCTGGTTTGGCTATTTTGACCTAGAATTTTCAATAGAATAGTCATTCTCCTAGTTTTCACCTCTTTCTGAATAACCCTGTATATCTTGTTTTTCAGATATGTGTAATGTTTTAATTTTCCATGTATTAAACATTTCACTACGTGTATATGTACTGAATAAAAATGGTATATGTAATTAATTATAATAAACTGTCCTATTATTTAACCTCTCATTACCAAAAAAAAAATTTATTGGAAAAAAATATCATTACATTTATTTGAAGCATGGGGTTCAAAGTTAATTCTTAACCCCTTCGATACCGAGATATCTCAGGCTTTAAAGGCACCATCCGGTGCCCCGATATCTGTTTGCTGCAAGCAAATTTCAGTTGTTTTTGGGCTGCAGAAAGTGCTGTAAGGGCTGTAACTCAATTTTGGCAGTAGATGATGCCAGCTACTGGCCAAATATGTTATTTACAGTAAGAAATTCAATAGGAATATGCCTAAATATTTCTTACTGTATAATTCATTACAAATGATTTTATAAAAAACACTGGTTTCCGACAATGAGTTTTTGGAAAATCACCTGGTAGTGAAGGGGTTAAATATAGGGTGAAAAGACAATTTAGAATAACAGCTGCTATTCTTATTGCTGAGTCATTTCACCCAGGTGTTCTGAACTCATTTTTACCACTTTGTGCTCATCATGTATATGCTATTTTAAGTAATTTTTACTTATTACTATTATACTTTATTTATATAGCGCCACAAATTCCACAGCGCTTTATAAGATCAGTGTACAAGGTGTTGATACATTATAATACCACACAAAGGATGATATGATCTAATGCAGGGGGACCCTGTTCCCAAGGGAACTTACAATCTATGAGGTGTACAAGTATTTTGTGAGGTAGGCGCATCCATATCGTTAGGTGTCTTGCCCAAGGACACTCGCTGGTGGCGCCTTCTGAGTGGGATTGAGTCGTCCTTCCATGATTGTAGAGCAGTGACCTGGTGGATAGGTTGGACCCGCTTCTCGTATAGTCAACACTTCTCCACAGTTGTATTGGAGGGATGTGCTGAATAGTATTTTGACTTGCATCTCCGCAGTCGAAGGGTAGAGACATTACCACTGGATTCCACAGCCAATATTGCGGTAGGCAAGTATGTACTGTTAGGTGTCTTGCCCAAGGACACTTACTGGAGAGGTGCTCTGGCCGGGATCGAACATCGGTCTCCATGGTTATAGAGCAGTCACTGTTCAGCAGTGTTTCAGAACCTAGACAAATTATATATCTTTTTTCCAGCGGACTTCCAGCAGATTTAATGTATATCAGTACAAAGTTTATATGTCACGTCACATCATAATACTATAACAAGAAAATGTCAAAATGTGTAATTTTCCATTCTCATGTCAATCATTTACAATATGTTGTAACCTCTATTTTCCACATTTTAGCATCAATACCTTTGTGGTTAGATATTATACAGGGAACTTGTTACTGCAGTTTTCAAAGTAAATAGTGAAAGGATTAAGATACAGTCATATATTATTGTTCATAATATTATGCATTGCCAAAATGGTAAATGTGTTTGTTAGTGGAAGAAAAAAAGTGTTTGTTTTATATATGAGTGTATAATTGTGTTTTGTATATTTCTTATCAGGGTTATTCAAAGAGATCCGAAAAGTCACCGCACATTTGGTGACTTTTCGTTCCCCGTACTTCAGGGTGATTTGTCAATTCCTAGTTCGCCGACCCTGCGGTGTATTCAGCAAGCACTGCAGGGCCCCTGTAGTGCAGGGAATACTCGCCGCAAACCCGCAGAACACTCACCGAACACTCACCGAATACTTAAGAAACACTCGCCGAAAACCCGCAGAAACCACCGCAAAAACCAAGCCGAACACGCTGGAAAAATCCGAGCAGCCGGCATTCACAGTGCAGAGCAACCACAGAGAAAAATTTGACACGCAGACGAACGGGGTGAAGAAAAAAAAAACAGTTTGCTTGAAAGTTTGAAAATGGAAACGCTGTTTGCAAAAAAACTACTGAACGAAAATGTCTGGAATTTACACATAAGATCCTATGAATGAAAATAAAAAGGTCTGTTACAGAAATATGTAAAAAGGATTTAAAAAAGAAAACGGAAAAAATAAATTGAAAAAAAAATTCCAAAAAATGCCTAAAAGATCTTATAAAAATCTAAAAGTAAAGAGACTTTTTACTGCAGAATATAATAATAAATGGTTTATTAGATATTGAACTAAAATGGGAATATTTTTAACATTGAAGCCTATGGGATTCTCCTGAATAAACCTGTCGAATGAAACCACCGAACAGCAGGGCACTTCGGCAACTTTTCACTGCTGTTCGGTGTTCTCTAAATAGATGAAGCATTGCTTCTCTAAGGGACATTTCACTGCCGTCGAACAGGCACCGTATGTGCAGGCAATTCGCCAACATTTGGCGAACTGCCTTCTCTCAGAATAGCAGAATGGCCCTGAAATGTCTCGTTCACTGAATTTCAGTGTCTGGTTATATTTTGGCCACATTTCGGACTTCTCTGAATAACCCTGTATGTGTTGCTAAGATATGACTGCTCAGTAATAACCACAAGACTTCAGATATGCTTGTTGACATCACGATTGTGGAATAAATGTTTCACAGCACATTTTAATTTCTTGAAAAGTATGACTTTACCCTTTGTAATATTACATTATCACTGCCTTGAAAAAACAAGCACATGACTGTCCCTTTAGGCAAGGGTCAAACGAAAGTATTTTTACACGCGAACTTAAAAAAGTGCGTCCGAACGCATTGATGTATTTTTTCACGGAATATGCGAAAACGGTCATACGATACGCATGTTCGTGCGTGATGTTTTACGAATCCAAACCAGGAAACTTTTTGCGTCTGGACGTTATGTTGGCCGGACATGAGCAGGGTCTGACGTCTCCAAATCACGCACACACGCCGCTAGTGGACGCAGCGCACTCTGTACGTCCGTACTAGAGGTTCTGCATTCTAGAAAAAATGCGTTCATTTTCCACTTGCGTTGCGCGGCCGGACTTTCGTGCGACCGTACTTCGTATATTGGCTGTCATTGCCCGTCATTTGCTGCTAGTGCGGCCGTGATTAAGTGCGCCAGAACGCACGTTAAAAATGCGCTAGTCTGACCCCAGCCTTAATATTTAACTGATATTGCGGCAAACTGATATAATAACTTTCTGCAAGAAGAGACACATTCCAGATTTTCTTTAATGTAATCTTTTTGATTCTCATTTCTGAAAATGATATTCTTAGCTATAGCATTGCCTTTAAATGTGTATCTGTATGATTGATGGTCTGCACACTTTGAAGCCTCTGTGATTGTTTTGATGATGCATAGTTCCCACAAGTTAGTCAGTTAATAAATGTAGAAACAATTTGCTTTGCAAGAGGATTTCATTAGGGAGGCATCAATAACAGTGTATGCAGCAAGAGTAAAAAAGAGAAACACTGACATCAGCATCAGCATCTTCCTCACAGTCAATACTTAGCAGCACTAGTGACAGTAATTGGCAAACTAGAAGATTCAATGGCTAATCAAATGCCAATGGCTGTTTCTTTCCTGCATTCCCAAGTTGTATTTTGTTTCAAAACAAGATAAAAAGAAATTCAAAGATCCCATCATACCGAAATCGAAGATATCATTTTGATATTTTTGTCTACTTCAATTGCTGTTCAATAATATTATACAACTGTTATTTTATCACAAATAGTATAGATAGGAGCCGTTCCAGCGCGGAAATTCATCTCTTCAAATTAAAATACAAACATTAGTGCCTATAAATATAAAGGTTGTCAATAAGCATGATCTATGCATGCACAAGTACAAATTGCATTACATAAAAAAAATATGATGTACACTGACATTTATAAAAGATTTTGAAGAAAAAGAGAGCATTTCCTACAGGTTGTGGGCAGTGGCGTAGCGTGGGGGGGCTGGGGGGACGGTGGCCCCTGGCGCAGTTTTTTTTAGGGGCACATAATTTCAAAAGAAATTTGCACCCCTAAAAGTTCCCAGCTAGCAGGCCCGGACTAACACGTCGGGCCCTCGGGCGCCGCCCAAGGGCCCGTGGGTTGAGGGGGCCCGGATCCCATGCAGGGGGGTGCCCAGTCCTGAATAGCGTGAGAGTCTGTGCTGAAGGGGAGGAGGCTGCGTGCGTGTTCAGGTCACGTGGTCCGGCCAGTCAGGTGGTACTGAGTCTCTGTACCACCTGACTGGCCGGACCACGTGACCTGCACATACATACGCATGCGCGCAGCCACCTGCTCTTTCCACGGACTCTCACGCTATTCAGGACCGGGCACCCCCCTGCATGGCATCCAGCCCCCACCCCCTGCTTGACATCCGGCCCCATGCCAATATATCAATGAGAGCTGGGCAATATATCAATGAGAGCTGGGCAATATATCCATGAGAGCTGGGCAATATATCAATGAGAGCTGGGCAATATATCAATGAGAGCTGGGCAATATATCCATGAGAGCTGGGCAATATATTAATGAGAGCTGGGCAATATATCCATGAGAGCTGGGCAATATATTAATGAGAGCTGGGCAATATATCTATGAGAGCTAGGCAATATATTAATGAGAGCTGGGCAATATATCAATGAGAGCTGGGCAATATATTAATGAGAGCTGGGCAATATATTAATGAGAGCTGGGCAATATATCTATGAGAGCTAGGCAATATATTAATGAGAGCTGGGCAATATATCAATGAGAGCTGGGCAATATATTAATGAGAGCTGGGCAATATATCAATGAGAGCTGGGCAATATATCCATGAGAGCTGGGCAATATATCAATGAGAGCTGGGCAATATATCAATGAGAGCTGGGCAATATATTAATGAGAGCTGGGCAATATATTAATGAGAGCTGGGCAATATTGGGGGGCGCACAATTCTTGGCTGGCCCCGGGCACTGACAACCCACACTACGCCACTGGTTGTGGGTAATTAAAGTTAAATTATAAGTAGATACTACTCACTCCCTACCGGACAGTCTTTTATCTCATTCTCACCAGCAGGTTAGAGAACAGGTCTAGTGAGAAACAACAGGGGTGTTTGTGAGGGTCCTGAGAACGAGCAACAGCACAATGGCCTGCTCTACGGTGGGGCCGGCTCAGGTCTCACAAACAAGGTTTTAGCTTGCTTGTGCCATTACAGGGATGAATTTTCCATATGCAAATCAGCCTGCTCTCACCCAGAAAGGGTGGCCAGTACTGATTGCCAAGGACGTACAGAGTGCGCTGCGCCCGCTAGCTATACTTAATACGGTGCCTGTTCGACGGCAGTGAAATGTCCCTTAGAGAAGCAATGCTTCATCTATTTAGAGAACACCGAACAGCAGTGAAAAGTTGCCGAAGTGCCCTGCTGTTCGGTGGTTTCATTCGACAGGTTTATTCAGGAGAAACCCATAGGCTTCAATGTTAAAAATATTCCCATTTTAGTTCAATATCTAATAAACCATTTAGAGCTGGGCAATATATCAATGATAGCTGGGCAATATATCAATGAGAGCTGGGCAATATATTAATGAGAGCTGGGCAATATATCAATGAGAGCTGGGCAATATATCAATGAGAGCTGGGCAATATATCAATGAGAGCTGGGCAATATATTAATGAGAGCTGGGCAATATATCAATGAGAGCTGGGCAATATATCCATGAGAGCTGGGCAATATATTAATGAGAGCTGGGCAATATATCAATGAGAGCTGGGCAATATATTAATGAGAGCTGGGCAATATATCAATGAGAGCTGGGCAATATATCCTTGAGAGCTGGGCAATATATTAATGAGAGCTGGGCAATATATTAATGAGAGCTGGGCAATATATCAATGAGAGCTGGGCAATATATTAATGAGAGCTGGGCAATATATTAATGAGAGCTGGGCAATATATTAATGAGAGCTGGGCAATATATCAATGAGAGCTGGGCAATATATTAATGAGAGCTAGGCAATATATTAATGAGAGCTGGGCAATATATCAATGAGAGCTGGGCAATATATCAATGAGAGCTGGGCAATATATTAATGAGAGCTGGGCAATATATCAATGAGAGCTGGGCAATATATCCATGAGAGCTGGGCAATATATTAATGAGAGCTGGGCAATATATCAATGAGAGCTGGGCAATATATCAATGAGAGCTGGGCAATATATTAATGAGAGCTAGGCAATATATCTATGAGAGCTGGGCAATATATCCATGAGAGCTGGGCAATATATTAATGAGAGCTAGGCAATATATCAATGAGAGCTAGGCAATATATCAATGAGAGCTGGGCAATATATCAATGAGAGCTAGGCAATATATCAATGAGAGCTGGGCAATATATCAAGAAGAGCTGGGCAACATATCAATGAGAGCTGGGCAATATATCCATGAGAGCTGGGCAATATATTAATGAGAGCTAGGCAATATATTAATGAGAGCTGGGCAATATATCAATGAGAGCTGGGCAATATATTAATGAGAGCTGGGCAATATATCAATGAGAGCTGGGCAATATATTAATGAGAGCTGGGCAATATATCAATGAGAGCTGGGCAATATATTAATGAGAGCTGGGCAATATATCCATGAGAGCTGGGCAATATATCAATGAGAGCTGGGCAATATATCAATGAGAGCTGGGCAACATATCAATGAGAGCTGGGCAATATATCCATGAGAGCTGGGCAATATTTGGGGGCGCACAATTCTTGGCTGGCCCCGGGCACTAACAACCCACACTACGCCACTGGTTGTGGGTAATTAAAGTTAAATTATAAGTAGATACTACTCACTCCCTACCGGACAGTCTTTTATCCCATTCTCACCAGCAGGTTAGAGAACAGGTCTACCTTAACAGATTTAGAATTTGTCTTATGCAATCATTGTTTATTTTCTCTTTTTTGCACAAACTAGGGTTTATCCTCTTTTCCCTAAGCCAGCAAAGTGTACCAACTAAGGTAGCTACTACCAAGTAAATTGTGTTTAGTGCCCAAGTGTCTGATCTATCTCTCCAATTAGGGTGCTAGAGAAGTCCATGGTTTGCATACAAAGGCTTCTAGTTTAGCAGTTAAAGTAGTACAAATCCGCATTTACCAGTGAAAAGTAAAATTTGTGTATTTCCATCTTTTATGTGGCTCAGGCCCAAGTAAGGGCTCTATTAAATACTTTGCGCAAACGTTAACGCGGCGCAAAAACGCATTGACGCGAGGGGAAAAACCTTTGTGCAGAACGTCATATTACAATGTCCGCGCAAAAAATGCACGTGAACGTCTACCTCTGGTGAACCTGCGCGAACCCTTTGCGAGCGTAATGTACATTGCGCGTCCTATACTTAACATTGTTAGCGCAAATGCGTTTGTGCGCTGGTATGCGGATGGTATTACAATCTATGCGCGCATAATTTTAACGTCTTTTTAAAAGCTGGTGTTAATGGAAAATCTGAACGACCTGGCTGAACCCAAATACACCAGCCCGAAAAAAAAAATACAGCAAAGTATAGTTACACATTCTACGCATACCCACACAAAACAATTGAGAGGTTGTGCGTGTTTTTATTATTGCTGCAGCATATATACTCAGATTGGTTTTGACAGGCGCAAAAACTTAACGGGAGACAATTGTGGTTCTTAATTCAGATTGGCTGAATCACGTGAAAAAACAGGCCGCGCACAGATTTCTGCGCGCAGCGTTAATGCGCGCGTATTTTTGCATGTCTTTTTTATGGGCGTTATTTTTTGACGGATGAAAAAATGCACTCGGTTTGTAAAACCAGCGTTAATTTACGTGCATTAACGTTTAACGCTGCGTGAAAAAAAAATAGCGTTGTGCGTGCGCTTTTGCGCGTAGCAGTTAATAGAGCCCCAAGTGTCTGACTTTAGAGATAGACAGTATGCATGTGAAGATTTTTTTTCAGCTGCTCCCATGATTAATAAAGAGACTTCTTGAAATAAATAGTTTACAATGAGGAGGTTTGGGTGAGCAGTTTTGATAGGTTCTACTCATTGCAGTTCACGGTGGATGAAATGGCGAATACACTGAAAGATTTAAAGGGAAAAAAGGGGGTGAAGCGCCCACCGGAAATTAGTGTCTATCCCACTCGCTGAATGTTGTGTGTGGGGGTTTCTCTAAATACCCAAATGACAATTGGACAAAAGATACAACACAGCGCTAAAAGACCTAAGTCAGCAAGAAAGTGGGTTAGCCCACTTTAACTACTACTTTAACCCACTTTCTTGCGGACTTAGGTCTTTTAGCGCTGTGTTGTATCTTTTGTCACACTGAAAGATTTGCTTGTAAAATAAAGTCCTTAGGCCTCATCAAGAAATAAATGAGCAACATTTATCTTTACTTTGTTTGTTTATTATCTTTGTTGAATCCAAGATTTCCACAAGATATGCGGCTTTAATACTGGAAAATCTGTTTCCATTGTATAAGATTGCATAACTCTATTGAACAGACTAACACCTAAAACCAGTGGTGTAGAGAAGGGGGCAAGGGGGCCCCCAGGAACCTGTCGAGGGGGGGGTGCTGCAAGCAGGGGCGGACTGATGTGTTGCCCCAGTTCGGCATCTATATTGTTCCAATATGGGGCTTGAACCACAGCAGGCTGACTTCTTCCATCTCAGCCCTCACTGTGGGACTGCCCCGGCAGCAGGCATCATAGCACATGCGCACAATAACATCATAAAGAGGGAGGCCTAAATTTGCTTTAACCCTACTGTAACAGATCTCAGCACCTCGACAGGGTCACATCTGTCAATGTCACTTCCTTGCTGGACACCCGTGTTCTCCTCCTGACTCTCTCCAGTACCTTAGTCGCAGCTTAAAGACGGGTACACGTGAAGAGCCTTGCTAGCATCCCCCCAGAAATAAGGCGTGGCTGTAGATCTAGGGCTACCCACACCATGAGTCGTGACTGCTCCTAGGGTCAGAATACCCTGCCCAATACAAGAGAACCGTTTCTTGAACAGTGTAGTTGAGGAGGTCTGTTTTGGTGTCACTGAAAAGACCAGATCCTGGCCTTTCCAGTGATATCTAACATGACCAGGTAATCTGTAAAAATACATATATATATTTTTTTTTTCTCCAAAAGCAGCTGTATGGTTCATTTTTCAATAATAAAGTGAATAATATTGCTGCACTACCTCACCTTCTCATTTCCCATAACAGCAGCAAGTGCAGAGGTTATGGAGCAATGTGTTATTACACATTGTTTAATAGAAAACGTAAAGGGTTAATCAATAAGAGCCAAACTTTTGAGTCAAATATTGGCAAATTGACAGCAATATACGTGCAGTTCGCCACAAATTGCCATAATTCAGCACCCTTCGGTGGCAGTGAAATTGCCCCGTTGGGAAGTAATGGTTAATCTATTCAGAGAACACCGAGCAGCACTGACATACTGGTAAAATGCCCAGAATTCCTGTGGTTCTGTTTGACAGGTTTAAACAGACGAATCTCATAGGGTCAATGTAAAAAAATACTTTGGTTTTTATAAATTTTTTGTCCAACCGTTTATTCATTTCATTTGCAGGGTCGTCAGCTGTCTTTGGCGGCATTGGGCTGTCTGGTCAGCAGTGGCGTTCGATAGATCCCATTTGGCACATTTTGAGGACAATTCGGTGAATACTTAATTCACCACATGGTCGACAAACTGATATCGCCGAAACACACTGAAGTGCGCCGAACAAGTGAGCGATGAAATTTTATGCTCTCTGAATAACCCCCTTAATCCACCGCATCACCCCTGCATCACCATTCTGTACTCCCAACAAGGTCAAGTGAAGTGTCACTGGAAAGGATAGAGTTTGGCCTTTCCGATGCTACCAAACATGACCGTAAAATGTGTAAAAATAAAAAAGGGAAAAAACAAACAATTGCAAAACCTTTTTTCCCCCCTCTGTTCTAAGGCAGTGGCATTATTAACTTATAACACAAACAATGTCACTGCACTAATTCCCATTCTCATTTCTCACACTGTGAGCAAATTTGAAAGTGATAGCGTAATACGTTACTATGCCTTATTTCATCTAAATCATGGGGGGGCGCTATGGGAGGATTTGCTCCCAGGCACCTCACAAACTTGCTACGCCTCTGCCTAAGGCCTATAGCATATGTAATTTGAGTGACTATACATTGGAATGGTACCTGGTTCCTGGCAGAGTGTAGCTTGGCTTCCAAGGTGTACAACACTTATGCATGTAATGACAGCTATAGGTAAGTACTATAGACTTGCCAAGTCACACGGTTTGAATCTGTGACATATGGTTAACCGCAAACCTCCCACTCACCCAACAGCCCTAGACCGTCATCCAGTTTTCAGGAAGACTAAAGGTAAAAGCACTGAGTGCCTCTTTAATAGTGCTCTCACTGGTTAAATAGTTTAAATCGGGTCTTGTTGCCCCTTGCTCATACAAGGCAGCCTTGATCGGTTGCTGGGCCAGGTAGTCTGTAATCTTGCTGAACTTTGTCCTAATACGATGCCCCTTTTGCAACTAGCATAAAGACCACAACCACCACAAATGCCATGCCCCTACACTCCCAATCACTGACCTGCCAGAGGTGACATGTTTGACACTAGCTTCCATCAATACAATTCTATGAAAAATTGGCAACTATGTATCCAGAGACACACAAACTTATCCATTTTTTTTTTAGGTGGGGGTTAACGACTTTTGTACATTTGATAAGATTGATAGATTCAATACTACAGTTTTAGCAAATATTATATGTGATGTAAAAGTAAAACCATCATTGGCATTTATTTCTGTATTTTAATAGCCAACCAAAGTCTATAAGATAGGATATTACACACCAACATTCCATTTTCTGAAATGTAAAAAATGCTTATAGTTAATTCTTTCAGTTGCTATGTCATACATCAGTTTAGTTTTTACAGTTGTACAGTCTTTTTCAATAATTTCCATCCAATGTTGTCAAAAATTTAAGAAGAAACAGTGATAGTTTGCTTCAGTTCACTAGCATCTGCTCTGCTGCAATGCACTTATAAAAAGTATGTCTCAATTTGCAAATTGACATTTTGGATCTAAGAGTCTTTTCTGATTGCAGATTGTATCTGCATATGTAATGTCAAAACACATAAGAGTCAAACAAAATTAGTTCATGAGTCAGATCATATACAATTTAAGACGTTCTACAAGAACATACAGTTGATGTAAACTATAATTTAGTTATTAGCTGTTTTATTAAATGTTTTATTTAATAGCTCAAATCAAGATCGGTAAAATATTTTAGTTACAAAAAGGAAATTATTATAATTTAACTTTACATACTTCTAAAAACCATTCTGCCATGATGACAGCTGATCTTATTACAAATATAAAACATATTGTCACAATCACAATCTGATACTTGTTTACTAAAGATAAACAGAAATTAATACTATTTCACTGTTAAAGAACATCAATGTTGATGATAGAAATCTTAAAATTTATAAGATAGTCATAGAAACTCAAGATAGAATGTAAAAATGTTGAACTCATTTCTACAGCTGTGAGAACACCATATGCAGAACCTTTCACAAAAGCCCAAAAACATTTCAATGGACTGCAAGCCTTATAGCGCAATTGCAGATTGAAGTTTGATAATTGCAAACAAATATTCCATATAAATTTGCTTTAACCCTACTGTAACAGATCTCAGCACCTCGACAGGGTCACATCTGTCAATGTCACTTCCTTGCTGGACACCCATGTTCTCCTCCTGACTCTCTCCAGTACCTTAGCCGCAGCTTAAAGACGGGTACACGTGAAGAGCCTTGCTAGCATCCCCCCAGAAATAAGGCATGGCTGTAGATCTAGGGCTACCCACACCATGAGTCGTGACTGCTCCTAGGGTCAGAATGAAACTCTATTTATATGGTCACACATGGGTCGTTTACAAACACAAAACCTCCCCTAGGAAATGTTCTGAGGGATTCTCATGTTTCTGTTACTTCTGTTTATTGGAATGTGAAACATAATTAGATGAGAGACACAGTTAAATTAAAAATTACATAACATTTCTAAACAAGGCAGGACAATAGTAATCGGGATGATAAACAAGATTACAGACAGCAGATTTACAAACTATTCCAATATAAACAGATAACAACATATTCCTGAGACAAGGGTAAACTGAGAGTCTAATCCTCTCAACAGATAACAAAGGTACACATGGACCAGACAATAAAACAATAGCATTATTCTGTCATAGTACAGATTAACAAACCTAATTACAATATAAAAACTCTATTTTGTTCTGAATTGTCCTAGCACCCAAATTCTGTCGCCGGCCATTTTAACACATATAGTTTTCCAAGCAAAACAGTCAATTTCTGGGAGAAAATTGTACATTTAACCCAGCTGGGTTAAAATGAAGAACTAGCTGGAAGTACTTCCATGTCCTCAGCTGAAAAAGCCACGTTCGCCCCGGTTCAGGGGAACTGGCAACCGTGGATACAATTAGCTCTGTTTGCTGTGCATCTAATGGTTGCAGGAAACGGCAACCAGCCCAAATCTCCTGTTCTGTTGGTGGGCGTTTATCCATGGACAGGAGGCAAGCCCACTGGTCCCTCCATCTTGCACAGTAACCCTGCGTTCTGTCACACCTATGTTTGGAATTAATTTTATACTTTAACTCAGTCAACCATCCCCTCCTCCTAAAGATTGCTAGCTCTCTTGGTCGCAGTGTTACTATCTACTCTTTGTTCAACTCTTATCTCTCTGACAGATCCTTCTCTGTATCCCTTTCTAGCAATTTCTCCTCTTCAATGCCTCTGTCAGTCGGCGTACCTCCAGGCTCTGCTGTGGATCCTCTGCTCATTTCAATTCATACCTCTGTGCTTGGTAAACTCGTCACCAATTATGGCTTCAAATATCACCTATACACAGATGATATTCCAATCTACCGTTCCATTCCTGATCTCTCTCTCCCTCTATGTTCTCAGCTCAGTGACTGCTAGTTTGGAATTTCTCTTGGATGGCCTCTCACCACCTGACGATTAATATGTCCAAGACTGAGCTCCTTCTAATTCTCCCCACCAGCTCTACTCCGATTTCTGACTTTCCTATAACTGTTAACGGTGACACTATCCTTCCTTCTTTGGAGTGACTCTTGAATCCAGTCATTCTTTCAGCCACTACATACAAATACCCTCCTCATCCCTCTGCAATCACATTTGCAATGTTGATATAGAATTTGTTCACTTTTGAATGTTGTCACCACTAAGCAATATTCAGCATTCACCGCAGGGTCCCCGAAGTGCAGGGAAAACCCGTCGAACACCCACCGAAAACCCGCCGGAACCGCCGCAAAAAAACACGCCAAACACGTCGGAAAAAGCTGACGAGCCGCCGATCATACAGAGACCAGCCGCCGGAAAAAGCCTACAAGCTGACAAGCGGGGTAATAAAAAAAAACAAAATGCTCGAAAGTGTTAAAATATAAAAGCTGTTTGCAAAAAAACTAATGAATGAAAATGCCTGGAATTAACAAATAAGGTCCAATGAATGATAATAAAATGACATTTTACAGAAAAAAGAAAAAAAAACACTTTTTAAAGAAAAATGGGAAAAAGATTTTGATGAAAAATGCCTAAAAGGTCCTAAAAAATATATATATAAAGAGACTTTTTACTGCAGATTAAAACAATAAACGGTTTATTAGATATTGCATAAAAACGGCAATATTTTTAACATTGAAGCCTATGGGATTCGCCTGAATAAACCTGCCTAATGAAAACACCGAACAGCAGGGCACTTCGGCAACTTTTCCCCGCTGTTCGGTGTTCTCTGAATAGGTTAACCATTACTTGGGGAATTTCACTGCCTTCAAACAGGCACCATACGTGCAGGCAATTCGCCAAAATTTTGCGAACTGCCTGCCCTCTGAATAGCCGAATGGCCCCAAAATGACATTGTACGGGGAAATTCCCCGTTTGATGCCATTTCGGGGCCAAATCGGCTGTCTCTGAATAACCCCTGTAGTCTTTCGAAAGTTACTTACAATGAAAACAGGTCACAATATTAAAATAAGATGCAGTCTCTGTCTTCAGTCTCTGTTGGTTCTAACCTCAGCTGACCATGATCTGAGTAGAATAACCTCTCAGTATTTGATTTCAGTAGTGGTTTTCAATAGTTTTCCAGTTAAATGTTATTACCTTATGTGAATTCCACAAGCAGTGATGGCAACCTCTACGGGTATTTAATGTACCTATAGGGCTGCATTCACTGTTAACATGCAGTTATGTTCCGATGGCAGAATAAGTAGGGACTACTTTACCTTTGTTTTCTTATGCTATCATTAAGAGGAGTCAATAGATCCCGCTCTCCACTTCAGTGGGGAATTTCAAGCAAGCACTAGTTTTGGTTGGTTTTTCTTCCTTTTAAAATATTTTCGCTGTAGTTACTGAAACATACAACTGTTGTCCACACTGAACATTTTGCTGTATGCAACTCACAGCTATGTTCAAGTTAAGGATGAATTGATAGTTAACTCAATTTGACTTTCATGAGTCTAGATGCCATAGAGATGTTTGGGTATTGCACCGTGAGCATTGACAATCTGTTTGACAATCTGTTGTCTTGTGATCTTTCTTTGCAGATCAGAGTTTACAATTGGAATGATAATGTCACTACGATTTTTATAAATATAGGTGTCTGCAAATGCCCAATATTTTGTGCATTAATCCTTTCATTGCTGAGCCATTTCACCCCAGTGTGCTGAGCTCATTTTCACCACGTTTTGCTCATCACATTTAATTACTGTTTAAAATATTGTTTTAATGTAGGACCCAAAGAATTATATTTCATTTTTTCAATGGACTCACCATATCCAAATGATATCATTAACCTCTTCACTGCTGTGCCATTTCACCTGTGTGCTGAGCTCATTTTGACCGTTTTGTGCTCATCATATTTAAAGGCATTGAAATCATGTTTTATTGTAGGACTTTATTGTAGGACTCTGTAACGTTGGGGGCTTCCAGCCCCTCCGGTGTGCTCGGCGGCAGCATGTCTGATGCTGCTCGCTTGCCAGCACCCGGTTTAAATAGAGACAGGCAGGAAGGTGGCTGCATGAGGCACGGCTTGAGAGGGGGTGCCGTCTGGTGATGCGGTCTGGTATCAGAGGAGTCCAGGTCTTTTAAAAACCAACAGTTCCTTCTAAGCAGTGCCAGATCGTGGTTATCCATACCTGAGCTCCCTGTACCAGTATTCCCTTGTGATTGAACCTGTTATTGACCTCTTCTTGCTTTCTGACTATTCTGCCTTCCGTTGCCCTAGACTATTTCCTTGTACTACGCTCCTGCACTGATATCGACCCGGCTATTCCCTTTGACCATTCTATACTCTGTATTCCTGATTCTGGCTCGTCTGACTACCCCTGTGTTGCTGACCTAGTTTTGTATTACGATATTGTCTTTGATTAACCCTTTCTGTCTAGCTAGTATATATATACCTGGCCAATTGTAAGGACCAGACAGTTAGGGATTCTTTTACGGCTACCCTGTTGGTAGCTTTTGGGCTCTGTGGAGTGTTGGGCTTTAAGGACTGCATGGTGAAATCCGGGAACCGTGACATTACGATCTGGCCAAATGGATTCCGCAGACTTAGCACAGCATTTGAGTAACTTTGTATCCAGACAGGACGAGCAGGACCACAGAATGGATCAGTTTGCTCTCACCTTGCAAACTATCCTGACTCGTATGGCTCACCTGGAACCAGCTGGGGTTGCACCTCCACCTGCTATACCTGTGTCCCCTGTCGCTCAGACTTCCCAGGTACACATGACCACTCCTATGAGGTTTGACGGTACTCCCTCGGAGTGCCGGGATTTTTGGTCCATGTGGATATTCATTTCAAACTAAATCCACAAATGTTTAACACTGACATAGCCAAAGTAGGGTTCATTATTAACCATCTGTCTGGCAGAGCGTTGACATGGGCGAATCCTCTATGGGAGGCAGAGAAGCCTATCATACTGAACTATAAAGAATTCATAGCCGAGTTAAAACGTACATTTAATCACACCAGAATGGCCAAGGTAGCTGGCAAATCCTTGTTCCGCATACGTCAAGTGAACAGGACTGTGTCTGATTATGCTATAGAATTTAAAACGTTGGTTTCTGACATGAACGGGACTAATGAGGCTCTGGTTCTGGCTTTTATGGAGGGGTTATCAGAGTCATTGATGCATGAGTTGGCTCCTCATAAATTACCTGAGGTGTTGAGTGAACTCATAGATTATTTTATAGATCTGGATGATCAGATAAGGGACAGAAGAACACCAAGAGAGAAACCTAAGAGACCGTTACCAAGGTTGGCCCCTGTCTTTCAGGCACCACCTAGAGAGTTATCTCCTCCCTCTGAGACAATGCAACTAGGCCATACTAGGCTGACAGAGGAAGAGAGAACAAGGCATCTTCGTGAGGGATCGTGCCTGTATTGTGGTGTAAAGGGACATTTACAACTTCAATGTCCTGCTCGCCCTAGAATGCATGATAGGTCGGAAAACTACCGCACCTAAGGCAGCTGAGGAGACAGGCCTTGAGTGTGACGTTCATGTCTCCTGTCAAAGACACTAGACTCTTGTTACCAGTATCCATAGCTTGGGAGACCAAGACCATGCATACTACCGCTTCTGTTGATTCTGGGGCTGCTGGTAATTTCATTGATGTTGAAAACGCTTCCCCTATCTCTCCCCCTCTGGTTGTAAGAGAGACACCCTTGGTCGTCGAAGCCATAGACAGTAGGCCGTTATCCTGCCCCAGGATAACTCACGATACTGTTACAGTGGTTCTTCTTACCACTGGTCTCTTGCACAAAGAAGAGATCATATTTCAGGTTATCCGTTCACCTTCCAATCCTGTTGTGCTTGGTTTCCCTTGGTTGGTGGAACATAATCCTGTTATTGATTGGGCTAAGGGAGAGATACAGTCTTGGAGTCCTGCTTGTTTTGTGAATTGTTTAATACCCATTCAGCATATTGGTGCCCTGAACACACCCACAGCTCCTACATTGTCCACAGAGGTTCCTGACTGGTATGCCGACCTCAGGGCTGTATTCGATAAAAGAGAGGCAGAGAAACTACCTCCACATAGACCGTATGATTGCTCCATAGATATTTATCCAGGTACCATGCCTCCTCGAGGCAAAGTATATCCTTTATCTATAAAGGAGAACCAAATCATGGAGGAGTACGTAAAGGAGAATTTGGAGAGAGGTTTTATCAGACGTTCCTCTTCTCCAGCAGTGGCTGGGTTCTTTTTTGTGTCTAAAAAAGAAGGAGATTTACGCCCGTGTATTGATTTTAGGGGGCTTAACAAGATCACCATCAAGAATGTGTACCCTATCCCTCTTATATCAGAACTGTTCGACAGGTTAAGGGGATCAGCAGTATAACAAAACTCGATTTAAGAGGGGCTTACAACCTGATACGTATAAAAGAGGGGCATGAGTGGAAAACAGCATTTAACACCAGGAGTGGGCATTATGAATATCTGATCACGCCTTTCGGTCTCTGTAATGCTCCAGCTGTATTCCAAGATTTCATTAATGATGTGCTCAGAGAGTTTTTGCAATCCTTTGTTATCGTATACCTAGACGATATACTGATTTACTCTCCCGATCTGAAAACCCACCATGAACATGTCAGACAGTTATTAGCAAAACTACTAGACAATTGTCTTTATTGCAAACTGGAGAAGTGTTTATTCGACATTACTACTGTGAAATTTCTTGGGTACATTATCACTCCAGAAGGTTTTGAGATGGATCCTTACAAACTAACGGCCATCTCAGAATGGACTCTTCCCCAAGGCCTTCAAGCCATACAGAGGTTTTTGGGGTTTTCCAACTACTATAGGAGATTTATCAAGAATTATTCTGCTGTAGCTTCTCCTATCATTAATATGACACGTAAACGTCTGAAGAACCAGGTCTGGTCTTCACAATCCAAACAGGCATTCGAAGCTCTCAAACAGGCTTTCATTTCTGCTCCAGTGTTACGGCATCCTGATCCCAGAGTCCCATTTGTTTTTGAGGTTGATGCTTCTGAGATAGGACAGCCCCAATGCCTATCTCAAAAAGAGTCTCCAGGGAAGCCTCTACATCCTTGTGGGTTCTTTTCAAGAAAATTATCACCAGCAGAACGCAATTATGATATCGGTAACAGAGAATTGCTTGCTATTGTGTCTGCCCTGTCAGAGTGGAGACATTTGTTGGAAGGTACTCTTGACCCTTTGTTAATAATCACTGATCATAAGAACCTTACGTACATCGGGGATGCTAAACGTCTGAACTCGAGACAGGCCAGGTGGTCATTACTACTGTCTCGGTTTAATTTTGTGTTGACTTACAGAACAGGTGACCGCAATGTAAAGGCTGATGCCCTATCTTGTTAATATGACCCGTATGAATCAAATACACAAGACCACAATAGAAACATAGAAACATAGAAAAATGTCGGCAGATAAGAACCTTTCGGCCCATCTAGTCTGCCCAATTACATGGATACTTTACCTGGATTTATCTTTTGTTTAGGTTAGCCTTATGTCTATCCCATGCTTGCTTAAATTCAATTACTGTTTTGGCCTCTACCACTTCAACTGGAAGGCTGTTCCATGTATCCACCACCCTCTCAGTAAAATAATGCTTCCTGATGTTACTTTTAAACCTTTGCCCCTCTAATCTAAGACTATGTCCTCTTGTTTTGCTACTTTGTTTCCTTTTAAATATACTCCCTTCCTCTACCTTGTGGATTCCCTTTACGTATTTAAATGTTTCTATCATATCTCCTCTGTCTCGTCTTTTTTCCAAGCTGTACATGTTAAAATCATTAAGCCTTTCCTGGTAACTTTTCTCCTTCAAGCCATACACCATTTTAGTAGCCCTTCTCTGAACTCTCTCTAAGATGTCTATATCCTTCTGGAGATACGGTCTCCAGTACTGCACACAGTACTCCAAGTGAGGTCTCACCAGTGCTCTGTACAGTGGCATGAGCACTTCCCTTTTCCTACTGCTAATACCTCTCCCTACACAACCAAGCATTCTGCTAGCATTTCCTGCTCCTCTATTACATTGACTACTTACCCTTAGATCCTCTGAAATAATAACCCCTAAATCCCTTTCCTCAGATGTTGAGGTTAGGACTGTATCAAATATTCTATATTCAGCCCTTGGGTTTTTACGTCCCAGGTGCATTATCTTGCACTTATCCACATTAAAACTCAATTGCCACAGCTCCTACCATTTTTTTAGTTTACCTAAATCATTTGTCATTTGGCTGATCCCTCCAGGAACGTCAACCCTGTTGCAAATCTTTGTGTCATCAGCAAAAAGACATACTTTCCATTAATACCTTCTGCAATATCACTAATAAAAATATTAAAGAGAATGGGTCCAAGTACTGACTCCTGAGGTACCCCACTGGAAACAAGACCTTGCGCCGAATAAACTCCATTTACCACAACCCTCTGTTGCCTGTCACTCAGCCACTGCCTAATCCATTCAACAATATTGGAATCCAAGCTCAAAGATTGCAATTTATTGATAAGCCTTCTATGCAGAACAGTATCAAAAGCCTTACTGAAATCTAAATAAGCAATGTCTACTGCACCACCTGTGTCTATTATTTTTGTTACCCAATCAAAAAAATCAATAAGATTAGTTTGGCATGATCTCCCTGAGGTAAACCCATGTTGTTTCTGATCCTGTAATCTATGTGTTTTTAGATGTTCAACAATCCTTTCCTTTAACATGGTTTCCATTAATTTCCCCACTACTGACGTAAGACTAACTGGCCTATAGTTCCCCGATTCCTCCCTACTACCCTTCTTGTAAATGGGCACAACATTTGCTAATTTCCAGTCTTCTGGGACGACTCCCATTAGCAAGGATTGGTTAAATAAATCTGTTAACGGTTTTGCTATTACATCACTGAGCTCTTTTAATAATTTAGGGTGGATCCCATCAGGCCCCATTGACTTATTTGTCTTTACTTTAGACAGCTGCTGTAGAACCTCCTCCTCTGTAAACTGATATGTAAATGTCACGTTAGTGTTTCCTCCTAACTGAGGTCCCTTTCCTTCCTTTTCTTCTGCAAAGACTGAACAAAAATATTCATTGAGGCAGTCAGCGAGACTTTTATCCTCTTCTACATACCTTCCTTCCTTTGTTTATAATCTAACTAATCCTTGTTTTACTTTTCTTTCCTCGTTTATGTATCTAAAAAATGTTTTGTCCCCCTTTTTTACTGACTGAGCTATTTTCTCTTCTGCGTGTGCTTTGGAAGCTCTTATAAATTGCTTTGCCTCTTTCTGCCTAATCTTATAGGTTTGCCTATCTTCTTCACTCTGAGTTTTTTTATAATTATTGAATGCTGTCTTTTTGTTCTTCATTATTTTGGCCACTTCTGCAGAGTACCACAGTGGTTTCTTCCCTTTTTTTGTTTTTGCTAACAAGCCGAATGCAATTGCCTGTGGCCTTCAATAATGCTTCCTTTAAATAATCCCATTTCTCCTGGACTCCCTTTAAACTCCTCCAGTCTGATAATGACTCCTTCACACAAAATCTCATTTTAGAAAAATCTGTTTTTTTAAAGTCTAAAAGTTTTGTTTTTGTGTGGTGCAGCTCCATCCCTGTTCTTATATTAAACCATACTGACTGGTGATCACTAGATCCCAACTTTTCACCTACAACAACTCCGATACCAAACCTCCATTTGTGAGTATTAAATCCAATATGGCCTATTTATGGGTTGGCTCCTCAACTACTTGTGTTAGAGATAATCCCAGTAGGGAGTTTAGAATATTTGTACTCCTGGTGCACCCAGCTGTTTTGGTTTCCAGTTCACATCAGGAAGATTAACATCCCCCATGATAATAACTTCCCCCTTCATTGCCATTTTAGCTATTTCCTCAAACAGAAGATTATCTAGCTCTTCTACTTGTCCAGGGGGTCTATAGATCACACTTGCATGAGCTACTGTATGATTGCCAAATGTTAGAGTAACCCAATCTGACTCTATCTTCACCTCGCTCACTTTTATTTGGTTCGTTTTTATGTTGTTTTTCACATACAGGGCCACTCCTCCTCCTTTCCTACCTTCTCTGTCTTTTCTATATAAAGAGTACCCCGGTATTGTTATGTCCCAGTTATTTTTCTCACTGAACCATGTCTCAGTAACCGCCACTAAATCTACTTTTTCAGCTGTCATCATTGCCTCCAGTTCATTGATTTTATTGACTAAACTGCGAGCATTTATAGACACGACTCTGAACTTGTCATTTTTTTCCCCGCATGTTGCTTGCTCCCTCCGATTTAGTTTTGGGGGACAATCGGGCAGATTGTTTTTTACCCTTTTGTCCACCCTCCTAGTTTAAATATTTCTTTGTGAAACCTTTGAACTTCTCACTGAGAACATATGTTCCCCATGAGTAAGATGCAAACCATCTTTTTTTATACAGTTCCTTTCTGCTCCAATTAGAGCTATCATGGGACACAAAGCCAAATCCTTGCTCCCGACACCATTCCCGAAGCCACAAATTAAATTCCCTATTGCGCATCTGCCTATCTTGAATGTTATGCACAGGCAAAACTTCAGAGAATAACACAGTGGACGCAATCTGCTGTATTTTACCTCCAAGAACACAAAAATCTTCCTTAATCTCAGAAACCTCATTGCTATCCAAGTCATTTGTCCCTAGATGGACTAGAACAATCCTATAGTTCCTCCTTAACGTATTGTGGCTTTCACTGTCTTGTCTGTTTCCTCGCCTTTCCTGGAACGCCTCCAAGCAGCTCAAATGGGGGCTCCACCTAACAAGCCTCCAGATATGTTGTTTGTTCCTGAAAAGGAAAGACAAGAATTACTCATAATGTTTCATGATTCAAAACCAGCAGGTCATCCTGGTATTACTAAGACTCTTACCAGTATCTCCAGACAGTTCTGGTGGACCACCATGCGACAGGACATACGTGCTGTGCCAGAAGCAAAACCAGTAAAACCTTGCCTGTCGGTTTATTGCAGCCTTTACCCATTCCTAATAGGCCTTGGTCTCATCTATCCATGGATTTTATTGTGGACTTGCCGAGGTCCGAGGGTCATACTGTGGTTCTGACAGTTGTAAACCGCTTCTCCAAAATGGCTCATTTTGTTCCTTTACCTAAGCTTCCTACAGCCAAAGAACTGGCGGTCGTCTTTGCTAGAGAGATTGTACGAATACATGGGGTTCCATATGAAATAGTCTCTGACAGAGGAGCTCAGTTCATCTCTCGTTTCTGGAGGGATTTCTGTGCGGAGATGGGGGTGCGATTGACCTTCTCTTCAGCATATCATCCACAAACCAATGGGGCAGCAGAGAGGGCAAATCAGGGTCTCGAGCAGTACATACGTTGGTTTACCACACAACAACAAGACAATTGTTTGGAGTTGTTGCCCTGCGCCGAGTATGCACGTAATAACGCCGTTAACGAGACCACTGGCCACTCTCCTTTTTCTGCTATCTATGGTTTTTTTCCCTCCGGCTCTACTGCTTCAGTTTGCTGAACATGCCATCCCGGCTCTCGATGAACATCTCACACAACTACAAGACATTTTGAGACAGATTCGTGAAAACATGGAGCACAATGTTGCTGTCCAGAAACGCAAGGCTGACAGGCATAGGTTACAGGCTCCTTCCTACAACGTGGGAGATAGAGTTTGGTTGTCCAGTAGGAATGTGAAGTTGCGGGTGCCTTCTATGAAAATGGCACCTCGGTTTATCGGTCCATACAAGATCATTCGCCGCGTTAACCCTGTGGCTTATGCTCTTGCCCTTCCTAGACATCTTCGCTTGCACAACGTCTTCCACACCTCCCTACTGAAGCCTTTGTTGTGTAACAGGTACACGCGGGTCGTTCCTCCTCCTCCTCCTGTTCTGGTTGATGGAGTAGCAGAGTATGAGGTTAGGAAAGTTCTGGATTCTAGGCTGTTCAGGGGTGCTCTGCAGTACTTGGTCGATTGGGTGGGTTATGGTACGGAGGACCAGTCCTGGATTCCTGCTTCCAACATGTCTGCCTCTAGGTTGGTCAGGGCGTTCCATGCCTCGCACCCCGATCGCCCTGGTGGTCGTCCTGCCACTCGCCCCGGTGGTCGTCCTGACACTTGTCCTGTTGGTCGTCTGGTGGCCTCCCGTGGAGGGGGGTACTGTAAAGTTGGCTGCTTCCAGCCCCTCCGGTGTGCTCGGCAGCAGCATGTCTGATGCTGCTCGCTTGCCAGCACCCGGTTTAAATAGAGACAGGCAGGGAGGTGGCTGCATGAGGCATGGCTTGAGAGGGGGGCGCGGTCTGGTGACGCGGACCTATCAGAGGAGTCCAGGTCTTTTAAAAACCAACAGTTCCTTCTAAGCAGTGCCAGATCGATGGTTATCCATACCTGAGCTCCCTGTACCAGTATTCCCTCGTGATTGAACCTGTTATTGACCTCTGCTTGTTTTCTGACTATTCTGCCTTCCATTGCCCTAGACTATTTCCTTGTACTACGCTCCTGCACTGATATCGACCCGGCTATTCCCTTTGACCATTCTATACTCTGTATTCCTGATTCTGGCTCATCTGACTACCCCCGTGTTGCTGACCTGGTTTTGTATTACGACATTGTCTTTGATTAACCCTTTCTGTCTAGCTAGTATACCTGGCCAATTGTAAGGACCAGACAGTTAGGGATTCTTTAACGGCTACCCTGTTGGTAGCTTTTGGGCTCTGTGGAGTGTTGGGCTTTAAGGACTGCATGGTGGGATCCGGGAACGTGACAGACCCAGACAAGTTATATATCCTTATTTTCAGCAGACTCGGCAGATTAAAAGACTATCATTATATGTACAGTATCTCACAGAAGTGAGTACACCCTTCACATTTTTCGAAATTTTTATTATATCTTTTCATGTGGCAACATTGAAGAAATGACACTATGCTAAAATGTAAAGTAGTGAGTGTACAGATTGTATAACAGTGCAAATTTGCTGTCCCCTCAAAATAACTCAAAACACACAGACATTAATGTCTAAACAGCTGGCAACAAAAGTGAGTACACCCCTAAGTGAAAATGTCCAAATTGGGCCCAATTAGCCATTTCCCCCTCCAGTGTCATCTGACTCGTTAGTGTTACAAAGTCTCAGGTATGAATGGGGAGCACGTGTGTTAAATTTGGTCTTATCGCTCTCACGCTCTCATACTGGTTACTGGAAGTTAAACATGGCACCTCATGCCAAAGAACTCTTTGAGGATCTTAAAAAAAGATTTGTTGCTCTACATAAAGATGGCCTAGGACATAAAGAAGATTGCCAAGACCTTGAAACTGAGCTGCAGCACGGTGGCCAAGACCATACAGCGGTTTAACAGGACAGGTTCCACTCAGAACAGGTTTCGCAATGGTTAGCCAAAGAAGTTGAGTGCATGTACTCATAGAACTCAGAGTCATATCCAGGGGTTGCCTTTGGGAAATAGTACATTGTACATTGTAGCAAAGTGTCATTTCTTCAGTGTTGTTACATGAAAAGATATAATAAAATATTTACAAAAATGTGTAGTCACTTCTGTGAGATACTGTATATGTCTAAAGGACCTCCGTGAAGCGTATTGTATTTTTGAAAGACCATTGTGTAATAACGCTTTGCGCCATCACCTCCACATTTGGTATGGTAAATGAGAAGGTGAGTTAGGGCAGCGGCATTGTTTGCTTCATAAGTAAAAGCACATAATGCCACCACCTTCAGAAATGAAGGAAATAAAAATGTACAGTAATATGTTTTTCCTTTTTTTCTATTTCTACACATTACATGGTCATATTTGGTATTGTTGGAAAGGCCAGACTCTATTGTTTCCAATGAAACCTCAGTTGACCTTGTGCAGTGTAAAAATCAGAGACGCAGGGTTGCGAAGGCTGCGCCCCTCACTGCTGCATACCAGTGTAAGTATTCTATGAACCAATGCGTTATAACACAATGTGCCTTCGCTTTCACACTTGCTGTCATCGTGGGAAATGAGAAGGTGTGTTAGTGCAACATCATTGTTCGCTTTGTAATTCAAAAATGTACAGTAGAGCTGCATTACAAAAAAAATGACACTACTGCATAAATAGGTTATTTACAGTAAGAAATTCATTGCGAATGTAGCAAAATATTTCTTACTGAATAATTAATAAAAAATATTTTTTTTAAAAAAAAACATGGTTCCTGGCAATTTTCTTTTTGGAAAATCACTTGGTACTGAAGGGGGTTAAGTATTTATAGCTCTTTTGCTCTATAAATTGTTAAAGAGAGTTTTATTTTGCTTTATTTTGGAAATAGTGCATAAAAGCATGACTTTATATAGTTAAGAAAAGTACATATTACTTGGAGAACAAACAAGCAAAGTTTCTAGTAGTGACTTCTTGGAAAGGGTCTTAGCACTGAAGTTTTGGTTTGTAGAATATTGTTTTTGATTCCGTAATTGTGATTTAACTAATGCAATATGTTAGTCTGCAGGAAATTGAAATATAAATAAAAAGGCTGCAACAAAAAAGTAATTCTCTTAATTACTATTATCTACTTTAAAGGTTTAGCATGTCACAAAGGATGGCACTCTTGGGGACCTCATGATGCTCAGTAAATATTATCACTATTAAATTAAGAAGTCTTAAAAGTATTTTGTAAAGTAACAGTTCTCAATGGAGATAATTAAATATCCTCCTGTGCCTTATGTAAAGTCATGTTGACTTATAATGATTACCATTACTATTCATGATAAAATTACACAGTCTATAGGGTAATGCTGAACCCAAGAGAGGCAGTCATCTTTTTTCTAGTGTATGAAATTAAAATGTTTTATGATATTAAATGACCAGATACTATAAGTGATAATATTTTAGAACAGCATTATTAATTTAACTTTGTTTCGAGATGATTGCGCTCATAATATTGCATAGTTTAATGCTTCATGAATTTAATCCAGATTACTTTTTGCTAAACAACAGCTTACTCAGAACACTGCTTGCTATTGTTTTAGCAGACAAACTGGAGGTTTTATTTTACTTCCAAGTAATTATAAAACTAAAATGTCAATAAAAGGGGAAAAATTTGAAAAACATTTATTTTCATACATGTAATTTTTCTTATTAATTGTATGTACATGTCTAGTTCAGCTAAGGAAATGCAACTTAACCCCTTCCCTACCAAGCACTTTTTCTTTAAAAAATATTATATCATTTATTTCGAAACATGGGATGTAGAGCCAAAAAATAAATATACAGGTCTATTCAAAGAAAGGTGAAACTCAGGAGAATAGCTGGAGAAGTGAAAATTCTAGGTCAAAATAGCCAAACCAGAAATTTTTTCCCATTTATCTTATTTTCCAAATCGGCAATTTGGTCTAGATTGTTTTCTTCTCCTGACAGTTCTCCTGGTTTTCACCTTTCTCTGAATAGCCGTGATAGGGTAAAATAGTAATTTTGAATAGAAATTGATGTTTGAGATAAAGACCAAAAAAATCAAATGACGCAAATTTGCTAATTTTTAATTTTCATGTATTTGTTTATCCATTATAAAAATATTGTTGAAATGAAAGATCCTGAAATCTAGATTATGTCCCCTATCTTGAGATCTCCTTCATAGGACAGTGTCATATGAGCGCACTAGGTGCGCCCGTACTGATGTGCCTACCGGCGTCCGTTGCAGCATTGTGACGCTGCAACGGGACCGACACACACTGTTGATCGAGCACGAATTGCACACGCAACAGCGGCAGAGCTGCACCCGTGCAGCAAGCCTCCCCATCAAAGCGCTAAAACAAGCGTTGACAGGGCTGCAAAGCACAGTCCTCCACAGACTCTCATGGACGTTCCTTCCGCTCTTCAAAACGTATGTCTTACCCCAGCCTTATGGGGACTTGTAGTGATCATAATAAGGGCTCTCTAAAGGCCTTTATAAAGGTTAGTGAGCCGAGACGTCGTTTTTTGTTTACAGAATTTTTAATATGCATATTTAATAAAATAAATATTTTTTAACTATTTCTTGGTTTAATATATATATAAATACACAGTATATATACACATATTTATATATATACATATTTGATCAGAGTTTGCTTAAGCCTGTCACAGTCGCCAATGTACCCCATCGTTGACAGGTCCTATCTAACTTGACCAAGGTACCAGTCGCCAAGGTACCCCATCTAACTTGACCTGTGACTGTGACAGGCTTAAGCAAACTATGATCATACTTTGTGAACTGAACCCCCATCAATTATTCCCTCAGTCAGGTTTTTTGAACATTTTTACAACTGTGTTTTTTTTGCCACAGAAAATTACGGAAGAAGGTAGTCATTGATATGGAATGCTCTTTCCTGCTGTTTTGTATATATAAATATATATATATATATATAATTGTGTAAGACATTTACACATCCCAGCAATTCAGAGAACTGCTTCACAGAGCTTATCAGGGTTATTAAAAAAAGAATCGAAAAGTCACCGCATGTTCGATGACTTTTCGTTCTCTTCAATTCGGCACGATTTGGAGATCCCATTTCGGCGACCCTGCGGTGTATTCAGCAGGCACCACAGGGCCGTCATAGTGCAGGGAAAAGCCAACGCAAACCCGCCGAAAACTCACTGCAAAACCCGACGAAGGCACACCGAAACCCGCAAAAACATCTGGATTAACCCGCCGAAAACGCCCGAAAAACCCGAGCAGGAGCCGATCACACGCAACGCAGCCGCCGGAAAAAGTCGACACCGCAGACGAATGGAGGTGAAGAAAAAAAAAAAACAGTCCGCTTGAATGTTTGAAAAGTGAAACGCTGTTTGCAAACAACCTGAGCGAAAATGTCTGAAATTTACATATAAGATCCAAGGAATGATAATGAAAAGAGCTGTTACAGAAAAAAAGAAAAAACGATTTAAAAAAGAAAAAGAAAAAAAGTTTGCAAATAAATCCCGAAAAATGCCTAAAAGGTCCTAAAAAATCAAAAAATAAAGAGACTTTTTACTGCAGAATATTATAATGAATGAATTGAATTAAAACGGGAATATTTTTAACATTGAAGCCTATGGGATTCGCCTGAATAAACCTGCCAAATTAAACCACCGAATGGCAGGGCATTTCAGGAACCTTTCACTGCTGGTTTGTGTTCTCTGAATAGCCGAAGCATTGCTTCTCTATGGTGATTTCACTGGCTTCGAACAGGCAGCGAACAGGCACCGTATGTGCAGGCAATTCGCCAAGATTTGGTGAACTGCCTGCTCTCTGAATAGCCAAATGGCCAGGAAAGGTAACCGAATGCTGAATTTCAGCGTTGGGTTACCTTTCTCCAGCAATACGGAGCTTTTTGAATAACTCTGCTAGTGCTACAATCCCCATATGCAGCAAGGAACTCTGGGTAGGAAATGCAAATTAAGTCTTCGATGTCTCACTGTTTTGCATATATATATAATCCTAATACTAACCCTAAAACTAATCCTATCCCAAAACTAATTCTAATACAAAACCTCACAATAAAAATTTACCTACCACTGAATGTAACCTTTACCCTTATTTTAAATTTAATTCTAACATTAACCCTAAACCTAACCCTATATCTAACCCTAATACATAGCGGGGAGGCGGTCAGCATAATTTGTACTAAGCACTCTTCATTTATTCCTTAAATCAAATTGTTTTAAATCCTTAGATTTACGTCTGTGGCGTGCTGAATTTGGTATGTTGCATTTAAAAGTGACTATAGAACCATTATGAAGTATGCATAGTTTACTGAATGCAACACTCCTGGTTTTGGGTGGTCTGTGGGGCTGACCACCTTCCTGGTCTCCACCCTTCTATGTCACAAGATTTACAGTTTCCTTATTGCATTGCCTATTTAAACCGTGAAATGTTCAGAGCGCCAGAAAGATGTGTGTCCCCCAAGAAGGTGAGTTAATCTCATAAGAGCAGATATCGGGTTGGCATAGTTAGATAGAACCTGCTGCTGCACTGAAGGTGTGGCATGCTTATGCACAATGATTATAAGCATACTATTTAGGACACCAATTTTGATAGCTGATTGATAAACTCGCCTAATATTAAGAATTGAGCCTCAATGCAATAGTTCCAAAAGAATTCATGGGTTTCAACAGAACGTTGTAGACACAACAATTGAAGTCTCCTATCAAAGGACATTTATGGAAATATATTGTGACGTATTAAATGCTTTTTGGCTGTTTTATAGTTTTACAGGAGCACTTTGAATGTCAAACCTTCATAACAATATATATATAGAGCCTATGGTCTAAAATAGTTAAAAACCCAGCATAGTTGCACACTGAATAAAAGAAACATCAATCACAGCTATGTTGGGACATTGAAAAGTGTTGAGCACACCTGCTTTCGTTGAATCAATTTTGAGAGAAACGTATAGCGTAAAATGAAGCTATCATTGGATCAGATGGCATTCTTGACACAGTAAAGGAATAAGGGAAAGAAAATCTCAACTTGTATAAACCCATCTACTACTTTTGCATTAAATGTGAGGAGCGTGAAAGTAAAGTAATAGCACATCTTAAATCTTAGTGAATTTTTACTCACAGAAAATAAAATCTCCATTTTATCAATATACTGTACTAAACCCCATGTGCTCCTTACATGTTTATAGTTCTATGCATAGCTGTTAAAGACCGATAGCTATTCGATAGATATATATAAATATACAATTTAAGGCAAAAATTTAAATCTCTGTATTTGAACCCGAATATTAAGGCTGGGGGCAGACGAGCACACTATGTGCACCCGTTTTGATGTGCCTCCTGGCATCCATTGCAGCTTTGTGAAACTTTGACGGGCTGGCCACATGAAGTAGCAAGCGCACGTAATTGTGCGCGCTACAGTGGGTGTTCTGCGGATGTTCTGAAAGCCTCCCCTTTGAAGCACTATGATGCGCATTCAGGGCTGCAAAGTGCGGTCCTCCATAGGAGGATTGAGCCTTGCAGCACTGGGCGCACTAACTGCGTTCAGCGAGGTGGCCAGACAGGCATCAGAGTGGAAGGAACGTCCACTCTCATGGACGTTCCTTTCACTCTTCAAAACTCTCGTCTGACCCCAGCCTTAACAGAAGGGTTTTTGGGTGAATAATTGGCTTTAACCCCTACACTACCAAGTGATTTCCAAAAAAACATCTACTGCCAAATTGAGTTACAGCCATTACAGCTGTAGCTTGTTTTTTCTTCTTCTCCCCCAGCATCATCTCCTGAGTGCCGCTGAAAGCTCAATATTTCAGAGCATTCATCAGACAATTTTGCAGTTTTAGCTCTTTGAGAATTATGTCCGCAGGGCTAAAACGTTGGGGGCACCTTCTGCAGCCCAAAAAGCAAACACAATTAATTTGAAGCAATCAAATTTCATTTGTAATTGGGCTGCAGATCAGCAGATTGAGATATCTCAATATCGGGGCACCGAATTGTGCCTTTGAAGCCCAAGATATCTTGATCATGAAGGGGTTAATTAATTATACAGTAAGAAACATTTTGAAATATTCCCAGTGTATCACTTATTGTAATAGCCTATTTGGCAGGCAGGTGACACCATCTACTGGCCAAATGGAGTTACAATAGTTTCAGCTGCAGCTCGTGGTTGCCTGCAGCGGCTGCTGAAAGTTCGATATGTCAGGGCGTTCATCAGCTGATTTTAAACAGTTTTAGCACCTTGGGCATTATGCCCACAGGGCTAACACTTTGGGGGCATCTTAGGCAGCCCAAAAGCAAATGAAATTTGTTTCCAGACAACTAATTTTATTTGCCTTTGTCCTTCAGAGCTGCAGATCGAGATAACTCGATATCAGGACCTGATGGTGCCTTTGAAGTCCGAGTTATTTCCATCTCAGTAAAAAATAATATTTTCATAGCCCTAATGAAACATTTAATGAATTAAGACTAAAGGTAGAAAAAAATGAAAGGTGGAAAATGATTTATCAAATGTCTAAGCATGTTTATTTTATTTTATTTATTTATTTGCAAAGTATTTTACAGGAAGGATACATTGAGATTTCTCTCGTTTTCAAGTATATAACAACTAGTCATATTTCTAGAACATGACTGTGGGACCTGCTCCCCTGTTGACAGTAAAAAGGAGATGGGAAATGAAGAAAATCATGAGGAGCCGATATCCCTTTCCGTCTCCCTTTTAACACTTACTGGACATTTAAGTTAACAAAAACTTCTGTTCTTGTTTAACATGGATTTATGTGAGTTATATCACCCCTGACAATATATTTTTTTCCAAGTAATTAGGAAATCAGTACTTGCAGAAATATGTCTCTTTAATGTATAGGATGTCGAGTTTATGAGTGTGGTACATTGTCATGCAGAGTTATTCAGAGAGAGGTAAAAAACCAGGAGAATGTCTGGAGAAGTGAAAATTCTAGATCAAAATAGCCAAACCAGAAAAATTCTCCCATTTATCTCACTTTCCAAATCGGCTATTTTGACCTAGAAGTTTCCCTTCTTCAGTCATTCTCCTGGTTTTTACCTCTCTCTGAATAGTCCTGATGGTCATTCTGAGTTTATTAGGAGTATTTGGTCCTATTTGGCCCATCTTGTAGTTAGACATTACGATTAATCACTTCCCTACGAAGCAATTTTTTGTTGACAAACAATTTTATCATAACATTTATTTGTATCAATAAAATATATGGTAAATAAAATTGTTGCACAGAAATTGTTGTTCTGGGATAGTTTAAAATTTTAAATAATGTACATTTGCTCATTTTTATTTTCCTTGTGTTCATTTATCATTTACAGAAATATTGCTGGAATGAAAGGTTCTAAGCTCCAGCTAGTGCCCCCTATCTTGAAAAAATTCAAATGGGGTCTGTATTATTAGTGTACTTGCTGAAATAGCCATTTTGTCATATACAGTGACTATAATAAAGATAAAACAGCCAGATCTCCTGCTTATAGGTTTTTGTAGTGATCACAGTTATATTATTAGCAATGCAGCTTCCAAAAATACCAATAGAATATAAAATAATATCAGTATGTGACATAATGCCTGTATATGGAAAATATTTTAACAACTTGTATATGTACTGAACAGAAATGTTCAGTCATTGTTACCTCCTGTATTTTACAAATGTACAGCAGCGAGTAACCCCAGAGCTCTCCCTGTATTCTGCCCGCATCCTGGCTGCTATAATCCATCAGTAAAGTGTTTGAACATTTTGTTACGTTGAGGTTTGGGGCTGCTATTTGCTATATACCACTCCAAGATGACTGGACAAAGATAAGACAGTGAATTTCCTTTCTCCACTAGGGGCACACTAATCATGCTATGAACAGATATGCAAATGGTATTTTGAGATGCTGACGATTAATTTTCAATGCAAAATCAAGTTAACTCAATTTTGTTAGTGACAGGATTAGTAAGCAGCATCAAGGAGGAAGCATTGTGTAAATTTTAGAAATAGAAGGAAAACACCCAGATCTAACCTGTAAATGAGTATAATCACTAGAGTTGAAAATTAAATATTAAAATGATGGATTTTTTTTTTAAATTTTCTTGAATTTAAATTAGTCATGGTGCGCAAGGTGTACCTCCCTTTTTCTCAATTTCTACAATTGCAATATTGCTGGGTTCACCATTTTGCTATTTTTATTTTTAAATCTGTTACATTTTATCTTTTTGTATGGTCAATGTAATTTATTCAGTCCTGCTATTGCCTTCCTAATGATTCATTTATTTTCTAATATTTATTATTTTAAATTAGTGCTAAGAAACTTTAAGGTACTTTATTCCTGCATAACATAATTAGAAGTATTGAGAATTGGAGTTTAGGACAGAATTTAATGTAATTAACAATATTCTGCGTCTTTCACATGTACTGTAAAATCCATGCTGTGTAGTCTAGACTGACAAGAAATTTAGTTAAGCTCTAATTGACATTAAATGTTCACAAGCGTAATTTAATAAAAACAAATTTATCCCTTTCTCCCAGACTACTGATACATGTGTGATTTCTATTTTTTGTGCTTATAAAATTGCCAAAGTTCATGTTTTTGCAGTGGAAATGTGGGTGTGTTTAATATTTTCCGTCAAGGGTATTGTAAGATAATTATATCTTGTAAAGAAAAATGAAAAATAAACGTGATTGAAGTCAAAACATTCTCTGGATGTCAGGATTTTTATTGATTTATATTAACACTGCAATACGGCACAAAAAATGTATCGTTTAAAATATTGCCACAATTGGTTTTATTTGACGTAATTAATAATTAAATAATAAAAATGTAAATTAAGAAGCGTTTATTTAATTTTGTATGGCTAGTTGTTGCACTGAAGTTAATTGTTGAAAGCATGAAGCAGGTTGGTAATAGAATGAAATCACTGGTATTGCTTCATCGTGTAATATCCAAATTCCACAGTACATATTAGTCAGAATAATAGACCATTGCACCTATTGAATTTTCTTTTCTTTTTTTCACGTATCAACAAACTATATTAAAGACCCAATTTATCTTATTTGTTCACAATTTGGCACGGATTGCCTTAAAATAATGTAAGAGCTCAAAGGGAAATATTGGGACCATTTGATAAGTACAATAAGCTATTCTAAACTCATTTTACATTGTAAAGACCAAATACCCATTTTAAGTAGCTCAATACGGCACTCTAAGATCTTCAAAAATGTATTTATTTATATTACTTATAAAGTATTTTACCAGGAAAGATACATTGAGATTTCACTCATTTTCAAGTATGTCCAGCTGCCAGTGAAAAATGCTTTCTCCATAGCAGGTGTG